>OY982955.1:32264249-34764249 GCA_963890685.1 Plagodis pulveraria | reverse complement strand
TCCGGTAAAAAATCTTACATTGTTGGTATTTTCCCTTTTTATTTATGTATATTAGGGTTCGGTACCCAAAGGGTTAAAACGGGACCCTATTACTGAGACTGCGCTGTTCGTCCATCCGTCCGTCTCTCTCCGCCACCAGGCTGTATCTCAAGAGCAGTTGAAATTTTCACAGATGTTGTATTTCTATTGCCGTTATAACAACAAATACTAAAAATAAAATAAAATAAATATTTAAGGCGCTACCATACAACAAACTTGTGCTTTTTTAACCGTTTCTTGGTCGATACTAATAACCAGGTAGACGCTTTAACTATTCACAGAATATTTAGTTACGGAACCCTTCGTGCGCGAGTCCCGCTCGCACTTGGCCAGTTTTTTTTTTATTATTTCTGATAGGATTGTCGTAGACAATATATAAGGTATGATCATGAACACTTTAAAGGACCCATTCTAGGTTTAGACCTAAGTTGCTTCGCGAATGATTTGCTTTAATTGTGGTTGTTTAAGATAAACTCAGATTGTGGTTGTTTCGCGACTTATTTTTCAGAGATATCTAGACGACGTAGATTCTAGCAATTGATAGATATAGTGTGTTGCGGCAATCCATATTCACCACCCTCAAATCTGATCTGATGATCATAATAGCCTAACGGTGCGTCCCGCCGCGGGCTTGAGCTTCACTACATGGTGGAAGGACATTTTGCTAATGCACGCCTGGCTAGCAACTACCCTCAAGTAGAAAATTTATCGCCAAAAACCTAACGTTGTGTTCCGGAGCTGTCCTTGAGAGCCAGTGAAATTACAGGCACATGAAACTTAACAACTATATCTCTAGTTTGAGGCCCGTAGCTAAAATAAATTCTATATTTGTTGTATGAGTTAATGTATCAACCGCTATACCTAATTGTCTCCAATTCGCAATTGTTACCTATAGTTCACGAAGTATTACTCGTTTCGTTTCGATATTCCTGCAGTGAAATTGATTTCAGTTAAGGTGATACTTCGAGAACTATTTTATTTAATTAATATATTTTAAACTCTTCTTTTTAAATAAAGTATATTAACTACTGTATTTAAAAATTAAGTCTGCATGCCTCCTGGAATGTATTTTTCTGAAATAAATGAATATCTTATCTTATCTATCTCAAGGTGACGGGCGCAGTGCAATTCGTGACCTGTTATGCTATTCCTAACATCAGGTGGGCCTCCAGCTTGTTCCGTCATTTTTTTTAAATTAGATTTGTTTGTGTATACTTATGTTCAGTTTGACTGCCGATGTCGCTCCGTCCCCGTTTAAACAATAGGAACGAAAGGATAAATTTGAGCTATGACTCACTCACCACGATAGCTCAATTGGAAGCATGTCCCGGCTAAAGGGATGGATGGTTGCGGGTACGAATCCCTGTCGTTGTAATTTTGTAAGTTTATTCGTAAAGCAGGCGTTAGTGCAAAAAATACAATGCTAGAATAAAACAGGAGGTAGTTACGCTCGCTCTATGCACTTTGTATTCAAAAGTACAAGTTATGTATTCACAATAAAAGTAAATTCTACAAACATTATTATTCCTTCCCATACAAGAAACTTCGCAAATAGTTATTTAGATGCTAAAAGCATATTTTCTCGACAAAGCATACCATGCGTTACTTCCTAGCTAATTAAAACTGCTATTTGTTCGTTACAATAGCGCGGCGCATCGTAAACCAAGGGCTACGAACTTCGTTAAAAGCTAGCAACAGTAATATTGTACCTATAGTCAAAGTATTACAATATATATATATACAGGGTGCCCAGTAATGAATGGATAACCTTAAATTAGGTATTTGTATATCTAATGGCCATTCAGAAAAAAAAAACAGAACAAAAAAAATCAAGTAGTACCAAAGTTATGGTCTTTTTAATAAACAAACATATTCATTTTGCCAAAATTTAAGCATCCATAGACTAAAAAAAAAGTATGAATACACATGTGACCAATCATTTTAAAATAAAGTGTGCCTAAAGCCAGTTTCAAAATGGTATTTGTTTTTTTTCTTGTTTTTTTTTTTTTTGTTTTGTTTTTTTTTCTGAATGGCCATTAGATATACAAATACCTAATTTAAGGTTATCCATTCATTACCGGGCAACCTGTATATATATAGCTTAGGTTATGCTGCATATAGATGTGTCGGGGGAGGCAGTAAAACAACCATTCTGAGATATAAAACGTACCTACGTATGAATATTCAAAGTGTTTTAACAATTCTTTTTAAACGTAAAGTAGTCTTTTCCATAATGGTATTGTGACGGAATAAGCATAAGGCCCGCCTGATGTTAAGGTAACCTCTGCCTATAATAGATGCATTTCTCGTTACAAGTGACGAACTGGCGTGACTGAACGCACTGCTAGGCGTGTGGCGACAGGTCCGAAAAGTAATCTAGTATAAAAGTAGTCTAATATATATCTATCAGTGCTTGCCATTTGAGGGGTTTGTCATAATCCCCTCGCTTAGCAGGCGTCTTGGGGATCGCAGTTATAGGTAAAAATTTCTCAGAAGACGCTGCTGTCCACCTTCCAATATTTTTTCCTTTAGTCACCTCTAACGACGGGAGGAGATGGGGGGTGACATTCCAATCCAGCATCCAATTGTTGTACCTTATCTAATTGGCAAGTAGCTACTAAACATGTACTCAGTGTTACTGGAAGTTACGTACATTAATCATTGATAATAAGTATATTTTTATGATAATATTCGCTATCTGTTACGATTTATTAAATATAAGACATAGATAGTGTCACACGCATTAAACTAGATGATTTATAGCCCTGAAAGTAATTCCCCCACCTTGTCTCTTATTCCAGGTAGTATAATAAACATAATTAATATAAATTAATTAATATCAAAATGTTTCCGCGTTGCGTTGATAATCGTATGTTCAGCACTTGGATCAGTGATAGCCGTGCAGTAATGAGTTTCACCGCACGTTAGAAGAGCATTTAGCGAGTGCCCGACTGGCTACCACCCTCAAGTGGAAAATCTGTCGCCAAGCACCTAACAGTGTGTTCCGGCAGCATCCCTTGAGTGCCAGTAAAATTAAAGGCACATGAAACTCGACAACTGTATGTGTGAGTGCGACGGAGATAATGCAATTTTTCACTAATGACTATGAAAGGCATCTGTTACAGGCAGAGGTTAGTCCATTCAACATCAGGTGGGCCTCTCGCATGTTTAGTCACAAATAAATTGAAAAAAACAATGTCACCGTGTACCATTGACCTATATATACTAGACGCGGAATCTGAAACAAAGATAGTCGACCAGTGCAGGTATGCCGGCCGGCATACTCTCCCCCACACGCAACTGGGCACTCGTACAGATTACACGCGCTTTACGTTCGAAAATTGTTTATTCAAAATACACAATTGATAATACAGAATTTTCGAACGTAAAGCGCGTGTAATCGACACTTACACGCGCTTTACGTTTGAAAATTCTGTATTATCAATTTTTTGTAGCGAGTTTTGGGCGAGTATACCGGCCGGCATACCTGCGCTGGTCGACTATCTTTGTTTGAGATGTCGCGTCTAGTCTAGTATATATAGGTCAATGCCGTGTACAGGTGAATATATATTATATCCCTCACTCACCTAGAGCGAAACGGTAGAGAGTAAACGTAAACGGTGTTAATTAATTATTATACTGCTGAAATGTTTGGTTGCTTTATTATTTTTCCAATCAAAATGGGTTTAGTATTAAACAAGCGAGTTGCACAAACGTTTACTTTACTTTTATTAGTATCTCTGTTTACAATTTTTATTTATTTATAACAAGGTAAAGTTTATCAATGTGTACGTTTATAATGTTGCAAGATTCCGGTTCTGGTATGGGATCGACGGGTACTGGCTCGGGTTCCGGCTCCACGGGTTCCGGCTCAGGCTCAGGGATATATAATGGGCAATCTTCGGAGTCTGTTGACGGTGGGAGGTACCGGAATGAGTCAATCGCAACCAATGAGTTTTCTGATGCTCTTCCCATTAATAATATCTGTAAAAACGAAAAATAGAAATTCATTAGTTTGAGGAATTTGTACCTCGTCGATCATCGGCAGGGCAAACATAAGGGTAAACTCCAAAAAGTTTACATCATCAACCAAGCTTTACAGTAGCCGTCCAATAGATTCACGAACCACAACAAGCAAGTACGCGCAAATAAGATGTATTGAACAGAGCCTGGGGGTAGGAACAGCTCCTACTCTGAGGACTCAACCGCGATATGTAATGGTATGGCTCGCTATATGCGTGTTGGGTAGCAACAAAAACAGAGCATGGCTTGAGGAAAGTGATTTCAAGGATAAATCCATAAATGAAAAAACCGTATATAAAAGTGTATGTTCTGTGCTCTTGGTCTATTTGCCGTCGACTGACAAAATGGTGGATAAAGCACGCCACAACTGCACCTATCGGCAGCAGCCATCGACGCTGTGCCAGGACATCTTTATTATATATAAAATAGAATAAAACATCACTTACATAACCTTCAAAAAGTGTTTTTGATGGGACACCATCGAGAGTCATTCTCAGCGTCTGCCATCCGCTAGTGAAGCCAGGATCTGTGGGAGACTGCAAAACGATTCCACGCATAACATCAAAGCCATTAGACACGAGCTGGTAACCCATGGCATATATATAATCGTGTTCGGACTTCCCATCCATGTAAACATCCAATTCCACAACTCCACCAGCAGACATCAAGAAAGGAAACGAAGTAACGCAGCTCAACCCCGAGTTAGGCATTATATACCTCTCACTCAATTCATGAGGAGTATTAATAGAGGACAGCGCATACTGCCTCAACTCCCAACGCTGTAATCCTATACAAACCCCAACGTTAGACTGAAATAAGCTATCGAAGTTCTCCTCAAAGTTGTAGCTTACACACTCCTTGCAAATCACTCCGTTTATTATAAGTAAGAGAAACACTACGCATTTAAGAACAGCCATTTTCAAAACATTCACCAAAACTAATATGTGAATGTATTACTTGTTCGTGTGTAAAGCTATGCGTTATATATAAGTATATAACCAGTCAAGTGAAACTCGTGCTCTGAGGGACCAGTACCCATTACATTTTTTGGATACCCCATGCGAATCTTACGATATCGTCACTCCACCTAATGGCGACCTACCAACTGTTGGTCTTCTGGTGTTATGTGGTACCTACTCAAGAATCTTCCTTCCCTATTGGTTATCGGTTTTGTCATTTTGTGTGGGATTTTATCGTGCAAAGAAAATCCGAGCATAGGTCTCTTCATAGCTTGTTGAGCTACTTTGAGCTTGTCCATATAGACCACAGTTAAGAATTCCTCAGCCCTCTTGACTTGAAGAAAGTCTCAGCGCCATAAGTCATTACTGGCAACACACTCGTTGAAAACTTAGATGTTCAGACTCAGGGATGGGCAGCGTTCGGGAAATTAAAAACACCCTGCACTGTGTTTTTAATTTCCCGAACGCTATCCCAGATAGATAGCGTTCGGGAAATTAGTTGGATTTAACAGGTGATCTCTTTGTCGAAGTTGGACCTAGCTGTAGTCTGTCCCAGGTAAATACGTGTACTATGGTCACCAACTTCGAAAGTATTTGAGTAGTGTCGAGCTACAGAGGTTTTATGTACCTTGTCAAGAGAACAGTTGTCAGGCTGATATGGCTACTGAGCCAAATTTATAAGCTGTCCTCGAAAGTCATAACGAATTGCCTCGCTTGTAGGTTTGATGTCTTCCAACCTCCTGAATTAGCCGGGTTCTAAAAAGGCTTTTGCAAACGTGAACCACATCCATAGCTCCACAATACTAAACAGAAGACTGAGAAGTATAATAGGCCATTATGTCTAGCGTTAGTGGACCATGAAGAGCTTGGACTTGAAACCTGGGTGGTTATGTCTCTTCAGCGATGCCAAACCGAATACATGAAATAAATGATATAGAATATATTATAAGCGCTGAAACATTTGTATATCATTGTGTCAATTCAACTACGGGACAAGAGACCGGAACCAACACAACTGCAACGAGGCATGACATAGGATGACGTTATTTCTCCGAAACTGTTCAAGACGTTTTGGTGTTTTTTTTTTTAAGCCAGTAAGAGAAAATTTAAAGAAAAATAACAAAATACCAAAGTCATCGATATAACTTTCAGAATTGCAATTTGAAATGGTTAATGGGCAGGCAATATTGCTCAACTTACCAAAGAGGAAGAAAGGTTCTGGAGTGGTTACCACATTACACCGGAAGACTTAAAGTATCAACTCTCCCCGCTAGGTGGACTGACGACATCGTAAGAGTCGCGGGTAGGCAATGGTTACTAGTAGCTAATAGAAGTTCATTGTGGTTTTCTATTAGACAGGTTTTTGTACATCAGTGCACGTGTCCTAGCTGATGGTAATGATGATGATGATAAATAAATATTGAAAAAATACTTTCCCACCACGTCACGAAGACTCAAGATTAGGATCAATATATATTGTACTAGCTTTCCAGCCGCGGCTCCGCCCGCGCGTATTTCGGTTATCGTGCAAAACCAATCTTTTTGTCTTTTTTGTCCTTTTCCGGGTCTCAAACTTTTTCATTAACAAATTTCATCCAAATCGGTCCAAAATCCAGGTAGTTTTTAAGTTTAATCGTTACATACAAAAATACAAATCTTTCCTCCTTGTAATATTAGTGTAGATGTAGATGTAGATAATGAAAATCACAGCAAAGTTATACCCGAATCTGTTTATTTTTATACATAACTGTTTTACTATTCAAACTAAAGAATTGGTTGAGTGTTACCAACGCATTTCTTGTATTCTTCTTCTTAAATGTGTTTCGGACCTTAGGCTCCACTGCGAGGCTCAGTTAGTCGAACCGTTTGGAAATTTTTGCCTGAAGTCGGAACTAGTTGTGCAGCTTAGAAAAAATACCTCGAAGGCTCAATCCAGAGCCCTGGCTGAACTATGTACGTAGCCTAATAAGTTGATCCGTTTGGACTTTTTTCCCCGAGTAGGCACAACTAGCATATATCGATGGCCCAATTAATTAAGCCCAAGAACTGAGCCTCCGAGCTGTATTTTTCTGATCTGCACAACTACGGGGTAAAAATCGCAATACCGGCTCAACTCGCAATGGAACGTAAACTCCGAAATGCTTAAGTTTTTACTCTCTGTATATATGTATTTTTATATGTTAGGATAGTCACAATAATAACACATATTCTGTAAAAAGAACTCAACCAGCGGCCTCTCAGGATACAAAAGATACGTCTCTCTATATGTTGAATAGATTATATGTAAACTAAAAGGGTCCCGTTTCGTACTTGTGTGGAATCCTAAAAATCGGAGGTATCTTATCATTATAGTCGATAGGTAAGATATGTGCGATTCCAAAATTAATTTAATTAGTACGTCAATTAAAAAATTTAGATAACACGTCGTGACACAATTTAATAAAAAATATCTTGGGCCGCATACTAACAAGACGGCTTTTCACTGGCTCTTGGCCCGGTAAAAAATCCGGCCTACATCCGGTCGTCGGTCTTATATGGAACTCTATGGAGCCGTTTCCACGATACCACGGCCGCCGGCTCCGTGTGGCGCGCTGGACATTATAGGAATCATCTCGAGGGTATTAGAGACCAGAATAGCGCTGTAAGCTGCAATATGGAGATAACTAGCACGCGACAGTCAAATAATTAAAAAGAGTAGGAATTGCCAATTATGCAAAATCAACGCAATCAATTGAAATTATGCTTAATGAGACGATTCAGGTAACAAAATACATCGGGAAATGAAAAACCAAGTTTACAAATTAATTGAATGTAAGACCATAAAGTTCATTTCATCATGTTTTCCTAAAAGTCGTGTAAAAACACGACTCTGGCCTCAAGAAAGTGATTATTATGATTTGAAAGTCCTGATTCGCACATTTAATAAGATATGTGAATCTCTTTGAAGACACTCCTTCTGAATCAGAAAAAGAATAACACAGAAAAATTCTGTTATTAACATGAATTTTCGGAAATAAAATCATAGGATGTGTCAATTAACGTGATAAAAGGATTGTAACGATACCCTTTTAAACAAATTTCCATACTTACATGTACCCTCATACAACATTTCACTCATTTTGGACAGTTGTATAATAAATTCACCCCCTTAAAGTAGATCTAGTTTTTATGGAGTTCATCTTTACTAGTATTATTTTATAAGAGCATTGACGCATGCTAAGCGAAGTCAAGTTCAAGTCCCGCTGGAAGTTATCTTTTTCCATCCGAAATAATGTCTATGTCTTCGCTTAGCATGCGTCAATGATCTTATAAAATAATACTAGTCAAAATTAAAAATGGTTTCATCGATTTCGTGTTCAGGTTGATCGTATATCAACCTTCCAGTCTAAGTTAATAGTCTTCTGCAATTTGGGTAGATGTCACTAACGTCAAAAAGGCGTGTATTCACACGGATGGAGAAGATTCGACTGTCCAGCACCCGCTTTCATAGCATAATTGGCGGTATTTTGGGTGCTGCGGGTTCAAGTCCCGCTGGAAGTTATCTTTTTCCATCCGGAATAATTTCTGAGTCCATCTTCAAATGGCCAACCCTCTACTCTAATGAAATTAGCTATGATAAGAGTATAGTTGTGAAAAAAAAAAAACTGGGACAGCAATGAAGAGGGTCCTTTGCTAAGCGAACATTTTCCATTTCCATATAATATGATTAGTTTTTTCTATTGTTTCAGGATATCAGTGGTACTCATTGCTGTCACAGCAACATGTGCCGCCCCATCCGTCTCCCGAGCCGAAGACAATCTCACAATTGACAAGAATGACCCCACCACCCACGAACTCCTCAGCTCTCTGGGCTTGAAGAAACTTAGGATACCAGCTGCCCATCATAGGAAACGATTCTCTGAGCAGGGCAGAAGACATGCTACTGGAGACTCCAGGATGTACGTCATCAAGCTTCCACCTAACACGTCATACTACACCAGACCTGAACCAGCCCCAGCTGCAGCAAGAACCCTGCCCCTGCAGATGACTGGCAACGGTAAACCAGCCAGAGTCTACCATTGGAACATTCCTGTTCTCCAGAAGTTTGCCAAAAACAGGCCCCAGGCGAGGTTTGATGATGACGTTGTTGACGTGGAAAGCACCCCAACTTGGCCTAAAGGAATCAGCGCCCACCCGAACTCCCTCGAGGCTTTGGCATACTACGTACCGGCTAAGAAAACCTCGTTTAGAAAGTACTTCTCAGGAAATGGCAAGCCTAAGTCATTCTATGTTTTAGACAAGAACAAGAAGACTGCAGAGTATCACAAATTACTGCCTTAATTTAGTTGCTAAAAATCAACGTCATAAGTAGAAATCTCAAAATGTATTTAATTTGTTGTAACTTCCTAATACATGACTGCAATTTAATGTAACGTAAAAAATTACGTATAAGTCTCGTCTTCACAGAGTTTTCCATATAAATGGACTTGAAATGTTTCATGCATGTCCTAGAGATCTATGCTTATGGTTAACCAGTTTTCCGTCAAAATGTGTAGTCACAAAATTATTTGGATAAATTGTTTTGTGTAAAAAAAGTAAAATTAAATCATAAAACAATAAACTGACAAACCAAAAGCACAGATTTTGGGCTTAAGGATATGCTTGTAAAATTTTAATGATTTTAAACACTTCGTATTTAAAATATTATGAAACTAAGTTTGTATGGAAAGAGTTACGAAGAAGCTAGCCTTAAGACACATAGTACCTATATTTAGTTAGGTCTCTACATTGATATAGTACAATATATTATTGTAGAGATAAATTATTATGTAACCAAAACTGACTTTTGCAGTAAAAGCATTTATTTCTGAGGCTAGCAACACCTGTAACTTTTATAATCTGTCTAAATATTCCAATAGTCTCTATTATTGTAAATAAATTATGCTTCTAATATATTTAGGTAAATAGGTGCTTAAGTAGTGTTTATAATATTAAGACTGCGTAACGAATTTAAATTATTAACTTCTACATATCTTGCTGCTTTCGTTAGAAATCGACTAAGTTGTAGTTTGGTATAGCAACATAACTTTAATCATATTCAATATAAGTACAATATATTATAATGATGAAGCGTTAATCGATCTCTATTGTATATCAATTATCATCCGTACCACAACGCTATAAAAGCAAAAGTGAATTTGTATGTCAATAACTTCTTCAGTGCATTCTAGCGCTAAAGCTTCAGCGTAGTCTGAAAACTGACTGTTACTTAAAAACTTAGTTTTGTCACATAGAGCAAGTATTCAAACTAGATATATATGAATTTTGCACACTTCATCTGGACTCAAATATAAAGACTAATAAATACATAAACAAAACGTATTCATAACAAAAATATTTTTGTTTGAGAATGCTTAGTTTACCATTTAAAGCTAAAATAAATGATGTAAAGAAAAATTGATATAGAGCATTCAAATTCGGACATGTGTGCATAATTTCACAAATTTTTATACTGTTTCAAATGCAGAAAATAAGTTTTTATGGGACGCACTAAGCATACGCCATCCTACACAAATTTTATGAAAAATTGCACAGCGAGACTCTTAAAAGAAGTAGATATATCTTAAAAGAAACCCCAACATTTTTTGTCTACGACGTCGCTGGCGGGTCGACTGTATTTGCTATAAAATAGTTTGTCTTTTTTATAGAATATAAGGCGAATCAACTAAAATATGAAAATCATAATTATATAAGATCTGGTCGAAAGAAAATGTAACCAGCCAGGACTTTACGAATTTTTCTTCTTAATTCATTTGAAAATAAAATAATTAAAAAAAAACCTTCTGCAGGATTTTATGACTATGTCGGGCACAACAGTCTTGTCCATGATTTTTTTGTATAAACATTTATAAGATAGTTGTTCTTCTTGCTTTGCGAAGACAAATCATATAAATAGAGCTGTTCAAATTTAACAGTTATAGTCAGGTTCCTTTCTAAGGAGAATACAACAACCCAACAAACAGGACAACCCTATGGTCCTCGCCTCGTAACAAGAACCCAACTTACTTCTACGTGTCATAATGATAATTAACATATTAGTAGCATGGTGGATATGATAGAGAAGTGGTCATAAGGCCTCAACCAAAAGTCAAGTTGGTCTCTTTTTATCTGAGTCGTTTAGTAACATAACAATACAGATTATGGTCATATAAACTTAATGTAACAAATCATTTGAGCTTAAAAACTGTGGCGAGTTTTGTCCATAGTTATTATTTAGTAACCGGCTAGGACTCGCGTAATATATACCGGATCAGTTACGTGCTGAAGCCCGCGCTCGACGCTGTGCACCATCGTGACTTCCAGACGAAGAACTTCAAATGAGTTCGAAACTGGTCGGAGCAATATCCGGTAAATATTACGCGAGTCCTATAGCCTAAATAATAATTATAATTTATTTCCAGATAAAAGCAACAATAGTCGCTATATCCTAAAGTAGGTTAGGTTTTGTACCTTTATAGAATTGTACACTGTAAGCGTAGATTAATAAATGTCTTCTAATTTTATTTGTATTATTATTGTTTATGACAATATCCTAAACCGAATTATTATTTTCTTAATATTGGAGAGAGGGTGTAATTGGAATTATCTGGTTATCTATGGAAACATCTGTATAAACAGAATAAAAAAACTAACTGTATTATTGGTGGATTAATGAAAGCGACCTGGGTTCGTACCCGGAGTAAGAAGAATTTAACAAAGAAGAAGTAGTATGACTGGAACAATGACTGGTGACTCATTCCATGTACCGGTAAACTCATCACATCTTCAGACATGAGTCTGAAGAATCATGGATGTTTAGTAGATGCATCTACATAATGAATAAATGTAGTTCAGACTTTATTAAATAAAAAATCTATAAAGTTATTGAAAACGTGCAGGACTCAGATTTACTACAAACGGATCTAGACAGCTTTCAAAACTATTGTATACTTAATAAACTAGATCTTAATATAAGCAAATGCTGCTGTATAAGTTTCAGTCGATCAACTACATCCCTTAGTTATGACTATAAAATTAATGGCCAGTCTCTTACGAGAACTGATACTGTTGTCGATCTTGGTGTCACTCTTGACTCCAAGCTTCTTTTTGACAAGCATATCGAGAGCATTATGACTAAAGCAATGAAAACTTTGGGGTTCAGACTTCGTGTTACTAAGGACTTTAAGGTCATTAAAACCCTTAAGATTTTGTTTTGTTCCTTAGTCCGAAGTCAGCTTGAGTATGGCTCCCAAGTTTGGAGCCCATGTTATGACAAATATATAACCCTCCTCGAAAAACCTCAAAAGAAATTTCTTCGATTCATTAACTTTAAAGCTAACATTTCGAATTCCGACTTTGATTATGAAGTAAGTTGCAGGCATCATCACCTTTTACCTCTTCAAAAAAGAAGGGAGGCAGCTGACCTTTCCTTCCTGCATAATATTGTCTCGAGTAGAATAGATTGTTCTACCTTACTCACTGAAATCAAGGTTGTCGTACCGTCTCTGTCATCACGTAAAGATTATATTCATCTTTGTGTCCCCCGCTGTAGCACTAGATATCGTCAAAACTCGTATTTCCCACGCACATTTAGAAATTTTAACTCAAACTATTCCACGTATGTCGATTTATTTACTATGAGGAAAAATACTATTCAGAATCTGATTTATGATATTTTTTTTAAGTCTAATTAAGTTAAAAAGTAATTACTACTTGCATGATATATTTATATGGCTTTGACATTTTATTTTTTACCTGTTTAGTTAATTTGTGTAACTATTATTAGAATATCTGCATTTTCTTGCGCATACAATTTGTTCTATTTGTGATTACCTTTATTGGCCTTGGTGTTTTATATGTAGTGTTATAATTTTATAAGAAGGCTGTTGGAAATCCTTGAAAAAAAATATATATATAAAAAAAAAAAAAAAAAACACTACAAACTATATACAACACTACAAATAGTACAACGGATGCATTTAGGCAACCCTATTTAATTGAGTACCTCCTCCTTTTTTTGAAGTCGGTAGAAAAGTGCCAGCATTTTAGGTAATTGCGCATTGCATCGACCAAGTGCTCTGATAAGTTTAAGAAAATATGATGAGTCTGCGGCCCCCACGGACTCAACGGCTCCACACCAAAGGGCTCAAATATGTAACTACTACGTGCTTTTTATTCTGTGCTACTATACCGAGATTAGCATACTTGCGCCGCTTGAGTCGCTCCGCTGAAGTAGCCGCAGCGACGGCCCTCATATTGTTGTTTTTTTTTTTATGTTATTGTGACGAACAAGCTCGAGGCCCACCTGATGTTAAGTGGACTAACCTCTGCCTATAACAGTTGCAATTCATGACAACTCACGAATTGCACTGCGCCCGTCACATTGAGACATAGTTGTTAAGTCTCATTGTGCCTGTAATTTCACTGGCTCTCAAGGACTACTGCCGGAACACACCTTTCGGTGCTTGGCGACAGACTTTCTACTTGAGGTTGGTCGCTAGCCAGGCGGGCATTCGCAAAATGCCCTTCCACCATGCGGTGATGCTCAAGCTCTGGGCGGGATTCGAACCATGGACCAGCTGCGCGGCAGTCCATAGCCAATGCCACTGAGCCATCACTGCTTCGTTTGTTTCAGAAAGATGTGACAGCACTAAATAATCAACGCAGGTAGCTCATAGTCATATTTTTGTGATCGATTGTCCATAAAGTTGAATTGATTTTCAATCTGTCCTGAAGTATGACGCATTCAAATCCGGTGGAAACGGAATGTGTCGTGGTGGAAAAAGACGGTGAGTGATGATGTGATCGAGGTAGCAGGTAGGTAGGTTGTATAGTTAACAGAATGGGAACTGGTCTATATAAGGACAGCTGTCGAAGAACACGGTTAGGTGCTGTGTGTGCTGTGACAGATTCTCTACTGGAGCCAGACGGTCTTTCCAATTCGGTGATACCAAAAATACAAATAGTCTTTATTTTCATAAAAACTAACGTGAGTTGACATAATTATTTACTATTATACCGGCTAGCACTCACGGTGTTTGGTCGTAATCTCCGACCGGTGTTCGAGCAGTAAAGATGCTCAACTCGCACTGCCAGTGCCAGTGCGCGTCTAGCAGCCCTCGAAGCTGCCCGCATTCCTTGAGAATGAGCATCTTTACTGCTCGAACACCGGTCGGAGATTACGACCAAACACCGTGAGTGCTAGCCGGTATAATAGTAAATAGTCTTTATTTGTGTAAGATCTATAATGTCACACAGTTTAACAATAAATTTATTTGAATATGAATAAAATGATTGCAAACTAAATATTTTTCTTGATTTTGTTATTGCGGCGAACTTTGGTGAAACTCCATAGACAAAATATTTAGTAAATGTCTACAGCTGTAGTTACAGTTATGAGTAGGTACATTTCGAGGTAATTGTAGTGTACTAGTACAAGTAGTTATTAGTAGTAGGTATATATACTACCTAGTAAATATACCTACTAATAATAACGTTGAAAAAAAAGATTATCAGTGACACATACAAATATACGATTGCTGTCCATAAATCATATGACACCAATTTGCGCATAAACTTATTCGACTGCTCATGTCTTTGACAACACTGAGTAAGTAATACTGTTTGCTTTTCGACACGGCTTCCCTTGCCTAAATAAACTGTAGCAGCTGTCCGATGCAGCTCTCACTCTTCGTGCCCCACATTCGTAAAAACAGTCTGTTTTTACCATGGATATTATATACATGCGTTTATCCATGATCAGCGGGCGGAGGAGCAAAGGAGGCGTTTGCGATAACTTGATAAGTAATAGCGAGCCCTGACCGCCTACTTATCGTAAGCGACAAAAATGTAATTTTACAGGAGAAGGTTTTTTTTAGATAGTTTTATCATTTTTTGTGCTACTAGGCTGGAACTTAGTACTGAATTTTTATTTTCTGTGATGTAACTATGGCAATGACTATTAATGACAAAAAATATGTTTTTGAGCCTTTTGTGGCGGTTACAATACTTTTGCTGTCACAAATAAGCAGTTATTTAGTGTTAAGTGGCGGTTACAATAAAAGTTTTTGTGTCGTAATCGCCTCATACTGATTCTTTATGGCACTTACTACAGTAAAATTTTCTTTCTAATGGGAACAAAAAACACAAAACAAGCAATTTTTATTTTTATTTTTACAATTGTATAATTGCACATGAGATCAACAACTAGTTTTTACGCTTTACAGTTAAATAATGAATTGCAAAATACCTAAATAAAAAAACAATAATAGACGATTGCAACAAAATTGCCGTGTTTATTTATAACAGTTAAACGGCCTAGCTAGTCATATAAGCAAAAAATGTTTTAAAAATCTAATCAAGCCATGGGAGGCTGTGTTCAGCAGTGGACAATCCGGCTACAGTACAGTACTACAGTACGGATACAAAAAATTCAAGTCTCCCTGTCTGAATCACATTCATCTGTTTCAGCCAACACATCCGGAACTGCTCCGTCAGGCTTCACATTTAAATATTCTTCATGATTCCTGACTGGAATGATATTTTTTGGCATAGGTAAACCAGATTTTTCCGATTCCTTGTGTTAAAGTCCAATGGGCCCATCAATGACACTTGGAGTATTGGCTCAAGACCTCACTATAAAGTGCAAATTCAATTCTTTTTTTTTCACTTTCTTGGAAAAACCCTTGCTGGAACGTAATTATTCTTCCTTAAAGAACTAAAAATGTTTTTCAATTTGTCTGGAAACACAGCTACTGAGAAAACAACCACGGTGTAACCTGTTATTAAAAATAGTGAACTACCATGGATATCAGTGCTCGATTTCTATTATGTCCAGCACAACTATTAGCATTTATTTCAGTATGTGGACCTTTAGTTTCTGACAAAATCAAATATTAAAAGAAGTAACATTTTCGTTACAACCTCTCCTTCCATGACATTCACCTCACTAGAAACAATATCAACTTTTGTGCTACTTTCGTAGTCATTTTCGTTATAGAATGTGTTTTCTGGAGTAGTATAAGGTAATGCTTTTACCATATAAGCGTGTTAAAGACTTTTTGTAAGTAAAAATTCAGACCTAAGGAAGAAGAATTAGCATTCTTGCTCATATTTTCGTCTTCTAAGAATAGCTGCTTAGACTTGTATTTCTCCATGATGTGATTTTTGATGAAAAATATTTCTGCTTCTGCAAATTCCACTATGTTATTATTGCAATACAAATAATAACATAGTGGAATTGAAAACCTTGCTCCTTATTTTGAAGTTGGTTTAAAAGTAGAAAATAACGTGCTGAAGTCGGTGCCATGAACACAATATCAAGCCCTGTCTTCTTAATCAGGAAAATAACTCTTCCCATAATTGTATTAAAAAAGTATATTCTATTTTACTTTATTTCTCGATATAAACTTCAATATACGTGCCAACTGTATTAAATCAGGTAAATAAATATTAGTACCTATGTTTTAAAGCACTTCAGTAATGTCCGTCTATTGTTTCTGTGTGACTATCTTCGATCTTCCGTCAATCAGATAACCAAAAGTGACTTAATAATTTAAGTATAAGGTATATATAGGTGCCTGCTTACAAGTTTTGAAACGAAAACATATAGTACATACCTACCAGCTAAATCAAAGTTTGTAATCAGTGACTTCTATATTACAATACGTTTTTTAAGAGCACTACATACAAGTAAGCATGCGCTTTCGTGGACCACAACGTTGTTTAACATGAGGGAAGATAGTGGTCTTAAACTAATGTAAACTAATTTTTATTTTAAATTTTTAAGCGTTTTATATAGATAGCGATGATTATTGCATCGGAATTATTACCATAACAAACTTATCACAAGCACAACACGTTTATTGCTACTTTTTTTGTCGCAAACGACCTAACTATTGGTGTACTCTGTCGTTTGCGATTAAATTTGGTTTGGGTTACGATACTGTTTTTGGAGATTTACGTAGCTTACATCAATTTTCCTATGTCGCTTACTTTAAAAAAGTATAATCTGTATTACTAACGATAAATTAGCATTTTCATATAACTCTTTGATTGGTCCATTTTAGATGGAACCGGTCACGTGCACCTATCGGTTATAGTTTAAAATGTCGCTTACCATATAAATCGCAATTTTGGAAAAAATGTCGCTTACGATAAGTAGGCGGTCAGGGCTCGATAGGTTGTTTGTATTTGTGTAGATATATAACTATGAATGTCTGTTACCATTTTTTAAATTGCTGGGCCGAATTTGTTGCGGTTTTTGTGTTGAACAGGTATCATATCTGAGCAGGTTCTTACATGTACAGTCGCCGGCAATAACAAGTATACACTTCGTAGTTTTCAGTATAATGTTATGTCACTAAATTCTTCATTACCGAAGTTAAGATAAACGTGACTAAAAAAAAACATTGATACTTCTGTGTACATAATGAAAAACAAAAGCCTTAGCCACAATTTTGAAAATAAAAATGTGTACTTGTTATTGCAGGCAGACTGTATACATGACAGACCAAGCTGTCAAAATCACAAGGGTTAAATCTCAAAAACTATTGAACCTACAAAAGCTACCCTCTTGTTTCTTTACTAAAATTATAGCTCTCATTAGTATCTTCATTTTGGATATAGCTGTTTGGTGGGTACCTATATTGATAAAAGAAAAGATGGTAGTAGTTCAAACCCTGAAAATTTGCCCAATAGATCAAGATAGGCTCTCTCCCTAAATAAATAGGACGAAATTATATACGGCGGGCGTGTGTCTTTCGACACAGGCAAGCAAAGGTATCGCATCACATTCGACACAAATCACCCAGAGTACCTTCGGCTTTCGGGAAAGACATACTGGAACATCTGCTAAGACGTTTCAATTTCAAGCGTCTTTATTAACATTATGATACTTAGAAGAATTGTCTGCGTGGTAAACGAACACACAGGCTTTACTTTGGTTAGTAGACAGGCAGGGATGATTAGTAGACGTTCTTTGTCTGTGACATTATGCTACTTGGGTGAATAACCCTTTGCGTGATGACATGATAGCCGGTCGTTTCGTTTAGCGTTCCTTTATAGATAGATAATTTATTTTTTATATAAAATGATCCTTTTATTTGATGAAAGCGAAATTAGAACATATAGAATAAAGCGTCACTTACATAACCTTCGAAATTTCCATTTCCAAGGAGACTCATTCTCAGCGTCTGTCATTCACTTATAAAGTCAGGGCCCATATTGATGAAAAATGTTTCCTCGTAAAACATTGATGCCATCAGGTACGAGTTAGTAGACCAACGCCTATATAAAATCCTTTGTGTGGACCCTCCATCCATGTTAACGTTAAGTTCCACGACTCCACCAGCAGATATCATGAAGAGAAACGAGTAAATGCAGCTCCCCGCTGAGTTTTATGATATTTACCTCTCACTCAATTCATGGGGTATATCAATAGAAGACAGAAAATATTCCCACATTATACTCGAATAATCGTAGTTCTCATCAAATGTGTAGCTAAGACACTCTTCGCAATACACTTATATATTATATACGGTTCGTTATAAGTACAAAGAAAACTATGCATTTGAGAACTGACATTTCTATAAAACGTTCACAACATGTGAATGTATTATTTGTGTATGTGAAATTAATGCTTTGCGTTATTTATAGTTAGTACAACTGGAAAATTGCAAGTCAGAAACACATAACGACGGTTCCTTGGCGATATATTTCAATGTATTATTAATTAACCAAAATCGTTATATGATCCTTACATTTTCAATTTCTTAAAGTACAACATTTTTCAGCTCTAGTAGGAATCGAACCCACGTCCCCCGATTGTACCCACCGGTTGCCTTAACCACTAGGACATGGAGAATCACTCAGCTGAGCTGAATTTTGCGCGTGCACGGTTATCAGTCAGCCTACTAGAAGTCTAGTTGATGAAGTCATCAAATCGAATTTAAAATGATTTAAAAGAATCTTAATTTTTTTAATGTGATTTTAGTTTAGAGTGTGTTAGTGTTTGTAATAATATTAAGTAATATATGATCCTAAGTTCAAATTCCACTAGCACGTGGTCAGTTTATATTATTTGTGATTTATCCTTTGGTATAAGGTGGTAAACAGGTCCTAAAGAACCGCTGCTGAAACGCACCGTTAGGTGTTTAGCGGTGTTTTCTATTTGTAACAAATAAACAATGATCCTGAGATGGCATTAAAAAGTATAAGTAATTTTAACTGGCTTGCTGGATTAGCATTTGATTAATTACCATAATCACGCTAAGTTTGATGCTTGTTTGTATTACCGCTTTTACAATAAAAGCAAAACAAAACACATTGAAACCTACGTTTTTTTACTGATAGAATGTATTTTACCCATTTGCGGCGAAGCCCAAAAGGAGGGTTATGTGTGTGACCTGTACATATTCCATAATTATGAAGAGCCAAACCGGGACGCACGAAAACAAAAGGATAATTTTGGCCTGTTTTGCTTTTCGTTTTTTTTTTTTACTGAGATGATATTTAAAATTGGGAAGAACAAAGCCACAATATAAAGTATACGATGAATAAATGTTCATTTTATATTACAGAAATAAGTAGAGTTAAATTATAACATATGTACCTACACATAAAGAAACTTAAGTAAATGGTTTGCTCAGTTTTAATATTCGCGCACACTTAATTTACATTTTTCATCTTAAAACGTGCATCGCGCTCGCTTCTACAGTCTGGTCGCCGAGATAATGCGTTTGACAGTTCGTTTGTGAATATTTTTTCCCCAGTTCAAAGTAACTTAGACAGTATGATCCCAATTGCTTACTGTGCCATAACCCGTACAGGTAAGTATATACCTGTACTCTACTGTATCAGCCGGATCATCCACTGCTGAACACAGCCTCCCCTATTAAGGGGGTATTTGCCATAATCCCCACACTTGGCAGGCGCCTTGGGGACCGCAATGTAAGATGGCAGTTCTTTAGAAGGCGCTGTGGGCAGCAGCCCACCTTCCAGTATTCTTCCCTTAGTCGCCTCTTACGACACCCACAGGATGATATGGGGAGGTGCAATTCAGTACGCAAAATCTAAAATATGAAGGAGAAAGATGACATTGTTAATATATGAATTTTATTTAATATTTTATCATAATACTATTTTATTATGTGACATATATGAAATAATATTATAATTATCAAATCATTATAACAATAGGTATTATAATTTAATAAAATTATTAATTAGGTACATAATCTATAAAATAAGCTCTATTTTTTTTTTTGCCCCATATATATGTAAAATAATAATAACCAGCCATTATTACATGTATTTATATTAGAATATTACACAGTTTCAAAGTAAATAAAACACTTGTTCAACAAAATCTCTACGGATACTAATATTATGTAGGTACTTACGTAGTTATTTCGTTGTTATTAAGTTTAAAATGTGTCAAACTCTACATTTTATGTATCGCATAACGCCCTCTTTTGCACCTTGCATTAACTATCAACAAGTTTCACCTTACTCCGCTACAACGACGTAATGGCAACGGCAACAGCGCGACTAGAAACTTTTTCTTGAACTATGCAGGCCTCGGTGGCGCATAGTTTTTTCCTATTAACAGAGATGGCGCTTTTGAAAATAGAGACTATTTTACCGACGCAGTATGTGTCACAGCATGCGCGCCAGGCTGCGCGATTTATAAAAATCGTACCAATGCCATCCGCAAGAAATCCATAATCGCAGCCCATTGTGAAAATGTCAGTTCCAAAAGGAAGCGGCTCGGAAAATGTGGAAACTATAAACAAAAGGACAAAAAGCAGTGATAACATGAAAACCCTTAGTGACAAAAATAAAAACAGTGATTACAGTGAGGGCACTGTAATAAAAGTTAAAAGTGCGATACCGCGGAAAAGGTGAGCTTTTCATTGATTTTTCATCAAAACTTTTTTATACCATCTAATTTGATAATATTTTTTATTAAATAAATCTTGTTTTGGGCCAGGTAATGATATAAGCAGAGAAAATATCTAAATAAAATACATTCTAAGTTCAATTAGGAACAGCCATCACAAGCGTACGCGTATGCTCCAGTTTTGTAGATATAATTAACAGTTGATCTAAAAATAAATCCTTGTACATAGATATCCCAATAGAGGATTATCAAAACAAGTTAGCAAACTTCGCGGGCATTCTTCAAGTTCCCGTATCTATCTAGTTCCTTATCCGCCGGAAAACATTTTCGTAGCGATGCAGTTTCATATTAGGATTCAACTGTATTTTAGTTAGGTACATAAGTTGCGTTATTGACTACGAACTTTACCTAATCATTAGCACAATAATTTCAATATTTTTGAACCTTATGCTTCACTCCAAAATAGTAGATATTCCTACATAATTTGTTGCTCAGTGTGAGGGCGTAATCTTATCAGTAATATTTATATGAGATAATAATCGTACATTACCTACAGCTACAATTTTTGTGACCCATTTACAGTGCAGCTACAATTTATAGAAATTATGATTCATGTGACACCTATCATGTTGTATGTTTAATATTATTACTCAGATAATATTGCGGAAAGACTCCATTGTGATGGAACAAGCACGGGGCCCACATGGTGGTTGAAACGGTAACCTCTACCTATATCAGATGCAGTATGTCACCAGTGGCGAACTGCACTGCGCCTCACCCTGAGAAATAATTGTTAAATCTCTTTGCCTGTAATATCACAGATACCATAACTGCTTGCTTTGGTAGTAATAGGTATGGTGCAGTACTTCCTCGGACGAACTTGCAAAAAGAGTTCTACCTACTCCAAAACTTTTCAAAATATATAATAACTTAAGTAAGTATGTAAAATTCAATTAAAACAGTGTCGCGCATCTCCAAAGGGGTTAGCAGTAGGTTAGGTTAGCTAGTTTATGAAGCAGTGATGGCTCAGTGGCATTGGCTATGGACTGCCGCGCAGCAGGTCCATGGTTCGAATCACGCCCAGAGCTTGAGCTTCACCGCATGGTGGAAGGGCATTTTGCGAATGCCCGCCTGGCTAGCGACCACCCTCAAGTAGAAAGTCTGTCGCCAAGCACCGAAAGGTGTGTTCCGGCAGTAGTCCTTGAGAGCCAGTGAAATTACAGGCACAATGAGACTTAACAACTATGTCTCAATGTGACGGGCGCAGTGCAATTCGTGAGTTGTCATGAATTGCAACTGTTATAGGCAGAGGTTAGTCCACTTAACATCAGGTGGGCCTCGAGCTAGTTCCGTCACAAAAACATTAAAAAAAATGCACCCACCGTTCCTACTTGGCGGTAATATGTATTTTTGCAGTACCTACTACCTCGGGCGAATTCGCAAAAAGAGTTCTACCTACTCCAAAACTTTTCAAAATATATAATAACCTAAGTAAGTATGTAAAATTCAATTAAAACAGTGTCGCGCATCTCCAAAGGGGTTAGCAGTAGGTTAGGTTAGCTAGTTTATGAAGCAGTGATGGCTCAGTGGCATTGGCTATGGACTGCCGCGCAGCAGGTCCATGGTTCGAATCACGCCCAGAGCTTGAGCTTCACCGCATGGTGGAAGGGCATTTTGCGAATGCCCGCCTGGCTAGCGACCACCCTCAAGTAGAAAGTCTCCAGTCCAGGCATTTTTGTCGTTTAAGTAATCAGAAACTGTGTAGTAGGATTTTTTAATCAATATGTTTTTCACGTGCAACTTGAATTTCCCTTCTGTGAGCGTTGTAATATGTTTGGGAACTTTATTATAAAACCGTACACAATTACCTAAGAAGGACCTTTTATTTGTCTTTGCTAATCTAAAACCTGGCACCGCTATTTTATCTTTATTCCTAGTATTGTAATCGTGATTGTCACTTAGTAATTAAACAACTTTAAACGGTTCAAATCGCGTATATTTATCATTATTTTTGTCCCGACGTTTCAAACACTTTGCAGTGATCGTGGTCACCCCGTGACCACGACCAAGTTGTTTAATTACTATGTGTAATAATCGCGTAAACCTAAGACAACATTGTGATTGTCACTGTTTAATTTAAATTTACTCAATTTTTTACGATCATACACAATATTTTCAAATATATACAGACTGACTGACAACCTTGAACAGTTAAGTTATATAAAAACTAACTTGTTGATATACCTAAACCAGCTAGCATCTCACGGTGTTCAGTTGTAAAATCTGTCCAGTGTTTGGGCAGCGACGAGCCCCATTTTTAGGGGTTCCGAACACAATAAGCAAACCGGATCCCTACTGAGACTCCACTGTCTGTGTCTGTATGTCTGTCGGCCCGTATGTATCGGGTTTACGAGTATATCTCGTAATTGGTATGAATTACAAACGTAACATTGTGATACTTCGTGTCGAACTTAGTTCTATAATGGCCGGGCGGTAATAACAATGTACTGCCGTGCCGCAGGTCCATGGTTCGAACTCCACCGCCGCCAGCGAGGGTTGATACTGAAAATAGGGACATAGTTTTTTTTATTGCCCTTTTTTGTTATACCTATTAAAAAGCTCAGTAAATCGATAAGAAACCGTTCTGTAACATTTTTTCTTAACTTAGGTACTGTGCGAGAAAATACACGATATTCAACATTCATGTGATCCCTCATTCCTTTTGAAGCAATGATGGCCGAGCGGTAATAGCTATGGACTGCCATGCCGCAGGTTCGATCCCCACCGCCGTCTTGAGCTTCACCGCATGGTGGAAGGGCATTTTGCGAAAATCTGTCGCCAAGCACCTCACAGTGTGTTCCGGCAGCAGTCCTTGACAGCCAGAAAAATTACAGGCACATGAGACATAAGAACTGTATGTCCCAGTGTGACGGGCGCAATTCGTCACATGACGAAATGTATATGTTATAGGCAGAGGTTAATCCGCTTAACATCAGGTGGGCCTCGTGCATGTACAGCCACAATTACATAAAAATATGTATGGAACGCTATCTACAATAGCTTTATAATATGGATATATGACCGATAACGCTATAGCACTAACTAGGTATCATTATAAAGCTAATTACCTCACTTAAGACACCTTAAGAATGCTTGTATCCCTTCACAACCGTGCTTCAATAAATGTTACAGAAAACGGGTATGTTTTACAGTACAAACGGAAGAGAGAGCAGATTATTTTTTTAGGAGCGCTCGTAGCGAAGTTTGCTTAGCCGTTCTTAATCGATCAGCCAAGTTGAGCAACGTCCGCCGCGGTCAGGAGTTGGATGGGTGACCGCTAGTGACATTACTACTGAGCGTACACGTGCTTCGAAGGGCACGCGGTCCCGCTTGTTGTCTCACGATAGCAGTCGTTACAGCATGGTGGTAAGGCATTTTGCGAATGCCCGCCTGGCTAGCTACCTCCCTCAAGCAGAAAATCTGTCACCAAGCACCTAACGGTGTGTTCCGGCAGTTGTCCTTGAGAGCCAGTAATTCTAGGATAGCCTGAACAACATCCTCGACCACATCACTTACCATCAGGTGAGTGGTCAAATGCTACCATATCAGCTATAAAAAAAGAAGTCGCTATTTAGGCACACAGGTTAGCAAGTGAATGATTAGTTACAATGAGTGGTTTGCAGTTAAATTTAAAATACAAAGTACGTATAGAGAACAATAAACTTGCCAACTAAGTAAATACATTTTCAGCTTATCAGGCCAAAAATATGGTTATAGGTTTCTGGTAGACTTAAACTATCTTTTAAAAATAAGATTTGTAACAGTAAGTCACTTAGAAGTAACTGATAGTAATTAGGCGATAGTAAGACAAAGGAAATGCAACTGCGTGATAATGAAGGGACTTTTGGTCTATTTTCGGAACTTTAGATGTCATTAACAGCAAACGATAATAATGCCGGTTGACAACTTAAGTATCTTGGTGGTATTTTGTAGTTAACAAAGTCAAAGATTGGAATGGTTTAACTATTATAATAGAAATAAAAGTTGAGTGTTCTTGAACTATAAAAGCGAATAATTTATGTAAACATCATTCCGATTTGGTTCCTAGTAAGATAATAAATCCCCTAACTTCTTTGCTTGCTAAGTTTTCGCGATCTGTGACATGAAAGACTAGTAAATAATATTTATTTACTAATGCTGATGAGACGGGACCTAGATTCTTAATCTGATAGTAATAATTGGTTTAAATTTATATAAAGAAAATATTGAAATATTGCTTAAGTTTTGTTAATTGGTTTAAATTTATATAAAGAAAATATTGAAATATTGCTTAAGTTTTGTTAGTCTTATTGCGCAAGGATAAGTAGTAAATGGGAAAATACTAAGCAAATCTTGGGATTGGTGATCAAAGTGATGTAGGAGAAGTTATTCTGATGATCAAAATTTGCCGCCTCCCACATCAACATCATCTACCTATCAAACGGCCATTAAGAAGAGAGCATATTCCCTCCTCAAAGGCCGGCAACGCGTCCTCGAGACCTCTGGTGTTGCGGATGTTCGCGTGCGACGGGGATCACTTATCACCAGGTGAGCCGCCTGCAAGTTTGACCTCCTATCGCATAAAAAAAAATAAAAGATACACAGAAAACCCTTCAATGATCTTAGTTCCAAACAAAAGTGAAGACGAGTAGAGATATTGGACAAATCATATTCACCTGAGGAGTTAAGTATTACTACAGTGAAAAGTTTGAAACGCGATGATCAGAAATATGTTTCCTTTATATTAGATCACCTGCTAAAGCATCCTGAAGATGTACAGAAAGTTAAGGTTTGCATTAATAAGAAAAACCATTATGCTGTTTTACACCTCAAAAACGTTTGGTCTGTTCGTTTCCTGAAAACTTTCTAACCGGCAAAATATTTGATTTGAGGGAATCAGCCTTTGAACTGGGAACAGCAGTATCTGAAATATATCCAGCTTACTACAAAGTGATTCCCGTGGGATGCCGGGTTAAAATTGCACCTCCCCATATCATCCCGTGGGTGTCGTAAGAGGCGACCAAGGGAAAAATACTGGAAGGTGGGCAGCAGCGCCTTCTAAACAACTGCCATCTTACACTGCGATCCCAATGCCGCCTGCCAAGCGTGGGGATTATAGCAAATACCCCCTTAATAGGGGAGGATGTGTTCAGCAGTGGACGATCTGGCTGATACAGTACTACAAAGTGAAACAAGTCTAGGAGAAGTGCTATCCCTCCGAGGATGATATCATGTTAAGTAACGAAGGAGCAAAAATACTTCTAAAAGCTTTGCTGAACATGTCAAATGGCAACAAGTTAACTTTAGAGACAAATGGGGTATCGATGGAGCATCAGGATAAAGTAAATATAAGCAAAAAGGAGATATTGATGAATCATGCTTTATCATGACAAGTTTGGTGCCATTAAAATCAAAGCAACAATGAAGTGATCATTTAACTGTCGACCAGTAATGTATTAATTCATGAAGGAGACGAAAGATCCTGAAAAAAATCTGCTGCTGAAAGAAAAAAAAATAAGACGAAATAGAGACACTGCAAGAAACGAATAAATATATATAAGATGCATATACTTACATACATAAATAATTATAATCACGCCTTTAGCTCGTCTTTTTCCCGAAGAGGTAGGCAGAGGTGTGTAAACACCCACGTTTCGCCAATTGGGTTTTCGTCCCATGTAATAGGCGGCGATCCTATTGCCATTCACCCTGCACAGTTTCAGGGTCATACAAAATGTTTTCTGTAACACATTGAACGAAACTCAAGAACATATTACGAATAATATGTTTACGCTAACAAACACAAGAACACAACATAACAATATTAGAATTATGAGGTTGCGTCATTATTTACAAGTATAAAACAAATTGGAAAATTGGTCTTGTTTGTAGTATAACGCAAGTGGTACTATAGATGTCGCACAACCCCAATACGATGATTAAAGAACTATAGGAAAGATTTCAGTTATGACGTCATGCTATGTTAGCTCAATTGGTTAGAGCATACCCCGGCTCAAGGGGTGGATGGACGCGGGTTCGGATCCCGCACATGACTTAAATTTTTTCTATCGTATATTTGTATTATTGTATATTAAACATATTTTATAAAAAAGCGGTCATTTGGGAGTTATGATGATAAACAGACACTTTAAACTTTTTTCGTCGAGACTAAATAATAGGTAATTGACTCATGTTGCTATTTGTCAAATCTGTCCACGTAATCTATGAATTTCACTACGGAGTAAACATGGCTGCCTATGCTGTGCCGTAAAGCATGGTCTTGTTCATTTATAATTAGACATAATAATAATGTACTCGGGCGTGTTTAATCCCAAAATATGGATTCACTTGTCAAAAGTGATTCCATTGATTTTGTTGTTTTTCCCGATTGGGTTTTTGCAGTATCTTAGGGCGCAGAATGGAATTTTGAATCCACTATTTTCGAACGTAAAGCGCGTGTAATCTCCACGAGTGCCTAGCTGCGTATGGGTGAGAGTATGCCGGCCGGCTTACCTGCACTGGTCGACTGTGCTCGTTTGAGATCGCGTCTAGTATATAAAGGCCCATTAACCTTTATATACTAGACGCGATCTCAAACGAGCACACGTACATACGTATACAGCATACGTGTGTAGAACGGGCTTTATGTATCACAAATTTCATAAATACAACTAACATATTAAAAAAAACATTTTCTATCGCACCGCCCTGTCATCATTATCATCAGCCGGAAGACGTCGTTGAACAAAGGCCTCCCCCGCAGAACGCTGGAACACATACTGAACGTGGCTGCCGGCGACATATACGATGTCGTCAATCCTAGTGGAGGGCCTACGAGCTCTACGTCTTCCGTCTTCTCTACGTGTAATGTTGTAACCAATCGAGAACCTTTCTTCTACATCGGTTATCGGTTCGTGGAGCAATGTTGCCCGCCCATTGTTACTTCAACTTGCAAATTTTAAAAACTATGTCGATGACTTTGATTCTTTGGCGAATATCCTCGTCCCGGATTTTATCGCGCAAAGAAACCCCGAGCATAGGCTTCACCATAGCTCAATGGCGACTCTAAACTTGTCCATAATAGCCACAGTTAAGGACCATGTCTCAGTTCCATAAGTCATCACTGGCAACACATACAATACGTTGTGTGTTGCCAGCGCCAAATGTCGTCGTTTTAGAGGACGGTAGCCGGCCATCTGCAGGGAATTATTTGCACCCCCTGCTCCACCGCTGCCTGGCCTGCTACCGCGGTCAGGAATAATGGATCTGTCGGGGACCGGGGGCCGTGTGTCATTTGTGTCTTTAATTTGAGACGTTCTTGTCCCACACTTGGCAGGCGTTGGGATCGCAGTTAATGTTGTTAACTTCTCAGAAGGCGCTGCTTTCCAACTTCTGGTATTTTTCCCTTGTTACCACTTGCGACACCCTGGGTAAGATATGCGAGGGTGACATTCTAACCCGACATCCCATGAGGCACCGCCCGGCCACTGATGACCAATAACATTTTGAAAAAGGAGTGCCAACTTACCATTGTTGGTGAGTTTTTTAAAGGTCCTAAGAGTTTTTGTAACTAAAGATAGTATATACTATATATTTTTATCGGTAGTTAACCCAACATATCTCCAAAAAACATTACTTACATAAATATTACAAGCTATGTTAAAAAGGAGCGGCTTTTTAATCTTATCATATTATTATTACTATCACATTATCTTTGCGTCCATCTGTGGGATTTTGTTAATTTTACAGCACAAGTTTTTTTACCTGGTGTTGGAATAGGGCCAGCTTCGACCCGTAGGAACCACTGCGTGATATTTATTTTTTAGTTCCGCACACAAAGAGCAAAACGGAGCCCTCTCGCTGTCTCTCTGTCCGCCCGTCTGTATTGCACGGGTCTCTAGCTCGTAAAAGCAATGACTTCTTCAGTATAAAATTAAGTACATTACTGCAGAATCCAGTAAGTAAGCCTTCCTGGCTAAGTATGAGTTAACTGGACCGAACTGAAGGTGAAGTCCGGTTATATACGAGGCCAGGATGGCTTTCTTACTTGTGGAGGCTTGTATAATGCTTTTCTCAAAAATGAATGCCTCAGCTTTTCAATCAGGATGAGTGCCATCTATTTCCGAATCAGATTCGCTTGAACTCATTTTTTGGGATTATCTATGTTCACGGTCGCAATTGAATGTGAAATCCCGCCAGTCGTTGTATTTTTTACTCAAAAGTTTGCGTTTAGTAATGTACATTGTTCTATTTTTACATTTCATGAATGTTTAAGTAAAAATATGTAAATTATTGTTTTTGAAACTCCATGTTAATTTTAGAATGTAAAATTTTAATCCAACATGATTTTTAAACTGAAATTACTTAATAAAAACATAAAATCCCACACTTATACTTCTTTAACATTATTGAGTACAAAACGCAACGTGCATACTTTTTCTGCGTTGCGCTAAGTCACAGACTATAAAATGGCTGTTTAAGGCTCCAAAAATATATCTATCTCATAAAATGTCATCCCAAAAAGAGAGATAGATATATATTTGGAGCCTCCTATAACCATGTTATACCATGTTTTGAAGCGCTCGTAGCGAAGTTCACTTAGCTGTTCTCAACCGATCAGCAAAGTTAAGCAACGTCGCGCGCGGTCAGGAGTTGGATGGGTGACCGCTAGTGACATTACTACTGCGCGTTTCCGTGCTTCGGAGGGCACGTTAAGCCGTCGGTCCCGGTTGTCGTCTTAAGGTGGCAGTCGTTATAGCATGGTGATAGGGCATTTTGCGAATGCCCGCCTGGCTAGCTACCACCCTCAAGTAGAAAGTCTGTCGCCAAGCACCTAACGGTGTGTTCCGGCAGCTGTTCTTGTGAGCCAGTACTTCTAGGTTAGCCTGAACAACATCTTCGACCACATCATCACTTACCATCAGGTGAGATAGTGGTCAAAGGCTAATCTATCAGGCATACAAAAAATAAAAATAAAAAATATAATGGCTAAAAAACTAATCTGTGTCCGGTACCACACTTTTTTTCGAAGTAGATCTAAAGAGACCTAACTGTCCTGTATATAACATGACACTGGCAATTGCAGAAGATGTGCAAGTCCAAATCACGAGATAGGAAAAAAAAATAAACTGTCCAATAAGTAAATTACATAGATATAGATAGAAAACACTTTAATTGCACAAGAACTTAAAATTAACATAACAATAAAAAAAACTTAAACAGAAATACACTAGTGCAAAATGGCGGCCTTATCGCTTATAGCGATTTCTTCCAGACAACCAGGATACAAACTTACTTACAAATACATACTTACTTACTAGACAGCAGGAGATTCCAAATTTAAAATCTCGCTTTTTACTGGACAGTGTGAATAAGTCTCCGGTAGAGTTCACATTCTGGATACGTTTTAGAGATGTTATGGCAACATTACATACCATTTTTGAGAAAAAGGTATTTTCTGAAACTGTTATAAAAGTTCGAATTTAAAAAACCGTTTCCGCGCAAGTGTATAAAATACACTTTTCCACGCAGATTTCTAACGATAAACTAAACCTTTACGAGTTTGTGAGGTGAATAATTTTTATTTGTACATTATTCATTAAGCTCTTGGCCAGTATGTTATTGAAGTTTCTGATACTTTTTGAAGCACATTTTCACGTGGGCAGGAAATCGAACACGTGTCTCACGGTTATATGCGTCATATTGGAATAGCACTGTACACTTGCCTACACTTCTTTACATATCTTTAAATATGTAAGAAGTCTAACTCTTATACAGTTACTGTATGGATTATGGACACATCAAGTTCACAAGTAACAAAACATGTACAACCTTCCAAATTCAATTGGATTGGTTAATTGATTTGGCGCTTATAAATCATCGCACACGATTAGTCGCATCAAACTAATGTTATTGTGATTGTTGTAGTTTTTGTTCTAGTTTGCTTGATCAATAGCTGAAGTCTATTAGATATATATATAGTTAAGCCTTTGATCTACAATCTCACCTGATGTTAAGTGATGATGTGGTCGAAGGTGTTAACAGGCTTAACCTAGAATTACTGGCTCTCAAGGACAGCTGCCAGGACCCTCCGTTAGGTGCTTGGCGACAGATTTTCTACTTGAAGGTGGTCGCTAGCCAGGGCATTCGCAAAATGCTCTTCCACCATGCGGTGAAGCTCAAGCCCGCGGCGGGATTCGAACCATGGACCTGCTGCGCGGGAGTCCATAGCCAATGTCACTGAACCATCACTGAAGATATATTTTGTAATACTAGAACGTCTTGCCATACTCCCTATTTAGAGACATGAGGAACATCATTCTAAGAGCACCATGACATGTGGTGATAATGTACCTATGTTTGTTGCAGACAGGACCTGCTGAAATGGTACGGGTGGGGGTACAGGGACTCCATGTTCCAGCTGAGCGAAGACGGGGCCTTCTTTACTGGAGACAGGTACCAACTTTTTTCGTAATACTTTAAGTTTGCATGGTGGTAGGGCATTTTGCGAATGCCCGCCTGTGTAGCAATCACCCTCAAGTAGAAATTCTGTCGCCAAGCACCTAACGGTGTGTTCCGGCAGCAGTCTTTGAGAGCCAGTAAAATTACAGGCACACTTAACAACGATGTATGTCTCAGGATACCGGACGCAGTGCAGTTCCTCACTAGTATCGAAATTCATATGTAGGTATATAGGTTGAGGTAATCGCTTAACATCAGGTGGGCCTTGTGTTTAAAAATAGTAATTTGTGCACCAGTTGCTATTCTACTACTTCATTGAGTTAACGGAACTATTCAATCCTGAGAATAAATAGCATGCGTCGTCAAAGTCAAGGATTTCATTCAAGTCCGGTGTCTCTGTCGCCCTAGAGGTCAATATATATAGATGACAAACTGTTGGTAGGCTTCGGCCGAGGCTAGTGACCACCCACTGGACAAAGCCACGCCGCCAAACGACCTAGTCGTGTTCCGGCGCGATGTCCAGTGACGCCGTACGAAAGTCGGGTCAGAACAGTAGCATCCCAAGTAGCCTGAATAAGAAGCACATCGTTCGGCCGCATTGGGCGACTAGTCGCGGAGGGTAGCGGGATCCGAGGCACGGTGCACCGCTGGCCGACCGCAGTCAGTAGGGGACCCAATTGTGACTTAGCCACTCATGAAAGGCTGTCCCGCCAACTGTGAAAAATCCCAGAGATGCGCCATCACGCCGGTCGGCAACCGGGTGAGAGGACGAGATGGACATCTCTGGGGGGGCTCGGGCGTCCCCGCAGTCTCCAGACTAGTCCCCCTTCGATGTGTGCTGTTTCGTTGTGTTTCGCGGGGTCTACTGGTCGTAATGCCTCGTTCTACTGCCGGCTCTCAACCTTTTTTTACTCCCAAAACATGAAGAAAAACAAAAATGAGAGAAAGTTTAAACAGCGGCTGCACTCCCTCTCACTGAAAGTGCACTTCTGCAACATAAGAGGCTTGCACTCTAATCTCGTCCCTGTCCATTACCACCTGGAGACAGAAAAACCTCACCTCCTGTTTCTCACGGAGACGCAGATTGGTTGTCTATCCGACGTGTCGTACCTTACATACCCAGGGTACAACCTGGACTCCAACTTCAAATCGCACGCGGGTGTATGTTCTCTGTACTTTGGGCGTTGGTGGACACAGGTATTGAGAAAATTCTCTACGCTTTTGTTTACCGCTCACATAGTGGAAATCAGGGGACAACCAGGCTCACCGAATACCTCAGTGAGGTGGCGGACGTAGCTCAACAGAAGTATCCTACTGCCCACTGGTGTTTCTGGGGGATTTTAATGGCCATCACCAGGATTGGCTACACCCACACCAGGACACCGACCATGCCGGTAGAGAGACGCGAAAACTTGCGTTAGCGTTAAATCTCACCCAGCTGGTCCAAGGAGCCACGAGGGTACCCGATGTTGAGTCTCACACGGCCTATTGCCTGGACCTTCTGCTGACAACTGATCCAGACCGCTACTCGGTGTCGGTTTGTTCACCGTTAGGTAAGTCCGACCATTGTCTGGTGAAATCTGTATCCGTCTACTCCCCGCCCGATCCCAGTCCTCGAGGCACTCGGCGGATGTGGCGATACAAATCAGCAGATTGGGATGAGATGCGTTCTTTCCTTGCATCTTATCCTTGGCAGTCTGTGTGCTTCTCTTCTGGTGATCCTACCGCATGTGCAAATGCCGTGTCCGATGTGTTGCGTTTAGCAATGGAATACTTCATTCCATTCTCTGACGTACCATTGTCCGGCAAAGCTCGCCCATGGTTCGGTCCTGAATGTGGACGCGCTGAGGCGTTAAAACATCAGGTATACCTAGCCTGGGTTGATGCTCGTAAGCATAAGGCCAAGGATATACACCTAAAGAAGAGAGCTTTTAACAAGGCTGCCAAATCCAGTAAAAAGGTCTTACAGAAGGCTCGTTTTGACCACATTGGCCGAATAGGGAACAAGCTTGCTTCGTACCCCACGGGTAGTAAAGCGTTTTGGTCCCTAGCTAAAGCGGTTGAATCGAACTTCTGCCGCCCCTCACTGCCTCAACTGCAGAATCCTGATGGAACGCTGGCTCACACCGCTGCAGAGAAAGCAAACCTGTTTGCTTCCCTGTTTGCGGAGTCTTCACGTCTTGATGCTGGTATCGCGACTCCTCCAATTCTACCACGAAGCGAAACTGTCATGAATGACATACGCATTCGTCAAAAGGATGTTTGTAAGACACTATGCAATCTGGACGTGAATAAAGCCAGTGGTCCTGATGGTATACCTGCAATAGTATTAAAAACTTGTGCGCCAGATTTGTCGCCTGTCCTGACACGCCTCTTTAGGCTATCTCTTGAGACTGGTACAGTGCCCAAATCATGGAAGCTTGCTAATGTGCACCGTGCCTAAAAAAGGTAGTCGTACCGACCCTGCCAACTACAGACCCATATCTGTTACGTCTATACTCTGTAAGAGTATGGAGCGCATTCTCAACAGCCGGCTCCTGGCATACCTAGAAGCGAATGACCTCCTCAGTGACCATCAATACGGGTTCCGCCGAAATCGGTCTACTGGGGATCTTCTAGCGTATGCCACTTATATCTGGAGCGAGGCCATTGAGAAACAAGGGGAAGCGCTTGCCGTTTCCCTGGACATCTCTAAGGCCTTTGACAGGGTTTGGCATGACGTCTTTATTAGCAAGCTTCCCGCATACGGGTTTTGTGTGTGGATATCGGACTTCCAGAGGGATCGATCATTACGAGTAGTCGTGGACGGCTGCTCGTCTGATCAAATGGGTATTAATGCCGACGTTCCCCAGGGGTCAGTGCTCTCTGCGTCGCTCTTCCTGCTGCATATCAACGATCTGCTAAAGCCCGGTACCTTTGGGTATGCAGACGACAGCACGGTTGTAGAGAGCTATACTTCTACCGCGCGAGCCAGTGAGCTGGAGATCCGGAGACTCAGAGAAGCTATGGTCGAACGATTGAACTTGTCCCTTAAGGCAGTCTCCGATTGGGGCGATGCCAACCTGGTCAAGTTCAATGCCAACAAGACCCAGGCGTGTCTGTTTTCCGCCAAAAGGAGACCATTCCAACTTTCTCCAACATTCCGAGATGTATCCGTGCCGGTCACAGACCACCTAGACCTTCTTGGTGTTACTCTATCGTCGACTCTAAATTTTGGCTCGTATATCGAGTCAAAGGCTGAGTTAGCCGCTAAAAAACTTGGCATCCTCTCAAAGGTGAGACGGTACTTCACAGCGGAACAAATGCTTACTTTGTACAAAGCGCAAGTAAGGTCCTGTGTTGAGTACTGCTCTCACCTCTGGGATGGCTCTGCCAAATACCAACTCGAGACACTTGAGTCGATTGAGAGACGCGCCAAGAGGTTAATAGGCAGCGACTTTCTAGGGGAGTCTCGGCTGCAAAGCGTCGAGCACCGCCGTAAAGTCGCTTGTCTATCCGTCTTTTACCGGATATATTTCGGGGAATGTGCACAAGAACTGCACGACTTGGTTCCGCCCTCCCCCTTTTTCCATCGGACGTCCAGACAAACGGAGAGGCGCCATCCGTACATGGTTGATATTCCCAGGACTCGTACGAAGCGCTTCGCTTCCACTTTTCTTGTGCGTACTGCGAAGGAGTGGAACTCCTTACCGTCGTCAGTTTTTCCCGATGGATACAACATGGGTGTCTTCAAATCGAGAGTAAATAGGTTTCTTCTAGGTAAGCGTGCTCCATCTTAGACCACATCAATGCTTAACATCAGGCAGGGTGTGGTCAAACGCGAACCTATTATGAATAAAAAAAAAATAAAAAAAAAATGCAATTAAAATATAAAGAAAACTTATAAAATAATACCGTCTCTTTCAGCGATAAAGATATATACAACCATATAATATATATATACTTATCCTCATCAATCCAAGTATTTGCCATTGTGCCTATATATATATATCTTGATGACGCGGTAACGTTCGCGATGGTGACCAGTATTGTGCGTGATTGAAAATCGATTTTGTCAGCAATATGTTATCGCTAAAACTGACTTCTAACACTGGACAGTATGAAAATCTGTTGCCAAGCTGTAGAAGGCTGTGTGTTCTGTGTGGAGGCTGTGGAAGTCGAACCATAAAAATGGGAGCACAGATTGTTTTGAATCAGCTTGATTCCGAATTCAACAAGTTATTTAGTTCGATTCTGACTAATCATATTATTTTTTATAAAATCTAATAATTCAGTTATAATCAAAACGGCCTCTATACTCCCTTGAGCGTTTTTCACTGTTCTTCGTAGTTTAGGCCATCTAAAACAAGGGCATCTAAAAGAAATACGCATTCCCTTAAAACAAACACATGTATTATGACCACGAAGGTAGTCAATGGTTATAATCCTGCTGAAAGATTAATAGTGGTAGAGCACTGCGAATGATCGCCTTGCTAGCTACCATCCTCAACATTTTTCGCCAAGCACCAAGCATGTTCTGACAATTGACCTTGGGAGCCAGTAATTCTAGGTTAAGCCTACTAACTTATGACCAGGATTATAAGTTGCACTGTCTGTCATTTAATTATCTCTTCATGACTAAACCCAAAGATAGACTAAAATACATTTAGCATCATAAAAATAATGAATAGATTCAGGCGTTATTTTGCGGGAATCCATATTTAATAATAACAAGTATTTTTAAAATATTTTAAGAAAACATCAAATTAATATTTTAATAAAACACTTAAAAAATATAAAAATATATCTAGTGACACGTAGCGCACGATCGCGCGCTCGTAGAGTCAAAACCTCCTGAGGATGCTTCGTGTAGAAGCGAAACTCGTCGATTTGGCTTCCTGGCGTTTGTGACTCACGTCGGCTTAGCAGGAAATTTAGGCGGAATTGTCACTAGCTCTATTTTGATATGTTTTAAGTGTTTTGTTAGAATATTGATTTGATGTTTTCTTAAAATATTTTAAAAATATTTGTTATTATTATCATAAAAATAGGTTTCTTTCAAAAGTAGTTTATTTCATGAGTTTCACAGTCTTCCGCGAGCTATTTCCCCGCGAACGAAGGATAATATGCAACTTGATAATACCTAATACAAAGAAAGTGGTGTCATCAAGATATGTCCAGTACCCGCCGCCCGTTGAGACGGATATCTGGCCGTGGGCGGAGGAACAATTGCCGCTTCCCGCTGATTCGCGACCACGTGGCGCGTTGCATTCGATTATGTCATGTTCTCGGCATTTTTGGACGATGTGTGTTGCTCACGAAATGGTAGACAAATATGTCTATTGTTGATAAAGTTATCGTTGGCCGGTCTCAGCTTTGGAAATCCTCAGAAAGGACGTTTCAAAAAGTTGGACTATTAGATAAAACAATCTTTAAGTGGGTATATGAGACCTCGCTATTAGCTGATACCACAAACTAATCTCAGGTAACAGAGCAGTCTTGAGATGACTTCTGAAAGTGCTAATTCTTCAGAGCTTCATTTCCTAGATATCATACCTAATACTATAAACAATCATATCTGAAAAGAAAAAAACTGGTGACTCCCGCTCCAGCTCGTTCCTGGTGCAGAGGATGGCCATCGCCATTCAACGCGGAAACTCTGCAAGTGTTATGAGCACCTTTGCACCGGGAGCGATCAGGAGTGGGTTGTTTGATTAGGCTAGTTTTAAGTTTGACTTAATTATTATTAATTATGTCTGAAAACAGTAAATACACAACATATCTATTATTTGTTTACATTTATATAAGCAACAGATAAAAGGGAAAAAGAAACAGATTTTTTAAGCAGTAGAACAAAGAAAAATTAGTTTAACAGATGATGGTTAGAAATAAATTGGAGAGAAAAACGTATGAAACTTTTATCTGATAACAAAAGCGACAAATGATTTATTAGTAGGTACCTTATCATATGTTTTTTTTAAATCAGGTATTTTTGTAAGCTTTACTAATACAAATTAAAACTCTGAGATTGAGTTGCATGTAGGATTGGGAGTCAAATAGTAGTGATACGGAGGCAAAAGAAAAACATCAACTTTGCTACCACTATTTTGTCAAGTAAAGAGTCAGTGCACTGCCAATGTGCGATTATTGGTAGCTCACCAAGTGAGTGAAATGTGTACTTAAAGATATATATTATTAGACAATATACTCCCCAGTAAAAATCCAAGATGTTTGAAATCTCAACCGCTACTGTAGGATGACGTACTATGATATTTATTCACTGTTCAATGAATATGTCACGACTAGATTTATTAACACTACAAAGCTACTTTTAATTAACTTTATTAATTAGTAATTTAATATTACTTAAACAAAAACACTACAAATTAGCCTTATTTTCTCTTCAAAATAATTTTATTATTGAAATACAGTTAAAACATTATGACATGTACAAGTTATTTATAAGTATCCGGCGTGAAATCAGAAAAGGCGGATTCGATGCACGCACGGTAAAAAAAATTACTTTAATAATTTGTAAATGTGATTGTAGTTTTTCGTTTTATTTCATTTTTAATATAATTTAATACTTGTCATAATTATTTAGAATTATTTTGAGAATATTATATAATAGAGTAGCACAAGATACCTGGAACAGGTAATGTGTGGAAACACTACAGTACACGGTGTAGGTATTTGTCAAACAATTATATTATTGTACTAACACGTGGATTTCAAACATTGCGTTGTACTTATTAGCATTAGGTAAGTACTTATGTACATATTTTGATGTGATACACATTAAAAACTGAACTAGTGTGAGTTGGGCTTGTGAGTTTGGTCTTTTGGGGTTCCGAGAACACCCATAGAATACTTGGTTTTCGATCATACCTTCAAAACTACATTTAAAATCGCCGCTTTCATTGTATTATTATATATATTCGTATTTTTGTTTAAATAGAGGATATAGTACATAACCATCAAAATTGCAGATACAGCTTAGATGGCTCCCATTTTTAACCGACTTCCAAGAAAGGAAGAGGTTTTCAATTCAACTCTAATTGTTTTTCACTTTTTTATATTATTGTGATGGAACAAGCACGAGGCCTATACCTGGTGTTAAACTATATGCCTATAACAATTGTAATTAGTCACATGTTGCAGCTCATCACATAATATGGCGAACTGCACTGTGCCCATCACCTTTGTTAAGTCTCATGAGCCTGTAATTTCACCTGCACTAATACCCTTCAAACCGGACCACAGTAATGCGAACATTGCTGCTTGACGGTAGAAATAGGTATGGTATCACCGGACGAACATGCACAAAGAGTTATATTGCTGCTATGTCTGAAACGCGATAACTCCATCAGTTAGGAATTAATTGTGATGATTATTTTTTGATGGGTAGAGTAAACCTTCAAGTTGGTTTAGTTAATTTAAATTTCATCATAATCGGTTGAGTCATTTCTAAGTTCTTGTCAATTAACTGAAAAATGTATTTGCATACGAGATGATTTAATTGTAATTGCAACTCTTGTCGGCGGTGAACATTATTTTAGGCGAGTGAGTGATCTGTATTACTATCCCCCGTGGGGTGCCGGGTTAGAATTGCACCTCCCCATATCATCCCGTGGGTGTCGTAAGAGGCGACTAAGGGAAAAATACTGGAAGGTGAGCAGCAGCGCCTTCTAAAGAACTGCCATCTTACACTGCGATCCCCAAGCCGCCTGCCAAGCGTGGGGATTATGGCAAATACCCCCTTAATAGGGGAGGCTGTGTTCAGCAGTGGACGATCCGGCTGATACATAGTGATCTGTAAGCAGTGCAGTATACAGTGTAAATCTATAGATTTACACAGCACTAAAATGAGTGAAAAAATAATTTAAAAGAAATCGGAATCTTTCTGACGTCTGACACGGACCATGATAATGTGAGGTCAGTGTTTTGAATGAGCATAGTTTCGATTTCAACATGTTATATCATACTTTTGAGTGTTGAAAGTAGGTCCGGTTTGTTTTAATACTTCTTTTAAATAAAAGTTAATAAAGGTTATTAGTGTGTACTAAATATTACTCGATAAGCTCTCGACTCTACAATTGGTGTCATAGTGCCACCAAATGCTAGCGTGCATTGCATTAGTTCTTATTTTTGTGTCCTGTATTTAGCTATATTCATCTTTTGGGTATTAAAGTTTTACACAAAAAAACCAGCTGGTCAATTACGTATTTCATTACCTACATTAACTGCTTCCTTACTATACTGATATCTTTGATTAACTTAAAAAATAATAATTGCATAATGATTAATAGAACACGAAATTTAAAGACAACCGACTTCAAACATAAAATACGCATTACTAGAGCTCGAATAACGAATAACTCGAATTCTACCTTTTTAAGTGGGACCACTTGAAAAGCATCAGCTTTTTCGAATGTTAAAATAATCAGTAATATCGGTACACTCGGTACCAGGTATTGAAGCAGTGATGGCTCAGTGGCATTGGCTATGGACTGCCGTGCAGCAGGTCCATGGTTCGAATCCCGCCCAGAGCTTGAGCTTCACCGCATGGTGGAAGGGCATTTTGTGAATGCCCGCCTAGCTAGCGACCACCCTCAAGTAGAAAATCTGTCGCTAAGCACCTAACAGTGTGTTCCGGCAGCAGTCCTTGAGAGGCAGAAAGATTACAGGCTAATGAGACCTAACAACTATACGTCTCAGTGTGATGGGCACAGTGCAATTCGTCGTTGCCGAAATGCGTCTGTTATAGGCAGAGGTTAGTCCACTTAACAACAAGTGGGCATCGGGCTTGTTCCGTCACAATAACATAAAAAAAAAAAAGAATTCTCCTATTATGTCTTCAACCGAATGAAAACATACGAAGTGGTAATTTGAGTTCAGGAAAAAGAAAGAAGTTGGCTGGGGCCATCTTCTTCTGATCTGATGATTAAGGTTGTTTGCTCGATAGTATATGTTGAGTTTTTGGTCAAAAACTCGTTCACAGTGATGGCCATGTGCGAAGGCGCATTATCGTAGTGCAAAATCCAAGAATTCTTCCACAAATTTGGCCTTTTCGTCGAATTTGTTCTCTTGAACGTCGAATAATACTCAAATAATATTCGTTAGGTATATAACATTTACCTCCGGCAAGAATTCCGAGTGCACAAAACCGCGATAGTCGAAGATAACAGTCAACATGACTTTTGATCGTATTTCGCGTGGTTGTAACCGACTTCCAAAAATTAAGGAGGTTCTCAATTCGACACGAATATTTTTTTTATGTATGACCACGCATATTTTTTTTACAGAATAGTCCGATTTTGATTAAATATTTTTTATTCAAGTGTATACTTCTGAGGCGGTCTCATAAAAATTTCATCAAAATCGGTTAAGTAATTTTTAAGTTACTCTCAATTAACTGAAAAATGCTTGATATACCGAGATGCATTGGTAGTCACAAGTTTTGTCAATGGTGACCAGTACTGGTAGGTGAGTGAAAATCCAGTAATTATCGCTAAAAAGGGTGTTTTTTAACAAAATATGGAACCGACTTCTAACACCGAAAAGAATGAAATAATTGTTGAAGTCGGACTATGAAAATGTGATCTAAGTGTGTTTTAAATCAGCATGGGGCCGACTTTAGCAAGTTATTTCGTACATGTGTTAGAAGTGGGTTCCAGTTTTTGTTAAAAAAAAAATTTAAGATTCGGTTTAATTTGTATGCGAAGGCCACTCCGAAGCTTGTCGACTAGTTTTCGTGTCAAACTCGTAAAGCTACGTTTCGTCACCAGTAACAAAGCGTTTCATGAATGTTGGGTCAAATCAAATCAAATCATTTATTTGCTAAAATACATGTCATATAAGATCGTATAATAATGGTAAAGGATACAATGTATTTAGTCTGCAAGCAGACGTGCAAGTTTTTGTGTAGTATTTATTAAGTACTTAAAATTGATGTTTTACAAAATTCTTTATATTCTTTCACACTGTAATTGTCAGAATTGACTCGTTCTAGCATACCCTCAACGACTCTTATGCGATTGAGTTTTTGGAGAAATTTCAGGTCTTTTGGGACTACCCGAGCGGCAACATGTTTCACACCCGTGAACATTTAAAATGGTACGGATCGGCTTGTGAGACACAGAAAGTTCGGCGGCTATCTTACTCAAACTTGAATGAGGATTTCCAGTCACTATTTCCTTCACGTTAGCGATGTTATCTTCACTGGCAGACGTTGATGGCCTACCAGAGCGAGGCTTTTGAACGGTTTGTACATAAGCACGAGTTTTTGATAACGTCGATTCATTATGTAACCTTGTTAAGTGACTCCCAATACGAAATTCCATTCGCGATGCAAAATTTGAGATAAACTCTTTGCTATATTTATAATTATTTATCTAATTATTATAAAATTCGCAATACACATTAGATATGATATAACTAAAAAAAACACTGTATTTAATCTGAATAACATATGGAACTCAAACCCCGCGCCAACAAGAAAAATACTTGTGCAATAATAACAAAATCAAAAAAATGAATTTGAATACATAAACAAATCATCCATTCCCGATACTTTTGTTGACTGAATGTATTACTACTATAGAGCTACAACCGTGTTTTAAATTACTGTTTAAAACACGGTAGCTCTGTAGTAGGAATACATTTTATTACCATAAATTCATAATTACTAACCATTTTATCACTTCTCTAACATTTTGAAAGACTCGTCCAAGTTTATGAATGACTTTCCGAATTGAGAACTTCTCGGACTGACGACCACAGCCCGCAATCTACTATAAGTGGCAATTTGACCAGACGAATTTATTTATGATAAAGAAATATTCTTTCCGTTGTATTTAATTAAAGGACTTTTCATAGCGTCAGTATTATGGCAAACTCCCCTTACTGAAAAGAAGCTGTGTTCAACCGTGGACGATCCAACTGACACAGTATAGTGCAGTAAATACAGAATAACTACTTAAACCAAATATCAACACGTTCATATTTAAACAACTGTCTTTACTGTGTTATTTGCGTGCTGTTCTCAGGTACTTTTGTTATGTGCCATTGCCAATACGTTATAATAAGCCATTTTATTATAAATAACGTGATTTACAACCCACACGACAGTAAATAACTTCGAGCAATAACTTCGGAAAACAAAGGCACAGCAAAATCACATCCAGTAAAATCTAAAACAACTTTACAAATTCAGGTCTACAATAGATGTTATTGCTCCGATGTTAATATCTCAGTTTCATAGAATGGCCGTTTGTGTGATGTGAATTGTGATGTACTTACTGATGGTAAACACTTGCAGCCAAGGTCCTCCATTCTGCCGTGTCAATAGTGCTGGAGTAATGTGTAACCTGGTTTGTACTAGCCGCGACAATGGCACCTTCTGTCAATACTCGTAAAGTAAATGAATTCAATGTTGGGATGGTGGAATAGCTAATGGTATATTGTCAAGGCGTATGTTGTATTACCTACTTCGGTAGAGTTCCACTGAGTTGATTTACATTCAGAAATGCAAGTATTTGAACGCGATTAAAATGCGACTCCTTTCTTCAGCTTTCGTAGTGCTTTCCGTACAAATGTAGTTTCGTCACATTTTAAATAAGTACAGTGATGGCTCAGCTATGGACTGCCGCGCAGCAGGTCCAAGGTTCGAATCCCACCGCGGGCTTGAGCTTCACCGCATGGTGGAAGGGCATTTTGCGAATGCCCGCCCGGCTAGCTACCACCAAGTAGAAAATCTGTCGCCAAGCACCTAACGGTGTGCTCCGGCAGCTGTCCAATTCTAGGATAGCCTGTTAAAACATTCGACCACATCATCACTTACAATCAGGTGAGATTGTGGTCAAAGGCTTTTTCGTTTAGTAATTAGTAACTACCCAGTAAAATCATTGCATGCTCACACATTTATACAGGGTGTCCCAAGAAGTAGTGATATACTGAAGCTGGGAGGTAGAGGACCTAGAGGGCTATCTATGAATAGGTTAGATATGAATTACCCCCATGTATGTTCCACAATTTATCGTATTTTCGGAGTTATGACTATTTTTAATTTTTCACCTATCGCCGAGCATGATGCGATTTTTATTTATAGTGACATGAATTGTTGCGGTAGATGCTTGATTTTTTTTGTGTGCTAAGCTCATAGATAGGCCAACTTAGTATGGTATAATCGTTTAAAAAGAAAATGTGTTCAAAGTCTGTAAAATTTTTCATGCTTAACCTGAACAAATTTATAGGAAAAATGCGTACAGTTTGTGTCTGTAAAAATTAAATGTTATTCTCGATCATACTCTATAGGAGCAAATTAATGCAATTTCGTGACGAAACCGAGCCTTAATTATTGGACACAATATGTCTTACTTTTAACATAACTCATTTGTGAGGCTTCCAATTACATTATTTTGCAATTGTTATATTGAAATGTATGGTGTGCGTCGATTACGGTATTGCCAGATAAATTATTAACATTTTGCGATAAACTATTGTAAGTTTGAAATTCCATTATGTTTGTATTACTTAGATTTACACTCAAGTTATGTTATAACACATCGTGGAGCGCTTTATTTGCCGTAGCTCAAGTTCAGCTTTGTTATGACTTAGATGATAATTGTCGTATCGCCTGCAATAAAATTGATATTTCGTGGCATTGAGCGCGTCATTCATATAAAAAGATTCTTACGTGAGACGGATACTATCTTATCCAATTTGGAGCTAATTCTTTAAAACGACACGGTTATTGCCGTGCTGCTAAAGGTAGAGAAGATAATTTTGTCTCTGGAAAGTGGATAACATCAAAGTTAAAGATTTGGGGATGATGAAGAAATGGTGAACGAGCATTTTGATTCCAAAGAGTCATCTTATTTCAATGGGCTACAAGCTCTTTTTGAAAGATGTGAGAAATACGTTGAAGTAGAGGGAGATTATATAGAAAAATAAATTAAATATAGATTTTTATCTGCTCTTTTACTGCCGGTAGAACTTTTCCGCCGTCCCTCGTAAATGACTTGCCGTGACAGTTGATATAATTTTATTTGAATATATATATCATATCTTATCGTTGTTTTATAGTTTAGTTTCTATGCCAGCAATAATTGATATATCGAGCAACTTACATACTGTCACAGTCTTGGGTAAAGTCATATATGAGTAAGACTACGAGCCAAGCGAGGAGAAGTGTTGTTTCTTTTGACCACGCCAGATGAAGACTTTTAGAGCATTTTTTGTTTACTTTTGAAATACAATAATGGATTTCGACGTTTAGTTATAGTATATATATATATATATATATATATATTTATTTCGACAAAAAATAAGTAAATGTAGTGATTATATTTTTATAATAGTTATTTCATTTGCTGCGTGTTCTAAATGGATAATATAGTTTATTTGTCTTGAATTATGATCAAATATATATTATATATATTTTAACGAAATGAATGGTATACCATAAGTTTGTATTTGTTGTCTATATATGCATATTTTATTAATGGAGCATATTATATTACTTAGCCTCTTTTCTTACCTCTAGCCCATGCTAGGACCACTAGGTCTAGTGCTCGGATCGTTAGGCTATTGTGTATGTAGAGTTCTTTTCAGAATTCTGTGAAAATTGTCCCACGTAATTGACACTTGCCTTTTTTATAATAAAAAGTGAAGGTGGGAATATTTTCACACACACAAGAACCATATGCTCGGAAAAGTGTTGTTCTCATGCAAAATCTGCGAGAAAAAGTGCTTCTTATCCGCTAGCCTGGAAAAGATTTTTAAAATCAAACCATTATAAGTTCCCGAGAAATAAATATACCTACATTAATATTACCAACTACAGCAACTTGTATTTAATATGTGTATAGTAACACATATTTTTTTCGCTTGAGTATGGTGAAAAATAGTATGTATCGCTGGCTGCGGAGTTATTTTGTGTCTCCTTCCTTTGAAACCCTTGCTACGCTCAGGATTCTATTTATGAACCATTCGTTTGCAGCTTTGCATAAAAAGAACTATTTACCCAGGTTATAAATAACCCTGTTTGGGGCATATAGGCACGTCATTAGGGGCCTTCATCTGCGTTGTGGCACAGAATTATTCCAGGAACGTCCGCTGTGGACATGCAACGACTAAGGCATAGATCCGTGGTTATATTGACTTTATAGATTCTGTGGATTCTAAGTGCATGGAATTTCGCATTTCAATACTAAAAAGCCTAACCTTATTATCAGTATAGTCGTAAGTTTGTGGTGATTAAACATTGACATAAACATTTACCACCACAGTTAGAATATCCGCCTCGCGAAACGGTTTACAATTTGGAAGTGATTTTTCGACAACGACATTGACACTATTTGTATCCATTAGTACCTGTATTTGAGCTGTGCGTGTAATATTGACAAGGGTGTATTTACGTCATATTTGTCGAAGATTCGTGTGTTGGTTTTGCCTAGGCAAATGAGTAACGGCCAATGTGTACGGTGCGGTACTTATTAGCCGTAAACAAACCTTCGTGTCGGTAGACTTCGTTGATGTTATGACACTTTACGTGCTTAGAACTGAAGATCTTAGATTGTGACGGAATTCATTACAGAAGAGATATCTCTCTCTTCTGTAATAAATAACGTTAAGTGTCATAACATCAACGAAGTCTACCGACACGAAGGTTTGTTTACGGCTAATAAATGACAAACTCCTGAATTCCACCAGCGCATCGCTCGCCATTGACGGGATATTCGCCCCCACAATCTTGAGCTGCCTTGAGCTTTACCATAGAACATACTTACTTATATTAATTTACTACGCAACAGTTCTCTAGAACGTTTTTACCGCGTAATAACTATAAAAATTTGGAGGGAACTTCCCGCTGAGGTGTTTCCCCTGAGATACAATATGGCGTTGTTTAAAAAGAGCATCATAAGATACATTTGGCAGCGCGTTGGCATAGAACATAATAATAATACTTCGGCGTTGGTGACCCCTCTGATTTTACAAAAGTCCGCCTACCTGTCACTGTCTTACTAGTAGGCAATAAAAAAAGGAGATTCAGATATGGAAGTAGTCTGTTGTTGATCTTCTTATATGAACCAGTGCATTGTCAGATATTCTGCTTCGAACCAGTGCAGTAGTGCGTAGGTATGTGTGTAAGTGAAATCACTTTGACACTGAATTACAGAGTGAGGGTGGCATTGCAATTGTAATAGACAGTAAGAACATACCTTTTTTTTACGTAATGGATTGGCAAACAAGCAAACGGCCTTTCTGATTGTAAGCGGTTACCGTCGCCTATGGACATTTGCAACACCAGGGGCGTTACCAATGCGTTGCCGACCCTGTAAGACTCTTTTAACACCTTTTTTGAAGGAATCCATACTGTAGCCCTGCGGAAAAATACTAGATGGAATATCATTCCACATTTTACAAGTATCTGTTAAGAAGGAGCGCATAAATCGAGCTGTGTGAGACTTCCAGGACTCGATTATGTGTGGATGAGCTTTTAACCGGTGACGCGAGGAACGATGACAGAATCGCGATGCCGGTATAAGCTCAAACAGCTCTTGGGAGCATTCCCCGTTATAGAGCCTGTAGAGTATACAGAGCGAACCGATGTCTCTACGGAGGCTCAGTGGCTCAAGGTGGTCAGAGAGCTCGGGGTCGTCGACAACTCTTACCGCTCGACGCTGTATAGCATCGAGAGACTGGAGTTGGTACTTTGGTGCGCCATTCCAGAGGTGAGAGCAGTACTCCATGTGAGGGCGAACTTGTGCTTTGTAAAGCAAAAGTCGCTGGCTCGACGTAAAGTACCGCTTTGCCTTATTAAGCACACTAAGTTTCTTGGCAGCCAATACATACATAAGTCTCATTAATGTCAAGATTATGGCATTTCACAAATTGTATTTCTATTAAATTATTTATTACATAGGTGACTAGTGAAATATCCCAAGTATTTTTGTCTTCTAAAAAAACAATTTAATACGCTTTTGCAATTAAGATCTTTTAACATGCAGCTTGAATTTTCCTTCTGTGAGAACCATAATTCGTGTAGGAATTTCATTACAAAATCGCACACAATTACCTTAGAAAGACATTTTATTTGTCTTTGCTAATCTAAAACCTGGCACTGCTAGTTTATATTTATTTCTATTGTTGTAATTGTGGCGCTCGCAGTTGTATTTAAATTAACCTAAGTTCTGTCAACCATGCAATATATTTTCAAAAATATAAAGACTTGGTAAAGTTAATATGTTGATTTCCTTAAAAAACCATCACTGATTCGCTAGAATCCATTCCATATATAGCACGCATCGCCCGCTTTTGCAAGATAAAGATGGTGTCTATATCAATTGAAGCAGTGATGACTCAGTGGAATTGGCTATGGACTGCCGTGCAGCAGGTCCATGGTTCGAATCCCGCCGCGGGCTTGAGCTTCATGGTGGAAGGGCTTTTTGCGAATGCCCAGGGCTAGCGACCACCCTCAAGTAGAAAATCTGTCACCAAGCACTTAACAGTGTGTTCCGGCAGCAGTCCTTGAGAGCCAGAAAAATTACAGGAACATGAGACCTAACAACTGTACGTCTCAGTGTGACGGGCACAGTGCAATTCGTCGTTGACGAAATGCGTCTGTTATAGGCAGAGGTTCACTTAACAACAGGTGGGCCTCGTGCTTGTTCCGTCAAAATAACATAAAAAAATATATGTACTGCCTCCATTCTGAAAAAAAAGAAATTCTGCATCGATAAAAAAAATTCATATAATTATCGAACCTGCTCACAAAATTTCATGAGGATCGGTATAGTAATGTGACCTGTAGAGGAGAAAAACCGGAAATCCGGAATACAGACAGACATACGTAAGCATTTTTGCCAAAGGTGAAACAGAGACGCGTCGCTCTACGAGCTTGCTCAGTCAATTATAGAATTAGATACAATGGATCCCGATTTACCGTTGAGTTCCCATAAGATTGCCATAAAACCAATTTCCAAGCGCGGACATTATTAGTGTTTTTTTATGTTATTGTGAAGGAACAAGCGCGAGGCCCACCTGATGTTGAGCGGTATCCTCTGCCTATAACAGATGCATTTCATCACAAGTGACGAACTGCACTGCGCCCATCACCTTGAGACATACCTGTTAAGTCTCATTTTGCCTGTTATTTCACTGGCTCTCAAGGACCGCTGCCGGAACACACCGTTAGGTGCTTGGCGACAGATTTTCTACTTGAGGGTGGTCGCTAGCCAGGCGGGCATGCGCAAAATGCCCTTCCACCATGCGGTGAAGCTCAAGCTCTGGGCGGGATTCGAACCATGGACCTGTTGCGCGGCAGTCCATAGCCAATGCCACTGAGCCATCACTGCTTCAATTTTTTTTGTGTAAAAAAGTCAGGAGAGCATGTATCAATGTTCAATAATGCGTATATATACAAATAGACTATTGCGTTGTTTGTATATTTGTCGTTCGCGCAACCACGTCTTCTAATACAAACTGCGGTTTGTCATTGTTTAATTTACTGTACGTCAATATTGGTTTTAATTGTTAAATGCATATTGAATAGATGGGCGCTAGTTCTGTTCGATTGGATAATTGAAAACATTGCTTCTTTTGTAATGCTGGAATAAGTAATCTATTCTCAATTAATATATTGTAAATATAATTATAGAGGTCAATGTTAGTACTATAAATACATCTACTAGTTTATAGAAATATGGAAAAATTGCCATTTGCCGGTGAATGTCCGCGTGCAGTTGAAGTGTAGAATATAGCGCGCTCTCGGTGCAAAATATCTAGATTTTTTTTGGCTTTATCTAATACATAAGGCCGAAAAAATATCTCCCATGAAAAACTATTTCATAGAATTTGTAGTCCATTATTCATTTTTCTGATATTCAACACAAAATATGAAAATTTCAGTTTTTTAACTCATTCCGTTTACGATTAGACATGAGATACACGGACGGACTGACAATCAGACAAACAGAGAAGTCTCATTAACAGGGCTCCGTTTTACCCTATGGTTACGGAACACTAAAACATATACCTACGTATATTAACGTTATATCCCGTTTCCGATTTCACAAACTTTCAATAAGTTAGATGCAACAGAATAACCACATTAATTTCTGTCTAGCTCCTTAAGTATGTTATTCCAGGAATTTTAATATGTATATTTTATTATGTGACGGAACAAGCACTAGCCCCACCTGTTGGTAAACGGTAACATGTGTCTTTAACACATTCGTTTCGTCGCAAGTGACGAATGGCACTGCTCACACCACCCTGAGACAGTCGTTAAGGCTCATGTGCCTGTAATTTCATAAATACTTTCTGTCTCCCAAGGATTGCTGCTGGAACACACTGAAAGGTGCTATGCGACAGATTTTCTACTAGAGGTGGTAGCTAGCCAGGCGAACATTCGCAAAATACCCTTTCGCTGGTGCCTTCCTCAAGCCGCCGGCTTGGCAGGCACCGCCGCTGCGCTGGGGATCGAACCATGGACCTGCGACATGTGATGACATGACAGTTATTACCGCTCAGCTGTCACTTCTTCAAACGTTAAATTTGATGCTATTAACTTGACGGTCCGCTATCGGTGTCCGCGGCTACAATGCTGCATCGCACTATAGCTGCATCATAATTACAGCAGATTTTTTTAAATGGATGCTTTAGAACACAAACTTTATATTCTAGGCCACAATAAACTCCACATATTGAGCGCAAAAATATTCAATCTACATTGCAAGATTCACATAATGTTGCAGTAAATTGTTAAAGTGTAATACTTTTTGCATCAGCAAAAAGTATTGAAACAGCTGTGCTCCTTAGAAATTGCAATATTAAAGGTTGATTGAAGGTATTACAGAACACTACAATCTATTCTAATCTTCCATGCCTCAGTCCACAACCCCAGATATTGGATGCCAAAACCTTCTGTCAGCTTCGCACGATAAACCAAGGAGAGTAATGGGCTCGCCGAGTGGGCGACTAAGATATGAAATTTTTTTTTGGTACCCGTATCCCCAAAGACACAGGCAGATGTGTCTAACACCCATATTTTACGAGCTACTCACGGTCCCTAGGGGGCGAGCCCTTCCCCAAACAAAATCCCTTCATAGATTTAGTGCAGTGCACAGATCTCCAGCTTTTTTATAAAGGCGTAGTTGATCTTCCCTCGAGATGGCAAAATAGATATTAAACTATATCTATCTGAGAAAAAGTCTATTTTTTGGTTGTTACCAAAAATAGAATTTCTAGGTTAGCCTGAACAACATCTTCGACCACATCATCACTTACCATCAGGTGAGATAGTGGTCAAAGGCAAACCCATCAGGAATAAAAAAAAAAAAAAAAAACCAGTACGTCCCCAAATTTTCATAAACTGTGTTAGGAAGGTAAAGTTGAATATCACATCAAGGGTAGCCTTTTACCAAATCTGTTGGTAAGTGATGATGTGGCAAAAATGTTAAGGCTAAACATTTAACTGCCCGTGGGGTACCGGGCATGAATGTCACCCCCTACCCCTCCCCCCACTCCCTCTCTCCCCATCTCTACCCGTGGGTGTCGTAAGATGTGACTAAGAGGGTAACAAACCAGAAGGTGGGTAGCAGCACTTTCTGAGGGACTCATATCTCACACTGCGATCCCAAGCCCCCTGCCAAGCGTGGGCAATCTCCCCCCCCCCCCCATATTGGGGAAGGCTGTGTTCAGCAGTGAACTATCCGGCTGATACAGTAAACTTATATTTTTGTGTTATGATTGTTTATAATGTTGTTTCCACGCATCAGAACACGCGCGATCCCCGATCGTGTCCCGTTTGTTTAAACGCGATCGTAGCTAAAGTTTTGAAATAAAAACAAATCTTTGGAATTTTAATTTCTTTAATTCTACAGTAGGTTTTCGGCCCTCCCACCCACCTATATCATGGATAGCTGCCCGAAAACACTACTTATTTCACTGATCTTTGAAGGCATATTTTTTACGTAAAGGACCGAGGCGTGCATTCCCAAAATGAGCTACCATACCACGTACGATTGCTTGACCACTGCACGGTATTTTCCAGGTATGCCATCGGTGGGAAAAAACTACCCCTCTTAGCGCAATGGGCTAAAGAAAAGTTCGGTATAGATGCGTCTGAAAATCCGAAGATCCCCGAAATGCCGAAGGCATTCCCCGAGAGCCGACTCCCGAAAGCTGTCCAGCAAGAGTTGGAGACCATAGCGGCTGTCAGTGTCGACGGAATGGACAGACTGATCAGAGCGCATGGGCAAACATTGAAAGACATGGCGAATGTGAGGAATAACGCCTTTGAAAGGATTCCGGATGCCATCATCTGGCCAGAAAGTCATGAGCAGGTATGTGTTGTATATTAAGAAGCCATTATATATTAATGAGTAAGATACGTACAGAGTTTTAACTTTGTCAAGTGAAATTAAAATTCATAATATTGTCTTATATGTTGAAGTCATCTAAAAAGCAAGCCTATATGTGTAATATATTTCCAGCATGCATGCACAAAATTAGCCAAATGTCAAAATGACAGTGGTTATATGAAAGATTCAGGAAATGTTCGTGTTGTGTTTTTTTTTACATGATCTATAAATATAAATTGTAATATATTTACACTATAATTTCGGCGAAGGCGAACTGACGAAAGGCCGTAACTTCACGTGCAACCCGCATTAATATTATAATTTATTTAGTTTATGTTTTGTTTTCCAATATAATCTTTAATTGATCTGAAACGAACCCGTAACCTAGTTGATTGCATTCACAAATGATTTGAGCACAAAATTTTGGCCCGGTCGATAATCGAACCCGCGGTTACCTAAACCAGCAGTTGATTGGTTAAGGATGAACTGGCCGGCCCGTTCTCCATACATACGTCGTAGGGCGATCACTCCCTTATTTGAGATTTTAAGTCCAGACTTAAGCATAATCATTCGTGGTTTCATCACAGGCGCGAGTTGCGCTTGGGGATACCGATTGATCTCGTCATTATCTAGGCTTGTATGATGCCGAAATTTTAATAAAATAATTAACTTGAGAATTATGAGCCTCGAAACATTTTCATATAAAGTTTTCGAAGCTCATAACATACAACTTAATTATCTTTTTAAAATTGTGGAATCATACAAGCCTATATAATGACGATATCAATCGGTATTATGACTAAGTCTGGATTTAAAATCTCAAATAAGGGAGTGATCACCCTACGACGTTTGTATGGAGAAGTGACCGGCCAGTTCAACCTTAAGTGCGGCTAGGCAAGCTCCGGTACGAGCGCTTCAAAATATATTGCGTATTGTATAAAATTTTACAATGCAGCGTCCTTTGGCGATATATGGCGTCACGTTGTTTTTAATGTATTATAGACAAGACGATACTAAAGTATGTACTTAAGATTCAATCAACCATTAAATCATTCCATTAAAAAGCAATCATGGATCAAAGAGCGTGGACGAAGTAATAACACATTGTTGATGTTATATCGTGCGGTATGAAGGTGTGGCCGTTTGTATAAGATGACCTCTCCTATGTTAGTACCTGGGTATCTGGTTGCAGTCGAGAGAATGATAAGTGCAAACAGTCCCTATAAGTAAGACACATGAGTGGCCTTAGCAGCATGCGTAGGAGTAGTGAAGTTAAGCAACGTCGCCCGCGGTCATGAGTTGGATGGGTGACCGCTAGTGACATTACTACTGAGCACTTCCGTGCTTCGGAGGGCACGTTAAAACGTCGGTCCCGGTTGTTGTCTAAGGATGGCAGTCGTTTTAGCATGGTGGTAGGGCATTTTGCGAATGCCCGCCTGGCTAGCTACCGCCCTCAAGTAGAAAATCTGTCGCCAAGCACCTAACGGTGTGTTCCGGTAGCTGTCCTTGAGAGCCAGTACTTCTAGGTTACTAGGTTAGCCTGAACAACATCTTCGACCACATCATCACTTACCATCAGGTGAGATAGTGGTCAAAGGCTAACCTAACAGGAATAAAAAAAAATATTTAAGTGGGTTCAAACGCAGTTCTTATTTCCTTTTCAAACGTAATGTCTCCCTCTAAAAGCTTTCAGTAGTAGATTGAACTTCATCGCATGGTGGAAGATTTCGCGAAGGCTCTCCTGTATGGCTACCACCCTCAAGTTCAAAATCCTTGAGATCACATGAGACTTAACAGATGTATTTCTAGATGTGACATCACTTGTGACGTAATGCATCTGTTATAGCCAGAGTAGAGAGTACCGCTTAACATCAGGGCGTCAAGTCTGCTAATCAATATAAATCTATAATAGACTCGGCCTGGTCAATTTTGACAGTTTTGGTAGTCTAAGTAGTAACTTCATGTCGTTCATATTAAGTCAATCTCGGTTTCATATGAAAACGAAGCGAAATATAATTACGAAATTGTTTTCTGAATTACCTTACTCTTCTCTTTTTATTTTTTATTGGCAATATCGTCAAACCAGCCTAGATTCATTATAGATTCATAAGGGATTCTGGGAAGGTTTAGCCTGTTTACTATTCCCGTCCAAGTTCAAGTTTGTGATTTACATATACATATCACATCTACAGCTATAATCTGCACCGTTGCTTGAACAAATGCCGTCCTGATAGGGGGAGTTTGCGTTAATCCCCACGCTTGGCAGGCGTCTTGAGGATAGCAGTGGCAGTTCTTCAGAAAGCGGTTCTGCTCACCTTCTGAAATTTTTCTTACGTTGTTTATCGAATCCCACCACTCATGTTCATATTCATTTATTTCATAAAACATAGGTGAACAATGATGACAATTAGGAGCAGTACAGCCATGTTTCGCCTTATCAGCATATGAAAACTATATTATAAAATTGAATAAATTATGACATTCAATAAAAATAATAATTAAATTAACATATAAAATTGAATAATTCACTCCACGGGGGTTATATTATAATATGTGGTATTTATTTATAATAAAAAAAACTATTGCACCTCCCCATATCATCCCGTGGGTGTCGTAAGAGGCGATTAGGGAAAAATACTGCGAGGTGGGCAGCAGCGCCTTCTAAACAACTGCCAACTTACAATATGATCCCCAAGACGCCTGCCAAGCGTGGGGATTATGGAGGCTGTGTTCAGCAGTGGACGATCCGGTTGATACAGTACATAAATATATTGTATTATATCACTTATAAACATAACATATTGACATATTGACATTGTTTTTTTGTCTTATGTGAACAAATAATAGATTAAAATATGTTTTATACGTACTCCTAGTTTTGAAAAAAAATCGGCTGAGCGGGATAATTTTGAGAAAATGGAGATAAAATATAATAAACGTAATTTTTTTTTCTCATTCAAAATATATTCTGTTGGTAAAAATATCTTATGTTGAATGAAGTTTTTATGTTTAGCATTATGTCGGAATGAAAATAATTAAACAAATATAAACCAAATTGTGCTTTCGTAAAATGTAAATAATTGCTATTCATATATACATCAGTTAATGAACAAAATACGGGGCCAAACGAGGGTTAACTGAATTATATATTTGATATAATGAATTTAGCGCCCAGTATCTGACCTTGAAAATTTAAATCAAGACAATACAATCATATCCACGTGACTGTAATGTGAAGCAGTGATGGCTCAGTGGCATTGACTATAGACTGACGCGCAGCAGGTCCATGGTTCGATTCCCGCTGCGAGCTTGTGCTTCTCCGCATGGTGGAAGGGCATTTTGCGAATGCCCGTGCTGGCTAGCTACCACCCTCAAGTAGAAAATCTCTCGCCGAGCACCTAACGGTGAGTTCCGGCAGCAGTCCTTGAGAGGCAGTAATTCTAGGTTAAGCCTGTTAACACCTTCGATCATATCGGCACTTACCATCAGGTGAGATTGTGGTCAAAGGCTTACATATCAGAGAAAACAAAACTGTTATCTTCTAATAGTATATAAAATTCTCGTGTCACAGTTTTCGTTGCCATACTCCTCCGAAACGGTTTGACCGATTTTGATGAAATTTTTTGTGCTTATCCGGTAACTATGAGAATCGGCCAACATCTAAATGTTAGGGGTAGTTCACCCCTAAATTTATTTTTTAATTTTTTAGACAAAATTTTTAATTTCTATTTTTTTATGATACAACATACAAAAATACATACAATCCTCAATTTTCACCCTTCTACGATCAACCCTTATTTTTTAAATTATTTATATGGCAAAACAACGTTTGCCGGGTCAGCTAGTATACCTATGTATGGCACAAAATACAAGTTATACCAGATAGCAGGTATGACTAGATTGTTTCATGACTAAAAGTTAAAGGGTGTATAATAGTAGATTATGATACAAGTGAGCTAAGTTGCTCACTATACATGAGGCTGTGTGTTGCAGCCCGAGCCGTAGGCGAGGGCGTAAATCAGCCGAGTGTATAATGAGCACGTTGCTCACGAGTTTCATACGCACTTTTTCAACATCCTTGCGAGGAAAAATAATGTATATTGCACAAATGCGATACAAATAACATACGAAAATTATGGAAAATAGCGCGCCAGATTTTTTTTTTGCGGGCGGCAAATGTATAATGATTGATTACACATAAACCTCTTTGATGTTACAAATCTCTATTACCCGGTTAAATTCAAAATGCTCTGTTTACTCGCGTATAATTTGCAGTTAGGTACTAACTTAACTTTGTAGGGATAATTCTATTACGCACTAGTGTATAATATTATTATGCACGAGGGTGTTATATAGGGTGTTCGGTTTATGGCCCTAAGAACGATATGATAAAGCTCACTTTACGAGCAAAGGTGTTGAAAAATATATTAAAAATATCTGTAAATGTGGTATGTATCTCCTCAGGTGGAAAAAATAGTGCAGTGCGCGTGTCGTCACCAGTTCGTGGTCATCCCGTTCGGCGGCGGCACGTGCGTGTCGGGCGCCGTGACGTGCCCGGCGCGGGAGGCGCGGCCCGTGCTCGCGCTCGACACCACCGGGATGAACGACATCCTGTGGCTCGACAAGGAACAGCTGCTGGCGAGGGTGCAGGTCAGTGCCGACCCCGGGACCAGGGGGGGTTCAAGGGCATTCCATCAATAGATTGCTTTCACATTGTCATAAACATACATACATACATAAAATCACGCCTCTTTCCCGTAGGGGTAGGCAGAGACCACGGATTTCCACTTACTACGATCCTTACAGATCTCTTTTGCTTCATCTACACTCATCAATCCTTTCATACATAAGCGTCGGTTTAGAGTACTTTTGACCTGGCCTTTTTTCAGAACGTCTTCAATCTGATTTCGGAACGTTCGCCTAGGTCTTCCCCTTCCAAAACTTCCGTTCACTTGTCCCATGTATATCTGTTTAGTCATTCTTATTTCATTCATTCTCTCCACATGTCCAAACCATCTTAACATACCTTTCTCGATTTTTATCACTACATCCTCATTCACACCACATCGTTCCCTTATCACACTATTCCTTATCCTGTCACTCCGTTTGACTCCAATCATGCTCCTCAATGCTCTCATCTCCACGGCATTTATTCTACTTTCATGCTTTTTCTGCCACACCCAACTTTCACTACCATACATTAGTGTCGGAACCAACACTCCCCCATGAACAGCCAGACGAGCCTTTTTAGACACCTTCTGAGTGTTCATAAACGCGTGCAATGCTCCGTTCACCATGTTTCCAGCGTTCGCTCTCCTTTCTATATCTTTTTCACACTCACCATCTTTTGTAAATATGGATCCCAAATATACAAACTCTTTCATTTGTTCCACTTTTTCACCTCCGATCACAATATTGCAATCAGTCACTCTATCATCTCGTTCAAACACCATAACTTTCGTCTTACTTAAATTTATTTTCATTCCCTTTCTTTCTGAAGCCTCATGCATAACATTTACCATCTCCTGCAACTCTTTTACCGACGACGCAAGTATTACTTGGTCATCAGCGTAGAGAAGACATTTGATGAGTAACTCGTTCATTCTTAATCCACATTCACTGTCTTTCAGGTTTGTCAAACAGTTATCCATGAATAAGTTGAACAGCCACGGTGACGCTACACATCCTTGTCTAACACCTTTTTAGATGTTAAACCAATCAGTGTATGTCCCATTTATCCTAACGCAAGCACTGGAATCCTTATAGAGGGATTTCAGCGCTAGGATCAGGTTACCATTCAGCCCATGCATAGACAACGCTGACCACAGTTCGTGCCTACTCACCCTATCATAAGCTTTTTCTAAATCTACGAAAGCGCAATAGACCTTTTGGCTTTTCGCCAAGCATTTTTCGGCTATGCATCGTAAAGAAAAGACCTGATCCGTACATCCCATTCCCTTTCTAAACCCTGCTTGTGCATCCCACACTTTCTCATCTGCATCTTTTATCACCCGTTCAATCAATACTTTCGCATATAGTTTACCGACGACGCTGAGGAGGCTGATTCCGCGGTAATTCTTGCAGTCTTGTTGCGACCCTTTTCCTTTATAAAGCGGCACAATCACAGCCTTGCATCAGTCACCTGGTACACGGCCGCTCCTCCAACACATATTAAAAAGGCGGTGCAACAGACTAGCTACTATGTCTCGCCCAGCTCCCAGCATCTCGACTGACACTCTATCATATCCTGCAGCCTTTCCTAATTTCATACCCTTTAACGCTTTCAAAATTTCATCCATACCTATTTCATTTTCATCATCATTCATATAGGTTTCCGGAACCTGGTCCAGTGTTCCCTCTCTTTCAAATAAACTTTCAAAATATTCTTTCCATCTTTTCAACACACATTCTTCTCCTTATATAATGCTTCCATCATGACCCCTGATTTGATTAAGCTCTGAGTTTGTGTTTTTGCCTCGAGCTGTTCTTATGGACTTCCAGAAAAATTTAACATTTGACTGGAAATCATCAGAAAGCCTTTTGTCTAACATATCCTTTCGTTCATTTTTCTTTCTGCACACAACTTCTTTAACTATCTTTTTCAATCTCTTATAATCCTTTCTTGCTTCACGTACATCATCATGCGTTGCCATTTGTACTTTTTGATTAGCTTTTGTTGCTAACCAATCCAGCTATGCTTTTTTCTTTTCATCCACAGCCTTTTGCACTTCTTGATCCATCCACACGTTCCTTTGCATTTTTCCTTTTCGCCTTTTAGAAATTCCACACACATTGATGGCAAGGTCTACCACTCCTTCCTTAAATTTCATCCACAATTCTTCAATTTCACTTATCTCTTCCAAACCATCAAGCCTTTCTTGCAGCTTTGTAACATACTGATTTTTAACATCCTTCTCTTGCAAATTTTCAACTTTCACTCGTTCCAAACAATTCTCACTTGTAGGTGCACGCACTCGGTGTCGCCATCGATTGAAAAGGCCACTTACACGTGTTACCACTAAGTAGTGGTCTGAATCGATGCCGACTCCGTAAAGACATAAAGACATATACTATATAGCTTACGTTTGCCTGGAAGAGATTGCTGCCTAGCAATAAGGCCGCCGATTGTACTATTTTTAAGTTTAAATATTTTGTAAGTACTATTAATTGTAATAAGAAAGTACAATAAAGTGTAATTTATCTATACGAAAAGATTAACAAGTACACTTTGTTCTTAGACGGTTTGAAGCGCTAGTGCCATTAACTTACTTATAGGTCTGTGGTCGGGATTATATCGGTGTTTTTGGAGAAGTCATACATGTGCCAAGCAACATACATATGAGCTGATTCAAGATTAGAATAGTGCCTTACATTCCCGAGTGCAACAAAAAAATAGGAACAGCGAGCGATACTTTGAAACCACGCCATTAATTAAAATAGTTTTGCGAGTCCTTAGAAATGATGACAGCAAACCCAAAAAAGTTTTAGCGGTCGAATTTAATTCAATCGTTGTTTCGGTTTAATAAGTTGGCATCGTCAGAACCACTACGTCCTAGTTATGAATGAAATTCTATTGTTATCATTATCGCCGATGCCAATAGGTTAAGGATCTTAATTATTATAATGCAATAGGACGAGCAAGAAACGAAACGGAGCTATTTAAAAATACTTGAATATTATAAGAGTCAGTAAATATGTTTTATTAGTGAACTTTTTATTACCCTAGGTCAGAAGTAGCGTTCTAATAGTATATATATTTATTGCGTGTGTAGTGTAATTATTATTTTTATACAAAACAAATAGGTTGGTATACATAATACAACAATAACAAAGTATCGCTATAATATGTGCACCTATATAATAATTAATTAATTACAAACAACTGACGTTATTATACTCGTAGCTATATCGTATAAGCATTTTTATATATAATGTAAGCTAAGTTGCCAGACCTACAAAGAATTAATAAAATAATATTGTCTACATAGGAAACAAGGTAATTAAACAACTTTAAAAGGTTTAAATCGCATATATTTATCATTATTTTTATCTAAATTTTATCTTAATGACTCATGTGACAAATAAAACCAATTAGTCACCCCGTAACCACGATCACTGCAAAGTGTTTGAAACGTCGGGATAAAAATAATGATAAATATACGCGATTTAAACCTTTTAAAGTTGTTTAATTACTATGTGCAATAATCGCGACAATCTAAGACAACAATAGGAAACAAGGATCAAGGGTAAGACTTAGGATTGGATTCAATTATAATAAATAACCATTGTTTCTACCGAAGTTAACGAGTACCTAGTTAAATCTATAGTTGGTACCTAGTTTTGTTCAGTGTTTAAATATAGCACAGAATTTGCATATTCAATATTTATGAACCAATGACGCAGAAACACTAATTAAAAATGTAAATTAAAAAAAGATCTGGATTTGTGTCAAATTCAAATGTGTAAAATTAAAATATAGAAATTATTTCGGATGGTAAAACATAGCGGGACAACCCGCAACTCCCAGAATATCGTCCTAGTGCATTTCCAATTATGCTATGGAAGCGGGTGCTGACCTTTTAAATAAAAAAAATTATAATTGAAATGTAAAATTTATGACATTAGTGATTAGTTTTCTTTTGTGATGACGTACAAAATCCGTGCATATGTCCGTTCTTCAGAAAGATATACGAGGTGCAATCACCAACAACCTCGGTGAGTGCAGCCGTCGCCACCCTTCGTTCGTTCCTTCGACTCATCGGCTGCAGTCCACGCGTCGACGGCTGCCGTTGATCTTATGTCATTCCAAACCAGATTGTTGCTCCTTGAGACTGGAGAGAAGTCTCAAATGTTCATACAAAAAGAGAAAACGTTTCTACCCCCCTAAACAATCAACGATTTTGATGTTTAGTATTTTGATGCGCAGCTGCGTCTGCGAGCTCCCGGGGCACCCGGTGCCCGCCGGGAGCTCGCAGACGCAGCTGCGCACTCGCCCTGATGATGAGCATCTGATATGCTCGAAACCCGCGAGACGTATTCGATCCTCAACGTGAGTGTTTTTTGCCGGTTTAATTTATAATATTTTTTTTTTTTTTTTTTTTTTAAAAAGATTTAATTTATAATATTTAAATATGTGTGAAACTCACGAGAATTTCAATTCAAAAATAGATTTTGATGTTTTTTGGAAATGTTATAGATGTTATCAATATCCAGGTTTATAGGTTTGATTTTATCATTATATTAAAGGAATTTGAATAAATGGGTATTTAAATACCGATATTTTCTCAAAACGTATCTCTACTTTGTGAATTATAAAAAAAAAAAAATGATTAATAAAGAAAAAGGAAAACCTATAAACCTAGTTTATTCTGTCAGTTATAAAATAAGACTTAACAAAATTTTTAGATTTCATTAATGTTTACTATAAAAGAAAAGTTTCCTCCCAGAACGCAAATTATGCGCAAATTCTAAGTCAAAACTTGAAGAAGCTGCAATTGTCCTTATTGCACTATTCGGTTCGGGCGTTTAGCGGCGAGACAGCTTCACTTTGTTAAAATACCTATTTTTCTGTAGGAGCTTCTCTTCCCGTTCCTCAATAATAGCTAGCTATTTACGTACCTTAGCACATACTTGCTTCAATTCACTCTCAATATCATCATCATGACGCCCCTCGTGGCATCCCCTGTAGGAAAGGAATCCCAATGTCAGATGGCTGTTCTTCAGATGCTGCTGCTGCCCCCTTCAGGATTTTTTCCTTCAACGCCTCTGACGATTCCAAAAGGGAGTGGAAAGGTGCATTTGTAATGCGACAACCCCACAGGCCACGAGTGACTTTCAATAGTAATAATAATTTATTTCGGAAAAGGATTTACAATTGACTGCTTGGTGTACTATTCACAGTAAGGTTGCTTTATAATATTTTGAACACTAGTTAACGTTAAGACCCCTAGATGAAAGCTTGTGTATTGGGCCTCAGAGTATAGAATTAAACGGTTCACGAGATTATACTTTTTTATGCCTGATAGGTTAGCCTTTGACCACTATTTCACTTGATGGTAAGTGATGATGTGGTCGAAGATGTTGTTCAGGCTAACTTAGAAGTACTGGCTCTCAAGAACAGCTGCCGAAACACACCGTTAGGTGCTTGGCGACAGATTTTTTACTTGAGGGTGGTAGCTAGCCAGGCGTGCATTCGCAAAATGCCCTACCACCATGCTGTAACGACTGCCATCCTAAGACAACAACCGGGACCGACGACTCCGAAGCACGTGCACGCTCAGTAGTAATGTCACTAGCGGTCACCCATCCAACTCATGACCGCGCGCGACGTTGCTTAACTTTGCTGATTGGTTGAGAACAGCTAAGTAAACTTCAAAAGCTTCTTGGGTGATTTTAAAAGACTATATGAGAGTGTAAGTACAAAATTTCGCAGGGGGTACGTTTAATAATAAAAGTAAAACTAAGTGGTTCTAGGATTTAATTTTTGCTGAATTAAATTAAGAAACTAATACTAGGAGCGTGGCGGACTACTAGTAGCGTATGTGTGATGAGGGTTTGTTTAATTTGTGGTATTAGTAATAGAGTTATTTTTCTGGAAGGATAAAGTTACCTTCACTGTGTCTTGCCACAATATTATGAAATAATTAATAAGGTATTCTGTTTAATCGACTTAAAAAAGAGAAGGTTCTCATTTCGGCCGTTTTTGTGTGTGTCAGTCATAACTTTTTACAGAGTGTACTACTTGTCTTTTTCATAGCTTGTCATATGGTACCATTTAAATTTGAGTGAGATCTGTCGAGTAGTTTTTGATAATGCGTATTTAATTGGCTTCGACTGCATTGATGATGTAGTCTTTTTCACTTGTTGATGTAAATAGACAAAAATTAAAAAAAAACAGATCATTACGATGGTTTGGTTTGTTTAATAGTATTTTCTGTTGAAAGTCGGTATTTTTTTTAATTTTGCACATTATCGATTATTCATCATAGGCCAAATTAAAAGGTATGAGCAAAACGTAATCTTCTGGATAAAAGAGATAAATCAGGTGGAATAGGGTGTCGGTAAACTCACTTTGATATTATAGATTTGTAATCATGTATGAGCTTTTATTGTGGCAGAAAGGAAAAAGAGGTGTTTTTTATTGCCTAGATAAGCCTTTGATCACAATCTCACCTGATGGTAAGTGATGATATGAGTTGTTAACAGGCTTAACCTAGAATTACTGGCACTCAAGGACAACTGCCGGCATACACCGTTAGGTGCTTGGCGACAGATTTTCTACTTAAGGGTGGTCGCTAGCCAGGCAGCGGGCATTTGCAAAATGCCCTTCCACCATGCGGTAAAGCTCAAGCCCGCGGCTGGATTCTAACCATGGACCTGGTGCGTGGCAGTCCATAGCCAGTGCCACTGAGCCATCACTGCTGCAAAAGCGGACGCATTCGAAGTGCCTTGAAATCTTCGTGAGTGTATCTGAACGGCTCCTTTCAAATTGCTTTAATGAGGGCTCGTTGAGCTCTCTCAACTAAAATGAAACATTTTTTTTCCGGGACTCCCTCTATTCACCTTGACTGATATGCAGTATTGAATTATTGATTGGTTGTATGGATAAATAATCTATATAATTTGTTAGTCATCTGCTATTCGACTTCATGTGTTGACATGATGACTCAGCCATATTGGTAATTTAAGTTCTCATCAATAATTATGCTTAAATATTGTATGTTACTCACACGATCGATTTGACTACATGCGCACACATTAGTTTGTAAACATAAGTGAATTTCCTCAGGAGAGTTTCCGACACAAGTTTTAAAACGTTCGTTTTTTAATGTTTTTTCTTAACCTTCTAATATGACAGAGTCCTTCTTCAGCGCGGCTATAAACTTGTTCTCCTTCTCATAAAAGACTAACATACGTGTATTAGTTTTTTTCTAAAACGAATATATATATTAATGTATTTTTCGACTACTCACTTGGCATGATGATTAGTTCGATTATTGGAAATGCCATTGCCCGGTGTAAGCGGAAAGAACGGAAAATTCGATTACGGGTCGGACTACTTGACGTTTATGACGTCACGTCGGCATAGCCGGAAAATACGACGGAATTAACACTACTAGACAAGTATTTTAACAAAAAAACAACCGACTTCAAACATAAAATGTGTCAGATCTCACTCAAATTAATATGGGATCAAATGACAAGCTCCAGCTTACGTATATAAAATAAAAGCATCAAAATCAATACAGGATGTAAAGATTTATGAGGTACACAAAAAATACAGTAAAATGGAGAACCTACTCTTTTTTTTAATTTGGTTCATATTTATATTTTTATATATTTTTTTAAGTGCGGTGAGCAGCAGTTCCGAATGTAATTTAAAAAATAGCTGCATATAAAAGTTATGAAAAACCCTTATCAAAAAACCAGCATAGCAAGCACCTTGTTGCCAAAATGTGCGTATTCCCAATCACCACTGCGTTATCCATCCCTATAGCCGGGGTATGCTCTGACCGCTAAGCCAACATGACATACGACTCATAACTCAAATTTGTCCTCTCATTCTTAACCATCGTATGAGGATGGAGCGACACTTGTAGCTCAAATTACGTTGTACTACAAGACTAATTTTTGCAATTAGCATTAAAAAAGATGACGCAACCCTATAATTTATTATTTTTATTTTTGCAATAACGCACGCTCCTCTGATTACATTATAAAATTACGAGAGGAAAAGAGGAGGTCATAGCATACCCCGGCTGTAGAGGTGGATGGCGCGGGCTCGAATCCCGCACATGACTATAATTCTTCCTCTCGTAATCTAACAATGAATATAAATGTTATCAAAATTTTACAAACATATATAAAATTTTGAGTATTATTGGTGTTGCAGGCGGGCATAGTCGGCCAGGATTTAGAACGAGAGTTACGTTCCCGCGGCTTCACCGTGGGCCACGAACCTGACTCGTACGAGTTCTCCACCCTGGGGGGCTGGGTCGCCACCAGGGCCAGCGGGATGAAGAAGAACACATACGGGAATATTGAGGACTTGATCGTGCAGACTAAGGTAATGTACGAATACTCGCCAAGACAAAGTACTCCTTGGTAATCCAGGTTTTTTATTGCCGATAGGCTAGCCTTGGATTTCTATTTTACCAGAAGGTGAGTGATGACGTGTTCAGAGATACTATTTAAGTTAATGAATAGATTCAGTCGTTACTTTCCGGAAATCCATATTTAATAATAACAAATATTGTAAAGTATTTTAAGAAAACATCAAATTAATTATTTAATAAAACAAGTGACAATTTTGCCTAATTTCCTGTTAAGCCGACGTGACGTCACAAACGCCACGCAGCCAAATCGGAAGAGTATTCGACGCGTTTCGCTTCTAAACGAAACATGCTCAGGAGGTCTTGACTCTACGAGCGCACGATCGAGACTGAATCGTGCGTTAATATCGAAATACTTTTAAAATATTTATTATTAGGTACTAAATAAGTTGTAGAATTGAGACAGGCTCTCATGAACAGTTGCCGGAGCACACTGTTAGATATTTGGCGATATATTTTCTATTTGAGGGTGGTAGTTAGGCGGGCATACACTGAATGCCCTATAACCATGCCATAACGATTGTCATCTTAAAGCCGACCCATGCACGGCTTAATGTGCCCTCTGAAGCACGTGGCAAGTGGCATCAATGTTATAGCTGCGATAACGTTTCTAACGTAGTTGATTGAATAAGAACGACTAGGCAAGCTCGACTACGAGCGCATCAAAAATGTGAGTAATAATAGTGAATATTTCCGTTCCAGATGGTGACCCCTAGCGGGGTGTTGGAGAAGAGTTGCCGCGTCCCCCGCATGTCGTGCGGCCCCGAGTGGGAGCACGTGCTGCTCGGCTCCGAGGGGTGCTTCGGGGTCGTCACAGAGGTATGCACCACACTCGCTACTCACTTCATTGCGTTATCAATCACGTTCTGTAGCTGTACTGTTGATGATTCATTTACATGGAACAAGCAAGAGGGCCACATGGTGGTACCTGGCGGGGGTAACTCAGTATTGTGACTTACTCACTATGATAGCTAAATTGGCAAAGTATGTTCTTGCTTTCGGAACGAATGGTGGCGAGTTCGAATCCCACTCGTATATGGTTACAATTTTTCCTTTCGTTGTAATTTTGTAAGCTTATTTCCTAAATAGACGTTAATGCAAAAAAATAATGTTAGGTTTTTGTAGTGAAATATAAACGTTTGTAAGTTGTCGTTCGTTCACACATTAAATAAAGTATTTTGTGTTTGTTGAAGGTGACATTAAAGGTCCGCGAGGTCCCGGCAGTGACGCGGTACGGGTCCCTGGTGTTCCCGCAGTGGGAGGCCGGGGTGCACTTCGAGCGGGAAGTGGCGAGGCGACGGCTGCAGCCATCCAGTATACGGCTCATGGATAATGAACAGGTCTGCATATTGTCTCTGATGATGTATTAGTATAGTATAGTAGTTCGGTAACCTCTACATACACGGGGAGGTCAAAAAGTTCGCGGAAAAGGATGGGAGGTGAAATTAAACATATTTTTTTATTTTTATATTTTCAATATATTCTCCATTATCCCTTATACACTTTTCAGACATAAATCCGCTTCCGTTGGCAGCACTTTACAAAGATCGTTAATATATATTAAAAACAATACAGGACCCAGGATAGATCCTTGCGGTACCCTTGTGTGCGACACATTTCCCGCCTCAGAAGTTTGACCATTTACGGACACAATTTGAGAACGGTTATTTAAATAACTTTTCATCGTACTAAGTTCAACCCCATGAAACCCATAAAACTGTAATTTAATATTAATATGTCATGACGCATACAATCAAAAGCTTTGATAGGTAAAACTATTTGTCAAGGCGCTGAAAGTAGACCGAAATAGCCGACATCACTTCTTGGTCATCGAATACTTTTCCACGATCGATTTTAATTTTTGGGAACAAATAATAATCACAAGGGGCCGTATCTGGACTATAAGGGGGGTGGTTTTTAGTTTCGAAGGCACACTTGTGTAAGGCAGCCATCGCAACATGACTCTTGTGAACGGGTGCGTTGTCGTGCAAAAGGAGCACACCTCGAGACCACTCACCCCTTCTCTTTTCTTTAATTGGATTTTTTAATTTTTCTAGTAGCGTAATATTCTCCCGTGATATTGACACCTTTATCTTTATAATCAATCAACAAAATCCCCTCTGAATCCCAAAACATTGTAGCCATAATCTTTCCGGCGTATTATGACATCTTGACCTTCTTAGGCGGTGCTGCGCCTTTTTTTGTGCTACTGCATGGACTCTTGTTTTCACTCAGGTTCATAATGATGAACCCAAGGTTCATCCCCAGTCACAATTCGGTGTATAAACTCATCCCTGTTTTCTCTACACAGATCCAAAAACTCCCGAGAACACTCGACGCGCTCCTGTTTTTGAAGCGGTGGGAGCATTCTAGGCACCCATCTTTCACTGACCTTAGACATGCCAAGATGGTCATAGAGAATGCTCAAAATAGTTGTAGACGATACTCGAGTCATCTCTGCTATCTGTTTTTTCTTCAGATGAGCATCTTCAAGAACAAGATTTTCAACTTTTGGATCAATATCGGAAGATGTTGCCTCAATCGGCCGACCAGAGCGCTGATCGTCTACAATCAAGTCTCTGCCTTGCTTGAAAAGTCTATGTCACTTGTAAATCATTGATTTTACAGTTCAAGAGTCCTCATAAACAGATGACATCTCTTCCATAATTATCTGAGGCGTTCTTCCTTGCTTAGTAAGGAACTTTATCACTGCACCGAAACTAAATTTTCTCCATATTCAGAGCTCTCTGCCCGATTTACTTCTTTATCCAGCGATATTTCAAAGGTTAATGAACCGATCGGGCTGAAACTTAAGTATTGAGTTGTATTGAGTTACCAAGTAGTGACAGGTAAAGAAAGCCTTACCCTCCCAACTCAAACCCCTCCATTCGTCGAACTTTTTGCCCTCGTATATAACAAATGCATTTCGTCACTTGTAACGAAATGCACTGCGCCCTGAGACATAGAGTTGTTAATGTACCCACCTGTAATTTCATAATTGCTTACCGGCTCTCAAGGACCACACCGTTAGGTATTTGGCCACAGATTTTCTACCTGAAACTGGTAGCTATAGCTATCGCATTCCCATAATGCTCTTCCACATGAGGTGAAGTTCAACAACTGACGTAGTTCCTGAGAAAGCACATTTTGATACAGCTCATTGTATTGTTAACAGTTTCGTTTTGGACAAGCGCTGAAAACGGAAAACACTTGGGGCGGCGTCCTGCTCGACGGCTTGAAGCGCTTCTACATCACTCGTATCAAAGGTAACGTTCCAGCTGAATTCAAATACTTTGTTATATTTTTCAACGACATACATTTAAAACTTTACAAAGTGATAATAAATACCAGTATATAAAATATTTTTATAAATAGAAACCATAGAATGTTGTACCTGTCGTTTCAAACTTCTACAGTATAGATAATTGATACAAAAAATTATAAATATAAGAAAAAAAATATTACTATTACATTATTATACATACAAATTTACTAAAGATTATTATAAATACCATTAAATTATATAATATTTTAAATTATAAGTCAATTAAATTAACAATACAATATTATATACGTCAATAAATGTCAAATATTTTGTGCCCCGGGTAGGAATTGAACCCGCGTCCTCCGATTTCACCACTCGGCCACATGGACTCGCTCTTTCGAGCCGAAATTTTGTGTTCCAATTGTATCTTTTCGAAATAAGTGCTTTTTTAATCACTTAACTCCCGGAATGATGTCGCTTGTATATTTCTAAATATGATTACGCGCGCTAAGCAAAAATCATATGTTACAAATTATAGGAGCACATTTTTTTTTTAAATCTAAATTTGATGTTAAGATTCCAGATTGCCCAGGCAGGCATGCAAGGCAGAGTCCTCCACCCGGACAATCTGTTTTGAATACTTAACAGTGCCGGCAGATTCACCGGGCTGAAATGAAAGTACAAAATAAAATCAAATTAACCTACGGAGTTATGCAGTCGTGTCGACCTCGGCGCCCGCACCTAGCTGTTACAAAAATAAAATTAAGGTGGCCAACTAGAATTTTCCCGTGTCCCGTGCTTCCTTCCTCTAGTCCTCCGAGACTACAAAGTCACGACAGTAAATGTCCAACACAAAAGGTCCAGATGACGACAACACTCGCGGCACAGTATTATAACAAATTCAAAATTATTACGTGGAACAAACACAATAAAAAAAAGAATACGCGCTAGCAAAATAAACTACAAATCACAATTCAATCTTTGCAAAAAAAAACAAAAACTATCAAGTCATTCGAGGGGTGAGAAAGTAGAATGAATTGCAAAAAAGTTTAGATAATCTCACGTACAAAATTCCATAGATCACAAATAGACGACAGCTAGGGGACCGTTCAGGACCTAGGGGGCCGTTCAGGACCTTGCCCGCGCTAAGTTGATCGGTCCGAACATTTGATAAATATGATTTTTATCAGTTGTATAAAATATCGTAGGCATAAATTTCGGTTGGGAAAATAGTAGTATATTGCAATCGTCTATTTGCTAAACTAACGGTTAGGAACTTGTATATATAGAACTTGTATGTATATAACATAAAGCAATGTTAAAAGTCAGTTTTTTTTTATTTTATATTATCCTAAGGGTCTGTTTCAGAATGTTCGAGTAAGTTCCGGTTATACTACCCAGAACATAAAACAACTGAATGATAAAAATAACAGTTAACATGCAGCGTGATTCTAGGTTTAACCGATGGATAGGCTAAATCGATGCCTGTGAAACGCAAAGATAGTGTTTTATTTATTAAATATGTTCTAGGTAGTATAACCGGAACTAAATCGAACATTCTGAAACAGGCCCTAAAGATAACTTTCTTCCAAATAAAAAAGAGAAAAGTTCGCAAGGCAACGCGTATATTGATATGTATATGTTTTTACTGGACTATCCATCCAATCTTGATAATTCTTCTTTTCTTGGGTAGAGTATATATCTCCAAGTTGGCCCCATTTAAATTTCATTAGCATAAGTCAAGTAGTTTTTAAGTAACACATAGTTAACTGAAACAATAGTAATTTACTAATATACCTATACCTGGATGACATTACATACTTTATAGTAAAATCTTCCCGATTATGACCGCAGAAGTCGGACCGTGCTGCGTCAGCTCCAGAGTATATTGAATCAGCTTACCGACATCCACTAGTTATTTTGTACTTTAGTAGTAGTTATTTTATGTTAAGGGCCTGTTTCACAATGTTCGTATAAGTTCCGGTTATACCCAGAACATATTTAATAAATACAACACTATCTTTGCGTTTCATAGTCATCGATTTAGCCTATCCATCGGTTATAGCATGAAACGTGCTGCATGTTAACTGTCATTTTTATCATTCAGTTATTTTATGTTCTGAGTAGTATAACCGGAACTTACTCGAACATTCTGAAACAGGCCCTTAGTAAACTAAAAAAAAACTAATTCGCAATAAACCCTGCGGATATATTGCCACGCTTCATGAACGGTACAGTTCCCCTGCCGACAAAAGTCCCCTGTCTGCGTCAGGCGTTTTGTCTGATTATCCTCAATTAATCTTATTAACCCCAGCAATTAAACTCATTGAATATTGCATTAGAAAAATGGGGCTTGGAGTCTATATAACTATGCGCGATATATGCCAATAGGCTCGCCTTCTCTAAGGTATTGTAGTACCAAAATAGAAAAATAAAAAAAAAAAAACCTAGCTGGGCACGCTGCCAACTGGTAGTGGGCTAGGACATTTGGACTGCCTGTGGGCCTGCAATGGCCTTTAGGTTGTCTTAATGATTTCGTTATTATATAACTATTACTTATTATATACAGTTTGCAGTGTTTTCTTACTAAAACACGTCTATCGGTATTTAAAAACGCATTTATTATTACTAATTTTTAGAGCTCAAAATTCTCACCTCCTTTTCCGAAGCGGGTGCTATAACCACTGGGCTATCGAGGATCGAAATGTTGTGCTACAGTTTGTAAATGTGATAAAACATTTAGAACTTATTTGATGGTTTTCTTTATGGCTTGGCGGAGAGAATTTCGCTTTCATCCTTCTTCGTGTTCGTTGTAGACAAAAGATTAGTTATTTTTAACCGTTGCAGCAATTTAACCACACATGTGTGGTTGTATTGAAAGGTGCATAAAGTCAAAATGACCACACATGTGTGGTTTCATGCTCACGAATGAATTTATATGATTTGTTCAATTATACAACTAAATTGTGTGTTATTGTCTATGGACAAATTGTAGCGTGTGAAACGCGCTTTATTTTGACGGTTCAATGAGAACAAAATCTATTATAGTCAGAGAGAACGAACTGAATGAATATGAAAACATATTTATGCTTTCATTCGGTTTGCGCGCGAAAAACGAAATCTGAAAAAAAGTGTTATGGTGACAGTTTTACATAAATGTGCGTAAAATAATGTTTTGCGTATTTCTATGGATATTCATACAGTTAATAAGTGCGTAAAAGAAATAACATAGTGCTAAATAAGTAACAGTTTTCGGTAAAAACAATAATTATTTACGTGACTAGCATTGTTGATTCGTGTTTCAACAGTGGCTGACATAGTGCCATTGATTGTTATAATTACGAGTATGTACCTAATTTCTCCTTGTATGCGTTATTAATCTAACATTTGTCCTAAAGTTTGAGTTTTCATACTAAAATGCAAATTCGAAACGAGCCCATTTGCTATTGAGTTAGACGCCATATGCCAGTGTAATTTTTGAAGAGCGCTGTGACATTGTCGATAATACTTTATCGATATTTACATTGATCGGTGAGTTTTAATGGCAATGTCATAACTATCTTTGGTTTTATGCTCTACCAACCACAAACTTCGATTATTTTTGTAAAAACATATACTTTTGTATATATATATATATACATATATAATACCTACGCTAATTATATTTGTATATATAAATAATTTTGTGCAGGTATTTTTACACCGAAAGCAGATCGGAAGACACGATTAATCGCTCTATAAATTTCTAAACGGGATGTTATTGCAAAGCTTTTGATAGTACTAGAAATCGTAAAAAAAAGATCTCTTAGTGTTATGCTATTTTCATAATAATTGACTTCTGTTTCAGAAGTTCCAATCTTCAGCGTTTATCTTTCACTGTATCCACGTGACAATATGATATGGAGTCCACCCCGTATAATTTTAAGAGACGATGACTAAAACGTTGCGATGAACCTATTGATACACAGGTACCATATTAACAGGTAAATTTTTACTCTATCAAACTGCCAAATTGCCACAGAAAAATGAGCTGTAATGCAAGTTTGCGGTTATTTTTATAAGATTTTGACACATTTTTTTTGGCAAATGAAAAATGATTCGTTAGGTTGAAGGTTTTTCTGGGTGATAATTATGCAAAATAATGATAATCAAAATTATGATAATTTTAATACCTATATACAGGGTTATTGGTAAAATGCTAACAACCTCTTAGGGTTGACTTCTGCTAGTCCAAACAAACATTTTGTGAGGAAAAAATTATTTCATAGTGTATATGACAGAATAAGCACGACGACCACCTGATGTTAAAAGTCTCATGTGCCTGTAATGGATTATTTCATATTGCTTGATGTAAATATTCAAAACTCTATTCAAAGGTAGCCCGGCGCGGTCCAGTGTTGCCGCGGCTGGCGTTCTTAGCTCGGAGTAGGCATTGTCTTTTACTACGTACTACGACACAGAACTTAAAAGTGTCGGACAGTAAAAAAATTGAGTTATGAGTCATTGTCATGTTAGCTCATTCGGCCAGAGAATACCCTAGCTATAGGGTAGATGACGCGGGTTCGAATCCCGCGCATGACTATAATTTTTCCTCACATTCATTGGTTTTTTTTGTTTTTTTTTTATTGCTGATAGCTTAGCCTTTGACCACTATCTCACCTGATGGTAAGTGATGATGTGGTCGAAGATGTTGTTCAGGCTAACCTAGAAGTACTGGCTCTCAAGGACAGCTGTCGAAACACAGCGTTAGGTGCTTGGCGACAGATTTTCTACTTGAGGGTGATAGCTAGCCAGGCGGGCATTCGCAAAATGCCCTACCACCATGCATTTGTAATCTTATAATGTTATAGCGTACTTGAGATATATAATACGAACTGTAAAACAACAGCTATCAAGGATGTTAGATTTTTTATTTTTACTTGTCATTTGTTGTGACAGTTAAGCCACAGAATTGAAAGTATGCTAATGCTTGGTCCAAAATGTGCTCAGAGTGTTTAATGACATGGAGTGCTCACGGTGCGCATCCGTGGGGCCGTGAGTACTGCCAGCTGAGTGGTGACGTCATCGATAATATCACACTTATCAGTCATGCAAATTTGGTTTGGGTTTGGTGCCCTTCGTACAAATCGGACCAGCTCTGAGCGTGCTATTGGTACGATTTACACAAATTGAAACGACTCCGAAATTGCTCTGCTAAAATTATTAATATAGAAATGAGTTTATCTGGTAATTCATTCCACTATTTGCCTGTTAGTAGTTTTTTGTACAGGGCTAGCCTTTAGTAGGATGATGAACAAGGGACACTTTATCGTGATATACCAGAATGGATTTCTGTATCCCGTTTCAGTAAAACATCACTTTGTTTTTTTTACTCAGTGGGATCAAGCTACTGTGAGCCTACTTGCTAGCTACTATGTGTACATATAGACATATATGATTTTTATATTACAGATAACTTAGCGACCAAGAACATGAGATGAAAGAAGATCATGAAAAAATAAAAGTTTAAAGTTACCTTTAAAGTTGTTTAATTACTATGCAATAGTATTTTTGTGAGATAAGTGTTTGTTACTCGATTAAATTGTTTGCACGGGAAATGTTTTTGAATGCTTGAAAGGAAACAGTGCATCATATGTACAAAAACATTATATTCATATTCATATATTTCATAACGATATTGTTACATGTCATAACAGTGTATACTAAATAGATAAGTAATTAACTAAGTGTATATCTAATTATATAAATAATCCATACAATACGAGTAAGTACGCACATTATAGTTATTCTTATTGGATTAAACTGTCTTTCTAATTAATGTCAATATCTGTAATTATTAAAAATGTCATTCAAAAAAATAAAATATACAAATAATTTAAAAATAAACAATTGTTTAGTTAGTTGAAAACTCAATTAAATACGTCATAAAAATAGAATTACATAATAATATACATTTCCTTTATTTTGTATAGTCAAACAAAGAGCTCGTTATAGTTATAGTAAGCTTTCTCAACTAGCCAGTTTTTCATTTTGTGCTTAAAGAGTTCGAATGAGGGAGTGTTACGAACATCTTCTGGCAACCGGTTGTATACTGCCGGTGCCATTACATGGACCAGCTTAGACGTCTTGGCGAGTCTGTGCGAGACCGGTCGCAGCTGTTGCGAGTGACGTGTATTGTATTCGTGCCCACTACCTAGGGAAGAGTATTCTTCTGGGTGACTTCTTGCATAAAGCGCAGCCTGAAGAATTATTAAAGACGGGACAGTGAGAATTCTCAAAGACCGAAAGAAAGCCTTCGCAGGGGTGTCGCGTGGCACTCGCATCACAGCTCGCACGGCTCTTTTCTGCATTCGGAATACGCGAAGCCAGTCAGCTCCGCGACCCCATAGCTCGATGCCGTACTGTATGAGCGAGTGCACGGACGCAAAATAGCAGTTTCGAGCCATCTCCTTCGGTAAAATTTCCGAAACCCGCCACAGTGCAAAACTGGTGCGGCCGATCTTTTCACAGAGCTTATCTATGTGGTCTTCCCAGGTCAACCCACAATCCAATTGGAAACCCAGAAAAGTAATTTGCCTCACATTTTTAATTAATGTACTTCCAATGGATACGTTGATTTGCCTCTGGGTACGACCGGACAAGTTAATACTCATGTAGTGGGTCTTCGATGAGTTAAGTTTGAGGCCATTAACCGTAAACCACTGGTTTAAGTCACGGGCCACCTCATTCAGCTTTTGTTCTAGTTGGGCCAGGGATGATGCAGTTACGATTGCCGCGACGTCATCTGCATACATGAGCACGTGAGCCGCAGAGATGTTCTCCGGCAGGTCGTTCAGGAGAATTGAGAACATTATATTAGAGAGTGACGAGCCCTGTGCTACCCCAATAAATGTTTCCAGAGGCTTAGACTCAACCCTGCCCCCACCACCTACCACCACTTGACTGCGGCCCCTCATAAAGTCCGTCAACAAGTCGAGTGCATTACCGACAATCCCATAATGTTTCATCTTCGCTGCAAGAACATCATGATCGGCAACGTCGAACGCTTTTGAGAGGTCGCAAAAGATAACAGCGACTTCCATCGAGCTCTCACGTGCTTCGAGCACTTGTCTGATCACTTGTCGGGCCAGGGATGTTGTGGATCTTCCAGTTCTATACGCATATTGCCTGTCTGACAAGGCATTTGAGCTTCCAAGATATTCGATCAGACGGGTGCTGAGTCCGTGTTCGAAAACCTTTGCGATTCCTGGAATTATAGAAACAGGTCTATAATTATTGATATCGCTTTGATTTCCTTTTCCCTCGTACAAAGGTGACACTTTGACTTTTTTCATGTGCGATGGGTAGACACCATGTAATATACAATTATTGTACAGTCGGGATAGAATGCGGGATAACGGAGCAGCTGCCAAGTGGAGAAGGGAAGTAGAAATCCCATACACGTCCTTGGAATTTTTGCGTGACACCCCCGAGGACAATATACGAAATATCTCAATGTCTGTGAATGGTTTTAACCTTAGGGAGCGGTCAGAAGGCGGACGAGCTAACGCGACGCAACGCTCAGCTTCATTCACATCTGCAGCGGGTGCGCCACAGTTTGATGCTGCACTCACGAAATGAGTATTTACAGCATCGACCACAGCAGCTTTGTTAGAGAACTGTGATCCGTCTGCCTGCAGTAGATTATCCGTATAGTCACGATTTTTTTTCAGTTTTCCTGTTTCGGTATTCACAACGTCCCACATGGCTCTTATGACATTTGTAGACTTTTGTATTATACCGCAGTAGTGGTTACTTTTCACGCTTTTCAGCATGTCATTATATTTACAATCAAATTGATTAAATTTGGCTTTTAATTCATTATTATTTGGAAATTTTACGGTCAATGATTGTATGTCGCGCAATAAATAATCTAAACTAATTATCTCGTCATTGATCCACACATCATTTTTAGTATGTAACGATGCCCGTTTTAAGGGGAAACAGATATTTAATTTGTTTTTAACTATGTTAATTATAGCTAAGGAAAGGTTTTCTGGTGAATCAAAATGTGTAGATTCGATTTCAGACCAGTCTACGCTGTCAATCGAAGAGACAAAATTATGTTTATTGGCTTGGGTGTAGGAGCGGGTGAGCCTTGTGGGCATCGGGCCAGCACTGCACTCGCACGGCACTGTCGCGCGGACCGCGTAGTGGTCGCGAGTGCACAGCTGCTGCGCTCGAGTCTCGCACCATATCGCCGCTAACGTATACTAGATCTAGGCATGTACTGGTCGTGTTTGTCTCTCTAGTTGAGAAATTTACAATGTTACATAAATTGTGTGTACTTAATATATCATTCATTATTTTCATGTCATTTTTTGTGACATATTTTGAGTTGATATTGAAGTCACCCAAAACAACGTAGTCTTTTCCCGTATCTACTAGTTTATTACCCAGACGTTCCATTATCGGGAGAAACTCTGATAATTTGGTTAAGTTTAACCTATACACACATACAACAATAACATTTTTATCAGTGAGTTCAATTGCTGAAATTTCGCATACTTGCTCGACAGACAAATTACTAAATGTATCTAATTGTACAAATTTTGTATATCCATTCGCAACATAAATACACGTGCCTCCGTGTTCAATGGTTGATCTGCAATAATATGATGCTAAAGTAAAATTATTTATGTTAATGTATTTTAACTCGTAATCCCTCAACCAATGTTCAGATATGCATAGAACATCACATTTTAATGAATCTTGTAATTGAACTTCTAGTCTATTAACTTTACTTTTAAGTGAAGCAATGTTCTGATGACAAACTCGTAAACAGGTTCTGTTGTTGTCATGGCCCGTGACGACGGCGGAGGCGGCAGCAGCGGTAGGCACGACGCTGCCCGCAATCCGGGCAGATAACGGAACAGCTAGTCTTATCTTTAACTCATGCATCTGTGATTGCAGTGAAGTGTACGCTCTTACTTTGGCAGGGCTACAGTACGTGGCGGGTGCGAACGAAAAAACCACTCAGTGAACCGTATTCCTTGCGGCCAAGCTGATGGTATTGTTACTTGTTCATATACGCTCTCAGGCATTCCAATCAAAAATGATGAATGCATTTTAGATTTTATGTCACGTTTCGTAACAGTGTAACTCGATTTCATAATTTGGTTCAGAAATTTAAGCACCTGCTCAGAAGTGGTATCAGCTCTGAACTGCCAAGCTTGTATATATCTAGTTCTGTCCGCGGCTTGCAGTTCATGGTCAACCTTGTTACCAACACCAACAACGACTGGTCTTTGCTGTTTGGCCGTGTGACGTTTGGTCACGGCCTGCCATTGTCCATCGATGTTTTCTATGTCGCCCTTACTTACCATATCTTTATCTGACGACGTAGTTAGAATCAAATTTGTATGACTTGTCTTGGGCGTTGTACTATTCAAACGCCGATCACCTTGGTCATTGTTTTGTATTGTATCACACTTCTCTTTCGCACCTCCAGCCGTCCCTTTCAGCGTGAATGTTTTTACAGCTTTTTTCTTACCTGCGCCAGTTATGTCTGATATGGCAGCCGATGCAGTCATGCGTGCGCTCCGTATGGGTCGCTGCTGAGGCGCAATTGTGGCCGGTGCGGTAATAGTTTGCATAGTCAATGTCGTTGGCTCGATTATTTGTGATTTGCGGGTAGGCGGATTGGAATATGTCGGAGCCTGTTTCGCAATAACTGATAGTAATTCGCTTACCGTTGCCTCCAATGCTTCGATTCTGCTCTCCATTATATTATGGTTAGTTACTATAGTGTTTTGTAGTTCGTGGATGAGGCTTTCAAGCACTTTCGTTGCCATAATGGGGTCCAAATGAAAAATAAATGTGGAGCTCAACTGTTCACCACCGCTCGCTGGTAAGAATAAATATAACCATACAAAATGCGCGCATTATTCTCAAGAGGTTTTCAGACTCTCATTGATTATTTTGTGTTTCGGCTAACCTTAGTGAAACCCATCATTGATAAGCACCATAATCTCAGCGTGAAGGTACCTCTTTACGTATGCGTTCTCGTGCTAATCTGCTTACTCTAGAGCGCCTCACGGGATGGCATTTTCTTCACCGCATTGAAGTCACCGACGCGATTAGTGAAAAAGTTGCCTACAGAACGAACCTGGGATTACGAAAATGTATTTGGTGTACACACTGGGGTTTAAGACCACATTGGTGTACCAAATACGAATGTCCGGACTGTAATGTTCCCTATATTTGTATTGGAGGTTGTTTCAAAGAGTACCATACCATGCAATCATAGCTTTCTTCTCCTAAAATACAACTGCAATTTCGAGTGTTGGTTGATATGCAAACGGACTATAAATGGAAAATACGCGAGCGCCGTTAACCTTGTCTCATTGTGTTGCCAGATGTATGTTTGACTGTATTAATTCCCTCTATATCTCTTTAGAATCTACCGTTGCAGGGCTGCGAAGCAGATTTCAGGAAACACACTTTTGTTACTGAACATGCTTGTTTTTTTTTGGATTTGTCATAAAAGTACTAGGTTTTTTATTTATTGAATTAGATATCGTATGACGATTCAGAAAATTGTGATAGAACAGACAAAACCATTTAGTCAATATCAGATGGCGAATGGACACTTATCTTATATACTGTATCTCTTAATGCTGACTTGTATTAATATGCAAGTAGACAGGATTTCTGTTATATTTTATAATGCCAGCTAGAATAAAATTTACGCTAGTGCACAGAACTCAATGTATAGGTTTCAACATCACTCTACGCAGCATATAAAACCCCATTTATTATTTACATGTGTTTTACAAAACCATGTGATACAACCCTGACAATGTGATGGAGCTGAAGTAATAATGTCGAAAATACAGTTTGGGCTAATTTACGGAATCTCTGTGTTTTACCTAGATATACCTGAAATATATTTACATTTCAGATGACAACGTTTGTACGTCGTTGTTAACAATTCAAAAAGTTTCTGATTCAAATTAGTGTTCTGTTTAGTGTTGGAATTACATGACTTTGGCGTACGGTGCGGGAAATGATAAAATAAGTATTTTTCTGTAACCCCCACTGCTTGTCTATAAATAAAACTTGTGCATGTATTATTGCATACATAGTTATAAGAAAAGAAAAAAAACTGTTTGCATGTCTGAACGTCATGCAAATGTTCCTAGTAGCAGAAAATCAATTTCACAGAAGGTACAGATTACAATGTAAAGTAATATAAACAAAAAAAGGGTACACGGTCTATTTTACAAATGAAATTGGGAACAAAAAATTACAATACTCAGACATTTACTAAAAATTCAACTTGACCCTTTACGAGTTCTGAAGTTTTACGCCTATACCAAATAAACTGACAAAATTGTATTGCTTCCAATGTAACACGTATTTTAACTTGCATGAAAAGCAAGCTGATTACCATCACAGCTTTTTGGATCAATATGAGGTCGAATACGTTGTTCAGGCTAAGCCTATAATGGAAAATTGATCTTAAGGTCCACTGCCGGAACGTTGTAATAGAATAGACTTTAGGTCTGGAGTTAGGTGCTTGGCGACAGATTTTCTACTACAGGATTGTAGTTAACCTTTCATAAAATGCCCTGCCACAATGCAGTGAAACTTAAAGCATCTCGCAGGGATATGAACCATGGTACTCCATGCGGTAGTCGATAACCATTACCGCTTAGCAAATATTGCTTCATAAGTCGAATTGACATGTAACTTAATTAACTGTCAATCACATAATTTGCCACAAAAATAACTTTTATTGGCAATAAACGCTTACATAGTAGATACATCGGATTTTTTTATCGACAATGTAACCGATAATATTAACATCACTATTAGTAATATAATTTTCATGCAAATATTTGCAAGATTCTAAAAAAATATTTTATTCCGTTTTTTACACTAAGGTAATTTAGTAAGAGATCTAGAAAGCAATAAATATAATTTTCATAAGATTCCACTTGTTTTATTTGTTCAAAGGATGCCATTTTACTTCATAGTAGTACTTCCAATGTATGGTAAATACTAGTAGTCGTGATTAGTGAATTTCTATAATATTTGATGAAATTTATGAGATCTAGTGAAATTTTCAATGAAAGAAATAAATTAATTCATGAATAATACAGGCTTATATTTCAAAATTCTTCAGGTGCATGTTTTTATCAGGTTATACATTTACACGATCAGGTGGGCTTGAACTTAATATACGTGTGCGCTAACAATGACTTCAATCCTATTTTATTACAAAATGTTGAGTAAAATCAAATAACTAAAGATGCAGTTTAGCAAAACGTATAGTCTCATTTATATAGATACAGGTACATTTATAAAATAACCATACATAAGTCGATTAGTTACACATTTTCTATGGTGAGTGCATGATTTTTCATAGTGTCTTGGTTTTGGAGAGATATTTTCCTGTCATAGATAAAAAAGCTAAATCTTAGTATATATCATCGTGATAAAGTAATTATCAATTGATATTTTCCTCTTTATTTTATTTGAATTGGTTTTGTGGATCAAAACATATGGCGTAGAATGTAAAACTAGATAATTTTATTTCTTGGTCCGCCATGACCTCTGGTGGCAAAGTGTCACATTGCATAATGACATAGCGCGAGCGAGAGGGTTAAATTACCTATAACAATGTTTTAAAAGTGCGCCATCTCTTGGCGATGACTATTTTATTTGCACAAAATCAGGGCCGTATTCAACGCGGTTGAGCGCGGATTTCGAAACTATTATTAAGGTTGAACTGGCCGGTCGCTTCTCCATACAATCGCCGTAGGATGATCAATCCCGTATTTGAGACTTTAGGTCCAGAATTAAGCATAATACCGATTGATCTCGTCATTATCTAGGCTTGTATGATGCCGAAATTTTAAAAAGATAATTAAGTTGAAAGTTATGAGCCTTGAAAATGTTATATGAAAATGTTTCGAAGCTCATAACTCTCAAGTTAATTATCTTATTTAAATTTCGGCATCGTACAAGCCTAGGTAATGACGAGATCAATCGGTATTATGCTTTGTTTTGGACCTAAATCCGCAAATAAGGCAGTGATGACCCTACGGCGTTTGTATGGAGAACGGCCCGGCCAGTTCACCCTTAAGCTATGCTATTCAGCGTCAAATGGTTCTAGGAATAAGTTGGTGGCAGGCCAGCTTTCCACCCTCCCTCACCCTACAAACTGGCGACACGTTGCGTTAAGGGATAATTTGTGATCGGCCCCTCCCCTCCCTCTCTATTCTCCATGGTCTTGACGAATAAGCATTGCAATTCAAGTAGAAAGTCTGTCGCCAAGCACCGAAAGGTGTGTTCCGGCAGTAGTCCTTGAGAGCCAGTGAAATTACAGGCACAATGAGACTTAACAACTATGTCTCAATGTGACGGGCGCAGTGCAATTCGTGAGTTGTCATGAATTGCAACTGTCATAGGCAGAGGTTAGTCCACTTAACATCAGGTGGGCCTCGAGCTTGTTCCGTCCCAATGAAATAAAACAAAAAAAAAACTACGGTGCATTGCTGCTAGTATGCCATATATATATATAATTATTGGAAATGCACCAGGACCGTATCCTGGAGTTGCGGGTATAATAATAACAATAAATGTTTTTAATATTGTTAGGTTTGCAATAACGCATGCTATGCTGATTTCATTACAAAATCACAAATATATAATAGGAATAATTTAAGACATGTGCGGGATTCGAACCCGCGTCCATCCACCCCTTGAGCCAAGGTATACTCTAACCAATTGAGCTAACATGACATGACGTTATAACTCAAATCTTTCCTATCGTTCTTTAACCATTGTATTGGGATGGAGCGACATCTATAGTACCACTTGCGTTGTACTATAACTCAAGGAGTAGATGTCGCTATTTGTGATTTTCGTGAAATCCGCATAGCAGGCGTTATTGCAAACCTAACAATATTAAAATTATAAGGTTGCGTCATCATTTACAAGTATAAAACCAATTGCAAAATTGGTCTTGTTTGTAGTACAATGCAAGTGGTACTATAGATGTCGCTCCATCCCAATACGATGGTTAAAGAACGATAGGAAAGATTTGAGTTATGACGTCATGTCATGTTAGCTCAATTGGTTAGTGTTAGATGGGCAAGGGTGCAGGGGTTGGTGCAGAAATGATAGACGTGCGTTTCACGTATAGTAGTGTAATCGACTAAAGCTTGTCGGCGCCGTGTGCCGGTCGCAGCCGGCCGGTTTACTTATATATATATATATATATATATATACGTAGGTATCTATAACTAACATCCCTCCACCTTTAGATAAACAATACAGTAAATTTTAAACTACTTATAATAATTATTTGAGTGAGAGTCTATCTATACTTATTCTAAAACTTGCAGTGCTATTCAGAAGTATTGTTTGTAGTGTACTCTCTTACGAGTACGTCTTGGAGTGGACGATCGACTACCACTGCCGCGGGTTCACTCGCAGGTTGTAGTATGATTGGCGGCATGGGACTTGGCTCCGCGCTAAAGGCAGACTTCTCATTATCGTTAGGACTGTTCATAGTCGAGCGCTTAGCCGTTTCACTATCATACCATATCTCCCCTTTTAGTTTTAATAGTTGGTTTGTAACTAACTATGGCACCTGATTCACATATCCGTGGTAGGTACAAGGTTTTACCTATCTGCTTCACTATGGTGCCTGGAATCCAACATGGCTTCTGCATTTTATACACTTTGATCAACAGGAGTTCATTGATGCAAAAAATTACATTTCTTTTACCGCCATAGTACCTAGATTGAGAGAACTGTTTTTCCCTTACATATGCATCGAGTGTAGCATCACATGTTGAGGGTTCATTTATATCGATAAGATCTAGCCTACATCTCATTTTACGACCGAACACTAGTTCCGCGGGTGACTTGTTTGTTGTGCTATGAATTGAATTTCTATAATTAAATAAAAATTCATTTATTTTTATGTTTAAATCTTTTTGATTAACCCCCGACGCAATTATGTTTCGAATAGCGCGTTTTGTCAGTTTTACGAAGGCCTCGGCTTGGCCATTACTGATGGGGTTGTACGCGGGTGAAGTGACATGCACGATGCTGTTCTTGCTACAGAATTGTTTGAATTCGTCAGATACAAAGGAAGTTCCATTATCCGAACAAATTGTATGAAAAAGACCAAACCTTGACATGACCTCACAAATTTTTTCGATGACAATTCGAGAACTGTATCCGGACGATACATCATAACATTCTACCCATTTTGAATATGCGTCCACTATAATGAGAAAGGTTCTGTTATTAATCGGTCCCAAAAAATCTAAGTGTACACGATACCACGGCAGTGGCGGAAAAGGCCAGGGCGCTAGCGGCGCTCGAGGCGGGGAAGGTCGCGCTTTGGCACAGGTCTCACACTCCCCCACATAGGCATCTATATCAGTAGACATACGTGGCCACCAGAACCGGTTTCTAGCCTCTGACTTCATTTTATACGAACCAAGATGTCCTGAGTGCAGCTCGTTTAGTAGTAAAGTACGGCACGAAGAAGGAATTACCAGTTTGTGCCCTCTAAGTAAACATGATTTTTCTACCGCTAATTCATTACGACACGAATAATATGCCCTCAAGTACTCATTCTTACATTTAGATGGCCAACCATTTACCACATAATTGCAGACTTCTGACAATATCTGATCCATTTCAGTAGCTTCAACGATTTTATCTATACATAAAAATTGTTTGGACGATGGACCGAATACAAAGTTCACATACGTAGCCTTATCTAAACATGAATCATCACGCTCAGCTATTTCTAAGGCCGTCGTCGACCTGCTCAGGAAGTCTGCCGTATTCATCTGGCCGCTGATATATTCAATAACGAAATTATATGACTTTAGGTAAATAGCATAACGTTGCAGCCTATTGGCTGTAACCTCGGGAACACTTTTACTAGGGTTGAAAATTGACAAAAGAGGCTTATGGTCAGTTCTTAGGACAAAGGGAATGGCGCGGCCATATAGGTATTGGTGATATTTACGGACACCGAAGATGATCGCCGTCGCTTCTTTTTAAATTTGACTATAGCACTTCTCTGCTTTAGTCAGCGATCGCGAAGCGTACGATATAGGTTTTTCAACGCCATTTTCTATTTGAGATAAAATACAGCCTAAGCCGGTAGGGGATGCATCTACCGTTAGTATTATTTTCGCATCAGGATTAAAATGTGCCAGTGTTTCGTCGGACGACAGTTCTCGTTTTATAAATGAGACAGCATCATCATGCTCTTGCTGCCAGTTCCAAGGCGTATTCTTTTGTAATAAGCTGTGAAGCGGACTCAATATAGAAGATGCGTTCTTCACAAAACTTCTATAATAATTGATGAGCCCTAAAAACGATTTTAGCTCGGCAATATTACATGGGGTTTTGGCGTTCATTATAGCCGTTACTTTATCCGGGCATTTGTGAAGGCCACATTTGTCGATTATAAACCCTAAATATGCAACCGAGTCCTGGAAAAGGGAACACTTTTCCTTTTGCAGAACTAAACCTGCGTTCTGGAGTCTTGTGAATACTTCATGAAGCTTCTCTTTATGAAGAATATCAGAGGAATCAGTGACTAATATGTCATCTTGGAATATTAGAACTCCTTCCAAGCCTGAAAGTATGGTTTCTATGGTTTTTTGAAATATGGCTGCGGCACTGGAAAGACCGTATACGAGCCTAGAGAATTTATACAAACCTCTACATGTACTTATGCAAGTTAACATTTGTGATGCCTCATCCAATTTCAATTGTGCGTACGCTTGCGAGAGGTCAAGTTTTGAGAATTTTAGACCGCCATGCAATCTCGCAAAAAGCTCCTCTATGCGAGGGAGAGGATATTTATCAATGGCAAGCTGTTTGTTAAGAGTGACCGAGAAATCAGCACTGAGTCGTATGGTGCCATCGTGTTTCAACACAGGAACAACGGGACTGGCATACTCCGAGTAGCTTACTGGTACTAAGATCCCTATGTTTACCAATCTGTCTATTTCCTTCTCGACTGCCACCCGTAACGCAAAGGGTACACGTCTAGCTTTATAAAATATGGGTTTAGCATTGTCTTTAAGCGTTAAGCTAACCTGCGTTAATGTGCAACAACCAAGCTTATCAGAGAACAGCTGCGGATATTTTTCCGTGAATTCATCCATTACGCTACGCGTACATGAATTATTCACCGAAATATGCAAACGGAACTTCGCAAAAAAATCTCGCCCTAATAATGGAACACCCTCGTTCTGAGTGACATAAATATCTAGGTCATGAACCTTGGAATTATAGGTTACAGTTAACTTAATATAACCAAGAACTTTGATATCTGTTCCATTGTTGGCACACAGCTGTAAATTGTTGGGACAAAACCGACGCTTAGCAAATAATTTTTTGTACAATTTCTGTGAAATAATTGTAAATGGCGAACCGCTATCCAATTCAAAGTCTACATATACGCCATCTACAAGAACAGATTCGTGCATTGCTTCCCCCTTAACTGTTTTAATGTTACAAATAACTGACTTACCATCGTCACTAGATACCTCATCATTGTTGTTGCTACACTCGATGAAGTTGTGATTGACGCACTTTTCTCAAATGACCTTTGACACCGCAAATATTACACTTATATTTTGAAAACTTGCACGTAGACACCACATGACCCTGATGACCACAGGCAGTACAACGAAGTGTTGGGTTAAAGCTGCTGAACGATGAATTAGCTGCATTATTTAGTGCGCGAGCCGGCGTGGTCGCCATTTTGTGCATTGTGGTAGGCACAGCCGTCGACTGCGCAGATCCTAGCCGGGCACAGCGAATAGCTTCTGCTGTTTGTTTTGCTTCACTGAATGATAGCTTAGACATTTCGATTGTAAACAATTTATCCCTCTCTGGTCCCGTCGACATGCCAAGCACGAACCGGTCACGTAGTGCTTCTGATAGCATGGTGGCTGGAAAATCGCACCCAGCAGCGAGACTACGCACTCGCGCTGCCCATTCCGTTAGGGTTTCATTGTCATGGTGAGTCGAACTATTAAACAGGTATCTTTCTGCGAACCCACACTTTCTTGGCTTGAAGTGACCATCAAGCAATTCAGTCAGATGATCATAACTAAGCGAGGCTATATTTGCAGGCAAGGCCAGATCACGAACTAATTTGTAAGTGTTCTCGGATAAACTGCTCAACAGTATGGCTTTGCGCTTTATCTGCCCTTTTTCGTCGGCGTCCACGTCGTTTGCTAGAAACCATTGTTCCAATTTATCTCTGTAGATCTGCCAATCTTGGACCTCATAATTGAAGCTACACAGACTTCCTATGGACGCCTTCGCCATCGTTTCAACCTTCACTTGTAACACACGCGTTAGGAAATGACCCGTCGCCACTGTTAGATGGGCAAGGGCGCAGGGGTTGGTGCAGAAATGATAGACGTGCGTTTCACGTATAGTAGTGTAATCGACTAAAGCTTGTCGGCGCCGTGTGCCGGCCGCAGCCGGCCGGTTTATTTATATCTATATATACGTAGGTATCTATAACTAACAGTTAGTTATTGAGTACTCGTAATGAGAGTTCGATTTTTTTAATATAATTTGAATAATCCCGGTCAATAGTACTGAGACTTCTCTGCCAACGAATTTAAATCTCGGATTTTGATAAATTTAAAATGTATGTCTGAATTTTTCCTTCTCTTTGATAATTTTGATTAATGCGATTGAATACCATGACGGATATTTTCCTTTCTTGTACGATTTTTTGGGTATGTACTTGGTTATAAATAATGATTTTTTTCTTGAAAAATATTTGTCATTTCATCCACCGTTAGATCATCGTTGAGTATTGAATTCCAACATTCGTCGTTTATATACTTTTCAATATCCGTGTAATTAGCTTTATTAAAATTAAGTTTATAATAAAGTTAAGGCTTTATAAATGAAAGAGAATTAATCTCGATATCAATCATTAAAGGCGGTGGAAATATGTCAACTTTAGAAAGGGCGTAATCTTCTCTTGACACCTTAACTTTGGACATATTAGACAAAACAAGATCAAGTGTTTTCCCTAAGTGATTAAACACGTGGTTGAATTGTGTCAAGTAATTAAGTGACATAAAATCAACTAAAGTTTGTCCCATATTTAAATTAAAGTGTAACCAACAACAGCAAAGGAATATATTCACAATTAAATGTGTTATTAGGAACCCATTTTATGCCAGGCAAATTAAAATCTCCTAGTAGAATAACTTTCTTGTCACAGAGGCCACAGATCTTGACATTGATTTCATCGACTATAGATTCAAGTCTAGATGGTGTAGCAGGTGATGGAAGATAAACTGTTACATAAATATTTTTTGATGGAGCAATATTAATACACACACAGATTATCTCGTTTTTCATTCGAGTACAGTCCATACTTGAGGAGTGTATCCTTTTTTGCAACGGCAATTAGTACACCTCCACCCAAATGTTTGGTACTATTCTTAGCACTACGATCAGTCCTATAAATAATATAATTATGGTTTAAAATCTCTGAATCGGCAAAGTCTCCACTAAGCCATGTCTCTGTAAGTACAATTGCGTCATAGTTACAGTTCAAACTGGCCAAATAGAGTTTATGTAGCTTACCTCTAATGCTACGAACATTTTGGTAATATAAACTTATCGAATCCCTTATGAAAGATAGCAGTATAAATACGAAATTAGTTAACATTAGTTTTTAATCTACGGTAATAAAAAAGTCCGTATTTCTGACCCATAATGCAGGTGACGTCTCATTTTTCGTATGAATATTCTTCCGTTTCTGATCCACACAAACTTGTAACCTTTCTCCCTAGCAATGATTCTGGCCTTGTTGTGAAGTTCCTTGTTGGCGGGCGAAAGGTGTTCTTGTATGTAATCTGCTGAAATCGCCTGCAATACCGATATGAGAAGTATTCAGTTTTTCAGTTGGATTTGTCTTGTTAAACTTCACGTAAGACGCCAAGGAGCAATCACGAATGTGGGGAGAGGGCAGCCGCACAATTATAGACTTAGGTCTAGTAGATTGCGGGTTGAGCTTTGCTACTCTGGAACAATAAAGTATATTATTGTCTTGCATGGGACAAGACATTGTTTTTGCCAATTGTGACAGTAAGGTGGCAGATTTTCCGAGCGGTGTTCAGGAACACATTGAATTTCAATATTGCAGTCTCTTGTATGCTGTCCCATTTGTTATTTCATCCTGTATAATTTTCTTCACAGATTTTTCTATGGTTTTTTTCTATGTTTTTTTGAATTTTCTGAGAATTGTGTCCGTCAAGTCATTGAACTGCATGGCAGAGAGCTGCACTTGTGGTGCAGGGGCGCCCCCCTTATAGAACTCTTCCACCACAGGAGAGGTCTCAGTTGTCCTATTCGTTGAGAGCGAAGGCCAGATTTACACTCTGGACATTTCCAATTTGATTAGCTTGACTTACAAAGTTTACTAAAGTTTTCTTTAGTTATATTCACACAACTATAGTGAAATGCCTTATGGCAGCGACAGCATAATATCCTATCATTAGTAGTCAGCTGATCTTGACATCCTTCACAAGTCCCCATGATGACGGATGAGTCCGAATCCGAACTTGGCGTTGGTTACTGATAACCGGTAATCGTTAAAGCAATGTGTTTTCTTATGTTTTGCTAATTAAATTTATCAGGCGCAAATTCCCTGATGTCGAAAGAAAATAAAAAAATAAAAAATGTTGGTATGTTTAACTAACAATAAAATGTTTTGATGTTATTCACGAATTTGGATTGAGTTTTCTGATATTTACGTCATTGTTAGAACTTGAAAATTAACCCTTCAGATAAATAATCCTTTTAATTTGCGATTTAAACCACTTTCCACACTGTGCACCTCGTCAAAGTTAGTATATATCGGTTTTGACATCATCAAATTATATAAGTAATGTTGAATGTAACGTTTGTTTGGTGAAGGTTTCGACCCGCACAAGCTGTGCGTGGTGACGTTGCTGATGGAAGGCACCGCGGAGGAGGTCTCGCTGCACGAGCAGCGCCTCGTGTCAATAGCGCGCGCGTACGGCGGCGTGTCGGCCGGCGCGCACAATGGGGAGAACGGGTACACACTCACGTTCGTCATCGCTTACCTCAGGGTACGTACCTACTTACACAACACGAAGCGCTCATAGAGTACCAGCGTAGTGTTCCTAACCGATCACCCAAGTTAACCAACGTCCGCTGCGGTCATTACTTGTATGTGTAACTGCTAGTGATTAGCATGGTAGTAGAGCATTTTGCAAGTGCCTGCCTAGCTAGCTACCACTAGAACCCTCTAGACTAGACTAGACTAGCTACCTCTTTAAGATCCAGTAATTCTAGATTAGCCTGAACAAAATCTGCGACCGCTTCATCACTTCCCATTAAGCGAGATAGTGGCCAAGGCTAGCCTATCAGCTATATATATATAAAAGCTTATCTCTTAATTTCTTTTTAGATAATTAGCGTCAATTCTCACCGAAATGGCAGCAGCTACTTTTGCAGGTCCATGGTTCGAATCCCGCCCAGAGCTTGAGCTTCACCGCATGGTGGAAGGGCATTTTGCGAATGCCCGCCTGGCTAGCGACCACCCTCAAGTAGAAAGTCTGTCGCCAAGCACTGAAAGGTGTGTTCCGGCAGTAGTCCTTGAGAGCCAGTGAAATTACAGGCACAATGAGACTTAACAACTATATCTCAATGTGACGGGCGCAGTGCAATTCGTAAGTTGTCATGAATTGCAACTATTATAGGCAGAGGTTAGTCCACTTAACATCAGGTGGGACTCGAGCTTGTTCCGTCACAATAACATAAAAAAAAACTAATTCTAGCTTATTGATAATGAAGGATACGACATGCCTAAGCGATACCATGCATTGTAGTAAAAAAAATGGTATAAGATAGCCACTTCGAAAAGAACGGGCAAGAAACACGGGGCTATTCTTTTTATATGTCTTTACTCTTTTACAATTTGTAACTCTTCTTCTTTCTTGCCCGTTTGTCTCAAAATAGCTCTATAGCAATTTTGCTGAAATTGTTTGCTCCTGAAATAATTAAATTGAATTTCTGTGAACCAATATGTTGCCACCCATTATTTGGCACAAAATTTTGTCAATTCTATTTTTTTTAAATTATGGTAATTATAAACTATTACATATTAAAATATACTTTTTTTTACCGGCGGTATGCCTTTATTAACAAAATACTACGAACCATACATTTCCAACCCTACAGCTACTACAATAAAAGCATTTAGACAATCTATAAGTCATTGACTCGCCGGCAGTTCAAAAGCTCCAACCCACTACCAGGTGGCAGCACGCCCAGCATGCAGCCCGCTGAATTGCAATGCCTATATGTTGAGCCAAATGATCTCGAATTGATTGAAATTAATATTTTCCAGGACGTGGCGATGGAATACGACGTAGTGGCTGAGTCGTTCGAGACGTCAGTCCCGTGGGACAGGACTCTCTCTCTCTGCCGCAACGTGAAGCAGAGAGTGAAAGACGAGTGCGTAGCGAGAGGCATCACGCACTATCTCATCTCTTGTCGGCTGACGCAGACGTGAGTGTAATTGTACATAGATACTAGTAATATACTATTTACCATTTTTTTATATGAAGCTTTGTTTGTTTGTTCTACTGATATGTTTGAAAAATGTTATCTCTCTCTCTCTCTCTTGAGCTCTCTTTTACATTGCATTGGTTTTTAGATAACATTATTTCTATACCTCTCCATTTCTCCCTCCCTATATGTATAGCTCTAGGTCGCTGGCCCGATTGGTCCATTGGCATACAACCTCTGCGCTGGGAACCGTCCCTAGCACCATAGTTGTGTGGGTGATGATTTTGTCCATGGCGAATTATGGCAACCACTAATGGGGAGGCATTTGTTCAACAACCGGCTGATGATGCTGGTCCCAGTCTGCTTACAGATACTCACTTACCATACTTTTTATTTTTAATCTAATTGATGTCCTTCTACCAAAATTAAAAGCATAGAGTGAGAGAAGAGTATATCATAGGAGGTGACATGCACTATGTTATTGTCTGAAGACTATGTATACGCTGGGTTGTGCAGTATTTGAATTACTTGTAATTAAAATACGTAATTGAAGTACTAGTATTTATTACCTTTTTAAAATGTAATTTGTAATTCGTATTTCAAATACCTGACGGCGAGGTATTAGGTAATTAGTATTTCGAATACTTGAGGCTTCAAAATACATTTTAACGTTTAACCTTCATTTAGCGATCGTAGGTGTGAGTGCGAGGGGAGTGTAATGACAGTAAAGCAGCTATTAGAGTTGGCAACACTGTACCTGTCAATTTACCGTACAGTCATAGCGCAGTACAGTATGCACAGTATACATACTGTACATAGCGTACAGTATACATACTGTACGCTACATCAATAGTAGAGAAAAAGTTAAGATGATTATGATTTTATTGTTTTTGAGAACAGATACAGTGATCAAACACAGACATCTAAAGTGGAGTTACGAGTTGGTCAGCTTCCTAAATGAAAGTAGTAAAGAGCTTTCCATTCTTGAGCGCTATCCAAGTATAAAAAATGTCTTCATACAATATAACACAAGTTTGTGCTCATCAGCACCTGTGGACTCAGCACTGGCCACGCGTCTCTTGTGAAGGCAGCATAACGTCTATTTTTACTCCGCGAATTTTAATTATTTATAGCAGCTAAAGTTTGCTACAGCCTGTGAAATCTATACAGTGTTGTGACCATAAAGTATACACATATAGTGCCCATCCTCCTGAAGCAATCAGCCGACGGATTCTGGAAATATAATGAAAAAAGTTTCGCATTTTGAGGTAAACGACTTGCATTATCTATCTACAAGCGACGTGAGGACGCGCAGCGGCGCTGAGTCATCGCATCGCTACGCTCTGACTGGTCAACGCGCCCGGCGCATGCGCAGTGCGCACCTCTTCACTGACCGTTTGAGCGTGAGTCATCGCTTGTAGTGCCCGGCAGGCTTGCCTCTCGCGCTTACCGCTCCATCAGCTGTGCGTATTTATTTGTTTACCTTTGCGCAGAAGTGGCTACCACCGTAAATATGAATTGCTCAGCGTGCCTCAGTAAAATAACGGTAGAAAAAGACCAATACTTGCGCTGCACAATAATGGGATGTAGTAAATATTACCATCTTTTGTGTACTGGGGAGAGTAAATTAACCGAAATTGCTACTGCAACCTGGGTCTGCCCCGAATGCCTATGTGTAACTAAAAAAGGTGGCGACAACAGCTCGACCCCGGTAGGCGTTTCTAAAAAGCATCATGATTATAACGTACGTACGTACGTACGTAGCACACTAGGTCTAGCCTATGGGATTTGTGAGCTACATCAGGAAATGAAGTCAATGAGAGAACAGATTACTCATTCCAACAACTTAATAGCTGATTATGAAAATAAACTCAGTCTGTCACTATCGTATATTGCTGACTATGAGAAAAAGCTTTCTCAATCTACATCCCTCATAGAAAGCTACGAAACTAAGATGGAAAAGTATGTGAATCAAACCGACAAATGGTTCAAAAATTTAGATCGCATTTCTAAAGACACGCAGTGTAACATTGGTACGGAACCACGGAATCATTTCGCAAAGACCCCGACCCGGAATCTGGAACCTCAACAATTATCAGTCATAGAGATAAATAGTTCACCATCTTCATCGCCGCTGGCACTGCGGACGCCGCGCCAACCTACTGAAACGGTTTCTGCTATAAAAACAACCAATCATGTGCTGTTGAAGAAACACCAAAGATTCATCAGGCCAGATTTGTCAGGCTGGCAATCTTCAAAAACCAATTCTCAACCGAGTAGTTCAGGGCCAAATAAATCTTCGGAAAATGTCCAGCAAGCAAAGTTGACGACTGACACTGTAAAGGAGGTTCAGGAGTAGACTGAGGTTAAGAAGAACAAAAACCGGCGCCTTACTTCACTTTGCGGAGCAGCGGGGCCGTCAGTAACGATGCTGAAAGCCGTGGAAATGCGTAAATACATCCATTTATGGAATATGGCGTCTGGAATTGAAGAGGTGCGTCTATACCTGGGTCAGCTATGTCCGAATGGAACCTGCACAGTCGAAGAACTCGCTGCCAAGGGAGACTACAAGTCGTATAAAATAGGAGTGCCGGCTGCTTACTATGATACATGTTTCTCGATCGAAGTATGGCCAATAAATGCCCGGATCAAAGCATGGGTCAATTATAGAAGATCGCCTACTCACTCATATGCTGACTCAAACGCCAGGCCCCAGTCTATCCCCCGGCCCTTTCGTGAACAAGCCTCTCATAACAAAACATAAGCGGAAACATAGTACCAACTTGCTTGCGTACTATCAAAATGTACGCGGTTTGAAAAGTAAGCTCTCAGGATGACCTGAAGTTATACATGGGGATTAGTTCATTTGATGATTGTTTAAAATTGCAAAGAGACGTTGATATGATCTATCAATGGAGTATTAAAAATGAAATGGAATTCAATCTTTCTAAATGCTCCCAGATGACGTTTGGCAGAATGCACTATCCTTTCCAATTTCAATATAAATTGGGTCAAGACTTCATTTCGCGTACTGAATTAGTAAAAGATCTGGGAAATACATTTGATCGTCAATTGACATTCAATTACCATATCGCTACGGTCGCTAAAGAGGCTTACCAACGGCTTGGATTCGTGCTACGAAATTCCCGGGATTTTCATGATATTGGTGTGATTAAGCTCGTATTCAGTACCATGTAACGAAGCAAACTAGAAGCCAGCGCTTGTGTATGGCATCCGCATGAGAGTTGCTATACCTTAATGCTGGAAAAAGTTCAGAAGGTCTTTTTGAGATACCTCTATAAGCGTAGGTATGGGTACTACCCGTACATGTATCCCACCGAATTCTTACACGGCTGTCTGGGATACAATTCGTTGGAAGTAAGAAGAGCGCATGACCAACTGAGAACAATGTGCAAAATCTTGCGCGGTAAGGTTGATGTACCGGAGCTCAGCGAGCAGTTATGTCGCCTCTATACTCCCGACAACTATCTTCGGGCTAGGAAACATAAATTGTTTGATGTACCACGCTGTAGAACGGTGGCGCATGCGGCCTCCCCGATACCGCGATCCCTTGCTGCACTTAATGCTTTACTTGACGCTCAACTCGATTGTGATGTGCTAGCGGGCGAGTGGAACGTTGTAATGAGAGATGTAGACAACATTGCTGTGAGTCTGTCGCATCACAGAAACAATCTAGTATATTTAGGTAGGCCGTGACATAGTAATTATATATTGTATTATTACTATTATTTTTCTTTATAATTGACATTTGTATATATTACTATTATTTTTGATTTTTTTCTTCATTTTGATAATATTATTTTTGACATCAATTTTATATAATTCTTTAATAATTATCATTGTCATTAGTGTAATTCGTGTAAGCGGTACTAATTGAATAATAAATAATAAATAGTAGAAAGATTGTTTTCTTTAGCAGGTTTTATTCACTCTCCAACAAGAGGTTGTTGGTCTGACAGTACAATTAAAAATCTAGCCTGGAAGGAAATTCTGGTTAGGTGTACTGATTTTAGCCCGTGCTGATCTAGATTACTTATTTTGTATTTCAATAAAATTAGCTAAAATACTGTATTTTATATTTCAAATACTTAACTTAAAGATATTTTGTATTTCATATTATAATTACTTGCGATACAGTATTTTTTTATTTGTATTTCAATTCAAGTAAAGCATGTATTTTGCCCAGCCCTAATTATACGTACTGTGACATATCTACTCCCATTCGAGTTCTATTTTGGCACCTTTACATTGTTAATAGTTTCATGTAGACCTAGCCCCTCAAGAACACAAGTAAGAGATTGTTCAGTCGAGCGAGTGCAGTAGGTGTGTATAATAACGTAGGTATTGTTATCGTGTACAGTTACGACGCCGGCTGCTGCATATACTTCTACTTCGCGCACAACACGCGCGGGTGTGCAGACCCCGTCGCTACCTACGAGCAGATAGAGGAGGCCGCCAGGGACGAGATCATCGCTTCTGGAGGTACACTACACTACTCTATACTCACTACTGTCACTACTCTAGTTATACAACACTAGCGGGTGTGCAGACCCCGTCGCTACCTACGAGCAGATAGAGGAGGCCGCCAGGGACGAGATCATCGCTTCTGGAGGTACACTACACTACTCTATACTCACTACTGTCACTACTCTAGTTATACAACACTAGCGGGTGTGCAGACCCCGTCGCTACCTACGAGCAGATAGAGGAGGCCGCCAGGGACGAGATCATCGCTTCTGGAGGTACACTACACTACTCTATACTCACTACTGTCACTACTCTAGTTATACAACACTAGCGGGTGTGCAGACCCCGTCGCTACCTACGAGCAGATAGAGGAGGCCGCCAGGGACGAGATCATCGCTTCTGGAGGTACACTACACTACTCTATACTCACTACTGTCACTACTCTAGTTATACAACACTAGCGGGTGTGCAGACCCCGTCGCTACCTACGAGCAGATAGAGGAGGCCGCCAGGGACGAGATCATCGCTTCTGGAGGTACACTACACTACTCTATACTCACTACTGACACTACTCTAGTTATACAACACTAGCGGGTGTGCAGACCCCGTCGCTACCTACGAGCAGATAGAGGAGGCCGCCAGGGACGAGATCATCGCTTCTGGAGGTACACTACACTACTCTATACTCACTACTGTCACTACTCTAGTTATACAACACTAGCGGGTGTGCAGACCCCGTCGCTACCTACGAGCAGATAGAGGAGGCCGCCAGGGACGAGATCATCGCTTCTGGAGGTACACTACACTACTCTATACTCACTACTGTCACTACTCTAGTTATACAACACTAGCGGGTGTGCAGACCCCGTCGCTACCTACGAGCAGATAGAGGAGGCCGCCAGGGACGAGATCATCGCTTCTGGAGGTACACTACACTACTCTATACTCACTACTGTCACTACTCTAGTTATACAACACTAGCGGGTGTGCAGACCCCGTCGCTACCTACGAGCAGATAGAGGAGGCCGCCAGGGACGAGATCATCGCTTCTGGAGGTACACTACACTACTCTATACTCACTACTGACACTACTCTAGTTATACAACACTAGCGGGTGTGCAGACCCCGTCGCTACCTACGAGCAGATAGAGGAGGCCGCCAGGGACGAGATCATTTATTTATTTATTTTATTTATTTATTCAATTAGTACCGCACAAACACGAATTACACTAATGATAGGAATAATGATACATATGATTAATTATACAAATTAATGGTTAATATTTGCACGTCATAGATAATTAAAATATAAATTCTGGATGTCAAATACAATATCATCGCTTCTGGAGGTACACTACACTACTCTATACTCACTACTGACACTACTCTAGTTATACAACATTCCACATGGTTATATATCAACTAAAAACCGAGATAATACTTACTTATTGCAATTTTTGCAGCAGCGAAAGCCAAGTACCTTTTGTAAAATTATACAACGAAAGGAAAAATTTGCCGTCCTTATAGCCGGGAGATAATCTTCCCACTGAGCTGTTGTAGTCAGTGAATCATAGCTCAAATTTATCTTTTCGCTCAAAACGTCCGAGTGGAAAGATATTTACAGCGAAACTTTATTGAATTATAAACAAAATTATTTTTTCAATTAGCTTCAAATTTGTTTACGATAACGCAACCAGATAATTCTTACGTTGTTACTTTTGCATAAAGCCCTGTGAATAACCTTACAAAATTAAGTAGAAAAGAAAATGGTATTAATTTATTTACATGTTTCCTTTGGTTTTATTTTTGTAACCTTTTTCCCTTAGTAGGCGTGAATGTAAGAATTACAATGTTAGAGCTAAGTGTAAATTTCTGCTATACGTCCTTTCCAATCTAGTCTAATCGACAGTCGAGTTTATTGCTAGGATAATAAAGCGACAATAGATCGTACACAGCTGCGCAGTTTTTACTAATTTTAGCAACTTAAAAGGTACTTTTTATTACTCAATTGTTGTCGTTATTGAGAGTGGGTGTAATGCTATGTAGAGTGAAACATTGTATGAAAGACAAGCTAAACCAACCAAAGCCAATTGATTTCGACGCTTAAGGGAGTTTGTCGTTAAATAGAGTGACGTTACATGGAGTTTACACTGTATATAAATTTGTATATTAGGAAGTAAATAGACTTCCCAAAGCAGGGAATCCTAGTGGGAAGCCTATTGATATAGATTAATTATTGTGAAACAATGTCTTTGGAAATAAATTATTATTATTATTATTATTATAATCTGCCCTACCGTTGTGATAATTCATAGTACAAACTTTGGTACATAATCTTTGAAAATGCATCTGGCGTAGCATATAGTCGGAAGATGCGGTTTCACTTCCCGAAAACGGCGAAAATCTTAAACGAACAATTTGTTAATTCTTTTCGTTTTTAAAATCATATTTAAAAATTGAAGATGGTTGGTTCCTTGATAATTAATAATGAAGCGTGTTTGTAGAATCAATAATATCATTGGCAGTAAATTATACTAAAATCGGTATAATTTAATGAATTACTTATCTACGGGTCTCCTGGATTGTTGCCCGAGCACACTTTACCTAACAGTCAGCTTCATGACAGTTTTTTTTATATTTAACAAATTATTGGAGTACAAAATTTTATGCCCAAGGCGGGAATCGAACCCGCGTCCTCCGATATCGCGTCGGATGCCTAAACCTCCTCGGCCACCTGGACACGGCATTTGTAGCCGAAACTTCATACTCCAATCGTATTATTTTAACCGTCATAGGGGACGGTGCGCGGTGTACTCCAATAATTTGTTAAATATATTTTCGCTTAGCACGCGATAGTGCTTGTAATAATACTTAGAAAGATTTTTTTTCTGTTTGATAGTTTAGCCACAATGATGGTAAGTGATGATGTGGTGGAAAATGTTGTTCTGGCTAACCTAGAATTACTGGCGCTGAAGGACAGCTGCTGGAACACACCGTTAGAGGCATGGCGACAGATTTTCTACTTGAGGGTAGTAACTAGCCAGGCGGGCATTCGCAAAATGCCATACCACCATGCAAATCAAATATATTTTTAAAACAAAAAGAATAAAGCACAGATATATTTATTAGTTATACGTACATCTAACTTTAGGACCGTAGGTAATGGAAGATATTTACAAAATTTTAGAACACATTTTGTATTTCATCTCAAACGGGTCTGGAACCCTGGACCCGGTTTTACGCACTGGGTGTCGTAACTACGGGGCTAATGAGACTAGGGTCTGTACTATACTGTATCAGCCGTATTGTCTACTGCTGAACACAGCCTCCCCCATTACACTGCCATAATCCACACGCTTGGCAGGCGTCTTGGCGATCGCATTGTGAGATCAGTTCCTCAGAAAGCGCTGCTGCCCACCTTCTGGTGTGCTACCCTTAGTCGCCTCTTACGACATCCACGGGTATAGGTGGGGGGGGTGATATTCTAGGCCAGCACCCCACGGGCCTACTAAGTCGAAATTTGGCTGCTTGAGAAATGTGCTCTAATTCTGTGATTATAGAACGTCATAGGTGATAAAGCGAAAATTTGTGCTCTAAACAATCATTGTAAATTTGCTTATTAATATTTAGAAATATGAAGAAGACATGTTTATTCGTTTCAATTCCGTATCCTTAAACTTTCGTACAAAGAAAATACAAATATTTTGTAAAAACAGACGGAACCAGTTCAATTTGACATCGCGTATTGTCTGGGGGGCAATTCTCAAAATTATGATAAATTTATCGATTCTCGATATTTATCCCGTGTTACCTATAGACTATTAATATCTCAAAAATATCGACTTTTCACAAAAATGCTATTCTCGCGAGTGGTTGATATAAAAATATGTCCACAGATGAACTTGTGTTCATGTGTATAGAAAGTATAATGATAATCCCGATATCGCAATGTTGCGTGTTGATCGCTAGGGCTTAATATTTATCGATAGTGATATTGCGAGAATAACACAAAACTACACGACTCAATATTCGCCATGTTTTCTCGATATTTATCTACTATGATATTCATATCACTGCACGAGAATCGCCGTCCTGAAACAAAACGGAAGCTGCCAACATAATAACATCGGAAAACATAGGGGTGCGTACCATTTGAGTGAGATTCGCTAAAAACGCTAAAAACGATCACACTCCCAAAAAGTTGTTCCACATGGGTCTTGGCGTTATTTTCGCCTTAAACGCTACATCTAATGTCAAAATTGACAGAAGTGGCAAATTTTAGTGGCATTCTTAGCGTTCTTATCAAAAAATGGAACGGGGATGACAGTTACACACGATCACATGATCACAACCATAGACGCAAATGTGATCAAAATTATCGAAAATAACGTTCTTAGCGACTAATGGAACATACCCTAGGTCTACAAAACGTCTATGACAACACTGAAGCTAATACTTCAGTTATGTACGGCACAAGTATTCAATTTAATATCGATATCAATTTATATCGATTATAAAAGAAAAACCGGCAAGAAGTCACTTGCACTATATTTTATTATTTAAGCTAAATAAACAACGGAAATAATACACAACACTGTGCTTTCCATGCCAGTGTCTCCGTGAATGATGAATAGCTGCAGATAAAGGATCTGGTAATACCTGAATGGTACGGAAAAATGTTTTAGTTATAGTAATTAAACAACTTTAAACGGTTTAAATCTAGTATATTTATCATTATTTTTGTCCCGACGTTTCAAACACTTTGCAATAATCGTGGTCACACGCGATTTAAACCGTTTAAAGTTGTTTAATTACTATGTGTAATAATCGCGAAAACCTAAGACAATGTTTTAGTTATGTCTAAAGTGATAGTGCTTTTTTACTACAGAATATTAAAATTATTATTTTGTTGTAATCTGCTATCAAAAATCTTAAAATTGATTTGTCACCTCACCGTCTTTATAAATATATATTTTATTGACTTCTGTAACCAAGGTTTTTTTCTTTATATCATATTTATTATATAAAAATATTTTATTATATTTTTATAATTAAAATTAGGGTGAAGTTCTTTTAAGCTATATACATTCCCTTTTTAATTGTAAGAGTGAATTTCCGGAATACTTTTGGAGCAGCTTATTGCCCTTGTGCTGCCTCATCAACATATTCATATCAATATCATTTTGTGTTTTGTCCTGTTCGCAGGAATGGGACAGGCACTATCATTTCTAATCACGCTTTCTTAGAAAAAACAATATTAAATTATCATTGTCTTTATCATGAGCGGTAATTCACATATCGAAAATGCTTAGTTAGATATAGTATAATTGCTATTGGCAAATGTTATATTTATGCGACTTTGTATGAAACGAGGTACCCTACGTAGGTACGAGGTATCTACTATCAGTTTTGTAAGCTGTTTTCCCATACATTAATTAACTATTATATGTACATTAAAACTCTGCCTCGCCCACGTTTCAGTATTACAAAATCCATCGTCCGTGCAAGCAATTCAATATTTGTTAAATTATTATTTATTATACGTAATAACATGTCAAAGGCTTCACAAACACCAATCATAATAATCATGAATGGTGAATAAAGAATTATTTACAAAACAGATTTCATAAAAATGTTAAATACGTGCTTTTATTTATTCATTAACTTCGGTGAGCTGTTGAACACAAGCTGTTAAAAACAGTAACATAATGGCCCACCTTAACACCTAGCCACATAGTGGATTATCTACTTATTTCGTCAGGCTGAAACATAATTTTAATATTTCCAGGTTCAATTTCACATCATCACGGGGTAGGCAAGCTTCGCAAGAAGTGGTACACTGACACAGTAAGCGAACCAGGTCGGAAGCTCTTACTTGCCGCTAAGAATGCGCTCGACCCCGACAATATCTTTGCTCTCGGCAATATGGCGTTCGAAGAAGGACAAAATAGCCAAACGAACAGTGACATTCCTGTGATCAAAAGTAAACTTTGAAGTCTATTGTGAACTGCGACTGTGTGGTGATTGGAAAGTTTGATAATTAATGCTGGGTTCCATTTGATAAAAAAGTATCGTAAAATTGATTTAGTAATACATTCTTAACATTAACGAACTAAATCGAATTAAATAAATTTTATTCTAATGCAAACTATTGGAACACTTTATTCCTTTAAATGTTTATGAATATATAATTTTTATTAATATATTTATACATATTTATTAATATTTTGTTATAATTTGGAAAACTTAAATAATTGCTTTCGTTTTACTTTTTTGTGGCAGGCTATACTCATTTACAAAGTAAAGCCGTTAAAGCAGAGTTTATTGTGTAGGAACCCGGCTTTAGGTTTGTGTCAATAAATAAAATAGTAAATAGATGATTAACACCAATTATAAGTGATCGTAAAAATAAAAAGGGCAAATTTTATGTGAATTATAGCTATTTATACCTCTCGCTATAATAAGAAATTGTAATTTAACCTTGTTTTAAAAATACTTTTATGAAGCTGTAGGTGCAGGAGGAAAGATTAGGCTAGAATAGAAATTAATACCCTAAACCTGAAGCTACAAATACTGTTCCATCGTCGTTCTACACGGTCTTAGCCTTTCAGATGCATAACTAAAACGCAGATATTCCAAAAAGGTTTTGTTGAATTTTCTATGCTGAATAAGCTAATATTTAATGCCTGTTAAATTGGTCCTGAATGTTAACTTTTAACGGATATACGATACGTATAATGATAAGACTTTTTCATTTACTTGTTATTAATTTATACCTAATATCTAATTTATATATATTAATTTAGAATTTTAAGATGATAATAATACTGTGTTCAATCGAATGTACAAATGCATAATTTTGTAAACCTGGAAGGTATAGGTTTGGCTTGAATTTGTTATACTTAATTATAAATCTTAATTTATACTTTACTCAAAACGTATGTTATGTGGATATATTTGAAAATACACATACAATACACATATGACGATAATATTAGCATTGGAATTTCGAAGTACCTATCTCATAACGTTTTCATTTTATATCATCACACCAGTGAAAGGTATCAAGATAATGTAATGATGCGGTATTCTGTAAGCTTTGAGTACATATTCCTCTGGAACCTTTAAAGTATTTACACATGGTACAATTACAAACAATCTGCTGTTGCAACATGCTAGTCATGGTTGGCCGTAACTATTCTACTCGCGTAGCGGCTGTGATCTCAATTTTACTCCACAATTGATTGCCACAGCCTGCACACGAGAATATAATTTCCAAATATGAAAAAGCGGGCCTTGCGATGTGTCAATTATACGGTATAATTAAAGAAAAAATACAAATTAAAGTCCGGCCGCCGAGAGAATGCGTTTGACAGTTCGTGTTTGTATTGTGGTTGTGGCTTTTAAATGGAGTAAAATATAAAATATACCCTAGTTTCAGATACTTAAATGTCTGACTAATACAATATTATGCAGTCAGACTATTATGTTACTTTGTACTGGGGAAAAAATATTCACGAAACGAACTGTCAAACGCATTCTCTCAGTGGCCGGACTTTAGGACAAAAAATGACTACTTGTTACAAAATAAATGAGGAAACTAAATGATCACATATGAATATTATGTCTTGTTTAGAACACAGCATTACATATTCGTACATACAATAAGTTCACAGCGCTGCCGACATCCAGGGATGACGGTAGGATCGCGTCTGAGCCTAGATTGTATACATTCGCACTATTCACGTTAAAACGTGGCTACAAGTTGCTGCATCACAGCAGATCGCACCAGCATGTTGTATTTAAAATTGTTTCGTGAGTAGATACTTTTAGTCTAACAAATAATAGATTGAATATCGCCTGGAGGAAGACTATGTCTGTGTTATAGATAAAAAAACTTACTTATTCATTTCATATTTTACTTCTTACTGGTCCTAAGCAAAAGATATTTTTATATAATTTGCGTGAACGGTTAAAGAAAAAATAAACTGGTAACATGGCTTTTAGGAATAAGTATCAACCACATAACTAACGACATCAGTGCCTTGAATTGTGCGCTAGGTACTTGTTTTTATTTTTTATACATAGGTTAATACAAAATATAAGAAAATCATCTTCAATAAGTTCCATTTACTAGGTGTGAATAACGTCAGTTTGTTACATAATTTTTGGAACATTACTATAGTACAAACATTATTAATAATGTAGGAAAGTATTTCATAATATGCATTCATTATCAGTTGCAGTTGTGATTTCATATGTAGGTATTTACCAAATCAAAGTTTATCATTATCTCTCTATTTATGTTAGGCTTTTAAATGTATTTTAAGTAGGTACCAAAGATTTATTTGATCAATTTATATTTTGTGACTATTTTAAATTGTGGAGATAATTTATCTTCTTCAACATAATACTATTAGCTTGTTTGCTGAAAGTTCATGTAAAAAAAGCTTCCGACTTTTGAAAATTGCTCAATTTTTATTTCTAGGACTTAGCATTCATGGATTAATAAAACTTCGGTGCCTATTTGTATGAAATGAACTGAAAACCTGTGTTACATTCCTTCACTCTCTAAATATTTGCCTATGAATTATAAAAATATTGTTACCATTGAACCGTGATTAATTAATTTAAGTGCCACATACTTACTAAATCAGTTGTAATATTAAATAAAAATGTTACTGATAATTTGTATTTTATTTCTTGCCGTCGACATAGCTATTTATATCGTTTGTTTTAAATGTCGAATTGAAATTGCATGCTAAGAAATTGTATATCGTTGTAATAGAAAAAAAAACGCGAACTTGGGGCTAAAATATATAGTAAGTTCTGGAACGTATACATAGTTGGGTCTCACGTTCTTACTTTTAACCATCGATACCCTTATACAGGATTCCAAGTCAAGCAAGCACTTAGGCAGTGGATGATTTTCTCTGCTATTTCTACGTGTGGCTAATGTGTTTTTGAATCAGTGATGGCTCAGTGGCATTGGCCATGGACTGCCGCGCAGCAGGTTCATGGTTCAAATCCCGCCGCGGGCTTGACCTTTATCGCATGGTGGAAGGACTTTTTGCGAATGCCCGCCTGGCTAGTGACCACCCTCAAGTAGAAAATCTGTCGTCAAGCACTTAACGGTGTGTTCCGGTCCTTGAGAGCCAATAATTCTAGGTTAAGCCTGTTAACACCTTCGACCACATCATCACTTACTATCAGGTGAGATTGTGGTTGGTTAAAGGCTTACCTATCAGCAAAATAAATAAATAAATAATAATAATTGAAGATGAGAATTACAATTGCCGAAAGATAAATGCAACTTTCATAATATCATGAAAATCAGATTATAGATTCGATAGTTATCGCTGGTCAAACATTGTTTTTTTTTTACCTGATTGTATGTAAATTATCAATTAAATTTTTGGGTGTTATTATTACATTACGAAATAAAAAATTTAAGAGAGGAAAAATTATAGTCCCATTATATGACTATAATTTTTCCTTTCGTAAATTTGTAGCTTTGTAATAGCTACAAAAGTTTCTGACCACGCCATCTAGAATTGAATATTTATGCTCATTTTACGTATAACAGCAGAAGATACTATCAAAAGTGTAAATAATCCGCGAAAAACCACATCATATTAGCGTCAATCCACACCTATAAGGCAGCGCCCGGCTGATGCCATATTATGTTCAATTTAGACCGAAACCGCAGTTTTACTGTAAAAATATTTTCTACTTTTTGTCCATCATTATAATCCACAATATCGCTTGAAAGGCTTGCATTAGTAGCGAGGCCCATCACCGCAATTCTTTCATCCATAAACATTATAGCGATGTACTTATATAGAGCCACTATCTGTAAAGACAAAGTAGAAAGTGGTTTGACAGAAAAACTGCCACTTCGGTCTGAATCGAGCCTAATAGCATAGCATCTCAGAATAAAGTATCTATGTAACTTTATAACTAATTTTGCATTTGCTTGCATCTCGATTATTCTTGACTCGATAGTCGATCGATACTGTTACATGACAGATTGATAGTGACTGACGGTTTATTGAGTGGCTGGCATAGAGAAAAGAAAGAAATGGCTGATCCTTTTCTTTGATGTCTTTGGGACGGTAACGGAAAGATTATTTTTCCCGCGGGTAGACAAAAACATATTTATCCAAGTGAGTTTTGCTGAGAATAGCGTGTGAAAATAAATTGCAAGATGATAGACCTATTTATGCCTTTTCGTTCGTTTCTGAAGTTTGAAAATGTGTGCACCGACAACAATGTCTTCCGCATGCACTACAAAGTTACGGTGATCATGTTGCTAGTTTTCACACTGATGGTGACTTCAAAGCAATTCTTTGGTGAGCCCATCCACTGCATGGGCGACGGAGAAAAGGACAGCGATAAAGACGCTGTAAACAGTTACTGCTGGATCTACGGAACATACACGTTGAAAAGCAACTTATTAGGTGAGTCCCAACTTTGCGAAGATAGTATTTGTTGTGTATGTACTAATAATATGAGCACACCCACATTTCCAATGGTAGTTATTTATCTCTACAGGCGTACTTAGAAATGTATACTGGACGGTAAATCAGCGTCGTTGTATTTGGCATTAATCATACTGATTTTTGAAACTTTTAGATTGACGATTTTAAACCTAGGTAAGTGTGGGTAAGGTGGGCTGTTGCAAGCAGAACTGGTTCAGTGACATCTTTACAGTTTTAAATGCAAATGTGGGATTGTCCTTGTTTGTAATGTCCTCTCACCTAAGCCACTGAAATCTTATTTACATATTGCCTACTTTCAGGTACAGAAGGCAAGCACATGGCATACCCTGGAGTAGGCCCTGCTAGGGGTTACAATGATGAGCAGATCAAACACACATACTACCAGTGGGTTTGTTTTGTGTTGTTAGGCCAAGCAGTCATGTTCTATGTTCCCCGCTACCTGTGGAAGATCTGGGAAGGAGGCCGGCTGAAAGTACTGGCTGCAGACTTAGGTATGGGAAGTTGATTATAATTCATGTTCCTGAAAATATTGGGTATGAAATTTTTTTATTTGAAATCAGTCATACGGGCTCTGAAAGTTAAATATTTTTTTTCTCAATTGTGAAAATAATACAAATAGTTAACAATTATAAGTCAATTGTTATTTTTGTATATTTGAAAATATATAAAAGATTCTACCTGTGAGTGGACATGTTAAAACTAAAATCTTTATTTTATCCTTTACAGCCAGCCCAATGGTCTCTAAGGATTGGTCTGAATTCCGACGTGAGGAGCTGGTCTCCTATCTTGGATACACCAATATTCATACTCATAACATGTATGCCATAAGATATGCCTTCTGCGAGATACTGAACCTTCTCAATGTGGTAAGCAATTACAAATTTATTTTCATGTACTATCTAATATATAGGGTTATTGGTAAAAAGCTAACAACCTATTATGGTTGACTTCTGCTAATCCTAACAAATATGTTGAGATAAAAAAAAAAAAGTTTTTTTTTGGTCATGTATATATGACGGAATAAGCACAAGGACCACCTGATGTTAAGTCTCTTGTGATTGTAATTTATTATTAAAATTTTTTTATTACTTTGCTAGATGTAAATATTCAAAACTCTATTCAAAGAGAGTGCGGCACTGTCCAGTGCTGCTGCGGCGGGCACTCTTGGCTCGGAGTAGGCACTGTCTTTTACTACAATACACCAGACTACTACTACAACAACAAGCAAGACTTACTGTGAATTGATGATGTTGATGTAATGGAGATTGTTTCTGACACCCTTAATAATATTGATACATCCTCGTTTTTCTTAAAGTTTGCTAATCAAGATGTGCAAATGACAAATTGCACGTAACATAAAATTAACCTAGCTTCAAAATTATTTCTACTCATCATCCATAATTAGTTACATAAGGATGGCTTGTACCTATTTAATGTACTTTCAGGTTGGCCAAATATTCCTCTTGGATATCTTCCTTGGTGGTGCATTCCGGAACTATGGTGCTGCAGTGGCTACATTCACACACATTGCCCGTGTCCCAGCTGACATGACCAGCTTTGCCACTGTGAACCCCATGGACCAATACTTCCCTAAATTAACCAAATGCTGGTTGAGAAGCTATGGTCCTTCTGGATCACTGCAAATTAAAGATAGGCTTTGTGTTCTGCCTTTGAATATAGTCAATGAAAAGATCTTTGTAATTCTCTGGTTCTGGCTTATAGCTCTCACCCTTATGTCAGCCCTTGCTGTGCTTTTCCGTATTATGGTGCTGTCTCTGCGTCCGCTACGTACCATGCTGATCATGGGTCAGGTCCGATATGTTAAGAGAAGTTCTGTTGCAAGGATTGTTCGGCGTTTTGGGTTTGGTGATTGGTTTGTTCTTTACTTGCTTGGAAAGAACATGAACCCCCTCATTTTCAAAGAACTTGTTGTTGAGCTATCAAAGGACTTGGAACATAAAACCCTAATGGTTTAAATGTTTTTTCTGTTTGTGATTTCTTAGTTATCCAGAGCTATACATAGTATAGTAAAGACTGATTGATGTAGGAAAAATATTTGCTCAAATTGGAATATAATAATTTTTCAGTATTAAAGAAAACTTGTGTATTTTCTATTATTGTATTTAAAATAGTATGTATCTCTTAAATATTCACAGCTTTGTTGTGGTTTGCCAAACTAGTTCCTAATTAGTATTATGTATTTCGAAATATAAGAATATTAAGTTTCATCTACTTATAAAATCTATAGAGACTGATGAAGAAAAATATTTGCTGACATTAGAAATTTAAGAGTTTAAAATAATTGTCACATTGATGACATTTATACCTGCATAACAAAATTGCTCTGCACAATATAAACAACATTAGTGCAGTTGTGAATAAACTATAAAAATTCTTAGATACTAATTAATAAGAGTGAATTTTCTACCAATTTAAAGATACTCATTACATTTATAAATATTTGTAAGTAAAAAAATTGATCTCTTTTTGTGTTAATAAAATCCATATTATTTATAAAATTTGTAGGACAAATAGTTATTTTAACAGTTTATGGTAAAAATGTATCTTCTGTGTTAAAAAAATTTAGATGGTTCATTGTACAAAAGGCATAAAAGTCCTAACTTAAAATATATTAAAACCTAAATTGAATTTTGAATCAATTAGACTCAAGGTCTTGGATTTGATCCCTCAGTAACAATTGTTTAGTTTATGTCAAAAAATATTTCTCAGTAGAGATCTGGGGCCCGGTAAAGGGAAATAGTTTTGCCTCATATTTCAGTAAGCTATAACCAATTTCCATAAAGCAGATCTGATGAAACATGTTTGTTTGACACCTTTTGATTATATAGATATACCTTATGATTATATATGTTAAGTTTCAATTGTTTAACTTTTTGTTACCAAAGTGGGTATTAGTTATGCAATCTATGAGTATATAAAATAATATTTTGTTAATTATTACTTAATAACATTGCTGTTAACGCAGCCTTTGTTTGTAGTTTCCTTAGAATTATATTCTAATAGAAAGTGCCAGTAATTAGAGATAATCAGTTATTGTTAAAAATACTTAATGCATAAAAAAAATTCATTACACACAGTTTTTTTATTTTTTTTATAGAAGCACATCCTTAAAGGCTTTTGTAGACTGTAATCTAACTTTAATGCATGTTCAGTTTTTTAATTTTTGCTAATACATATAAGATTACAGAATATTTATTCATCAACTAGATGTGAACAGAACAGTTCAAAACATGCTCTTTTCTGTACAACAATGCATTGCATTCTTCACCTTACATTAGTAATTGCCAGTAGCCCATCATTTGATGGCATCTTCAACGGCTATAATGTCCACCGAGCCTCTCACATTTGGGGCTCTTGCAATTATCCCCACATATGGCAAGTGTTGTGGGGATTGCATTGTTAGATGGCAGTTTTTCAGAAGCCGCTGCTGCCCGCCCACTTTCTGTTTTTTTTTTCACTTGTCTTGTGTTTGAAATCTATCTCAACTGATGATAAATGATGATGTGGTCGAATAAGTTGTTCAGGCTAGCCTAGAATTACTGGCTCTCAAGGACAGCTGCCGGAACATACCGGTAGGTGCTTGGTGACAGATTTTCTACTTGAGGGTGGTAGCTAGCCAGGCGGGCATTCGCAAAATGCTGTAAAGACTGCCATCGTAAGACAACAACCGGGACCGACGGCTTAACGTGCCCTCCGAAGCATAGAAGCATCATCATCATCCGGAAGACGTCCACTGTTGAACAAAAGCCTCCCCCCATAGAGCGCCACAAAGAACGGCTATTAGCCGCTTGTAACCATTGGCTACCCGCGACTTTCACGATGTCGTCAGTCCACCTAGCCTACCAACTCTACGTCTTCCGGTGTAGTGTGGTAACCACTCGAGAACCTTTCTTCCCCTTCGGTTATCAGTTCGTCGAGTAATGTCGCCCGCCCATTGCCACTTCAACTTGCAAATTCTGAAAGCTATGTCGGTGACTTTGGTTCTTTGTCGAATATCCACGTTCCGGATTTATCAGGCAAGAAAATTCCGAGCATAGCTCTCTCCATAGCTCATTGAGCGACTGAGCTTGTCCATAAGGGCCATAGTTAAGGACCACGTTTCAGTGCCATATGTCATCACTGGCAACACACACTGGTTGAAGACTTTAGTCTTCACGCTCTGCGGGATGTCCGACGAGAAGATGTCGCGTCTTCCCGAACGCTGCCCATCCGAGTTGGATTCTTCGGGCGACCTCTTTGTCGAAGTTGGACCTACCTCACTGGACAGTATGTCCCAGGTAAATGTAATGGTCAACAACTTCGAGCGTATCGTTCCCAACAACTACTGGTGCGGGTGCAACATGGAGATTAGACATAATTTTCGTCTTGTCCATGTTTATTTTAAGACCCACCTGTGGGAAACTACAGAGGTCTTTTTTTTTTGTGCTTGATACGTTAGCCTTTGACCACTATCTCACCTGATGGTAAGTGATGATGCGGTCGAAGATGTTGTTCAGGATAACCTAGAAGTACTGGCTCTCAAGGACAGCTGCCGGAACACACCGTTAGGTGCTTGGCGACAGACTTTCTACTTGAGGGTGGTAGCTAGCCAGGCGGGCATTCGCAAAATGCCCTACCACCATGCTGAAGATACTGCCATCATAACACAACAACCGGGACCGACGACGGCTTAACGTGCCCTCCGAAGCATGGAAGCGCTCAATAGTAATGTCACTAGTGGTCACCCATCCAACTCCTGACCGCGGCGGACGTTGCTTGACTAAGCTGATCGATTCAGAATGGCTAAGCAAACATCGCTATGATTGCTTCTAGCGCTACCTTTATTGCCTCTTACAACTCTGACAGGAAAAATTGGAGGTTGCAATTCTAGTGTGCGAGCAATCTAAGGGTGCTGTTCGACATAAGCATACCAGGCTAAGGGCTATTTCTGTCCATTGTAGTATCTAGCAAACAAAAGGAAAGTTGGTTTAATTGGTAAGCTAAGGGCATTTTCGGGTGGTGGTTTGAATAGAAATACATCCGAAAATGCCCAAAATTTTAGAGGTAAATCTACAAATGCAGGCAAAATATACTTGATGACCTTGGACTGTGAATGTGTGGTCCACCGATAAAAAGTTTAAAACATATTTATTCTTTGTATACAGAAATATGTAGCAAATTGATTAACATTGTAATAAAATCATTTATGAATTAAAAATGTATGTACTTAATAATAATTACCTAAGCCAAAATTAAATATATAAATTTTTGCGTAGGTAAATAAATATATTTGATGGTATATATATTAGGTGCTCCTTTATAGGGATTGTCATAATTCACGTCGCCATGGTAGAGTCCTCGAAATCATACGAGAAGCGACGAGTCTCTCGGTAGCTAGAACAAAAAAGGATTGACCACGAACACACGAAACGTTGCTTTGGTAAAAGAAGGCTCATCTACAAAATCTAAATCCAAGCCTTACTCCATCTTAGGCGCAGCTCCCGATTGTACTTTTGATGGACACGTAAGTACCTATGTAAAACACTACAAAATTCCTGGGGATGTTGGTGTTTCGTCTTCCAGACCAGCTATATTTCTTTACTAAAAAAATCTAAAACGCATAGTACTTATAAAACTTACTGTGCCGTGGGAAACAAACATACCTAAACACCACACAATAAAAACAAACAAATTTTATAACCCAACTAATGAATTAATCCTTTGCCATCGGCTGACCCACTATGGCCAATTTATGAATGAAATTCTATTGTTATCATTATCGCAGATATCAATGGGTTAAGTAACCAAAAATGTTTATGTGGTTAATTTATATGCTGTAGAAGTTGGAGCAAGGGGTATACCAGCGAAATCTCAATATAACCTACTCAAACACCTTGGTCTGTCAAGAACAACCGTAACTACCATCATAGAATGTGTATCTATGGCGGCATTAGTAGGATCTTACCAAATTGGGTTAGGCAGGGGAGGAGGCTCGAGCGGTGAAGGGGAGCATCAATGAGATTGTAAAGGGGCCCCTTAACCCTACTCTTGAGTTGCAAGTCCCAGGCCCCTCTAGCCTCTTTCTCTACAATGCTATGGCCTGATGAAATTCGTCTCTGGTGGGTGCCGGGCTAAAATGTCACACTACTTGTGGGTGTCGTAAGAGGCGACTAAGGGTAACACACCAGAATGTGGGCAGCAGCTGTTTCTGAGGAACTGATATTTCACACTGCAATCCCCAAGCCGGCTGCCAAGCGTGGGGATTAAGGCAAACCCACATTTTGGGGGAGGCTGTGTTCAGCAGTGGACTATCCAGCTGATACAGTAAATATATTTAAACTATGGTTTATAATAATGATGTGGACACATTACCGCTGTGTAGGTCCAGAGGAAGTAAAATATAACTTATATATAAGTTCAAGTGCAAAACCTCTGATCTTAACTATGAGGCAAGATGTAGAAGACAGCATATGTTACCACTCCAGAAAAGAAGATCAATTACTGATATTTGTACAATAGTTAAAACAGCTCAGTCTCTTATAGGTTCACCAGATCTCTTATCAAATATAGAATGGTGCGTCCCTAACAGATCGGTTAAAATACCTTTCTTCTCACTTCATCACCCTTATAGCTCATCCAAATATAGACACAAATCCTTCTTGATTCGATCAGTAATAAGCTACAATAAAGAACTGGTTGACTTTCCCGAGTGAGACTTATTCAACTCAAAAACTAAAGAGTATAAGCACCTTCTTTCTAACTTCTGGTTTGAGGGTCAATAACCATAATATTTCTCCACTATTGTATGTTAGTTTATAATAAATCGAAGAAGTAAACAGCAGCATCATTAGCAATTGATTTCATAAAACATGAATTTTTTATCCATGGTTGAAACATCATGCTTACTGTGGTTAGTGGAAAACATTTACCCCTGTATGTAGAAGGGTATAGGGCACTGGCATTTGAACCAATCACAGCAAATCAGACTACATAAAGAAATTAAATGTACAGTGCCTGTTTTGAAAACAAGTCTTGGGTCCATCACTTGCATGGATGACTTTGTTTGTGTACAAGTTCTTGTTATTTGCAGAGATTTCTGCAAATAATCGCTTATCAGGTTTGCCTCATAATTGTACCATCACTGTATCAAAATAAAAACTAATATTAAATTTACTCAATCCTAGTATTTTTAGACTAGACTACTTGCCATACTCCACTTAGCTGTAGAACCTATGCGAAGAAAAGGTGAATTCAAAACAGGATTAATACATACAAAATAAATTTATTCAAGTAATATTAACTATATTATCACGGATTTGATATTGTTGTGATTCTTTAACAAATAAAAGAAACTGGAGGCTAATAATCAATGCAGGAAGTACTGCTTATAGACTACTTGAACATACTGGGGATGTCTGCTAAATCAGTCCAGTATACACATGTCATAACTTATGAAACTTACACACTAAACTTAACGTAATATAATAATACATAAAGCTACCTAACCTGAGCATCCCCTGCAGCCACAATGAACACATTCTACAATCCTACCTTCCTCCAGCTTGCTTTTCGGAACTCTACAAATACAATTGGTAGCAAAATTTGTGTCTCTAGTTTGTATGCATCGCAAGCAACACAAGTTTTCATAACCTGTCTTCTTCCACTTCGCTATAAGATTAGCATCGGCAATTTTTTCGTTGAGACAATACTGGTAGAGTTCCCTGCTAATGGCTTTCCGTCTATAGAACAAATCGTAGATATAGCGAGACTTCTGGTGGTGAATTTTGAATATTGGCCAGAGAGACTCTTGCTTTCGTTTTCCTTCGTGAGGTTCTGTTTCAGCTGTAAGTAAAACAGAGAGTGTAAAAGTTAGGCGTTTATTTAGATAATATTTCACGATTGAGAAAGAAATTAATAAATTGTTACATATTTATACTATGAACAATGGTTTCGTTTTACCTTCACGCATTTTCTGTTCTAATTCTTCGAGCGTAGGTTCTATTAGTTCCCAACCTTCTGGAGGAGCTTTACGGCTGCGGCGTACTTTAGGCATATTGGTTTTACAGATAAATTTAAAAAATAGGTAAATACTGCAAATATGATAACTTTTCCCTATCTTCAGCAGCGAATAAAAACGTAAACACAATTGGGCCGCAGCAGTGTTGCCAGATCGGTGAGTTAAGAATTATCAGAGAATTACTGCAAAATTATCGTGTTTTTGATGAAACTTTATAAATTACTCAACCTTCGTTTCAGTTCTTAGTGTCAGAAGACAAGAGATATATTTTTAAGTGTTTTCTAAAATAAGTATTAATTTAATATTTTGGGTAAAAAAATGTTATTACTATATATCTTTGAAACTTGTGGTCAACGTCGTTGGTATCGCAATTAGTTATATGTTTTGTATTTAAACTTTTTTGTACATTTTTTATTGTATGTACTGTTAGTTGATCCATGAAAATAAATGAAAAAAAAAAAATATCTTATTTTATTGATGGTCAAAAATAACCTCTTCCTCAGAATCAGCACTCAATGAATAATAGTTCTGAGGGTACATGCCCACATGTAGGCTTTGACGGGCTCTGGTTTTCTCAGGACCGTACAGTCCTGCGTTGTTAGTACACTCAATCATTGCTCGGTATAAAATCAATACATCAGGTTTTTCGCTTCTATTGCCACATCTTCATGCAGCCTGATCAGCTATGCAATTATATAACAGTAGTTGTTTTATGACAGTTTCGGCTTTTTGTTTTTATGGAATTTATTTAAGAAAATACCTATCTCATTTTGCATTGGTTTGGATTGCCATAGATAATATAAAAATTATATTCGTTGTAAAATTATCGTGTAAATTAAAAAAACATCGTAGTAATTTGATGAAATATCGTGCGATACGTCATTATTATTTTTTATCGCATGACACTCAAATATATCGTGGATCTAGGATAATTATCGCATGTCTGGCAACACTGGGCCGCAGGGAGCCGTTCCAAGCCTCAGAGTGTAGTTGTTTGTTTGGTTGTTTTAACTTACTCTAAGGTTCGGAACGACTCGGTTGTTTTATAACCTCAAATATCGATTTTTGGCGGAGAATTAGAACAATATATAAAAATTTTATGATGTTTGAAAAGCAATAACTACCGTTACCTGCAAAATACAAAAGAGTGCCTATAATTCTCTTAACAAGAAATGTCAGGGTCATGTCAGTTAAATATGCAACCCTTTAACGCCGATTTTTAAGGTTAAAAAGTTGCTCTCTTCTCAAAGGTTGGGAACGAAGTTAGAGTGAATAGTTGCACTCCGAGTGCCCTCTAACCGAGGTTCTAAACGGCCCCCAGCTATTTCCCCACAGTAATTTTAGCACAGATTAAATAAATCTGTTCGTTATTCAGTGTAATGTTACCATTAATAGGCGCTTTTAATGTACTCAGTATTGGGCATGCAACTGCATGCAACTGGCTTGTAACGAAGAAAGGGATGCTTAGCTAAGCGATTTATTTATTACATATGAGTCTGTGCCGAAAAAAAGGCGCTTGTTTTCGGCAGATTTATGTTCGTGTGCACTTCCACACACACACACACACACACGGCTACGAGTAGTGCTTAGTGATCACGTAATTAATTTTGATCCTCTATTTGACAATTTAGATATTTTAATGGTGTTTAGTAAAATGCATATTGTTTTTTTTATTAGTAAAGTACTTATCTACATAGAAATTGGTACTTATAAAGAAATAATCTTAAAACATTCTACGATAAAGTAAAACACGCAGAAAAAGTAAACGGTACCTACTTATTACATATGAAAATGAAATATATAAATGATTGATTGATATCTCACATTTATTTTTTGACTGCTGGTGTAAAGTCTCCTATTATTTTAAAATGAAGCATCCCGAAGATCCATATTACATACTATGCCAATATTAAGTCCAGTCAACATCAACACTCATAGTTGTTGACGATCCAGATCATTAATAGTACCTACGTTCTATAAGTACTTGTCTGGCATGTTCCACTCCCACAATTTTTCGTTTTCTTTTATTGACACAGTGGTAATGTGTCCCTTTCTTTCGCACCATTTTCTATAACAAAAAATCAGTTTAGTTAGAGAATGGTGTGCAATTTAAATCAATATACCTATTGTATTTATTTGCATTTATGTGTTACCTACCCATAATGAATGCAAAAAAATACTGCAAACTCTGCAACTCACATTTATCTAAATATATTATATGTTCATGCTTTTCTTTGTACTCAATTTAAAATGTGTTCATTTTATTATTATTTTTTTGTTAGAATTCAGTACTTATATTTACTTTTTGGTCAGTAATTTCGATTAAACCCTTCAACTTATTGGACATATACAACATGGGGCTACCATGGCTACATTCATTAAATACACGGGTAGGGCTAGTGCACATTAGTCTTATAAAATTTGATAGGTAAAAATAAAACATTTATTGAAACTTTTTTTTCAAACAAACTAAATAATTAATAGAAACTAAAATTGAGATCACCCTTGCTAACAACTCATTCATGAAATGACTTACTCTGCCTGACGTCAAGGGCCTTAGTCTCGTCAAATGCGTACTTTCTAAAGATAACTCCTCCATGACTGCTGAAGTTGAAGATGTGAAAACAATATATTTCATAGATGAATTCAAGTACAACATTTGCAGCATATGTTTTTACGGTATAACTATTACTTTTGCATAAAAGAAAATTCAAACAATATACTATTTCTTAACTTATATTGCGAACTCCTTCTAAACGGCTACTATTTTTGGAAAATAAATTTTGTTTGTATCAAAGTCAAAATCATTTATTCAATTTAGGCATCTACGACGCTCTTATGAAGGTCAATTACAAATTTTAGTATTGAAGTATTCTACATTGTACTGCCACGTTCAGCAAATAAATTGTATAGAGCCACTGCGAGAAGAACGGGCAAGAAACTCGGGGCCATTCTTTTAAACATCTTTTAACACTGTGTTACATACTTACTATATAATAGAGTTATTACAATATTTGTTTGAATTATGTAGGTGACAGGCAATAGCTTGGCAGAGGCGGAACTGTCCAGGCATTTTTGTCGTTTACGTAATCATAAACTGTGTAGTAGGATTTTTTAATCAATATGTTTTTCACATGCAACTTGAATTTCCCTTCTGTGAGCGTTGTAATATGTTTGGGAACTTTATTATAAAACCGTACACAATTACCTAAGAAGGACCTTTTATTTGTTTTTGCTAATCTAAAACCTGGCACCGCTATTTTATCTATATTCCTAGTATTGTAATCGTGATTGTCACTGTTTAATTTAAATTAACTCAAATTTTTACGAACATACATAATATTTTCAAATATATACAGACTTGGTAAAGTTAAAATATCAATTTCTTTAAAAAGATCCCTCACAGATTCCCTAGGACCCATTTTAGATATGGCTCGAATTGCACGCTTTTGTATGATAAAGATTGTCTCCATCTCAGCAGCAGTTCCCCACAGCAACACACCATACGACATAATACTGTGGAAGTACGCGAAATAAACTAGGCGAGCAGTAGCTACGTCTGTTAACTGTCTTATCCTAAGAACTACATATGCAGCAGAAATAATTCTTCCGGAGAGATCATGTATATGTGGATCCCACTGTAAAGTGGAATCCATTTTGATTCCCAGGAAGACTGTCGCTTTGTCAATAGGGAGTTTATCTGGGCCAAGCTTTATGTTTGGTTCAACGTAAGGAACATTTGGTAAAGAAAACTTTAAACATTTCGTCTTTTTTGAATTTAGGAGAAGATTATTAGCGGCGAACCATTTACAAATCTTAGATAATACATTATTTACATGCGTCAGTTCACTGTCTTTCCTATCTACTTTAAAAATCAGAGAGGTATCATCTGCGAATAAAACAATATCGCAGAAATCTTTGACCATGCAAGGCAGATCATTAATATATGTTAACAACAGAAAAGGTCCCAAAATTGATCACTGTGGTATTCCCATTTTTACCAATGACCCGGAAGAAGTATTGCAATTTATTCCAACCTTCTGTAGCCTGTCTGACAGATATGACTCTATAAAATTCAGAGCTTTTCCACGAATACCATAGTGGGAAAGTTTACGAATCAAAATGCAATGCAATACACAGTCGAATGCCTTGGAAAGATCACAAAAACGCCAATAGCATCATGTAAACTCTCCCAGGCTTCCAGTATATGCGACACCAATTGAACACTTGCATCCGTTGTGGATTTGCTCTTTGTGAAACCAAACTGATTCTCATTCAATAAATTATGCTCATTAAAATGGGATAGAAGTTTTTTGAGCATATTTTTTTCGAATACTTTACTCAGAACAGGTAAGATGGAAATAGGTCTATAATTGCAAGGGTCAGATGTAGACCCCGACTTTAAAATTGGAGTGATTTTACTTTGTTTCATTAAGTCGGGGAAGTTTCCTTTATCGACACAAAGATTGAATATTGTTTCTAAATATGGTGCAATAATGTAAATTATAAACTCTACCACTTTTACTGACATACCCCACACGTCTCCGGTACTCTTTATGTTTAAACTTTTAAATGTTTTTATAAAACAAATCTTTTGGTGTGTCTGAAAGAAAAGTCCGGTGATTTACTGGGAAAATTATGTTCTAACAGAGTTTCTGCTACATTGGGACAAGAATCCAATGACTTAGTGGCTTCTAGGGGTAAGGTAGAAAAAAAAATTCAAATATATTTGCCACTTGTATCAATCAGAGATTTGATTTTTATCAATAGTTAAGACATATGTCGAATCTCTAGGTTTATTTTTACCAGTTTCACCATTTATAGTCTTCCAAATGGTTTTTATTTTATTTTTGTACTTGCTAGTTTTGTTTCTAATAAAAAGAGATTTAGCACACAAGCAAACAGACTTGAACATTTTTGAATACTTCCTAACATAATCATGAAACTGCTTGCAAGATGTTGTCTTAGGTTTTCGCGATTATTACACATAGTAATTAAACAACTTTAAACGGTTTAAAGTTGTTTAATTACTATGCTTGCAAGATGTTATGATAGTTGAAACTATTTTAACTTAAATCACTTCCCGCTAGCGTCCTTGTTTCTGATAGTACTGATACCTAGTAATAATATAGAACTTGTAAAAGTTGTAAAGAAATGTAATAAACTGAGCGCCTGCTGGTTTTTTAATTCTAGTTTCATTGCATTGACAAGACTGAAAGTTATTTAAATTATTTTGGGTAGGCGCCATGTTAAGTCCCATTCTCATCATCATCACTAACCTCCTTTCTGCCTCTTGTAGCCCTTGCAGGTACCCAAAAATAATATTTGTATCTGGCCTTGTTGCAACCCTACAGCCCGAACAACATACTGGTAAGTTATTAACGTTTTGTTGATGTCCCTGCACTGCAAGTTGTAAGTTGCAAGTGTTCGTTGAATGAATGAATGAAGTAGATAGAAGACGTATTATAGTGCTCAGCGAGACGACAACGCGGGCGTCCCGAGCTCTCCTTGAATAAGACCACCGGATGTGGTTGAAACTATAGTCGGAGCTATCTGACATATACACGTGAGTTATCCCGTATTATTTACTAAAAAGAAGACGTATTGAGTATGAAGTAGACAGAAGACGTGAGTATGAAGTATGAAGTATGAAGAAGACAGTGCATGTCACCTTACCTTCGAGCACAGCTTCGAGCTTTTATGCTCGAAGGGTGTCACTTCTCAGTTCTCAGTTTCTTGTTTCTCACACATTTGAACCACCTACTATTTCGGGTCAGTTTTTCTTTTATAGTTCGGACTTTGGTGTCTCTATAAGTTGTTACTTTAGTAGATATGGATGACCGCTAGTAGCATTTAAACTTGAGGACACGCTATACCGTCGTCGTCGTCGGGTCTGATCCCGGTTGGGCTACTTGGATGCTAGTACTTTGACAGTGCTAAATAGCACTAATCAAAGTTACTTGAACGACAAGTCACGCTGAAATTTCATAAAAGTTCTTTGTTTACATAAAAAAGTGGTGTGGCGAAATATGCGCTTTGAAATCTGAGAGTCCTGGGTTCGATCGAAGGTGGTGAATGCAATGCAGTCCTGTGCAGAAAATGTATGTGCTCTGAATAGTAAATATATTAGTGAGGAGCAGGTGAAGTCCATAAATAGCGCAGGCACTTGTTCGATATAAAATATAAGCTGCGAATTTAATTTTACTATTTAACCGAGTGCCTACTGCCCACTACAGAGGCCAATATCACCAACATTCCGGTTATTAATTAGAAACCATTTTTTTGTAGCGATCGTGTTCTGTCTCGTCCGTCAGATAAACAAGCAACTTATCACATATATACGAACTTTGCTATCTAATTTATTAAATTTTAATAATGCCGCGCTTACCTTTGTGTAAATAACGGGCCTACCTTATAACTTGTCCGGAGCTTTTGCTCCCTCTCCTTCACGCATTTGAAAGTTGGGTGAGCTAGAACGAGATGGATGTATTTTCTCTCGATTAGCACTCGAGGAATGCGGGCTGCGCTGCGCAAGCGCTTCGTGCGACAGCCGAACAGTCATTCGTCCGCCGCGAGCAGTTGTGTTGTTGCCGCGCATAACTTTCAAACTTCACTGAAATAATGTGTGTTAACTATTGTTTTGAGTGAATAAATGTTGTCTACTAGTGAATGTTAAGTGCTAAAAACTTGTGTTATGAAGTTGGGAGAAAGTTGACGGTGGTTATCGAGGAATTCTGGTGTTTTGTCGACTATTTACCTGTAAGTTAAGTTGTTGAGGCTCTACGTGTCTCGGTGACGTTGATTTCGCATTGTATTGTGCAGCCTTCGCTGCCTTTGAGATAACCAATATGATTTGTTTGTTGGTATTTTCTTTAGTAAACATAGTTAGTAAACCACCCTGCTTTTCTCTAGACTTATTATTATCATTTATCATAGACATGGTGAAAAGTTATACATAAGTAAAACAAAATTGTATGCCTTAATTGGTTCGTTTACACTATTTTAATTTGCTAAGTACAAGTATATCTTACCTAATTAATGGTGCAAAGCAGTGCAGAAAAATGTAGGTTGACCATCATAAACAATAAAATTCAAGGATAGTCCTCACGAAAAATTGCAAGACGTCACAGTAAACGACAAAGGTAGCGAAAGGTGGCGCTAGTAGCTAACAGCGATCCCATCGTAGGGATACTTGATGACCTCGTGACCCCGGTCGTTGACCACTATTAAAAATTACATCTCTAAACAAATTATGCTCCTTAGCTTATAGTACATAATATGTTATTTTAATAAATGTTCAATTACATTTCGAGCTTTAGTGTCTAATCCTGGTTCAATATTATACATCACTTACCTATAGTAATTAAACAACTTTAAACGGTTTAAATCGCGTATATTTATCATTATTTTTGTCCCGACGTTTCAAACACTTTGCAGTGATCGTGGTCACGGGGTGACTAATTGGTTTTTTCACCCCGTGACCACGATCACTGCAAAGTGTTTGAAACGTCGGGACAAAAATAATGATAAATATACGCGATTTAAACCGTTTAAAGTTGTTTAATTACTATGTGTAATAATCGCGAAAACCTAAGACAACATTCTCACTTACCTATATTTACAAATGAGTAGAATGTACCTACCTATCTCAAAAACTTTTAGCAATTTGCATCTTATAAAAGTACTCATCAGAAGAAATCGAAGTCTCACGAAGTATGGCGCAACTTATTTTAGGTTGCTACTCGCGATTTGTTTTACCTACAAACAAAATAAATATCTGTGTGGACAATCTAATAATAGTGATCTATCAAATATTCGCATATTTTTTGACATTCGCGTTTGTATGCGCAAGGAATGATGCAAATGTCTGACGAATGTATTTAACAAACAAAAAAGAAATTATACATGGATGGATATGGATCTTATTACAACTGATAAGAATTTTATATACATAAATATTAATAAATAAAAAAGATAACTCGAGAAATACCGTCTCTTTTATTCTTGTTACTCTAATTAAATCTTAACTCGAAAACTAAATACTTTTGAATATCCCTCCTTACTGAACTTTAAATTCTAAATGATAATATTTATTGTGATAAAATAACTTAAGAGGTCTAAGAAAATCAATTATATCTAAGTCTTGTTGCAATTATGTAAGATTTGTTCTTACTTACAGATGATAACTAACAACAATTTATTTACAATTTATTTTAATAGAAAACAATATAAGTAGTTACTTTTTGAAACAATTTTAAACATCTCAAGCCGGGTCTTCACCAAACGAAAGATAGTAGTACTTTTGGCTATATACCTATATAGGGACACGGTCGACACGAAATGTCAAACCTGTCTAACATTTACAAAATTCACATTTGCAATTCGCATTCGCAAATATTGCTGATAAATAATCGCATACGCAAATGTGAAAATCCAAAATTTGTTACATTACTAAAACCTACTCAAAATATATTTGAAATACCGTGGTATGTCTAGAGTATTAATGTGATATTTTTTTGAGCGCTTAATTTTCGCTATTTTTAGGATCGTACCCGATTCTCCCAGTTAAACGCATCACCAAGAGGGTGGAAGAAGATTCTAAGCTTGCACTGGTTGGACCATCAGACAGGCAGACTTTTCTGACTGAGATGCCCGGTGAACAATTGTAACCTAGAGACGCAAATTATGAATTCCGCTTGTGGTCAAGGTGCTCTAAAAAATTTAAACGCATATGGTACAAATAAGTTGTTGTCAACTAATAAAGCGTAAATACCTATCTAATCTGCGGAACAAGCGATTGGTCCACCTGATGGTTCTTCCTGCCCACTAAATACAAAAACTTCAACCTGTTCCTTTCCGATTTCTATGACACATTCATGAAGTGTGTGTGAGACTCCTTGTAATTACATAAATGGTTATTCCCTATATAAAAAAATACTCAGGATAGATAAAAAAAACACATGTCAATATTTTATTGATTGCAGTTTACGAGTTAACCAATAAAATTGACGACGTAATATTATAGTTTATAACACCTCCAAATTGCGTTCGATTTAAAACGATAGCGTGTAGCAGTTTCAAAATTGGCTTTGGTACATTTTTAGAAAGCATTTTTGTACATTTCGCTATTTGCTCTGCAATTAGGTATTTGCAGAGCAAATATTATGGTTTAATTAAATAATATACAGTCCTAAATACAAACAAAATTAATATACATTCTATAGGACATACAAAATTAGGTATCCATACGCTAACAACGTATGATAAGTGCTGAAATGTCTACCATATTACGATGTTCAGATGTCAAACTCGCATTTGTCAAAAAACAACCAGAAGACTCGGCATTGGTAAAAAATAGCATTTCGCGAAATCATTTGTAGCAGTTTTCAAACCTATCCACCCATACAAAACCGTTCAAAACACATTTTTCCCATATCATCCGACATTGAACCTGCCAATGTGAACAGTTTTAGCATTTATAAGTGTTATTTTTGCCAATGATAAATAAAAAAACCATCAGGATTCTCATATATCTCCGCGTTTTCAAAGGATTCCATTTTTCGTACCATAACTTCACGCTACTCGTACAACGATAGTATTGGGCTATTATTACCCTTTTTCACATAGTAGTAGTATAGTATACTGCACAATACCTATAAGGGCTTAGATTATAAAATAGCTTTAACAAAGAAAACATAAATTTCGTGAAACAAAACGAGAAAAAGAAGGCGTCGCCCCATGTATCCAAAGCTGTTCCGCCAACAAACTTCGCAGCTGAACTAACAGACCTACTTAGTTGGTCCGTAGATAATAGGTACGATACGGAAAGTTTTCCAACTAGTTTGTGTTTGACTAAGAAATGCCCTTAAAACTGGCTTAAGACTTGCAAGTCGACTATTCAAATCGACAGTTCGGCGATTAAAACGAGCTTTGATATAGAAGTTGATTCTGAATGTTAAATAAAAAAGTTCATAACATTTTATTTCTAACGAATATTATTATTTTACTGCTTGATTTTTGAAAACATATATGTTCTTGAATATAAATACCCCAAATTCATCATCCATCAGACATTATAAATAACTAATGAGTAGGTATTTATTTTAATTTTTTAAATAATTTTTAATTTATTAAACCTATTGCTACATTCTTTACATTAATAAGTATAATATGTGATGAGATGAATAAGTTTAATTTGGGGGATGGTTATTTAAATAAATAAATAATATTTGGCGATATCAAAATATATAATAAATTTTTCCTATAATAAAAAAAATAATTCTGTCGTACTATCCGTGGGATGCCGGGCTTGAATCGCACTCCTCAATATAGGTTTCTTCCTGTGGGGTCGTAAGAGGTGACGAAGGGAAAAATACCAGCAGGCTTCTGGAAACGGCCATCTTACATTGCGATTTCAAAGATAACTGTTAAGCGTGTGCCAATTCTCCCGCGCCCCCCACCCCTTAATGGAGAGGCCTTTGTTCAACTGTGGATTCCACCGCTGATGATGATGATGAATTGATGATAGTCCTCTAAAGCGATAATATCTTTGAAACCGAGCATCTATCTTATCATGTTTCCGCACCCAAAAAGACGGATCATGTAAGTTTTGTCGAAATTTTAAGAGGCGTTTTTTGTAGATATTAATATTCTTACACGATTAATACACTAACCTACATGCAAGTTTGAAATATTATAGTTAATAATATAATATTGGTACATAATAATAAATTAAGCTCGTCTATTAAGGTTGCGACAGCTTAATATACACTTACGAATTAAATAATATGTCGTTTTAAGAACTCTAATAACATTACAAGTTTTTATCGGATCTTTACTAACCAAGTACACTTATTAGCCTGTATCCAAGTAAATTTTGTCAAAGCTACTCCAAACGACTACTGATACTTTGACTATGTCAACGAAAATAAAAAAGAGCAATAGATTGCCACAACGTTGTGCCTTCTAAACAGCACGAAACCACAAAAAACCTATTTGAAGGTAACAGGTAGGTAAGGTTACTAACTCATACGTATTATTCATCAAGAGAAATGGAAGGTATTTAATATACACTCGTATTTATATTTTGGGTATTAAACTGCTATAAAACCTGTATCTAATTTAGAAATCCTGAATTATAAAGAATAAAGCAATTTAGCTTAATTTGCCATTCATCTTCAGCTTAGTCACAATCTATTATGAGCTGTTTGAATGGGAGGCAATCAATACTGGCCATTTAGACTGGAAAAATACCGTTTTCTAAAACGATCTGCAGTTATTTATAATTATGCGGAACAAGGTTTTACCATATACATATATAAATTAACATTACCAAATAAAATCCCATGAAATAAAGGAAAAGCATAATATGACACGCATAATTAATTTACAGATACGCATGAGTAAATATATTTTCGAGTTATGTAGACATTATAATTTGCCTATTATCTAAAAATCATTTTGATATAGAATAATGCTGATTTAAAAAATCTTCACATTCAACATAGATGACGGCACTACGAAGTTACGAACCACAGCCGTGTCGTGCCGTGACTGTTCCGTCGCGTCGGTGACGTCAAGTCATGTTTTTATTCGTTTTATTTTAATTGTAGTCAGATTATATGTGTACAACCGATATTTATTTTGTTTATAAATATTTCGAGCGATTCTATACGCCTCTCTACTAAAACAGCTGATCTAAAGTTCATGGCTATAACATGTTGCAAAAGGTTAAGCAAGATCTAATGTTTACAGTTTTTGGAAAATATTACTGAGGTTAATAGAGCTAACCAAATATAAATAAATTGTGCCAAATAAATAGTTAATATTAATATTCCAAAAAGCCTTTTCACCTTGAATATGTTTTGAAAATGTTTTGGTTTGTTTTCAATGCTCAATAATGACGCCAATTTAATTCTCCCCGAAGTATCGTATGGCAATGAATGTGAAGGTAAACTTTAATCATATTGCCTACGTGCAATGTAAACTGTGCAGCTTACACAATTAATATTATAGACAGGGATTAGTCTCATACGAGTACAATATGTTTTTAAAATAAGGTAATGACTAGTTTTATACGGATATATATATACTTTCTGCAGGTTTTGTTTACCATGTCATTACGTAATTTTTTTCGCTAAAATTAAATGGCCCATTTATTATTAAAGCTAACTTGTAACCGTTCTAAAAAACGGTGAAAATAATATATGTGAGTAGAAAATAAAATAATATAATAAAATTAACGCCATCTATTCAGTTGCCGCACAATGGAGCTATCTATTGAATCACCATGAAGCTAATATGTTTCTTTATAAATGATCTGATACATAGCGATATATATTACTTACCTATATAATAAAATTGTTGCATGCCCTATTCCTATTATAAAATGTCTTGTATATTAGTAGTAAATTCCTTTCTGAAGCACCCCTTCCTAGACACCAATAAATCCTCGAAATATATCATTTTGTGCGTGAGCTACGATTACGATATGAGACGATGAACACATCTTATACGGTTAAGTAATTCACGCTGTCTCGTGTTGAACGATTGGCAGAGAAAGCGTATTAGCTTGTCTCTAATCGACGATAGATTCTAACGGATTTCACCGATATTCTCGCTCAACAGACTGACAACTAACAACTTCTGAATTGGACGCGCGCACGCATCTGCAATTAACTTCATCCCGCTATTAAGTGTTATGATTCCCTAATATTCGGTCTCTAAAAAGAGATACGGTCAACAATTTATTAATTTGTAGAATGATAATTATGACAATTAAATTAAACAAGTCTTCACTTTTTACCTTGATTTATGTGTGCTGTCTACCTATTGCCTGAGGATTTACGTCCCAATTTCCATACCCAGTCATTAAACTCATTAGTCAACTACGTAGCAATTTGTAGATGTGAATTAAATAGGTTTTAGATTGTTTATAAATTGGTTGAAATATCATATATCATTCACAATTCTAAATAGTAAATGACTTTATGTGAAACACTAGGAGTGGTATTAATATCTCGTGTGTCCTAAATTAGAACGGTAAGAAAAAAGTTAATTAGTAAACATTTCCAGCAACATAACAGTAAAAAGCTCGTAGCAGGCTGTCTTCGTATCCTAAACAGTCGATCAGCGTGATTTTGTATCCGCAATAAATACCACTGCTCCGACCGGTTTCGTAACCAACATACCAACCTACCCACCGCGGATAGCAGCGAAGACGCGCAAAAGACGTTTCACAATTACACACTTCACATGCCGCATGACTATGAGATGAGTGACTATGATCTATGAACGATTTGACAGCTAAGCATGGATAAAAACGTAATCACCCATGTAAAGCATTACATTCCAAAGTTAATCGTTCACTTTTTAACGTTATTAGGTACTTATTTATTTTAAAGAGTTATTTAATATTCCAATAGGTACAACAATCATGACTATAAAACACGGAGTATAATATTATAGTATGTCTCATTTTTTTATCGTTACTGTAGTATTTATTCAACGTCATCATCACACGATGTCCGTCGTAAATGTATACAGGGTATCGTAATTCGTAAGCAATGACATTGGTTTAATTGCTTTAACTGCAGTAAAAGTACTAAAGTTATTGGGATTGTGTTCATATTTGTAAATTTAATTAATACGTTTGTTACGGTTGCGCCTTCTCTGGATTATTTCGTTCTTTTTTAAAGTCTTCTGTACGAAAACAAAACATTGAATAATGTTCACATCAACACTCGCTGTAAGTGACGTTTACGACAATCTCCCCGTTAGATATTAAGTATAATACTTTCAATATTGTTAGGTTTGCAATAACGCCTGCTATGCGGATTATGTCATGTTAGCTCAATTGGTTAGAGCATACTCCGGCTCAAGGAGTGGATGGACGCGGGTTCGAATCCCGCACATGACTTAAATTTTTCCTATCGTATATTTGTGATTTTGTAATATAATACTTTCATATGGAATCCTAAACATTAATCAATTTTAATTTTAAAAAGGTCAGCTTATAATGTCAAGTCTATTTGTTTAATAATTTATTGGCATGGTTTTGAAGAAAGTCTTCAACGTGGCATCATCGTTTCTATTGATATGCAAATTGTGTTCTATGCATGGCATGAGTAATGTAATGAGCTAAAGAGTGTCAGCAAAAATTAAACACATTTTAGTCGAGTAGGTAGAATGAATTTGAACTATATTTGTAATAGGAAGCTTACAATTTTCTAATATATATATTATCAAATTTATTTTTATTGATAGGGGCTAGCTGTTAAGCAAAAGAGTAAAAATACCGAAGCGTTAGAATGTGACCTACGTAGAGGAATAATTCTTGCGTATCGATTTTTGGCGAAAAATAGACACACATATAGGTATGCTGACTGTGTAATCTTTAAAACTTTGATTTATTTTTCAAATTCCAGTGTAGCGTAACCTATTCATTTTATTACAGTTTTAGACTTTCAGAGTACTGAAAAACAATATCTCGAATTCCCTAACTTTTTTAGTGAGGTAGAATTTTAGGTGTGTGTTAGCACATACGTCGTCACAAACGGCGAACTGCACTGCGCCCATCACTCTGAGACATAAAGTTCCTGTAAAATATATACCGGCACCCATATATATACATTACTGTGTTCAAACCGGAGGACACTAATGTGAATATCACAGTAATGTAAGTATGAACATTGCTGTGTTCCTGATTGACGGTAAAAATAGGTCTGGTGGCAGTACTTTCCAAGACGAAATCGCACAAAGAGTTCTACTGTTACTAAAACTACCTGTCCTACGTTGTAGTTCCACAAAATCGCACTTAAGTTATCTCGATGACTTAATAGAACATCACAAATCGAGAAAATATACCTTTGTCGATTATAATTAAGTGAGTAAATATGTACTTTTGCTAACCAACTTCAAAAAGGGGAGCAAATTCACACACAGACTGTTTTTTTGTTTGTAGCTCATATCTTTTTAAAGGGTGTACCGATTTTGATGTTTTTTTTTATATTAGAAAGGCTGGTGCTTGTCGTGTAGGCTCATTTCAATTTCAGTGTAATCTGAAGAGAAGTATTAGAGCTATCCCTGATAATGCATATTTCGACTTCGACTACATTGACGATGTTCTCATTTTCACTTTTCCATGTAAAATGATCAATAAACTGTATTCCATGGTTTGGTTTACTTATTTCTTTTTTCTATTAGATTATTTTATGTTTACAGTCTGATTTTTTTTTGCAAAATATTATTGATTTAAAGTAATTATGTAAATATTTCCCTGAATATGTTTACTGTCTGAAGATTGTTGTGGAAAATCCTTGGTAGTCATATTTTATGGTCACTCCCAACTGGCGGAATTCGTGTTATTCGTGTCGCATTGCGATACGTTGGTACCTACTAAGTACTCACTCTAACTAAACTATCCTACGTTTGCACCTAGATTAGCGTCCAATAAATAATAGTTCACTAAATTATGTAATAATGACTACTAATATTAATCTACACATACAATAATATTAAGAGGATAGATTTGTGTATTTGTATGCAACGAATAAACTTAAAAACTACTCGACCGATTTGAATGACATTTAGTATGGAAATAGTTTGAAACCCGGGGAAGGACATGGCATAGTTTTTATCCAACTGCACAAAAAGAAGGTTGCAATATTCGACATTTGCGTGGACGGAGCCGCGGCCGGAAGCTAGTTATGTAAAGGCAATAGTTTAGCTATGTATTTTTTAATCAACAGCTTATAAGCTTGCCTTTGACCACTACGCTCTTGGTTTGTGATGATGTGGTCGAAGATGTTGTTCAGGCTAATCTAGAAGTACTGGCTGAAGAATAGCCTCTGGGACGCACCGCGAGGTGCTTGGCGACAGATTTTATACTTGAGGGTGGTGCGCGGCGGGCATTCTCATAATGCTCTAATTGCTATAACGACTGCCGTTCGAAGTCAGGAACAACTTCCTCTGAACTGCCCTCCGAAGCAAGTGCACGCTCGTTAGTAAAGCCACTAGCGGTCACCCATCCAAGTGCGCGTATGACCGCGGCAAACGTCGCGCACCTTAGTACCTATTTCGGTGAGTCAGTTGCACAGGAACTTACATTAGCAGGTTTACTCTATGAAATAGGTAAGTATAGTTACTAGGTAATTATAGCTCGCCGCGGGCGAGCTTTGTCATATGATTGTGTGCATTTAAAGTATTCTCGCCTGGCTAGCTACCACTCACAAGTGGAAAATCTTGCCGTCAAGCACCTAACGTCATACAATGAATGTATGTCAGTGTGTACCGTACACTACCGGTAGCTGTCCTTGAGAGTCGGGAACACCATCGGTAGCCGCCACATTCGCCAAATTAGTTTTTGACCAAATTTTAGACTCCGTAACTAAAATAGATTTAATAGTTCTCTTACTTTAACTTTAAGTTTTTTTGAAGCGCTCGTAGCGAAGTTTACGTAGCTGTTCTCAACCGATCAGCAAAGTTAACATCAGGTGGGGCTCGAGCTTGTTCTTCCACAATCCCATAAAAAAATCTGTTTACTATTATTTAATCTGTTTGCGAGCTAGACTCTTGACATACGAAAGAAACGGGCTAGAGACTCTTGATATGCAATAAATATTCTTGCTTCTTGGAAAGACAGACCGCTAGCATAATAACAACAGCTAGAAAACGGCCGGCTAGATTTGTTTAGGCCCTTTAACCCGTAAAACCCTCATAACCTGGAAAAACAAAACCAGTGACAAAGAAATCGCTCTAAATACCGCAGCTTTCTAATATCAATTGCATCGATAGGTAGAAGAACACGTATTCGCACGGTGCACTTGTACGTGCTCCGTCTGACCGAGTGTGCGGTCAAGTGCTCGGGGAGTGTGACGGACCCACCATCGCTTTACATGCCCTGTCTATAACTTCATAGACGTGTTCTAAAGACTAAGGGCCTGTTTCAGAATGTTCGAGTAAGTTCCGGTTAAACTACTCAGAACATATTTAATAAATAAACACTATCGTTTCACAGTCATCGATTTAGCCTATCCATCGGTTAAAGCTTGAAACGCGCTGCATGTTGACTGTCATTTTTATCATTCAGTTATTTTATGTTCTGGGTAGTATAACCGCAACTAACTCGAACATTCTGAAACTGGCTCTTAATAGTGCTAAAAACTGCACGTGGACGGGAGCCATGTACAACATTTTTGGCTTCGCCTGACGCTTTGGGTGTCCTCCTGTTGGTCTTTCGGTTACTGAGGGAGTTAATTTGTGTGCAGCAATAACCTACTTACGTTTATTGTATACAGCTGATATAGGCTCTAAGTTTGGACCACTACCTTACCTGATGGATTACTGTAACTGATGATGAGAGCGAAGATGTTGTTCAGACTAGCCTAGAATTACTGGCTCTCGAGGACAGCTGCCGGAACACACTGTTGTTAGGTGCTTGGCAAGAGATTACCTATTTCGAAGCAGTGATGGCCCAGTGGCATTGGCTGTGGACTGCCGCGCAGCAGGTCCATGGTTCGAGTCCCGCCCGGGCTTGAGCTTCACCGCATGGTGGAAGGGCATTTTGCGAATGCCCGCCTGGCTAGCGACCACCCTCAAGTAGAAAACCTGTCGCCAAGCACCTAACGGTATTTTCCGACAGCAGTCCTTGAGAGCCAGTGAAATTACAGGCATATGAGACGTAACAACTTTGTCTCAAGGTGACGGCCGCAGTGCAATTCGTGACAAACGAAATGCATATGATATAGGCAGAGGTTAGTCCGCTTAACATCAGGTGGGCCTTGAGCTTGTCCAGTCACAATAACATAAAAAAATAAAAACTACTTGGGGGTGGTAGCGAAAAATGCCCAACCACCAACTAATTTCACTAGCGGTCACCTATGTAAATCATGACCGCGCGAACGTTACTTAACTGATCGGTTAAGAACGGCTTAGCAAACTTCGCTACGCTTCAAATATGTATATATTTATTCTACAGCTAAGCATGTTTCTATGTAAGTAACTACTTACATAGAAACATGCTTAGCTGTAGAATGTGAAATAATATATTAGTTTGTAATATGCCAATATATCAAGTGAAGATATCTGAGTTGCTAACGTGACACCATTGTACACTAGGTATATCCTCAAATTAAGGCGGGAGTGGTAGCTGGCCCGACGGGCATTCGCAAAATGCCCTACCACCTAGCATAAAACGTCGCACTGTGTTTCGGCTAGAACAAGCTAGCTGGACAAAAATATTTTATAATGGGTTTCGATTGCTTTTGCCTTAGACAATGATAATTTGTTAATTTCATAATTTTCAGGTAGGTACAGATTAAATTATAAGTCTAAAAATGAAAAACCAAATACTTTAAAAGCAAAAATACAGCAGAAATAAGTACATTAAAATAGAAAGAAACAATCAATAATATATTACAACATAATTATACAATAAAAAGTAAAAAAATACATTATTATTTATAACTTAAATATTATAAAAAAAGGTAAACTCAAGATTTTACAAAAATGCTACATCATACTCGTAATTATCCTAAATATCCTCATCTGATGATTCGTCACTCTCACATTCAGTCGAGTCTGGTAACAAGTAATCACCTTCATCAGTCGGACTCGGAAGAACGTTACTTGTAACCCGATGTGATTGTATTGAAGGCGGAACAATCAAATTTAAAACTTCTTCAGGTAATTTGTCAATTTTCTTTTTGGGTACCTCTCTGAGAGAGTTGATTAGAGGATCAGACGTTATTAAAAGCATATTCAACAAATCTGTATTTGTGGCAATACGTGACAGTTTCCTGGTGTGGTGTTCACGGAATCTCAGGCAGTCTTTATTTCGAGCCTCTTGAGCTTCTTCTGAGAGCTGTCCGATTGGAAGAATGCAAGTTTTTATCACTTCTGTGCTATGTACAAGTATTTTGTGTACAGTAGCTGGCATGTAGTACCACGAATACAGATTTAGATAAAGTGTTCTGGTTTCAGAACACACTTTCTCAAATTCATTGTAATTAATATCGTACCCAGAAGATAACGTTCTTAACAAAATGCAGAATTTTTTAATGAGGTTAACGTCTAAGCCTGTAATCTCTCCACTCAGTTCCGGGTTTGTAAAGAATCTGCGAGCTGTGTTCCCATCATTTGTGTTACCATAACCAGGTTTTGGTTTGTCTACAATAAGTCCCATTTGGGTTTTAAACTTTTGCTTTATGTCGTCTGAACGCTGTTTCACACAAGCTTTATCGTCATCACCTCTAACCTGCCACTTCTTAATATCCAAACGATAGCTAATGTGCAACAGACATTCAAAACAGCGAATCCAAGCATGTAATGTAGACAAACCAAACCCATAATGTTCTACATTACTTTCCAATCCACTTAAATCACCATTCATCATCTTAGGAGTCGCACCACAGATATAACACTTTTGTGCAGATCGTGTGTCAGTCATAGCATTGCATACTTTGCCGTCTGTCATTGTTAGCAAAAGAGTGTGCTTCACAGAAATTTGTGATTCACCAACACTACATGTTGTTGGAAGAAGTTGAGATACTTCTTCCAACACTCTGTTAGTTTCTGTAGTCGTAAATTCATTTGTTTCCTTTGAAAAAATAAATTTAATTAGCTTGCAATATAACGTGGAGGAAGGTCGTGGGTTTTGCCAAATAATATTTTGACCATCACACAATCTCAAAGGCACAAATGAAAATACAAACAGAAATTCATCAGTAGCCTCAGTGTTTTCAAACTTCTGCTTGTAGGTACTGTGACCAGAACTACCATCACATCCCCATTTGCTAACTAATGTGAATGACGAACTGGGCAGCACACTTTTAATGACTTCACTTTGTGCTTCAACTAGTCGTTCAGTTGTTTTATCCAAAATAGCTTGGAGTTTTATTTCCGCGCGCGATTCCGTTATAGATATATGGTCATCAGAAGGATAACAAAGTTTTTTTGACTTACATAGGCTATGGTATGATGGAAACACTTGATGTCCAGCCTTCATTGCCCACTTTCTCGTCTGTTTGTAAGAGTGAGAAGTGCACTTAGAATCTACGTAATAAGCTAGCGCTTCGTCACTATTTAACTGCCTAGCACTACAAAGAGATTCTTCAGATGCCTTTCCTTCTGTGCTGGAATGATCGCCACTTTTTCGGATTCGAGAGGCAACCGCTCTATGACCCGATAAACGATTTGCCACTTCCGCAGCTGTGGTCAATTCACTAGCACTCCGCAATTTCACCAAGTCTTCAACCCTGCGTTTTTTTGTTTTGAAACTGGCGTCTTCGAAGTCTTTTCGGGGTCTACCTTTAGGTCGATTATCTTCTGATGAGGAGGAAGCAGAAGGCCGATGCATACGAACGCTAAATTGTATGTCTGCTCCGTCCAGCCAACTTCTATTTTTGTTTAAAAAACATCCATTGTTTTCGAAGCAGCCCACTTTTCAGCAAATTTTGACGATATGCTGGCAATTTTTGTTTGCATATCTCTTCTTGAATCGGAGGCCACATCTCTCAGATTGTATTTGTTAAAAATAAACTCCATCAGGTGAGCATTTCTTGCTTCTTTGTCATATTTACGCCATTCTTCAAATAACTCCATTTTCGAAAAAGTGTACACATGATCTGAAAAAAAAATGTTTAGCATTCGTTGCGGTCTCCATATTATATATCATTTAAAAGGTTAATGTTGTGGCTGTAACATACATAAAAATCAACTTGGATACACGTGGATACAAAAAGTTGCGATCCTTGAAAGTTTAGATATGAAGAAAAACTTGACATTCTTTTAACAGATTTTTCAATTGGATATTTAAAGCACATGTTGGCAAATAATATATTAAGTCGATATTAAGTAAGAAAGTACTTACCCTCAAAGGTAAAATCCATCACAGAAAATACTAAAATAATCACTACAAATTTTAAGAGATGTTATCATAAGTGCCGCAAAATTGCAACTAATTTAATTTCACAAATGCAATTAACTTATCACTTACCTTCAACCCCTTATAACTCACCACTATGGAATGTTTGCCCTAATTATTACCTGTTATCGAGACCTTGGGGGTTTTGTTAATGGCATGTGACCCTTAATTACCTGATTAGGTAAATGACTTTTGTCCACCTACGTTGTTCTAGGCAAAACACTGTGCGTCGCCGTGGCATTGATCACTCAGCGCTTTCTTTCCCTTTATACGGTCCGGCGTTAACTGACTGCACGCCACTGCACTGCATGCTTTGCCAGCCCGAAGGATGCTTTGTCATGCCACAGAAATCCCAGCCAATCTAGCATATTTTTTTATAGACAAGCATTTGACTGCAGTCTCACTTGATGGTAAGTGACGACACGGTCGATGGTGGAGCAAGTTTGCCTAGAAGATACCTAATCACTGTATATTTGAAGATGTCCAGATTGTAGCCCTCGGAGAACAAAGACGCTGGGAGGGTGTTCCATTCCTTGGCTGTCCGTATTATAAAGGTGGACGCAAAGCGTTTTGTTCGGACAGGAGGAATGTCAACCATAGGTATACTGATGCCGCGTTTCCGTCTTGTAGTCAAAAAAAGTCTAAATATTCCCAAAGTTGTTGGTGTCGGTATGATTGACTAGGATTTAGTACTAATAATAGTTCCAAATAAAAAGATACAAATACGAAGTTTTAAGTTGAACAAAATAATTTAGACATGACATGCCGGGGCATAACACGAGAAGCTATGGTCTCATTTTATTGAAATAAAATAATATGATTTCTATACTAAGTAATAAGCTTAAAACATTTTTTTTATATATTTATTTTTGCAATGACGCATCCTCTGCGGAATACATTACAAAATTACAATGAGAGGAAAAATTATAGTGTTATAGATTCGAATCCGCACCTTTATAGCCGGAGTATGCTCTGACCGTTAAGCCAACATGGCATATGACTCATAACTCTAATAACTCTTATTGGTCCTATAGTTTAAAGATTCATTGCAAACATAAAAATATTTAAATTATAGGATTGCGTCATCGATAACAAGTTTAAAACTAAATGCAAAAATTAGTCTTGTAGTAAGGTAAGTTCAACTATATATAGGTGTCGTTCCATCCCCATACGAAGGTTAAGAACGAGAGGACAAATTAGAGTTAAACATGTCACGTTGGCTAAGTTGTGAGAGCATACCTCGGCTATAGGGTTGAATGGCGCGGGTTCGAATTCCGCACATGAATATAATTTTTTATCTTTTTGTAATTTTGTAAGATAAAACAACTCAAAGGCAAAAACACAAGCAAAGAGATTGCCGTGCCGTGCCGTACGTCAGCGCCGGACTCACGTCAACCAACCTGAGGGAGAACTATAGAACATTCCTTAAATTCTCTGTACGGCGTAATAGCCCACTTCTGCCTGTGTACTATAATTGAAACGTCACATCACACGTGACGGTTCTTCCAATTATTGCCGGTCGTCAATGTATCATTAGCAGCACCACACCGAGCATGTCAATATGTACCTACATCTGTACAGTTAGGTCGTCGCCGCGAACCCTGCGGCGTCGCTTCACGAGATATCTACGGGATTATAGCTATAGCTCGGTCTACACCCTCATAATGGGATTATGTGACAAGACAATTGTATCAAGTTGGTGAGGAATTTTACTCTCGAGTGGGCCGTGACTCCCAGAACTTCATAGGGTCCTAAACATTTGATAAAAGTTCTTCTTGAAGTACACACCTTTCGTTTTTCTAGTCAGCATTTATTTGGAATTGTTACCATGTCAAGGAGTCAAAGAGAGTGAAAATCGGCAATGAAAATAATAGATTTCTATTTCGGAGACTGTTTTGGTTAAAACAAATTCACAGTCACATAAACAAAATTAAATGTAAACATACAATACCTAAACCCTTATTCCTCCTACCTCGTACTACAAGAGTCTAATGGAATATGATTCGAACAATTCACAACAACAATTTCTTATGATGTAGGCTGTATACATATATTTATTTTGTACAGACAAAAAAAAAGATTTTTTTATGTTATTGTGACGGATCAAGCGTGAGGCCCACCTGATGTTAAGCGGACTAACCTCTGCCTATAACAGATGCATTTCGTCACAAGTCACGAATTGCACTGCGTCCGTTATCTTGAGACATAGTTGTTAAGTCTCATGTGCCTGTAATTTCACTGATCGGACGGATCATCATCGTTGTTTGAAATGTTTATTTGCGTCATCTTCTAAAGATTTGAATCTGTTACATCATTAAAAGATAAAAGCCATCACCGCCTTGAATGTTAATTGCGAGTAAAATGCTAGAAGAAATGGTAATAAATAGTAATGTTGAAAGAAAGTGACGGCCGTGGCCACGCCTGCATCTCTGACCACAGTATAATATTTATATACACACACGGCGGTGTTTGCACTTTTCTTTAAACTTACTATGACCTCTTTTGTGGTTATCTGTCGGCTGTCATCAACCGAAATATTTCTTCTAAAGTAAACGAGCAAGTAATGTTTATTTTGCACACTCATGTCATCAATACATTCGTGTTGCAATACTATTATTGAATATAATTCGTATCGTCTCCTAAGTAAAGGTACGGATTGGAATCATCAAAATCTGATCATCAGAAGCCGATATTTCTTGTAAAATTATGCCGTTTACGACTGATAATAGTCAATTATTACAAACTTTTACCGTAAAATTATTCTGCTCCCGCGTTCACCAAAAAAGTACTGCAGCCACTGCGAGACTTAACAACTTAATGTCTCAGAGTGATAGGCGCAGTGCAGTGTGTGTCATTTGTGACAAATCGCATGCGTTAGGTTACCGCTTAATATTAAGTGGGGCTCCTGCGGGTTCCCTCAGAATACCATAAACGAGCCCACCTGATAATAAGTTTCACGCCTACGCCCAATTACAGACCCAGTGTCATCGTTTTGCGTTACTGCACTGCGCTCGTAACACCGAGCATTAGTGCTTATATCTCGTTCACCCAGCAATTACATTTGCTACAGTGTCCTCCAGTCCTGAACTCAAGTATTTGGACCACACTTTAAGGCTTTTTAAAATCTAACATGCGATGTTCCGCGATTGACCATCAAGGCATGCTTTCCGCCATGGCCGACATGGCAGCCAACAATAATCGTTTTCAGTTAGTATAATAAAAAACCTGCGATGTCTTGTCTGGACCATAGCACCTGTAGTTATCTCCGTTCGTAATTACTATCAACACGCAAACATTAACGTAACAGACAGAGGTGTGCCGCGACGTTCACGAAATTCCTGTTTGTGAGAGAATTAGAGAGTGTTCTCGAAGTTATTTTGTTGAAGATACACAACATTCAAAGAATAATGATCAGTACGTGCTGTATCTGACTAAATAACCTGTGCTCCACGCTAACGAATAGAATATAAGATGTTTTAATAGCATGTAATAAAGGTTTTGTTTTCTAAATGGTATGAAATATAAGCTATCTGTCACGTTAGTAGCATGGTAGGAACAGAAAAGAAAAGAGTTCCATTAAAAGCATTGTAATAAATCGCAAGCAATTTGATTCACAATTGCTCAAATGTGTCTGTATCGCTGTACGTAATGCAGTCGTTATAATATAATAGGGAAATGGTTACGCAGTTAGCGACCAACAGTTAGAAAGTTTATGCGAACATCTGGCGTAATTTTCTAATTTGGACGATGAGAATTTTTGTTACTCTTGATGATTGATAATGTGTGCCTTCGTAGGTACTTATTGAAATTTAGTTTTTTTACGTTATATATGCGTCGCCAAACAGTTTTAGTCAAACAAAATGGACTGGTCACATAAAAATAAAGAGGGACCCAAAACAGGTCCCATGGTAACGTCACGGTTTTCGCGAGTTTCACAACTCGTACGATTTCAGAGAGTGCGTGTATGTCAAGAAAAAACCTGTGTAAAGGTCAGTTACTCAACACAAGTACGTACGAGAGTGTTTGTTGGTGATGGATGGAGCAATCTGGTAACGATAACGGTATTGAAGGGCGCGGCGACAACTTTCCATCAATCGGCGCGTCTCGCCGCGAACGTTTCACGGAAGTAAGAAAGTTACGGAACATTACGGATGTCTCGTGTGTGCTTTAGCACGAGATGGGAATATCAATTGTTTAACGACTTCCAAGATGGCTTTATTAGTACTAAACTTTATTTTTAGTTTCGTGTTTAGAGTCGTGTTATTTGTAAATTTGCTATTATAATTTTAGTCATGGTCAGGCCCCAGCCATGTCGAAGTCATAGAGATAAGGAATAGTCATCTCCAAGTAATTTTTTAGTAAAATAAATTACTAAATCTTCATACGGAAACTGGGAAGAACTTGGAAAAGTACCATTTTTACTATATTTATCATACTTACGTTCATACACCCCACTAACACCATTTTTACACTACATATTTCACAAAAAATATGGCAAAAATTAACTTACTAAACTTCTACGCTGCCTAAAAGTTGAAAAGTAGAAATGCATCTGTTATAGGCAGAGGTTAGTCCACTTAACATCAGTTGGCCCTCGGGCTTCCGTTACAAAAACATAAAAAACACAAAATTAAACTGAGTTTCGTTTTTTTAAATTTCTCCACCTAAACAGAAACATGTACTTTATTATCCGTCTGTTCATTCGTGTTATAAAGTTTTTTTTTATTTATTTTTTAATGCCTGATAGGATTGCCTTTGACCACTATCTCACCTGGTGGTAACTGATGATGTGGTCGCAGATGTTGTTCAGGGTAGCCTAGAATTACTGACTCTCTAGGACAGCTGCCGGAACTCACCCTTAGGTGCTTGGCGACAGATTTTCTACTTGAGGGTGGTAGCTGGCCAGGCGAGCATTCGCAAAATACCTTACCGTGATGTAACGACTGCCATCTTAAGATAACAACCGGGTCCGACGGCTTAACGTGCCCTCCGAAGCATGGAAGCGCTCAGTAGTAATGTCACTAGCGGTCACCCATCCAACTCATGACCGCGGCGGTTCAGAATGGCTAAACAAACCTCGCTACGAGCGCTTCAAATTATGGTGTAAGTATGGTGGTAGGAGATTTGCGACTGCCCGCCTGACTCGCAACCATACCACCCCTCAAGTAGAAAATCTGTCACCACCACCACCTTACGGTGTGTTCCGGCAGCCTTGAGAGCCGACGGCTTAACGTGCCCTACGAAGTACGGAAGCGCTAAGTAGTAATGTCACTAGCGGTCAAACATCTAATTCATGACCGCGGTGGACGTTGCTAGGCAAACTTCGTTACGACCGCTTCAAATGATGAACCGTCCAAAAAGCTGTCAATATTCCTAAGTTTCCTTTAAAATCTTCAACTTCTTTATTTTGATGACCTTTTATTTGTTTGTATAGCTCTTGGTATTATATAATATATCTATCATATACCTACGTATCTATATCGATTATATTATGTTCTTAACATATTCGATCAGATGGAGGTGGTACCATATGAAAGGGTTCAAATGTTAACTAACTAAAACAGTTTGCAATATGTGTATTTGATAAAACAGTAGTCGAAATGGAAATATGGAGTTGTACAATAATTATCAAAAAGTAGGCTAACCGAGAAAGTTTCCAAAGGTGCGTTCATAGAATGGTTAAACTGTGTTTATAAATCTAATTGAATAATTTTAAATTTTAATTAGAGCTCTGTTAAGACTTCTTTTTTTGTGAACTGGTATTCATTAGCGTCAGTTCAGACTCGTTCATGAGAAAAGACTATCTATCTTTAATCAATTTAATAGCATTTTGACTATTGAAATGGTTATTCTCACACTTGAAATCGACCCTGTCCTGTTTTTGTCGGATTATTGCGTTTGTGTTATTGTTAGTTACATGAAAAAGTGCTAATGCCTTGTGCAAGGTCACTTTGTGTGGTGTCAGGATTTCATTTATTACGATCAGGCTCTTGTGGCTCTTATGTGATTCCATTTCTATTTAAGCCTGTAGAATAAGTTATTGTGTTATGAGGAGTCATACGAGGGCGATTTCTGACTTTGGGAACTTTGAAGGTGAACTCCTCTTCAGAGGATCATTGTTTGGATTCAGAAAAAATATGTACTATGAACGGTCATTTTAGCATGCTAACGTCGTGCTGATTATTAAGATGATGTTCAAATGTCATTGTTGCGTTGTGTGTATTATATCTTATATGTCATAATTATTGTCTAACGACATTGACAAGAGACAATGTCTCTGTCTGTTATTCTTCGATGTGCAGTACAAACAATAAGCACTTTTGCGTATTGCAATCAATACGTATTTCAATTAAATATATTTACAGTAATTACATTTGCATATACAATTACATTATTTCAATCGAATTCTGAATCCAATTATTTTTTACAACGCCGCTAACGACCGCTCTTTACCACCATAACAAGATTACCGACGAAGCTTCTCCAATTAGTCATTGTCTGCACTGTTGCAGAAGTCAACATGAGTCTCCAACATTACTTGACCTTCCTCACCCATTGTCACGCTTCAGAGAACAGATCTTCAATGAGGTATTCAATTACTCGACACAGGTCTTGTTTAGATGGTTGGTTAGAGCATCTGAGAAAACCTTATTTTCAAAAGTGTAAAGATCAGTTTTGCTTGCTGTTTCATTTGCTTGTTGTTCATTGACTTCAAATGTGCTATTGTGCAGTGTTTAGGGATAAATTCAAGCTCGTCCCACAGTCCATTGTCTCATAACGAATACATTAATTTTTACGCCTACAATCTACATAAATTGCGTAATAAATTTATTGCGTGAGTTCGCGTACATCTCCGTTTGATTAATAAAAAGTTCTTGTCACATGTTTGCTTTCATCAACCTGATGTTTTCTTGGAATAGTCTCTTCATTAACATGTTGAGGTTTTTCTGATCGCTTATTATTTCCTCGAAGGCAGTTAATTGATTCCTCATGATTTGTGTTATGGATACATTTGTTAACTTCCGTTAGAAGCAGGATCGCTTGTTATATAAAACTTTTGACCTTTGATTGTGATAGATTCTATACCCCATTAATGACACTATATAGAGTCCTATTTATGTAATTCTTTTCTGTCTGTCTATCCGGATTTCACGGGTGGCTAAGCTAAACGAAATTAGTTTCAAACCTGAAATTTAGATATTTTGAGTAAAACTGAATCTTGAATTAGGAGATATTCAATTTATTAATTTTAAACAGGATTTTTGGTTCTCATACCTATAGCCGATAAAATCTAGAGCTCATTCAATAGAGTACAATAATATTTTTGGAAATATAGGAATGCGATCTATCTTGTGAATGAAGTTACTCGCACTAAGTGATTTCGAAGTGATGTTAAGTTCTATATCGATATGCAGCGTATTTGATACATACAAAACATACCTATTGAACACATATTTATAAGTATTTAACGAGACTTAATCGCGGTAAAACGCGTTTGGTGGAAATGCACCAAACGCGTTTTAGACCTGTGGATAATGTCAGTGTTGTGTGTCGAGACGATACATTTCTATATCAAATGCGGGTAGTTGGAGAAAATGCCCGCCCTTCAAGACGTTGACACCCGCCTCTTCAGTCCGCTCGTGACCACGACCAATGCAACTTGGTCGAAACGTCGAGGTAAATAAATTTATACATGTTTTTATCGCGATTAAGTCCCGTTAAATACTTGTAAATATGTGTTCAAGTTGCGAAAGTCTTAAAGTTACTATACCTATTGAAGTCGGTGCGCGAATCTCGGTTTCGCAATTGGCCGGTTTTTTCAATTCTATAATCTTTATTAGCTCATGGCGCACTTCAATTTCATCGGTGTAATTTAAAGTAAGACCCGTTATTGGAGTCACCATGTAGTTATTGTAAGTCGCCGCCGTTACCTCTGCTCGTGGCTAGAATGATAGTGATTACCGCGTTCATTACGAGCTCTATTGGAGCACATTTCACAAGCAATGATATCGCAACGAGTACAACTAGATTGGCAGCCTGTCCCACTGGTCCGGTCACTACTAACCTCAGTTATGAAATAACAATTATGTTCAGCCGTGACAATAGGGTAGTTGACACAGTCTAAAATAAAATACAGTGTAACGTTAACATGATAGTAGTTGGAGCACATAACTCGATGAAATGAACAAATTATTTATTCGGCATTGGATTACCTTTATTTTGAATAAACAAAATGTGTTTAAATTTTCTTTAAGTCACGTGATCTCAAACGGAAGTAAAGGCGGAAATGATGTCATAAGGACAAAAACAAAGCCACAGAGTAAGTAATAGTAATCTTGAGAGTTTGCTACCAAAGGTTTTGACAGTGACAATTGACATTAGTAATTGCTAATAGCAAGCAACCCACAAAATTTCGCATCACTATTGAGTTACTACTTAGGCCCCAATTACGCTATCAAATCCATTGGATCCCATATATTTAATAGTGTAATACATACATTTGACTCACTTAACTTTGATCATATTTCGCCGTGAGATTTGATCAAAGATCAGCATCTATACTTATAATAAAACTGTAACAGGTCCAATTCTGTACATTGAAGATAATTTGCAAAAAAAAATTGAGTGCACTCTGTAGCTGATACTGATGCCAAAACTGTATTTTTTTTAATTTTTGTCTGTCTGTCTGTCTGTCTGTCTGTCTGTATCCCGACCGCGCATCACTCCAAAACTACTGAATGGAATTCAATGAAACTTAACACGATTTGAGTTCATACTACGAAGAAGGTTATTGTATACTTTTTATCCCGAAATTCAGCACGGTTCCCTCGGGAAAGGGGATGAAAGTCAAAATGTACACTTAGTTGTAATTTACTAACGCGTAGTCCGATTTCAAAGATTCTTTTTTGTTAGAATAGTGATGAATGAGCTCGGAACCCCATGGGCAGCCCGGCACCCCACGGGCAGCCCAGCACCCCATGGGATACTGAATGGAATTCAATGAAACTTAACACGATTTGAGTTCATACCACGAAGAAGGTTACTGTATACTGTTTATCCCGAAATTCAGCACGGTTCCCTCGGGAAAGGGGATGAAAGTCAAAATGTTACTTATTTATAATTTATGAACGCGTAGTCCGATTTCAATTATTCTTTTTTTGTTAGAATAGTGACAAGTGAACTCGGAAGCCTACGGGGAGCCCGGCACCCCAAGGGCACCCCGGCACCCCACGGGCTACTGAATGGAATTCAATGAAACTTAACACGATTTGAGTACATACTACGAAGAAGGTTATTGTATACTTTTTATCCCGAAATTCAGCACGGTTCCCTTGGGAAAGGGGATGAAAGTTAAAATGTTACTTAGTTGTAATTAATGAACGCGTAGTCCGATTTCAATTATTCTTTTTTGTTAGAATAGTGATGAGTGAGCCCGGAACCCCATGGGCAGCCTGGCACCCCACGGGCAGCCCAGCACCCCATGGGCTAGTGAATGGAATTCAATGAAACTTAACACGATTTGAGTACATACTACGAAGAAGGTTATTATATACTTTTTATCCCGAAATTCAGCACGGTTCCCTCGGGAAAGGGGATGAAAGTTAAAATGTTACTTAGTTGTAATTAATGAACGCGTAGTCCGATTTCAATTATTCTTTTTTGTTAGAATAGTGATGAGTGAGCCCAGAACTCCATGGGCAGCCTGGCACCCCACGGGCAGCCCAGCACCCTATGGGCTACTGAATGGAATTCAATGAATCTTTACACGATTTGAGTACATACTACGAAGAAGGTTATTGTATACTTTTTATCCCGAAATTCAGCACGGTTCCATCGGGAAAGGGGATGAAAGTTGAAATGTTACTTAGTTGTAATTAATGAACGTGTAGTCCGATTTCAATTATTATTTTTTGTTAGAATAGTGATGAGTGAGCCCGGAACCCCATGGGCAGCCTGGCACCCCACGGGCAGCCCAGCACCCCATGGGCTACTGAATGGAATTCAATGAAACTTAACACGATTTGAGTACATACTACGAAGAAGGCTATTGTATACTTTTTATCCCGAAATTCAGCACGGTTCCCTCAGGAAAGGGGATGAAAGTCAAAATGTTACTTAGTTGTAATTTATGAACGCGTAGTCCGATTTTAATTATTCTTTTTTGTTAGAATAGTGATGAGTAAGCCCGGAACCCCATGGGCAGCCTGGCAACCCACGGGCAGCCCAGCACCCCATGGGCTACTGAATGGAATTCAATGAAACTTAACACGATTTGAGTACATACTACGAAGAAGGCTATTGTATACTTTTTATCCCGAAATTCAGCACGGTTCCCTCAGGAAAGGGGATGAAAGTCAAAATGTTACTTAGTTGTAATTTATGAACGCGTAGTCCGATTTTAATTATTCTTTTTTGTTAGAATAGTGATGAGCGAGCTTGGAACCCCACGGGCAGCCCGGCACTCCATGAGCATCCCGGCACCCTACGGGCAGCCCAGCACCCCACGGGCATCTCGGCATCCTTATTTAGATTTGCCAGCTTGCTAATAAAACTCTAAAATCTTGAACATTCTATTTTTTTAACTATCTATCTTTTGCCGGATACATTTTGGAGACTGCGCAATGGAAGTGTACAATCTAATATATTTTAGTTCTACCGCCAAACAAGGAGAACATCGGCAAAAAGATATCGTTTTATAATTGAAATTCCAAGAAACGCACAAAGTACCTACTTTGCTTCAACATTTATTGTGCGAACCGCGAAGAAACTCTCTGAGTTACTTAACTACTGTCTTCGGTCGGAAAAACAAGCTGGGGGTTATCAAACCCAAAGTAAAAAGCTCCTTTTTGAGCTATGCTTTACTAAGAGTGCTTCACCACAGACCACAACGTTGCTTAATATGAGATAAACAGTGCTCAAATGTGAATAATTAGTTTGCGGGTACGGCAATCGCGTACGAAGTCGCGGGTACAGCTAGTAGATAATAAAACCCGAACTCGGAACAAGAATCTATGGAAACATTTTGCAATTATTACTTATAGTAATACAACAACTTGAAACAGTTGGAAAAGCTAATGTTTATCATTATTTTTATTCCGATGTCACTGCACGCCATTGTCTCGATCTCTCACCCCTACACTATGGTACACGTTCTGCCGAACAACCTGTATAATCGATTACGCACGACACTACAACAAGCAAGCAAAACGTATTACATTTCAGGACTATTTGTTTTTGCCCTAGTGACGTCATAAGCATACAGGCCGCCATTGAATGATGTTTTAGCGCCAATTTTAAAAGTTGAAATAAAAAGATGGATTTCTGGTATTTCAGGACTCCTAAAAAAAATATTAAAAATGCTAGGTGTATATTTCAGTGTTCTAAATAATTTAACATACTTTAAAAAAACAAGTCAACAACCCTATTGTTAGCTGTGAATAACTAACGAAATGTCTGTCCTTCAAATTTGTATTGCTTTAAAATAAACATATTAAATTTTAATTGATATTCGTATTAATTATATTAGTTTAAATGAAGCTATCTATTATAGGCTTGATATTGTTAGAGTAAAACCAAGTTATCAAAACTCACTGTAACGTGGCGGATATCGCTTTGTCCCAAATGCGCAAGTTTACGTAAAAATTAATAGAAAAATAATAATATGTTCCACCTACAATGCTCTAAATTATCTGAATTCAATACAGTTTTACTTAATATATACGATTAATTACTCTGTATAAAATGGCTGCAAAAACTCTTCAACGTTGAGGTGTCACTTTTTTTTCCACATCTATTCAATAAGACTTAGTTTATTCTTCGTAAACAGAGACTAAAAGTGATTTGAATTTAGAATGTAGTTATTTTTAGGAAAAGTTCCAATCACCAAAGAGATCAATCACAAACCTTGTACCTATGAACAAGTTACAGGCTGTGTTTATAGCAGGCTTGTTTTTTAATTAGATATATTTATATTATTTTTTTAACAACCTAAAAATAAATAGTTTTTACAAACTACGTCCTAAGATGACGTTTTCTGAGACTATTTCAAATTCTCAAGCTGTAAATAAATCGACAACTGTAACGGATCGTAGTGGCAAAATTGTTACTATATGTACTTCCATAATTGTTCAAATATAAGCCTCCAACTATTTCTGTGCTATGTCTTATTTTTCTTAATTATATCTAAAATAAATAAACGTGTTATTCTTATTCATAAGTTGCACTTACTTATTTTCTCATTGAGGGTGATAAAAAGTAGTGTCCAGCTCGGGAGCCAGCAACTATATTAAGCTCGTGTAACTTTGATTCCCTCGCTGCACTTAGGATTCTACTCTAGAATCCTTAGTTCCGCTCTGGAATCAAAGAAACACTCTCGCCTTTAAAATGGTTGTTTGTTCCTTCGGTAAATAATCTACTATTTTCTAAATATCTTCGCTTCAAACTGTTTCTTATAATTTAATCAGTTATAAAAAAAACCTTAATTACCTATGTATCTATTGGTAAAACCTCCACATTTTTACTGTCATGTAGACTGAGTTTTTCTCCTCCAAGATTTGAAAATCAGAGGAGGAAGGAAAATCAAAGAGCTTCCTTTTCTCTTTCCCTATGAGGCATGTGAAACGACTGAGGAAAGGAAAATAATACATTTAAGGTTGAACTGGCCGTACAGTTCTCCATACAAACGCCGCGGGGTGATCACTCCCTTATTTGAGATTTTAGGTATAGAATTAAGCATAATATCGATTGGACTCGTCATTATCTATGTTTGTATCGTATCGAAATTTTCGAAAGATAATTAGCTTGAAAGTTATGAGCCTTGAAAACTTTATATGAAAATGTTTCGAGGCTCATAACTCTCAACTTAATTATCTATTAAAAATTTCGTTACGATACAAACCTAGATAATGACGAGTCCAATCGATATCATGCTTTGTTTTGGACCTAAATCCTAAAATAAGGGAGTAATCACCCTACGGCGTTTGTATGGAGAACTGACCGGCCAGTTCACCCTTAAAGTAAAACCCCCGAGTTTCGTGCCCATTCTTCTCGCACTGGAACTACAATACCCTCTCTGCTACGAGTAAAAGTGGCCATAGAAAGAATAATAATTGATAGAAAACTTTGCAATTGACCTTCATAAAATGTGTAACGTGTTTGTTATCCTTGCATAAGAGCGTCGCAGACACCAAAATCAAATCAATTACATATTGACTTGCGAATGAAGAATTGATTCGTTTAAATTGAAGTAGAATTTGATAGAGATATTATGAAATATGAGATAGATAAATTATATGTATATCAAATGGTTCGTGTTATCCATAATTCATGATAACGGACATTTTAATAGCATCATTATGATATATTTGAGCGGATCAGACATTCTTACGTCTCTCTTACAACTTTCTTTGATATTTCGTTCAGTGAAATGAGTGAATTCATTTACATTAGAAACTGAGATTGATGTGTTTAAAACCCGTTATTCGGAATTAATGATTACCTTGGAAGATTCATCCATAGGTCGTTAGTTCATGTAGGTAACCTTATCACTCACGAAGGCGCGCCACTCCACACACTGAGAAAAACGACTTTGGAGCTTAAATCAAATTTGACCCTATACCGTTGAATTGTAACTACGTAAGATGAATTCACAACTCTTAAGATGATTTTCACTAATCAATAAAAATGTACCATGTTTTATAATAAACACAACCGTCAAAAAACGCCTTCCGTAAAGTATTTTCAGAATTGAATTCGTTATACGATAATAATTGCAGTATTGACCATAAAATATACCTTACTTTTACGGCGGTTTATAAACGGTGATTATCACTATAACGTACGACTTAATCAGCCTCATCGAAAAGTCAATATTTAAGAAAGACCACAAAATACACCTTAAATGAAGACGAAAAGAAAGATTCGCCTTCACTGACCTCGTTTAACGCCTTCTAGTTGGAAGGCGTTTTTGTACGTATTAACGTTTGGTCGGTTTTTTGCCTTCATACCATATAAATTGGCCGTCATTAGGGCGCTTTTAACTTTAGATTTTTCTCAGTGCAGTAAATCATTGTTGCGCATTGGTACGTATAGACGTTAGCCGTTTATACACGACGTAGTCTTAATGTGGTTGTAAATGCTAATGGTACATAGTAGTTTCTAAGCGCTCGTAGCGAAGTTTGCTTAGCTGTTCTTAATCGATCAGCAAAGTTAAGCAACGTCCGCCGCAGTCATGAGTTGGATGGGGTCCCGGTTGTCGTCTTAAGATGGCAGTCGTTATAGCATGATGGCGCCAGGCTAGCTACCACTCTCAAGTAGAAAATCTGTCGCCAAGCACCTAATGGTGTGTTCCGGCAGCTGTCCTTGAGAGCCAGTAATTCTAGGTTAGCCTGAACAACATCTTCGACCACATTATCACTTACCATCAGGTGAGATAGTGATCAAAGGCTATATATATATATATAAAGAATAAAAAAATTAAAAAATTACATAGGGTAAAGTATGGTAGGGCGTGCGTGGAAAGGTCTATTTCAAAGAACTGGGAAGATGTTGCCACAGTGCAAATATGATATTGTGTGTTATAAATGTGTCGCAACTTAACAAAGGTCGAAGTGTTTACTTGTTTGTTATTGTAACAAAAATAATGTACCTACTTACCTATTCATACATTACTTATAAATGATCAGTTTGTTCTGAAACACGTCCAACCACATTAATCGGTTTTTGTTACATGTCCGTGTTTGTCAATTTTGTTTCTATAACCTTTAAATCGATTCGTGTCCTTTAAGTTAATAATCTATGCCATTTGAACTAGGCCTCAGGAGAAAACAATTGTCTTCCATATGATTGGCACCTCCCCTCCCAGAACAACACACTATTGTTCTAGTGACACAGTTGGAGGTGCGCCCGCGCAGCCGGCCCGACCTCGATCCCACACTGAAGCCCCCGCTTATGCAACCGAATAAAATCTGATATGCGAAGTTTACTCATTAATTACGTATGATGCACTTTTTAATTCACGCTTGATGAAGGCACTTAATTTGGCGAATTTTACGGACGCTGAATGATGAAAGTATTGCTCTGATTTCTTTTTATTTTAAATTCCTCTCGTTTCCAGTGATATACGAGTATTATATAGAAAACTTGATATAAGTACTTAAAAGTGACACGTAAATCATTATCTGATTTATGAAGCACTTACGACTTTGAGTTGCTATTTCTTTTATTAGATGTTTAGCTAACTAATGTTTTTTTTATTTATCGAAGTTTTTGCGTCAGAGCATAGCCGCGTTTTTATTTGGAATTCTTGTACAGAGACATAAAGTGCAGACATAAAGTACATACTTACAATATGTAACACAATCCAATTTAAAGAAATTTGTTTTAGAAAAAAGTTTTTTTGTGATATCTTTGGACAATGATATTCAATTCGTCCGAGTTCATTCAAGGCGAGCAGAAGGTGAAGGGCATCTAGATGATGCTTATGTCACCAAAATGTCGGTTCCGTCTTTTTTAGGAAAAAAAACATACAAATTTAAATTTTGAGAACATTAGTCTTACTGTATAACATTCTGATTCAAATGAGTGTTCTTTCAGAGCTGATAGGCAAGCCTTTGACAACTTCGACACTAGCTCACCGTTCTCGTTGTTGGTTGCATATACGTTGGTTGTTGATGGTGCGGTCGAGGATGTTAATCGTATGTAAGATCCTTCAGCCTGTAGGTTTTTGTTTTTTTTTATTCTTAATAGGTTCGCGTTTGACCACACCCTGCCTGATATTAAGCAATGATGTGGTCTATTATAAGATGGAGCACGCGAGAAGAAACCTAGGATGAACCTAGAATGATAACTGATCCTCAAGAACTGCGGCCGGAAAACGGACCACCTGCGCTACCATTCAGATGTGTTCCACTGGGCCATCACAGAGCTTTGCGCTCTTCTGTTTATATGTGTGGAAGGCTAGCCTTTGACCACTAACCTCACCTGAAGGTAACTGTTGTTCAGCCTAACCTAGAATGACTGGCTCTCAAGGACAGCTGCCAAAACACACCGTTAGATGATTGGCGACAGATTTTCTACTTGAGGATTGTAGCTAGCCAGGCGGGCATTCACAAAATGCCCTAGCACCATGCTATAACGACTGCCATCATAAAGAACGGGACGGACGGTTTAACGTGCCCTCCGAAGCACGGAAGCGCTCAGTAGTAATGTCACGCGGTGGACGTTACTTTACTAAATAAACTTCGCTTCGACGGCTTCATTAAAGTGATGAGGCGGACAAATCGCCCGCCCGATGGTAAGCGTCAAGCATGTCCGTTACAGCTGCAGTATCACTGGTCTCGTTCTGCTTGACATTGCATTGTGCTCGTCACTCCGAAACGCTAGTTCTTATGTCTCATTCGCCCAATAATGTCACTTGCCACAGCACGATTCAAGCCTAAACACAGTAGTCTGCACACTAATGCATCGAGCCAATATATCTGACACTGCGGTGGACAGACTCCAGAAGAAGACGGACTCGTGCGAAAGAGACCTACTATCTTGGTCTCCGTTATCTTTGGTAGCTGTATTATAGCACAGATAATGGGTGCATACCATTTGAAGTTAGCCGCCAAAAACGCTAAAAACGATCACTCCCAAAAAGTTGTTCCACATGGGTCTTGGCGTTATTTTCGCGATAAACGCTACATCTAATGTCAAAAGTGACAGAAGTGGCAAATTTTAGTGGCATTCTTAGCGTTCTTATCCTAAATGGAACAGGGGAGAACAGTTACAAACGATCACAGTGATCACAACCATAGACGCAGAATGTGATCAAAATTATCGAAAATAACGTTATTAGCGTCAAATGGAATATACCCTATGGCTGTACCAAAATGTCTACTGCCAATATTATTGAATGATTGTGACCTACATTCTTCTGAATAAAGATCTATATTCAATATCTATTTCCATTTCTTTATTTTCTCGATGACAGCTCCTGTGAAAACTTGAACGAGCGTTCTTTTTTACATTATGTATGCATTATTTTATAAAAATATGACGCTTACGCACGTACAATGTTATACCAGAGTTTCTCCGACTCAAACTCCGACGAAATTAGTATAGCTATTGGTCTATTCATTCTGGGTACATTTTCCCAAGAGATGTTTGTAATACATCACTATTTGTCACATCTTTGCACCGCCTCCATTGTGTTGTCGCAATAAGCTTTGGCATTTCACGCTTATCACGACATTTTGATAACATCTACGCTTAATTTATTTAAGTTTACGTAAATGTGGATAATGGCTGATGTAACAACATTAAAATTGTTTATAACAGTTCGATAACACTTGTAATCGCCGTGAAGTTGGGCAATGTTTAATTAATCGAAATCGTTCTCGTCCGCATTTTGGTTGTTCGCAAATAGTTTTCTAATTATTATGCCGGTCCGGTCAGTTTTGTTTTTAACGATAACGAATTCCGATGGACGCTAATCGTCATTACTTGATTTGAATGGAATTTGTGAATTGTTTTAAAGCCATGTGGTACAATGGCGATTTGGATTCGAAGCAGTGATGGCTCAGTGGCATTGGCTATGGACCGCCGTGCAGCAGGTCCATGGTTCGAATCCCGCCCAGAGCTTGAGCTTCACCGCATGGTGGAAGGGCATTTTGTGAATGCCCGACTGGCTAGCGACCACCCTCAAGTAGAAAATCTGTCGCCAAGCACCTAACAGTGTGTTCCGGCAGCAGTCCTTGAGAGCCAGAAAAATTACAGGCTAATGAGACCTAACAACTGGACGTCTCAGTGTGACGGGCACAGTGCAATTCGTCGCTGACGAAATGCGTCTGTTATAGGCAGAGGTTAGTCCACTTAACATCAGGTGGGCCTCGGGCTTGTTCCGTCACAATTACATAAAAAAAAAAAAAAAAAAGAACTGCTTATAAACGTATACTGTACCAGCCGGATTGTCCACTGCTGAACTCAGTCTCCCACTATAATGAGGGGATTTGCCATAATCCCCACGCTTGGCAGACGTATTGGGGATCGCAATTTAAGATATTATCAGCTTTTCAGAAGGATTTGCCCCTTTTCACAATTTTACCTTTAGTCGCCTCTTACTAGTCCGGCACCCCACGGGGCAATAATAATAATCGGCTTTAATAATATATTAAATCCCGCTTGGTCAGAGTTTATTTTGCGAATGCACGCCTGACTAGCTACTGCCTTCAAGTAGAAGGTCTGTCGCGTAACTAATGGTATCTTCCGGCAATTTCCCGTACTATGTTAAGACTAAACAGGCTATCTTCGGCAACATCCTCACTAACCAGGTTGTGGTTAAAGGTCTATGAGCAACAAAAAACTAAAAAATAGCTCAGGAGTAAATAATTTCTACGCCAAAACATTACAGGTATGTTCTATTTTTACATATATATTTTATTATTACAGGTAGCTTATACTTATACTTTCTCAGGAAAAAGGGTCTTGATAGAAAGACACACAACGAAGTGAACCTATAAATAAGGTTTCCGTTGTTTCCTTTTGAGGTACGGAAAAGGCGTTATTATTACGCCAATTAAAGGATAAATCAATAGATATCATACGATCGAGAATGTCCTAGCCAGAGGGTGGTTGATTGATAGATCGTGCGTGGGTTTGTGTTCGCTCATGGTTCAACTTTTACTCACTGTGGTTTTTTATGACGTTCTCAGTCAGTAGTTTTTCACAGAGAAATCGTCTACTTACACACTCTAAAATAGTTTCCAACACTTCTGTGGATCGAAGTGTAACAGAAATGTGGATAATAGCGCATGTGCTGCTAGAGCAGTTATGACAGTTGAATGGTCTCCTTTGAATGGTCTGGCGGGTGGTGGGGTGGCAAACTGGCAGCCTGCTATGCCCTGAGGCGTCGAATGTGTCACAAAGTTACAAGTCGCAACAGTAACGGTACTGACCACTTGAGGCCACGCTCTGACGTAGCTGTCTATGTTTGCAATCAGGAGAACTTTTGAAACAACATTTTTATGACAATAGACTTTTTGTGATAACTGCGAGATTGTTGAACGTTGTTGAAAGGTGTTATATACGAGTATGTTTGCAAGTACATAATCAGCTCTCAGTGTGGTTGTAATTGGTTAAAGTATTTGGATAGTGATTGGACGTCTCTGAGGTGTCCTCAGTCCGACTCATGAAGGTCTGACTGTCATTAAGAAAACATATTATTACGGAGCTATGTTTACATGCTATGTACACAATCACTAGTACAATTTGTGATACTTGATGATTTTAAGTATCCATAAGCTATAATCCCGGGAAATCCCATTGATTATAGCTTCAAAATATCCTAAGAATGGTATTTAATTGCACTAGCCAAATCTGTTTTTAAAGACTATATACCCCTTCTTCCCCATCGTTTCTCCACTATCCAGGATCGTGACTCCTACTTTGCAGTCTGTTGATTGCTTCTCCATACCTGTTTGTCTGATTGAGAGCTGTGTTGAGGTCTCTTTCTGATCTCGTAGAAGGATCTCTTACTGCATCTGCACCTGATCCGTCCATCGCTTGGGGCTTCTTACTCTTGACCTTTTACCCTCAATATTAACCACACTAAGACGATACTAATCTGGTTCCATTGTTATATAAAATTTTCTTCGTTATTGTGTGGGTGATACCACAAAGCCATGTTTTAGACTTTTATAATATTACTTATATACTAGCTGCGCTCCGCGGTGTCACCCGCTTAGGTAATAATGAAAACTGATGGTAATAATTGAAAAGTATGTATTATCCTATGTATTTATCTAGGGTCTATACTATTTATATTCCATGTTTCATACAAATTGTACCAAACATATTACAGACATCCACATTCACAGTTTTTTGCATTTATAATATTATATTAGCAAAGTGATAATTGGTGAGAATTTGTTCGAATTAAACTGTCAAATATCTGGGATTCATTCCACCTAGGTACACTTTGCCAAATTCTCAATTTGCCTACTTTTCAAACTTTTAGTACAATAAAAGCATTCCCATTTTGAATACTTTTTAATTTTTTCATACCAATAGTTACATTTCGTCTACTTTCCCAGTTTGTCATTCGTTCATGTCAAATTTCTCATATCGCTATCCTATTGTACAATCAGTAACAAATAACAATGCGTGATCCCAATGCTAACGCCTATTATATTTATTAGGCGCAACGAATAAGCATTGCAATTGAACGGGGCAATGCTGCCAGCATGCTGGGCACGCTGCAAACTGGTAGTGGGCTGGAGCATTTGGACTGCCTGTGAGTCTGCAATGATTTATAGGCTGTCCAAATGCTTTCAATGTCATAGTAGTGTTGTATAAATAAAAGCCTACCGCAGGTAAAAAAAAACAGTAAAAGATATGAAATAATATATACGAATACTTACCGCAGATTTAACAAAATATCTTATAAATACATACATCGACATTATTGATCAGAGTCACATCGAACAAAGAAATTTGAACAGAGGCGCATCACCTTTGCTTTGACAAATAAAATAAGTAGTGACCTTCACACTCTTGTCATTATTTCTCACTGAGATCATCTCCAGGATTATCTTAACCTGAAGATGACCTCACCGCAGTCACGAACCTTAAACTGTAGCGTGCAGTTCTCAACCAAGTTAACAGGCTAGTGGTTAAACCAGTGATACGATTTATACAAAAAGTGTACAAAAAACAAATGAGTTCTACCCATAGCTATTAGTTCGGATCCGAAACGCGATCGAGCGTTGTATTTCTTGCCATTATAAATTATAATTTCGCATTGTTGAGGCGATAATAGTGTCATTATTAGCGAGATTAACTTTAAAATTACTTGTTCCGAATGTGGAACATGCTCTGTTAGTTGGACTGAAAGTGGAATTGAATCAGCCCGGAACATATAATGTAACGTTCGAAGAAAATATTGAAGAGTTGCTGATCGAATCTACGTTTGAGTCTTCCACAAAAGTGAAAACGCTGACATAAAATAATGCTCTTAATGTTTTTTTTATGTTATATGGTTTAGGAACAAGGAGGAAGCCCACCTGATGTTAAGCGGTAACCTCTGCCCTTACCGGATCCATTATGTCACAAGTCACGAAATGAACTGCGCCCATCAGCCTGAGACATACTGATGTCGGTCATGTGCCTGTAATTCCATGAATTACATGTTTGAGGACTGCTGCCGGAACACACTGTTAAGTGCTTTGCGACAGATTTTCTACTAGGTAGCTAGCCAGCAGACATTCGCATAATGCTCGTCCACCGTACGGTGGAGCTCAAGCCGTGGGGATCGAACCATGGACCGGCGGCACGGCAGTCCTTAGCTATTACCGCTCGGCTATCACTGTTTTTATCGCTTTACAGCTTCAAACTAAGATGAAAATCGGCGTTTTCAGTATTTTTTTGCTTAACTATAGTATATAGTAGGTAGATACATAAGATATCGATTTTTTGAGATTACTGACTAGGATAGTTTTTGAGATAGAACCGTAACAGAAATGGGTAAAAAAAAAAATTCCCTTTAGATAAAAAAAATATGTGTGCGTGTGCATTGAGTGAGCACCCTCAGAAAAAATTTAATAAAATAGGATAATTTAGTAAAAGTTCTAAAACAATTGTAAAACCAATATCCCTTTTTGTAAAAAGGTAAAACAGAAGATAAATCGTTTACAATCTGCTCACTCAGTCCTCACAGAAAACCGTCAATATCTTCAAATCTATTGAGTTTACAAAAATAAATTGTATACTAGTTTTTAGTAAAACTTGTGAAGAGTATAAGTATCAATGGACAGATTGCCTAGTGCCGTATTTAAAAATTTACAAATAGATAATTATGCTCACTCAATCCTCCATTTTCGCAAGGGCCGATTGCTCTCCAATAAACTATATAATTAAACTTCGTTATATTACTCGTGTTTAGTTCATGTTCAATAGGATTTCGTAACATACTAAACGAAGGTCTATTGTGATACATATATAAGTAATAAATAATTTTATGTGCTCACTCAATCCACACATTTATGAAAACCAAAAAACATGAATATCTTCAGATTTGTTACCATTACAAAAAGTCCAGATAGCTCATGTTTTAGTAAAAAATTTTACTAAATATCTGCCATTTCACTTCTAATTAAACTTGTTTACTTTTTGAGATATGCTTATTTTATTGTTTGTATGAAATTTCGTACTATAGGGTAACCATATTTTATGTATAAGTTTGTTCCAATTTTTTTTTCTTTTATAATGACTTCACATATCCCCATATCGATTAATATGGTCGAGTTTATTTGTTCTTAAAGAAGTTCCGATACAAAAAAGATCGTGTTCAATAGTACAAATAAATTAATGAACCTTTTGTTTGCTCTTTTCATACAACTTCGTATTTAAATCGATAATTTCAAATTGTACGTGTTAATAAATAAAGCTTTTCCCAAATATAACTTTTATTTTCTCTGCATTAAAGAAAACTTTGAATTGCCCATTTCGTACGTGGCTAAAACGCTATCCGCGAAAAGCCAAAAAAAAGAAACTTCATTCTTTAGTCTATGGCCAATTCCCATGCGCATAAATTTTCCCCGCCATTGCAAAAAATTATTCATAACTCGTTTTCACTGTTGAAATAATGGTTATTATTAATATGAAGAAAATTAGTTTTTAGTACTATTTCCTTCAAGTGTGTTGAAAAACGTTGTATGATACTCGTGTGTGTGTGGCATTGATGATTACCGTCCTTGGCTCTCTGAGGGCTCGGGTCACAATGGCGCCTCAGCAGTAATCATACATTACACACTTGTACCACAATGTAACCCACAACATTGACTTTTCATTTACCCGACTAAACTCGACCTACATATGTATCGTGTTTCTTTGTTTCTGTAAATTACAGAATTATATTGTATTGTCTATATTATACTGAAAATAGAGAAGTATAGGCAAAAATGTTTGTAGGTTCTAACTTAGAAGAAAAACAAATAAAACCGTAGGCCAAAAAACCTAATGAAAATGAAATAAGATTTTTGAAAAAAAAACTGTCTTGAACATGCTTTCAAGCATATTTTAAAAAGTACTGCACAGATTTCGATGAAATTTGGTTTATGGATAAATATTATAATAGATCCCGAAATTTATGAACTTTCTTTTTATTTTGAGACTTAACTAGTTTTTCAATGTTATTGCTTTTATTATCTATTATTACTTACTAATTAACGGTGGCTGACAATTCATCCCGTAAGTAGCATGGCTCAATGAAAAGGGTGAATATGAAAAGAAATTACACATTTAAAAGTTGGTTCGAATTCCTTGTAAAAAAATTTTTCACGAATTATGTTGACTTTTATTTGAGTAGTGTCAATGTTTACAATCGATAGTTATTTTCTATTATCAATATCACTTCAGCACTACTTTCGTAGAACTGCCGCAGTAACCAAACTAAATACCTATGTTTTTTTAGGAATTGAGGAGGGAAAGTGTCAACATTGTGAATTTTGTATTATTTTCCGAAAATATTGATTCTGAGATTTTATACGTAATTATGGTGGATAATTAACACAACCATTAAGTGTGTTACGAGTGTAGGCATTAGTGTACGAGTGTAGGCAAGTGACACACGGCTTTTCGTGATTCAAATTATTCCAACAATTAGGTACCTACTTGCAACTTTGACATTTGCGCTCGCAGTAAAAATTATATATATCAACAACCTCCCAATCAACTTAGCTCATATACGGACTTGCAAATTCTATTAGTATAAGCTAATTTTCTGTCGAAATTCATTAAGTCACATTCTCTCGGTCAAAAAGTAGCCTGTGTGTTCCATGTCCTAATTATGTATCAAATATCATCGCAATCAAATTTTATCAAAATTTACAGAAACAAAGTAACACGATACATATGTAGGTCGAGTTTAGTCGGGTAAATGAAAAGTCAATGTGGTGGGTTACATTGTGGTTTGTACCACGTGTTTGTAATGTATGATTACTGCTGTGGCGCCATTGTGACCCGAGCCCTCAGAGAGCTGAGGACGGTAATCATCAATGCCACACACACGAGTATCATACAACATTTTTCAACACACTTGTGAAGGAAATAGTACTAAAAAATAACTTTCTTCATATCTAGTACTTATCATAATTTTTTTTTACCGGCGGTATGCCTTTATTAACAAAATACTACAAACTATATACTACACTACAGCTACTACAATAAAAGCATTTGGACTCATAGGCAGTCCAAATGCTCTAGCCCACTATCAGTTGGCAGCGTGCCCAGCATATATTAATTTATTAATAATTAATATATGCTGATAAATTATTAATTAATAATAACTATTATTTCAACAGTGAAAACGAGTTGTGAATAATTTTTTGCAATGGCGGGGAAAATTTATCTGTTTTCCTATGCCACCGCATGGCGATTGGCCATGGACTAAAGAATGAAGTTTCTTTTTTTTTTTTGCTTTTCGCGTATAGCGTTTTATCCACGTACGAAATGGGCAATTTAAAGTTTTCATTAATGCAGAGAAAATAAAAGTTATATTTGGGAAAAGCTTTATTTATTTAACACGTACAATTTGAAATTATCAATTTTAACGAACTTCTTTAAGAACAAATGAACTCGACCATATTAATCGATATGGGGATATGTGAAGCCATTATAAAAGAAAAAAAAACATTGGAACAAACTTAACATAAAATATGGTTACCCTATAGTACGAAATTTCATACAAACAATAAAATAAGTATATCTCATAAAGTAAACAAGTTTAATTAGAAGTGAAATGGCAGATATTTAGTAAAAATTTTTACTAAAACATGAGCTATCTGAACTTTTTGTAATGGTAACAAATCTGAAGATATTCATGTTTTTTGGTTTTCATAAATGTGTGGATTGAGCGAGCACATAAAATTATTTATTACTTATATATGTATCACAATAGACTTTCGTTTAGTATGTTACGAAATCCTATTGAACATGAACTAAACACGAGTAATATAACGAAGTTTAATTATATAGTTTATTAGAGAGCAATCGGCCCTTGCGAAAATGGAGGATTGAGTGAGCATAATTATCTATTTGTAAATTTTTAAATACGGCACTAGGCAATCTGTCCATTGATACTTATACTCTTCACAAGTTTTACTAAAAACTAGTATACAATTTATTTTTGTAAACTCAATAGATTTGAAGATATTGACGGTTTTCTGTGAGGACTGAGTGAGCAGATTGTAAACGATTTATCTTCTGTTTTACCTTTTTACAAAAAGGGATATTGTCTTTACAATTGTTTTAGAACTTTTACTAAATTATCCTATTTTATAAATTTTTTTCTGAGGGTGCTCACTCAATGCACACGCACACAAAAAATATTACTATTTCTCTGTAAATATGGCATAGTCTACTCAACGAGCTCTAGGCGATACCCCACATTATAAGTGCATTTTTTTATAACATTGATGTAGTAGCTTGTCCTTAAAAATAGTTTAATTGAATTTTTAGTACAACACTCGTCTTTAGGTCAACGTTTTACAGAAAATATCTAAATTTCAGGGATGAAGACATATGTCGTTTACGAGCTACAGACCCGTGACTCCGAAGCACGTGTATGCACACTCGTAATGCCACTAGCGGTCACCCATCCAACTCATAACCGCAGGGGACGTTGCTTAACTCAGCTGATCTAAGCTACCTACGAGCGCTTCAAACCAAGATATTAGGTAGTGGTTGAGTAGTCTATAAACAAAACTACTTTGTGGTGCAGTCCCTTCATGGCGATGCGATGGTACTTGCGAAACGAATATAAATTATATTGGCACCGGCACCGGGGCGGCGTGCCATGGTCACTTTCTAACTCTTAATGGCGCAGTTATGAAATATTTTCTCCGCCGCTTCGTTTACAAACGTTCTTAATAAATTTGATGAGAAAGGCTAGAAAAGTTTTCTATTAACTGTTAATTAAATGTTTTCTATATTTCGATGGCCGAGCGGTTATGGCACCCGGTGCCATAGCCGCCATAAAGCCGGTTCGATGCCCGCTCGATACGAAAATATTGTGCTCTAAATAACTTTAGTGCGGCCAAAGCGCGAAGCTCCAAAATTAAGAATATTACGGTCTACATAATATACGAGTATATAAATAAAAATACAGAACTTAAATTATTGTGATAATCGAAATCTGTGATTACTCCAGCCGGCTGTAATTATTATGTTAATAATTATATAGAATAATCTATATTTAATCATGATTTAGAACTTCTCATTTATTCATAATCTTTAATGTCAACCTAAGCATTATTAAGCATTTAGTTTAGGGAGGACTTAGATGCTGACTACCGCTGTCGGTTGTCCAGCTCCACCGGATTTTGGGCGAAAGAAAGCCCTCTTATAGCCCGGGAGGGGGAAGTGCTACGGCACTTCTCCCGAGACGGGCGTAGAGGGCGAAAAGCGCCTTCTAGGCCTGTCTCCCGCGGGCGCCCTAAACGCTCCGCTACTATAGGAGGGGTTGACAGCGAGCTCAAGGGCACCACTGTGGTTCGGACCTCGGCTTGAGTGTTAATAAGTATTGAAATGTGGTACTTTTGTGCAAGTATGACCTTTAATCGTTTTTTTCGTGATAATAAGTAGGTAATCGGGGCCATCCGGACGGCTTCCTGCGGGATCCGGGCTCTCAGGGATTAACCTCTTGATTTTATAAGCAGTAATGTATCACTAAAAGTAAAAGGGTTATTTTTCTAACACTGAAAATTACAAAATAACTAGTGTGAGTCGGACCATGACAATGGGAACTCGAGTGATATGTATCAGCATGGTATCGACTTCAATAAGTTATATCATACATTTCAGTGTTAGAAATCGGTTCCGCTTAACAAATATTTATGTAGCATACGGTAGATATAAACTTCATCATTGAATTCTTTCTCTGATAAAATACAGAATGTTCATTGTAAAACGGAAATTTCTCTCGACACCAAAAGATCAGCAATTACAAAAGCTAGAAGCGTTCGAGAAAGCCCCACAGCACGTTGGGCCCAGAATACGGACACCATTGACTAACCCGACCAATTCCACTATAATCCACATAATATTCACGCGTCATGGAGAAATGGCGACTTTCACATTTCGCCGGGTTACAATTCAGTATGCGTATGATGTTCGGCTTCCATGTGTGATGTTGAGGCGGAAGTGCCGCCATTGTTTCCCGGATTCATTGAACCCTATCCAGGTCGTAGGAGTGCCACCACTAAAATATAATTTCAAGGTTGTCATTTAAAGGGAGGAACATGTTTTTTGTTTACAAGGTTTGAAAATAGTAAACAGAAGGATGATTTAATTATACTAATTAACGATGCTAAGTTGAGGGAGGAATTAAGTAGGATATTGGGCAAGTCGGCCGCATGGTAAGAACTACGCCTGCGGATAATAGTTGATGTCACTGATACATAACGAAGACACGATCTTTAAATAGCTCCCAACTTGTTAAAGTCTCTTTTACATCAAAACACTGTTTTAATGTAAAATTGTTTGCTTGCACACATACTTTGTGGCAGAATATCGCCGGTGGACCGGATAGTGGTAAACGACTTCAGTATGTGAACCTCAAGCGAAATGATGGCTCTACTTGAATATCAGATAGAGTTCCTGTAAAAATAGGGGTGCCCCAAGGCTCTATATTGGGCCCAATCCGTTTTATTTTGTACTCTCGGATATAATAAGTCATATAAAATACGGCAAGTTTCCCATCTATGCTGACGACACTCAGGTGTATATTTCTTGTAACCAGACGACATCGATAGCGTTATAGTAAAACTAAATGAGGATCTTGCCAGTATAGCATGTTGGTCCAATAAAAATTGTCTGCTACTCAATCCCTTAAAAACTAAATATACATTTTTTGGTAATGAACATCAGCTTACAAAAATTAACTTGTCGGTTAGTGTGATGCTTATGAATAGACCCATTGAACGGGTATATGACGGATATATTCTTAATAATATTAAAACAAAATTATGACAGTTGTTTCTCTTTACATATATAATTGTTTATTAGAAATTCATGACGATAGGGATATTCCAGAAAAATAGGAAACGGTTTTATCTTACAATCTGCGTAAAAACGAAAAGCGAATTATAAAAAATAATGAAATTCGGGTTGTACCAAAATTCAGATTAGCTAAAGTACAGTCGTTATTCGAAAATACTGATGTATAATAAATTACCAAAAAGCTTGACCACCTTAAAATATAGTTTGTTCAAACTAAAACTTAAGAACTTTTTTGAAAACAATCCCTTCTACACATTAAATGAATAATTATATGTCAATGCAGCTTGTAGAATCTTTTTTCTTAGGACAAGTGCAAACGTGATAACTGTAAATTATTTAACTATATTAAGTGTAAAAATATTACGACTATAAAAACTTTATCAATTATTTACATAGACCTAATTAGAATTATTTAAGTAGTTATATGTATTAAATGTAATTTGGACTTGCCTGTAAAAAAAATTACTGAAGGGCTAATAAAACTTCTTTACATCTTTATTATGTTTAGATTTTAAGTAATGGTCATAAATTACCACGTGTTTACCAAACATGTGATTATGGAAAGTGAAATTCTCCATTTCCTATCAGTTCGTCAATCGTGGACTCGTTATGTTAGTTAGTTGCGTGAATTGACGCAGTTTCTCGTCGGTAATGCACTTTTACATATCACCACACATATTGCTGTGCTGCGATGAAATTGAGAGCGATCTCCGCATATTTCAGGGTACTGTACCCAAACTGCAAAACGGATCGAATTTTAGACCATATTACGCTCAAAACCAAACTAGTTAGAAATCTGAAAGTTTCATATATTATGTACCATATCTTCTATTTAACCAACACATACTGGCCGACTTATTAGGTAGTTTTGAAGCTGTGCTCAAAACCAAATTTTTTTCTTCTTCTACGTTACTTATGGTAAGTGATGATGTGGTTGAAGATGTTATTCAGGCTAACCTTAACTTCCGGAACACACCGTTAGGTGCTAGGCGACAGTTTTACTTTTTGAAATAAAAAAATCTAATCAAATAGTTTATTGCAAATATAGGTAATAGAGCTTTTAAGTTTATATAATAGTTCTGCCATATTTGGCCATTTGGCATGCAAGAATCTGTGAGCCCAAAAATAATACAGTACTGACCTATTAAAATATTTATTTTTATATAACACGCATTATATTATACCATTTAAGTAAGCAATGTTATTATGTTCATTCTTCAGTGCGTTATCAATAAAAAAAAAACCTTACCAATGAAAATTAAACATTTAAAAAAGTGTCAGTGAACCTGTTAAAGTATCATCTATATATATACTTATAATAAACTGTAACAGGTCCTATTCTGTACATAAAAGATACATTGAAAAAAAAAATTATGAACTCTGTAGCTGATACTGCTGCCAAAACTGAATATTTTTTTAAACAGCATGAATGCAGTTCGTAGTTACTACGATGTAGGACATTATATACTTTTTATCCCGAAAGTAGCGAAACTAGCGATTCAGCTATATATTTATATAAAAACTTACCAAGACGGATATTTGCTTCAGAGCCCTTTCACCTGGTACCGTACAGATATTGTGTATTGGATGCGTATCCCTTAGTATGCTAGTTCCACTAGCACCTTATTCTATAAAGAAACAAATGTAAAAAAAATGCGTAAACAGTACCTATATATATTTTCCCGTGGGGTGCCGGGTTAGAATTGTACCTACCCATATCATCCCGTGGGTTTCGTAAGAGGCGACTAAGGGAAAAATACTGGGAGGTGGGCAGCAGCGCCTTTTAAAGAACTACCTTCTTACACTGCGATCCCCAAGCCGCCTGCCAAGCGTGGGGATTATGGCAAATACCCCCTAAATAGGGGAGGCTGTGTCCAGCAGTGGACAATCCGGCTGAAACAGTAACCTATGTATTGTTTTCTTGTTTGGCTTATACAAATTAACAACTCAAAATTTTGTTTGATACCTCTAAAATTATTTAGAATTTCAGAATAGAAGAATTGACACCAGTACCAAATGTTGAGGCCTAAGAAATTAATGAATTATTATTAAAACTATGCACACATCGATTAAAATGTACCCATTGTTAATACTTGCGTCTCTGGTAATTAACCACGTGAGTAAATATAATTAAATATACATACGTCTTATTTACATACACCCAATTATTTTAGATTCTTTGTTTCTGTTCCACCAATAAAGTGACTCAACTTATAATATTGCTAATTTTGCAACTTGGTACAGTGTAACGGTAACTTTCGTGGTAAGATGTTACATTCATATTTGCACTTGTATAAAATTATCGTTTATCTTTACACAAGTATAATACGTGACCTATCAGTACAATTATTGATGTTACTTGATTTATTTTCCGTGCTAGGTGAAATTAGCCTGTATATATTAGAAAAGCTGAATATTATCTGATGTTTGTCAATAAATATAGATAAAAGGATTTCGTGTTGTTAGTGACATTGCAGTAACTTTCTTGTATAAAACAGGGTTGGACTGTTCTGTACATTCAAGTTGTAAGAACACCACCGTCGAAGGTGGAGAAGAAAATGATTCTGCTAGTATTAGCTGCTTTGGTAAGTACATATATGTTTCTATAGACTAAAACTTCATGTGACTAATACAAAGTCATAGTTACTCACCAGATTTGAGAATATTTTGAATGTAGTGCCATAAGCTTACTAAAAATATTATTATTTTCCATTCTAGGCTACAGTAAACGGGCAGTATTATGCAGTGTCACCTTACCCGACGTCCCCTTACGCTGCCTCGCCCTACGCTCTTCCACCAGTCGCGTCGCCCTACGCTTTACCATCATGTGCCTCGCCGTACGACTTACCACAATACGCTCTGTCATCGTATGCCTCGCCCTACGACTTGTCACAATACGCTCTACCATCGTATGCCTTACCATATGACTTGCCACAGTACGCCCTGCCACCAGTTGCCTCGCCTTACGACTTGCCACCATACGCCCTGCCGCCGTACGTGTTGCCAGGAGACCCGTACTATTCCTGCGCTCCAGGTTGTCCATGCTGCGCTCCGTTAGCCCTTCCCGCGCCACCAGCGTCGCCAATATACATAAATCTGCCTACACCGCCCCCGATATGCGTGACACCCCCGCCATCACCCCCGATCATGCTAGAGCTGCCTTGTCCGCCTCCCTTCACGGTGGCACCGCCACCATCGCCGCCGTTTCTCGTCTCTCCTCCACCGCTGCCGCCAATAACAGTAGCGCCGCCTCCATCACCGCCGATTTGCGTCAACCCACCCCCTCTTCCTCCCATGTGCATAAATCCGCCCGTACCTCCACCGATGTACGTGAATCCTCCTTGTCCGCCCCCGATGATCTTGGACTTGCCGTTACCCCCTCCTATAGTGATTGAGTTGCCTGCGCCGCCTCCGATTGTGATCCAGCCGCCACCTCTGGGACAGATGTTTGTACAACCGCCGGCGTTGCCTCCCATGCCGGTGCAACCACCTCCGCTGCCGCCTATGATGGTGCAGCCTCCGGTTCCACCTCCGATTATGGTACAGCCTCCTCCACCGGCTCCGATCAGCCTGCAACCACCCTGCCCGCCGCCAATGATGGTCCAGGCACCGCCACCCGCTCCTATCACAGTCCAGCCGCCCGGTCTACCTCCAGTATGCATACAGCCCCCTCCTCCACCGCCGATGTGCATTCAGCCTCCCCCTCCGGAGCCGTTCTGCATCCAGGCCCCGCCTCCTCCACCTATCTGCTTCCAGGCCGCTCCCCCGCCACCAATCTGCGGTCTATCACCTTCTTATGGCTACCCATCCCCTATTTACTTGTGATGTGACACTAGCTGGGTCTAATTTATATCCTATAAATTTAAGTATAAGCTCTATTTATGTCTGATAATGTTATGAATAAAGTATGTAATTTTAAAAGTGAAATAAAATTAAATAAGTGCAATTTAATTGGTCTGTTTGATTTTTCATCTAAGGTTTGATTGAAGTTTGATTTCAGAACTATCGTATTTAATTACGTAATTTAAAGTATATTGAAGTATATTTTGATATAAACAAACGTAATTGAACATATTTTGATGTTTTAGGAGCTTCATTTGTACTAGTCTTTAGCAAAATTTGTGGGTATCGGATTAATTTTATGTTTTTTACTTTTTCGAAAACAATACATGTGGCAAATATTCCATGTTCGTTCAAAGTTTAAACTTTAAATATAGATTCAGTCATGTAAGTAAGTCACTTAGTTTTGACAAATACAATTTTTATATAAATGCATGGTTAAAAATATAAGTGTAATAGAGTAAAACAGATATAGTCGGATGAAAGATTGTCGTCATGTGTATTTTACCTGAGGGTTTATGAAAGTCAACGTGTGTTATCTGCCAAATCATCAACAAAATCATTGATTTTCTTTAAAGTCAACCCTTTGATCGTTACACACACAACTCGCGGACTATATTCACCCGGCAACGACTACCTACTTATCGTTTACGTATGCAAATTATTAAAGGCGTGTTCTAATAAAAAAAATCTATTTCTTATACTTATTACACAAGCATGATCTAAAATAATGCATTTAAATAAAGTGTAGTAAAAAAAATACAGGCGCATGAGACCTAACAACTGTACGTCACAGTGTGACGGGCACAGTGCAATTCGTCGTTGGCTAAATGCGTCTGTTATAAGCAGAGGTTAGTCCACTTAACATCAGGTGGGCCTCGGGCTTGTTCCCTTACAATAACATTATTAAAATTTTCTTATCTTATATATAATTAAATTAAATATTTAGGACATAAGTTATTTTGCCTAGTAGCATGATTGTTGGTCGACATAGAGTAATACACGATATGCGTTCTCATTTTCCCCGTATATGGAATTAGCTATGAACTTAATATGAAATACTAAGTATAAATATATAGTAGGTATATATATCTCTATGGTAAAGCATAGAGTTTTTAAGACAGACGGCTTTGTGTTGGGGATATGGTGGTTGAAAAGATTCATGCGATTTGGAAGAAGGAATATAATATAAATAATGTTAACAATGTAAAAAGTACACGGAAGAGAATAATATAATCGATTGACATATTAAGTCAGAAAACTAATTTATTCTTCCTCTTGTCTTTTGGTCTACAGACCTCCTTAGAGTCGTGCTATACTCACACTCCTCCTCACGACTCATAATCCAATATTCCAATCAAATTCTTCAGTCGAGAAAGTCGTGGACCATTAACTGATTTTGTTAATATGTCTGCCTCCATTATTTCAGTTGGTAGATATCTCATCTCAATAAATCCATCTGTAATACAGTCTCTTATGAAATGCATCTTGAGATCTATATGCTTAGATCTTGATGAGACAATTGGATTTTGACATAGTTTGAGCGCTGCCTGATTATCATTCCAGATGATGATTTTGCTCTGACTAGCACCCAGGTCATTAAAAAGTCCTTTTAGGTGTATCGCTTCTTTTGCAGCTTCAGTTATAGCTATATATTCGGCTTCGGCCGTTGACAAAGCGACACTTCTTTGTTTCTTGGATGCCCAGCTGATCGGTGCTCCGGCTAGCTTGAAGCAATATCCAGAAAACGATTTTCTATCTAATTTATTTGCACCCCAATCGGCGTCTGTCATGCCATGTAACTCTTTTCCAGTCTTTTTAAATATCGAGCCCACATCTTTTGTACCTTTTAAGTATCGGAGGACTCTTTTTGCACTCTTGAAATGAGTATCATCATAGCTATCATTATATTGTGAAAAGGTAACTCACTGCAAAAGCTATGTCCAACCTGGTTGCTACGGCAAGATACATTAGTGTACCGATCAGGTTCTTGTAAGGCAAATCTTTCTGTTCTTTCTTATTTGGTTCTAAGATTAGGCCTGGTTCTATTGGCGTAGTAGCAGGATTACATTGTTCCATGTTAAATTTTTTCAATATAGTTTCAATGTAATTTCCTTGGCTTAGTTTTATTTCACCATTTTTGTATGTTACTTCGATTCCAATTAGACGTTTAGGTCTTCCTAGATCCTTTAATTCAAACTTCTTTCTTAAAGAATCTTTGATTTCTTTTAATTTCTTTGGACATGAGTAGGCAATCAATAAATCGTCGACATAAATTCCAATTATTATCTTTACTCCTCCTTTCGCGAGGATATAGATGCATGGATCTGCTAATGATGCTTTGAATCCTATGGCTTTTAATTCTGTGTCGAGTTTAGTATACCATTGCCTCCCTGCCTGCTTAAGTCCATAGAGTGCTTTCTTGAGTAGACAAACTTTTTCACCTTCTATGGCTTTCATATCTCTAAGCATGTTACGGGCCATGTTGTAGATATTAAGGTCATCTGCGTTGCTCTCTTCTACCAATATTTCTCGTAAATATTGTTCAACATAATCAGGAAGTTTCATATATATGTTTTCTTTTAAGTCTCCATTCAGATATGCTGTTGTGACGTCCATTTGACAAAGTTGTAAATTTTCTTCAACTGATATCGCAATAATAGATCTGATTGAGCTAAGTTTTGCGACAGGAGCAAATGTCTCACTATAGTCAATACCTGGTCTTTGTGTAAAACCTTTAGCAACAAGACGAGCTTTTTTGGATTCTTTGTTGTCTGGGCTTAATTTCTTTTTAAGTACCATTTTATAGTCTACGACTTTCATTCTATCTTCTTTTTCAACTATTTTCCAGGTGCCGTTTTTTAAATGAGCTTTTATTTCGGATTTTATAGCACCGCTCCAGTCTTCACTACTTTCATTTTCATCTGACATAAAGGATATATCTGACATAAGTAAACCTTCATCTATTTCGCTCCCAGTTACAAAGTCTTTCATCCATAAAGGTTGTTTTCTTTCTCTTTGTAATTTCTGATTCGTAGTTTGAGCTTCAGGTGCGTCTTCAAATACGTCTTCCTCGCCTTCTACAGGAACTTCAGTAGATGTATGGGTATCAGTTATCAAATTATCAATGTCTATGTCTTGTGAAGATGTTACAGTGGGTTGAAGATTTTCATTTGTTTCAATTTCAAATTGTTTAGTTAAAATTGAATTTTTATTTCTTTTAAATTTATTATTTTCAGGTTTCAGTTGATGCTGCTCTGATTGCGGTGGTTCGATAAAGTCATCATAGTTTCTGCCTTCATTTTCATAGTACATCCTATTTATGACTTTTACATCCCTACTGATAATAACAGTATTTTCTTTTGGTATGTAAATTCGAAAACCTTTTGTATATCTTGCATATCCAACGAATACTCCTTCTTTTGCTTTTTGTGACAATTTACCTTTTCTATTTTTTATCATAGCAAAAGCTTTGCTTCCAAAAACATGAAAATGTTTTGCAGATGGGGTTCGGCCAACCCATTTTTGGTATGGTATATGTCCATTCAGTGCTTTTGCTGGGCTTCGGTTGAGTAAGTAATTGGCAGTATATACGGCTTCAGCCCATAAGCTCTTAGGAGCATTTGCTTCTATCATTAAGCATCTGGCCTTTTCCATCAGACTTCTGTTTTTGCGTTCGCTTATCCCATTTTGCTGCGGAGTGTATGGAGCAGTCAATCTCCTATGGATCCCTTTTTCTTTCAAATATGTATCAAACTCTTTGTTTACATATTCTTTTCCATTATCTGATTGGAGAAATTTTATCTTTTTATTTGTAAAATTTTCCACTTCATTTAGATATTCTTGGAACTTTTCAAATACTTGACTTTTTCTTTCCATGAAGTACACATAGGCATATCTCGTGTAATCGTCTATGAAAGTCACATAGTATTTTGAACCAGCTAATGATTCGTTTTCGAATGGGCCACACACGTCACTGTGGATGACTTGCAATGGTTCTGTAGTATTTATTTTACTATTTGTCGGGAATGGAAGTCGAGAAAATTTTCCTTTTATACAGGTCTCACATTCGTCCAACTTTTGATTGTCAAGTTCAAGACCATATATTAAATTTTCTTTTTCTATGTTTCTCAAGTCTTTTTCATTCAAATGTCCGAACTTACGATGCCATTGCATTATCTTATTTTCAGTACCTGGTGTGTAATTTAGTGTTTCGTCTGATTTGTCGAATTTAAGATAGTATAGTCCATTCTTACGATGTGCTGTTTGTAATACTTTATCATTCTTTCCCATAATAATTGCTTGGTCCTTTTCAAATAATACCTTATTTCCTTTGTCGGTTATTTTTCCAACGGATAATAAGTTGACAGTTAGATCAGGTACGTACAGCGTGTCTAAAATATTACATTTGACGTTTTCAGCGTAAGTTACCACTTTTCCTCTGCCTTCAATAGCCATTGTATGGTTTTTAGATGCTAACTTCAGATTTCCTTCTTCTGAAGTTATGTGGGTGAAAAGTTTTCTTTCCCCACAAATATGCGATGAGCAACCACTATCAAGGCACCATATTTCTTCTGGTGTATCTGTATTATTTGTGTTTAGACATAAATTAAAATTATTTTCTTGTTTTACCTTGCTAGTAGAGTTTTTCTTTTGTTTACTCCAGCAGGCTTCCGTAGTGTGTCCTTTCTTTTTACATTTATTACAATATTTGCTTTTCTTTTTGGCAAAAAATGCATCATTGCTTATTGTGGAATCATTGTTATTTTTCCGAGCTTCACTTTCCTCAATAATTTTAATTTTGAGCTCTTCTGGCTTCGGTAAACTGTCTCTTGATTCTACGGCGATGCGAAAATTTTCATATGACACGGGTAGGCTATATAGCATCATGATGCTCAGTAAGTCCGGGTGGAGGTCAACATGCATATCAGCAAGTTTATCAACAATATCCATGAAATTATTAAGATGATCACGAACATCATTGTTTTCTACTTTTTTCAATATTAATTGCTTTAATAATGTAGCCTTTCGTGCCGGTCCTGTACTATGATATATGCCTTTTAGTTTATTCCACAGTTCATATGATGTATTACAGTTTTTTACCTGTTTCAGCTCCGATGGTGAAATCAGCAGCAAAAGTTCTGACCTTGCTAGCAAATCCTTTTGCGTAAAAACTGCTTTTTCTTCTTCCTTTGTTGGTCGCAATTCTTTACCGCTGGCAATATCCCACAAACCATTTTTTATTAGTATGGCCTGGGCTTGGACACTCCAAGTATCGTAATTTTCTTTCGTTAGTGAATCAATCCGATATGACGTCATATTGGTGACGATAATTTTCTATATTTTCATGATTGCACTTTACCAGCGTAACCACGCTCTGCTACCAATTTGTTGGGGATATGGTGGTTGAAAAGATTCATGCGATTTGGAAGAAGGAATATAATATAAATAATGTTAACAATGTAAAAAGTACACGGAAGAGAATAATATAATCGATTGACATATTAAGTCAGAAAACTAATTTATTCTTCCTCTTGTCTTTTGGTCTACAGACCTCCTTAGAGTCGTGCTATACTCACACTTTGCCTTCAAAACACTGGATTTAGGTATTTTGCTATTCATAGCTCAGCTCTCCAATTTCTAAGAGACGTGTTATGTTCTCTACAATTAGGCACACATTAGTAAGTACGTTCGATAGCTGGAGGCGATCAGATAAGGCCTAATTGGTATCAAGAAACGCAGCCTTGCTACTGTGTTGTGACCTTTCCTTTCTGACATGCAATGCCTCGCAGCAACACAACTGACATGTCACTGTGTGTACATTTCACTTCATCATGTATCGAATCGTGATCATATATATATGAAAAATAATGATAAGTTGTGTTACCTACAGTGTGACACTGATATAATTATTAGTTCGTTTGTATTCCGTCATCTTCGTAAGGTCGGTAACAGTTTTATTCTGTGGCAATGGTCAAATTGATTCAAAGATATTATGACCATAAAGTAACTTTGTATTTATGACTATAGTGGACCAACAATCGGGCCATTTAGCTTCCAAAACCATTTTAAATTGAGGACGTTTTGCTGTCAGACCATTTTATATTTCAGTAGATGTGCACTCAAGAACGTTTAGCTTCCAAAACCTCCTGACCCGAAATGAAATTATATTTCTCCCAACGACTCTGCTGTAGAGGTGGACCTATTTAAGTAGACAGACAGTCTATGCGAGGTTGAATTTGTCGACAACTTGAAGAGTACTTTTTCAACAAAACCGGTTGCAACTGTGACATTGGATATTATTTTTGTCTTGTCAATTTAAAAACCTGCTGAGTAGAGGAAATTCTACTGAGGTCGCTGAGCATTGTACCGAGCTGTCCTAGCGACTTTGTGTAATGACTATATCATTGGCAGAACACTTGTGGAAGTCTAGGGTACAAAGCTCTGTTCTCTTTAGTTGAAAGCCTCAACAAACATTTCAGTGGGTTTAACTGCCACTATAGTGCACATGCAAAGCACACAAATAGTGCTTTAGGAAATATTGTATCTTCACTAAGCTAGCTAGTTAAATGCCTCACCGGGTATGACCGTATGAATTGACATGATTTATAAAACTTTCGGTGATAAAGGGCTGTTATTAGTAGAAGCCCAGTTTCAATTTGAGACTTTGGTGCCGGCGTAATTTTGGAGATAGTTGAAGAGCCTGCGGTACCACCCAGGTTTCGTTCGATTAAATCGAAGGTCTGATGCTGAAGCTTTTTCAGAATTACCGGCTTGTTATGCTTATAATCTACAAGCTAGACGACTCGTTATGAATTACTCGTCGAAAACAGCTTGTACACGAGGTCAGAGGCGACAGAGGCCTGTAGTTTACGACCACACCAGCTGCGCTTGGTGCTTGATGATGCTTTTGGCGTAGTTAGGTATACTCTAATTTCGGCGGAATTAAGAATAAGTAGGTACCGGTTTCCTGCCCGCTTTGAAAAGTTTTGCGCATCCGTTATTATCCGGTGTATTCTTGTTTGAGAGCTGTAGTAATGTTGTGGGTATTGATTTCCGGCATGTCCTTAGCACACTATCGGTTTTGGCTCTTTTGTCCTGAGGCACTATATCGGTGATGAAAATACCTATCCAGATAGTTTCCTATACCTAGGAGACTAAGTCAAAATCATTTATTTAATTTAGGTGTCTACTACGTTCTGGTGAAGGTCGATTACAAATTTTAATATATAATTACGTTCAGCAAAAAAACTGTTTAGAGCTACTGCGAGAAGAACGGGCAAGAAACTCGGGCCCATTCTATTTAAACGTCTTTTAACAATGTGTTACAAGATATATTATAAAGTGATTACAATACTTGTCCTAACACTAAGTGCTACAGCCTTATCTAGATGGAAATGTGTATTGTTGCAGGATGGCGGGGTCGGGGGGGCTCTCGGAGTGGCAGGAGGGCGCGGCGGTGTGGTTCCAGCCGGCCGGAGCTCCCGCGCCGCTGCCGGGCGAGCTGCTCGAGGTGCACCGCGCCGCGCGCGTGCTGCTTGTCGCCGCAATCGTATCAGGACAGGTATATATACACTTCCTTTTACTTTTGAAGCGCTTATAACCTCGAGGATGTTACTGAAGGCTGCTAATCAGTTGGTCGCTGGTGCAAATCCCTTCTTAGGCTTGTGCGTCACTACTTGGTGGAAAAGCAGGTGTAAGGGTAATTAGTGATTGCTAACCATCCTCAAGTAGAACATCTTTCCCAAATGATCTATCAATGACTTCTGGTCTGAAAGCTATCCATATTAAGCTATAGTCTAGCTGCAGTGAACACTACAGTTGTGCGGGTGATCCTAGGCATCGAAATGCTTTGAGTCATTGTTAAACTTAACCTCCCTCCCCCCCACTGCAATTGAAGTAACCGTATCTGTTTTTCATAATAGCTGGACTGACAAAGAATGTTCAATGTGGATTTGCGACAGCGCGGCGGTGTTGCAGGCGCGGTAGAAATGCATATCTACTTCTTCACCGGCCTGTTATAAGATGCGAATAACTACGGAACATTGTACTATTTTTATTTATTTATTTATTTGAAGGGCTTTGTCGCTTATATAGCAACCACACCGCCCTGTAATAACTTATAATACAAATATCTAAAATCTACTAGGTAAGGCTAAGTCTGCAAGTTTATACAACATTTTTGCTTCTTCTGACATAAACTAAAATACTGTTACCTAGGCCTACATCCATCTCTCCCGCTGCACCAAAATGTGTAAATCTACAAGCTGCGTTCCGCACACATACCCACAAAACATGTTGCACGTCCTCTATCGTTCTGCAATCAACACAATTAGGAGATAAGACCTTGCCCATAAGGAAAGCGAACTTGTTCGACGGTATGTGTCCAGAATATTAAACTAAAGACGAAATTAATTTATAGTGACCATTTTGGTTACGTTATATCAGTTAAAATCCGCTTGATGTCCACGAATCTTGACGAAGAGTATTCTGAATGTTCAACAAATTTTACAATACGGTATGGTTATGACGCGTATCATGTTATTATTAATGCTATTATATCATTATAACGTGCAATAATTCAGTTATTATATTATACATGTTTCGTCATCGTGTGAGAGGTATTCGAGCACGTATATGTGCACGTGCGATGTATCGTTTTATACAACAATAACAGTTTTGTGAAAGGCTAGTGTTAAAAAAAAACTAGCAACGCTGTTTCTTGATGTAAATACAATTTGGGATATGTGAAAGTAGCGCTTTCCGTACATACATAAATTCGTAATATATTTACCGACTTTAAAAAAAGAAGGAAGTACTCAATTGGTCTGTTTTTTATGTTTGTTACCTCAGAACTTTTGACTGGGTCAACCAATTTTGATGATCCTTTTTTTATTTGAAAGCTGATGCTTGCCGTGTGGTCCCATTTAAATTTAATAAAATCGGTCAAGCTTTTGCCAAGTTTGAGTTACACTCCAATAAAAGACTTTTTCTTTTACACCTCAGATAACTGACAATAAAATGTGTACTTCGTAACTATAACGTAACAAATCTCTAAAAAAAAGGTTAATAAACATATCTGCTTTGGGCGTCAGAACTTAAAACTATAAAATATATTAACACATGAAGATGTTTCCATTATATAAAAATACTCATTATAGAGATTGTGCTGATATAATTATGAGAAAAATATGCTTGTATATTTCCAAAAAGCAATGTAGTGCGCTTGGATGTTATTGCCAATAGTATTGTAATCGAAAAGTGTGACTTTGAATGGAGATGGCTATTACAAAAAAGGCCGGACGCATATAGGTTGACTCAGCACAAATATATATTTTGACCTCTACGACCGTCATAATAGATTGCGGTGGATAAATTCTCAGAAAAAGTGAATTACCTGTAATAGGCCTCTACTTACTCCATTCAAAGTCACAGTTTAGGATACACGTCGTTTGTGAAGCCGCAACAAAGGCAGGTAGAGGAACTCATAACGTTTGTTCCGAGAGTACACGACGGAATGGCACTGACAAACTACTGGCGAGGCATTCGCGCCGGCTGATCACAAGGCCATCGATGGAATGCCGATAGAGAGTTGACTCAGAGCTACCACCTTATAATTTATGCATGCCTGGTACCTCACGTCTATTTCGATCGTCGTTTTCTCAATAAAATATTAGTTTTAATCAAACCTTTTCGCTGATGGCTGCTCTTACACACAGATTGAAATTAATTACCGTAAATAATTTATTGTATTCATGTCCAATAGACCTTGTCGGTAATTATACACGGTTCATTTTCTAATAAGAGGGCAATTAGGCACTTCCCGGGCAGTAGTGCCGCAGGAACTGTGTTAGAAGATATTGTGTAATCGACTTCTTGGATTGGGGATTGGCTAACTTGTCTGACTGCGTTCTCGGCATGCCTAATCATTGGGCTAATACGGCCTAATGGATTTATTCCTTTGCAATGCGTTGAAGTGGTTTCATAAGATTTTTTTGTATTATATAGTATACATATGGTAGATAACAAACATCGCGATTGTTGCAATTGAAAGTAGGTACCTACAGATTAAAAGCCAGATAAGCCTTAGCTATACAATTTTCAATTTGAGCGTATACTTACAAAGTAAATGTATAAAAGCCTCATCTTTATACCTACATAAACATGAATCTATACATATAGGTCCAGGTAGTTTAATACCCTGTTCCAGGTCGCCGTTATCCTAGCAGTTCTTGCCATCATCGGTAATGGCATGCGGTCCATTCAGTTAGCCGTACATTGCGGACCACGCGCAACGCACACCAACGCGAAATTGCTCTCAAGTACACTTTTCCTATAAAACTGAGAAACTACGGTAAAAACGAGTGCAGTGTCCAAAATAACGGAGTAAATTAAAAGTTGCGATCATATCTATTTGTATGCGGAAAACTTAAGACCATGAACTTATGGGCGCAGATTTGAATAAACCTTGCGATCGGCGATAAAGATAACGCGAGAATGTTGTTGAAAAGTTGACTGATCTCGGTTGATGCGGCGAACGGTTCGCTTTGCGCCGACACCCCACAGCTCCTCGGAATCGTTTGATTCGTCCTGTTCCTGTGATTCGATTTCTAAATGTAGACTGGTGCGTAGGCAAAGGAAGAGACATTCAATACCAGCCATGTCTTCTGCCAAAGCAAAACCTATCCTGAGGTCTTCAAGCGCAAGATTATTGACTAGAAGAAAGAAGAAACGTCGAGGAGCGCCCATTCCGACACTCAAGGATTTGTGTTTGAACACTCTCGTTAGCAATGTAAATATTGATGACATATTAAGGACAAACCAAACCGAAACAGTAATCTTTATTGCGATTCATCGCCACGATTATGTATGGCTGAATGTCAACAGCTAATGAATATTTTAATCACGATCACGCAGCTATCTATTTTTATTTGCTAATGTGCGTGGAATGGAGCGGGTCAGTTAACAGTATCTTGCTAATCAACCGAGTTGATCGGGCGCAGGCCTAGCTTACTCGACCGTGCAGCGGCTATGCGACTATGCAAATTCTACCATCTTCCTTAACGACATTGTTACGTTGGTTCATTACGATGTAATCGGTAGTCCATTGCTCTTTATTTCGAGGAGTGATTGAGAAAGGTGCTGAGTCAGCGAGCGTTGAAGTTTTGTCAACCGGTGGGCTCGAAAGCGAAATGCTCCTTGTTACCGAGGTCGCTGGAGATGTCTGATACCATTATGAGCAAGTTATGTCACAGTTTACGGACGTCATAATTTTCCGTCTGGTTGCTATTTGTGCCGGTTGCGTTATTCCTTTTGAGATGTAATGTAAGTCAGTGGGAAATGATGCTCAAGTGAGCCGATTATGATAATTATGTAATTTGGAAGTCACGCCAGGTGTATGAGGAATGACGCGGTATGCAAATGCTTAAAGATAACTTTTATCCGGATATTCTTGAAGATTTCAACTGTTCGTAATTTTTCTTAGGTGTATATTGAAGTGAATTAAATCCCGCCATAGTAAAATAAATTTAGATGCTGTATTAGAATTTCTGGGTTAGAATTGCACCTCCCCATATCATCCCGTGGGTGTCGTAAGAGGCGACTAAGGGAATTATACTGGAATGTGGGCAGCAGCGCTTTCTAAAGAACCACTACCTTTCACTGCGATCCCCAAGCCGCCTGCCAAGCGCGGGGATTATGGCAAATACCCCCTTAATAGGGGAGGCTGTGTTCAGCAACAGCAGTAGACGGCTGTTAGTACTCTAAGCGAAACGTACAAAATTCCTTTAATCCTCACAGTTGGTTATACCTGTTGTCTTACACTTCTATCAATGAAATCACTTTCTATAAGAACATTATGACATTGCTATTTTTAACATCTTCATTATTCCATTACCATTATTAAGGACATGCCAATATTGTATAGCCTGCAACCATCTTCGATTATTTTTAACCGACTTTCAAAAAGGGGGGAGGATCTCAATTTGACACATATATATTTTTTTATGTTAGACTATACATGATGTACTTATAACTTTTTACAAAGTAGTCCGGTTTTGATATTTTTTTTTTTATTGAAAATGGTATAAGGTATAGCTAGGATATACATATCATCACAATCGGTCAAGTAGTTTTAAGCTACACACAGCTAACTGAGAAATTCTTGTCATACCAAGATGACTTGGTAGTTACAAGTTTTTTGATGGTGACCAAAAAGTGTGAAATAACTTGTTGAAGTCGGACCATGAAAATGTGATCTCAGAATGTATTGAATGAGCATGGGGCCGACATTAACAAGTTATTTCATACTCTCCGTAGAAGTCGGTTCCATTTTTTGTTAAAAAAATACTTTTTAAAGTCCTCTTTAGTACAAAACATTTTAATGTAATTAATAAGCGGCTATACACACTGGTATACAGTACAGTGAATGCAGCAGGCTTATTCATTAAGTACATCTTTGATAAAATCAAAAAGCCTGCGTTCCTTTATCGATTATAAAAAGAAACTTAGGAAACATACTAAAGGTTTTTTTTTAATTTCCAGCCACAGACCTTCGCCTTACAAATGGGCAATGGGGAAGAGGAGGGAGACCCAGTGTGGCCCCGCGAGGAGCTGGGCCCTACCGGCGTGGAGGACATGACGCGACTCCACGACCTCCACGAAGCAGCCCTGCTGTGGAACCTCAAGCTCAGATACGAGCAGGGGCTGATATACACGTACGCGGGCTCCATCCTGGTGGCAGTCAACCCGTACCGACCTGTTGATGCTTTGTATGGACTGCAGACTGCGAGGAGGTAAGACTGACTCTAGTTTTATTAAGAAAAGGCCAATGGCGAATTGCAACCGACTAACAAAGAATGTAGATACCTACCTACCAACAATTCTTATATTTTCATACAGTTAAAATCCTTTGCGTGATTCCGAAACGTACGAGGTTGGTTTTTGTTATTTTTTTAAATGTGTAAGTATTTGATATAACACCCGGTAGCTTTTTATTTGGTTTCCTGTTTTAATAGGTATATATATATACTCATATACGATCAGATTGGCCTCCTGCTTATCACTTGATATAATAAAACTAAGCATTATAACTAATATACTATAATAATCTAAACAAAGTCCTATGAGGATGATCGAAGATTCGATAGACAACCGTTTCAAAAGAGTTTAATAAGACTGAAGGTTGCAAGAGATGCACGCCAAGATCCCGGCAAATAGAAAAGAAAATAAAAGGTACCGATCGAGAAAACCTTAAATTCCTTTGTCCTGGATAAGACATTGCCTATGCATAGTGATACTGTTGATTACGTAGCGTCATAAATCTCTTGATATGTTCCAGATACCACGCAGCAGAAGCACTGGGTGACCTGCCCCCTCACCTGTTCGCCATAGCGGCGGCGGCTCGGTCGTATCTCCCGCAGCCTCAGGCCATTCTCATCTCGGGCGAGTCCGGCGCTGGCAAGACCGAGTCCACCAAACTGGCCGTCCAGTTCCTAGCGGCCGTCGCCCCCGCACCCCCTGGCCGCGCCCCTGTCTCCGAGCAGATCCTCGAAGCGGCCCCCCTACTCGAAGCTTTCGGAAACGCGAGGACACCAAAAAACCACAACTCTAGTCGCTTCGGCAAACTCTTAGAATTATACTTCAAGGACGGCGCGTTAGCCGGAGCCAGAGTGGCGCATTACTTACTAGAAAAGTCTAGAATAGTGACGCAATCACCTGGAGAAAGAAATTATCATGTGTTTTACGAGTTACTGGCGGGATTAGACGAGGAGCAGAGGAAAGCTCGAGGGCTTTTATCGGCTGAGCATTATTTTTATTTGAATCAAGGTGGAGATTCTGGGGGAGCGGGTGCGGGGGCCGATTGGTCTGCTCTTTGCGGTGCCATGCAAGTCCTCGGTATCGGTGATGCAGAGAGGGAAGACATAATTAGAGTATTGGCTGCTGTACTGCATTTGGGCAATGTGTACTTCCACAGAAGACAGTTAAGGCACGGTCAGGAGGGCGTGCAGTTGGGTGGGGGAGCCGAAGTACGTTGGGCGGCGCATTTGTTGAAAGTCCCCGCTGAAGCTCTCGTTCGGGCCTTGACGACAAGAGTCACCGCCGCCAGGGCTGAAAGGATGAGGTCTCCTCTACCGATAGACCAAGCGTTAGATGCACGAGACGCCTTCGCTAAGGCATTATACTCTTCTCTATTCAACTGGCTAGTACTCCGGATTAACTCGATAGTTCATAGGGCTGGTCTTCACGATGCTCACAGGATATCTCTCCTCGACATCTTTGGATTTGAAGACTTGGAAGAGAATTCTTTTGAGCAGCTTTGTATTAATTTTGCGAACGAAACTCTTCAGCATTACTTCAATAAGCATATCTTCAAATTGGAACAGCAGGAGTATCAAAAGGAGCGATTGGAGTGGTCAAATCTCACATGGAATGATAATTCTCCAGGTTCGTGTACCTTCTTAGATATTATGCGTTTAATTCATCAACAGCTATAAATTCCACTCATTAAAAAAAGACCTCCCCCCTCAGAGGGGCCTTGCCATAATCTTCGCGCTTGGCTGGCGTCTTGGGGATCGCAGTTTAAGAATACAGTTCTTCAGAAGGCCCTGCTGCCCTCCTTCTGGTATTTTTCTTTTCGACGCCTCTTACGGCATACACAGGAATATATGAGGGGTGTTATACTTTTACACGAAGAATCGTCAAGAACACCATTAAACAATGTCTTGACTATTCGAGCACACATTACATTCCGCGCGTTACGCACGTCCATACAATTATTCCATGGTTACATGCTGCCTGACGTCAACAGCTTAGAAGGATTTTTCGTTGGAGTTATCACATATTGTATAAATACTTCCTGTTTTCAGTAATCCAGCTGCTCAGCAAGAAGCCCGTAGGGATCCTGCACCTATTGGACGACGAGAGTAACTTCCCGCGCGCCTCCGACGCGTCCTTTCTAGAAAAGTGCCATTACAACCACGCCCTCAACGAGCTGTACTCGAGGCCGCGGCTGGGGGCTAACGAGTTTGGGGTAAGTTCCAAATACAAACATGCAACTGTCCTTTATAACCTATGGTATGCCTATAGTACATTATGCAATAAGTGCGCGAAGTTGGTTATCCAATCATTTTAGCACCAGGATTTCCTGAGATCGAAGATCGACGGCCTAAATGGAGTTGAGATTGTAATAAACAACGCGCACGAGTTTCATACAACGTTTTTCAACCCACTTGCGAGGAACGAATAAGAAAATATTTTCTTGATCTTTTTGATAACAATATAAAATCTGATTAAGAAGGTTCATAATTAAATCTTCTAAAGTTCTACTTCAGTAGGTAAAAAACTCTTTGGTTCGTATGAAATACGAACGAAACAAACTACAATCTCCTTGGTGAGAAGTGTGTAAACGTTGTTTTTTTCTATTTAAAACACTATTGCGGTAAAGTAAAAAAAAACACGAGTGCGGAATAGACCATAGTAAGATACTAAAATCGGTGATATAAAGGCTCGTTACGAGCGAGTGTGTTGAAATAGTAGATTATGATACAAGGCAGCTAAGTTACTCTCGAGTTTTATGCGCAATTTTTCAACACCCTTGCGAGGAAAAAAATATATATTGCACAAATGCGATACAAACAACATACGAAAATTATGAAAAATAGTGCGCAAGATTTTTTTTTTGCGCGTGGCTAATGTATCATGGTTGATTACATATAAACCTCATTGATGTTACAAATCTGTATTACCCGGTTAAATTGAAAATGCACTGTTTACTCGCATATAATTTGCAATTAGGTACTAACTTAACTTTGTAGGGATAAATTACCCGATTAAATTGAAAATGCTCTGTTTACTCGCATATAATTTGCAGTTAGGTGCTAACTTAACTTTGTAGGGATAATTCTATTACGCACTAGTGTATAATATTATTATGCACGAGGGTGTTATAGTTCGGTTTATGGCCCTAAGAACGATACATTAAAGCTCACTTTACGAGCAAGGGTGTTGAAAAATTATATATAGTGATAGCACGACTGCTATCTTAAGACAACAACAGGGACCGACGCCTAACGTGCACCAAAGCACGAAAACGCTCAACAGTAATGCCACTAGCGGCATCCTAATCATGTCCGCAGCGGACGTTGCTTAATTAGTTTATAGGTTAAGAACGACAACGAGAGGACGCTTCTATCCTGTTCCATAATAAGCTATAGCTATGTTGTACATTGCACATTCCAGATAAAGCACTACGCAGGGCAAGTGTGGTACAACGTGGAAGGGTTCCTGGACAAGAACCGCGACGCGCTCCGTGCGGACGTGGTGGAGCTGCTGTGCAGCAGCGAGGTGCCGCTGGTGGCGGAGATGTCGGCCCAGCTGCGCGCGCTCCACGACGCCAACAAGACGCTGCCGAGGGGCAGCAACGGGAGGTTCGTCACCATGAAGCCCAGGACTCCCACCGTGGCCGCCAGGTATCTGCATCTCTTATATCGACCATTGCTTTTGTGGTGTACGTGTAAATTCTTTTGAGGACACCCTTTTCTTTCCTGTGGTGCAACTCTAAGCCTATTTTTGGTTATGTTATGAAGTGACGAGACGACCCAGTCGCACGTCCTTTGACAATTATTGGTACTCCTGTCAGTTTAACCATTCTCGTACTGGTTAATATTGCACTGCACTTGTCACGCCTAGACGTTAGTTCTGATGTCTTGTTTGCACAGTCATTTCACTTGCTACAATGCCCTTTTATGGTATAAACACAGTAGTATTTACCCGCTACTGCATCGAGGCCTTATCTGACCAACTAACGCAGACGTTGCTGAAGATATCTACCACCTTGTAACTTTATTACAGTTTTTTGTATGTTATTGTGACGGAACAAGCGCGAGTCTCCTCTAATGTTAAATGGACTAATCACTAAACTCTACCCATAGTCGATGCATTTCATCACAATTGAATTGCACTGCGCCGGTCACACTGAGACATACAGTTATAAAGTCTCATGTGCCTGTAATTTTACTGGCTCTCAAGGACTGTTGCCGGAACACACTGTTAGGTGCTTGGCGACAGATTTTCTACTTGAGGGTGGTAGCTAGCCAGGCAAGCATCCGCAAAATGCCCTTCCACCAAGCGGTAAAGCTCATGCCGGCGGCGGTTATCTAACCATGGAACAGCGGCACGGCAGTCCATAGCTATTACCGCTCGGTCATCATTGCTTCACCACAATTTAATTATAATATATATTTAATTTAATAACTTAATTATGAGATTGTTGTTGAAATGTTTCTGAGGTATGTGAGATGTATTTTAATGCCTAATGTAAATAAAGCGTGTTCTATTATTTTCCCAGGTTCTCAGACAGCCTGCAGCAGCTGGTAGAGTCGATGTCCCGCTGCAACCCTTGGTTCGTGCGCTGCATCAAGCCGAACAGCGACAAGGCCCCCATGCGGCTGGAGCTGCCCTGCGTGCTGGCGCAGCTGCGCTACACGGGCATGCTGGACACCATACGGATACGGCAGCTTGGATATCCCATCAGGATACCCTTCCAGAACTTCGTCGATAGATACAGGTACAATTTAACATTCATTACTACATTGAGAGGTCCCAGCGTCACCCTGCGGAATTCCAAATTTAATTATAAGAAATATTTACAACTATATGTAATAATTCTGCGTATAACAATATGTTGTTTTTTTTATTTAATATTTATATATAAATATTTAGTGAAATCTAAATTCAATAATAACATTTGTATATAAAAACATATGCGGAGTTATCACTCAATCAAATTTTATATATGTTAAATACTTCTCTAAATAAACATATCTCTATTTATATAGCTTAGCTTTTTATTGCTGATAGCTTAGCGTTCTACTTAACAAGCTTAAACATAGAATGACTGGCTCTTCAGGACAGCGGGCGGAACACGCCGTTAGGTGCTTAGCGACAGATTAGCTGATTGAAAGGGGTTAACTATCCCTAAGGTGGTGAGCATTCGAAAAATACCCTCCAGCTATGCTGACACAAGCTCAATCCCGCCGTAGGCTTCAAACGAAGAACCGGCTAATACTGAACCGAGGACTCGGGTTCGATCCCCTGGTCTGCCAATTTTATTTACCGACTTCAGAGGAAATGGGAAGAACTACCTATATATTAGAATAATAATACGATACGCGTTAGTATAGCCGGTTATTGAAAACATTAATATATCTCATACTCACGGGAACTTTCAAACAAAAATATATATTAGAAGTTACTAACGAGAAGAAAAATTATAGTCATATGAGGGATTCGAACCCGCGCCATCCCAAATTCCTCTATTGTATGCTCTAATCGCTAAGCCAACGTGACATATGACTCATAACTCTAATTTTTCCTCTCGTTATTAACCATCGATGGGGATGGAGCGACATCCGTAGTTCAACTTACGTTGTACTAAACACTAGACAAATTTTTGCAATTAGCTTGAAAACTAATTGCAAAAATTTGTCTCACATATCTCTCGTAGGTGTCGCTAACGGTTCGGAAATAAACATGGTATAATTAAGTAATAAATCGGTTAGTCGTGGTATAAGTCATGTTGTAATATATGTTCAGGTACCTGCTGAAGTCGACGCCTACCCGCTCCACGCCGTACAGAGAGATTTGCAATTCAATCCTGGCAGAGATGCCGCCCACGGGACCTGGTGAGTTGTTTATTGCTGTACTTACATTACGAGTATGTATAAATACGTACTCTATAGAAAGTGAATGTCCCTTTGTTGTCAGTTTACCTTGAAATAATTAACTACGGTATAAAAACTTATTCTTCGTTTGTAGTGCAAACGTCTGGAATAATTGACTTACGCCGTCTTTTTTTTACGAACATGTTGGAATACTTATGAACATAATGTAATATATATTTTTCACAACCTAATTTTTACAAATGTGGGCCACTAGCTTTGCAAAATGTATACGAAGCACATTTGTAACATAATTAGCCTATCCTTTTGCACCTACACTAAGCTAATTAATTAATTTCTACGTTACGACTTGGGTAAAGGCGGCGTAAAATCTGATGTAAATAGAATTTAATTAATTAGCTTAGTGTTGGTATAATAGTAAAAATAACACACTTGCAATATTACAAATGCGCTTCGTATACATTTTGCAAAGCTAGTGGCCTACATTTGTAAAAATAAAGTCGTAATAAATATATGTTATATTATTTCTGTTTTCTAACATAAACGAACTAAATTGAAATTGAGTTCGATAATTAAAATCCAAATCATAACATATATTCACGATAATCCCAAATTTTTAAACTTTATATTGCGGGTAGTCAAGACATTCAATGCCAATTTGGATTAATTTATTAATTAAACTTTTTAATTCGTAGTATTCTGTTAATAAAGGCACCGCCGGTGAAAAAGAAAGAATCAGTGAAAGACTAAATCTGGGTAAAACTACACAGAATAAATTTATAATTTTCAAGTGTTATAATATCATTTTGTAGTTTAGTTCAAACAAAAGTAGAACTTGTATTTTACTTTTTTAATAACTACACATTTCAAACTATATACAACTGTTTAGCAACCTAAAGACCATTGAAGTCTCACATGCAGTCCAAATGCTCCAGCACCTCCAGCCTACTACCAGTTGTCCAACATGCTGGCAGCACTGCCCTTTTGGATTGCAATTAATTATTTTACTTAATTTTAGGGTTAATTTGTGGTGCATAAGTGTACGTATTATTTTCAAATTCCTACTATACCATTATTATATTTAAATCAGGGTGATAGTTAGCTAGGCGGATATTCGCAAAACGCCTTAATGCCATGCAGTGAAGTTTAAACCCGGGGTAGATTTTGAACCCAGGTCTGTCTTATAGACAGGCGGCAGATCCAACCACGATGCAATACGCTTTAGTGTAGAAGTGATTAGAATCATCTTATCTATCACTTGAACATCGCTCTGACAGACGCCACCTGAAACCTTGTACTAATAGCATTCTTAATTAAGATAGTCGACAGCTAACATTGCGGTGCAATTAAGAACATTTTATAACCGAGATATCGTCAAGATAACCGTTTCCTTACTAAAGATATTAGACGGTTATTTTGTGTGGTTATGTCGGGTGTGTGTGACAAGTGAACAAGATGAAGAAATTGTGGAAACGTGTCAAGAAACGGGGGTTTTTGTTAGAAGCTATGGTTTTGTGTGAGTGTTATTTTACCGATATTGGTTATTAGACTATAAATGTACGTGTTACCTATATAGGGTTATTGATAAAATGCTAACAACCTCTTAGGGTTGACTTCTGCTAGTCCTATGATTAACATTTTGAGGAATTTTTTTTGTTGTTTTGAAAAAAAAATGTTAGTATTTTTTGTGTTTTAATGCCTACTTCGAGCCAAGAGCGGCCGCGGCAACTATGAGCCGCGCCGTGGTCCCTTTTAATACAGTTTTGAATATTTACACCGAGCAAAGTAATAATACATTACAGGCCCAAGAGACTTTGACAACAGGTGGTCCTCGACCTCCTAATAAAAAAACAAAAAAGTTTTTTTTCTTTTTTTTTCAAATTAAAAAATATCCTCTCAAAATGTTTGTTAGGACTAGCAGAAGACAACCCTAAGAAGTTGTTAGCATATTACCAATAACCCTGTATATAGGTATGTGTTAATTAGGGACTAATTATTTTTTTGCGTTCGTACCACAAAATGAAAAAACGTAGTTCTCACATTCAGAACGAAAAAATGTTGTTTGTCTGTGAAGCGTCAAACCTCTCTTTCTGAGCCACGTTGGTATCACGTTGAAATTAGTATCCTATATTGAGGTCCCCAGTCCAACGGAGGTGTAAAAATCACGCTTCTTAGTCTCCGCTTTTTAGGCGTACTTACCGAAATCAAAAGATAAGTTTTTGTTGCCAAGTCACTCATAATATGCTAGCTCATATTTTTTTATTTTGAGCGGGAATCGAACCCGCGTCTCCCAGTTTTTCGCACCGAGTACATTCCCGTACCGAGTACATTCCCGTTGACGTCGATCGTTAATATCAGGACTGGTTTTGGATTTGTGTTGTTTCTCAGTTCGGTATCTTTTTGAACACAATACCGCCATAAAATGTTAACAAGAGTAAGATGTTTTATTCCTCGTCCAAAGGCTACATTCGTCCCCAATTTTATGAAAATAAATTCAATACCTTATACGCACGTTCATATTATTATAAAGCCTAACTAATAAACTCATTCATAATATTTACCCAAAACATTTTGTATGGTGGTAAGACACTGCGAATGCGCATCTGGTCCTTTTTATTCTGTGACCTGGCTAGCTCAAGTAGCCCTCAAGTAGCAAATCTGTTGCCAAGCACCTAACTGTATGTTCTGGCAGCTGTCTTTGAGAGCCAGTTCTAGGTTAGCCTAATTACAACAACACCTCCAACTAGATCATCGCTTACCAGCCCGTGAGTAAGTAGCCAAAGGCGAGCTATATGTAAAAAAAACAACAAAAATTAAACCGCGAAACATATTAGCTATTCAAATCTAAATACATACATAAATATTTTTCATTCAGCTTAAGGTTGAATAGGTTTTATAATGTTTTTTTTATATATATCTAACTGGCTACAAATTAACTGAACTATGAATATATTTAAGTGTTTGTAAATGGTGTAGTGACATTTAAGGAAATTTAGGTTAAACATATAAAGAAGGTTGGAACCTGTCCAGCCTATAAATTGTGTGGAATCTTGATTTCGCCGCTGTAGCGCCGGTTTTGCCCATTCGGTATGTTTATTTTTTAGGATTCCGTAACTAAAAGGCATAACGGAGCCCGATTAATGAGAATCACCTGTCTGTCACGGGTCTCTAATTCTTAAACTGAATGCGTTACACGTTAAGCCGTCCGAGCCGGTCCCGGCCGTTGTCATATGATGGCAGCCATTATAGCATGGTGGTAGGCTGCCAGTAATGCCCGCCTGGTTAGCTACCACCTTTAAGGCGAATGGTAAGCGGAAAACAAAAAATAGGTGTTTTAGGAACGTTTCTGGCGAAAATATAGCGTGTTAAGCAAACTTCAAGATATGGTGTTACAGGATATATTTATTTCAAATAAATATATCCTGTAACCATCGAGATATTATACGTCAATGCCTGTAACACATATTTTGAATTTTGCTATCCGGGTTTCTAATGTTTTGTTAAATAAAATAGGATATAGCACTCGTTACAGTTTAAGAATGTTTAGGTTCCGAGATATATGTCCATATTTTTTTGGAGGTGGAACAAATTTGTTTGATACTCAACTTGGGTCAGTTATTCTTTAAGTTGGTACGGATGTTTCCATGGTCCATTTCTTGGAATAGTTATCAAAAATAAGGATTATAAGAGTAAAAGCTTACTAGCTACGGCTTAAAGTGCCCTCCGAAGCACGTGCACGCTCAGAAGGAATGTCACGTGCGATCATCCATTCGAGTCGTGACCGCGGCGGACGTTGCTTAACTTTGCTGATCGGTTCAGAACGGCTAAGCAAACTTCTCTACGAGCGCTTTAAAACCTACCCACTGCGTATTGTTTACCAGTGTTACGTAATAAACAGTAGAGATTGTTGTCCAGGCGGCGCGGAGTACCAGCTGGGCGCGGCGCGCGTGTTCGTGCGCGAGGCGCTGCACCGCGCGTTGGAGCGCGCGCGTGCAGACACGCTGCGTGCTGCCGCCACCACGCTGCAGGCGCACGCCAGGGGGTACCTCGCCAGGTACTTTTGTTATTTTGCTGTCGGTTATATAAGGATTCTCTAAATAATGGTTCGGCTGGACCCTTTGGCACTACGTAGAGATGTTGGATCACTCTGCATCTTCTACCGCATCTATCACGGGGAGTGTTCTGAGGAACTGTTCGATTTACTACCTGCAGCTCAATTTCGCCATCGGACTTCCCGACAAAGCATGATGTTTCATAAATTTCATGTCAACGTCTGGAAGTCCACAACTTTGCGATTTTCACGGCATTTTCTACCTCGCACTGCCACAATATGGAACCAGCTGCCAGGTGGAGTATTTCCGAACGGATACGACTTAGGGGCCTTCAAGAAGAGAGCATATTCCCTCGTCAAAGGCCGGCAACGCATCCTCGATACCTCTGGTGTTGCGGATTTTCGTGGGCGACGGTGATCATTTACCACCAGGTGAGCCGCCTGCTCGTTTGCCCTCCTATCCCATAAAAAAAAAACTCTTATTAAAATAATATCCAAATGAATATAACGCGAGTTTGAACACTTATTATTTAAAATATAACGAAACTACGATTGTATGGAAAGTGCTCCGTGAATTCTATTCTTAAGTTACGAGACTTTGAGGACAATCTATGATGTACCTATGCTCACATATAAATTTAAATTCGTATTTGCGAATGATAGTTCCTAACTTGGCCATTTGTGTGCAATTGCTTGTTTATTTATCGTAAATTTAGTCGTCATCATAGAACATGTAATAATACTATACTCGTCATGTAACTTTGTGCTTAATAAACTGATGTAAAATTAACAACAATTGCATAGAATAATCCTATTTTTAGAATTTGTCATCATGTCTAAGTGTTACGCAAATGTGGATTGTAGTGTAAAAAGAATAAGAACTACCACAAGAGAATTTTAAATTTAAAGATTTTTTATTGAATCGAAGCTCCAGATAAAAATTTTACTGCCTTCGCAGGGCATATATAAAGCTTGACAATACGACAGCTTTGCTTTTTAACAAATCCGCTTATCAAAATATTCTTATAGATTTGGTCAAAAAGAAGTCAAAAACTTGAAATTATCTGAAATGAGTTAGAATGCTGATTATACCAGTTTTTTTTCGAGCAAATTTAAAGCAATTGAACGTGCTGGGAGGTTGAACTCAGTCTATAGTGCATCGGCAATATACGAGTTCATTGTTGAGTGATACTTTATAAAATATATAAACTTTTCCATAGATGGCAGAAGGTAGTAATGAAAAACACAACTGGCCAAACGGATGTGTTAACCTTGCCTACCACTTGAGGGATATAAAGACGTATTACTGTTGTTTATTTATTAATGCAAATGTGTTGTGTCGGTGTGTATAGGAAGCGGTACCAGCAGATGGTAGAGAGCGCGGTGCGCGTGCAGGCGTGGTGGCGCGGGCGGGTCGCGCGACGGCGCTACCTGGTCGCGCGACACGGCGTCGTGCGCGCGCAGGCCTGCCTCAGGGGTCGCGCGGCTAGGAAACGTGTCGCAGCGCTGCGCGAACACCAACGGAGGAAGGCGGAGGCGATGCAGGCCGCGGCCAAGTTAGTATCCTATATATAGAACTATATAGCATGAAACTCTACCTAACGCGTATTACCTTAAATATTATGTAAAAAAGTTTGTACCTATAATTTTCATAAACTAAACCTTTTTTTTACTTATTTGAATTGAATACAATCTGTTTTAGAGTCGCTCGCATCAATCTCTGAAATATATTCCATTATTCACTAGCTCGGTATGTAAAGCCGGAGCACACAAAATCCAGTTGCTGTCCAATCCGGCGCAGTACAATAATTTACTACTGTAGACAAACTGTATATTGTGCTGTTTTTTAAGAATTTAGTGACAAGGTACTTCTGCACGAACCGCAATGCAACCAGATTTGGTGTGTTCCAGCATATAAAGTCGGCACTCACACTAAAAAATTAAATTTAGTAATTTGTCAACAAATAACTACTATCCCCAGGCGACGAGCGGCTGAACAAAAGGCGCAAGTAGCGGCGCAAGCGCAGGCGCACGCGCAGACTAAGCAAGCAAAAGCAGAGAGCCTGCAAGCGTTGGAAGTGCCCGCCGAGCTCGCCTACATGCTCACCAAGCTGGACGAGTGGCAGCCGCCGCATACCGAGAGAAACTTGGCTAAGGTTTTTACTTAATTTTATTTGATTATACCTTTACCTTGGTGTGCCGGGCTATACTCCGCATATCTTCCTGCGGAAGATTAGCATCCGGGATAGGAAAAAAAATACTAAAAGATAAATGGGCAGCAGTGCCTTATGAAGAACTGTCATCTTGCACTGAACACCCTAAGATGGCTGCCAGGTGTCAGGATAAATGGCAATTCTCTTAGCTATTGACCAAACGCCACACTGTTGCGATGCTTCTGCGATCGAACTGCTGTTAATGTCAAATTCGGTAGTCTGCTAATTCTAGCTCCTAATCGCAGTTGTATAGCAATCGCGTCGCTATCGTATGGCTGTGCTATGGCTTACAAATGTTGCCACTGAAATAATAATGAAAACTTCTATCTATCAAGCATCAGTCAAAACATCAATACAGTGGTTTTCTAGCAAAAAATATATTTAAATCATTTAGCTATTTTTCTATCTAAAATCCTCCAAAATATTTTATGCCACCGTAGCAACGTAATCGCAACAAAATAGCTTACAGCGTACCAAATATGTCAAAAACTACTGATAGCAAGCCACTGACTTGCGATCGAACATAAATAGCGGGCAGACTACGGATATTGTCAAAAACTACAATTTTCGTGCAATCAAGTTGCCGTGAAATAGCTAAGAGAATCGGGCCGCAGGAGTATCAGTGGTTATACGCTTGATTAGTTCAATACACTATGCTTTAGGAAATAGAAGACTTGGTTTGATTCATGTTAAACCTATTTTTGTTCCTGGATGAAGTAAGATTATTATTATGCAAAGTTTTTTCTAATGTACGAGGGGGATACGAAGCTACGACCACTGTATATTTGAACTTGGACATGCTCTACCAGTTGAGCTATCGTGGTGATAAGTCATAGTTTGAATCAGTCCTTTCATTCATATTATTCGTTCAGCCCTCTGGCCGAGACTACATCTATTTTTTTATGTATTTGAAATTATTTACAAACAGGAATAGTTTTTCAGTTAGTATCGTTTACAAACGCCATCCATTAAAAAAATACATTTATATTATTCGGTAATATTATAATTATGAAATGAAATACAGACTTTTATTGGCATATTTTATTACATACTTCTTTAAGAAAATTAAAAGTTAAATTAAAGCATTATTTTCCTAACAAAACATACATTAAACCACTATTATAGTATAGTAAACTAGCTGACCCGGCAAACGTTGTTTTGCCATATAAATAATTAAATGGCTTAAAAAATAAGGGTTGATCGTAGAAGGGTGAAAATTGAGGATTGTATGTATTTTTGTATGTTGTATCATAAAAAAATAGAAATTAAAAATTTTGTCTAAAAAATTTAAAAAAAATTTGGGGTGGACGGGTAGTCCACCCGTCCATTTTCTAACATTTAGGGGGATGAAAAATAGATGTTGGCCGATTCTCATAGATACCGGATAAGCACAAAAAATTTCATCAAAATCGGTCAAGCCGTTTCGGAGGAGTATGGCAACGAAAACTGTGACACGAGAATTATATATATAAGAAGAAGATAATATGAGTCCTATCGAGTGGTGTTTTTAATATCGTAGAGATGTAAATGAGAGTGTACTTGTGGGGCAGGTGTCCGGCGACGTGTACAGCGAGGAGGAGCGCGTGGAGGTGCCGCGAGACCTGCAGCAGTTCGCCTTCACCAAGTTCAGCTCCGTCTACTTCGCGGACGGCGGCCAGCTCGCTCCGCGCAGGCATCCCATCGCCAGGCCATTCCTCGCCAAGGCGGCCGTCAGGTAACCGGCCATCTTGTTTCACCTACATGAGAGTCATTAGTTTTGACATTATCCCTAAGTATATGAAAATAGGGTTACATATTCAAAATACAAAAAAACAGCAATTTAACAAAGGATTTTCATATGCTTTTTTTGCCGCTCAGTGCGTTAGAAATTGATTTACATACAACTCACTTTTTTTAATTTGTCACAGAAAAACGTACTTTCGTACTTTCTACTTTATTTAATAAAAAACATCCATCCTCCATGGGGTTAGTTAAAAAGTAACAGAAGAGGGGCAACAAACCCAATACTCTTCAATCATAACGTCAAGCATGGGTATTATAGCAAACTCCTCTCGGAGGATGCTCATGTTCAGTATTAGACTATTAGTCTGGTCTTGTGTATTATGTTGTTAAGAATTATTTTTAACTCCTAATTGAAATAATGAATTTCCATTTAAAAATGAACATTTTCGCAGCCTACATTGTAACATTATTTATTTATTTATTTCTTAGGAAGACCAACAGTATTACACATATCTTATAAATAACTAATAACAACAGATAACCAATTATAGGTCCTCACGGATAGCTATTTTATAAATAACATTCAAGTAATGAACACCAGAATACAACTAAGTCTAAACATTATCCTTATAATTAAATTCAAACAGTTAGTCGAAGAACTCTCTGCTCAGCAACTGCCTAACCGATGCAATGCTTGTACAAAATAAGTCTAGGCCAACTCTCTTGTCTATATCATTGAAATTTCTGCTCACGCGTAACAGGTAGGAATTTTGCCTATAGTTAGATTTAGCTAGAGGAACATGTACAAGAGGATTGAATCGCAACCCCAATTCAGAAGGCGTATTTAGTTTTACCATGCTTAGTAGCTCGGGACAATCTATTAGGTTAGAACAAATTTTTAATAGAAAAGTAACATCTGCTATCTCTCTTCTTTTTGAGAGAGGAAGCAAATGATTTTTTTTTGCATAGAGTAAGATAGTCATCAGAACTGTATGGAATTTTTAAACGAAAACATAAATACCTAATAAATTTAGTCTGGATTCTCCTAAGATTCTCTCAATTCGTGTGACGTAGATATTATATCGTCATTATCTGTAATAGAATGTATGTTGTCTTGCAGAGATCAAGACTTCAACGATGCCGTGGCGACATTCAAACTGATATTGAGATGGTGCGATGAGTCCGCCGCTGGAAACGAAGCGAGGCAGAAGGTAATCACTGCTATTTTATTATTAATATGACACAAGATATTTTAAATAGCATCACAGAATATTTCGTCGACTTTTTCTACAACATAGTAAATTGAACGGCGGTAAGAGATCATCCTTTCATATTCCTCTGCTTGTTTGTTAGATATTCTAAGATGACACGTGTATGAAATATAATATTACTTGAGATGAACGGAACAAGAATCTACTTATATAAAGCGAATGTTTTTTTTATGTTATTGTGAAGGAACAAGCTCGAGGCGCACCTGATGTTCAGCGGACTAACCACTGCCTATAACAGATGCATTTCGGCACAGGTCACGAATTGCACTGCGTCCGTCACTTTGAGACATAGTTCTTAAGTCTCATATGCCTGAAATTTCACTGGCTCTCAAGGACTGCTGCCGGAACACACCGTTCGGTGCTTGACGACCGATTTTCTACTTGAGGGTGGTCGCTAGCCAGGCGGGCATTCGCAAAATGTCCTTTCACCATGCGGTGAAGCTGAAGCCCGCGGCGGGTTTCGAACCATGGACCTGCTGCGGGGCAGTCCATAGCCAATGCCACTGAGCTATCACTGATTCAAAGGAATGTTATGTGTCATTCACGCAAACCGGATAAGAAAGGCTTAGCGTACGCCGTAGGTACTTAAAAACAAAAAAACTTTAAAACGACCAGCAGCTTATTGTGTAACTAGATCGACAAAGGAGATGAACGTAATGTGATCTCCATATTGGAAATTATTTTCGTGGGAACTCTATTCTATTCTATTTGGTGGAAGTGGGCCAGAAGCTTTGGTACGAGCAATGGCATAGAGGGCTTAGAGTACAAACGAGTGTAAGGTAATGTGTGATATAAGTTGGTATTCCTCTCAAACTCGAAATTAAGTTAATCAGCATTTCCAGTTAAGTGAGAAAATTAGGCCGCAAGTCAATTAATTTTAACATTATACCTTTGAAGAATATTATATGGTATAGAGACAGTGATAGCTAGTCAATTCATATAGAAACCGTTTTGGCATACCGGCAGGAAACGAGTGTGAGTTGAGTGTTATATAAACGTGTGTTGTTCGTTTAGGTGTTAGCAGACTACATAGCGTCCCGCGGGCTGTGGTCCCGCGGGCTGCGCGACGAGGTGCTGGTGCAGATCTGCAACCAGGCGAGCGGGCCCGACGCGCCCGACCGCGCCTGGCAGCTGCTGGCGCACTGCCTCGCCTCCTTCCCGCCCGGACCGCCGCTACACAAGTAACTACCATACTATACTGCCTCTACTCTCTCAACTACATCTACTAGTCGTTACTGTCGCACTCTGTAATGACAGCGTTGCTGGCAGCGATGATGAATCCGTTAGCGCAACGTAGCGCAGGTTCAGGGCGTCAAGTCTGCTAAGCAATATGAATCTGTAATGGACTCGACCTGGTCAATTTTGACAGTTTTGGTAGTCTACTAACTTATATCGTTCATATTGAGTCAATATTGATTCAATTTCGGTTTCATATGAAAACGAAACGAAATAATAATAAATAATAACGAAATTGTTTTCTGAATTACCTTACTCATCTCTTTTTATTTTTTGTTGGCAATATCGTCAAACCAGCCTAGATTGATCATAGATTCATATATTCATAAGAAATCAGCAGACTACCGATTCTGTCTTGTATGAATCTTGAATGAATCTATGCTGAATATGAACATGTAATTAGCAGACTTGGCCTCCTGGACATCACAGTGCGGTCAGGTCAGCAGTACAGTCCTTGATGGTCAAACTGAAATAAAGGCCGAGACCGATGGTCGAGAACTTATTTGATGCGAATATCAAGGGCTAACAAAACATTCAGACCCGCTAGGCCAGACATTGCCAACACGAGTGTTGGCCTGGCGCAGTGTTGGCAAAGTCAGGCATGGCGCATTCCACACTTTAGCTACAAAGCTATAAGTATACAGCAGGCATACCCGTCCGGACTGGCATCTTCTATGGTGGGTTGCCGCCCGGCGGAATGCACAACCGCTGATACGTCAAAATAACACTGCAGTACATTTAACTGTATAAATGAATGAGGACAACAATCTGAACTGAATCTCACATTTTTCTTACGAAAGGTTAATTAAAGCTCGCTGATCAATAGGCATAACATTTTCGAAATTTAATTACTACTGTAGTTTCTCCTTTACGATTTACCTTCGTGAAGTTCTGTTTAAATGGTAACAATAATATTAATTAGGTTAGGTTTACTTTAAAATGTTTTTTTTAGATTAGCTGACTACCTTTTATCACCTGTTGAGAAGTTAATGTAGCCGAAGATGTTGATAAAGCTAAACCTAGAAAGATAAATGCTTCTCAGGAACAGGTGCCGGAACTGACCGTTAGGTGCTTGACCAAGGATTTTTTAATTACTTATGTGTTAAATAAGAATTTTCCTATATTTGTCCCAAGCATTTGATATCCGTAAGTATCTTATTATTGTCAAGTCAATGCCGAGTGACGGTAATAGTCTTAAAAGTGTATTCTGCTCTTAAAAGTGTCATTGCTCACAAAAGAAGAACAATATGTAGTTGATAAATAATTAGTAGGAACAAGAAGACAACCCTAACGTGCCGTCTACGAACAGATTAGAGCTAGGCGATAAAAAGAGGGATACATTGTAGGTGCATATTAGGGTTAGTACTCAGTGCTGTAAGAGCTATTTTGATCTTTATTGTGAGGCATCCAGAATCGCTTATTTATTTGAGTATCTTTGCAGAGATATCCTCCTGGTCCTTTTTATATTATGTCGTGTTGTGGTATTGGTGCTGGTGAAGCTTTTGATAAGTTGTTGAGTTTGATCACTATTTACATTTATTTATTTAAGGGAAAACCAACAGCTGAAGTAACTTATATATATAACACTTATAGTATCAGAAAGCTAATTATAGGTTTTCACGTTTAGTGACAACATAATTCCAAAGTGTATAAAAAAAAAAAAAAAAAAAGTTTGTGCAATAACAATATCGCTCATGAAACACATGTATATGAAAAAGTAAAATATCCTAAATGCCTTGGGAAAAACCTTGAAAACAAAATGATAATAAAATAGTTAGGTAATAATATTAAAATTCACTTGCAATTGAGTTTAAATTTCGCCTCTGAAGAAATTAGTACTCAACAGTTGTCTGGCTGAGTTTACGCTCGAACAAAATAGATCTATATCATTATGCCTGCAGATTTTATTGAATTGGTTGCTAGATCGCCATAGGAATGAATTTTGTCTGCAGTTAGTTCCTACAGTGCGAGTACAAATAGTAGGGTTACATCGAGTGGTTTTATAGAGGGCGTTAATGGAAATTTTGCTTAGCAGCTCAGAACAATCAATTTTGTTTGTAGTTATTTTTAGTAGGAAAGATAAGTCGGCCATTTCGCGTCTTTTATAGAGTGGAAGAAAGTGAAACGTTTTGCAGAGTTCTTCATAATTGAAAGACTTGTAGGGAATTTTTAACCTAAAACAAGGATATTTAATAAATTTGATTTGAATTCTTACTATTCTATCAATATATATGTTGTAACGGGGGTTCCAAACCTGGGATGCATATTCGAGAATGCTTCGTACAAATGTACAATAGAGTAATTTGAAAGTTTTAGCGTGTTGGGCAATCTTAGTAAAATGTAGTACTCTGCCATTTGTGGTAAAATGTTGAATGTTTTGCAGATACCTCGTCAGGTTCGTATCGGAGCGAGCTCCGGGGCACCTCCGACCTTTGTTACTGAGACTACTGTGCCACAGCGAAGCCAACGCGGCTCGGAGCTCGGGCGTGGCCCGCCGGTGTCCCCCCACCATGGTCGAGTGGCGCGCCGCCAGGACCGACACCAGGCCCGCGCTGCCCCTGCGGCTCTATGATGGTAAGGGACCTTTGTTACTGAGACTACTGTGTTTCGTATTTGCTCAGCACAAGAAGAATATAGTTAATAGGGTTAGATATAGTCTTCGATCGAAAACTTAAAATAATTTTATTATGTTTTAAAAAGAAGAGGAGTCGTATATCCCTCCATCGCTAATAAACTGAATCAAATATTGGCCCAATTAGGGGGAAGGTCGACATAAAAAAAATATCAAACAAGATATTCATAAATGACACGATAAGATTGTTTACAAATAACAAAGATGAATTATTTTGCTCCTCGTTAACAGTGTATCTATGTTTTAAAGAAGTGTACTGACATATGATACATTATTTACTTGGATTTAAAAGTTTTATTTTATAATCTGACACTGATGAAAATAGTGTTCTTTAATTCTGTTAAAGTTGAAGTAATTTATTGAAAATGTTGTAACTTTGGTTGTGATTCTTGTTAACATTAATATTGTATGATCCGAAGTAGTTGTAAATAAAGAATGTGATGTAGATGTTCGTTTGTTTGTATGTAACAGAGCGAGTGCAGCACGTGGCGGTGGAGCCGTGGAGCAGCTGCGAGGCGGCGGCGGGCGCGGCGCTGGCGGCGGCGGGGGTGCTGCGCCGCGCGCGGGGGTGGACGCTCACCCTCGAACACAACCACACCAACACGGGTAACTGCTGCACTGCACTGCACAACTACCTATATACGGCGTTACTCACGACACTCATTATCTTGTAGCGCTTCTAGCGGACCTTGTCTAGTCGTTCTTAATCGATCAAATAGGTTAAACAACCAGTATATATGAGGTTGTGGTCTCAACCTACTGGATCGACCTTTTGAGAACAACAGTTTCAAGCAGTGATGGCCCATTGGCAACGTTTTGTTTTCCGCGTAGAAGGTTCGAATTTCACATAATGGTGGTAGGGCATATTGTGAACGGCCGCCTGGTTACCTATCACCCTCTAGTCAAGCGTCTAGCAGTGTGATCGGCAACTACCTGGGAGCCAGTATTTTTAAGTTAAGCCTGGTACGATAACCAGAATAGATGAAGTAGCAGGGATGGTATGCGGTTTTACTTTGCTTTCTATCCTTGGCAAGCCTTTCGATTTTCCTTTAGACATCTTCTTTACTCTTGCGATTTTTGAGACAAGCAATGTAGTCTTTTATTCCATTTCGTAATGCGCCTTACTCCAGCCGATCTATTCCCTGATACAGTATTGACCGGACGACGCGCCTAGAGTTATGTTTGATAGGTTAGTTTTGAGCACTATCTCACCTGATGGTAAGTGATGATGTGGTCGAAGTTATTGTTTAGGATAACCTAGAATCACTGGGTCTCAAGGACAGCTGCCGGAACACACCGTTAGGTGCTTGGCGACAGATTTTCTACTTGAGGGTGGTAGCTAGCCAGGCGGGCATTCGCAAAATGCCCTACAACATGCAAAGAAATTAAAATACGAACTGTCTGCTGAAGGATAAAAACTTCTACTTACCTTGTGTATAGTAAACCAATCTCTGGCGAAGTCGATCGAATCCAATTTCAGTCCCCGTAAGGTCATTTTGTTATACTTTTTGCGGAGTCTTCGCGGTTGAATACTAAGGGAGAAACACATAAACGTAAACAAGACAAGTGATCCTGATAGATCGAGGGCACTTCATACAGAACAATCTTCGGAATCGGAATCTTCTGGCAACCCTGCCCCTGTTGATATTGTACTCCTAGAAACTTACACAAGAATAATAAAAATACTGTTCATATCTAAATAAAAGTGTGTTATAAGTGTTGATACATCTCTGACTCGTCGGCGTGGGCGTTATCTAAGCTAAGTCCTAACTCTAAAGTTCTAAAATCTTGATAACAAAGTTTTATTTATCTACCTACAGAAATCTTTTTAGTGGGCTATTTGACATTTTAAGTGAGACCACCCTCAATATTCAAGTTTTATATCTGTCATATTCAACTGACAGTTGAAAATTTGATACTGACAGACAAATAATATTACCAGCGTAGAATTTTTCCCCCAAAATAGGGAAAAATTAAAATGGCTGTCTGTGTTAAGTGTAATAAGTTTTTAAAGCCCACTGAACTTAAACAGTGCTCTAAGTGCACAAAAGCTTATCATTACCTTTGCCTGGGAGTAAGTCAAGAGACCTACGGTAAAGAATCTAAGGCCTACAAGGCGTCTTGGAAGTGCCCCGATTGCAAAACTCGTGGCAATCCCTCTCAAGAAGGCCCCTCGAATACTCCCTCACTGTCTGGTCCCTCGCGTACTCCATCGCAGACCGGCCCCTCCTGTACACCGCTTCAAGAAGAGGCCTGCAGTCCCTGCGTTGAATTCCCAAATTCAACCAATTTGGATGAAATAAAGTTATACCTACAAGAGATAAGGCGCGACATCAAGACCCAAAACGCGAGCACCCAGAGCAAGATTCAAGATTTAACTGAGAGTGTCAACTTCATATCATCAAAGTTTGACAAGATTCAAGAAGAGCTGGCATCTTCCGTCGAGAAGATTAAAAAACAGGACGCGGAGATTGACTCACTTCGGGGCGTAGTTTCTGAACTAACGAACCGTCTAAGCCAAGTTGAGCAACAATCGCGCGACTGTAATTTGGAGGTGCAGTGCGTGCCTGAGCGCAAAACTGAAAATCTTAAAACGGTTGTGAACCAACTGTTGAGCACGGTCGGCTGTGATCTGCCACCCCACGAGCTGTTGAATTACCACCGAGTGGCGAAGAAGAACCAGGAAAGCGACAGGCCTCGCTCGATTGTCGTAAAGCTTGCGAGCCCTCTTGCGGGCGACTCGGTTCTAGCGGCAGTAAAGACATATAACAAGGCTCATCAGCAAGAAAAGCTCAACACATCTCATCTGGGCCTCCCCGGGGATAAAAAGCCTGTCTACGTCTGCGAGCATCTATCTCCTGAAAACAAAGTCCTGCACGCGGTTGCCCGTAGAGTCGCAAAAGAAAGGAAATTTGAGTTCGTCTGGGTGCGGGGTGGCAAAATCTTTATTAGAAAAGACATCAACTCCAAAACCCTAAAAGTTAAAAACGTAGACTTTCTTAATTCCCTATAAACATAAAAATCATTTATACTCCTAATAGTCGATATAAAATTAATTTTAATTGTATGTTTTCTATTCAAAGAGAAAACGCTTTTTGTAATCTTAAAGTTGTGTATCAAAATGTTAATGGTCTTCGTACCAAAACCCATGAAATTCAGGCAAATGTATTAAAACTAGATGTGGACGTTGTTCTATTAACAGAGACTAATTTAAATGAATCCGTTTTTGATCATGAAGTTGTAGATAGCAGATATTCAGTTTTTAGGCGCGACCGCCACTCCACAGTCGCCGAAAAAGTAGACGGAGGAGGAGTTCTTATAGCTATTCATAAGAAACACAACCCGATACGTAAACTAAAATGGGAATCCACTAGAGAAAATCTTTGGGTTGTGATGAAGTTTGGACAGGGAAGCTCAGCCGTAGAACTTTGCATATGTACGCTATACCTGCCTTCCCCTGCTAAATTTGATCCTCTAAACATATTACTAAATAATGTCACAAGTGTCTTAACAAACAAAATGTCAAAAAATGCAATACTTCTTTTAGTTGGCGACTTCAATAGACCGTATCTCCAATGGACTCGCAGTGCAGATATTAATTCAAGTTCTTTGATACCCAGTGCCCCCACAGATAACATTGACAGTCTGCTATGTGACTCACTTGTATTTAGTGATCTCCATCAAATGTGCATGATACCAAACTCAAACGGACGAATTCTCGATTTAGTCATAACAAATTCACCCAAACTCGTCACTGTATCTCAAGGCACAGAACCGCTTGTAGAGCTAGAGACACACCACCCAGTCCTCAGTATTTCTGTTAAAATCAAAGTAAATGCAATAAGATATCCTAAAGTCAATAGAGCGCCTATGTTAAATTACTCAAAAGCCGACTACCAAAGCATTCGAAATGAATTGGACGAGATAAACTGGGAATATGTTTTCAGCCCTCACCAGACAATAGATGAGACTGTCGATGCCTTCTATGATGTTCTTTTACCTATAATAACGAAAAATATTCCTATGCGAAGAAAAGGCCAAAATAGGTTTCCGTTCTGGTTTAGCAGATCTTTGATCAGTAACTTAAAGGAGAAGGCAAAGTATCACCGCAAGTTTCGGTTGTATGGCAATCCTCTTGATCAGCTTTCATATCGTTTACTCCGCGAGCGATGTGACGATCTATTAGTATCAAGTATAAAGAAAATGAAATCAGAAGCTAAAACATTTATCAAAAAGGATCCAAAATATTTCTGGTCTTTTGTTAAATCACTTCGAACAAATAGTAGCGACATACCGGATGAGATGTTTCTTTGTGAAAATAATGTTCAGGGTGGTCAGCAAATTGCAGATCTGTTTTCTGTATATTTTCACTCCACCTTTAAACAAAACACTAGTTCAAGCCAACCCAGAAATAACAGTGAACATCAAAATAATCACCCATCCCTAAATTCTTGTTTCTTTACAGAATCTCAAGTACTAGCATCTCTTAAATCGCTCGACCACAATAAAGGACCTGGTCCTGATGAAATACCTCCTGCATTTCTAAAGTCTTGCTCGTCTAACTTGGCAAAACCCTTAAATTTGATTTTTAATAAGTCTCTAATGTGTGGAACTTTCCCTTCAAAATGGAAAGTCGCGCATATAACCCCGATTCACAAAAAAGGGGACTATGGTGATATCTCTAACTTCCGACCGATCTCAATCCTCTCAGCAGTAGGCAAACTTTTTGAATCCATGGTCCAGAAGATAATTTCTTTTCACGTAAAACCACTGTTTATTCCCCAGCAACACGGATTCTTAACTGGCAGGTCAACCACATCGAATCTCGTTGATTTCACCACTGATATTACACAGGCTTTCACAAGTGGTCATGAGGTACATGCAGTTTATACAGATTTTTCTAAAGCCTTCGATGTTGTTGACCACCAGTTACTGATCCAAAAGCTGGGTCACGCTGGAATTTGCGGGTCGCTGCTGCGGTGGTGCGAGTATTATCTAAAGAATCGCTCGCAAATTGTGAAAGTTCGCGGTTTTAAATATGCACCGAAATCAGTACCATCAGGCGTGCCGCAGGGTTCCCATCTGGGTCCTTTATTTTTCCTGATCTTTGTAAATGACTTGTCCTACAATTTAAACTCCAAGTTTCAAATGTTTGCCGACGACTTAAAGATATATCGAGAAATCCAGTCTCCCCTAGACCTTGAAATATTGCAGCGTGACTTGAATACGATTAATGACTGGTGCGTTCGCAATAACATGGAGTTGAACTCCTCAAAGTGTTTTTATCTAAATTTTTCCAGAAAAAGAAATCCAACCAAAGCTATCTATTATATAAATGATATTCCACTTGAGGAGGTCAACTCTATGCGCGATCTTGGAGTTATTGTCGACACTAAATTAGATTTTAGAGAACATATTGACAGTATTTCCAAAAAAGCTTCGCGTCTGTCAGGTTTTGTAATTAGGCAGACTAAATTCCTCCAGGATCCAGACGTATCAAAATTGCTTTTCAACTGCTATGTGCGTAGTCAATTGGAGTACTGTAGCCCGGTTTGGAACCCGTCCTACAAAGGACATATAGAGAGGTTGGAAAAACTTCAATCTAGATCTTTCATACTCAAAAAATCTCTGTCGCATACTTGATAGTTATGACTCAAGATTGGCACATTTCAATATGTCTCCGCTCCAACAGCGAAGAGATATTGCGGATATAATGTTTCTACATAAACTAGTTAACGGATTTATCGATAGTTCTCTGTTGCTGGAACATATAAAAATAGCTATTCCACGTTCTTGTAGCCGTCTCCGAAATAGAAAAACGTTCAGCCTACCTAGAACTCGCACAAACTATGGTCAGCATTCATCACTGTATCGCATTTGTAATTCATATAATACCATATGTCAGGACTTGGACATATTTGACTTCTCGGTACCTAGTTTCAAAAAGAAACTTCAAGAATTAGTGAGTTCTTGGGATAGGGCCCGAGAGGCTGATATACTAAGTCATCCTAATTTATAAATTTATTAAGTGTGATTTAATTGAAGTTTCTCACTAAAGTACTTTAAAATTTTGCATGCTGTGTCCACTTCGAGAAGGTGACACTCGCTCTACACATGTTTTGTTTTTGTTTCTCTCGTTAAGCATAAAGAGTGTATCCAGTTTTGTGGACCAAATAAAAAAAAAAAAAAAAAAAAAAAAAAAAAAAAAAAAAAAAAAAAAAAGAACAAGCTTGATAGAGACTGAGCTGATACTTGATCCGTAAACTTGATACCACGCGAATTTGCAGCCTGTAACCAAGAAAGGTTGTCATGCAGATCCTGCCAAATACTTATATCGAGCAAGTTCATACTATCCAAAATAATGGAACTTGTACTCATCAATAGTCTTCTGGCATAACTAGAAGCAAATGATATCCTCAGTGATCGAGGAATCTTCTTGTTTTTCACTCACATCTGGAGGCAGTGCCATTGAACAGTATGGTTTTCCATACTATTTACTGTACAGCCTTATGCCAGAACAACCTGACTGTTTGACGTGGTACATAAGAAGACGGTCACAATAATTTTGCCCTTAGGTACAGGAAAGCGATTAACCCTCTCGATTCCCCTTTCACCACCCCGGCTAGTCTCGCTGTGTACAGACCTTAGTAAAGCGCCCATATGACGTCATCTCAGCATGAATTATTTTGACCATGTTGTTTGTTTATGTGTTGTAGAATGGGCTGGGTGCGAGTACGTGCTGGACACTGTGGGGGAGATAGAGACGTGGGCCGCCCTACCGACGGGCCGCGGCGAGGCGCTGCGCCCCACTCCCCCTGGCGCGGGGACCCCCAACCTTACCACTGCCCCCTCTCGGGGCACTCCCCCCGCCCCTCCCCCGAGGGCGCCCTCCGCCGACACTGAAAAAAACACTAGACCACAGGTACGTGCGAAGTTAAATGAACAGGCTGCCTTGGTTGACTAATTAGTTTTTGACGTGCAGATTGTGACGATACTGTGTATGCTGCCTTTCTGTAATTGTGACACCTACGACTTACCGTAGCTGTAATAATAGTCAATCAAGGCAAAGAGCTATCCTAGCTTAGTACCCGGAAAAGCTAGATTAACTCATATCTGTTGAAAAAAAATAAGACGACGATCCCTTTTACAGTTGAACATTTAACCCACAGATACCTCCACCTGAGCCACCAAAATCTCGGTCGCCAAGCATACCACGTATGCTACAAGAATCGATAGACGAAGGTCTATCTGAATACAACTGGAAGATAGAACGCGAAGAGACGCGCAACATGAGTCAACACAGCAACGAATACTCCATAAACAAGCACGAATATTCTTCCAAACACGAAGAATTTTTGACGCCAAAGCATAACGAATATAGTTCCAAACACAGCAACGAATATAGTCCTAAACACAACGAATATACAGGCCAACATAACAACGAATATACTGCCAAACACAGCAACGAATACACCACAAAACACAGCAACGAATACACAACCAAACATAGCGATTATAACACCAAACACAACGAATATTCTAGAAAAATATCACACGACATACTCTCCCGGGAATCTGCTCTAAACGAGCGATATTTCGAGCAAACATCGGACAAAGTACGAAGTAGATCTTTGGACAATTTATTGGGAGACAACCCTGCTCCACAGCCGACTAAATTGGCTGATCTAGGGCTGTCCCAATCACGTTTGAACGATAGATACCACTCGGTGGAGAGACTGGGCGGCGCGCCCAGCGTGACCAGCAGTAAGGGCGGGATGGAGCTGGAGTACGGCACTGGGTCCCGAGCTGTGCCCTCGCGGTACATCAAGAGTCAGTATGCAGGGAAGAGAGCCCCGGCCGGCTCGCAGTCTAGTCGCGCGTATATCGAGAAGAGCTCGGAGTTTGGGGGTGTCAGGTAAATTATTGTATTTGTATACTTTTTAATGTAGCACTACTTTGTGTTCTTACATTCAAGTTATTTGTAAATATTGTAAATAGAACATGATTCGGAATTGAATGGTCAAGAAAATAAATGATTCGTGTGATTTTAATACCGAAACTATGTACGTTCCAGATGGGCTGATGATCATTACTGAACATTAATTCTCGCGTAAGCTTGATATTTTATGTTTTAGCTCCTTCGCTTAACATCAGGCGGGCCTCGAGCTTGTTCCGTTACAATAGCGTAAAAAAAAATTGTTTCTACTTAAAAATTGAATATATCGATTCCCAAGATGCCTGCCAATCGTGGGGATTATAGCACAGCCTCCTAATGGGCCTCCCCATTAGGATTATAGATCCCCATAGGCATTTGTTCAGCGAGTGTACCACAAGGTTGTTGATGAATGATGAATTATTGTAGAATAGGTTAGGTTATGCTTAGTGAATCATAAAATAAGTTTAGCTTTTAGTATTATAGAAGCAAACATAAGGCGAGTAGGGTTCGGTTCAATTCATATTTACTTTAAAATAAACGTTGTCATGTTTCTATGTCTAGATCGTCAGCAATGTCGGACACTTCAGAGGCCCCGAGCCTGGCGTCCCACGTGCGGCGAGTCCGCGTGCCGAGTCAGGCCTCCGACGTGGACCAGTTCCTGGACGATCTGTTCTCGCCGGTCCTCGACCCCAACATCGACGAACTGTCCGACGCGCGCTCTCTCGCCGCCAGCATCAAGGGAGGCGCTCCTGCTCTACCTCTACCTCAACCTCTATCTCACAGCTACCAGGGCTTCATCGACACGCTCCTCGACTGCGACTACCACGAACAAATGCACGCCCTCAACGACCCCCGACTATCTTCTTTTATCAAGGGAGGCGGAAAGGAGGACAAAGACAAACCTAAGTCCCGAAAGGAATCCAGTGCGGACTCTGTCGATGATTACATCACCAATCTGTTCGATCCGATCTTTATGAACGATAGCCTGAAGAGGCTCACGGACGGGGAAGGGTTATCTGGTGCCATAAAGGGAGGGGGAGCGACCCCGAGGGCTGCGTCCGCGAATACTTCGTTGAGCTTCGGAGCTATGTCGCTGCCGCCGACTATGCCGGCCACGCCCGAAGCCCTAGCGGCGGCGCTGGGGCTCCATCTGCCGCCGCCGGGGACGGTCGATATCAACGCGTATCACCAGAATCTACAGCGAGCGTTCTTGCAAAGCGCGATGGCGCAAAATCTCCAGATTCAGCAGCAGTTGCTGGCTCAAAATCAAGCGCTGCAAACGTTACTGGCGGGGCAAGCAGTAGAACCGGGGGAGGAGCCGACGTCCCCGGTGCGAGCTTCGACAGTCGTGCACGCGCAGGTGCACTCCCCCCCGCGACACGTCGCGCCGCGCAAAGAGTCCACCACCAGCTCCTCGCCTGGGGCGCCCCCGCCGCCCCCGCCACCCATGCCTCCGCCCCTGCACTCGTCGGACCCTTCAGAAATCCGTGGCTTCATGGACCCTTACGGGCGAGCGAAGACCGTTCGAATAGGCAAGTGGCGGTGGCCACCGCCCAAAGACGCGGTCGGAGGTGACCCCACGCAAGATTTTACCAAATTCAAAATGCGACAGATCCAAAGAAGACACACTCCTCAAGCGCAAACTAACGGTTCTATAGAGCACGAACCTCCGCGCACTCGATCCAAATCCGAAGCAACACCGAACATCGAATGGGAGGAGTTCGAAGTTGACGGAATTATATCCCCGATCCCGAAAGACAGGGAGCCCCCGAGTCAGAGGACCACCAGGAGGAGCTTCGAAATCGGGGCGCAGCGGCCTTCTCCAGGCAGCGTGGGGAAACTGAAGCTCAGTTCGGAAATGAGACAGAGGTTGGAGCGGGTGACGGCGAACCACTCTGTTCGGAGTACCTCGTCAGCAGCGGAGACGCCTCGCACGGTGAATAAATTGGAGGATACTAGGAAGTTGATGTTGGAGCGGCAGCTGGGCGGCGGGCAGCGGTGGGACGCGGGTCCCCCGCCCCTTCCCCCAGCGCCCCCCGGCCCTGCGCCCCCGCCCCCAGCCGCCCCGCCAGCGCCCCCGGGTGACCCCGCACCTCCCCCGCCGGCCCCCGCCCCCGACCATTCGTCCTTTGCCCAGCTCCGACGTGACCGCGACACATTTGGCGTACACCAGAACAGAGAAGCAGACGAGCGGCACGCCTTCCTCGCCAACTGGAACTCGCGCCGACGCGAAGAGTCAGAACCTCCGCGTGACGACCTCGCCACTCGCTTCCTGACCTCCGACCGCCACGTGGACGCTGACCGAATGAGGGATGACTGGGGGGACGAGTCCAGCTATAACGACGGGGGACATAACGGCCGGGACGAGTGGGACTCAGAATCTGGCCTAGATCGTCGTGACAGGGACAACTACTCCGGCAGAGAAGCTTCAGAAATATATGAGATTCATCCGATGAAGAGGAAAGAAGAGAACGGCTTGGACGACAGCTTTGAGCGGAAGCGCTCCCCCTACTTCGACGACTTTGAGAGATTTGACGGCAGGAAAAACTCTAGGGACATGCTGGTCGGCCGAGCGAGGGACAGCCCTCGGTCTGACGCCGGATACCAGAACGAGAACACCGATACTTCCAAACGGGCCACGTTCAAAACTCACATGGCCCAGAAAGAAAGAGAAAGGAAGATTGAGGCGGAGAGACGGAATTCTGTATCGACGCACGTTACGGACAAAACGGAACATATTGAACGTAAGTCACACTCTTTTCTTTTGTTTCTATTCTTTGATTTCTTATCCTATATTTTAATGCTCACGAAAAATGTTATTCATTTATTACGATTTTCCAACAGACTTAACACTGAAAAAGCATTTCGCACTGAGGTTCAACAGACAAATGTCTATCTGCTTAGCATTAAATAGAGCATTATGCTTTGTAAGCGTATGCTGTAATAATGACTCTGTTGAGAACACTATGTTGTCTGATATTGGTTTTATACGTCTTCGTAGCAAAGTCTTTAAAACTGCTATTAAATTTTTTGTATAAACCTATTCTTCAACTGGCTCGTAACGGGCCTTTAAATGCTTTTTTTTTACTTTATCGCACTAGTGTTTTAAATAGAAAAAAAACAACGTTTGCACACTTCTCACCAAGGTGATTGTAATTTGTTTCGTTCGTTTTTCATACGAAAACAAACCAAAGAGTTTATTACCTACTGAAGCAGAACTTAAGAAGATTTAATTATAAACCTTGTTAATCAAATCATTATTGCTATCAAAAAGATCAAGAAAATATTTTAGTATCGAAATTTTCGTATTCGTTTCTCACAAGTGTTTTGAAAAACGTCGAATGAAACTCGTGCGCGTTGTTTATTACATTATCTCTACTCCATTTAGGCCTTCGATCTAGGTAGTCAGTCCTTGATACCACCTAGCATATAAGCATGCTTCACCCAAATAGATGGCGAAGAATTATCTTTTCTTAAAAATATGTGGCCTCCAGCAGTATTTTTATAGTATGTATTTCTTTGCACGTGCTTGTGCGTGAAGATGTCTGTTTAAAGGAGATAAATGTTCTACAACAAATATTGTTTGCTTTTCTCCGCCAATCCCTAAATGGTGACTGTAAAACTTATCAGCTGATTTAGTTTTATTGTATTTGGTACATGCCGTCAGAAGCGTAGAAAGGACAGTTTAATAATTATTGCGTTAGAACGCTTCGAAGCCTTGTTTGATTTAGCGACTATAATACACGAAATTATGTCCTTTTCTGCTAGTAGAGATTTCATTTAAACATTCTCATAATATTGGTATTTCATTCTCACTCTTTTTTACACGCAATTTTGCTACGTTATGACGATACAAGATTATCACAACACAATTGTACATTTCCCATATTCACTCCCACCACCTTCATTTAGGTCCAGAAAAATCGAAACAACACGAATTGTGACTTATTAAAACTTAGCCAATATATCTACATTTAAATCTTCATAAATTTTTCTATTCGTACAGTGTTATCCATTGGATAATATTGTCCCATTAATTTTCCCAATATCAATTCTAATGAGGGACTATTTTCATCCATCGGGTATGGTTTAAACTGCTACTGAGAATTTCTATATCAGATAAATATAACAATTGACGCTTTTGGCACTCCACCGACTAGGCGATCTAGATTGTATTTCCCAATAAAAATCCATTGTTCTAAATTTGAAATAAAAAGTATTTTTTTTACATTAGGCGACGCGCCCGCGCCGCTGGCCCTGCTGCCGTCGGAGCGCACGTTCGTGACGTACGGGCGAGTGCCGTGGAAGCTACGCGTGCGCAAGGAACTGTTCTCGCCTAACGAGACTTACACCGAGCCCGCAGTACTCGACCTGCTCTATGCACAAGTGAGTATCGCGACAACTGTGGAGGAGGAAGGAAGCTGCGCGTGCGCAAGGAACTGTTCTCGCCTAACGAGACTTACACCGAGCCCGCAGTACTCGACCTGCTCTATGCACAAGTGAGTATCGCGACAACTGTGGAGGAGGAAGGAAGCTGCGCGTGCGCAAGGAACTGTTCTCGCCTAACGAGACTTACACCGAGCCCGCAGTACTCGACCTGCTCTATGCACAAGTGAGTATCGCGACAACTGTGGAGGAGGAAGGAAGCTGCGCGTGCGCAAGGAACTGTTCTCGCCTAACGAGACTTACACCGAGCCCGCAGTACTCGACCTGCTCTATGCACAAGTGAGTATCGCGACAACTGTGGAGGAGGAAGGAAGCTGCGCGTGCGCAAGGAACTGTTCTCGCCTAACGAGACTTACACCGAGCCCGCAGTACTCGACCTGCTCTATGCACAAGTGAGTATCGCGACAACTGTGGAGGAGGAAGGAAGCTGCGCGTGCGCAAGGAACTGTTCTCGCCTAACGAGACTTACACCGAGCCCGCAGTACTCGACCTGCTCTATGCACAAGTGAGTATCGCGACAACTGTGGAGGAGGAAGGAAGCTGCGCGTGCGCAAGGAACTGTTCTCGCCTAACGAGACTTACACCGAGCCCGCAGTACTCGACCTGCTCTATGCACAAGTGAGTATCGCGACAACTGTGGAGGAGGAAGGAAGCTGCGCGTGCGCAAGGAACTGTTCTCGCCTAACGAGACTTACACCGAGCCCGCAGTACTCGACCTGCTCTATGCACAAGTGAGTATCGCGACAACTGTGGAGGAGGAATACACTTTTGGCCGCCATTATACGGGGTTAGCCTACCCTAATTTAGGAACCCCGAGCTCCTTTATATTTTATGTACGGTATGCCTTGTTTTGCCAAATAAATGTTTTTTATCTATGCCACCAATTCTACGCAATACAACATTTTAAATTCTGCTTTCGGTCTTCTGCTAACCCATTGGCATCGGCGATAATTATAACAATAGAATTTCATTCATAAATTGGCCATAGTGGTCCAGTCCGATGCCAACTTGTGTAACTCTTTAACAAAAAATGTTAACACAACCATAAGTGTACTTAACTACGCACTCATTGTGGAAATGAGTACACTCATATGTAAAAAATCCTCATAGATGTCAAGCAGATTATTATAAAAACTGTCTGTTATTGTGCACAATAAAACCCGCGCAAAAGCAAGTCAAATTCCCTTTAAGGAACTGAAACAGAATAGAAAAAAAAAATATTGAATACATGTCATTGTATGCTATTGGATCAGATCCTCGGTGCATGAGTTCGACTCGCACCTTTCCAGATTTATATACATAATGGATTTACAAAACAAATACCTAATTATTGATTGTGTTGTATACAATGTGGTACGTTTATCGCGTAGATCGTATACGACATAAACTCGACGACGCCCTCCCTGCGGCTGAGCAGCAGCGAGCGGCGCGCGGGCGCGGCGCTGCTGCGGGCGGGCGCGGGCGCGGGCGGTGCTGCGCAGCGGGCGCAGACGCAAGTGAAGCGGCAGGCGGTGGAGCTGGCGCGCACGTGGCCCTTCTACTTCGCGCGCCTCTTCGCCGTCAGGGTGCCGCCCGGGGAGAACGCGGTCCTAGCCGTCTCACACAACGCTGTTACCATCGGAGTCAAAGGTTATTTCTATTTTTATGGATAGATATTACTACCACCATAAAAAGAAAATCATAAAGGCACATTTCTATTCCCCTAAGGGATAGGCCGAAGTGTTAATATAAATCACTACGTCTTCAGTGTTCTATCAAGCAGACTCACCATTGGGTCCTTAAACAATGAAGGGTTCGATCTGATGTTAATTTACTTGAAAGTGACATGACGTTCTCGTAATTTTGAGTTTTGTTTTCTCTCTTTAGGTTAAAATAATAAATAATATCAAGTTGTAAGGTCGTTTATAGTTACAATAATTTTTCATTTTCATGTCCTCTGTCAAATGAAAATGGGAAACTATTGATCCTAGACTACTAGATTCCTTATAGAAATTATAGATTTCATGTTGATCTTCATTTTGGATAACAGCTGTCTTGGTGACAGATGTTTTGATCCCATATAATAGTGAGCGAACCAGTTGCTATTTACTGGGCACAGTCCTAGGCTCCGGAATGTTGTCCGGCCGGTTTGATTGAACTAGCTTCGAGTAGGAACTCGAAGCCAGCGGCACGCTCCTTAGCACATGCCCCTTGCGGTCACTCATCCAAGTAATTACCGCAGTAAACGTTCCCTTACCTAGTTGTTCGTAGGTTTAGGGTTTAAGAACGACTAGCAAACTATACTACGGGCACTTTAAAGTTTGGGCAGCTTTAAGATTGAGAGGATTGTATACCTTATATGCATACTGTGTGCAGGTCCCCTGGGGCTGACGGTGCGCCGCTCGGTCCCCCTGGCGGGTCTGCGCGCCTTGTCCCCCGCGCCGCACTCCCTGCAGCTGTGTCCCCCGCGCGATGCCCCCCTCACGCTGCACGCGCCGCGCGCGCACCACGCGCACACGCTCATCGCGCTCTTCGCCGCGCAAGCAGAACAGGTATGTAACTCTCCCCTGGACTATTTTCTGAACTATTATTTTATATGGATAGAAGGACAAACGAGCAAGCGGTTCCCCTGGCTGATCTCCGTCGCCCACAGTTGCGATGTAGCCGTCTGAGGAGGGAATGCGCTTTCTACTTCAAGGCCCCTATGTCGTATCGGTTCGGAACTCTGTCAGTTATAGTTCGGAAACACTTCAGTCAGCTGCTGGTTCTTTGTTTATCACTATATAGAACCTACATAGAACCTCCGTGAGGTTCGCACAGTTGTCGATATCCAGACGTCAACATGAAATTGATGATACATCATGCTTTGTCAAAAAGTCCGATGGCGAAATTGAGCTGAAGCTTATTAAACAGAAGTTCCTCGGAACACTCCCCCTGATAGATACATAGATACAGTGAAAGCTGCAGAGTGATCCAACATCTCTACACGCAGTGCCAATAAGCTGACCATTGCATGGTGGTAGGGCAATTTGCGAATGCCCGCCTGGCTAGCTACCACCCTCAAGTAGAAAATCTGTCGCCAAACACCTAACGGTGTGTTCCGGCAGCTGTCCTTGAGAGCCAGTAATTCTAGGTTAGTCTGAACAACATCTTCGACCACATCATCGCTTACCATCAGGTGAGATAGTGGTCAAAGGCTAACCTATCAGGCATAAAAAAAAAATAAAAAAAAATAAAAAAAAAAAAAACCCCCAGCTCTGATTACATTATCATCGGTCTGCGTACGAGTGAAAAAAAGCCTGTGATAGTAAAGTAGGGATGCGTTTGGATGACAAATTAAAGAAAACTTACACGTCAAACTAGTAACTTTAATCGCAAACGCCTTATCTCTCTTGATAAAGTTTAGCTGTTATAATTTTATATATATTTATTGCAAAATTACGAGTGTGTAAAATAGTCATGTGGATTCCGCACTCCCGACTATAATTTTCCTGTTGTAGTTTTGTAATGTTTGATACAGAGAATACGATATTGCAAAAAAAAATTAAAAATAATTCTGTCTTGGAAAATTAATTAAGTGTCAACTTCGCCATTTACTTCCATCCAGAAAATTTTAAAGGAACGTGTTTTGATGGTGCGATATAAAAAAATATTCATTATTTGCTTGCTGCGATAAATTCATAAATTTTATTTTGCTAAAACTTGTTCAAGCTAAGCTATTTAGCTTTTGTAAGTCTTTAAAGGGCTTATTTGGGACAAGGATAGCGCCATACACGCCACGTGCTGATGAAAAGAGATGTAGATAGCACACATAAATTATTGATATTTACACGCAAACCACGCTATCATTTGAATTCTATTTTTGAAGACGTTACATAAGTAATTAATGTATTAGGCCAAGCTTCAGTGCAAGGACGGAGTTCTTCTTTCTATGGTAGCCCACTGAGCAAGTATGTGGTAGCCATCTAGGATCCACCATTTTGGATTATTGACAGGTGTAATGTAACCATAGTAACCATTGTTGTAAACAAATTAAGATATGTAAGTTTTATGTTGTTAAATACTCTGCTATAATATAAAAAAAATAACAACTGCGTTTGGGTTTATGTAAATGCCAAATAAACTAGTTAATAACAGAATGAATATGAACGGGATATTTACCGTGTTTTTTATTACTTTTGAGCTCACGATATTTCGGCGCTGTTGCAAGCGCCATGATCACGAGTATACTGAAGTCTATTCGAGTGAATGGAAGGCACTAAGAGCACACGAACCGGTCTACCCTCTTTTTTGGTACTTGGTACTTGGTGTGTGGGCTCTTTTCCGCAATTTTGCCGCTCTTGTGCAGCCTATTTTGCGTGGAGCCGGTCTACCCTCTTTCTTGTAAGTTTTTTCGGCAAGGCGATGCTATTATTGACACTGTCACTCACACCACTATTTCAATTTGGACATGCAAAACTATATATTGTCTTTTTCTACTTTTTATTTTGGATATGAAAAGTAGAGTGTTTAACACGGAAGTAAGTCATCAATTCCTATTCGGACCGCCTAAACACCTCGTACAGTAATTGATTCCTGTCTACCCCTGTATAAAAATCCATTATTTGGTGAATATGAGTATATTACATTAACTTATTCAACGTTTACATATAAACAGTGTATTTGAAGTGTAATTAGTTAAAATGTATAGGGTTATATTTTGCGTTTTGGACACGGTACCCTAAATTTTAACGAACTTTGCATTATTAGTAGCGAGACTCCGCCGTCTGCCCTTCCGTCCAACCGTAAGTCACAGGTTCCGTTCTCTTTAACATAATAAGTCGTATTTTTCACATAATGCCATAATATGTAAACATCTTTGTAGATTGAACAACGCGCATCCACATAACGATTAAAAAGTAAAACGACTCGTCCAAGACCAGTTTGGTTCACTTCCGAAATTGCTCAATACATTACTCGTTCATACATAATACTTGTTTGTTACTCATGTGAAATGGATGACTTGGCTCTTTGCCGGAACACAGATATCTTATTTGAAGTGCTGTAAAAATCTCTAACATTATTTTGTTAAGATACTTATAGTGTCCTCTAATCATAATTGCAATCTTACTTGATTTTTGAATGAATCTGTGTTATAAGATATTCAAGACATTTTGATGGAAACAAATTTGTGCTCTATGCTCTACAGCTCGAGGTTTCAGGTTCAATCCCTGGGTCAGTTTCAGGTTCAAAGGTTTTTTAACTACGAATTTCTAAAGAAGAAAGCATACTGGAGTCTCGACTTGTCCCTGGTAGATGACATAAATCTTCCCCACATCGCACAGCTGGAAGCCGTCCACCGTTGAACTCCCTCATTGAAAAAGAATTGCCATAATCGTTACGCTTGCCGTGGGCGTGGGGATTGTAGAGTAAAATGGCAGTTTATCAAAAGTTGCAAAAAATCCCGGCGCTGACCGTCTGCGCTTAGCTATCAAATTTAATAAATTGTTTTGACGCTGAGTGTAAAAAGAAGTATTCTTATAATACCTTCATAATAGCGTCTAAGACGCTATTATGAAGGTATTTTTGAAGCGCTCGTGGCGTAGCTAACTTAGTGACCACTATAGCGGCATTCATACTGAGCGTGCTTCGAAGGGCACGGTTAGCCGATGACAGTCGTTATAGCTGCTACGAGTATATACTGGGTATGCCCCCCAGCCGCATGAAATTGTAGTGTTTCTCCGTTGCTGCACAGATAAGTCTACTCGTGCCTGTACCAGTTCCAAGGCAAAGATTGCTACCAAACTGAGAACAATCATTTTTTTGGGCATATCCAAGACGCAACCGACAATGTTATTGAGCAGTACCCTACCCGTAGGTAAACGTAATTTTAGCTATTTTTTGATAGTCTGAGGGGTGATTTATGGAATTATGTGCATTGTTGGCCAATAACTGTTCAAGATAATACAATCAATATTGTTTTAAACACATTAATGCCATGATCTTGTTGAATGATTATGAAACCTGGCTTCAAGTCTGAAAAACTGTTTACGTTTTTAATTTTCCGCCATACACGAACCCTAAAATAAGAAAATTTAATTCTTTTTTTTATAATAGTTAAGTATTATTTTTGAAACGGACTAAAAAATTATATGTGTCTGTGATTGATGAACTGTCCCGCGAGTCATCCTATAAGAGTTCCGTATTCAGGATGCAAGCAACCCTAAGCAATAAAGCATCCAGGTTGGTGCTAAAAAGCACCAACCTGGATGCTTTATTTATAAAACTAAAAGCAAAAAGTATAAATGAATAATTAAACACATTAATTTCCTTTACTCTGCGCCCATTGTCCGGAAGTGGGACGGCTGGCAACATTAACATGATTGGTAAAATGCAAAGATAATAAACAACATTAAGTGTCGCAGGTATAAAGTCAATAATGATGTAACTGCATATCGTAAAGATCTCGGATTGAGGTCAGGGAGACTTGAGTCGTGCTTAAAGATGATTTGTTATTATATAGCGAACGAGTTTACCTACTTATCTTATACCTACATGTCTTGGAGTCTGTTGGTGCTGTAATGCCACTTAACTTATTATCTTTTTATTTTTGATGATGTGACCAGACGGTCTACTCGTCGCCTGATGGTAAGGTTCATGCCTGCCCATTATAGTTACAGTGTCACAGTCCTCGTTCTGCAAGACACTGCACTGCTCTCGCCAGTCAGTCAAAGTAAGAAACATCTTCTCTGTAAATAAATTAAAACTGGTCAAGTGCGAGCCTAACTCGCGTGGAGGAGGGTTCCGTTCTAAATCGATGTATTTCCTGCAATTTCCTATGTACTGTGAACTATATAGAAAGCTCATAAATTCTTTACATTTTCAAACTGTTATAATATATAATATAATGGTAGTGTAAGGATTGGTAAATTTTGATCAATTCTCTATAATATTTTATTATAATATGCGAAATTAAATTAAAATTTTGAATAGCCCTTATCAGCTCTTTGATTTGATATGCCGCATAAAGTATAAAACCTTTTTTCCAACTACTTCTTTAAAATATGTTGTTCTTTTTACAAAAATGTAGAGTACCCTCTTTTGAAAGTACAAAAATTAAATTTTACTGTAAATTTGAAGGGGTGAAAATAGGTTCAAATTCAATTTATTTAAGATTGTAGAAAAAGATATATGCGGTAGACCCTAATTTTTCACCCGATGTAACCGATATACCCTATATTTTTTTCATCGGATGTACTGGTTCTTAAAAAGGATCTTCATACCAGTTTAATTCAATTATCCTGGATGGGAATTGGATCAAAGTCAAAATCATTTATTCAATTTAGGCGTCTACGACGCGCTTATGAAGGTCAGTTACAAATTTTAGTATTGAAATATTCTACATTGTACTGCCACGTTCAGCAAATAAATTGTATAGAGCCACTGCGAGAAGAACAGGCAAGAAACTCGGGGCCATTCTTTTAAACATCTTTTAACAATGTGTTACATACTTACTATATAATAGAGTTATTACAATATTTGTTTAAATTATGTAGGTGACAGGCAATAGCTTGGCAGAGGCGGAATTGTCCAGGCATTTTTGTCGTTTAAGTAATCAGAAACTGTGTAGTAGAATTTTTTAATCAATATGTTTTTCACGTGCACCGCTATTTTATCTTTATTCCTAGTATTGTAATCGTGATTGTCACTGTTTAATTTAAATTTACTCAAATTTTTACGAACATACATAATTCTCTCATAATTTCACATGGATGATTAGATTGGAAAGGGCATAAGTTCCTGTGGGAGTTGCCAGAAGCGACGAAGGTAAAAAATATGCCACTTGGTAGCAGCTCCTTCCGAAGAACTGCCATCGTTCACTGTGATCCCTAATCCCCAAGGCGACTACCAAGCGTGGGGATTATGGCAAACACAAAATAGAGGAGGCTATTGTTCAACGGTGTATGTTTTCCGGCTGTTGGCGTGATGTGAAATCTAATACAGTTACCTAATCTAGGAATCGAAATCTAGATCGTTACATATCATAATTCTTTTGTTATTGTCAGACTAGATTTTTCGAACTGTGCATAATAAAATATTCATATCAAAACGTTAGTTACGTAAAGTTAAAATCAGCCTGCCCGTTTCCAAAATCGACCATTCATGGCAAACCCGTACTAGAGGATTTGTAAACTTGCGATTGAAATATGTTATTATTACGTTTTCAAATCGCTGTCTTGAAAAATTTCCAAATCTGCCTGACAAAAAAGTTCTATACGAGTGTAATAATTATCGAACCTGCTCACAAAATGTTACGAGTATCTTTTCAGAAATGCAACCTGTATAGGATAACTTGCGGAAGTTCGGAAATCGGATTTGCAATTGAACCCAAGCTGAAGCGAGCTGAAGCGAGCCCGAAGAGTCTCCGACGACACTTTGCGCTCGCTCGGTCAAATACTGTAAAAGATAATATTTAAATAGTGCATAGAAAGTAGTATTCCCTGCGAGTAAGCTGTCTAGATAAATACACCCACTTTAATTTCTCTGTCCTTTGATCCAGCCTTTGAGTATTCTTTACGGCAGGCAGATAAAAAAAAATACCAAAAATGGAACCGACTTCAACAATCAAATGTGTGAAATGAAAGTACCAGTTATCTCAATATTGTGCGCATGGTACCGACTTCGATAAGTTATTTCACACATTTTAGTGTACACGTCGATTCCATTTTTTGTAAAAATATAATTTTCTGATCCATTTTAGTGACCCTTGCTACTTATGGGATCGATTGTCATTTACTGTCAAATATCATCAATATAGGAAAATACTTTTCAGTTATTGGAGTGTAACTCAGAAACGGCTTGACCGATTTTGATGAAATTAATGGGACCACACGGCAAGCATCAGCTTTCAAATAAAAAAGAATACTACGAGGACTAAATCGGTCAAACACCACTGCTTACCCCTTCAGAGGAACAATTGCGTGATGATTATACGCCTCAAAGGAGCAAACATGAAGGCCTAAATGTGCCGTTTAGTGCCTAAATGATCGATGTTCTTCTTATACAATGTTTTGCGTTGGATAATTCTTACGATTTCTGTTTGATAATACCTTTGTAACATGATTACTATGTTGTAATGTTTAATTGTTGTAAAAACACTTCTTTGGGCGTTACACCGTACTTACGTAGGTACCTACCCATTATGCGAGCTTAAACATGATTTTCCAGGTTCAGATTAGAAACGGTTTTTTTAGACATACAATAGTGGAGGATGATTTGAAAGTCGACGCGTATTAGAAACTTCCCCGGCTTCGCACGTGTAAAATAAACAAAAATTATAAATTTAAACACTTAAAAAAGTTGTGTTAGGTTTTCGAAAAAAATACGCGAGCAAATATACGCGATTTAAACCGTTTAAAGTTGTTTAATTACTACTTAAAAAAGTTGTTACCTATAGTGACATAGTTGTAATAGTTAAAAATATAGTATTGCTAACTTTTTGGTAGATATTGATGTCCTCTATAAAATTGTAGTACATCACTTTGCTCTATTGTCAATCATTTCCTCAGCGTACGCGATATAACGATTTTTTTTGGTATTTGGATTTTCACGCGTTGTGTTACATTGCCGAAGTTTTCATCGGGATCCGTATCCCTAACATTTTGTTTTTTTTTTTTTAATATTGTTATGTTTTCTGCTATGCGGATTACATTACAAAATTACAAATATACCATAGGATTTTTTTGTACAACGTATAGAAGTTTGAAAATATTCTATACGTGGTATGCCTATGTAGAATTCTAATGGTGAAATATTTTTTTCATATCGGTCCAGTAGTTATAAGTTTATTCCTTACAAACAAAAATACAAATCTTTCTTTTTATAATATTAGTCTAGATGTAGATTTACGGAAGGAAAATGGTGACATCTAGCGGGACTTGAACCCGCAACCCCAGAATACTGTTCTGTGGCGTTATATACCAATTATGCAATGGAAGCGCGTGAAGAGTCGAATTTTAGGTCTTCGCTGCATATTTAATTTATTGCTTAATCGTTACGATTATTTAAAACGACTAATTTTTAATGATACTAAATACTTATTTAATTTAGGCCAAGTCCAGTGCGCTTGGACTTAGGCTTTTATGTTTACATTTGATACAACATTAACATTTCAATTGAATTAACAAAAACAAAAAAATTTGGAGACACATTGGATGCACTCAGGAATCTTTATTAAATTAATTTAAATTATTCTTTCTTTGTTCCCACAAAGAAGAATAATTAAAATCGATTTCTAGTTTACGGAGTTATAATTTAACATACAAATACATATCAAAACCGGCCGATCGCCAATTGGACTTACGCACGAAGGGCTCTGCCCCAACACGGAATAAAAATTAAACGCTCGTTGCGAAGTTTGCTTAGCTGTTCTTAACAGATCAGCAAAGTTAAGCAACGTCCGCTGCGGTCATGAGTTGGATAGGTAACCGCTAGTGATATTACTACTGAGCGTGCACGTGCTTAGGAAGGCACGTTAAGCCGTCCGTCCCGGTTGTCGTCTTAGGATGGCAGTCGTTATAGCACGGTGGTAGGGCATTTTGCGTATGCCGGCATGGCTAGCTACCACCCTCAAGTAGAAAATCGGTGTCCAAGCACCAAAAGATGTGTTCCGGCAGCTGTCTATGAGAGCTAGTAATTCTAGGTTAGCCTGAACAACATCTTCGACCACATCATCACTTACCATCACGTGAGATAGTGATCAAAGGCTAAACTAGAATGTATAAAAAAATAAAATAAATACTGTTCGTGACTCCCCTGTCAAGCGTCGGGATTATGGCAAATCCCCCCAATAGCGGAGATCACGTTCAACGCTGAACGTCCTGGTTGATGATGATGATGATACCCTTACATCCATTTCACACTTACTTCACGGTGTCAATACTTTCCATGATTAGAGCGGACTAAAGTGAAATCTAGAACCAAGGTATACAGTTCCTAGTACTGTAAATTACAGTTCATTCATACAGATGACGTATTCTAGCCTGTAATCTATTACAGTTGAATAATGAAACACAATAGGCTTATTTATACAAACAAACAACGGCGCGAGGCACGCTCGTACAATAACTCCATGGCTAGCGGCACCAATTACTTGCTCATTAAGAAAGCTCATTTGCATTGCAAATCGTTGTGCACTGCGATCTCTAGTAGAAAAGGCATTGAACTCTGCTTTAATTATGAAGCAAGGTTTAATCCTATCCTGCTCATTATAAGAAAATGGCACTAAGGACACGAGTGACCTGCGCAGCATTGCCTTGCGTTTACTGAATAGCCCTTTATCGTATGGTTTGTTCCATCGAAAGCACGATATGTCGAATATCACTTTTATGAAAAATAAAAAACTTTTGACGAATCGTCTTACAGGATCATCAAATATTAAGGGTTATTTTTTGTGTGGAAGGTTAATTTTAATAGGACCTCCAAGATACTCCCATTTAAAAATTATTCATTTCGTAAAAGTAGTTTTTTTTTAAATTTATAGCTGATAGCCTTTGACCACTATCTCACCTGATGGTAAGTGATGATGTGGTCGAAGATGTTTTTCAGGTTAACCTAGAATTATTGGCTCTCAACTTTGTTTAAGGTTCACTGAGTTAACTGAAAAAAGTTTTTTAATAAATATTAAAGTTTGTTAGCGGTCACCCATGTAAGTTACGCAGAAAATATTACTACACTAGAGACTTAACTGTCAAGGAGTAACAAGGAAGCTAGGCGGACAAACTCACTTTCGTATTTTCTTGAAGCGTTTTATTTCTGAGCCCTTTGTGTTACCTAATGTTTCCGTCATAGATTTTAATGCACTTTCAAAGAGGAAACGTCTCAATTACACGGCGTGTGTTTTAGCATTATTATAACTTCATGTGAGTGTGTTCATGAAGTGTTGCCATACATTTAAAGGAGAGCACCAACACCCGTTATCGAGGGTGTCCGTTAAGCCGACACCAGGTGGCACTATTACATCGGTAAGCAGTAATTCCGCTAAAATCATAGATCTCAGAGATACTCGTAGTTTTATTTCTATTTGAAACCGGATAGCTATTTTACTTCAAAAACAGTTGTGTTTGCCCAATACTGCGTCGAGACAGAATATCCACAAGCTGGTGTGTACCACTAGGATTACTGGACTAAATAGCGTAAATAATATATGATTAGAGCATTCTTCACAAAGATCAATGTGCTATATCAAACCAATATCCCATGGTTTTATTAGGGCGTAAACCACTTGACGCCAATTTCGTTATTTTTGATCACATTTTGTGTCAATGGTACATATTAAATGTGGTCAAAATTATCGAAAATAACGAAAATTACGAATACGGCCTTAGTAACCGTTTGCGAAAACGGATAGCCCAGATCAAAAATGTCGTCACGTTTTTGACACAACTTTTATATGGTTAGGAGATTGATTAGATTCGCGTTAAACCAATATTAGAAAAAAAAAACTATCGTAGTCGGACTATCATCACCTGACGATGCTTCTTCGAAATTTGTTCTAATTTATGTCTAACATTGTAATTTTTGCATTCACGCCTGCTAATCGAATACACTGTGATTTTGTAAAGAATGAAAGGAAAAAATATAGTTAAACAATAGCATAGGATAAATTTGAACTATGACTGGTGGTGAGTGCCACGGTAGGTCAATTCGTAGAGCATGTCCCGCCCCTAAAGATGTAGGGTCGCGGGTTCGTATCACGCTCGTTGTTCAAATTATTCCTTACGTTGTGATTTTATAAGCTTGTCTGATTTAGTTAGATGGTGGCTCTGATATCACTATTCCTAATGCCTGAAGCATTTTTTGTGGAATGTCGAAAGTCCAGAACTCCAGAAGTCCAAAAAAGAATAGGATGCCTGACAACTAAAATCAAAGTCCCGATAGATATTAAAATTATTTATTTAGTTTCTTTTTTAAATCATAGACTTAACGAAAGAGGAATGCTGTGATTCCACACACATACAATTCCAACTGGACATTTTGATAAAGAATCTCTCACAAGAGGCTGCGACTCGCTGATACCGTCATTTGTATCACGTATCCGGTATTTTCACGTAAAGCGTGAAAGGAAACGGTAAATGATGAGACTTGCGCTTAGAAAAGCTATCTTTATTACCTGTCCAGATCATATCTCGGTTCATTCGTAACGTGGAAGCGGCCGCGTGTCGTTAAACGATAGAAAATATTTACAGCTAATCTAGAAACGTTGATTTATTTGTAAAGTCTTTAGATCTTGCATTTACGTGCCGAAAAATCGTGTTATTAGAATATCTGTAGATATGTTTGTATTGGAGACTTATATGTTTATATAATGGAAACTGACCTGCGCAAAGGCCTTAGTCACATTCCGAAAACTGGCAGACGTAATCTCTATGTTGGATTTTGATAAAAAATGTCAGTGTAAAGTGGCCTCGAGGTCGGGCCATCAGTGAGTGCGCGGGCACAGGTTGTCTAGTGGCGCGTGCGGCCGGCGGCGAGGGCGACGAGGGCGCGGGCAGTCCGGCCGCAGCCGCGCTCTCGCGCGCACCATGCAGCGCCCGCGCCTGTCCTCCGCCATGCGCGATAACTGGCGCCATCTGCAGCGTATATACGGCCTTGAATTCGAGTGCGAAGAGTTTCATCCCCCGCGGCGCGCCCCCAGTCTCGACTCCCTCATCAACTCGTCGGAAGAAGCCGCGTCGAGCGCAGACGCATCGGCCCCGGAAGACTCCGACTCCGGCGCCGATACGCGCCACGATCCCGATCCTCCCCGAAAGAAAATCACCTCCGATAGAACCAAAAAGTATCCCCAAAGTTACTCGTCCTCCTCCAGTGGTCACATGGAGACCATTCACGAGGAATCGACGGAACCCAAAGTGTCTGTGAAGGAGATCCTCGCACGATTCGAAAACTTGACGGAAAAGACCGATACTCAGGTCAGTGCCGCTGTGTTTCTGTGATATTCTAATTATGTACATTTTTCTGTGAATGCAAACGTTTTCGCAATGCCATTGTTGTGGATAAATCATGCGAAATTGGTTTAGTCGACAGAATTGTCGCATGTTTGTATACGTTACAAAATGCAAGCTGATGATGAAAACGTGATAAGTAATTGCATATTGAGTATTTATTTTTTGTCTGTATCGTGCGCGCGACCACTTTCCAAACAGTTCACATTCTCTGTTTAATAATGATGTGATTAAACGATTCATGAGCGTAATGAAAGAAAAAGTAAAAAACGGAACACGCGTGATAAGTACTATCTTTGTTTCATGAGTCTTTCTTAGCATTTTTGCTTCTAAGTTAATCAGTTTTTTTTGATTTTCCGCATTACACGGCCTGTTCATCTGCTTCGCCAATTTTTTCCTATTTTAGTTCACAACTGCTGTACGTCTTTTAACAACTTCACCTACTTTTCCCGATAAGGTTAATAACAATGTAGCACACTACGCTTTCGTATTTTCGTTTTATTTTACTGTGAGTTGGTTATAATTAATTATGTTATTATGCAGGCGGACATTTGACTGGTTCGAGTAAGCACGTTGAATATGTATTACTTTCGTTATTAACGCCCTTGAAACTTTCTTCAATACAATTTACATGTTGATCGTTTTAGAAACGGCTGTTTGCGTCTTTATCTGATTTACAAATATGAATTATGATTAAATTAGCTTCCTGTTTTTTTATAAATTTATTATCATTATGTTAGAGTTACAAAAATGAGACTAAGTGCGGATCCCTTTTCTTTTACAATAGAGATTAGAATATACACGTGTTAAGTAATACAAGAAAACTCTAAAAAAGTAGGTAGGCACACATTGTTGTTTCTTCAAATTATTTCAAGATATCTAACATATTATCTGTTACTCCAAAACCTTCTGTATCATGATGGTACATTGCGTTACGATAGATTCTACAGGGTTATTGGTAAAATGCTAACAACCTCTTAGGGTTGATTTCTGCTAGTCCTAAGAAACGTTTTGAAATGTTTTATTCGTTTTGAAAAAAAAAACATATTTTTCTGTGTTTGAATGCCTACTCCGAGCCTAGAGCTCCTGCCGCGGCAACACTGGACCGCGCCGTGCTCCCTTTGAATAGAATTTTGAATATTTACATCGAGCAAAGTAGTGAAAAATATGAAATAATAAATTACAGGCAAAAGAGATTTATGACATCAGGTGGTCCTTGTGCTTATTCAGTCAAAAACATATTAAATAAAGAAACATAAAATAAAAAAAAAAAAAAATTCAAAACAAACAAATATTCTCAAAATGTTTCTTATGACTAGCAGAAGTCAACCCTAAGAGGTTGTTAGCATTTTACCAACAACCCTGTATAAGCAATACTTTGAGATATTAACAGTAATAAAAACTAATTTTGTGATATAATATGTGACACGATTACTTCAAATCGACGAGTTCGACATGACGTTTCCTCTTCCTACGTTATCCAACGCTGCAAATCATCGTCTGACCTTTAAGAGAAGCTACAATCAGTTGCATAATAAAAATTAGATAGTAATTTAACTTTTAATCGCGATTTGGGTCCATTACCTCAGGAATTTCAAAAGACTATAAATAAAAATTATTTACTTCCTAGTGATTTGAAGATGAATGTATATTAAGAGTAAATACATTGAAAAATAAACGCCGCGATTGTCATGCCATTTCTTCTTCCTTCTAGAGCCGTGAAAAACATTCATAGATTACTAGCTGCGGCCCGCGTAGACAATGATAAAAAGTGATAATGATGAAAATTATTCTATGCTAACTCTATATTCCAAGATTCACCCAGAAAAGGTCGAGCTGTTTCAGCTTGAATTAGTAACAATCATATACACTTTACAAAATTTAGAATTCCACTAATATAAATGCGAAGGTTTGTGAGTGAGTGAGTGAGTGAGTGATGAGGTAAATGTGTATCGTTGTTACTCGTACTGCTTCACGCTGTAATGGCTCAACCAATTTGGATGGAGCTTGTAATATGGATATTTTAACACATAGCGGGTGAAACCGCGCTCGGCGCAGCTTGTAACTGAATAATATTGAAATAATATTTAAGTTAATGTCACAATCCTGTTTTTAAATTTAACAACGCTTAGTAATTAATAAGTACGTAAAGACAATTAATCTTTCAAATTATTCACTTCCTAATTTATTTTCAACTAGTTGTACGTGCGACTTCGTTCGCGATCGTTAAAAAACTGATTGTGGTGAATGTTCCAGATTTTAGAATTTTATCTTAGCACGGTGCAAAACTATATAAGGGTGCGAGGCTGCCTTTGGGGTGCTGTGCTGCCCGCGGGGTGCCGGGCTACGCGTGGAGCGCCGGGCTGCCCTTTGTTAGAATAGTGACGTGTGACCCCACACTCGTCACTATTCTAACAAAAAAAGAATGATTCAAATCGGACTACGCGTTAATAAATTACGACTAAGTGTATCTACATTTTGATTTTCTTCCCCTCTCCTGAGGGAACCGTACTGAATTTCGGGATAAAAAATATACAGTGTCCTTCTTCGTAGTATGAACTCAAATCGTGCTAAGTTTCATTGAAATTCATTTTGTAGTTTGCGTTGGCGTGGTGCGCGGCCATGATAAAGATGTACAGACAGACAAAAATTAAAAAAAGTACAGTTTTGGCATCAGTATCAGCTACAGAGAGCTCTAAATTTTTTTTTCCAAAATATCTGCCTTGTACAGGACTGGATCTGTTACAGTTTCATTATAAGTATAAATTCGCGCGGATTATTAATGTGTCCAACATCAAATAATTTGCATTATTCATATATCATGATTGATAAAGAAGTGCTACTTCTCATACACTACAAGAACAAAGTGTTTGTCTTATGTCACAGTATCGGCATGCGGGGTGTTAACCCTTGGCGAGTCAAGGCAAGCAGGTGCAGTCGATAGCAATTAGACAACTATTGCTATGGCACATGTAATAGATACTCACCTATTCATTTATGATATTCACAGGCTAGGTCTAGGCTGGCGACTACGCTAAGAATTAAATTGTTTATTGAGTAAATTATAATTAATAATAAAAATTGTCTTGCGTACTCAAAGAGTAAAATTTAGTATATATAAATGTCACTGTGCTGTCTGTCAGTTTGTCCATCCGTATATATATTATGTACCACGGCTGTCAAGCTCATAACCTGAATGTGGTACGAACCCGAAGTTTAGATATATTTAGCGCGAAATCATTAATATAAAATTCAGTTAAGTTATTATCACGGAGGGTTCCATTAGTGCCGAAAAGATTTCAAAAGTTGACAGTTATGAGCCTATCTCTGAAGTTTCTGTACCTATAACAACACACCGGGGCCCCAATTCTCTTAGCTATTGACCAAACGCCACACTACTGCGATGCTTCTGCGATCGAACTGCTGTTAATGTGAAATTCGGTAGTCTGCTAATTCTAGCTCCTAATCGCAGTTGTATAGCAATCGCGTCGCCATCGTATGGCTTTGCTACTACCCACTTCCGCATCTAATTTGCAAGCTCGATCTTAGAAGATATATCTCACCTAAAAGAGTATATTTGGTACATAAGTATCGTAAACTCTATTGTAAGTTATAACTTTCGAGCATATGGAAAACTATACTCTATATAAACATTCCGATCGTAGGTTGAATTTTAACGCTATTCACGCCCAAAAACTCGAGACTCCCATTATAAACCCCCAAAATTTTCGAATCTTCAATAATCAGAATTGCAAAATTCTTGAAAAATATTAATTTTTTTATTTATTTATTTATTCAATTAGAACGGTTACAAACACCACTTCAACTAACGATAAAAAATATAGACACATTCAATATTCAATTATATGTAAAAAAATAAAATAAATGTCGATTTAAAAATACATTGTCAAATGGTGATACAAAATACCTAATAGTAATAACAATTTGAAAAAATAGACACAATTTAAAATTATAAACACAGTTTAAAATATTAATAAAAATATTATTTAGTAATTATTATGAATAAATGCGTTTTTCATGTTTTGTTTATAACAATCAAAAGAAAATGTTAGTGTGCTAGGATTGCATCAAATAGTGAAAACCTATGATTTTAACCTTTTTCTTTTACGAGTCTGCGACGTGACGTGGTACAGCGAGGCGCACTTGTTCAGATTAGTTTATTTGTCTAATAGCGTGTACGAGTGTGAATTCATGACTTTTATGTTTATTTGTGCTATTTGGTCATACATGATATTCAGATTGCTATCATATCACTCATAGCATAGCTTGTTCGAAGTGCAAAATGATTGTAATCGGTTCAGCGCGCGACTACTTTTGAAACGCGTTGAAGTGCAAACTACGCTACTACACATTTTTATACACACTAGCGGCCCGGCCGGCTATATGCACGATAATTATAAATTGAAACACATCCAAAGTAGTTATTGTGCCATAACTGTAATTATTATACATATGGTATTGCGAACTTTTTTATAGATATTGATGTCCTCTATAAAATTGTAATGGATAACTTTGCTCTATCAAAAATTTCCGCAGCGTACGCGATATAACGATTTTTTTTCACACGTTGGGTTACATTATTGACGTTTTCATACGGATCCCTAAGATTTTAAAAACTTGCTATAGCTCATATTCATAATGTAGGATTCTAATGGTGAAAGAAATTTTCAAATCGGTCCAGTAGTTTTTAAGTTTATTCGTTACATACAAAAATACAAATCTTTCCTTTTTTATAATATTAGTATAGATGTACTTAAAATTACAAGCGTAGATAATATCTCTATAATTTTTACTACAACACAGTACAGTAACAAGTACGATTTGTTTTGAATTATAATTAGAAGTAACCAATTCCATTTACATTTCATGAAACTACTTTTCAAAAATATTATTATTTGTTTTTGTCTCTGTATTCTAAGACATGGGATTTTGTATTTTACACAACTACCTACTTATCATAACTATTGTTGTTCCTTGCTTCTATATATTTTGGCCATTATCACATTAACTTTTGTTTCCGTAAGTACCTACGTAGAGCTGGTCATTGACCTCTAGTTTCATTAGATCACTTGTTAATTCTTAACTGTTTGGTGTGAAACTAAATTACTAACTGTACTACTTTTACAAAAGGTACTGGCTGGAAATAATTCAAATATGTTTATTTTTTCCATCATAATTATATACATTTTATGTAAACTAACTAATTTAATACAACATTATATAATTCAGTATCAAATAAAAAATGATAGTTTATAAACAAAAGCATAAGATACAGTGTTGACAGATCTGTAAGTTAAAATTATCCGAGATTTAATGCAAAATTATCGTGTTTTTATCGCAACTTTATACGTTTCGCAACCTTGTCTAAAAACACAATAGAATATACGACGAAAATTTAGGATGTGGCAATTTAACAGATATCGTTATTTTTTTAAGTAGATCGTAAATCTAGATAGGACCTATTACTTATTAATTATCATATTAAGCAATTTTAATGTTGGGCGCTACTGTCATAGCCTTCAACAGCCTGATCAGCCAAAACTATGCCATTAAAAGTAATTGTTTTAAGATGTCGGCTTTTTTATATTGAAGTGTTTTGGAAATAAAATCACACATTCCTTATCTCATTCGACTGGAGTCTGGAATGCCATACATTATTGAAACATATTACAAACAGTTGCGTTTCTTTACAGAGATCTGAATTCATTACAAAATTATCGTGTATTTGAGAAAAATATCGTAGACGTTTGATAAACTATCGTCCGATACGTACTTCTTATTTTTTATCGCATGACACTCAAATATATCATGAATCTAGGATAATTATCGCACGTCTGGCAACACTGAAGATACCTTAGTCATTCTGACATTTGTAATAGTGATGAGCTATATCGATATAATAGTATATTATCGCCATAATAGTTTATTATCGATCAAAATAGTGCGTGGATGCAGCCAGCTATCCAATGTTTACAAGTGAAAATGTACAATTTTCCACGACAGTTACAAAGGGACAATCACTCGCGTAATAACCTACAATTTGAGTAGTGGTGTACTTGTAAAATAATTGACAAGTGGGTACTGCCCACGTATCTACGTAAAAGTACGTCGTAACGTTACTTTCCCTCGTAGGGGCATCCATCGTGACGGCTTTGCACTTTGAAATAAGGCTAATTTCGTACGTATAACATATTTGAGTACACATATGGCAGTTATTTTACTTTATTTAAAAAAATCCTATCTAATAAAAAAAATATGACATTCCGATTTAAAAACTCTCAGAATAGAGAACAACTATTATATATAAACGAAAGTTTTTATAATTAGGATTCTATACCCATATGGCAAACGGAGCCCTATTATTAGTCCGTCCGTCCATATTATGTCATGGATCTCTACCTCGGAAACGTAATGAGACATAAAACTAAAATGTATACAATTTCGAGTTTTGTGTTGATCCTAAAATAATATTTCATTAGAAAACGTATTTATTTCGACAGGGTTCCAATACATGAGAAAATATCAATAATATTTTTGGTCACCCTAGCATCTGTCTTTGTCTAATACGGAGTGGAGTACAACTACGTCTATTTAAAAAATAATAATGAAATGCTGGCCTGTGAAGTTTTTAATTTTAGATCTATTGTAACGTGTTGGATTTCAAAAACTAAAGTTAGGAATCTAGGATTTCCGGTCAAAATATTCCTCTATTTGTCCAACAAACACTAAAACGTCCACTTGTATTATAAGTTTGTAGCCGTAATCAAAACCAATAAACATTTATTTCTTTACGGGCTGTTTAAATTTCGCAGGCCCAGTTTTTATTGCTGATACCTTGATGACCCTTTTACCACTGTCTCTCAAGCTGGTATTTGATGCTATCGTGGTTAACGTTGTTATCAGGCTAAACCCAGAATGGCAAACGGCAGACAACATTAGAACTTGTGTAAAATGTTCTATACTTGTGAAGGTGGTGGTTTGCGTGCATTCAATGCTATCACCATCAACTTAGTGACACAATACATAATGTAAATTGTTACTACTGTATCAGCCGGATCGTCCACTGCTGAACACAACCTCCCCTATTAAGGGGGTATTTGCCATAATCCCCACGCTTGGCAGGCGGCTTGGGGATCGCAGTGTAAGATGGCACTTCTTTAGAAGGCACTGCTGCCCACCTTCCAGTATTTTTCCCTTAGTTGCCTCTTACGACACCCACGGGATGATATGGAGAGGTGCAATACTAACCCGGCAAAAATTGTTACTATATTTTGTAAGTAGCAATTTTCCCCGTGGGGTTATTGTTAAATTGTTACTATATTTTGTAAATTGGTAAAAACATATTTTTCGCTTGTTATGCTCGTTTATGCCCGATGTAAGCGCACTGACACGGCATGTATCTAGTGCATAAAAGCCTGTTTTAAGCACAAGCGTATAAAAGTGGCATAAATATCAGCCCTCGCCTAAACGCCTCGGCTACAATGACTTGTTTTATGCACTCGTCGTACAATCTACTAACTTTATACATTTCTTGTCATTCAAAAGCTCCATAGTTTTTTCGATCAAGCAAACACTCTTAAATATTACGAGCCTCCTAGCTTTAAACTGTGAGTTTTTCTGTCCACATGTTGTTTTTTACTCGATTCTGACTAAAACTATCGTGAGTGTGGAGAGGAGATCTCTCTTTTTAGATTACTTTACAAAACGTCTTGTTCCTTGAGTTATTTACTTGTTATTCTATTCTATAAAAATAATTATACATGACGTCATCAAAAAATAAGTAAGTAAAGTCGTAAAGGCATCACGGTAGAATCGAGATCTGTTCCAGTAACCAACAAACCTCTTTCCTACTTATTTGAGGTGTTCCAAGTACATAAATCCTCCTTTTCTCCGAACGCGTCACTGGCAAGTCTTAAAGATGTCGCTGAGTATTTACTGCATCGTAAATCGATGTAGATAACTGGTACATCGTGGATAACCTTGGTGGTTAAGCCATGTCTGTACTATTCCATCACTATTTTAAAGTTTTATGAGAAAAATAAAAATGTTTCTTTTTATACCCGGAAGGGTAGTTAGTATGGTGTTAATTGATGTTTAAACACCTAAATATGTTTTCGATTCACTAAATAGGGGATTATCCTATTGCCAGACACCGGGCTCAGCTCCAGACTAACATTAACTAACCTAGACCTTCATTCTGATCTAAAGTTGATGATCCTGAAGATACCGATTATTCTTCCTGCGGCCAACCTAATTTCCTGCTTAGGTAAATTTTGTCATCTTGCATTCGATTGTTATGCAGATCTTGTTATAACTATTGTCTTTAAATTCAATGGTTATTAAACAAACAATGTAGTGACAATAGGGTTGTTGACTTGTTTTTTTTAAGTATGTTAAATTATTCAGGACACCGAAATATACACCTAGCATTTTTAATATTTTTTTTAGGAGTCCGGAAATACTAGAAATCCATCTTTTTATTTCAACATTTAAAATTGGCGCTAAAACATCATTCAATGGCGGCCTGTAAGCTTATGACGTCACTAGGGCAAAAACAAATAGTGCTGAAATGTAATACGTTTTGCTTGTTTGTTGTAGTGTCGTGCGTAATCGATTTTAGAATCGATTATACAGGTTGTTCGGCAGAACGTGTACCATAGTGTAGGGGTGTATGTAGACTGAATAAAACAATCACAGAACCAACACAGTTTGAAGCACGGATATATGAGTGGCAGCATTATCAATTCTTTTTCATACATGGTAATTAAACAACTTTAAACGGTTCAAAATCACAATTTTATTAAACATTTTTGTAATCCCGAAATGTAAACACTTTCAAGTGATCGAGACAATGGCGTGCAGTGACGTCGGAATAACAATAATGATAAACATAAGCTTTTCCAACTGTTTAAAGTTGTTGTATTACTAAGAGTAATAATTGGAAAATGTTTCCATAGATTCTTGTTCCGAGTTTGGGTTTTATTATCTATGCTAATCTTTGATCAAATCTCACGGCGAAATATGATCAAAGATCAGTGAGTCAAATGTACGTATTATGCCGGGTACAGACCAAGCGAACGAGACCGAGCGAAGGCTAACGAGTGTGATTTGCCGATCAGTACCGCACGCTCGCTCGCTTTCGCTGTTGTGTCCACACTAAGTGAACGCATTGAAGTTCATCGACCATCGGCGAACCACGGCGAAGCGATACTCACGTAGTGTTTTGGTGATCATGAACAACAACGATCTTCACTAGCTCGCTGCATTTATTGAGATAAACGAAAGTACCCAACTAGAAGAAAATGGTGGCGCTGTTGGATGACGTCGTTATTACAAGCAGGTTTTTGTATGATGGAACCCAACTAATGCACGACTTACAAAAAGAGAGATCTGTGAAAAATTCAACTGTCTAGCTAATACGGTTCATGAGATAGCTACAGTCTGGTGACAGACAAACTTAGTCAGACTAGAACTTGGCCGATTTTTAGTATTTAATTATAGCGATACCAGAAATACATCATCTGCGATAAATTCAACTGTCTAGCTAATACGGTTCATGAGATAGCTACAGTCTGGTGACAGATAAACTTAGTCAGACTCGCACTTGGCCGATTTTTAGTATTTGTTTATAAAGATAAAGATATATTTATTGTTCAAAACATGGGTAAATTATACATAATATAATGGTTATGCACAGAGTTGTTGGGTTTAAAATTGTTCCACCATGTTTTGCCTATGCAGGCGTACAATTTTGACGAGATGGAGCAACCGTACATTCTTATTGAGATTAAATATAAAATTAAGCAATTATAACATTATTACACCTTATAAATAAAATATTAAAAACTATTATTTCACACTAAACACAAAATACAATATATCAATGTCATCCAGAATTTTTATAATGTCATATTTTCAAATTATATTTCAATTAAATTTTATAAATATATTGATTATGTCATTGGTTAATTGTCAATTATTGTTAATTAAAATTTATCATTTAAAAAGTCATACACATTATAATAACATTTATCAACTAATAATTTTTTACATTTAATTTTGAATGCATTGATATTTAAATCTCTTAACAATTTTGGGATTTTGTTATAAATTCGTGGTGCCATACAGACTGCACTCTTTATAGCGACAACAGAACTACAACATCTGTGAAAAATTCAATTGTCTAGCTTATAGGTACGGTTCATGAAATAACTAGAGTTTGGTGACAGATAAACTTAGTCAGACTCGCACTTGGCCGATTTTTAGTATTTGTTTATAGCGACACCAGAAATACATCATTGGCCGATTTTTGGTATTTGTTTATAGCGACAACAGAAATACATCATCTGTGAAAAATTCAACTGTCTAGCGAATACGGTTCATGAGATAACTACAGTCTGGTGACAGACATTTGCATGGTGGTAGGGCATTTTGCAAATGCCCGCCTGGCTAGCTACCACCCTCAAGTAGAAAATCTGTCGCCAAGCACCTAACGGTGTGTTCCGGCAGCTGTCCTTGAGAGCCAGTACTTCTAGGTTAGCCTGAACAACATCTTCGACCACATCGTCACTTACCATCAGGTGAGATTGTGGTCAAAGGCTAACCTATCAGCAATAAAAAAAAAAAAAAAAAAAAAAAAGACAAACTTAGTTAGACTCGCACTTGGCCGATTTTTAGTATTTGTTTATAGCGACACCAGAAATACATCATCTGTAAAAAATTCAACTGTCTAGCTAATACGGTTCATGAGATAACTACAGTCTGGTGACAGACAAACTTAGTTAGACTCGCACTTGGCCGATTTTTAGTATTTGTTTATAGCGACACCAGAAATACATCATCTGTGAAAAATTCAACTGTCTAGCGAATACGGTTCATGAGATAAATAACTACTGTTCCATAATCGTAAATTGATAAAAAAAATCGCTGGATCGAAACGTCCGTTACGTGCAATCCACGCAACCGAATGAGCATTTGCTCGTCCGTCCACACCGCGGCCGTTCGTTCGTTCCATTTCTCTTTGATGTACCGACAGCCGCCGGAGCACGGCCGAAGGCGAACGAAGGCCCTCGTTTGGCTTCGCTTGCTTACGGTATAACGTCCACACTGATTCGTTTGCACTCGCTCGTTACCCTTCGCTCGCTCTCGTTCGCTTGGTCTGTACCCGGCATTACACTATTAAATATATGGGATCCAATGGATTTGATAGTGTAGTAGGGGCCTAAGTAGTAAATCGATAGTGATGCGACATTTTGTGGGTTGCTTGCTATTAGCAATTACTAATGTCAATTGTCACTGTCAAAACCTTTGGAAGCAAACTCTCATGATTACTATTACCTATTCTGTGGCTTTGTTTTTGTCCTAATGACATCATTTCCGCCTTTACTTCCGTTTGAGATCACGTGACTTAAAGAAAATTTAAACACATTTTGTTTATTCAAAATAAAGGTAATCCAATGCAGAATAAATAATTTGTTAATTTCATCGAGTTATGTGCTCCAACTACTATCATGTTAACGTTACACTGTATTTTATTTTAGACTGTGTCAACTACCCTATTGTAGGCGCTGATCATTTTAATTATTATGTTTTTGACAATGCTTATGCATCGGCTTTCGCCACTGATTATACTGAAGAAATTTAGGTATAGTTGTGCTACGCAGCATCATATACCAGATACATTCTGGATATATGTATATTATAGTGGGCTTTAATTGAATATTTTGAGTCTAAAACCACACAAACAGGAGCGCGATAACGTGACATGGTAAATATTCCAACTGCAGATGACTAGAATACATACATGGCTGTTCGCTTGTTTATTTATCAGCCGTACGACCAAAGAGTAGAATTCTTTAGAATCAGAATATATTTACTGTCAACTAATAAAATTATACAAGTCTGCAAGATCTTACGGAAATAGAGTAATAATCAGTTTGCCCGCATCGAGCATTCAATATTAATCATATCTATATGAATACATCAATAATCTGATTGTTAAATGACTATTAATATTGTTAATATGTATATCAAAGAACATTCTAATTTTACATTTTATCAATCATTATAAATATACATAAAATAAAATATATCATGTAATTCTTTTCCTGAGCCTGTATTTCCTGAAGCATTTTTGTGGTATAAGAAGAATATATCTTTTAGGCGACCGTGTACTACGTAAACACATTTTAAAATTCAGACATGGTGAGGTGACGTCGTTTTGCTAGATAGACCTTCTGATGCGGAGCGCTCAAATGCATCGTCACGTAGAATTATGAGACGATATCGATAACACTTTTTTTTATAAATAAAGTCGTGTGTAGTTTGTACCCATAAGTTATCAAAGACCTTAAAACTTCATAAAATCAAATCTAGGTTATATAAGGCAGATAATTGACGATAGATGGATGCTGCTAAATGAGCGTAAACGAAAACTTGTAAACTTTTAATAAAACTGTATCCTAACTTCGTAGTGCCATGGCATGATCACGGTAGTAGCCTTGCTTGCTTGAGGATTTAAATTTCAATTGGAACCGTAGTAATGATAAAGGACGCAACTACCAAGTCTGCTGCAGTGGACGATTTTGTGATAAGTAAGGCAATCAATCGCTTATATGATGCCAGCATCCATCGGTTGGTCGTATGGGGATAACGTAGATAAGTTAGTTATGTTATGATAGACGTCTCGATGTCTCAAAACATTTTATGTAATTAACGACATTCACGTCTGACACAAGTAACAGCCGATGTCCGAAGTGGGAGGCCCCACAATGTTGCCAACCGAAGCGCACTTCCGTTTCCTAACGCGACTCGTCATATTGTCATATTGGCAACGCCGTGGGAATATACTTCACCTATTCACTATGTATTATTTACCTTGACTCTCCTACATAGACGCACAACTAAAAAATATATAAATATGTATATATGTATATGAAAAATACGGTCGAAATACAGTCAAATATGTATCTGTTAGCATCATGTGTCGTTATTCATCAAGTCGACAATTAATGTGCCGGTGACTTAGGCCCGGTTTCAGAATGTTCGAGTAAGTTGCGGTTATATTCCAGAACATAAAATAACCGAATGATAAAAATGACAGTTAACTTGCAGCGCGTTTCAAGCTTTAACCGATGGATAGGCTAAATCGGTGACTGTGAAACGCAAAGATAGTGATTTATTTATTAAATATGTTCTGGGTAGTACAACTGGACTTACATTCTGGAACAGGCCCTTAGAGTTCCCAAAGTTACCCAAAGGGTAAAATGGAGTCCTATTAATAAGACTTAATTGTCTGTCAATCCGTCCGAGTATGTGACGGGCCCCTAGCTCGTAAACGGAATGTGTTACAAACCTGAAATTTAGATATTTTGTGGTAGAACTATGATCCGAAGACGCATATAGAAGTAGACATTAATTTAAATTATTACTCAGAGGGCTCGGATACACGAGAAGGTAGCCGTATATATTTTTTGCTGAATGTGGCTGTACAAAGCACAATATTTCAATATTAAAATTTGTAATTGACCTTAGACGTCTAAATTGAATAAATGATTATGACTTTAGACTTTTAGGTGTTTCTTTTTGTAGTTAAGAATGTAGGGAGTTGCCTTCTATAGCTCACTGGGTAGGGCATATTTTTTTAATTTGTGGCCTCGAATTTATAATTTACAGACCATTTTTTATACAGGTGAATCTCAAAAGGTAAACTAATTGGGACAATAAATTTAGACAATATGTCGACATATTGTGTACCATATTCTCCGTTTAACCTACAAATGCTGAAAACGTCAATTTATAAAGTTGTTTTCACAAAACCAATTGCTTTTTCTTTCACGGGCTGTTGTTGTATTGCGCAGCTCTAAAAGAGCGACCTGAAATGGGAGCACAAATATTGGCCCGCACTTGGCCAATATTTGTGATATGAATATTTCCATTAGATTAGAAAATGTAATTGCGTTGAAAGTTAATTTCAAACTCGATGCAATAAGCATGCAGTTATTAAAATATTTGTATCGTTATGGACGTGACACGAATGGACGTCGCACTAGTATCGATTACTGTTACCATTCGTCTTTGTTCCTAATCGATATAGCGGTGTGTTATGCAGTTGTTTTACTGCCTTTATTATTATCTATGATGATTTGTGGAGACATTTTAGTAACTATTATTCATAAATATTATATCTGTGTTGCGTGGGATTGAAGGGTGAGTAAAGTTTGAGAACGACGACTAAAACGACGGGGCGTGCCAGTATATAAAAAAATCTATTGATGCGCTACTTTTTTTTTTTGCCTGTTAGGTAAGCCATTGACCACTATTATACCTGATGGTAAGTGATGATGTGGGCGAAGATGTTGTTCAGGCTAACCGAGAATTACTGGCCCTCAAGGACAGCTGCCGCAACACACCATTAGGTGCTTGCGACAGATTTTCTACTTGAGGTGGTAGCTAGCCAGGCGGGCATTCGCAAAATGCCCTACCACCATGCTTTTATATACCAAAACCACTGCAAACTATAGGGTTATAGTATAGTAAGTTAAGATTGAATAGTTCGCGTGTAAATGATTACACCCGAATTGCACACTCTACTTGTCATCACTTATGTGGAGAGAGATTTAAGATTTTTGATTAAGTCTCTTTATTTCCAATCTGTCATTTGATAAATTTGTCTCACGTTCGTAAATACCTAGTATCTTTTTTTCCAATAGGAGGCAACTGTAGTTTCTACAAAAAAAATGCCTCATTTGAATCGTTACATAAACTTATTTATTAAATCTGTTTTCAACAAACTTTTTACTTTTTTGAATGTTTTTTTTTTACAAATTGTTAATTAATTAAGGGTCATTATTTCATAATTATTCATGCCGTTCTTTGTATTTCGTTTTATAACCATTTTCCTTTTTATTGGCAACTGAAGATTATTGAAGTATCAATTGCATTTGCGACCAACAAAAAAAACACTAATTATCGTTATCATACCGCAGATAATTTTATTTACAACACAATTTATTTACAATATAAGAAAGTCTGTACCTAATTTAAAAAAGAAAACGTATGTTGAACCCAAATAAAAGGGTCTACTACTTACTTCTCAAACACCTCAACTTAGAAGTAGAATAAATACTGTAATACAACACCATATACATTTTTTGTAGACAAAACTCATACCCACCTGTATCAGGGGTGCCGCGCACTGGTCCGTGCTTCCTGCCCGCCGCTGGCCAACATTTGTTTTTGGTCGTTATACTCGTATTATAAAAAAAATCTTTTGTCGTGAATCCCGTGAAATCGATTGACATTCGCACGAAGGTCGTCTTTTGTCGATGATGTGACGGGTAGGCGTCACAAGGAAGTAAAAATACTATGTATATATTTAAAAGAAAAAATATAATCTATAAAAAAAATAGTCTTTAGGCAGAGCACGGGGTTCACACACACTGAATAAGTTCAAGTCACTTTGAAAAACTACTATCCTGGCTAGAAGTGGGAATTCCAGGGCAGGGTCACCCGTGACCTCCACTTGTCAGCGGTCATGCCAGGGTGATGCACACATTCGGTCGGCTCCACTTGACAGCGGTCCTGCCAGTGTGATGCACACGTTCGGTTGAATGCGTAGGTAGATATTTGTCTGCTCCTTGCAGCGTAGTATAGTAGGTATTAAAACCCTGTAATATAAATTCCGGTGATTTATGAGCTGTCCAATTTTCACACCCTGACTGCAACATCCAAAAACGGCGTCATAGCATAGCGCAGGCATAGTAGTGTGAAGCAGTGATCAGATGAGGCAGTCCAGGCGAGGTTTACATAAATGATTTATTCAGATGGTAAATTGATATTGTAGTATGAAGACATACGGCAACAGATACATTAAATAGTTTTACAATTAAGGCTGTTGACATCGGGTCATTAAATAGTTTGGTATGATAATCATGAAATACGCAGCATGGATGAAACAACTAAGCATTGATGATTATATCAATAAGGACATACTGCAAGAATATTATTCTACACAAACATTACAAATAATTAGCACTTCTTTGTCATAGTGAGGGTAATTATAAAATACGTATCTAAATCTATGTAATGTAAAAGTATTACAACACTTACCCAGTATGGGGTTTAATATACTTATAACACTAGGATATAACTGAGAAACAATAACTTGGATTCAACTCCACATTAAGCATAAAGTCACTTAGAAATGTAATCGTTCAATCGTACTCAGTTTTCGAGCGGTAGCTAGCGTAGACTGCCGAGAGGTACGCGATCGCTGTCCGTGCCGTAGGAGGTGAGGGGAATCGGTAAACCGGTCGGAACTAGTTACGGTCTCGCGTCTTATCTATTGCTATATTTTAGCAACTTTAAAAGTATTCATAAGTAATAGAAACCAGGATGTTACATACCCCCCTTTTTAGGTCAGGATTTTTCCTACAAAAATCCGCTAAATCTTCTTTAAAATTATTAGATATATTCATTTAGTTTTATTAGTAAAAAATCGATTATTCATAAAATTGTAAATCTGTATTAACATAACTGACGGAAACTAGCTTTTATTACATTTTGATTTTAGATCTTTGATATGCCAGGTTCCTAATTTATTTCTATCCATATCTTCAAGATCGTAGACGAGAGGTGATTTTTTTGCAACGACCCGGCATTTAATAAACTTTGGAGCAAGTTTTTTTGCGAAGCGGTTGTCTTTATCACTTAAATAGTATGTCCGTTTCCAAACAATGTCACCTACGTCAAATTCAGTATATTTTCGTCTTAAATTGTAGTTGGTACAGTTTCTAGAATGAGCCCTTAATAATGAAACTTGAACTTTATCGAAAATTTTATGTAAGGTTCCTAAATTTTCGGCATACTCATCACGAGGTGAAAATATCATATCATCTGTTTCGCTAGTATCAATATAATGGGACCCACAACTCACTAACTCACGGCCAAATACCAGAAAAGAGGGGGTAAATCCAGTGACTTCGTTTACCGAGCTATTCATCGCGAATTGTATTTTGCTTAGATGTGAATCCCATAGGCGGTGATCATTTTCAATGTAAGAAGAGACAGCTACCATTATGGTTTTATTATAGCGCTCCACTGTGTTAACTTGTGGAGTGTATTTTGGTATAAATCGTACGTTAGGAACCTTGTAGTGCGAAAATAGATTTTTTATTATGTTACTCGTAAATTGCCTACCATTATCCATTAAAACCGTGCTAGGAACGCCGTGGACAAGAAAAACATTATCTTCTATTATACGAGCTATAATTTCTGCAGTAGCACGTTTAATAGGAAATAGCAAGGAGTATTTCGAAAAACAGCAGGTAATCACGAAAATAAAGGTGTTCTGTTTACGGGTAACAGGTAGTGGACCAATCAGATCCATACTCACCACCTGGAATGGTCTGGAGCATTGTTTTGGTCTACCCATTGTACCTAAGATTGGGTGATTGGGATGTTTGTGAGCAGCACATACGTCGCAATCCGAGACAAACTTTGAAACAGAACGATACATTCCAGGCCAAAAATAATTTAAGCAAAGCCGCTTGTGAGTTTTAAACGTACCGAAGTGACCAGATGTACGATCTGAGTGATTTTTTATCAACAAGTCATTTCGATACTCTAATGGAACTACTTCTTTCCACTCAAACTCTCGCTTCAAAGGGTTTAGACTCTTAACATATCTATACAATTTGTTATCCTCAATTCTGTAGTTTAGGAATGAAATAGGAGTTTGACGGCAGCCATTGTATATATTAAGATACCACGAATCGTTAGTTTGTGGTGGATTAGAATTAGTAGTATCTGTATAGATAGCTGCAATTGGCACCGAGCGAGACAAACTGTCAGCAACTACATTGTCTGCGCCGCGACGATGTTTTATAATGAAATTGTAGGCTGATAAACGTACACCCCAGCGAGCTAAACGACCTGTAGGGTTATTTAGATTTAAAAACCACTTTAATGAGGCGTGATCGGTATAGACAGTAAAGGTTTCACCGTTCTCTAAGTAGCACCTCCAGTGTTCTATAGCAGTAAGTACAGCTAACGCTTCCCTTTCGGTTGCACTGTAGTTGCGCTCTTGGTTACTCAGGGATTTACTCATGTAAGCTATTACCTTCTCCTGACCGTTCAAGTTTTGTGATAAAACCGCGCCAACACCAAAATCACTCGCATCAGTGTGAACTTCAAATGGCTTTGTAAAGTCAGGACACGATAATACTGGAGCAGACACAAGACACTGTTTGAGCTTCTGAAAGGCAACCTCAGCTTCAGGTGTCCAGCTGAAGGCAGGAGCTTTTTTGCCCTGTGATGTTAGCTTATTCAAGGGGGCAGCAAGAGAGCTAAAATTTGCAATAAACCTGCGGTACCATGAGGCAGTTCCTAGGAAACGACGAACTTCTTTGCGATTGGTAGGTGTTTTATAGTTGAGGATAGCTTCTACTTTTGTAGGGTCAGCATGAAGGCCATTTTTGTCAACTAGATAGCCCAAGTAGTGTAGTTTCTCTCGAAAAAAATTACTTTTAGTAAAGTTAATTGTGAGATTAGCTGATTTTAGTCTATCAAGTACGCGGTTTAGTAAGCAAATATGTTTTTCGAATGAAGGGGACACAATTATGATATCATCAACGAAAACAAATACCATATGCTCGAATTCAGGACCATAGAAGAGAATATCGACTAGCCTTTGTTGCGTAGCAGGGGCATTGGTCAAACCAAAAGGCATACACTTAAATTGGAAGGTTCCTCTCGATGGGATATAAAAACTGGTCTTGCATCTGTCTTCTTCTTTAATTAATATCTGCCAAAAACTTTTTGACAGGTCTAAACTTGACAGATATTTAGCATCACGAAGATTGTCCAAAATGTCTGATATATAGGGTAAGCTATAGGCGTCTTTCTTTGTAACTGCATTAAGTTTTCTACTATCTAGGCAGAATCTTAGTTCTCCGTTCTTTTTAGGTGTAAGAAGAACTGGTGATGACCATGGGCTCTCACATGGTTCAATGACATCTTCTTTGAGCATGTCGTCTAACTGTTCTACTAGTATACGTTGCTTCTCGGGAGACATCCTGTAGTACCTTTGACGTATGGGGGCAGCATTCCCAGTGTCAATTGCATGTGTAGTAAGTAAAGTTCTACCTAAGCCGCGATTTTCATAGGAAATCTCACGGTATTGGGCAATTATATCATCAGCCATTTGCCTCTGCTCATCATTTAAATGATCATAGGAACAAATATGTTCAAAATCGTTAACGGTTGGTTCAACTGAAGAAGCATGAGGTTTTTCAAATAATTCTATAACATTTAAATACTTAGGAAATATTTTAAAAGTTTTCCAAAAATCCATACCTAAAATCAAGGATTCCCTTAATTCACGCACAATGTAAATTTTCAAAACATGAGTCTGATTTTGAAATAAAATTGTTAGGTGCATATACCCTACAGGTAGTAGTTTTTGGCCACCTGCAGTAATAAATTGTATGTTGTCGCATTTAAGAATGTTTGCATTTATATCAGTAAACTTTTCGTGTGCACCATTACCAATGAGGGACATAGAAGAGGCTGTGTCAAGTAAACCTAACATAGAATTACCATTAACGTTGACTGTAACGTAGGGTCTAGAGTGATCAGTAGCTTTTTCACGGATTGAAGAGACAGTATAACAGGAGAAGAACTTTGATATAACACCCAGCCAATCGTTCCATTCGGCAGCATCAAACCTACTGTATTCGCCTGTGACACGATCTCGACCACCCGTGGATATTAGTTTTTTGACTGACTGTTACAAACAGGACATTCTGGATAGCGAACATCCTTTTTACCACATTTGAAACAAATGAGAAAGCGCGGCTTAGTACATTGACTAAGCGTATGTGTGTCTGATCGACACCTAGGACAAAAGATCTGTTTATCTTCAGTGGCAGAATTTGAAGACACAGTAGCTATAGGTACGTTGGCATTACGGTTCATATTACTATTAGAAAATAATTTAGTACCGAAATTATTTCTATTGAAGAAATTACTTGATTTTTTAAAGTGATTGCTACTAGTTGATGTATTATATTTATATGCAAACTCCGGTGCAACAGTGTCTGTAGTTGCCACTTGTGGCTCGTGGAACTGCTTTAAGCGAGTTTGTATATTTTCATAATTGCGGCACAATGCTTTTAACTGATCGATATCTTTTATGTCGCTGGAAGATGCCAAAGTGCTGGCATAACAAGGCCTTATGTTATGCAATAGTATTTCTAGCTTATCCTCTTCACTTAGTTGTTTGCTTAGTCGTGAAAACATTCCGTGCATTATAGATAGGTAGATTGTAATGTTTTCCTTCTCACCCTGGGTTCGCAAGCGAATTTCAGCTAGAAGCTGATAATCATAGTCTTTAGAACTAAAGTCCTCTTTCAGAAACTGTACCAACTCTTCCCAAGATTTAACTTTGTCTTTAATGCAACGATACCAGTGTAAAGCATCGTCTGTAAACATTTCAAATGCAAAACCTAGTACTTTATCGCTAGTAATACCTCGTGAAATGAGAAACTCTTCTACCTTCTGAATAAAGGCGCGTACGCAGGTATTGCCTGAATATTTTAGTTTACTCAAGTCGGACATTATGTTTCGTTCACAAGATACCGCTAAGACTGTCTGTTCTGCTGGTTTCTCTAAAGTAGTTGTAGAGGATGATGATGAAGGTTTCATGCAATTCAATTCTTTGTAAAACGAGTTAAAGGAAGACTGTGCATTTTTGTAAAGATCACGTGCATCAGGTGTGACGGATATTCTGTTCATACGATGATAAATATGATTAAGTAAGTTTTCCGTTCTTAAGTATAGTGACTTGTCAAATTTTGCCTTTAGAGACTGAATATTTGTGTGAGCCTTGATTAACGACTCCTTCACACCTTTTAAATCGTCTATAGCTTCTAGATGTGATTCTAAGATATCTTCGGAAGGAAGGCTGCTGCAAATTTTTACTATTTGTTCCCGCAGCTCACGGACAGAATCGCCAGCTTTCACCGCACGAACGCATACTTCGTATTCAAGTTCTGGTTTTTGTAATGATAAAAATTTAATAGGGTGAGACATTTTTGTATATATTTACCCGAGATATTGAATAGGTGTTGTAATATTCGCTTGATTAAAATTACTTAATATCTAACAAAATCCTTATTAGTAATATATTTAATAATTCGGTTAATATAAAACAAAAAGTGGGTGACCTAATTTTTAGTTTTACTTTTGATTCTTTAGTAAATCATCTACACAAAAGAGTGAGAAATTAGATATTACAATAAAGACAACGGTGACCCACCAGTTGCTTAAACCACAACAGAAAAAAACAATATAAGCCATGGAGCAACCAACACCAAGAAAATCACTAAACAACATGAACCTAATTCAGTGTGCTGCTTTCTAATCTGGGCGCCATTTGTGACGGGTAGGCGTCACAAGGAAGTAAAAATACTATGTATATATTTAAAAGAAAAAATATAATCTATAAAAAAAATAGTCTTTAGGCAGAGCACGGGGTTCACACACACTGAATAAGTTCAAGTCACTTTGAAAAACTACTATCCTGGCTAGAAGTGGGAATTCCAGGGCAGGGTCACCCGTGACCTCCACTTGTCAGCGGTCATGCCAGGGTGATGCACACATTCGGTCGGCTCCACTTGACAGCGGTCCTGCCAGTGTGATGCACACGTTCGGTTGAATGCGTAGGTAGATATTTGTCTGCTCCTTGCAGCGTAGTATAGTAGGTATTAAAACCCTGTAATATAAATTCCGGTGATTTATGAGCTGTCCAATTTTCACACCCTGACTGCAACATCCAAAAACGGCGTCATAGCATAGCGCAGGCATAGTAGTGTGAAGCAGTGATCAGATGAGGCAGTCCAGGCGAGGTTTACATAAATGATTTATTCAGATGGTAAATTGATATTGTAGTATGAAGACATACGGCAACAGATACATTAAATAGTTTTACAATTAAGGCTGTTGACATCGGGTCATTAAATAGTTTGGTATGATAATCATGAAATACGCAGCATGGATGAAACAACTAAGCATTGATGATTATATCAATAAGGACATACTGCAAGAATATTATTCTACACAAACATTACAAATAATTAGCACTTCTTTGTCATAGTGAGGGTAATTATAAAATACGTATCTAAATCTATGTAATGTAAAAGTATTACAACACTTACCCAGTATGGGGTTTAATATACTTATAACACTAGGATATAACTGAGAAACAATAACTTGGATTCAACTCCACATTAAGCATAAAGTCACTTAGAAATGTAATCGTTCAATCGTACTCAGTTTTCGAGCGGTAGCTAGCGTAGACTGCCGAGAGGTACGCGATCGCTGTCCGTGCCGTAGGAGGTGAGGGGAATCGGTAAACCGGTCGGAACTAGTTACGGTCTCGCGTCTTATCTATTGCTATATTTTAGCAACTTTAAAAGTATTCATAAGTAATAGAAACCAGGATGTTACAGTGTAGAGACAGTAGGTAATCCGACTTTAGTTGGTATTTGTCAATGACAATTAATTTGGTATCCGTTCCATCCCGGCCTAAGAATATAAGGAATGTTCTCTTGTTAGATCCTAAAAAGCATCTAAGAACTCGCCAAACACAACTCATGACGAATGCTGCGTATGTGTGGTAGACCTTACCTAATATTAATAAAGAGCATTTGGACTGCCTATGAGTCCAAATGCTTTTATTGTAGTAGCTGTAGTTGTAGTATTTTGTAAAGTAATATTTTGTTAATTTTGTTAATATTTTGTATAGTTCGTAGTATTTTGTTAATAAAGCCGGTATTTTTTTTATAAAATATTATTATAAATTCCTAATAAGGTCGGCCATAAAATATTTTCTGAACTTTATACTTTATTATGTCACATAATATAACAATTATGTTCTTGAGTCATCCTTTGAGTAGATACATATAGTGCCAACCCGAAATACGTGGAATAAGTTGAGGAAGATTATGCATTAATGTGGCAGACAAAAAAAAACAAATACATTTCCTTAACATGTATGTTACTATTTATTCTCAGTTAAAAAAATTGCGTCCTATAGCTGTTGTGGCAACGTTTTGGTTATAACTATTAGTCAAAATAAATTGTTATAAAAGCCTCAATGTTTATACATAATGTACAAAAGGGCACAAATTATTCGTTTTAATATAAAGAAGTCGTGTTGTAGATATGTTAAAATTAAATAAGATAAGTAAGCGTGTTGTTAATGAAAGAATTACTTACAATATTTGCGTAGTGTTCATATTTACATCTAATTTGGCATTGACTGTATAATTTTTATTTTTTATGCCTGATAGATTAGCCTTTGACAATTATCTCACCTGATGGTAAATGACGTCGTGGTCGAAAATATTGTTCAGGCTAACCTATAATTACTGGCTCTCAACTCACACCGTTTGGTGCTTGGCGACAGATTTTCTACTTGAGGGAACAACCAGGACCGACGGCTTCAATAACAGCACTGACACTGTCAGTGCTGATTTTGAAGAATACCTAACGCATACTATCAGATACAGAATTCATTTATTTAAATCACGACTGAAATCCCAGTGAGTCATATATATTATTTTCACTGTAAGATTTAATTGCTTTATTACCTACTGAAACTTATTATAAAACGTATTCACTCTCCACGCCAATGGGGGTCTACACTAATGGTCAATATCAGATTAACTAATTGCGATAGAGTGGCAAAGAGAGCATGACCATTACCTACAGCTCTCTCTTCTACACATAGTGCTATAATAATATATCATGGTTTTGGGCCAGCGTTACTTTTGATGAACACAACGATTGAGGAAATGCGTGAAAGTAAAAGTTGAAAATGTCTTTTGGAGTAACTGCTGTCAACAAAACGCAAAAAAATATTTGGTAATGTTTGGTATAATTGTAGTCTTTAGGAAGCATTTGTGTAGATGTATAAATCAATTATGTCTATGATAATAATGACAAGAAGCTTTTGTAATTATAAATGTACTTTGACGCTCGTTTTCGACCCTTTCGTCAGAAATTACAGGGGTATATTCGTCAAATTTCTAGGAGCGAACCTTTTCTCTATCTTTTTATCCGTGTGGTCCAGATATATAGATTTTTATTTATGCCTACCATTGATATCCCAAAAATGTTGAATTCAATATTTATTGCCTTCAGTTTGTTCATTGAGTACCTTTGCAAGTGCTCTATATTTTTTTTTTATTTACATACAAGTGTCCTAATTAGCTGCGTTTATTACAAAATTTACTTAAGTACTTTATTATTATTTTCCATAATGTAATGTTTATAGTAGTACGAGTAGCTTTTGTGTTCTATAAAAATGTATCTAAATTTAAAGATGCCAAAAAGTATGTAAGACATTAAAGTTTTGAAGCAATGATGGCCGAGCGGTAATAGCTATGGACTGCCGCGCCGCAGTACCCTGGTTCGATGGTCCCACCGCCGGCTTGAGCTTCACCGCATGGTGGAAGGGCATTTTGCGATTGCCCGCCTGGCTAGCTACCTAGAAAATCTGTCGCCAAGCACCTAACGGTGTGTTCCGGCAGTAGTCCTTGAGAGCCAGTGAAATTACAGGCACATGAGACTTAACAACTATGTCTCAAGGTGATGGGCGCAGTGCAATTCGTGACTTGTGATGAAATGCATCTGTTATAGGCAGAGGTTAGTCCGCTTAACATCAGGTGGGCCTCGAGCTTGTTCCGGCAACGTATGGGACACACGTTACGGGAGTTGAATAAGAAATTGACAAAAAAATATATCAGATTGGTACCCCTGAGATAGTAAAAGGGGGGAAGATAAGAATAACGATGGGAAGATGATTTTATAAGAATAGCTGGTCAAGAATGGATTAGAATCTCTAGAGATTTGGAGAACCGGAAATCTTTAGAGGTAACCTTTGCTCGGACGCTCATTTCGTTTTGTTTATATGTTCACTTTTGTTAATGATTTTAATATAACACAACATTATTACACGACATTCTTTTGAGGTAGATAACCCGGAGCTGTGCCTGTCGGCTTAAAAATTGTAGCGATCGACATGATTTGCACATATGACAAGTATTCATTTTTCATAGAGAATTGGGTGTGACCAGTTTATTTAATATCTGCAAACAGTATCTAGCGTGTTACCACAGAATTAAATTAGTTTTTTCACGTCACGGAAAATCTGTATTTTGCGCTGTAGATAACGGAAGTCGCTCATTTAACAAATTGCGTCTAAATGCCACCATTGTGACCTTACCTCCAATAGCAGCTATAATAATAATGTTTTTGCTGTTATAGCACATAGTTCAAGGGTTCATCAATTTTGTTTACAATTACGGTGTTTAAAAGCAGATTGTTATAATCTAAATAAGAGTCTCCTAATCTTGAATAAGTTTTTGTGCAATTTGTGATTGTTTGGTACCTCAAAAAAACTTGGTATTGCATATTGGACAAAACAGATTCCTATTTCATAACCAGTAATGCAATTAAAGATTTTTTCTTCGCACTAGATTACGAGTAGGTATTCTATTGGAAATAAAGGAAAATTCTTCGCACTAGAAATATCTATAGGCAGTCAACGAAGAAAAAAAACAAAAACATTAATATGATCATATTATCATTCACATAAGTGCAAGCTATTTGGTTTCTTGGTCTTCTTTTTCCTGTCCTTCTCCCTCGCTAACTGGGGTGGGCACAACATGTATTCTTTTCTTTCAGTCTGCTCTATTATCTGTCATCTCAGAACTCACTTCGAACTCTACTATTAGTTAAACCTTTTGGTGCTACATACAAAGTGTGTACTACACACTAATATAATAATGCGTCAGTTTTGAATGTGTATGTTTATTACTCATTCACGCTGAAATGGCGAACCAATTTGGATGAAACTTGGAATATAGAACTTTTAGATTCTGGATTATCACTTGGGGTTTAAAACCATACATTCATAATAATTATTTCGTCATTGTCTATAACGTCGAAATCACGCGGCGCAGTTAGTTAAAAATATGGCTACTGTTTTGATGAGATTCCTACCACCTTGATGTAAGTAGATTGATTGTTAAAGTCAAATGCATTTCTAATTGTGTAAAATCATTGACCGCATCGTTACTAAGCATCATCTTAGTTGCGCAGGCCTACTACTTCACAAGTACTGATAAATGTTAGAACAAAAAACAGTAAGGTGAAGTAGCTAGTTTTTCCCATTTACTGAAGAGATAAAGAAGCCGCGAGACGCGCTTTGTTATTATGATCGACGATGGCGTAGACTTGAATTACGATTTCGTACAAATGTTGCGCTCGTATTCGTATTTAATAATTGAATGCAACCTAACTGCGTCCGTCGCGCGCGTTCACACCCTATAATTTATACTTTTTGTTGGTCTGCTAGATAGAACAGAGAAAGTATAAGCGTGTACTGTACTGTATCAGCCGGACCGTCCACTGCTGAACATAGCCTCCCCTATTTAGGAGGTATTTGCCATAATCCCCACGCTTGGCAGGCGGCTTGGGGATCGCAGCGTAACATCTCAGTTCCTCAGAAGGCGCTGCTGTCAACCTTCCAGTATTTTTCCGTTAGTCGCCTCTTACGACACCCACGGGATGATATGGGGAGGTGCAATTCTAACCCGGCACCTCACGGGTCACGGTATAGCGAGTAACGACAGATAAAAAAAAATACTTACAGCTTTAGTAACACGTGTTGAGCGAATAAACCATATATATTACGGCCCTGATTACATCATCTATAACGCTTATGTTGGTTAGGGAAATAATGTGACGAATGAGCAGCACGCCACCAATCAATTCGACGTGAGTATAGTGTTGCTGCACATTAGGCCAACAACGGGGCCTCTTTACCGTCTACTTGATCTTGAACAACGAGTCGCTCCATATAGTTTTTGTTTCGGACTACGGGTATATGTCTGAAATATTTAATTTTCATCTCTGTAAAGATGGGAGCAGTCGCCTCCAGCATCACATCTGTTAGTAAGGTAGCGGCTTCAATAAGAGCATTCTCTAAATAAGGATATCGTCAGGCAGTTGGCCGGCCATAAAACCGAAATCAACATTTTCTACAACATGTACTTGTGTAGTTCTTTTATGTATTGTTGTACCGACCCCATAATACTTCAGACGTCGGTCCAGGGTATGAAAATGACATTATTTATCTGGAACTATTGCGAATCATAACGACCATGTAGACAAATCGACATGGGCATCACACGACATTTTTTCTGTATTTGAGTTTTGATGCCATAAGCCAGTAATTTATTGAATATCAATATCTATTTTTAACAATGTCAGTAGGTTCGTATAGGTTTATAATAAATCTTATGATAAATATTTTTTACATAAATCTATTTCCGCAAAAACTTTAGCTTTTAGCAAAAACTTATATTACAGTCAAACAAATTATAAACTACATTCGAATTTATTTTCAAGTCTACACAAATGTTTGTCTTTCAAACTCTCACGTGAAATTCTAGTATTCAATAACAGCAGAATGCTGATGTCATGATGACGCCAAATCTGCACCAGAAGCTCGATTAGAAAGCCATTTCCGAGTCGCTCCGTGCCTACAATTACTACACGATAGTCGGTTCATTTGAACACAATTAATGAACGATTCCCCGTTAATTACAGATGGAGCAGACACTTCAATAAGCAAGGAAAGTCAGGTCTATGACACTTTGTATCAGCTGTATACTTTGTTAGTAATGAGAAGCCCGTTCTCATGTTGCTCTACCGCTCTCATGGGTTGAAAACTGTGGGCACAGTGTGGTTTTTATCGTGATACGTCGCGAGCGCGTGAACGCGATTTATTGTGTTCACTAAGGGTATGTTCCATTAGTCGCTAAGAACGTAAATTTCGATAATTTTGATCACATTCTGCGTCTGTGGTTGTGATCACGTGATCGTTTGTAACTGTCATCCCCGTTCCATTTTTTGATAAGAACGCTAAGAATGCCACTAAAATTTGCCACTTCTGTCACTTTTGACATTAGATGTAGCGTTTAAGGCGAAAATAACGCCAAGACCCATGTGGAAAACTTTTTGGGAGTGTGATCGTTTTTAGCGTTTTTAGCGAATCTCACTCAAATGGTACGTACCCTAACGCGCTTTACAATTTGCTTTAATACGTTCTTTAAGAAATCGCACTAGCCCACTGAAAACAGATTACCTTTGTATTTCACCTATGACAGGAGCAATCACTATTGAATGGCAACGTGCTTTTATCTTATTTTAGTAAATAATATGGCAGAACTCACGTGAATAAGTCAGATAGCTGCGACTATAGTTTCAACCACATTCGGTGGTCTTTTTCAAGGAGAGCTCGGGACGCCCGCGTTGACGTCTCGCTTAGTACTGGTGCTAGTTTTATCTCTTATGGTTGCTTCTGGTCACGATTTCGCCTGCTGGGATACTCATAAACTCTTTCTTGAGCACTCGTAGCGGAGCTTGCCTGTAGGCGTTGTTGAGCGAGCTAGGTTAAGGATGTTATATATTAAGTATTAATCTTTATACTCTGTGACGTTTTTCATGCTTCCATGAGACGACTACAAAATAATTTTTCGATAGATCGCACGGACGATTAATTGACTTTGTGAACGCCATTGTGCGATCGGTGCGTTGTTGAGCGATGTTACTGAACGCACTCCTGCAGTCACTACTTAGATGTGTGACCGTTAGTGACATTTATGACTTACAAGCTTGCGTGCAATGGAGACCGTCCTCGGTCCCAGGAGGGCAGCCGTTAGGTTATATAAAACGAAGGTCTTCGGGTGATCTTACTCCGATACTAGAGCTAAAACCTTGAAGCGCTCGTAGTGAAGTTTACTTGGCTGTTCTCAACCGATCAGCAAAGTTAAGGAACGTCGCGCGCGGTCATGAGTTGGATGGGTGACCGCTAGTGACATTACTACTGAGCGCTTCCGTGCTTCGGAGGGCACGTTAAGCCGTCGGTCCCGGTTGTTGTCTTAGGATGGCAGTCGTTATAGCATGGTGGTAGGGCATTTTGCGAATGCCCGCCTGGCTAGCTACCACCCTCAAGTAGAAAATCTGTCGCCAAGCACCTAACGGTGTGTTCCGGCAGCTGTCCTTGAGAGCCAGTACTTCTAGGTTAGCCTGAACAACATCTTCGACCACATCATCACTTACCATCAGGTGAGATAGTGGTCAAAGGCTAACCTATCAGGCATAAAAAAAAAAATATAAAAAAAAAACTAGTGGCCAGCTGTAGCCAGGACCGCATGGCATGCTATTATCCTGACTTGTCTCTCTCCGTGAGGAAGGCGCTTATTCCAGCAGTATAGAAACTTGAAGAGCCGTATGATTACAGACAAGCCCTTTCGAGAACCGATCGAGCATTCACATTTTCTTTTTATTTTCCAGGACCCAATAAATTTAAATTTTATCCAAATTTAATCTAAATCCAGCCAGCATAGGTCGGTTTGTAATTCATATAATAAGAAACCAACATGATATGCCTTTTTAATCTATTATGTATTACGTCTCACATATTATGTTTCTGAGATTACCTGGCAAGTCACAAACAAGTTGATCTACATATATGAATTATGGTTTAAATTTGTGTTTATATATTATATGCCTACGTTAGCCAATCCTAATTAGTCGACTTAAATCACGTTAACAACGCAACTAATATATTTTTATGGTAATTACTTATCTAGGAAAAGTGTAGAGGCTTCTTGCCTTGAGAACAGGTTAGACCAGATAAGTGACATTATAATGAGATGGAGTTGTTAGACGAGCTGATGGCCTGTCTGACGTTAAGCTAAGTAATGCCATGCATTACTCTGAACTAAATAGGACCCTTTGCATTGCCTTCACCCCGATACTGTGAGCTGAGCGTTCGCAATAAGCATAGGACGAGTCGTCATAGGAAAACGGTATAACCCGGCCCTTTATCTTAAATAACGATGTTTCTAATTTAACAACAAACTTCATATGATTGCTGGCACTACCGTCATCATCTTTATATCGTTATACCACTCCATTGAGATCGGTAAAGTATGGTAGTGTCTTGGTCGCGCCCTCGAAGAGTCAAGATCTTCTGGAGATGGTTTGTGTAGAATCAAAACGCGTCGAAATCTATGGGGTTAAGCTTCGTGGCATTTCTAACGTCACGTCGACTTTGCAGTAATTTAGTCGGAATTGTCAATATAAATATTTTTTACTAGCTACCACTCGTGGTGTTGCCTGTGTAGGTAAGCAGTTATGGAAAGTATCTTACGTGTTAATCCAGAACCTGAAGTATATATTCAAAGTTTCAGCCGTTACAACGTAGAGGAGCTATACTAATATTAACTCACTCGTAAACTTTCGCATATATAATGTGATATTTTTTTAATGTTGGTCCAATATACTTTAATAAATATTTTTATTTGATTTCTGCAAAGTAACGCCTTTTTCCTCTCAGCCGCGTTGGTTACTGTACTCTATCAGCCGGATTGTCCATTACTGAAAACAGCCTCAGAGGGGGGTTTGCCAAAATCCCACGCTTGGCAGGAGTCTTGGGATCGCAGTTAAAGATTACAGTTCCTCGGAAGGCGACTAGGGGTAAAATACCGGAAGGTGGGCAGCAGCGAACAAGCCTTCTGAACAACTGCGTTCCCAAGGCGCCTGCCAAGCGTGGGGATTATGGCAAACTCCCTCTTCTCCTAGTGAGGGATGCAATTGTTCGATTGTGAACTTTATGGTTGTTTTTAGTGTCTTCTGTAAAAACACAATATTAAAATATGTTTTCGCTAAGAGCACATAGGACAACGAGGACATAATTAACTGTAAAAAATCGGCTTCTCTACATGAGGATTTATTAATGACTTTAAATTCATGTATTTATTTAAATGTTCTCTCCCTGCACTAACAGTCACTTCCCTAAGTCTTCTATCAGCTTTCTAAGTAATGTAGCGCCATATAATAAAATGTAGGGCGCATAAATGAAATGTAAACCGACTAATTTGAGAAGCTTGCTGTAGATTGTTCCTGCGCGGTTTTCAGTGGACATTTGCCATATCCGTGTAGCCCCGGTAAGGTCGTCGCGTCGTAAGGTGTTAATTACACGATAAATGCTTGTTTGTAGGTCGTGTATGTACAACTGTGCTTGTTAAGTTTTTTTTATCTAGAATGTTTTTTTTACTCTAGGTACCTCCAAAAAAGAGGAGGTTCTAAATTAAACTGTATATTTGTTACGCGATTATGAACTAATTTTGAAAATATTTTTTTTGTTGTGTAGAATACATCTCCAAGTTAGTCCCGTTTAAATGTAATCAAAATTGGTTGAGTAGTTTTTAAGTTAAACTGAAAAATTTATATGCTTGCTTGGATTATTTAGAAGTTCTAACTGTTGTTGATGACCAGTATTTTAGGCGAAATCATGATCTTTTAAGCAGTATGGATCACTAAATATAACGAAAAAATATATATAAAAACAACGTAACTGACTTCCAATAGGTACTGAAAAGTATTTGTAGAAGTTGGACCATGATAGTTTGAAGCCAGTGTTTTAATTCAGCATGGTACTGACTTCAAATGTATATATATTTCATACTTTTTAGTGTATGAAGTCGGTTACGTTTTTTTTTCAATACTTTTCCTCCTGTTTTTCTATCCCACCCTATGTATTATCTAACTAACTATATACTTAACCTAAAATACATGGGCAAGTAATAAAAGAGTTTTGATATAAGTTTTGTGGAGACAGGATCTACAGAAGGTCGAATAGCGGGTAAGAGTAGTACGGAAAAGGCACCTAACAACTTTTATGTATATGTGCGTTACCTAACACTAAGCAATTCCTTCCTACGCTAGCGGCAGTACAGCACCTTCCTCAGGGAAATGAGTTGGTCACAAAGGAAGCCATGATCGCCATATAAGTAGCTCGAACGTCCGTAGATGTAGGTAGTTCACTTTCTCGTGTATCGGTACCATGACAGCAGGTACCACGCTCGTACGTGGTTGTATAAATGTCGCCCCAACTTCGAGTTCCGATGTATGACATACATTGCGCATTAGGTACGGTATAGTGTGACTAAGTTTGTTAATAAACATATGATATTAAATCTACAATGCTTATATTTTCACAAGTCACCACTTACGTACCTGATACATTTTAAAAAATCGCCTTGATAAATAAAACGAAAAAAAAAATTTTCAAAAAGAAAACCGACTACTAACATACAACACGCATTATTTAGTATAACTCAAGTACTACTTGTCAGATCTAACTCAAAGTTAAATGGGACTACATGACAAGCACAAGCTTTTGAATAAATAAATAATATATAAATCGGTACATCCTATAAAGAGTTACGCGATAACACACAAAAAAATACAGTCCAATGAGAACCTTCTCCTTCTTCTTTTTTTCAAGTCTGTTAAAAACTTTGTGGGCTATACTTTTAGACAGGCTGTTGACGCATTAATGCTTTTGTTTATTATTGCACCTTTTACTCGTTTTATACTGTGCTGATTTTTAACTGGTGTTATGTCATGGTCTACCGAAGGGTTCAACGTAATCTAACCGCGTTAAAGTTTTATTGGATATCATATATTTATATGCTGGAGGATGGTTAACTAACTGTGACGCTTCACTGGCTACACCAGATTCGTAATTGCTTGCCTTACATTTCTACTTTGTCTTTATTGCATAAGAAGTAGTTAGTATATACTTCTTTAAAAAAAATATCATGGGGCCGATAATCTCGGAACATCTCATTAGTTATATAAAGCTTGTTACTGTAAGTTATCTTGATTTTAATTGAACCATCAAGACGGCGAACCAGCTTAATGTTCGATTATAATAAGAACTGGCTCTTGAAGACATAATGCTTGCGAAAGATTTTCTAATTAGTAGTCATACCAATATCCTATGCAAAAAAAACTGATTTGATCACGATCTCTATGGGATTACGTAAGAACTTTTTAATAAACGCTAATGACTAAGAGTGATAAAAGCCAATGTATACTTATTATAACTAACGGGATATTTACCGTGTTTTTGTTTTGTTAGGAGCTCTCGATATTTCGGCACTGTTGCAAGCGCCATGATCACGAGTAAACTGAAGTCTATGCGAGTGGATGGTAGGCACTAAGAGCAGACGAACCGGCCTACCCTCTTTCTTGTACGTTTTTTCGGCAAGGCGATGCTACTATTGTCACTGTCACTCACACCACTATTTAAATTTCGACATGCAAAACTAACGATATCAGATCGTGAACTATTTGGAACACTTCTTCGGCTCTTGCATAGGTTAACCACTGGATTCCAAGTTCTCGACAGTTGAAACCCATCTTCCCTATTGAAGTTTCGATATTTCATAATTTCGATTGCTTCTTAAGAGAAGCCATTCTCGGTATGTAGTGGCGTTCTGTCGAGAGTACCTGTGGGTTGTGTAACTCAATCCAGTGGTTAGCACCAGACTCCAAAAGGTGTTGAACCACAACAAATCAAAAACACGGTAAATATCCCGTTAGTTATAATAAGTATAGTGTTAATGACCGTGACAGTTTAAAAACTCATAAAGCCAATGTAGTTAAATAGTGCCTCCCTACAAATTATATCTTTATTAAAACTGAATCCAAATTACGAAGTTACAAATATACGATAGAAAAAATTAAGTCATGTGCGGGATTCGACCCGCGTCCATCCACCCCTTTAGCCGAGGTATACTGTGGCTGTGGCTGTGTGTAAAGGGGTGGATGGACGCGGGTTCGAATCCCGCACATGACTTAATTTTTTTCTATCGTATATTTGTAATTTTGTAATGTAATCCGCATAGTAGGCGTTATTGCAAACATAACAATATTAAAATTGAATTCTAATTAGTTCAGTAACGTGAAATAGTAAAAATAGGTAATGCAGACAAAACCACTTTGGCATCAATGACTAGTACATACTGTGATAACTTAGTTTTTTGCTCAACCTGATCTAACTGTAGGTGACGCGTGATCGAGCACGCAATGTATGCGGCGCCAATCGATTCGGCCGAGACGGTCAGTTACCGATGCTCTGTGGTTACGAGTTACGACTAATTAGGTAAAATTGCAGTTAGTTGCGTATCATAGCCGCTCGTTTACCGCTGATAGGATCATTAAAGATGCGCTCGGTTGTCGGCGGAGATTGACGCTCGTTGGAAAGAAGGATATATCGGTTTATTCGACTAACATTGAAACAAATAGTTCAGGATGAGGGCACAGAGTGTCGAGTTCCGAATGGTACTAGCGCTGTTGGGTAAAGAGTTTTAGCATTATGCGTACCTAATCGCCTACCGCCAAAAACATACCGGTATATTCCTGGAGATCAGTCACATCATTTCATACAAAAAAATAATTACCGATACATTTCGGTCAGTGACATTGGCTATTGATTGCCGTCCAGCAGGTCTATGGTTCGAATCCCGCCACGGGCTTGAGCTTCAACGCAAGGTGGAAGGGCGTTTTGCGAATGCCCGCCTGGCTAGGGACCACCCTCAAATTGAAAATCTGTCGCCAAGCACCTAACAGTGTGTTCCGGCAGCAGTCCTTGAGAGCCAGTAAAATTTCAGGCACATGAGACCTAACAACTGTACGTCTCAGACGGGCACAGCACAATTCGTCGTTGACGAAATGCGTCTGTTATAGGCAGAGGTTAGTCCACTTAAAATCAGGTGGGCCTCGGGCATGTTCCGTCACAAATTAAAATAGTAATTAGTCCTGATATGCGCCAAATGTACAGCGAATACATTGACTTGTGTAGTAAGTAGCATGCTGCAAATGTGGCACATCCTACCCAAATAGAAATTGAAAAATCACCACGGCCATCTAACTACGGTGTATAGAATAGTTATTAGATGCGAATGACTGTACAGCCGTCTAACCAAAGCCATTATTACTATAATGTGCAGTTAAATGTAGAGTGTCAGTCTGTCAGTGCATTTCCTGGATGTAGAGTTACAATTCCGAGAGCCGGACCGCTGTCGCTGCGACCGGTTATAAGCATCGGTGTCACACTTGTCTAGCGTCTCTCATCGCCTACTTTGATTTGGAATATGTTATGCAACATCTACTCACGATACTTTTAATATAACTCATAATTTACTCTTAAAAATTATAATCAATAAGGACAAAAATTTGTACCGGGTGCATACTTACTTATCACAGGTAGGTACTCAAATGTTAACCTCCCCAAAGATAAATGCAGATTGTTGCAGATTCACATAACCGATAATCAATTATATAGATATATATTTTTTAATGTTATTGTGACGGAACAAGCACGGGGCCCACCTAACGTTAAGCGGTATCCTCTGCATATAACAGCTGCATTTCGTCACAAGTAACGAACTGCACTGTGCGATCCTGAGACATACAGTTGTTAAGTGTCATTATGTGCCTGTAATTTTACTAGCTCTTAAGGACTGCTGCCGGAACACACTGTTAGGTGCTTGGCGACAGATTGTTTACATGAGGGTGGTATTTTATTTTCCAAAATCTTTCAGAGCGCTTGGTCGATGCGACGCGTGATCAAAATGCTGGCACCTATTTGGCTCAAAGAATAAGCATTGCAATTCAACGGGGCAATGCTGCCAGCATGCAGAGCACGCTGCCAACTGATAGTGGGCTAGAGCATTTGGACTCCCTATGAGTCCAAATGCTTTTATTGTAGTGTTGTATATAGTTTGTAGTATATAGTACATATATAGCAATAGCTGTAGTGTTGTATATAGTTTGTAGTATTTGGTTAATAAAGGCATACCGCCATTTAAAAAAAAAAAAAAAAAAAAAAAAAGGGTGGTAGCTAGCCATGCGGACATTCGCATAATGCCCTTCCACCATGCATTGAAGCTCAAGCCTGCCGCGGGCATCGAACCATGTGCCTGCGGCACCGCAGTCCACGGCTATAACTGCTCGGGGCTATTATTGCTTTGATTTACCTTATATTGATTATTAAAAGGCGGTTTGCAACAGATAAATTAGTGCTAATATGAGCACTAATTTATCACGTTATCTCACTAACAAATAGTTTATATATAATTTGCTAAACGTGTAAGCTATCGATTTTGGATAGATATCGTCCAAAATCATAAATGTTTAAAACAGCGCCATCTTCGTCGGATGTCTAGAACTGTATCTGTCGATCCAACATCACCTTTCTACGTTACGTAGTTGCTTAGCACGATTAGTTCACAATATGCCCGTTATTTTGAGGTATGAGCTCGTGCGCCTCTGTGTATCTATTTGTCTTTTTTAATATTTTATACTTATTCGCTGTATTGGCGTTGATGGTATCTTGATCCGTGACTAAAGGTTTGCTGAGCGGTGTAAAAAGATAAAATACAGACGTTGCCATTGACTTTCAACATTGTTGGATGTCTGAGTAGTTATCAAGTAGCTGCTCACCATATTTTAAAAGCGCTAACGGCTGGCCTGACTGTAATATATAAGTATGACAGCTAAGACGCACTCCTCACAAGATAGTCAGTTGCGTTGCGTTCGTTGATCTATCTACATATCGAATTCACTGTTTTTTTATGAAATATTGTACTTACCGCCTATCACCAGATTTTCTACCAATAATTTGTGAACTTGGTCAAAAAAATAATTTTATTTGCCTTGGCATAGCGCGTCGCTGACGCCGCGCCGTACGCGCATGTCTGAGAATAGTCTAGACCATTGTAATTAAACTGTCATTCAAAACTGCTATAGCTTTTAAATTGTATACATAAGCACTACGATTCGGTACAAAATAACTGTAATTCTATAAACTTACAAGTAGTAATTGCGCAATTCGTCGTTTCTTCGGATAGCTTTATATATAGCTATGGAAATGTTTTTACAAATAAATCAAAGTTTATTAAATACAAATTATTTCAAACACAGTAAACATTTTCTATATTATTTTAAAAAACAGCCATTTAAATGTAAAAAGTAGCGCGTTGAAGTCTATTGTATGAAGAAAAACATTTAAAAAATAAATTTGTGTATTCGTTCTCTAAGTGTAATTTCAGCTTATTCTATAATTTTTGTCCGCTAGGCGGGCGAGAATGTCAACCCCCTTCCCCCGCCATCTCTTCTCGTGGGTGCCATAAGGGTTGTTAACCATACCATAGTTAACCACCATTATTGGGACAGACTGTCCAGCAGTTACTGTATCAGCCGGATTGTCCACTGCTGAACACAGCCTTCGCATTTAGGGGGGGGGGTTAGCCATAATCCCCACGCTTGGCGGGTGTCTTGGGGAATGCAGCTTAAGATATCAGTTCCTCAGAAGGCGCTGCTGCCCACCTTCCGGTATTTTACGAGTATTTTAGTCGCCTCTTACGTCACCCACAGGTAGAAATGGGGGGGTGACATTCTAACCCGGCAACCCACGGGAACTGTAGGTCCAACTTCGACAAAGAGATCGCCCGAAGAATCTAACTAGGATGGGCAGCGTTCGGGAAGCTACGACCCAGATTCTCGACGAATATTCCGCAGAGCCTGAAGACCAAAGTCTATGTCTAGTCCAAACCAGTGTGTGTTGCCAGTGATGACTTATGTCTCTGAGACGTGCTCCTCATTGACAAGCTCAGAGTCGCTTAACGAGCTATGAAGAGAGCTATATGCTTGGAGTTTATATGCTTGATAAAATCTGGAACCAGTATTCATTCGCCGAGGAACCAAAGTCAAGTGGCTAATAGCCTTTCATTGTGGCATTCTATGGGAGACGCATTTCTTTAACAGTGGACGTCTTCCTGCTGATGATGATAATTTAAAAAGGATAATGATTAAAAGCATTAATCATCTATTCCTTCTAGCATTATAGAACAAGACCATGACTCGTACCTAATTCAAAACTAAATTGGCATGGAGTTAAATGCACGGTACGCTCCAGCCGCACTCTATAACAGTTGTAACTCTTAATAACCTACATTTCATACTTCCATCTAATAAATATTGCTACCTAATTATCATCCGTTATAGTGAAGAATACGAATTACGAAAGAAATGAGCGATTAATCGGAGCGAAGAAAACAATATCCAGATTGCATCAATATTTATAAAGATGGCGAATGGCGTGCATGCGCGGGCGCACATTGCTACTGCACTCCGTTGCAATACCGCGCTTTTATCAAATATCTGAAAATAGGTGTGAAAATAACATTCTAAGTAGGCTTCATACTAATTGACAGGAGGCCTACACCTCGCTTATAAAAAGTTACACATTAATTTTATCTTTATTTAAACCAAATTCGATTTAATTTGGCCAGTGTTTAGCGCGAAAAATTACCTCTTCCGGGCTTAATATATCTACTCTGTGGTTTGACAAATAGTGATGTGAAAGTGTTGAGATTGTTTCGAATATATCGTTAAGTTTTATTTCCGTAACGAAAAGTGCATTATCGATAAGATTCGAAAGGATACGTTTCTGTAAAGTGCGTCTGTTTCACGATGGAGAACTTCTACGGAGTTATCAGAACGCTTAGCAGGAAGACTTTGAAACGGAAAGAAAAGGTATTTATGTGCATTCTTTCCGTTCCTCCGTTCGTTCCTACGTTTTATGTAATATAACTCGTTCTGCGTGTACTTATTGTTTTTTAAATAAATTGGCATGAGCTATTTACTTATGCCCTGTTTTACCTACCTACTAAAATATTCAGCTGATTAGTTAGTCATACTTAGGAAATGATTAATCAATCGCAAAGTTGCAAAATTCCAGGTGTTACAAAAATGTTTACGAATTCGTAATTTATAGCTGTGGCAAGTAAACGATATACCTATATTATTATAATTATGTTGAGTATAGATAAATTGCTTGACCATAGAATTGCGAAAATAGGTGGGCAAAATAATTTATTTTATAAGTTCATGTCTTAATTCTGAGTAAATAAGTCTTCTTGAAGTGAGTCTCTTTGAAGCAGTTTTAATGGCTCGGTGGCATTGGCTATGGACTGCCGTGCAGCAGGTTCATGGTTCAAATCCCGCCGCGGGCTCGAGCTTTACCGCAGGCATTTTGCGAATGCCCGACTGGCTAGCGACCAACCTCAAGTTGAAAATCTGTCGCCAAGCACCTAACAGTGTGTTCCGGCAGCAGTCCTTGAGAGCCAGTAAAATTACAGGCACATGAGACCTAACAACTGTACGTCTCAGTGTGACGGGCACAGTGCAATTCGTCATTGACGAAATGCGTCTTTTATAGGCAAAGGTTAGTCCACTTAACATCAGGTGGGCCTCGGGTTTATTCCGTCACAATAAAAAAATTAAACATATACCAGCAGTTTGTCCCTAACTGATGTGTTGCTACTATTTTATACTCATGACTTAAAACCTGTATGAAAATGAACATGAGTAGTGTTGAAAATTAGAAAGGAATGCTTTTTGTATGATACCAAGCTTGTCCTATTTATGCTACTTTGAAATGTCACCTTAGGGAGTCTTGTAAAAATCTACAAGCGCATTTAGTACTTCATTCTTTTCTCATGTAGACTATAATTATGTTGTACACAGATGAAACAAATTGGCCCACTACGCTTTGTCTGATCACTGAACATGTAAAATCATAATAGTCAGCATCTGAACGCCTACCTTATAATCAGATCTAAGCAGCCCTGCAGCCTTATTGTCTAACTAGAATGATAAAGAAAATGAACTTGATTTTGAAATTGGAACCCCATAATGGGTTATTTTGTAAAGGAAAATGTCACAATGATCTTCATTACCAATCCAGTTACACAATAAGGGCCCAGCTCTGATATGATCCTGTTTTTAAAGTTTTTACACAGGCTTTTATAACGAGGTAAATCATTTTGAGTAAATTGTTCCAGATCCGTGAATTCGGGGATATGTGATATCCGCCATCGCCGACCCAAATAACACTTCTTTTACAATGGTCCCTCGACCTAACCTTTTACGGCTGCTTAATGTCATATATACTAAATTATTGGGGAGTTGGATTAGAATTGCAGCCCCCCTCATATTTTCCTGTAGAAAATGTAAAGGTGGGCAACACCTGTCAAACCCCTCCCCCCCTAATGGGAGGCGGCTATGTTCAACGGTTGACGTCATGGCTTTAATAGTAGTAAATAGGCTTATAACCAAGAATTACTGACTCTTGGCCTTTGTTCAGCGGTTTATGTCTTCGGGTTATTGATGATGATAAATATCCTGTGTTTTTAAGTAATAAACACTTCCAAAGGATATCAAATATTTTAGGAAAACGAAGAATTTATATTTTAGTTTACACTTAAAAAATATAAACAATACCTAGTGTTAAGCCTTGAATCTTCAAACTCGAAGTGCGCTCGAAGTGTCAAGTACTCCTGATGATGCTTCGTGAAGAATCGAAACGCGCCAAAAAAATCCGGTGTGACCAGGTGGCTTTTATGACATCACATCGTTTTAGCCGGAAAATTAGGCGGAATTGTCACTAAATATATTTATTAACTATTTTTCTAATATATTAATTTAATGTTGTCTTAAAATATGATTCAAATATTTGGTATTATTAAATATGGATTTCCGCAAAGTAACGCCTGAATATATTCATTAATTTCCTGAGGAATTTTGTACAAATATGATCAACCGTTCATAAACTATAGTCATACCTAGAATAAAGCGCTGGGGCGCTTGCTGTACTAGCCACAGAGACCTCCGCTAAACTCGTTTAAATTTATTTTTTGAAGCAGTGATGGCTCAGTGGCATTGGCTATGGACTGCCGCGCAGCAGGTCCATGGTTCGAATCCCGCCCAGAGCTTGAGCTTCACCGCATGGTGGAAGGGCATTTTGCGAATGCCCGCCTGGCTAGCGACCACCCTCAAGTAGAAAATCTGTCGCCAAGCACCTAACGGTGTGTTCCGGCAGCAGTCCTTGAGAGCCAGCGAAATAACAGGCAAAATGAGACTTAACAGCTATGTCTCAAGGTGATGGGCGCAGTGCAGTTCGTCACTTGATGAAATGCATCTGTTTTCTGTTAAAAAAAAATTGCGAATGAATCCGTTGTATGTTGTATAATTATTACAAAGTATTCGTACTCGTTATTATTTTCTATCTGCGTCGCTTCACGCTTTCCTGAGCACGAGACATGTCTCCGCGAGCTCGAAGCGGTTTAATTGATCTCCACGATATTATATAGTTCACTATCTGCTGTCCGCGGCTTCGAATATAATAATTAGAAGCACAGAAACATGCGACTTGAAACACATTTTAACAATAAACAACCGACTTCAAACATAAAATAGGTACCTACGCATTATTAGGTACAGATTTCACTCAAATGGGACCATAAGACAAGCACCAGCTTACGAATATAAAAAAAAACATCCAAACCGGTACACTTAGTAAAGAGTTCTGAGGTAACACACACAAAAAAAATGCAGCGGTTAAAAATGTTTGAGCTTTGGAATATTCGTCCCGCGAATCGATTGGTACTTAACCTATTGGCATCGGCGATAATTATAACAATAGAATTTCATTCATAACTAGGACGTAGTGGTCCTGACCATGCCAACTTATTAATTCCATTGTTTTTACTCAAATGTTCAAAACTCTCATCAAAATCAAAATCTCAAATATACACAAAAAAAAAACAATATCTACTACAAAAGAAAAGTGGGATATTATGAGGGAGGGAGGCAGGACTGTAAACACGGTATGGAACTCAAATTGTATGGATCCAGAATCACTTTAATAAACTATCTTACTCTATACATTATTGAAACACTTTCAGTAAATTCAACATAACCTAAAATTTAAAATACCTGTCAATTGTTATTCATTCAAACAATGTGAAAAAATTCACGGATTTTTTGCAGAATAACAGATAATTTTTTGAAGTCGGCTTTTGATTTTTTCATGTTTCGGCAATTAAGCCTTTATAGATATACCAGAACACCAAAAAACGGTTTTTTGGTTTGGTAATCTCGTATATACAAAATAAGTAGTTATCTTATTTTTTGTTTATACCTTTGTGTTATGACAAAAGCAAAGTTTTTTACTTTAGGTAGCCCTTGAAATGCCGGAATACCGGAAGTTGGGCGCAGCACCGCCTTCCGAGGAACTGCTGTCTTATACAACAATCTCCAAGGCTCCTGCCACATATGGGGATTATGACAATCCCCCTTAATAGGGAAGACTGTTCAGTTGCGGAGTATCCGGCTGTTACAGTATAACTTATTTAATCTAATATATTTAATTAAAAAAAATTACACAAGCGCTATTTAGGACATATTGATAGATTCTTCTGGTTTGTAATTATGTACTTTTCTGTTTATTTATTTTTATTTTCTGTCCTGTTTAAATGGTATAAACTTTGTGCCATGTTTATGTATTTTTAGAGATCTTATTTGTTTTGTTTAATCTGAATTTTAATTTTCTGAGTACTTGATATATTTTGTTATGTAACTGTGCGTGACGTCACCTACCGGTCTCAACGGAAGACCAACGCTGGTCATTTATGACTAGCACTATGTTGAGTTGGGGCCGTTTTGTGACAGGGGACTGCAAGAACTTATTCTTGTCTATTATTTGTTTTCAAATTGGTTTGTTTTGTTATGTTTTTGTTAGTTTATTGTCATAAATAAAGAGTATCTCTATTTCTATTTCTAATTAATAGAGAATTTATTAAAATATCTAAGCAATAAAATTATCTTGTTACAGGTCCAACAAAAACCAACCACAAATGGAGTCACAAAAGAGAGGATCACAGAAAGAGATAGTCGAGAAGTCAGAGAGTCACGGGAGATGAGAGATTCAAGGGAAACGAGAGATTCTAGGGAAACCAGAGATTCTAGAGAGACAAGAGATTCTAGGGAGACCAGAGATTCGAGAGAGATCCGAGAAATGCGCGAGTCTCGAGACGAGATCGACAGAGAGCACATGGAGAGGCGACAGTCGCCGGTCCCGAGGGAGAGAGATAGAGACATGAGAGATGAGAGGAGAGAGCAGTCCACGCCGCAGCACGACGGCAGACATCCTTTGCTGCAGTACGCTGTGGACCACTTCAGGCAGAGTCCCGAGTGAGTACTTATCTAAAAAATATAATTACCATCAAGCTTCTGCCTTAGCCCGACCATTTTAGAACCAGTATCGTTGATTTGAATAAAAAAGGAATATAGGTTTAAAAGGAGTATTTTGAAGCGCTCGTAGCGAAGCTTACTTAGCTGTTCTCAACCGATCAGCAAAGTTAAGCAACGTCGCCCGCGGTCATGAGTTGGATGGGTGACCGCTAGTGACATTACTACTGAGCGTTTCCGTGCTTCGGAGGGCACGTTAAGCCGTCGGTCCCGGTTGTCGTCTTAGGATGGCAGTCGTTATAGCATGGTGGTAGGGCATTTTGCGAATGCCCGCCTGGCTAGCTACCACCCTCAAGTAGAAAATCTGTCGCCAAGCACCTAACGGTGTGTTCCGGCAGCTATCCTTGAGAGCCAGTACTTCTAGGTTAGCCTGAACAACATCTTCGACCACATCATCACTTACCATCAGGTGAGATAGTGGTCAGAGGCTAAACAATCAGGAATAAAAAAAAAAAAAAAAAAAAAAGAGCCTGTATTTTCCGTGCTTCGGAGGGCACGTTAAGCCGTCGGTCCCGGTTGTCGTCTTAGGATGGCAGTAGGTAGTAAAAAAGGTAGTAGGTACGCTCTAATATCACGACAGTATAATTTGGAGAAAATTTAACAGAAGCATGTACGATCGAGGTACGTGTGTCAATTCTCCCGTTTTTAGAAGTTCAATGACCAGTATCCACATATTTTTGATTTAAAGAGCCACTATCAATTGGAGATTTTATCAGGAAACCCGTGTACCGATGTTGATTTCAATTTCATGCAATCAGTGCTGCCGATTGCAATTAGATCCTGTTATGTGTTAGGACCTCTTTGATACGTTATAAATTTTAAGGTTACTTATTTTGATTTTACCTTATAAGGCCAGGAGTTCTGAATTTTTTTATCATTGCTAAATATTATTTATGGAAGTATATGATTAGGAAAACAAGTTAGGACCAGAACATAGATACATAGTAGTCTGCATTATACAATATTTATTCTTTGGACACAAATTAATCCCATACATAATTATGTTCCTACGTTTCTCTAGACATACCTAGATAAAACACAGTTTTCTCTACTGTATTTATTTACAGATGCTTTTCGAGCTAGCGAAGAAAAGTAATTAACGGGCATCGATATCGAAATAAGCTTTTCTAAACATTGACTATTCTTTTTAATATTGTTAGGTTTGCGTTAACGCCTGCTATGCGGATTACAAAATCACAAATATACGATAGGATTTTTTTTCCTATCGTACATGACTTAAATTTTTCCTATCGTATATTTGTGATTGGCTTCTATTACCGTTTATATCAATAATACGTTTTCTGGGTTTAGTGCTTGGCGACCTCTTTTCAGAATAATGGTATCAGATAAGCTAAGATATTTTTATTTCAAGATAAAATGAAGTCACGTTCGCAAATACTATGATAAACATTCTTATAAAATAAATACAATTAAGGACATAAATATATTCATCCTTATGCACACAATAAGAAATTAGCTAGGAAGATATGTTTTCCTATCTTATTAAAGAAAAGGGCAGGAAAAGGTGTCTAAACGCTCACATTTGGCCAGATATGTTTCGTCCCAGTTGATAGGAGGCGAGCATATTGCCATCTACCAATACAAAACTCTGGCCAGCAAATCGTAGATACTAATTTTTTCTTTGAAGTGCTTGTTAATGGGCTACAAAAATTGTATTTTCCTGTATACCTTGCTGAAATCTTTTGCTCATAAGCAATATTTGCAGCGAGACTCTTCCTGCATTATAATGCAACACATTGCCGAGTATATTCCAGCGACTGCATTGCTGAGCAAGTTCGTACACGTAGAGCATGATAGGTACGACTCAACAGATGTGCAGAAGCTTCACATAAAATCCCATAGCATTGCCTTATCTAAACTAGATGTTGTAGATAACCTGAAGGCAAAATCAAAAATTTTAGCCAATATCTTGAAAAAATTAAAAAAAAATTGTCCCCAAATTTATTTGCTAGATATACTCTAAGGCAGAGTTTAACAAAAGTGGGCAACTTTTTCTGAAATAATTATGAGAGGGACTTAATACTACTGCTTACTTAAATTTAAATTATACTTAGGATTAAATAGTATAGGAAAGTATTTATGGCTAAGATATTTTGTAGGTAACATTTAGGTAATGTTATTGTTTCCAAGATATACACAATACCTATTTAAGACATTAAATTATTAGAGATATAAGTTTTAGATAAATAAAAAATAGTCATCATTTACTTTATGAAGACGTATTTTTACCAAAAATATGGCGAATTTATTGATTTATAACTTATTTCTTTGGAGGATTATCTAAGGATAAGATGGTGATCATTTTATAACGAATTTAATTATTACTAAGTACAGTTACCTACACTACATGTCTCAATTGTTAAACGCACCTTTGTTTCTCAAGTTAAATATATATAACAGTTATTACTATAAAACCAATATTTAAATTGTGAATTAAAAAATTAAATTCATAATTATATGTAAAAAATTAAATTCATAATAATTGTAGGTAAAAAACAATCACAGACTATATATAATTTTGAGTTTTTCGGATGTAAATTTATTCTTGTATACAATACATTTAGACTAATTGTATGCTGCTTAACATCAGGCAGACAGCGTGACTGATCCGTCCAAATTCCAAATCCCATTAAAAAAATACGGTATTCATTTCATCCTATAAATTTGCATTATTATTATTATTGACTTTTAAATAGGTAAAAAACGGTACATGGTATTAAATCTTTTATTTATTTTATGGTAGTACCTAAGAGTTAAATCTGATTTCAAAAAGAAAGATAATAATCTGTTTCGAATTGCTGTATTCCTCACGAGAATTTATTCTAAAGTCAGTACTATAATGAAATTTATGAAGTATACTTTAAAAGTTGAAAATATTATTAGCATTGATAAAAAATCAGCCTTGCGTGAATTTCAGAATGGTACATTACTTTGAAATCTATTGTTTATTTGTATTTCTTATTTATCTTTATTGATTATATTAGGTTGCTAATTTATTAACATCATATACGTAATCACTTTAAAATATTTAAAAAACACGTTGAATTGTGCACGAACTGGCCATTTCCTAGTAATTATCATCTATAAAAGTTTCTGGTTCCCTTTTATCGTCCTCACAAACGTGGAATAAGGATAAGAAGCTGATGTATATAGCAGCACAAGGCACGCTTGTGCTACATCGAGTGATTTATGTATATAACCGCGCATTCCATATAACGACTCCAAAACGGCACCCGACCGTGCCGCGCCGTGCCGTACCGCTTTAATACATATGATTGTACTTTTTACAACAAAAAGTGCACAAAACGTGAAATACCAGCTCGTTACTACTTCTAAGGAATAACTTAAGACGACCGACTGAGCACTGTTGAAATTTCTAATTATCACTAATTATTTCTATATTATAGTTTTTTTTGTCACCAAACTGCCCGCCTTATGATAAACGATCGCCGTTGCCTATGGATATCGGTAACATCCGGGGCATCACAAATACGTTGCCGACTTTTTAAGGACTTTGTTGAATAGTCTTTTGAAGTAGTGATGGCTCAGTGGCATTGGCTATGGACTGCCGCGCAGCAGGTCCATGGTTCGAATCCCGTCCAGAGCTTGAGCTTCACCGCATGGTGGAAAGGCATTTTGCGAATGCCCGCCTGCCTAGCGACCACCCTCAAGTAGAAAATCTGTCGCCAAGCACCTAACGGTGTGTTCCGGCAGCAGTCCTTGAGCAACCTAGTAGCAGCCAGTGAAATAACAGGCAAAAATGAGATTTAACAGGTATGTCTCTAGGTGATGGGCGCAGTGCAATTCGTCACTTGTAATGAAATGCATCTGTTATAGGCAGAGATTAGTCCGCTTAACATCAGGTTGGCCTCGCGCAATAACATAACATAAAAAAAACCCAAGTTGTAACTGCTCGGAAATACAGTGGGAGGAAGTTCATTCTACATTTTGCAGGTGTAAGGCAGAAAAGTTTGCGTGAATCGTACAGTATGTCATCTCCACGCGTCTGTAATATGTGAATGAGCTTTCTAGCGATGACGGCTAGTGCGGTGCTATTTTCTTGCTAGATTCTCTCAATGATAGTCAGGACCACATAACTACTCGTAAGTACGCTCCGTAAATGACTCGTGTCCATCATCGTCACGAACAGCCGTAAGACGTCCAAACCGTTGAAAAAAAGTTGACCTCTAAAGGGGGGTTGCCATAATTCCCACGCTTGGCAGGCGTCTTGGGATCGCATTGTAAGATCGCAGTTCTTCAGAAGCCGCTGCTGCCCACCTTCCGGTATTTGTCCGTCGTCGTTTCTTACCACTCCCACAAGAAGATATGGTGGGTGCAATTCTAGCTTGGCACCCCACGGGCGGGTTGTCTTATTATTACATTAAATCTAATTAAATAAGAATAATGTCATATGATCTTGATACACATTTGCGTTAGTACAGACGAGATATTTCTTTTTTAAACTAGATAATGTTACGAATAGATAATTATATCTTCGATTCACTGTGATTCACTAATATAGGTAAGCAATTATATATTTATAGCGTATGTACCATCGTATAGAACCGATAACCCTACTCTTTTCTTTGGGTACCTCGCCAAGTAGTAGTAGTGGTGAGCCAGTATTTCTAGGTTAGCCTGAACAAACATCTTCGACCACATCATCACTTACCATCAGGTGAGATAGTGGTCAAAGGCTAACCTATCAGGCATAAAAAAAATGTACAAATGTTTACACGTTTTCACATTTAACTAATAACCTATTAAGCTAAAATGGCTTACTTATGCAGTAACTTGTATTTTTTACATTATCCATTCCTTTATATAAGTAAAGATAAGTGTGGCATACATGTGTAGCTTTTTCGGAACACAAATTTAATTAGAACTTTTGGTGTCACTCCCCGGCCGGATTAAGCTCATAGGAACTTTTAAAAGCTTTTCTTGCATAACTACTTTCCCGCAAAATGTTATTAAATTATCATCAAACCTTTTGAAAATGATCGGTAAACAATCTACAAACGCGACGGAATGGGATGCTTTACTTGCCACAGAGACTTTGGCCACCATTTCATCCGTTACAACGCCTTATGAGAATATATACACTTACTTACATAAGAGGCATCTAAAATATATATATATATATTAAACGGCCAAGTGCGAGTGGTGCTTCGCTCTTTTAGAGTTTATTGCAAATGCTCGTAAAAACATTTCAGGCTACCCGTGATCAATACAAAGTGATTGTAAAGACGAATAAAAAAAACGCGAATAAAATCATTCAAGTTGTTTAGTTTAAAAAAAAGGGTTTTTTATGATCACAGCTTGCAACTGTGAATATGAACTCTGTGTGGTCAATATTTTTTTGATAAATAGAGTATAATTACTGTACCGTAATATACCGATACTAGTTTTGTTTCTCAGATAGACCGCGTAACGAAAATGGTCTTAAAGTCAAAACTGTGACGGGACCGAATTTATACAAGTTTAGTTTGATAAAAAAACATTTTTTATCCTCAGACGAGATAGTCATCAAAGGCACTCGAAAATCGACTCAATAAGCAATAAAAAAAGTAAACCCAAAATTATCCGATAATTATCTTTTAAACATTTTCAATTAGGTACAAGAAACAGTTATTTTGGTGTTTCAAAAATAAACCGTGTGAGACATCCTACTTATTTGGGCCCATGTTTCTGACACAGACGTCAATAAACTTAGCAAGTCAATTTTCTTATAATGATTTTAATTGCAATGCAGCTACATAAACGCGCTCTGTACAATGCTTTCAAAAAACCGTGGGTTTCCATTTAACATTGAATGAAGGATTCTTGTGCCTTCTTCGAACCATACGCTACTTTTTTGTTTAGTTTTAATTATCTAGGCATGCTTTTATGGTTGGCACGCGACAAAATGTGTAATTATACGAATTTTTTTAAGTTGCTTTAACTTTAATTTTTGGTGCATGTAACTTAATTTTCTTTATATAACCTTGTTGTAAATTCATCGTGTTGCAATGCCACATTGTTGATACAACACTATCTTCCTCGTGGCAGGTGAGCTAACCGAAATATGAGCATAAACAATAAGCTAATCTGGCCCGATTTCCACGCAACAATGCTCATGTTTCACTTTGATTGTTTGCTACCGCCGGGTATATCATGTGTACCTTCTTTACTTATGCTAGTTACATATTAATAGGCACTATATAATATATTCTACCTATACATTATGATGTTTAATTGACGTTACCATATGATATACGATTTGTCTTAGGACGGTTATTAGGCCTTTCTCGGCGAATAAATAAAAGTCCAGGGTTAACTCTTCTGGTAAAACGTAAATAGTAGTTTACTAGTTCTTTCTAATGCCAGTTGAAGGAGTCCTTTCTCTGAATGAGGTCTCGTACACCTTCTAATTGTAGTTTATTTTTCGAACTCAAGATTTACGTTTGTGATTACCAAGCCTTGTTTTCCACATATTCATTGAACTGGCAAGGTTCTCAAAGATTGTTTTTTTTCTCATCGAGATTTCGGCTTAGGTAACACTTTTGTCAGCCAGCCGCAAAAACAATGCGCCATAAAAACAGTGTAGAGAAGAAGTGGAGCAGCCCTAGTTAGTTGACGGTTGTTGGTCGCGCGGAACGCACTGAGGTCGCGCATCGGCAGAAGACGCGTAACCTTCGACCATGCCGTGTGCAGCAGCTGCGCGAATCAAATATCGAATGCAAGTATCCGAACGCATCTTCGGCATAAACAAGCGCGTACTGTTCAAATTATCAACTGTGCGTTTTGTTTATCCATATTTAAAAAATATTTTCGTGGATTTTCCATTCTAATTTCGAATTGTGATTTCTCCAAAAAGTTTTACGCGTAGTCTCGACTGCATTATTAATTCAGTGAAGTGCCATAATAATCATTCCAACAGCAATCGTACCGGTGTTTCAGATTTCCTTTTGTAAATTCCGTGCCCAATGAAGCATTCCACTCCGTTGTAATTAAATTTGCAATGACTAGTAATTAGACGGATTCTTTCTATACACTTGTATACTTAGGTGATCATTATGTAAGTTGAAGAAAATGTATCGTTATTCTAAACGCATACCCTTAAACAAATCATCAGATCACGTTAGCGGAAGGAATAAAATTACCGTAATCGTATAATTTTACACGTAAACGTGTGAGGCAATTTGAAAGCCGAAATTTATGATAAATTATGCAGAAAAATTGCTTCCTCACTGTTGTGTTGAGTTCGATAGCTTTCGATCGTGTCGATAGTGAGTTGCGTTTAGTTTAGTTCAGTGTCAGCTGACCGCCGAGGCTCGCGCCATGTCGGACGACATGTCGGGTGACAGCCTCTGCGGCGAGGACTTACAGGAAAACGGTCCCTTCATCTTGTGAGCTATTTTCTTTTTTTATGGTGGCATTATTTGTTCTGTGGTTATACGATACATACCTACATATTGGGTGGATTTCATTGTACACAGGTGTAGTCTTCGAGCAAGTAACCTAATAGCTGTGTTGTAAGTATCAACGCTTTTAGCGATAAGGACGCACATTGTACCATTTTGTTTTTTAAATTAACTTTTTTGTTTGTATTTCTGTCTTTCCGGGTGGAATCTTGTAATTTTCGAGCACTTCCTGATTCGTGTTATTCTTATTATGGAGGAAAAAATCGCGATTTTTGGATACATGTTTAACTACATTAATTCCTTGTTGTTGTGACATTATTCTATTTTGGAACCGACATCTAACAAGGGAGGAAGATTATCAAGTCGACTTTTTCACTTCATTTTCTGACTTGACTGTTCTTGTTGGATAGACTTGGTCAAAATTTAAATTTTATCAGCTTTGTTCTAGCATTTTTGCAGTTATATTCAATAAACTGTAAAATAGTATCTAACATGCTTTACCTATGTAGTTGATCTAATGATTGCGACTGTAATTTAAGAAAAATCTTAGTATCTGCGTAAAATGAGCCTTATTCCTGATTTCGCTTATACAATCGAGTTCTACATCACTGAAATAAATGAAAAGCCATTTATTATTTAACTTACCCACTTCGTAATCTGAAATATGTGAAACATCTTATGGACGCTTGTACAATAGAGTCAGCGTGGTACCTACTCCCACCAGTAAACACTAAGTGCAAAAAGACGGGTCTGTTTCTTTAAATACTTTTTTCTTGTGTCTATGTTTTTATTTATTTTTGAAAGCCAGTACTTCTAGGTTAGCCTGAAGAACATCTTCGAACACATCATCACTTACCATCAGGTGAGAAAGTGGTCAAAGGCTTACAAATCAGACATAAAAAAAAAATCCTCCACAGATCTCTGTGGTCTCTCTGGTACCTACTAGAACCTGGTTTAAGATAGGAATCGTACACGGCACCTCTTATCGTCACATCTCACTTGCACACTAGTGAAATGTAATGATTAGCAGTGCCATCTGATACGTAATATCTCTCTTTTTTATTTTTATATACGTTTAATACCTCTCTTTTTTATTACACTATTGTGGCGGTACATGCACGATGTCCACCTGATTTTAAGCGGACTAACCTCTGCCTCTAACTGATGCATTTCTTCACAAATGTCGTCACTGCGCCCGACACCCTGAGACATATAGTTGTTAACTCTCATGTGCCTGTAACTTCACTAGCTCTCAAGGACTGCTGCCGGAACACACTGTTAGGTGATTGGCGATAGATTTTCTACTTGAGGATGGTAGCTAGCCCTTTCACCAGGCGGTGAAGCTCAAGCTGGCTTTGGGAATCGAACCATAGACCGGCGGGACGGCAGTCCATAGCTATTACAGCTCGGCTATCATCGCATCCAAATATCTATATCCATATCTAGGTACGACACGGTGTAATAAAGAAAATAATATAAAATGGCGTCGAAAATCATTACATCTCACTTGCACACGATTGCTGTCTATAATAATAATAATAATATCTTTATTGAAAAACATATAAGGTACTAATAAATGTTGTAGCTCTGCCTTTTGTTTTAGTAAAAATTGTGTTACAAAAGGCAGTCTCTTCCATAATGTACAAATGTTTATTATAAAGACACTAATACCTATTACTATAGATTCTAAATTACACGATTGCTGTCTATAGTGTGCAGGTAATGATTTTTGTAAACATTTTAGATTCGATTCTTTATTAAACCGCGTTATACCGAAGTTGTTCCATGGTTTATGATGATTGATGTTAATGAGTAAGGATTTGTTGTTGTCTGATATTAGATTTTACAGCAAATAGCTTGAGAATTTCCCGGGTTGTTTCTTCATTTTCCTTCATTAGTACGGACATGCTTTCAAACAAAGTTTATGCAACAATTATACAAATCTGTGTATGTACTTTCATAAAATATATTTAACTGCTTATTTTATAAATATATCCGTATGTTTAGATGGAGCTTTGACATATAAATTCTGACTAGAGAGACGCCTATCTCTGCTCTCTGTCCTAAACAATCAACAATTGAATCAATAGTTTTTGTTTAAGTACTTTAAATTGAAATATATAAGTACATAAAATAGAATCTTGTTGTCTTGCTAGATTTTTTTTTACAATCTGTTATTTACTGAATTGAAGAGCGAGTACTCAAAATCGCCAAACAAGCAAATTTATAAAAAATGTAACAACATGACGTCTGCCAAAAAAAGCAAATAGCAAGTGTCACTCGGGATGATGTAAGGATTCTAATGATACCCCATACATCGAAAACTGAAGCATTTAAAACCTATGGTGGAATAAAGAAACTTATGAACACAAACAATACATTCTTATTGGAAAGTACACAGTTCTAATATTGTAACTTTTGCTTTGAGTCCATGAAGAGTTTACATAAAAAACAACTAAAAGAGGACCGGAACATTCAAAGAAAAGCGAGGGATGGACTGGACTTGGGTTCGAATTCTACTCGCGGTCCTACCACAATTTATTCACTTCGTTGTGATGCTGTTGCAGAAGTACAATTGAATGGTGTTGCCATTTCTAAACACAAACATAAACAACAAACCCTCAGATCTGTCACATAATTAACACTTTCTACTTTTCCCAAGCACTGTTGCTTATTTAAGTAAGCATTTATGGAACAGTTAAAGTTTATGTCCATTTGTTGTGCCCAGTCCACACTTGTAGCAATAGTTTACGATGCGAACTAAACCGAAACGTGTTATATAACAATTAAATGGCGTTAGTAGGAAGTTGGGTGAAGTTACGCCGTTTTGTAATAGAAAACTGTGTCATATGGTGTCATCAGCCATTCATCAAATTCAATTTTACGCATTATGTGCTGCGACCGTTTATAAAGATCGCATCTCGACACGTATGTGCTATACACTTATTTATATTTCAATGACCATTGCTCTACATTTATAATCATTCGACAAGAGTGATGAAGAGAGCAGGTTGCCCGCCTATTTTAAAAGATTGCCTGTCAATCTCAAATCTTTTTAACCATTCCTGCTCGGTGGTCAAATAATGGACAAAGTAGCCATCTCAATTCCAGACGAAATACTCACGTTAAGTACGGGATATGTCTGATATATTTACCAGGAGGCGAGACTGGACACGGGTCCGAAATATCTTAGTCGATTTATATATTTACAAAAACCTGTAACAGTTTTTTTTTCTAAAGCAACCGGTGCATACTAAGCGTATCGCGGCTGTAACTTCTTTCGCCACACCTACATCGAGTTATTACGCGCATCAGATTACCAGCTAACTTTGGTACAAAGTACGTAACAGTAAAGAAGGCTCAGGAAGCGGCATCCGGCCATGTAACCCAGCAGGTGAGAGCTGGTAGGAGTTGTGCCTGCGCAAACCGAACAGTAATTGGTCACGGGTGGTGCTCGCCGCCCGTTGTACCCATCGCGAAACGTGTTAGGGCTGGCCTACCTTCTCTATAATCTATCCATTTTTATTAAGTAGGTGTTAATACTAATTTCTAAATAGACTGACTGTCGTACTCGCATGTACGATTCAACAACTTAGTGACTTTACAAGGAAATACCGGAAAGTTGCTGAATAGAAAAGTTTTGATTTAATTACTGTTTGTTTTCATAATTAATCTAACGTTTATTTTTGAATGATTAGTATTACGATTGACTATCGATAGTATACGAGACTACGACTGTATAAAATACATTGACATGATGTAGTATTTTTTATATGATTGTGATGGGACCTGAAAGAGGCCTGGTGTTAAGCGTTAACCTCCCTATAACATGCATTGGTTTTTGCACCAACGAAAGATCACTAATTGTGTTAATTCCGTCTTCAAAACGCTAGCAGAAGATTTATCGATTCTTATATTGTAGAGAATATTAACAAAGTTCCACATTTAAACCATTGGTTTGATACTACAGAGGTTGGATACTATATCCAACCTCAGTCGCCTCCTTTCAGTCCATCGTGGGTTATAAAAATGGATAGAGGTTAGATTGCACCAAAAACTGTGACCATTCATGGGCCACCTGCCTGTCAAACTAGTGTACAATTTCCTTAGAAGGTTAAAACTGGACTTTACACTTCTAGGCTCATCAGTTTTATTTTGAAATGTCCGTGTTCAACTACATAAATAGAGCACATCCGCCGAATTATGGCGGTGTATTCAAGCGGAAAAATCACTACATCAAAGTAGGAACAGTGCGATCGTTGTAAGTATGAAATATTAAATGATTTCAGTACCTTTATTAATTATTGTGTGTCTTGTGGCTAATCGTAGTGTCACAATTTTTAAACTACTTATTATGTTCAACTGTGTGTCTAAGGATACATATATAGGTAAATGATATACACCTTTTTCCCAAAGGACTCTCCTAACCTTACATGTCTCTTTCGTTTCATGTGATGGATGACAAACCGAAACCATCTAGCAATGATAATGGTTTAAAAATTATCCAAAAAAGTAATCGACTTCCAAAACTTAAAAGTATGAAATAACTTGTTGAAGTCGTGGTCATACTTCCACAAGTTATTTCATACTTTTTAGTGCTGGAAATCGGTTACGTTTTTAAATATATTTTTTCAGACTGCTTAATAGGTCTTTCACTCCCCTAAAAACCCAATAACTACTCCACCGATTTTGATTAAATTTTAATGGGACTTCGTACTCTCAACAAAAAAAGGATAATCAAAATCAGTTATTAATTGTAATCATTAATTATTATTTAATTGTAATCAGTTATTATTATTAGTAATCGCGTAACATATATACAAAAAAAAACATATATTTATTAACTTGAAACATTGAAACTCCTTTTTTGCAAGTATTAAAAGATTTTAGCTTTTAATACTTGCAAAAAAGGATTCGAATTTATAAAGAAATTACGCAAAGTAGAACAGTTTTAATACTTTTTGTTAACCTGTTTTCTATACGGTACGTTATCTTTAAGTTTGTCGACAGTAATGCTGTAGGAGAACAAACACTTTTTAAAATCCTATCCCACTGTTTTGGTACGAGTATTTAAAACCCGGAGAAAATTATTTTCTTAAAACGCAGACAGACATCTCGTGCTCGGTTTTTTGTGTCAGCCCTACAAACGTATTGTTGAAAAGTGTGTTTGCAGAGTCGAGCACAGTAACATTTGCATCGAATGTGCCGGCGGTGTCGGTGTCGGTGGTACTTCCGGTCCAACTGCTTGAACAATGTCCACTGATATGTCTACTCTTCACCATCCAGTGTAGATTTATATCTGGATTTACTAGTACTTTCCACTCTATCTGCATAAACACATAGAAGCTGGAAATGTTTCAATTCTGTCACATCATGGAATATTATAAAATGATTCAACAATTTTTTATGTATGGTAATATGGTTTAGGTATATATAATTACTAGCGGACCGCCACGGCTTCGCACAGGTATTTAAAAAAAATATTCTATAGCTTATTCATCAGGGATAATGTAGGATTCTAATGGTGAAAGAATTTTACAAATCGCTCCAGTAGTTTTTAAGTTTATTCGTTACATACAAAACGTACAAGTCTTTCCTCATTATAATAATAGTGTAGATTTATAGCATTTGTTGTATACGCGCTAGATTATAAATATTTTAAAAAACAATACAGTAAAGCTAGTTTAGATAAAATTATTTTACAGTAAGTATAAATTTAGTTTTGCGTTTGTGGATGTATAAGTATATTATCGGACTAATAAACAAATAAAATAATTATCTTGGATAATTTCACTACTACTAGAACCAAATAATTATTTGTTATTATAAAAAAGTACTAAGTACGTACCACTGAATTTTTTTTTGGGATATTAACTCTCCCATAAAAATGTATATAACTTAGAAACAAAATATTTCTACTTAAATGCAATATTTCACACAGATTTGTCTGATAACCATAAAATAACACTTGTTAATAATAATTATTAAGAAGTACCTATAAATATTAAAACATGTTTCAAAATGTAATCTATACTAAATATTTGTACTAACTATAAAGTAGATATATAATAATTTAAGAATAGTGAAACTATTATTTTACCACAATGTTTATGAGGAATGTTATATTCTTTTTAGTCCAAGGCAAAAATGTGGTACCTACTCAAGTATTTTATTTTACTCCTAGTGTTTCTATAACCATACTGGTATGTATATATATCTACAAATATACCCAGTTACATATACATCAAAATGCACCTACCTAAGTTTCCATAAAAACTAGTTTTACAAACTTGATTATCTAACAGAATAATCTGCATAATAAAATGTCCCCAATCTCATTCATCCAGCGCTGACACGGTCACAGAATGTTATATGGTTATATTCGTAATTAGAATATTCATAATGTACGCAGCTTAGTAACTACGTCACTCACACACCCATATTTAAACAACAATAACATACCAACAAACTTACATACTATCGAACCAATTTACATCTAGGTACCGTGCTCAGGTTCCAGGCTCCTGACTGGTGATAATTAATTGCCAGAAAACTCACAATAACTCGGTCCGACCATGGAACAAATATATTTTAAATGTGTATTATTATTTAATATGGATTTCCGCAAAGTAACGCCTTAATTTATTCACCACCCTCAGTCTATCTGTGTGTAAGCAACGTCGCGCACGGTCATGAGTTGGATGGGTGACCGCTAGTGACATTACTAAGCGTTTCCGTGCTTCGGAGGGCACGTTAAGCCGTCGGTCCCGGTTGTCGTCTTACGATGGCAGTCGTTATAGCATGGTGGTAGAACATTCTGCGAATGCCCGTCTGGCTAGCTACCACCCTCAAGTAGAAAATCTGTCGCCAAGCAACTAACGTGTGTTCCGGCAGCTGTCGTTGAGCCAGTAATGCTAGGTTAGCCTGAACTACATATTCGACCATATCACCACTTACCATCTGGTGAGATAGTGGTCAAAGACTAACCTAACAAAATTTTACGAACTTGATTGTACAAAACATTCCGGCCAAATATGAAGATAGGATCAGCTGTGAAAAGTTATCGCCGAGCAAACATTAACAACCACGCAAGAAGTAATACTGGAATACTAAATATATAAATAATAAAATAATCTAATAGAAATACGACACCAAATAGCAGACAAAATGACCACAAATACCTACATTAAACCAGTCAATTCGTATAGGTGTACATTACAACAAATGCCCGCGTTAGGTTTCACATCAATCAAACCCATATCCGTCAGAGAGATGTACCTAGTTGATATTTTCGCAAATGATTCATTATAATCTACTTGCTAAATAAACGAATTAACATTTTGTCATAACAAAAGCTACCTGAATACCTTTCACCATACATAAATGTGAAGTATACGAAATATTCTTAATGTCGCTGACTAAGCAGATTTGAATGACATTTAGTTATAATGAGCAGTTGCTAAATCGACGAGTTGAAAGGAACAGGACCCCGGGCGATAATTGAATTGACGCCACACAAGAAAACTACGTACACTACAAGAATCTAATATGATTGAGTTGCTAACAAATAGAAAATGTTATGAAATAACACTTGGTACATTAAATAATTCGGGAGTATCTTGTGAAACGTTATTTTATTACACTTATTGAGGAACCGGCTGGTACTCGTCGATTCTCGTCGCTGGTACTCGCGAAAAATACCTAAGTACACTTGGTGCTGTCTGAATCTACTCGTATCTAATTTTTGTATCTTTCACATCCACCGAATCGGTCGTAGCGTAGCTTACTTAACTGATCAGCTAAGTTAAGCAACGTCCGCTTCGGTCTTGGACCCATCCAAGTCCGCTAGAGGCATCACTACTGAGCGTGCACGTGCTTTCGGTTGCGGTTGTTGTCGTAGGATAGCAGCTGTTATAGCATGGTGGCATATTGCGAATGCCCGCCTGGCTATCTACCACCCCCAAATTGAAAATCTGTCGCAAAGAACGTAACGGTATGATCCGGCAGCTGTCATTGAGAGCCAGTAATTCTAGGTTAGCTTAAACAACATCTTCGACCTTAACATCACTTACCATCAGATGATAGTGCTCAAAGGCTTGACTATCAGCTATAAGTAAAAAAATAACTATCGACTGTCTAATGTAACAATAAAATTACCTATAATAACATTATTTTTTTCATTACAGATTAGAAATCCTGAAAGCGGATTCCTCATTGAAAAGCAAAGCGAAACGCAACGAATGGACCTGGAAGGCCCAGACCGACGTGGTGAAATGGCAGGCCACGCCGCTTCGGGCGCCTTTGTTAAGGCTACCCCCTGCGCTCGCGCCGCCTGCCTTGGAGTGTTTCACATGCGTCAGGGCGTACTGCGGAGATCTGCAACCTAACGAACGTACAGTGCATCAGGATCTGACTGAAGTGAAATGTGTCTACACAGTGTTGATGGTGAGTTTTGTAGATATAGTTACTCGGCTCTAATGGTTTGTTTGATGAGGCCGGTTCGAGCGCTTTGCACTGGTTCCTCTGTCTTTGGAATGTTTCACTTGCGTTAGGGTACTTTGCTAAGATCTCCAATCACATAAAAAGACTGTGGGCTTGGCTGAATACGAATTATGTTTACTGTTTTGATGGTAACTAAAAGAACTATATATTTAATTATGAAGTATATACAACTGAGGTCTAACTTGTGCTGGCTGTACAACATGGTGTTTCTGACGTACGTCGTCGCTCGCTCCAACTTCGGTTTATTGTAACCTTTTTCAGAAGTATCACTACATATGTTTAGATTAAAAAGGATAGAAAAGTGAATAAAATCAAGGATAAATAAGGTGATCCTTTAAAAATGTTTTGTTTCCCTATCGTGAAAACGTTAATTATATGGTATATACAAGCGTCAAACAGCATGCTGGGCACGCTGCCAACTGATAGTGGGCTAGAGCATTTGGACTCCCTATGAGTCCAAATGCTTTTATTGTAGTAGCTGTAGTATTGTAGTAGCTGTAGTGTTGTATATAGTTTGTAGTATTTGTTTAATAAAGGCATACCGCCATTAAAAAAAAAAAAAAAGCGTCAAACTTGTACTTGTACCTACATATATATAGTAAAATCCAGCCAAGTGCGGGTTGGCACTAAGGATCCTGAACTGTATGAAAAATTATAAAATTTTACAACAGCGTATATGGTAAATGATAATCTAATATTATGTGTTATAATGGTATCCTCGTGTGCGAGTACGACTTGTTTAAATTCTTTTAGTAACCATTCACACACAGATTACACATAACATAATCATTATATTATTTGAACAGCGATGGCAGTAGATGTAGTCATGTATTTGGCCAAAAATCTTATCAATTTTATAGGGTCCTAAGAATTGTTCTACTTTTCATGCAAAACAAAAGCGTGGACAATCTGACTGCAAATATAATAAACCGATGGCTAACCAAAACATATATGTAGCAAATACAGTAGCATAGTGTGTAGCAGCAACTCTTAACAATATCTACGGAATACACAATGTTTATTCAAGATAAATCAATTTGCCCTGTGGCTCTGCCTGCAAGGCAAGAAGAGTATGCATAAATTTTAATTTGAGATTAATAGTTGAGTATATTTTCCAGCACTGCCATTCCGTCCCAGAGCTGCGCGACGAGGTGTACTGCCAGCTGATGAAGCAGACCACCTCCAACCGGTCCCCGAACCCTGAGTCCTGCCAGCGCGCTTGGCGGCTGCTCTCCATCCTAGCCGCCTACTTCACCTGCTCCGAGAGCCTCAGGTATAAACTGCTGCAAAGTCGATCCTTCCGAATAACATTCTGAACGAATAGTTGAGCCTAGATACTATTGTCTAGTTTTTTTTAATTTTTTTTATGCCTGCTAGGTTAGCCTTTGACCACTATCTCACCTGGTGGTAAGTGATGATGCGGTCGAAGATGTTGTTCAGGCTAACCTAGAAGTACTGGCTCTCAAGGACAGCTGCCGGAACACACCGTTAGGTGCTTGGCGACAGATTTTCTACTTGAGGGTGGTAGCTAGCCAGGCGGGCATTCGCAAAATGCCCTACCACCATGCAATAACGACTGCCATCCTAAGATGACAACCGGAACCGACAGCTTAACGTGCCCTCCGAAGCACGGAAACGCTCAGTAGTAATGTCACTAGCGGTCACCCATCCAACTCATGACCGCGCGCGACGTTGCTTAACTTTGCTGATCGGTTGAGAACAGCTAAGTAAACTTCGCTACGAGCGCTTCAAAAAGTCTGTGTAATATAGGAGTAGAGAGATGTCCCGAAACTCAAAAATTTTACTAGTTAGCTTCTGATATATTGGTCCCTTAATATTGGGGACGAGCTAATAGCGACCGAGCAGTGCTTACTGTCACCTACTGCTGAGAATTTCTTCGTAAGTTGCAAAATACATTAAACAGAAAATTAATACATACTAGTGTTATATACATAATTATGTAAGTTCTTACTCGCTGGTGAGTAAGAACCTTATACATACTTCAAAAGCGTGTTGTTTTGCTTCCTCGTTGGCTACATGAGCGTTACCTCCAAAAGTTGAAGTTCCGGGTTCGGTCACCAGGCAGTGTTGTCGAAGAGTTGTATTTTTTTATTTTATTTTTTTGTTAAAATTAGTCATGATTATTCATAAATCCAATTTTTGTTCATTTAAGTAATTTATATATTTTGTGATGGTAGGCCGTTCCTGGTGGAGTACCTGTCGGCTGCGGCGGCGGACAGGCGGCGGCCCTGCCAGGGGACTGCTGCCGTCTGCCTCGCCAACCTGCGCAAGACGCTGCGCTGTGGCGGCAGAAAGAACGTGCCCAGCGTTGAAGAGGTCGGTACTTTTAGGAAATTCTTCTAATTCCAATATATATGTAACTATTCGGTTCTCCACGAAGCATCCTCAGGAGGCCTTGACTCTTCAATTATGCGCTTGACGTCGGCTTAGTGGGAAAATTAGGCGGAATTATCACTAGAATTTTTTTCTATTTCTTAAGAGCCATTTCACAAAATCACACTACTGAAGTTTAGGTAAATGCCAGCGCATCGCATACACAAGCGAAAGAAGTGACGACGGAATAGCGTGACTGTGAGTAACATATTTTGATACTAGCACTCATTAATAAAGAAATGTAAGTTGCGAATTTAAAAATTGTGTGATTGGCATGAGTAAATAATCAATTTCTTGTCGATTACTTGCTAATGTTATAGAAAAGAGTGTGCGTGTGCATTGAGTGAGCACCTTCAGAAAAAATTTAATAAAATAGGATAATTTAGTAAAAGTTCTAAAACAATTGTAAAACCAATATCCCTTTTTGTAAAAAGGTAAAACAGAAGATAAATCATTTACAATCTGCTCACTCAGTCCTCACAGAAAATCGTCAATATCTTCAAATCTATTGAGTTTACAAAAATAAATTGAATACTAGTTTTTAGTAAAACTTGTGAAGAATATAAGTATCAATGGACAGATTGCCTAGTGCCGTATTTAAAAATTTACAAATAGATAATTATGCTCACTCAATCCTCCATTTTCGCAAGGGCCGATTGCTCTCTAATAAACTATATAATTAAACTTCGTTATATTACTCGTGTTTAGTTCATGTTCAATAGGATTTCGTAACATACTAAACGAAAGTCTATTGTGATACATATTTATGTAATAAATAATTTTATGTGCTCACTCAATCCACACATTTATGAAAACCAAAAAACATGAATATCTTCAGATTTGTTACCATTACAAAAAGTCCAGATAGCTCATGTTTTAGTAAAAATTTTTACAAAATATCTGCCATTTCTTTTCTAATTAAACTTGTTTACTTTATGAGATATACTTATTTTAATGTTTGTATGAAATTTCGTACTATAGGGTAACCATATTTTATATTAAGTTTGTTCCAATGTTTTTTTTCTTTTATAATGGCTTCACATATCCCCATATCGATTAATATGGTCGAGTTTATTTGTTCTTAAAGAAGTTCCGATACAAAAAAGATCGTGTTCAATAGTACAAATAAATTAATGAACCTTTTGTTTGCTATTTTCATACAACTTCGTATTTAAATTGATAATTTCAAATTGTACGTGTTAAATAAATAAAGCTTTTCCCAAATATAACTTTTATTTTCTCTGCATTAAAGAAAACTTTGAATTGCCCATTTCGTACGTGGCTAAAACGCTATCCGCGAAAAGCCAAAAAAAGAAACTTCATTCTTTAGTCTAAGGCCAATTGCCATGCGCGCGCATAGGAAAACAGATAAATTTTCCCCGCCATTGCAAAAAATTATTCACAACTCGTTTTCACTGTTGAAATAATGGTTATTATTAATTGAGATAAGTACTAGATATGAAGAAAATTATTTTTTAGTACTATTTCCTTCAAGTGTGTTGAAAAACGTTGTATGATACTCGTGTGTGTGTGGCATTGATAATTACCGTCCTCGGCTCTCTGAGGGCTCGGGTCACAATGGCGCCTCAGCAGTAATCATACATTACACACTTGTACCACAATGTAACCCACAACATTGACTTTTCATTTACCCGACTAAACTCGACCTACATATGTATCGTGTTTCTGTAAATTACAGAATTATATTGTATTGTCTATATTATACTGAAAATAGAGAAGTATAGGCAAATATGTTTGTAGGTTCTAACTTAGAAGAAAAACAAAAAAAACCATAGGCCAAAAAACCTAAAATTAGCTACATAATGAAAATGAAATAAGATGTTTTATTGATTGTAAACATTGACACTACTCAAATAAAAATCGACATAATTCGTGAAAAATTTTTTTACAAGGAATTCGAACCAACTTTTAAATGTGTAATTTCTTTTTATATTCACCCGTTTCATTGAGCCATGCTACTTACGGGATGGATTGTCAGCCACCGTTAATTAGTAAGTAATAATAGATAATAAAAGCAATAACATTTAAAAACTAATTAAGTCTCAAAATAAAAAGAAAGTTCATAAATTTCGGGATCTATTCTAGTATTTATCCATAAACCAAATTTCATCGAAATCTGTGCAGTACTTTTTAAGATATGCTTGAAAGTATGTTCAAGACAGTTTTTTTTTTTCAAAAAATCTTATTTTATTTTCATTATGTGGCTAATTGTAGGTTTTTTGGCCTACGGTTTTTTTTGTTTTTCTTCTAAGTTAGTACCTACAAACATTTTTGCCTATATTTCTCTATTTTCAGTACAACATAGACAGTACAATATAATTCTGTAATTTACAGAAACAAAGTAACACGATACATATGTAGATCGAGTTTAGTCGGGTAAATGAAAAGTCAATGTTGTGGGTTACATTGTTGTTTGTACCACGTGTTTGTAATGTATGATTACTGCTGTGGCGCCATTGTGACCCGAGCCCTCAGAGAGCCGAGGACGGTAATCATCAATGCCACACACACGAGTATCATACAACATTTTTCAACACAATTGTGAAGGAAATAGTACAAAAAATGACTTTCTTCATATCTAGTACTTATCATAATTTTTTTTTTACCGGCGGTATGCCTTTATTAATAAAATACTACAAACTATATACTACACTACAGCTACTACAATAAAAGCATTTGGACTCATAGGCAGTCCAAATGCTCTAGCCCACTATCAGTTGGCAGCGTGCCCAGCATATATTAATTTATTAATAATTAATATATTCTGATTAATTATTAATAAATAACAATTAATTAATAATAACTATTATTTCAACAGTGAAAACGAGTTGTGAATAATTTTTTGCAATGGCGGGGAAAATTTATCTGTTTTCCTATGCCACCGCATGACGATTGGCCATAGACTAAAGAATGAAGTTTCTTCTTTTTTTGGCTTTTCGCGTATAGCGTTTTATCCACGTACGAAATGGGCAATTTAAAGTTTTCTTTAATGCAGAGAAAATAAAAGTTATATTTGGGAAAAGCTTTATTTATTTAACACGTACAATTTGAAATTATCGATTTAAACACGAAGTTGTATGAAAAGAGCAAAAAAAAGGTTCATTAATTTATTTGTACTATTGAACACGATCTTTTTTGTATCGGAACTTCTTTAAGAACAAATGAACTCGACCATATTAATCGTTATGGGGATATGTGAAGCCATTATAAAAGAAAAAAAACATTGGAACAAACTTAACATAAAATATGGTTACCCTATAGTACGAAATTTCATACAAACAATAAAATAAGTATATCTCATAAAGTAAACAAGTTTAATTAGAAGTGAAGTGGCAGATATTTAGTAAAAAATTTTACTAAAACATGAGCTATCTGAACTTTTTGTAATGGTAACAAATCTGAAGATATTCATGTTTTTTGGTTTTCATAAATGTGTGGATTGAGTGAGCACATAAAATTATTTATTACTTATATATGTATCACAATAGACTTTCGTTTAGTATGTTACGAAATCCTATTGAACATGAACTAAACACGAGTAATGTAACGAAGTTTAATTATATAGTTTATTAGAGAGCAATCGGCCCTTGCGAAAATGGAGGATTGAGTGAGCATAATTATCTATTTGTAAATTTTTAAATACGGCACTAGGCAATCTGTCCATTGATACTTATATTCTTCACAAGTTTTACTAAAAACTAGTATACAATTTATTTTTGTAAACTCAATAGATTTGAAGATATTGACGATTTTCTGTGAGGACTGAGTGAGCAGATTGTAAACGATTTATCTTCTGTTTTACCTTTTTACAAAAAGGGATATTGGTTTTACAATTGTTTTAGAACTTTTACTAAATTATCCTATTTTATTAATTTTTTTCTGAGGGTGCTCTCTCAATGCACACGCACACTAGAAAAGAAGTAGGCATGTACATTAAATAGTCAACCTACATCGTGAATCGTATATTTACATTTCAACCTTGATGAATAAAAAATAGATATGTTTGAATCATTTATTGTAACAATAAACTTAAATAATTATACGGCTTAAAATTATATAAATATTTGACGTAACGGCATTGATTAAAAGCTGCGAACTAAAAGTTCTTTCTTTTAAATTTTCCAAAATTGCTATTTTCCTCGTTCACACTCTACACAGTATCTATATCCAGTCGTTAACACTGTCTGCCATAATGACCATGCATAGGATTGAGGTTTATTTTTCTGTGCATCCGGAAAACAACTCAGTACCAACCACAAACGTCCCATGACGTTTTTGGTTTTCCATTACTTAAACATGTCACCCTCATATTCCCATACCACAATATATCACCTATACCTTTAAAAAAATAACATTTTCATCCATTTAGTTTGAGTAGACCAAACAGCGATATGTAAATATATATTTACACATTTTGAGGTTTTTTTGTTTTTAAATCGAATATCTTTGATGCAATCTATAATCAACATACATACTTCTTGATACCAATGCAATCCTCACTATATACTCTTTTGCTCACTATTTCCTCTATAGAAAATAAATGATAATACACCTTTTTATAGAAAAAAATACTGGAAATGGGGTTTGAACACACGACAAAAATGGTGGGAAATAGTAATTTAATTGCTATTTTTATTTTTTCGTAACTAGACTCACCTAGAACTTTGATTCTTCTTTTAATATGATAATTTACTATTGTTCTTTAGCCATGAATTGTTACAGATTTTTACACCAAATATTTTAAAGTAACAAGATTAAAACAACCCAATTGTTTTAAGAACTTTGGCGGGAAAACTGTATTGGAGAGAAATATTTTTTTCTGAAAAACTATACCACCTACGGCTTTGGTCCTTCTTTGATATTATTATTTACATATAATTTACACACTTGTATTATTTCAGATTATTTGGTTTAGAAGTTTAAAATTATTTACGAGATTATTTAATACGCAAATTTGCATCGGTAAGTGTTTGCGTTGCAAAATGTATAGAGCAAAAAATGACTTGTACATATGCAAAATTGCGTTTTTCTAGGTTTATAACTGTTGACGTAGTTACGAGATTAATATGAAATGACGTATAATATTTTGGGGCCAAAATGTAATTTGTGCTGGTTTCAGATTTCATCAAAATATTCAAAATATCTCAGAAAAGTATGGATTCTTTCTTGTATGGGCAAGGATGCATCCTTTTGAAAACCATTTGGATTATGAAAGTCGGACTTTTTATTTATTTATATTATTATGTCAATGTGATGGAACAAGCGCTTGGCCCACCTGATGTTAAGCGGTATCCTCTGCCTATAACAGATGCATTTCATCACAAGTGACGAACTGCACTGCGCCCATCACCTTGAGACATACCTGTTAAGTCTCATTTTTGCCTGTTATTTCACTGGCTCTCAAGGACTGCTGCCGGAACTTACCGTTAGGTGCTTGGCGACAGATTTTCTACTAGAGGGTGGTCGCTAGCCAGGCGGGCATTCGCAAAATGCCCTTCCACCATGCTGTGAAGCTCAAGCTCTGGGCGGGATTCGAACCATGGACCTGCTGCGCGGCAGTCCATAGCCAATGCCACTGAGCCATCACTGCTTCAAAACTTAAACTAACGCAGAAAACACTTACGCAGATTTTATGGTAAATTTGTAAATACGACTATCGACCGCTAACTGGTATCCCGGTTTGTACATATGATGGAAAAGCCGTTTTGTACAAATTAGGAAGGTAGGTAGTTTAATTTCCTGCTGAAGTTATCGCTGTGTTCACTTATAGACATTAACTGAATCCAAAACATTGGAAATCAATTATTCGCCTGTCATCTTATCCTTGTAAAACAAAAGTAATAGTGAGTTACTAATTTAAACTAGAATAATATAAAAACTAGCAGACCAAAAAGAAGAAGTCAACCCTCTGAGGTTGTTAGCATTTTTCCAATAACGCTTTATAAGGCTGCATAATTGTGACGTTTCCTTTTTTTAACACAGTGGATGAACAGAAACTAAAGATGTAGTTACTTAACAAGACAACAATAATTATATTATAGACAACAAAAATAAAGTATAGTTTGTTACTTAAAAAAATAAAGACATGATCAAAACTCTGTGGTCGCACTATAAACTTGCGTCTAAGCGTTCCGCGTACGAGACGTCAGAGCAAGGCAAAACGAACGCAGGTCCTACCTCGATGAGCGCTCGCGCGGTACTGATCGCCTCGCGCTTGTACATTTCAATTTATGAGCATTTCGAGTTATGTTAAATATTTTTTCTTGTCTAACAAAACAGAGTTAATAGCACAATTTATTAAAGATCAGATTAATTAAAGAATGAACTTTCTTTTCATATAATATCTGTTTGGAATTACACTTTATTAAACGCAATATATCGTGGTAAACTGCTGATATAATTCGTGGAAATTGGCGCAAGATCTTTATTTTATTTCTACAATGACGATTAATTATCGATATTCTAGTACACTATGTGTCAACAAAATTATATGCCTGATGCACAGTTTTTTTTTTAGTTAATTTGATGAATCTTTATACAAGAGATAGAACTCTGAAGTTGGCTATGTGTACTTTAATTCGTAAAACAAGGTGCGGGAGATTGGTCACTACAAAATAATTAATGTTATGTTTCTAAATCTGGTACATTAACTGAAAAGAGAACAGATAATTCTATTTTTATCAATTATTAAACAACATGTAGATATTTCCTATGAAAGTAAATTAAGCGCTTAAAATCTTCGTATACCGCATTAAAATGTAAAATGCCTCTTAAGTATTTTTCTAAAATATTAATTTAATGTTTTCTTATAATATTTGTTATTTATATTTAAGAGCGGGGCCAAAACTGATAATCTGAGACCTTATTATTATTATGATTTGTGAGTACAATGGTAATGGAGATCAACTTAAATTTAACATTTTCCTATAAATGCAAAGCCATTATGGAGTTCCAATTTTAAAATTAAGTTTATTCTCATCGCAATTCTAGATGGATAATAAAGCCCTTGATATTATTTAGAGTTTTTGAAGGAAGGTATGTTCGAATAAGAGCTAGTGAACAAATAATTTTGATGAGTTTCTCATAATATTCTCCATCAAAGCACTTATCATAGTCGGTATAAGTATAATATAAATAAATAATGTTATTTTATCAGTGTGTCTTGTGAATTAGATTTTTTTCTCATATATACTATAAATTCAGTGTCGCGCAAAAATATCTCAGTCCACAGAGATAAACAAAATCTGAGAATAAGTAAATGCTATTAAACAGTACCGTATTGCAAACAAATACAGTTTTACATAGGGGCATAGAACATATAATAACATAAGGGTACTTCAGTACGTAAAACTACATTTATTTGCAATAAGGAATTTTCAAATATGATCATTATCATCCGAGAGATGCTTATATTGAACACCCCAATAAACGAGTAATAGCCATTAGCATCCATCACAGTTATTACCGATAATTGACATAGCGTAAGTGTCTACTTACTTAGTGTATACTTAGTTAGTTTGTGTGTGTGTCAGGTGACGGCAGTGTCTGCTGGGCGGTCAGCGCGGCGGCAGCTGTACCGGCTGCCGGGCGGCGCCGAGCGCGTCGTCAACACGCGCTGCGCCACCGTCGTGCAGGACGTCGTCAACGAGCTCTGCTCGCTGGTCAGTTATATACTATACCATACTCTACTCCACTCTATACAACAACATTACAGGTGAAGACTACTACTTTTAATGAAGCCAAGATCATTCAACCTTTATATAAATGTTCAGTTAATTACAAAAAGCGTAGTTATGTATCCGAAACATGTGATCAATGTGGTCATCCTAAAGAAAGAGACAGAAAACATCGTGATGTCGCTCACGGCGATTTATATTTCAATTTCCTGGCTTGTGTATAAACTTTTTGACTCTATTCCAGCCTTGACTCTCCCTCGGAGTCAGTAAGTACCTTTTTCCAATCAATATCAGTTAATGTATCAAAAGAAAATAATTTATGAATATGTAAATATCAATATCGCAACAAGATCAACAGTCGTTACCTCAACACATAATCTCCACGCTTGGTAGGCGTCTTGGGGATCGCAAAGTAAGATGGCTGTTCTTTAGAAGGCGCAACTGGGTTCTTCAAGTATTTTTTCCTTGGTCACCTCTTAACGATTTCCACAGAATTATATGGAAGGGTGCAATTATAGCTCTGCGCCCCTCCGAGGAGAACCTCAATATAACTAGTGAGGACCAATTTCAGCATACAACCACCATAGCAAAATAATTCGAATATTTTGAATGCAGTTTAAAAAAATTTTTAACTCAAGAGTAGTTTCATTTTTGAGATATGTTATGAAATTGGCCTTAAATTTTTCACTTTGACGCCCCAAATTTAGTAAAATTTTGAGAAAAGGAATACTGGTATCCTACGCTTGGGTGCAAAAATATTAAATAAAAATCTTCTAAAGTATTGAAATACACTCAAAAAATAAATTACATTTCTAATCCAATATTCATCTTTGGGTCAATGTTCTACACAAAATATCAAATTATCAGATTTGTAACTGATTCCATTTACGAGCTAGAGACTTTTGACATCTTTTGGACGAACAGACAGACAACGGAGTTCTATAAAACTTTAAAAATGGTGGAGCTTGCTTAGGGAAATAAATTTAGTGACTAATCTCTTGAATATCTGGCATCTTAGATCTTACGATAGTCTTCGATACAGTAACTGTACTTAGCGTCTTTAGATAATGAAGCACATTATGAAGCGATATGCTTGCCTTTTGATCTAGTTTAAACCTACCTCACTAATATAGTCCAATTAGTGAAAAACAGTAAACTTGTTAGATCATTCCAAGCTGTTAATTATGGTGTCCCACAAGGTAGTTTTCTTGGCTGTACGTTCTTTGTCATTTAAATGAGCAACATCTTTTAGTTTTGCCTCAAACTTCTAGCTTAATTTATTCTGGCATCTCTGAGTTGTTGTTCTTTTTTATGAGTAGTGTATATAATTATATATTTAGTTACTAGCATACTTTATTGCTGGGACTATAATATAGCTATTGATGGCATGATAGGCGACTAAGGGCGAAAGGCACGCAATAAGCTGCATGCCATACTCTCGTCGACGTAAGCGGAGTAATATTTCACAGCAGCGCTCCTTACCATCTTAACACCCTGTTTACCTGAAAGGTGGCAGATACACTACCAAAGAGAGCAACCTCAAGAAGATTGGGGCCAGACGGCCGGCAGTATAACTTAAGCCAACATTTTTTTACAATCATTTCCTTGTATTTCCTTTGTTAGTGGAAACCTAGTGTTGTGTTGTACTTTATGTTAGATACGACATGCTGTACCGTGTCCACAAGTGTGGGACAAGAGATAGATAGAAGAGTAGTGCATAACCTGTGAGCATACGTTCCCAGATCGGCGTGAGTTCCGAAGGCGAGCGCGGCGAGTTCTCGCTGTACTGCATCGTGGCCGGCGACGCGCTGACGATGCCGCTGGCCGGCGAGGAGTACGTGCTGGACGTGACCACGGAGCTGCAGCGCGCGCACCATCCCTTCTATCTCATCTTCTGTCGCTCCGTGTGGCACCATCCGCTCCGGGGGGACGCGCCGCCGCTCTATACTGAAGTGCTCTTCAACCAGGTCATATATACATCCATGTTGCTTACAAAACTAATGTGTATAACATTGTAATTCTTACATTAACGCCTACTAAGCTAATAAGCATACAAAATTGCAGTGAAAGGAAGAATTTGAACTTCGAAGATACAAACCCACGGTGAAAGTGTCAATGTTCGAATGTATCTTCTAGTTATTGTTGTTTAACAGTCTTACGTTTATTTAACACGGTTATAGTTTATTCAACCGACATCTATACTGAAAGTGAAATAAATTAAAATAAGAACAAGTAAAAAAAAAAGTTTAATTCAAATAAGAGTACAGGGCACGAGTTTGTAGTGTGTAGAATAAAATATTTAAAAAAAAAAAAAAAAAAAAAAACTTTGGCTTCACATTTACAATTTATGAAAAAATGTAGAGAAGAAGGGTTGCAAAATCTTCGCTTCAGTTAAGCGTTTAAAAAAGCACTTCTTTCGAGCTGCTCGGGCGATACTGAGCGCTTTTGACCAAACAGAAACAATTTGAACGTGCATCTACACAAGCACTACTTCGACAAACCCGCCTTCGTGAAATTGAACAACTGTATCTAGAATTTCCATAACTTGTGTCATTAAACAGTATTGGAATGTCTCCTTATTAAGTTGTTATACTGTGCAGGTGGCTCCGGACTACCTGGAAGGGCTACTGCTGGTGCTGCCCGGCGGGGGCCCCCCGGCGGCGGGCGTAGTGCGCGAGGCGGCCCTGGTGGCGGCCCTGCTGCACCGGGCGGCCGCGCTGCCCGAGGGGCCCGCGCCGAGGGACCTCAAGTACTTGCTGCCCAAGCCGCTGCTGGCGCTGCGGGACCCCAAGCCCGCCAAGTGGGCCTCGTGGGTCGCGGCCGAGTGGCCGGCCGTCAGGGCCCTCACGCCCGCCGCGGCCAAGGCTAAAGTCTTACAGGTAACCTACTCACTGTCATACGTACTGCTTGTTTAGCTGTACTCTCTCTGGAGAATAGACTCCCCTTCGCTGTTCAAAAATGTACCGCAGAAAACATTACTTTCATGGTTTTGTCCATATGTACCATCATCATCAACAGCTATTAAGTCCACTGTTGAAGAAAAGCCCCCTCCATTAGGAGGATTTTATCAGAATTCTCATACTTCGCAGGCGTCTTGAGAATTACAACATGACAGTTCTTCCAAAGGACTACTGCTTTCCTTTTGATGATTTTGCCTTCAGGGCCTCTTAGGACTCCCACAGGAAGAAAGATATATGGGGGTACAATTATAGCTTGGTACCCCACGAGGCATGTACACTCTCGTAATATATAAATGTAGCTCTGAAAATACTGCAAAGTACTCTTTAAAACTGTAAATATATGTTTTACTTGTTTAAATTCTTACATTTATATTTTTTTTAGATCATATTAGTTTTTTATACCTAAGTTTTTCTATTACGAGACTTTACGTACATGTACTTATATAATAATTTATATAGTTGAAAAAATAATGTCAATGAAGACTCAATCCACATGGAAATGACAGTACCGGCGAATCAGTGGCCGACAATTTTAGTGTTAAACCATTTTCGACTATTACTTTATATATATATATTTTTTTATGTTTGACCAACAGCTAGAACAAACTTCATGTATATAAACAAATAGAAACATAAATCCAATTAAATACAAAAATAGTATCGCATGAAATACTTGCATGAGTAACGCGGCTGGTCGCGGCGCGTCACCGTCATTTCTCTCATCCTATACAATACATTATAGTGATAGCGATAAAGTCGATAATGGTTTGACAGTAAAACTGCCGGCCGCAGCAACTTCAGTCTGAATTGAGCTTTAAAGTTAAGTACATTATAAGTAACAGTTACTTATTTGTATCGTGGTCGCGGCACATGTATGGTTGCTTTCCACCATTGGCGAAGAAGTGAATCACCAAGCGAGGAAACAACTTAGCAAGTGCTTTATTTTCATTGGCTGTACTATGAGGGTACTGAAATAAGAAATTCAACGAAGTGCTTGCAAATATCTTGCATTTACCTGTACTACCGTTAATATATGTTAGGATTTAAAAGATCCACATGCTTGACAGGCGCCATGGGAATAGTCGCCGCCTGTCATCGGCCATCTCTTACATTATGTCTATACAACACCCATAAAATGAGATGGGAGTGCTATTTTATATAGCCCGGCATCCCAGTTGTAGTAAGCAACCAACATATAATGTATGATTGTGTTCGTTCGGCAGGTGTTGTCCCGCTGGCCGCTGTTCGGTTCGTCGTTCTTCGCGGTACGTCGCGTGTCTAGTGGGGGGGCAGGGGCGGGGGCAGGGGGAGGGGGTGGGGGTGGGGGCGAGTGGCGCGAGCACGTGTTGGCACTGAACCGTCGCGGCGTGCACCTGCTGCATCCCGCCACGCACGAGACCGACACGCACTGGCCCTACGCCGACCTCATCAGCACCAGGAAGGTCAGTATCACATCCTACCTAACGCACAACGTACACACTGAATCGAAATATCACTTGCTCGGGTTAACACTTGGCCTTATCCTCATTTTGCCAGAGAAACAGTCACATAAATTATACATTTCGTGTTAGCTCTCTTCCACCTGTAGTAGCAGATCCTACAAATAATCCTGGCAATATTAGAACAGGCTCCTGAAACGAGACAGTTCAGTCATTTCACACAATATTTCACTCATTTTGATACATTAATGGTATCAAAAAAATAAGAAGGCAGATATAATTCGTCATTCATCTTGCATGTTGATAAACGATGATATGGTTAAAGATTTTGCAAGTTTAACTGGATTGGGAACTGGCTGAAAAGCTTGCTAGGCTAACATTCGCAAACAACAGTTATCCAAGCCAATTATAGGATATTTTTGTAGCATTTGTAATATTTTTGACTCAACTGATATGGTCGAGGTGGTGAACTTACCCTAGAATGGTAACTGCATCTCAAGCAGTTGCCGAAACAAACCTGTATATGCTTGGCATCAGATCTGATATGAAGGTGGTAGCTAGCCAGGCGAACTTTCTCAAATGGCAAACCACCACCTCGGGTTGCATTATGCTGATGTGTTGTTATGTCAGGTGCGTTCGGAGGACGGCACGCTGTTCCTGGACGTGAAGTGCGGCTCCCTGCTGCAGCAGCGCGTGACGCGGCTGCAGGCGGAGCAGGCGCACGAGGTCGCGCGACTCGTGCGGCAGTACGTCGCACTGCAGCGCGACACGCGACACGACCACAGGCACGACGCGACATAGCGCAGGTACCTACCGCGACACCCGACTGCTGTGTCGCACGACACATCATGCCAATGACGTTCACTAATCCCTTCTCACACACTTCACACTTCGTTCTGTTACCACCTAATATATTGCTGACCTAGGCTCGAATCCCTCGCAAACATATTTACGCGTTGTCAGCAGTATATTTCTCAATATAAACGATGGCTTTCAAAAGGTCGGAAATATTGTGATGACTCCAGGAGTCACCAGACTCAGTACTATATACCCTTCAGGTGGAACCTCTGCTCAATTTTGTAGGAAAACTCAGTTGCGGGAATTTTTAAGTCATCGTGTGAATATCATAATTTTATGTCTAAATATGATTACAAGCACTATCGCGTGCTAAGCGAAAGTATATATAGTCCCCTATGACGGTTAAAATAATACAATTCGAGCACGAAATTTCGACAAGAAATGCCGAGTCTAGGTGGCCGAGGAGGTTTATGCATTCGACGCGATATCGGAGGACGCGGGTTCGATTCCCGCCTTGGGAATAAAGTTGTTTTATATCAACTGGATAAGTCCACATATCAGTATGAACATGGCGGCGCTATTTTGATTAGTTGACAGACTATATACTGTACTCTCATTGGTCAATGAGCCAATGTCGTGACAAGCGACCAATGAGCGGTCAGAATAAAATCCGTTAACTGAAGACTGAAGTAAACCCCCCCTAAATTGGGGGTTAGGGTTAGGACGTTCAAACAATAGGAACAAAAGGATAAATTTGAACTGTGACTCACTCACCAAGGTAGCTCAATTGGTAGAGCATGTCCCGGCTATAGGGTCGGATGGTTGCGGGTTCGAACTCTGCCCGCAGATCATATTTTTCTTTCGTTGTAATTTAGCACATGTAACTTGCTATAATATTTAATGTTTTGTTTCAGATTTCAACCCTTGAAAATATTGTGAGTGAACCTCTAAACAGACTGGTGTCAAGTGCAGTGTAGACACTAATGTACCGACTAGCATGTAGCCACTAACTACTTATACCTCAAATGTTACGATTCCGTCCTGCAAAGATCTGAACTTTATACTTATTATAGATTAAAATGACAATAGGACTCTTAGGGCACAAAATTACGAGCAACATTTCTATTATCATTTTAATCAAGTCATACGTTAGTGTTAAGTTATAACTAATCATTCCAATCTCATTCCAATATGTTATTTAATTATGTTTATACCAAAAGCTCTAGATATTGTTATTCGCAAAATGGTTAATAAAATGTAATGCAATTTATATTAGTGCGTATTCGTAAATAGCACCGCGTCTACCAAGAGTTAGGGCCGCTTGCACAATGACTGGCTTCAATGGGGTAGTTAATGTACATGTTTATAATATAGGTAAGTATACGAGACATTGCACTTTTTAGATAGAGAAACAATAAACATTTTAATATACAAGTAGGTTGAAAAACTTTGAAAATTACAATTAATGAAGACCATTATTAACGTAACTAGGACAGTAAATCAGATGCCTTATTGTCCAATTCTAACTGAAATGAAAACGATCTATATTTTGAAATAGAACTCATTGTTTTCAAAGATAAAATACAAAATGTATTCAGTAAAATATTTATTACACCAAAATTGTTGGTCATTGGTTAATACGCCTTATTCAGGCTTATTCCCACGGAATAATAATTATATTGACGAACGATTTGACGATAACCGGAGATGGTGCAAACCACCCTTACAGTCGATACAGTTAAAGTTAAACAATGACCTAGTCCACGCCATTGTTTTATCCAGATTGATGTCGTATATGGTAAACTTTTAATGTGGTCACTTGACATAGATTCCAATATTCCCTTTATTTTACTATAATAATATAAAATAAAGGAAATGTTTGATAAACATTCGAACAGATGCTTAAACCGCGGTTCAATATAATCCTTTTCTTTGGGATTTTGTGAACTTCTTAAGAGGCGTTAATGCGAAAACTGTATAAACTACTCGATTGGCTACAATTATAAACGTCGTTGTATTTCAGTATTTTAAAATTTAGTAGAAGACGTTTACAATTTAGCAAAAATATTAAGTGAGTGTTGTGCAGGCCGCCCAAATACATACCTAACCTAAATGTAGTAGGTAGCAGGTCATAATAAGATAGTATAATTTATACGAAGAATAAAATATTTTTAAATTATGGAATTCGTATTATGTTCTAAATAGTATTGTAATTTCCATATCGATATGATGAATTCGCTATTATTAAACCGATCCTTAATCTATCGGTTAACGAATTCTTAGAGGTGCTATTTAAAATTAATATTTGTACTTATTCTTGTTTATTTAATGAAATAATGAATATATTTTAGTAGAAATCCAAAGACCTCAAAGGGTCGGAGTCATGTTATTGTACTTTAAATGTATTAAGTATTGGTATGTTGTATATTAATTAATCGAGATATGTACGAGAATATATTGTAGATACGAATAAAATTATATTTTTAATGTGTTTTTTTATTTCCAGTGTTGTAATAATACTCCTTATTCCTGTCACCATGATCACGTTATTTATGTAGTAACATTATTTGACAAGTGAAATGTACCTACCATATTTGTCCCTTCTGGTATATGAGTCATATTTTTTTCAGTAAAGTACTCGACTTCCCGCTGCCGAGAGTCTACAAAGAAAAAACCGAATTCCACCACTGGTAATAACATAACTATTTAAAAAAAAACTACTTGCCACTCATAAGTATGAAAATACGCAGTTATATAGAAGCGGATGACAAGTTTTTTTTCTCCGAAGCATACTACTATATTCCAGAATATCAGATTATCATAGTAATACCAGAGTAGCAGTTATAGAATTTGTACTGTAAACAACATAATATATTTATTGACAAATAAAAGAGTTACCGCAGATTATTATCGTACGAGGTTCTCATAAAAGATTGTGTAGTTACAAAATGTTCAGTACCTACAGAAAAAAATCAAATTCATCTTGTGATATTATATCAAAAATAAGTACTTCTCCAAATACTAATACCTGGTCCATGTGAATAAGAAGCAGTCGTAGAGAACATTTGCTTTAAATTCTGTAACTTCTGTATCTTCCTCAGTTCCTTGTGCATGTAAGAATATACTGCTGTTACTGTGTTATAATTTGTGTGTTTTTCTAATACTAGGATCTCAGGAAGGTAAAGGAGTTTCAGTATTCAATACAAATGATCTCTACAACAGCTGCTCGGTCACATGGATCAAATATTCGTATTTGGAGAAGTATGTATTTTGTTTCTTAGGTGTTTTTTTTAATTTATTTTTTTACAACCTATAAAATAATAACTCTTCTCAAAAACTATATGCTGAGACGACGTTTTCTGAAACTATTTCTAATTCTCAAGCTGTGATGAAATTAATTGACAACTGTAACGGATGGATGTGGAAAAATTGTTATGATCATAGGCTTGAGCGTAGCGGAAAAATCCTAAGTCTATGGTTACGATGCACTTCCATAACTGTTCAAATATAAACATTAACCTCTATTTCTATGCTAAGTCTTATTTTTCTTAATGATATCTAAAAAAATAAACCTACTATTCTTATTTATAAGTTGCACTTCCTTATTTTCTCATAAATTGTAATAAAAAATAGTGTCCACCTCGGGAGCCAACAGCTATTTTAATCTCGAGTAACTTTGAATCGATCGCTGCACTCATGATACTCGTGATTGTACTCTAGAATCCTTATTTCCGCACTGCATTCAAAGAAACTCTTTCGCCTTTAAAATGGTTGTTTTCTCCCTTGGTAAACAGTCAACTTACTATTTTCCAAATTGGTTTATAAATGAGGTATGATGAAAAGAAAAATAAAAAGAAGTCGGCCTGCGATTGTGCAAATGTATTTGACTATTTTTTTCCTAGATAAAGCCTTTAGAGCAATAAACATGTTCTATACCTGCTATAGGCTGGCAATCAAATGGGCCATACCAAGTAAACATCGCGACCAGTGGCAATTAGGAATTACATTGAATTACTATGACTAGTGCTTTTTCTTTTTTTGTGGACTCTCTTATAAACTTTTAAGATCAGGTGGTCCTCGTGCATATTCCGTCAAATAAACATTAAAAAAAAAAACTCCAAATTTTTGTTAGGACTAGCAACCCTAACAGGTTGTTAGCATTTTACCAACCCTTTTTATTCTCTGTTACTCATACGACAGTTAAAAGCGCGCGCTTCCTTCTCATTCGGGAAACCGGCATGACGCTTTGCTTTTCCGGTGTGGATCATGGATCCCTTTCGAAGATTCCCTTCTGAAGTCAATCCTTTTCTTATTAAGTAGTAAGACAGAGATCGGGAATTAAACTTGCGTCCCCCGGATACTCGCCGAGTACTGACTGCCGATATCGGTGTCGTGTTACAATAGAGATCGACGAGAAGCCGGAGGACGCAGGTTCGATTCTCGCTCGGGACAAGTTTTGTGCTCTAATATTTTATAAATGTCCTTTTAGCTTAGCATGCAATAGTGCTAGTAGGTAATAATAATTCATATTTTTATTCATAAGAAATAATGTGTGTATGAATGTTGAGGCAGCCCTACGCGCGCTGCCCCAGGCGAGGGCGATGCGCGAAGGCCACGCGCCGCTTCCCACGCGCGTAAAAAGTGTCCTTTGTGAAACGTCTCCGAGTCTCAACTATCTATAATGTTTGACCCCTAACAATGCATACAGTAAGGTACTACCAATTAGGAAAATTGAGGAAAATCTCTGATACTTCTGGCGAATTTCATAATAGCCGTGTACTCACTTAGTCCTTATTCGGAAACAAAACATATTTTCTCATCCTTCAGTAATTTATTACCAACGTTGGTACTTACTCTGTACACGACGTCGTCCACGTGTATTTCGGTTAGTCCTTATATTGCTCCTGCACAATTTCCCCACAGGGGTAATATTATTATATTAATTTAATATGGATGCTGGGCAGCCAGTATGTTGGGCACGCTGGAGCGCTGGAGCATTTGGACTATCTGCAGGCCTGCAATTGCCTTTGAGTTGCTTAATTTATTATATATATTTCATGTTATTGTGATGAAATAAGCTTTATGCCCAATGGTAAATGGTGTTAAGTGGTAAGCTCTTCCTATAATAGATGCAGTTCCAGTTCGTCGAAAGAAGAACTGCAATCCGCCCTGAGATATAAATTTGTTGAGTATCATATGCCTGTAATTTCATCAGCACCTAAAACATACCCTAAAACCGGAATGCAGTAATGTAATAACTGCTTGGCGGTAGAATTATAGTGACAGTTCTACCTCGGATGAAAACGTTCATTAAGAGTTCTACTTCTACTATGTAGATAGATAAGACTTTATTGTACTTTCTTATTACAATTAATATTACTTATAAGAAAAATATTTCATCTTAAGATAGTACAATCGCAGGCCTTAGTACATTTGGCAGCAATCTCTTCCAGGCAACGGCCTGGATTGTCATACATAGTTATGTAGTACGCTTTCAATGTAGCAGTTGTATTGTATATAGTTTGTAGTGTTTTTGTAATATAGGCATACCGCAGTAGAAAAGATACGCTACGTATAATTATTCCATTGACTTATATATACTACACGCGACATCTCAAACCAGGATAGTCGAGTCGAAGTAGCGCGTGTAATCACTACGAGTACCCAGTTGCGTGTGGGGGAGAGTATGCCGGCCGGCATACTTGCACTGGTCGTCTATCCTCGTTTGAGATGTCGCGCCTAGTATATATAGGTCAATGAATTATTCGTAGTTTGTACGTATATCGCACTCTCAGAAACTACATTTTAATCGGGGTAGAAGCTATAAGGGCCCCCCAAATAGTGATAGCCTGCATGCGACACAATGGAAAAAACGCAGCCAGTCACAATGTGATTTGTTTGGTGTGCTGGTTAGGAACCCGCCTACATGTGCGTTATTTGCATTTTTTTTCCGTACATAAAATAATGTTCCCACGTAGCATTTTTTGCATTAATTAATGCAAAAATGGTTAGCAGGCATAAATGCCTGCTAAGCGAATAAAATTACAAAACTAGAACGAGCAAAACATTTTACACATGAGCGGGGAAAAACCTTTCGTAGTAATTTTATTAAAAAAATGTCCAATGAAATAACTGTTACTCTATTTATATAAGGCGCGCCTCGGCGGGTGGTTTCCTAGACTGCAAAGCTCGAGGGAGGCATTGTGGTTATGCTACGAGACAAAACTAAAAACTGACAAAATATAGTAAGAAACAAAACTATTTTGATGTTATTTAACAAACGTTTTAGAATATGAGTTAATAATAACAAATATTTTTAAAATATTTTACGAAAACATCGTGCGCTCGTAGAGTCCAGACCTCCTGAGGATGCTTCGTGTAGAAGCGAACGCGTCGAAAATTCTTCCGGTTTGGCTGCGTGGCGTTTGTGACGTCACGTCGGCTTAGCAGGAAAATTAGGCGGAATTGTCACTAGATATATTTTTAAGTGTTTTATTAAAATATTAATTTGATGTTTTCGTAAAATATTTTAAAAATATTTGTTATTATTAAATATGGATTTCCGCAAAGTAACGCCTGAATCTATTCATTAATATGAGTTAAGTCTTAGAACTAAAGTTGTACGTTATCTTAAACAAACGTTGCCCCTAAGAGGTGGTTAGATTTTTTTTCACATCCGTATAAGCAATGTAGGTAATAACTTAGAAAATTACTTATTATTTTTTATAGCTGGTAGGTTAGCCCTTGACCACTACCTCACCTATTGGTAAGTGATGATGTGGTCTAATGGTAAACGGACTAAACCTAGACTTGCTTGGTCTCAAAAACTGTTGCCGGAACACACTGTTTGGTGCTTGTCAACGAATTTTCCAATAACATGGAGCAGTTATCCGAGCGGTAATAACTATGGACTGATGTGCCGCTGGTCCATGGCTCGACCCCCACTGCCGGCGGCTTGAGCTTCAACGCATGGTGGAAGGTCATTTTGATAATGCTCGCTTGGCTAGATACCACCCACTAATACAATTATTATATCCCTTTTTTTGTAGATATCTTTACGACAAAGAGGTTGGCATAATAAGTTTGCGAAGTTGGGTCATTTTTGCCGTCAACATACTTCGCTTCGCATTTTGAAGTGTTCGGGATGGTCTTTAACGAATAGACAAACGTCTCTGATGTAATTAGGGTTAGTTGGATATTTAGATAATTAGAAGGGAGCACACACAATGAAACACCAAGTCGACGACACAACTGATTTATTGAGGCTATCTATGTGCACAAATTATACAGATATGTCTAAAGATAATAGTATACATACATAGTTGACTATGTGGGTAGACGCAGTACCCTATACAGGGTTAAGATATGAAATTACCTTTTTATTGTAATTGGTACTTCGAATTGACACAAAACAACCTTCATGGTTTGAGATTTTTGAGTGAACCACGTGGTACTCGTACCTATGAGGTTCTTCTTTAAAAATATGTGCAATCAACATTTGATTATCGACTTTTAGTTGTTTTTTATTCAGCTTAGACAAGAAAGATGGATAAGTACTTCGAAAATTAGAGTGATTTTTTAATACGAGTTCCGAAGCGGAATATCGCGGCAGAAACAGCTTGCAATATCAATGTTGCGTTTGGAGAGGTCTGCTAATGAACGCACAGTGCGATTTTAGTTTAAACGCTTTAGTGATGGAAACTTTGATTTGAAGAAGGATCCACGTCGAAGACCGCGCACACAATTAATATCAATGAATTGAAAGAGATGGTGGAAGCCGATCCGAGCCAAACTATCCAGGAATTAGCGGCATGGTTTAACGTTACCGTACCAAGATATTGACTCATTTGCGTAAAACAATGAAATAAAAATAATTAAAAATGGGTACCTCATAATCTGACTGATCTGCAGAAAGAAACACGTGTTGAAACTTGTGTTGCCTTGTTGAATCGATACAGAAATGAAGGAATATTGAATCGAATTGTGACATGAGATAGGTAAGTGAATTCTTTACGATAACCATAAGCGAAAAATGCAATGGCTGATCTCAGGTCACACGCCGCTATAAGGTGTCCTAAAGCAAAGCTTACCAATAAAAAGGTTTGGTGGTCTCAGCATGGTGTTATTCACTAAAGCTTTGTCCGATCTGGTCAAACAATAACGACAGATGTCTACTGTGCCGAACTCCGAACAATGATAGCAAAACTAGCAGTGAAACAGCCCCGAGTCATGAATCGATCTTCACCATTATTGCTCCATGATAACGCGAGACCTCATACAGCACGAGAAACCGTTAACTCTACAGGAACTGCATTTAGAAACCATTCGTCACCCTTCGTATTCCCCAGACCTTGCTCCAACGGACTACCATATTTTCCGTGATTTGGTCAATTTTCTACGTGATTAAAGTTTTCTTCCCAGGAGGCAGTACTAAATGCTTTCACAGTTTGTCAAATCTAGATCATCAGAGTTCTATCGCAAAGGCAAAAAATGACCTTCCTATTAGATGGCAGCCATGTATAGATAATATTGGTAATTATTTTGATTAAATAAATATGCTAAATTAAAATATAAAGCGAATTTCAATTTTTCAGTACAAAGTGGCAATTTCATACTTTAACCCCTATACATGCACGGTAGCGGGAGAACGTTACATGCTTTGTATAGGTCGACAGCTATCCTGAAGAAGCTTTGTTTACTGCGTGGATGCTACGTTTCTGGATTTTGAAAATTCTTTTAATATCAACAGTGTTCCCAAATTATTACTCCATAGTTAAGGATCGATGGCACATATCCATGGTAAGCCGTTAATGCAGCTTTCATCGAGACTGTATGCCTAAGTTTCGTTAGACCAAAAACATATCGATCCATTCTCACTTGATCGACATGCATTTTGCAATTATGATGTTAGTCCTGATGTACTTCTAAGAATTTATTCTAATATTGTCAACTTGCTCACTATTATAGGTGAAGTAATTGTTGTGTTGTAGTATTGCTAATTGTATTAGAGTTTCATGGAAATTAAATGGCATCATTTTTGTTATTGGTTAGTAAACATTTATTTTACTTCATTTGTATGAACTAATTCAAATTAAAAATTCATATTAATTCATTTATTTACTAGAATGTAGTTTGGATACAGCAGGTGGTACCTAATGCTTAAAAATATACCTTAACATTCTACCATTACAATGGTGTAACAATAGGCTAATAGGTTTTTAGCGTTCCGTTTTATCATAAGGAACCCTTAAACTGTTTAATCTTGAACAAGATCGTTAGATTAGGTAGCGCGGCTATTTTCCGGCAATTCTGTAATTAGTATTGACAAGTCACACCGCAGCGCCGCGCCGAGGTCGCTACGGTTGTTAAGCGTGAGAACGCGACACACTCGAGATTTATCATAATAATTAATTTACATTTTACGAGAACAGTTTACTTAAGTGACTCACTGAGCTTAAGACGAGGCACAGGCGATATTTGTATAAGAAACCGCCCATGTTGGACTGCTGCACCGTGGCGTAGAGTTCCATGCCATGCAACATTCTACAATATATTTTTATTTTAAATATCTCAAAATAGTTTTATTTCAAACAGATATCCGAAGTCACACTTGTTCATGCATTATTATTGGTTGTACCTACCCAATGATACAAACAGTACCTACCTACAGAAACTTCAAATTCATATTAGGAATACTGCGGCCATCTCTGGGACGGCTCAGCAAAATACCAGCACGAAGCCTTGGTCTCCATTGAAAGACGTGCAAAAATCCTCATTTGCTGCGATGCTTTGGTAAAGGCCAGACTGCAAAGCCTTAAACATCTTCGCAAAGTTGCCAGTCTTCTCTCTTCTACAGGATACATTTCGGAGTGTGTGATGTTGCATAATGTAATTCCTGCATCTCCTTTCCACTACCGGAATACAAGACGTACGGAAACGCGGCATCAGTATATGGTTGACATTCCTCCTGTCCGCACAAAGCGATTTGCGTCCACCTTTATAATACGGACAGCGAAGGAATGGAACACCCTCCCAGCGTCTTAGTTCCCCGAGACCTACAATCTGGATGTCTTCAAATATACAGTGAATAAGTATCTTCTAGGCAAGCATGCTCCATCGTCGACCTCGTCGTCACTTACCATCAGGTGAGACTGCGGTCAAATGCTTGTCTATACGAATTAATAAAAAAAAATGGAGTCGTTGCGATAGACCCCATATAAAAAAAACATATAGACACCACTTTTCACGTATGGAATAATAATTTAAACTTCTGAATCAACATTGTTCTCGATTAACACTTTACACATACGTAGTAGGAGTTAAGATAAGAGTTAAATATTTTTAACCAAAAAAACCGACTTCAAATAGAAAATATTCTAAAACAAAAATAGCACACAATAAAATAAAAAAAAATTACGCTTTATTAGGGACAACTCAAATACTACTCGTCAGATCGCACTCAAATTTAAACGGGACCATATGACAAGCACTAGATTTCGAATCATCAAAATCGGTTCAGCCAGTAAAAAGTTATGAAGTAACACAAACAGAAAAAAATACAGTCTAATCCTCTTTTTAGTCGGTTATAAATAGGTGTCTAAATTTCAGATTAAGGACGCGGGTCGCCTCTGATGGCACCCCTCTGGAAGACAGCAGGATTTTATCAGTCATGGTCTCTCTCCTAGGCAGGGGAGATATCAAGCGACTTACTTTTAAAAAATATTTTGAGTACCCGAGTATTATGTCAGTTTAGTTGTACCGACCACTCGAACAAAATATTATTTTCATTCGCTAGAGCAATGTTTTTTTTAAGCACAAGCGGATAAAAAAATAGTAATTTTTTTAACAGTTTCAGTGTTTTGTTGTGATTAGTATCTAGGGCATAGTATCACGGATGGACAGACACATTCACACCGTACCGCACTTACAATAAGTTTAGTATTAAAAAGATGATACTAGGTTAGATGTATAAAATAAACTTACTATGTTGAGTATTACAGGTATATAGTAATATATCTCAGTAACATACCTTTGTTCTTGACATCCGCTAACTCGACTAATTCACGCGATGCCCTTACTTCAGCTGGTAGAATCAATGAACCGTGCATTTGGCCGGAAGGTCCCTCCTATTATCACGGTCCTCAATGACGGCGTTGTCTTAGCGCAGCGCTAATGTTGCGAAATTCATTCATATTTACAAATCAAGGCGATACGGCTACAGGCTACAGTCGGTACCAGCTTGGTACAGTGTTAATCTTTAGAAATGAATAGACCTTCCAAATTCAAGAACATAGTAAGGTGTCAAGCTCAGAGCAAAATGCAAATAAGAGGATGTCACAAAATTTAGATGTCATCATTCATCGACCGCTGAAAGGTTGTTTCCGTTTTTCAAAGATTAAAAGAACGGCTAGCCGCGACTTTTACAGTCCACCTAGTGTAGTGGGGGGCCTATCAACTTCGTCTTCCGGTGTAACGTGGTAACCACTCAAGAACCTTATTCTCCATCGGTTATCATACGTCAAACAATGTGGCCCGCCCATTGCCACTTGCAAATTCTGAAAGCTATTCTTCGATGAATTGGCGATCAGAAAAAGCACGAGGCTCACCCGATTTTAAGCGGTATCTTCTGCGTATAACAGATGAATTTCATCACAAGTGACGAACTGCACTGCGTCCGTCACCCTGAGACATATAGTTGTTAATCTCATATGCCTGTAATTTTTCTGGCTCTCAAGGACTGCTGCCGGAACACACTGTTAGGTGCTTGGCGGCAGACAGGCGGGTATTCGCAAAATGCCCTTCAACCATGTATTGAAGCTCAAGCCGGTCGCGGGGATCGAACCATGGACCTGCGGCACCGCTGTATAACCGCTTGGTTATCATTCGGTGAACGCAGCATATGAGCTACTTTTTTTAAAGAAGAAACTTCCTCTTTTGTCGTTTGCTGTAATGTCACCTACTCGTACATAAAAAAACTACGTAGTATGTCTCTCTCACAATACAAGACGCGGTACAGTTAAAGACGTAAATAGAAAATATTTGCATAACAAGTATGCACATAGGATGTAACAACGTGATTGCTTTGTAAAAGTATATGGAAATATGTGCTATCTATAGGGTCGACATCAGGAACAACAGTCTTGTTAGTTATCACAAGCAAATCGCAATAGTACAAAATGTACTAAATATAATATCCAATTCACATATTGAAATGAAAAGGTTTTTTGTTACAAACTTTAAAATCAACATCAAAAATATTATCTCTTCCTCGAGAAAATATACAGTTCTCATATCTACCCGACATATAAATCCTTTGTCATTGAAAAATCGACGATGCCCCGTCCACCCACTGGAGTTTCGCACTGGTGGGTGGACGGGGAATTCAAGTTTCCCCCTCCACCCACTGCACTAGAGTTGGAACCAAATCAACTGCTTCATCGATATTACAAATAATACTTTTGCTATTGGATTACTACTACTCTGAAGAAAGGCCTTAGACGTGACAGCTGTCAAAGTGACAGTTGATGTTGCAGTTTTCAGTTTCATTTCTTGTTTGGGATTTTTAAACTTATCTATAAAATTATAATAGTGTGATACTTACCCACTCTTATTATTTGTCTACAAATTACGCTCTACGTCAGGCCGCCTTCATCTCATTGTCGTCTGACAATATCCGGCCCCGTTATTCTATTTCAATATTGAAAACAGGAAACACTGCTAGTTGGTGGCAGGTCTGGTCTGAACTGTAGAGGGGGTGGCTTGCCTTGCACAGCACTGCGCGCGCTTCTCACGTCTTAACTACAGCGTATATGTACCACCGCTTCAATAATGTGTATTAAAAGTAATCTTCCAAACGATATATATCCAAATCTACCATGGATAAAGTTAAGAGCGGTTCTATTATTGTAATAAATATTATCATTGCATGAGTAATACAAGTCTTATTTTTCAATAATCATCAGGAATTTTTTATTTTTCTTCAAATTTTTTTCATAGTTGAAAGTAGTGTGTATCATGTATTATACACTTCACCTTTGAGACTGAATTTTCCAAGTCTGTCTCAGGGGCCAGTGTATAGTATATGATACATAAATAAACCAGTTAGGAGAATAGGACAAAAAACACCTAAGTTCCGCCGCGGGCTTGAGCATCACCGCATGGCGGAAGGGTATTTTGCGAATGCCCGCCTGGCTAGCGACCACCCTCAAGTAGACAATCTGTCGCCAAGCACCTAACGGTTTGTTGGCAGCAGTCCTTGAGATCCAGAGAAATTACAGGCACATGAGACATAACAACTATGTATCCAGGTGACAGGCGTAGTGCAATTTGTGACTTGTGACAAAAATGCATTTGTTATAGGCCGAGGTTAGTCCGCTTAACATCAAGTGGGTCTCGAGCTTGCACACAATAGAAAAGTTATTTCCACAATATTTGTCTGAGATGCCTTGGCGATGAACATGTTAAGAAAATTATTGTAAAACCCCAACTTTACACAACGTTGAGAACAAAGATTGATACAATTGATAAGTAGAGATCTTTGCAACCATAATTAATATTGTAAACTTTGGGCAGGTAGGTAATTAATGTTTTGTACACGGATGTGCAGAGGCAGTCACTAATTATTTGATGTGTCATGGAACTTTGAAAACTGCCAAATAATTAATAGCAAAGTTTTTGCATGAGTACCGATATACATATTGTATTAAATCATCGCATGGCATAGCACATCTGCACATCACAAATCACATTACCTAGACGTCTTGTCATGTGTCTAGGCATGACATTAGCTAAGGTCAACATTATTTTAACTTCTTGGAATAAACACGTAAAAAGTTAAATCACAATTAAAGTTTTTTAAGTGAAGACATGAAGTTATCAGCTGCGAAGGATGTGATTGTTAATCTTTTATTTTATGGGGTTTGAGTTCTCCTACTGGCCGGGAGACTAAGACTTGATACCTCGTTTTTCTATATTATTATAGTATAAACAGTAGAAACCCTGGAATAAGTAAAACATTTTTCTACGAAAATTTGAGCTAAGATATTGGGACTACATTGATAAGAAATCATTGAGAAAAATAATGTATAAAAATGTAATGGTAGTAGAATAGAAAGGAAAATAATAATAATAGTATTTGTTTCGATGAAATATAACACAGGGCAATGAAAATTAAAATGACCCGGTCACAAGATTTTTTATGAAAATCGAAAGCTTGTTTAGAAATGGATTTAATATTTTAATTTATATTTATAACACTAAAATAATAATAAAAAATAACTAAATAATTTTTATTTAATATTGTTACGTTTGCAATAACGCCTGCTTGGCGAATTACTGCTACAATACTACTAAAATAAGACTGAAAACAATCAAAAAACGAGTTTTTTTTTTTCACACATGTTTTTTTCATTCCGAATCTTTCACGTAGAACTCCAGTTTTTCTTTTAGTAAATTTTTTTACTTGTTTTCTATACTACAGCTTTCTATATACTAGGATTTTTCAGTACAAATGTCATTATATGTATAGATGTAAAATCTATTTCAAGCGATAACTCTCTATTTTGTTTTAGTAAACACAAAGCACGCGACGCCAGCAATTTTACACGCAGTCACCTTAATTAGTACTAGTCCAAATATTTAGTAGCGTCCATTATCACGTGTATGTACGTCCAAATGTGCGTGTTTTAACGCCGCAAGGATACTCCGGTATTTGTGTATGTGTCACACGATCATTATTTTAAAATTAACTCTAATCTCCCACTTAATGTGTTGGAGCAACGAACTTCCTACATTTAAGATATTTTCAAGAAGTATTTATCCCTCCGTTAATTCTTTTGTTTCCAAGTAATTTTTATGTGAGAACTTAAAATATGGTACATAATTGAATTTGAGAATTCATTAAAAACAAGACATGGGAGTTAAATTCGTTTAATAACTACGTATATTTATATGCAAAAAATATATTAGTATGTACCTAAACTTAGATGGCTTATTCACAGACTCACACACACACACTAGAGGTGGTTTCGTTCGTCAGTCATTGTTCGTTGATAAGTAATACATTTGAGATTTAGTTCTATTCACATTTTAATTAAACACTATTATCATAGTTTGTAGTCACTATGTTGGGCTATGTCGTGGAGTTCTTAGCTCTCGGGCCTTATCTGGCCACTTGGTCGCTGTGTACTGCACATAGCCAGGATCCGTCGGAGTTCCCGACGCTCGCCCTTCAGTATCTGTAGTATCTTTCTCCTCTATAGGTTCCATAGGGAACAGAGCTGGAGTATCAGCTCTCCGCGACCTATTAGGACCTCTTAAATAGTCTTCTAACTGCTGTAAAGTCGGCGAGGGCACAGTTTTCGCTTTAGAAGGCGACTTTTTCTGTTCATAAGTCGGTGGCTCTTCGTCGTAGAGGTTCTTCAAGCGTCCCGTCTTCACCTTCGCGAAGACAGGCGTTTGAAGCTCAGGCAAGTAGTTCTCTTTCACCGGCAGTTTACCCGCAAAGTTGTCTAAAAACTCTTTAAAATATCTATCGTGGAATTTAGCGAGCTCGCGCTCGTAGTGTAGGCGGTCTGGCTCCGATAATGGATCAGACAGTCTGACGTAGTTCCCACCTTCCAGGCCGTTCCTCAAAGAGCCAAACTTTGATTTCTCCAGTCCGTCGTCAATGTCTAACTTCGTTTCTCCGTCTATGGCCGTTTCTAGAAGTTTCATCTCCTTCTTAGCTTCTTTGTTTGTATTATTTTCTAGATCTAAGTCTTTCGGTCTTTCTTTCTGTATGTGCCCGTTTTGTTTGCCATTTGGGATGTTTAAGTTTCCGTCGGTATGCCCGTTGGTGGTGGGTGGAGATGCGATGGAGACTTTCTTGTCGACTTTAGGCGAGGAGACGGGGTCGGTTTGCGAGTGGCGCGCCGCGGTGTAGACGCGGGGGCTCATCAGGTCGACGAGGAACAGCGCCGCTACGGCCAGCGAGAGGCTGCCGAGGACTGACGCGTTCACCACAAGGTTCTGCGGGACAGAGTCCAGAGACGCCAACTCTAGACCACCTGGTGAAACAGTATAAAAATCTGTAAATAAACTACCTATTTGGAACCGATTACATTGCGTATATTTTAAATCTATTGCAGAAAAAGAAATAACTAATTCCTAAAGACTGAAAAAACGAAACGACGACATCAGACCCCTTTTTAGTGGATCATAAGAGAGATAATGCACTATTTATTCCAAGTTAATTATGATCCGAAGTTAAGTAGTAGCAGAAGTTAGTAGTTAAGGCGGGACTATTATAGTGCGATGCGCGCACTTTGCTACCGTAATCGATCATTAGGCTTTAACTGTATTGTATAGGGTCGCATTTAGCCAAACAAAAATATGGCTGTTATACAAGAAACAAACATTTTACGAAAAGTAAGAAATTAAACCCAATTTCACATTACTATTTGGATAATACATTATATTCGCCTTCTGTGAGTTATTACAAATCAGGCAAAAGAGCATCATTTTCACAAATAGTAAAATCGAATAAATGTTTCAGATAAGTTACTCTTACTTATTGTATGGAAAAATAATTTTATTTCGGTCATTACATAAATGTGATACTTGGTTTGCTTGGAATAACAAGTAAGTAATATAAGTAACTAGTGTTTTATATGAGGATCCCCGGTCAATACGTCAAAATGATTTGGTCTTTTTATATCGTCTTTACTCATGTGTTAGTGAACCGATTTAATAAAGTTCAACACAAAGATAACTCGTAGCTTCTGGTAGTAATATCATGCAAAAATCCCGATTTATCCTGCGACACGTTCATACTTGCGGAAGAGTCAAATATTATCGCAATTAAGTTTCACCACAACCCAGCAACACGCCTTAGTGAGAAACAATATTAGTGACCGATAACACGCATGCTTTCCGCACGATTACGTCAAAGAGGTGCGCGTAGTAAAGGTGTGCCTGCCTACTCACATGACAATACCTGATTTTATCACGTATTTAATGCGTTACCTACATTTTATATGAAATTACCTGTAAGCTTTCAGAACTAGGAAAATACGAAACGGAAAATACTACTTTCTCACTTATCTACATCACTACAAAAAGGGAATATATGTTAACCACCAAACCATAGACTGCTGTAATTTTATAAGCTAATTTCCATACAAAGGGCAAGTTTTCGAACAAAAAAATTATTTTCAACACCCTTGCTCGTAAAGTGAGCTTCATTATATCGTTCTTACAGTCATAAACCAAACTATAACACCTTCGTGCATAATAATCTTATACACTAGTGCGTAATTCAATTATCCCTACAAAGTTAAGTTAGTACCTAGCTGCAAATTATATGCGAGTAAACAGCATTTTCAATTTAACCGGGTAATACAGATTTGTAACAAGTCAAAGGTAATCAACGATCATACATTTGCCGCGCGCAAAATAAAGAGTTGCACGCTATTTTCCATAATTTTCGTATGTTGTTTGTATCGCATTTGTGCAATACATATTTTTTGTCCTCGCAAGGGTGTTGAAAAAGTGCGTATGAAAGTCGTGAGCAACTTGCTCATTATTCACTCGGCTGATTTACTCCCTCGCCTACGGCTCAGGCTGCAACTTAGATCACTTGTATCATAATCTACTATTACAACATTATCAATACAGAGACGACCTGCTTTAATATAGAGTACCTAATACTGATTGTTTATGAATTAAAAAACCGAAGTCATGAGTAAATTACATATACGCATTACTTTTCTTTTAAAAATTTATTATCTTATTCTCTCACGTCTTGTGCAACAGAACAGACTGGAGGAAACTTTATACCATTGCATAAATACAGGAACAAGATGTCACTCAATTATTTCCATTTGAATGGATAAAAAACGACGATCCATGATTTTATCAAGTTCGCCGGCCCTGAGACTACGAGCATCGGATTGTTAATATATTCACAAGATAAAAATAAACAAGAGAGCATATTCCCTCCTCAAAGGCCAGCAACACATCCTCGAGAGCTCTGGTGTTGCGGATGTTTGTGGGCGACGGTGATCTCTACACTGCAGCACCACGTGAGCCAGCTGCTTTTTTTTTATGCCTGATAGGTTAGCCTTTGACCAGTATCTCACCTGATGATAAGTGATGATGTGGTCGAAGATGTTGTTCAGACTAACCTAGAATTACTGGCTCTCAAGGACAGATGCCGGAACACACCGTTAGGTGTTTGGCGACAGATTTTCTACTTCATGGTGGTAGATAGCCAGGCGGGCATTCGCAAATTGCCTACCACGACTGCCATCCTAAGATAACAACCGGGATCGACGGATTAACGTGCCCTTCTAAGCACGGAAGCGCTCAGTAGTAATGTTATTAGCGGTCACCCATCCAACTCATGACCGCGGGCGACGTTGCTTAACTTTGCTGATCGGTTAAGAACAGCTAAGTAAACTTCGCTACGAGAGCTTCAAAATGCTCGTTTGCCATCATATCTCATAAATAAAAATCAATACTTTTTACCTATCTGTAGAGGTTAAGCATTTAACCATTCCTGGTAGTTTCTGGTGAGATCATCCTCACCACTTCCAAGATAAGCCATGTGTTAATACTCACCTAAAACAAGAAAGAACAGCATCCCAAATCCAAGAAAGCACCCCTCTATGATGCGCCTCCCCCGCGGTATCTCTCTGAACACGCGCCCAACTATCAGCACGAACGTTATTATCACGTAACCTGGACAACAAACAATAATGATTTTCTTTAATTAATAGTGACGAATTTAGCAAGCGCCTAGCCTGATGTTAAGTTAAAAAATACTGACTGCATAACTCATTATTAAGTATATTAAGGGAAGTTCTATGAGTTGGAAAGAACATAAGAGGTGATAGAGGTATCTGTATACAGCTACATATTAATATTGCACACAGTTCTCCGCAGTCACTCTGAACTATACCATGACCCTCAAGTTATAATAATCTAAACGCAGACCTGATAGGGTTTGTAAAGAAGTCTATCATCGCACTCCATTAGCAGGTCGACACTATTACTGCATTAGCAGCACACTATATAAATAAATAAAATTATTAATGTATTTACCTCTTCCTTCACAACAATGTAATAACCTCATGCATGTATGCTTTGAAACGGAATAGCTTATTATGACATTTCAACAACCTGTAATCTAGGACCAAAAGCTAATAAAAATTCATTTCATTTAAAACTTAAAGACTGTGAATTACAGTATTGGACTACTATTTGACTACCGATGACCCGAAATCATAAACAAACACATAAAATACACCCTCTTTCTTTCACACACACATACAGGGTGTGTATCACATCCTCACAAATATATATACTCAATGAGATATATATTTGTCTGAGTATATTTGACTGTCAGACTGATAGTTTTAAAATATCTTGCAATCAGATTTCATTTTAATATTGTTAGGTTTGCAATAACGCCTGTTATGCGGATTACATTACAAAATCATATTTAATTGTATTATTCCCTTACATTATGATAAACCTGAACTAACTAAATGTAAGATGGCAGCACGATGGCAGTGTAAGATGTTCTTCGTAAGGCGCTCCTATTTAACACCATCGCCTCACTCAGGAACATATGGGTGATGTAATACAAGCCCAGCACCCCATGACGGGGTCAAGAATGCCAAATTCGCTCCTCTGCTATCTGGTCTCGGTAGAAATGAAGGCAACGCGTCCGCCACGTAAGACGACGCGAACAACGACAAAAATTTGTCACTCGAAAAACTTTTGGAAGTGATATAACATGCTCAGCACATTTTATAGAACCATTTTTAAAAGCTACATTAATAAACGTCTCGTAAGGTTTTTCTCGCAAAAAATCCGGAGAGTACATAAGGGAACAGTTTTGAGATCGATAATTACCATCTTATTATATTCAACTCCCTGAGGAGGTTGAAAGTTAGACCAGTGAGTGGAAATAATTGATGTGTGCACGACAGGTACATACTGCCGTGCCCGACCCGTGGTACAACTGCGATGTCCAACTGGTTGTACTACGGAGAAGTAAAGTTACCCATGGTTGAACTCTTTTTTTATATATTTATGATTATGATCCATGGTACAACGGTGGAATTATGTCCAACTGGTTGGACTAAGGGGATAAAGTAGTAAATGATCACCAAAAGTAGTATATGAAATTAAATTTATGTGGCGCATCGCCGGCCGCTGCCGCGGCACGCTCGCTACGTTCGCTGGGCTCGCGGGATATTGTAGTCACAAGTAACCTAACGCTCCTCCTCGCTTCGCTCGTCGTCGCACCTAAATATGACTTTGCCCTAGACTATAGATAAATAAATAACTAGTCCATAGATAAATTCAATTCCCAGTAGTACAACTAGTTGAACCAAGGAAAGAATAACTCACTCGAGTTGAATCATTGGTAAAGATATTTCCCCATAGAACAACCAGTTGAACCATATAAAAAAAGAGTTGAACCATGGGTAACTTTACTTCTCCGTAGTACAACCAGTTGGACATCGCAGTTGTACCACGGGTCGGTCACTCATACTGCGATGGCAGCTGATGGAGCAGTGGAAGTTAGCATGCAATTGTCTTGTCGACCCTTGTAAGCCCGGGACAAGAGCAGGAAGAAGATTGTCCTTCATGTCACTATTATATATACACAGCTAACTCGTAACAGCCAACAAACAATATAATTAGTGTTATTGCTTAACATATTACGTCTCCATAAACCTGTTTCCATAAATAGTAATATTGGATTTACGAGATCTTTGATTAATATTTGCTAGTTTTATATAGACAGCTATGAGGTTTACATAGAGTATCGGTAACTACTTTTTCTATAACCCGATATATTAAATTTCCATTATTACTGTACCTACTGTGTTCTTGGCTGTACTACCGGCTAAAAAAGAACTGCACTGCTCACACTTTATGCTCCCATATTACATGTCGTAAAAGCATAATATGATAATAAAATGGATCACAAAATAATTATCAGCATGGCACTACTTCGACGTACGCGTTTTAGTAGCGTCGCGTCGCATCAGGCAATGGGCATTCTGCACAGGGCATATTTCCGCTTTATTAACTGTATAGCGGTCTGTTAGTGGGTATATACTGTAAAGAAGTGTACATTATAAGTTCATAAAGGTGTAGTAGATGTCGTTACCTCCGTATACGGCATCAGCGAAGGCGCCTCCCACCGAGTCCCAGGTGACCGAGGTGAGCAGCGACCACTCCCTCGACAACTTCTGCAGCAGCAGCGCCAGCCGCGCCTCGTCGTCCTGCGACACGCGCTTAGCCACCAAGCACGCAACGCACGCCAACTGCCGATAACGATACGTGTCAAGTGTATTGCGGAATCAATCTCCGCTATCTCGGACACTACATTATCAAAAAAATTTAAAGTGTGCAAACTTTATCCAAAATAATTTAATGAATATTTTACTTAAGTTAAGGTTTAAAAGAATTAGTGTGTAGGTAAGTGCATGAAATGTATATTAGTGAGTTAGTGCTTTGTGTCTAAACAGAACATAAAACAAGCAAAAAAACATGACAAACCTGCAGCTAGCCTTCCCGAACTTCAAGCAAGCACAACACAAAAGCCATTGCGGGGACCTTGCGCATACGCATCCATCCCAAGAGGAAACATCACCATTGTCCCGCAACAATGGCGGTCCTTCACCGCCACCAGCAGCCACTAACCCATCGTGGACGATTGTCACCGCTCACGTCACTAGCGTGGGAGTGACATTGGGCTCGGAGACGCAAGAACCAACTTAATTATCTAACTTGTTTAGAACACGTATGCTGCGTTCGTGAGCTGCATATTGCATTGGGAAATTTAGGGAAATGTGTGACCTGCGTTTGTGCAATTTCTTAAACAAGTAGGTAAATGGCGCCAAGCTATTGTAAATAACAAAATAGAGCCTAATTTTAAGTCGTAAAGGAGTTTATTACGCACATAAATCATGCTTCTATGCTTTGAAGCGAAGCCTAGTGATACTTCTTTTTATATTTCAACAACCTAGGACCTAGGACCACAAGCTATTAAAATTTCATTTCAACAAGCTAATAAAATTTTATTTCATTTCATTAATATTGAATTGGTTTTCATTATACTGCTCTAAATTTGGTTTAAAAGTTGGTATATTCCGAATTAAATAATTCCAATTCAGGAAGCTAGACACAAACACTATTTACTAACTTTATCAACGAGTAGATAGGTAACACGCGTAAGTATTATTTACCTATTGTAGAACTAACCACTACAAGATTCCTTATGTTCTTAACTCGCTGCACGTTTCAAGTTCAAGAATTCATTAAAATTAGTCATACAAATGTTTCAGTGCGACGTGACGGACTGACCAGCTTGACAGGTAAGCTATTGTTAGCAATCAAGCGTAATGTCAGTAATCACGGGTTAATTACTTGCACTGACGATCATTCCGATGGCTCGATGACTAATCAGTAATTTTGCGAATAGTTATTTTAGTGGAGTAATTAAATCTTTTTTTAATTTATTGTGATTAAAAGAAACCTCGGATCTTATTTTTAATTTATATTGGTCTACTTGTACTTAGATTTTTGTTCCATACATGCCTATTTTGCAAAATATGCAAGTCAAAGAGGAAAATAAAAGCATGAATGTCAAACGTAGTTGGGGGCCTGTAGAGAATGTGATCAAGAAAAAACGCATAATATGATGTATCAATGATCTAATAATGATCCTATAATCGATCGGAAATGGGTTGAAAATGTCAGTGATAATAATGAATTAATGTTGTGTATAATATTTTAATTGTTTAATTTTGCTCCGTGGGGTGCCGGGCTAGAATGTCACCCCATTGCTACCTACGGGTGTCGTAACAGGCGCCTAAAGGTAAAATACCGGAAGGTGGGCAGCAGCGCCTTCCGAGGAACTGATATCATAAACTGCAATCCCCAAGACGCCTTCCAAATGTGTGAATTATGGCAAAGCCCCCTCAATGTTGTGTTCAGCAGAGGACAACCCAGCTGATACAGTATAATTTTAAACTAATACATTTGATGTTTTGTTATGATATACTAATAGACTTGATATTAGCAAAAGCATGCGATAGTGGTTGAAAATCATATTTACTAAAAACTACTAGTCATGTTCATTTTAGATAAAATTGTAACAAACAGACGGCCTCAAATTCTAAGTTATTATTGGTTCAAATTTAGACCACCCAAAAATAGTGATCTTAGTGGTTGCATTGGGAATTGTAAGAAATATGAGATTTAGGGTATTAACATTACATACGCGTAAAAACCTTAACTTTTATGATATTTTTTTGTAGTTTGTTTGATGATACTTTACGAACATTTTGAAATGCGTGTTCTTAATTTCTAGTCTTGGTCATTTTAAGTGCCTAAATTGTAATACAATTGCCAAACTTTTCGTAGATGGACACAGTAAATTAGCACTTGAATGAGTAACGCCAATCCTTACAAGTTTCAATGTTATGGTTTTCAGCGTATTCGTCTCATTAGCTGAACATTTGTCATGACTGTAAGAAAATTATTGTGGAGGCGTTGTCCGCTAAATGGGCATTGTCTACATGCGCGACACAGACGGATATTTTCAAATTTACACGGCGATTATTGTTATGTTACCTTCAACTACTGCCGACTTTTAGCTACGCATGTGAATACAGTCGAAAACGTTTTCAAGGCAACTATTAACATTATTGTAATAACATATTTTCTCTAAAATGTATTTATAAACTATAGTTTGAAAAGTAAAGTAAAATAAAATATAGTATGTACCTAGTATTTAAACCGATTTCACAAAAGGAGGTTGTCAATTGAATGTATTTTCCTAAAATCTTTTTACATGGTGTACAGATTTTGGTGATTTTTATATATTAGAAAGCTGTTGCATGTCATATGGTCCCGTATAAATTTGTGTGATCTGACGAGTAGTATTTAAGTTTTCTTAAAAATGCGTATGTAATTGGCTTCGACTACAATGATAATGTTGTCATTTTCACTTGTCGATGTAAAATGCATCAAAAAAAACTGCAAGTATACGATTGTTTGGTTTATTCTTTTTTTTAGCTTTTTTATCATAGAATATTTTCTGTTCAGCCGAGTTTTTTTTGGAAAAATTTTAACACATCGATTAGTTCAGTAATATCTAAATTAAGTTTGTTTAAGATTTTCATATGGTGTAGACATAGAACGACATAAGATCATTGATTATAGATTTCAACTTTTGAGAATCAAGATTATTGCAGGGAATTTAACTACATATAATAATATATAATAATTTCTATCCGCTAGCCAAATACACTGTAACATATATTACGTATAATTTTAATAAACAGTGAATGCATTTATAACAAATGACAAGGTAACGCGTAAGGTGCACTTTGTAATCAGTGTTTACGTTAACAGAATGCAAACTGCTAAGACATTCTATCATAGAAATAAACACGACAAGTTCCCCGCACATAAACACTGGTACTTATTTCACGCGTTATCTCGTTCACCTCCAATCCAAACAACTATGCATCGGCGCTACGAGTTAAAATTGCCAAATTAAAAAGCTCAATTAAAACGTTTGACCTCAACTGCATCTATAACGAATACATTTTATAATAATTTCGTAACCAACATAACATCTTTAGTTGGATTAGTTAACAATGGTATACCAGCTGACTAAATAACGCGTTTCAATATTACCAAACAAGCTTTGACACATGTGTTATGGTGCAATCTACTTACGAATTCCACTATCTTGAGACCGACCCACTTGTCGAACAGCATGGCGTTAGATAGCGTTTCTCCAACGTTTATCACCAGTCACTACCTACTGCTAGCACAGAACACCTTGCGATGACATAACGTCGGTAGATAGACGAGCGCGCGCCTCGGACGTCGTATTTTGTTTGATGCGCGGTTAGCACGCTGCGTTTGGCGCGACATTGAAGGATTGTAAGGATGCCGATTGAGATTACTAGTGAGCGGATAGCGGATCGCCGATCTTCTGAACATGCAACTTGGAAACAGATACTGTTGTATAATAAGCATTCGGCTTGTTCAAATCTTACATTTTGTATATACCTATATGTTAAGTTGTTCAACAATTATAAAAAATAATTTCTTTATTAAATCAAATATCAAAATTAGGTGCAAGCCTAAATAAATGTAATCTTTTTTTTACTGCTGTCTGAACACACTTTAGGTGCTTGGCGACAAATTTTCTACTTGAAGGTGGCTTGCCCTCAAATTAGGTACAAGCCTAAATAAATATAATCTTTTTATTTACTGCTGTATGAACACACTTTAGAAGCTTGGCGACAGATTTTCTACTTGAGGGTGGCTGCCAGGCGAGCATTCGCAATACGCCCTTCCACCGTGCTGTGAAGCTCAAGCCGGCGGTGGTGAGGATCGAACCATGGAGCTGCGGCACGGCAATCCATAGCCAATACCGCTCTATCATAATTTTTTCACAATTTTAAATTCTAGCGTTTGAATGTAGGTTAGTTATAAAAATAAGGGCATCATAAAAAAAAAACGATAGAGAGATATTTAGTGACATTTGATCAATGCCTTATAGAAAAACTAAGTCCGAGCAATCGCTAGTGTAGAAATTTAACACAACATTTTATTTACGAACTGTGACCAAGAATGTCGTGCCTATAACAGTGCATTCTCCGGTTTGTTGACTAAAATGCGTAGTGCGTAGCTAGTGCTAGCTCAACTTACCTTTGCCCTAGATATTGTCACACAAGACAAAACAGTGAATAAAGCAAGCCGTAAACATTCTCGCTATGCAATGTGTTAGTACAGTGGTCTTATAATATGTACATAATCAGCCGCGAGGCATTTTTACAACCTTAGGTAGGGACGTACCTATTGCGTAAGTGCGTTAAGCAAGTGCGAGCGTTGTTATGGCGAACCTATGGCATTAGTAAGAGTGCAGTTAAAACCCTCGCAGTAAAACGAACCAACATAAAACAAACGGAAGCAAAAATGAAACACCACGGACGTTAAACCATTATACTTAAATTTATTAATCAATACTAGCATGCAGTATTATTTTTAAAAATATCTTAAACCATAAGAGATAAATTCATATTGTCTCGCAACAAAATGTTTTAGATTCTGTTTACAGTAGATAATTTCATAATGCTGAGTTTAATTAATTGCTGAGAAAACAGATCCAAATTGATTTAATTAAAAACCTGATTTTATATAGACTTATTCATACACAGAAATAGTAACGTACAACAACATGAATATTATTATTTCGTTGAAAAAATATCAAAAAATGTCGGATGATGCGAGTGCAGCGATCCTATAGCGCAGTAGTGCGGCAACGCGCCAACAGACGAAGCGCGCCGCACTCTGCAGTTGCCCTTAATTCATATTATAATATTATAAACTAAATCCTGCCGCTTCCTAACGATGCTGGCTTATAAAAGCTTCGAATTTAATACATAACGATAACGACGTTCAATTGGATTCATTCTTAATTAATATATTTAGGATTGAATTAAAAAATAATGTCTAAAATTAAAATCTAAATTTACCTCTCTTATCTAAATGGAGTGCAAGAGCGTGCACGAGTGAGTGCCTATGTCTAAGAAATTAAACATGTTATTGAACCTAAGGATATCTTGGAATACTTCGAGCTGAGGGTAAAGTAGCTACTATTTTATTGAAAAAAAAATAGCGTAGTCGATGCTCTTTATTTCAGCAAATATCTACCACTCAGTAACTTTGACTACAAATTGGAAGTCATGTCGAGATAAACTGAGTTCAAGGAAGTTTATTTGTATCTTGCTTATTTATATTGGATTTAATAAATTTCCCTAATAAACAAAATAAAGAGCATTGACTATTAAGCGCATTTCCCTTTAAGCTTTAGCCATGATATTGATGCGACAAAGTAAATGGTCAAACCGATATATCCTTAGATTTTCAGCAAAAAGTAACAAACACAACAAAAAGTGAGGTAGTCGGTCAAATTCGTTAGCGACTCGAAAGAATGTGTAGTAAGCAGAACAGGCTATATTTTCAGTGCCTTCCTAGCGAGGTCTAAATAACAAGTTGTATACATAAAAACATGTTGACGTTCACGAATTTGATCGACTTAGCTTATGCATGTTTATGTTTGATAATGTGCAATTCCGAGAGAATATTTCGCTTAGCGAATCAATGTGAAAATACTGAAATAAATACTCGTAAACAAAACGTAAATGTCATGCTGATTTAAAAAAGTTTCTATTTTTCAGTTGTATAAACTGCATACTTAATTTTAGGGTATAAATAAAATATAATCGGTAATTCTGTCACAAAATTACCACAAAACAATCTCGAAAATGCACTCACAAACAGCAAGCCCCTTGCACTCCTAAAAACAACGAAGACAACATGCGCGGTGCAACACACAAACACATTGTGCAACCTTAACTAATTCATGCAATAAATTAATCAACACAACAAAAATCAAATTCCAGGCAATGTGAGGAGTGCTGGTGCAGTCGTTCGGGGCCAACGAGCCAACTGTAGAAGGTTAGTTGTGCTTTCAACAATACAAAAACGTTAAGTGCAAGTTTGCGAAGCTTCACGGCGCAAAGTTAGCTAAAGCGCCTAAACATCTATTATTTGTATTGTCAATATAAATATATGAAAATTTCAAGCTTAGAATGGACCGAAGATAAATACTCGACTTCTAGAAACAAAATTGTTTTCTTTACATATAACACGACAACAGAGAAAATGAAAATTTTATCTCCGTTTGATATTTCCATACCGTTACGAAAACAAAGAGTAAATAAGTCTTCGTTTGACTTTAAGACAGGAATTCAGGCTCAAAATGAAACAACTAATAAAAGGTTAAATCTTTATCCTCCCTTTCGCGATATCATACCTCTTCGGTCCATGCTAGACCTGCTGTAAACATTTTGATTTCATTTTCAATCGTCTGGCCACCCTTTTGTTACTAGATTTCATTAAATAATTGCGAGGAGAAAATGTATAGTTAGTAATGGAGAATGTTTATCCAACACAATGTAATAGCGTTACCTATGCCCCAATTTTCTTAGTTTTAACATTTAAATTCACATTGACAATACAAATATCTATCAATGTGGCGTAATGATTCATTAGCTTATACATAATTTCTCATTATGTCATGTAGTGGAGTCCCAATAGCAATGTTGTTTCAAAACTTTTAGGAACATTAACTGACTTTACACCTTCAACATCAATATTAAATTCCCATAACGTGTTAGATTCGTCAACCAATGATTACCAATTTGTGCATATGATTTTATACTCGCAATAACTCCAAAGCGATAGAAACGATAATAATATCAGGCGTTGCTAGTTTCATGCAAAACAAAATGAAACTAAGAAATCATCAATACGTCAGATTGGGAATCAATTTCAATCCTTTTGATAACGAGTTCCAGAAACACCATTAAATGTTTTCTTAAGCACAATGAGTAGTCATCGATTGAGGAGTAGAGATAATTCCTTGGCCCGACCCGACAACAGCAATAGCGTTAACTCACAGTTCCTTCCCTGTGATGAACTCGTGCATGGGATGCGGCGCGGTCCACGGGTTGAAGGGGCGATGGTGTGCGCGGGGCCCGGGGCCCGACGCAGGCGCGGGGGCCTGGGCCGGGGCCGCGGGGGCCGCCGGGGGGGCCCACACGGCACGCTCGCCGGCCCCCAGCGACATGCCGAGCTGCAGAGACGTCATGGAGGCCGCTAGCGACTCCATCATGCTGGCGCGGGACGACCATCTGCACAACCGTCTAATGCTCACAACGCTTGCTGGGGCTCATCCAAAATAATAATGTCTTTGTGACAGAATTCGTCCGGGGAAGTAATTATTTATTTATTTATTTCTTTTATTGCACTATGTAATATGTTGACATGTCACATCAATTACATAACCCTGTTAGGGTGTAGCAAAAGAGTATAGTTATTATATATATTTTACATATTATTTATTATATATTTTATTATAGTACTATCATCATACTTATTTCTCCCGCCAAGCAGTAGGTGTTAGATACTGTATATTGATGACGGTATCGGGAAAAGCGAAGCCAAAGCATAATACACCTTTGAATGCATATTTTCACAAACAGATTTTTTTTCTCGTTAACAGATAAATTGTAAAATAAGTAAAATAAATAAAAGAAAATAATAGCTTATTTTTTTCTGCTTGTAAGGTCTTCAGTAAATATTTCACCCAAATTGTATTTGCCGTGGTTAGTCCAATCGTTATTTATATATAGTGTGTACGGGAATAGAAAAAAACGCTAAACTTATTAAATAAAAGCAACAAAACACACAAAATCTATAAACATTACGAAAATACAATTCTATTGGATAAATAATAATATATCTCACTCGAGCGTGGCTGCGGCTGCACTGCGCTGCGCCTCCTGTATCATCCGGAGACGGCGCGCCTGGCTCCAGGGCTCCAGCGTGTAGGAGGGCGAAGCGCCCGCCGCCGCTCCGCCCATGTTCCCGCCCCCACATGGGGGCTCCTCCGGCGCGCGGGATAACTCCACGCCACGCTCGGGGCTCCACCGCCCGATCTGGTACAACAAACAACCTTATAATATATAACACATCCGCCATATTTTCGTATTACCTCTTCACACTGAGAAAAACGACTTTGGAGCTTAAATCAATTTTGACCTTTTACCGTTGAATTGTAACTACGCAAGGTGAATTCACAACTCTTAAGATGATTTTCACCACGCAAAGCGAAATCAATAAAAATGTACCATGTTTTATAATAAACACATCCGTCAAAAAACGCCTTCCGTAAAGTATTTTCAGAATTGAACTTGTTATACGATAATAATTGCAGTATTGACCATAAAACATACCTTACTTTTACGGCGGTTTATATACGGTGATTATCACTATAACGTACGACTTAATCAGCCTCATCGAAAAGTCAATATTTGAGAAAGACCACAAAATACACCTTAAATGAAGACGAAAAGAAACATTCGCCTTCACTGACCTCGTTTAACGCCTTCTAGTTAGAAGGCGTTTTTGTACGTATTTACGTTTGGTCGGTTTTTTGCCTTCATACCATATAAATTGGCCGTCATTAGGGCGCTTTTGACTTTAGATTTTTCTCAGTGCACCGAGTTGTCTAGCTGGACCACTCACGTGTAGGTTAGTTGCACAACTCGCCACAGCTGTTTCAATTAGTGCTACAGCGGATTTTACAGCTAGGCTACACAATTTTGAGCTACCTCTGAAGAATACATGAAGCATATTTCTTGAAGTGATTAAAAGAGCTGGCAGCGCGTCCAATGCAAAGCTTCTGCCCTTCGAGAAGAGGTTAGTTTCTTGATGCTTCTACCTCTGTCGATAACAGGTTTAGTACAGACTGCCCAGACCCGTAAGTAATACATATCATATGTAAATATACTCCAATTAGTAAATATTAATGTATTTATTATTCTGCAAGTTTCCCTATGGCCACCAACCCATATTTACTGCTAAGTAATAGTAACCAGTTTAGATTACCAGCACAGGTTAATTTGGTGTCCCAGAACAGGTTAGTTTGAAGTTCCAGAACAGGTTAGTTTGGAGCACTAGAACAGGTCAGTTTGCAGTACCAGAATAGGTTATATTGGATTACCAGATTATTTCTAAATAAGATTACAAGCACCGTCGCGTGCTGAGCGACATTCACATTTACAATTTACTGGAGTACAACATTTTTCCGTCTGCAACAAAAACATTTTGTACTCCAATAATTTGTAGATACCAGATAATTATTTGGAGAAAATAGAACAGGTTAGATTAAAACTATCATGAATAGCAATGAGTAAATAGTGTATGTGTAATGTATGGTATGGTAGTATTACCTCCCGGTACTGCTTGAGCAGCTGCGGGGACTGCGGCAGCGACCAGTCGACGGCCGGGCGCGCGCCGGAGCCCCAGGCGGCGGCGGCGGCGGCCACGAGCGCCTTGCGCGCCATGGCCGCGCCGCGGTGCGACCGGTACTCGACGATGGCGGCGCACGACGCGACGCTGCGCCGGATGCGCACCTCCACCACCTCGTCCGTCAGCGCGTACAGCAGACGCACTATCTCGCCGGACGGAGTCGACGCCGGGATGCGCGATATGAATATGCGGCAGTTGTTGATCGACGGGCACACACCTACGACAACACACTTTATTTATCTTACGTTACGGTGCTCGCTCACCGAACACTTATAGGATTGCTTTGCTTCATATTCTACTAGCCTATGATATAATGCAACGATCATCTGCTGATTTTTGCCACGTAGCACATCACTTCCTCGCATCGCGAATCGAATCCCTTCTAAATGAATATCCCTATAGATAATGGTAAAGTGTATAGGTGCCAATACGAAAATTCTAATGCGAATTTTCCCCTTTTAATAATCCTTACAAAGAAAATGTTTTCTGCTGATGTTTTCAACATTTCTTTAACTTTTGCTTCCAAAACCCCTAGAGTTATCTAATCATTATAGGACTTCGGTCTCCGTTTAACCGAGTCGGTTCCTGAAGTAGCAGCGTGGTTAAGGAGGGTTCTCTTCAACAACGTAACGTCACAGTTAACTCAACCATATGTCATATTATGTGCCTGAACCTTCACCTCCTTCCACACCGCGTACCTATCTCACACACAAGCCTGTGAAAAATCTAACTATAAAAAAATTACAATAAATATGACACAGTAAATCAGTTCCTAAAGATATGGTAGAGTTACTTACCCAACTGCCAGGAAGGTCTGATCATGTAGTTGTTGAACATACGGATCGCATTGACGGCCTCGGCGTCCGTCGTGTACATCGCGAAAGCGTACCTGCACACAAGTTACAACGTAAACTATGGGGGGCTTCTTCTCAAGGGCATGCTTAACTTACAAACTACCTCTTTCCGTTAGCTGTGTGTTTTCAACAGGGTATTTGCGGAACAAGCACGATGCCCACCTGATGTTATCTTGTACCTCTGCCCTAACACATGCGCCCGTTACCCTGAGACATACAGTTGTTAAGTCTGTACGGTTTACGTACATTTTGATGATTTAGCGCGACTGTGTCCGCTTATAATTTTATGTAAACTGTATTTAAAGTTCAGACTGCAATAAACCTCCGTTCCGTTAATACGTCTTTTACTTCATATCATATAATATCATCATTTTATGTAAGGACAATCATCAGCCCGTACAAAGTCTAATGTGACTGTAATTTACTGGCTCTCGGGACTGCTGCCGGAACACACTGTTAGGTATAGCTTGGCGACAGATTTTCTACCTGTGGGTGGTAGCTAGCCAGGCGAGCATTCGCAAAATGCCCTTCCACTATGCGTTGAAGCTCAAGCCGGAGGTGGGAATCGAACCATGGACCTGCGCCACGGCAGTCCATAGCTTTTACCGCCTGGGTATCATTGCTTCAAAAGTTACGTGTTCGAAAAAATTGAAGCAGGACTCTCCTCTTGAAAACAATCATGATAAAATGTATAAAACAATGTGTAATTTCATCAAGCTTAAAATATTAATATTAAGATTCATTGCACTACTATCACGAAACAACAATTTTCATATCTTAAATCTATGGCACTCTCCCTTGAATGCTTAGAATGTAAGTTTACTACATACTGTAATGTAAGTTTACTATATACTACATAATAATCAGACGAAGTATGTGAAAAAAGTAAGGTAAAGCAGGCAAATGTAAAGCCAGGGATCCCCAAAGAATTTTTGTTGCCATATATGATTGTAAAGCTCAAACCCATGTTAGGGATCCGGTAGGCCGGCCTGATTCGCACCGTCATCGACAACCATAGAATACAATAGAGCACTCACCCCCTATTCCATCCAGAGAAGTTGATCATGAGACGGAACTCAAACAGCTCCCCCGCCTGCCGGAACAGCGGCACCAGAGTGTCTTCGAAGCAATCGTGAGGAATGCGCCCGATGAATACCTACGACAACGTGGCAGCTTTATTAACTTTGGTGCGCCGGGTAGGCAAATGGTATGATACTGCCCCTGTCCTAGACTAGAGCGGAGCGCCAATCACTCATAACATTGTTTCCTTCCACAAACTATTATTTCTGTGACCCACTAAACTGAGGGCCTACCAAACTTTCATATATTACAAACTATCATGAAAAGCAAAACGTCATTATATATATAGTTAATCCAAAAGTGATAATCGGACGTCTAGTGATCCAATACATTTAAAATGTTATTGTAGCAAATCATAAAATACAATTATCCCTGGAAACTATATTAATTTGAAAACAAAGTGTTATCCAAGGTGACGTCTCGTCGTCGCGTTGGGCACCCTAAATAATAACCGCGAAACGTCGAAAAAATCGATCATATTTCAGGAATTTCAAATCTTGAAAACAGCTAACGCGATAAGATTTTTGAAGTAGGTAATTGGAAGCAAAAGTTTGTGGCGTCCAGTTTTTGGGAAGCTAAGGAAATAGTACCGTAATTACACACTAATTATGGTACTATTTCCTTAGTTCCTGTTACAAGTCTTTACTAATCAGACTACATCAGACGATTGTGGGTAGCCATCAAAGAGACTGCGGATACATCAAACTGGCTGTTAAAACCAAAACGTTCCAGAAGACAAATCCGAAGTTGTAATGGCTCAGATGGCTGTCATTCGAGAAGTTTCGAGTTGATTGAACACCTACCCTATTCTTCAGATCAGGACATAAGAAATTTAGGATATTCATTAGAAATTTAACGATTATAGAGGGGTACAATTATAGTACGCGAATGAGACTGATAAATCATTTTTATATCAAATATACTTTTGGATCACCCAATTCGCGTGAAAAGTCAGTTAGAATGTAGGTTAGATTAATTAGAATGTTCGACTCCTTTTTTTGACAATTAGCGGGCAGCTGATGCGAACCCTTTTTTTGCACAGTACAAGCAAATAAACAAACGGATCAGCAGGGGTGGCGTGGCGGTTCCGATCGGTGTAGGGACCGTGCGCGTGACGGGTACTGAAACACACGGTGCAGTCCGACTAGCGCACATTTGTCCAGTTAGCTATTTGTCATAGCGTGCATGCTGTGTTGTGTGCCCCCTTCAAAAATAACTTAATCATATTTCTAGTCAAACAGTATTCTTTGCGACAACGTTTTACACTGCCTGATGTAAAATTTCATGAAAGTCAATACCATGGCAAATTTAAAACACTGCTACTTCATTAAACATCTATGGAGACAAAGGTCAATTATATTTGGTTGGTTACAAAGATCAAAGATATCCTCGTATAGTCTATACCAAATTTGGTGAAACTGGCCCTAAGTATTTTTGGAATCCAAAGCTCAAGTCTATTTTCAAAATTTTATGGTTATTATTACCATATTGCCCCATGGTGTGCCAGGTTAGAATTGCACCTCCCGTCGATGTCGTAAAAGGCGACTAAGGGAAAAATACAGGAAGGTGGGCAGCAGCGCCTTCTACAGAACTGCTATCTTACACTGCGATCCCCAAGCCGCCTGCCATACATGGGGATTATGGCTAATCCACCCTAAATAGGGGAGTCTGTGATCAGCAGTGGACGATCAGGCTGATACAGAATTACCATATAATATTATTTTTTAGACTGAGCTTTGATACTGTACGGAGTTGAAAGGTTAAATATAAGTTTAAATGACTAAGGCATAGTCATTTATAGGTGCTATAGCCGAATGTGCGAAGCAAGCGTGCTGCACCAGCAGCCAGCAAGGTGCCAGAAATGTTAATTTATTTAAAATAAGTAGGGTGGAGTGATCCCTTTACGAGCAGTTTACGCTAATATAAAATTTAGCTTAATTTCTTTACACTATGTCTATGTCTGAGAATAGAACCAATGTTGTGGTATCAAAATAAAAACTAAAATATAGTATTTTAATTAGTCAAATCATTTTAAAGAAGAAATGAATAAAAAGAGTGATTTTAAAGTTTTCGGCCATTTTCTCTACTTTACTGGCGATAATACGGGCTTGAAATGCCCTACGTGCGGGAAAATCTACAAGAGACGAGCCTGGTACTTGAAGCATTTAAAGACACATGATGGTGGGGAAGCACGACAGCAGTCGGTAAGTTCTTCAACGATCACTGCGGATAGAGTTGACCCTCACATATCCCAAGGAGAGCCATTGTGTGATAGCTACCAGGAGTCCATTAACATCCGGACACGTCTTAGCACCCCTTCCCTTAAACATTCAACTTGGAAAGTACATGACCAAAACTTTGCAATCATCCTAGAACATACAGGATCAAAACAAGATTTAAACTGCCAAGTAGATACCTTCCAGAATACCATTTATGACTACTTTTTCGAGCACTACCCACCACCAACTAATTATGCTCACCAAAACAAAGAAAATACTTTTAAGTTGAAAATGCGGAGAAAGAAAAGAGAGTTAATAAAACAACTTAAGAATGCCAAGGCCATGGGCGATAACCATCTAAGTCATCAACTGTCTAGGGCACTAAGATCAATTCTTAAATTAAGTCAAGGAATATCAGCACAAATATCAGAAAATCGCGATAACTTGAATAGAGCTAAACACGAAGTTAATTTTGATAAAAACCCTTTTCAATACTCAAAAAACATTTTCAATGAACAAAGTGGAAAGCTTCTCTTCACCAATGAACAGATTAACGACCATTTCAAAAGCACATACGAAGTGCCCCAGCATGGGAGTTCATATGAGGATCCCAAAAACCAGAGGCCACATGATCCTCATGTTGAGTTTAATATCACCGCACCAACTATGGAGGAAATAACCAATCAGTTGAAAAAGAAAACATCTAAATCAGCTCCAGGTCCTGATGGTATCCCATATATAGTGTATAAAAAGTGTCCATCGGTTCGTAAACATCTCTTAAATATTTTCACTAAGATCTGGTCAAGCAAGCAAGTACCAGTGGCATTTGGAAAAGCAATTTTTGTCCTCATACCAAAAAAAAGCAGAGTAACTCATCCAAAAGATACTAGGCCGATTGCACTAACAAACACAATATCCAAAATATTTTTCTCAATTTTACAAACTAGAATGACACACTTTATGATTAACAATAGGTATTTCAGGCCGAATCACCAGAAAGGGTTTTTGCCGGGAATTTCTGGATCCCTGGAACACAATACTCTTCTAGCGGAAAGTTTAAAAGATGCCAAAACATATGAAAGACAAATAACAGTGTGCTGGACCGACTTAGAGAACACGTCTTGGCTCCAAAACATGAATATGTTTGACAACCACTCGAAAATTAATATAATAATCATATTTTTTATACCTAATTGTCTAAGTAAAATAATTAAATTAGACCATGGATGGTTCTGGTTTAGTTTATAAAACATCGATTTAAGGGGGGTTGAGGGTTGGGGGGCGGGAGCAGGGGGATGAGTAGACCCCCCTGTGAAGGGGAAAATGCTAACCCCCCCCCTCTTTCAGAGATATAATTTTTTTTTAAATTTTCATTGATTTTATGGGGGAGCAGCGGTGCAGGGGAAGGGTAGACACTCCTGTAAAGGGGAAGTTGCTACCCCTGCCCTCCCCCATTTCTAAGATACATTTTTTTAAACTTCTAATTATTTAATCTCACTTATCATAAAAATTTTACTTTTTCATGATTAAATTTGACTCTTTTATGGGCTCTCACAAGAACTCTCGCCATATCGCCTCTCCTCTGCATTTTTTATATACACTAGGGGTAGGGACCACAAGACCAGTTGGAATTGGTTGAAATTGGCTCTGTGTCAGATCTGTGACTCAATTTGAACCTAACCCAATCCACTACACTAATAACATAGGTTTTAGCAATTAGAAGTAAATTATCTACCTACTAAACCTGAGCCAGTGGGGGTCATAACTTCCCTTTCACAGAAGGAGCTCTGCTCTTCCCCTGCATTGCCCCTCACCCCTAAATTCGATGTCTAGGAATCTTCCAATGGCGACTAAAAATATGGTATGGTAGTTTGGAGGCCAGAACTGTCATAATAATGAAGTGACGTTCATATGCTTCAATAAACATTAAATTCATAAACCTCGTTCAGATACATTTTAAAGGAAAATATGATATACAGTGGCAGTGGGGTGCCGGTCGCGTAACAGGTCATGTCACCCTATATAAATAAAGTATTGACACAGAATGTGATAAAATAGTCTACATCTGACATAAGTAAGAGAGGGAGAAGTTATCCACGTATGATGTGATATCATTTTGAGTATAATTTTAATTTGTGCTATACAGAAATCCCGTTTAACACCTACAAATTTCACCACCTTTTATGTGATATAACAGTATTGAATGAATGCCATGTTGTATTATTACAGTATATTGCTATGAGTAGAAACCATTTTGTGACTAAATATTAATTCTCTCCCCCAGGGAGATATGTCAAGGGATTTTTTTATATATTAAGATATTGATTGTTGTCATTCCCCCTCCCCAATTCATATGTGATATATAGTAAAACTTGACAAGTGTTACAATAGGTACTGAGAAACACATTTCAGCTTTAATATATCATGTCAACTGGTTTCAAGACATTCATGGTTCAATGCTCATATTCACATGTGAATAAAAATGAATTAACTCAACTTGGAATTGCACCAATTCACAACCAATGAATTTTGTTCAATCTCATGCTAAACCATAGAGCATGCACAATCAGTAAAACATCAATATGCACCACCCATGGGCCCATGCACAGTAAATGGAGATACATAGGAATCCAATTAGAATCAACAGAGGGTTAATTAGAAGGGTCCATTAGACTCAGGAGGTGATGGTTCCAAGAATTCTAAGCGTCAATTCACAACGAATTGGCAGCGGCCGGAAGTTTTACCAGTAAACCATTTTTAAATTCTCTCTATCACTATAATGTATGTTTAAGATGAATGATTTGGCGGTGATGGGACGCGGGGGTAGCCGCGCGGATGCTCGGGACTCTTGAAAGTTTTTCAAGCGATACTATGCGTTTTATACTTTCATGACAAAGTCGAAAATGGTTTAACAGTAAAGCTGCGCCGCCAGCCGCCGCCACTTCGGTGGCAATCGAAAATAATGGCTGCCTTGGAGACAAGCTAAAGTGTAGTCCCGACGAGACGAGAAGCATAGCACGAAGTGCAAAACCAGACATAACATATTACCTCACAATTCCTGGAAGGTTCCGGTCCACTCCATGCATGTGGGGCTTTCTTGTAGATTCTTTGGCCATTGATTTGTGTTAGGGTATATGATGTGTTATTTTCAGTTAAAGACAATAATCTTGTTGATAATTCATACTGATTCACTTCACTAGACGAATAATGCTTAACGGGAGGCATATTAGCCAATATAAATAACCACTTACAATAATAAATTAAAAGAAAATATTCCAGAACACAATCGCGCCCTCCCGTGATTTTCAAAAAAAGAAACGAAAAAATAGAGGGAATGAAACAAAACATTGACAAAATAATTTAACATGAAGATGAAAATGGCGGTTTAATGCATGACTTCAGTTTTGAAAAATTCATGGTATCATGAGTCAAAAATCTTACTTATTAGTAAAAAACAACCGAGTTATTCTTAATAATACATAAAAAATAATTCTTATAAATATTCCTCTTTTTAATTCCAGTATTTTTAGATATTGTTATTAAAGTACATATAATGTGAATGAAATGACCATTTTACTGCATCCGGAAACAATAAAATTATCCAATCTCACCGGAAATGCCAATTTAGTCATTTTCAGCCAGTACATTCCTATTATTAATTACCACAGGCTAATTAGATTATGGTTTTTGTAGGTTTTCATTATGGAGAATTACTACTCTATTTTGTACTTTCATGGGTATGGAGGTACTCGGAGTAGACTTATTCCCTAGATGACGCGTCCCCAGATGGCAGATAGGGGGGGATGCTCGATGGAAGGTCAAACCTCCTTATGGAACCAGAAAGCTGGAGATGGACACTCCATTATCAAAGCACTCGCAGGCTTCTCAACATTTTCAGAGTAAGGGTTGCGTGTGTGCTGGGTGACTAACCTCTGCCTATAACTACTGCATGACTTGTGATGAAATGCATCTCATTTCATCACAAGTCTTGAGACTTACCAACTGCGTCACTTTGAGACGCAGTTGGTAAGTCTCATGTCCCTGTAATTTCACTGGCTCTCAAGGACTGCTGCCGGAACACACCGTTAGGTGCTTGGCGACAGATTTTCTACTTGAGGGTGGTGGCTAGCCAGGCGGGCAATCGCAAAATGCCCTTCCACCATGCGGTGAAGCTCAAGCCGGCGGTGGGGATCGAACCAGGGACCTGCAGCGTGGCAGTCCATAGCTATTACCGCTCGGCCATCATTGCTTCAAAAGTTCCCGGCATAGTGCAATGCAACTCTGTTTACCACATCACTAAACAATGGCTTTCAGAGATAGTTTCCGCTACGCCGCGACTAAATGTTGGAACAATATACCACCGCCAATAAGGAACCTGCTGAGTTTAAATAGTTTTAGAGTTCAATTAAAGGATAAACTAAGTTTGCACCAAAAAAAACAGGAAACAAAGCATGACACAAGCGCAATACAGATATACTTATTCACTCGCCATTATTTCACATAAAATTTGTCATTACAACTAAAATAAAAAATATTATTAGTAGCGTTTTACCTGAAATAAAACGCATATTAATTTACTTACCTTATCGAAGCTTTATTTATTGAGATAGGCTTTACATTTCCCGCCTTACATTTTAGGCAACTTCCGGTTTTTGTCCTTCCTATCGTTCTCGTCACTTCCGCCTGGCAGTGTGGCGCCATTTTGTATCAGCCACTTCGGTACTCATTGCGTTTTGCTTTGATTACCAGGCAGCGATTTATCGTAAGCTTCGAATAAAGTAAGTAAATTAATATGCGTTTTATTTCAGGTAAAACGCTACTATTAATTTGACTGGTACCTTAATCGAAGCTTTATTTATTGAGACGTCTTTATTATCGCCTGGTGGAAGTGATGTTGTTGACGTAAACGCCAATGTGATTATGATTGCATAGTAATTAAAATAACTATGCAATAATTATATAATTATCATAGTTGATGTCTTATGTAGCTATTTGCCTACAATATGGATTTAAATAATTAATAACAACATTTTAGTTTACAGACACTATTATATATCCAAAAATTAAAATCAAAGTGACTCCATTAGGTAACATAATTATAGCATTATATAACCATATAGTATTTACATATTAATCAATATCATTATCATTAACAACCACTATTTTGTAATATATTTTTAATCAACAGGATTAAAGAACCGAGTGATAGATGTTTTATTAACAGGTGTAACCTGACAGCGATAATATTTACAAAAGGTGTTTTGCGAACGCCAGTTGCCCCTTGCTAGTATCTCTTCGAGAGGATAATTATCTAGCCAATTTTTTGATGCAACTGCTGACCTAAAACTTCCTGGAGTGGCAGATATACCAGCCTCAGCTAATAAAGACTTGATCCAACCTGCAATTAGGGTACGATATGCAGGTCTGGGTTCCCCTCTTACATTAATAAACAAGTTGGTTTTAGCGGCTTCTCTACGATTCTTGAGCAAGGAACAAGTCTGTTTAATCCAAAAAAAACAGCGTTTAACTGCTCATTTTCATTATTATTTACTATAAGCTTCCACCCAGACTGCCTATAATTTACAGAATCAGTCTTAGAACCAAACGATGGCCATAATATTACTGAATCATCATCGATTATGCAACTTCTAGAATCAACATTAAGTAATGTCAGGTCGTGGTTTCGTCTCCCTGAACAAAGGAGTAATAAGACAGCTGTATGTCTCTGAACTTAAAAACATTAGTTTTGTCAATACTATAGTTTTGTATATAAGAGGCTAACGTACGAGTATATATATTCCAATCAGATTTTAAAATGTGTTTGATTAACACGTGAGAGCTAAGATGACCTGACTTTTCTGGATCACATAGGGTTTCTACTACTGATTTGTGCAACAAAATTGTGTTATATGATAGTTTATAAATCAAATGAAGATCCGATAAGTATCTAGCGACTTCACTTGCAGTAGGATTAGAATAGTTCGTCTTGTGTGATTCACACCAAGACAACCAACTCTTCCATGCGATGCTATACACTTTACGCGTAGATGGACGCCAGGACTCTTGTAGGAGCTTTAATTGATTAGTTTCCCATCCGCTAAGCGTCCCAGACCACCCCCACATTTCCACACTTCCAGCGTCATCTCCAGTACATTCGGAGGGGGGAGTACTGTGGTGACGACTAAGAGGACTTTGTTCAGGTGGCGAATCGTGAATGGGGGAGCTAACGCTCGCGATTTGATGTACGGCCACCAAAACACTCGCTTCCATCGTGGAACTACCAGTAAATATATTCCCTGAGCTTGGTTGAGGTGACTTAGAGTTCTGGGGATTAGGAATGGTGGAGGAAATACCCAGGCTAGGTTGAAATTCCAGAGCTGGGAAAAAGCATCGTGGAACATCACTTTTCGGTCGTGAAGATCCAGTGACACATAATTGCTCACTACATGTGCTCTGCTCGAGGCAAACAGATCGATCACTGGAACCCCCCACTTGGCGAAAATGTTGTCCGTGCAATCCTGCGTCAGATGCCATTCTGGGGGAATACGAAGTCTCGATAAATGATCGGCATGACAGTTGTATATTCCGGGAATGTGAAAGACTTTTATGTGAATTTGATAACTGGCTAGAATATTGAAGACCTGGTAAGTTAGGTTCATGAGGGCTGTAGATTTGGTGCCTCCTTCGTGACGGAGGTAAGATATTACAGATTGGTTGTCTGATTGTATCAGTAGCGTACTGTGACTTACAAGCTGACAATGGTGCTGCAGTACTTTTAAGATTGCTAACATTTCTTTTAGGTTGCCGTGGAGATCCTTCTCTGCTTCGGCCCATGAACCCGTTAGAGACAGATTGTCTAATCGAGCTCCCCATGCGATGTCAGACGCATTGGTTGTGAGGAAGTGCGAGGGGGGTGGCAAGTGAATGGGTGTTGAGCGTCTGCAATTCTGCCGCCACCACACTAACTCGTTGACTGCAGCAGGTGATAGGGCATGCCGCCTGTAAGACATCCTGGTGTGTTTCTTTAGAATTTAGTTCATCAGGCGTAATAGGTCTCGATAGTTGAGCCTGCCTTTTGGCACCAAAAAACTGGCAAAGTTGAAGAGACCAACTAGACTCTGCAGTTCCCTGAGATTTGTGCGTTGTTCCGTCAACATCTGGTTTGTTTTGGCTATAAGAGCAGGTATTTTGTCTTCGGGTAGACTTTTGCAATTCGTCCAAGGATTCCAGAGAATTCCTAAGAACACTAGACTTCTTTTGGGACTTGTAATGGATTTTTCGTAATTTATCAACCAGCCCAGCTTCTCGAGAGTCTTGCACACAATGTTTACATGACTTCGAAGAACAGATTCGCTCTGATTCACGATCAAAAAATCGTCCAAAAATACAATTATTCTTATGCCTTGCTGTCGTAGAATTTGCACAGTCCAACCTGTGAGTGCAGCGAATGTTTTTGGCGCCGTGCTCAGTCCGAAAGGCAAACACGTTATTTCGAGCAGTTCGTTGCGATGTATAAGACGCAGGGACCTTCTGTGGCTGCGAGCCACAGATAGGTGAAAATAGGCTTGTGAAATGTCTATTTTGCATAGCCAGTCCTTTGGCTGAAGGAAGTCCGGTATGCGTTGGACATTTATGAGTCTGAAATGATCTACTATTATGTACCGATTTTGATAATTGGTCGGAATGAGCCGTCGCTTTTAGGGACCAGGAACATCGACGACAGAAAGCTGGGCGAGGTCGCAGCATGTTCTAGAACCCTCTGGTGTTTCATTTTGTTTATGACACATGTCATTTTGTCCGACTCTTGTACGTATAGATTGAAACTGTCGTTGTTAGGATAGACAAGCGGAGGTCTTTGGCAAAATGGTGTGCGATACCCTGTTATCATTTTTAATAAATGAGGTGGAGCTCCTTGTTGTTCACAAATATCCCGAAATTACGCAAGACGACCCGCTTGGAACGGTTTTGAGTCAAAATTTTCGTCACTTATTGTCTTTGTTTTGGGGGGTAGGCGAGGAAGGACGCTACCGTCCGCGACCCGATTGGTAATGATGCCTTGCATTTGAGCGAAATGCATTACCCCGAAATGTATACTGGTAATTAAGATGATTCGGTGCGCCCGAATTATGATGAGACACTCTGTCATGATGACAACCACCCTGCGAGGGTAGATAGTTGCGATTGCACGCCTGCGAAAAACCCTGCGAGGGCTTTATGTGTGAAGCGGGCCCCTGCGAGGGGCCACGTGGCTTCTTTGAACCTGCCTGCGACGCAGAAGTACCGTTAGTTCTTTGTGCTGGCCAAAAGCATTTTTTAACGCTACCTGCGTGGTCCATTGCTTTAGTGAACTTTTCTGCATCAAAAAGATTGACAGTCGTTGGCGGAATCTTGCGCAGAATCGCCTTAGTCACGGGATCTCTTGCATGCTTGAGGATGCTATCTCGGCGCATTTGAATTGTCTCGGCTCGATGGCCACAGACGATCTGAATTAGGTCTGAAGAGGTTTTGTGGAAATTTCCCGTAGAAAACAGTGTGGTAACCTTCTGATACAGGTTCCCATTGTCCAAAGATTCACAATCCTTAGCCCATGTTAGTAAATCTCGTAATCCATCTTCAACAGATTCCTTTTGCTTAAATACACACATAGTTAAGGCTGCGAAAGCCTTCTCTGTAAGTGTGAGATGTTGTGGGGTTTCACAGCCTTTTATTTCATCATTAATTTCCAGATCAGTGAATCCAGGTGCAAAACTTCTGAGCTTCAATGTACCTTACATCACTCCAATCGCTTTTGCCCAGGTGCTGATGGTCACTTAACATGTGCAAATGAGATTGAGACGTTTTTGGAATAGACGGTTCCTTGAGTTGGGTTTCAAACGAAAGAGTGATTTCAGTCTGCTCAGGTTTGTCATCAAAATCACAACATTGATCACAATCAGCAGTAAAAGGCGATGCAGTAAGTGATATAGCATCATCATTGGGTACCTGATATTGTCCAGCTTGGCGAAGAACTTGTTCCCGCAGTGCGCGAACTTCTTCAGCAAGTTTCTTATGGGATGATCGGTGTTTCTTGCTCTTCTTCCTTCTTTGTCTCCGTTTAGCCGCGGCCGATGAGGAACTTGAACTGCTTCCTCTGTCACTACTCGAACTCGATGAACTCCGTTGTCGTCTTTTACTGGGTGTGGTCGACGGACCCGGTAAATTTTCAAAGTCTTTATCCATACTAAGGAACAAAAGGCACAAATATTATTCAAAAGAAACGAACGCTCAAATAATTACAAACATTCTATAACGAACGGTAAAACCGTTCGTTTTAGCCATAGAATAAACGTTGAAGACCAGCGCTGGTTTATAAATAGCATATGCTGAGATGGTTCCAATTTATGACGGGTAGTATTAAATTAATGTACCTAATGTTGCATGTTCAATACTTCATTACTTGATATCATCGTTTCTAATATGTGTGTTAATTTGGTGTTACATACTGTCGTAAATAAATAAATTTCATTTCACTGAATGCGAATAATGCCTCAAGCGATGACCAACAAGACAAAAACCGAGGTTCGCAGTCGATGCACCAATTTAGATTGGCGACACGGAATCTTTTACAGGGCGTGCAGTCAGTTCATTTAGGAAACGCGCTGGAAGGGTTCGATATCCAGATAACTAACTAAATCATAAAATAATTACAATATTAATTATTACAATATTTGTTTAAATTACGTAGGCGACAGGTGATAGCTTGGCAGAAACGGGTTGTTCCAATCATTTTTGTCGTTCACGGAATCACAAACTGTTTAATAGGATTTCTTAATCACAATGTTTTTCGCATGCAACTTGAATTTTCCTTCTGTGAGCGTTGTAATATGTTTAGGAACTTTATTATAAAACACAAGAAATTGCCTAAAAGACCTTTTATTTGTCTCTGCTAATATAAAACCTGGCACCGCTATTTTATCTTTATTCCTAGTCTTATAATATAAGCATGTATGTTACTGTTTAATTTAAATTTACTAATTTTATTACGAACATACATAAAGGTTGTCTCTATCTCAGCAGCAGCTCCCCACACCACCAATACACCATACGCCTTATTGTGGAAGTACGCGAAATAAACTAGCCTAACAGTAGCTACATCTGCTAACTATCTTGTCTTACGAACTGCATGTGCAGCAGAACTAAGTCTTCCGAATAGATAATGAATATGTGGATCCCACAGTAAAGTTGAATCAGTTTTGATTCCCAGGAAGACTGACGCATTGTTAATAGAGTTTATATAGGCCAAGCTTAATGTTTTACTATTTATTAAACATTTCCCAGAGAAAGCTAGAAAAATTTGGTCTACTTTGATTTAAGAAAATATTACTAGCGGTGAACCATTTAGAGATCACAGATAACCCATTATTTACTTGAGTTAGCTCACTATCTTTTCTTTCTAATTAAAAAATCAGAGAGGTATCATCTGCGAATAAAAAACTAAAGCAAAAATCTTAGACCATGTAAGGCAGATCATTAATATGCGCTAAAAACAGAAATGGTTCTAATATTTATCTTCGTGGTACTCCTATTTTTACCAAAGAGGAAGAAGTATTGCGATTTATTTCAACCTTCTGTAGACTGTCTGACAGAAATGAATCTATAAGATTCAGAGCTTTTCCACGAATACCAGAGTAAGAAGTTTACGCATCAGAGTTCGGTGCACTACACAACATTCTGCGTAGATTGAGAAAAAACACGCCAACAACTGCAACATCAGCCTTATTAAAAAAACGCTTCACAGATACCAACAACACTGCCTCGATGAAGGCTGTTAACATTTACATATATATTAAATATTTTTAACTTAAGCAATAGTAATGAAAAAACTTAATTACAATCCAGATATTTTTCTTTTTTGTATGTCAAGTAGTATATTATAATATTACCAAACTAAATTAAAATTAAGCTCTGCAATCATGTAAATAGATACAATATGGCGGATAATATCACGCTTGAAATTATTAATAAGATTTTAGGGGCCATAGTGCTAGCATATTTAGCTAATTGTGTCATATCAAGGGCCGTTTTCAGTTGCATCCTCAAAATGTACAACCGCCGAGCTTTATTATTCATTCGTAATATTTGCTGTTTTGTAAAATATTCTAACTTTTCTTGTTCCATAATCTTCAAAACGGTCGTTGTTATACCTGTTAGCGCTTCTAGCTGTATTGAGCTGATTTCGTCTGGAGGAATACCTAGAATAAAGTAAATTTTTAGCATTAACTAGAGATGAACGATATAATTCTGACCAGTTCTACCAGACATCCACAAAAGTATGTCCAACAAAGCGCGCAGAACTTTTATAACAAAAAGTGATGTTGAAAACAACTGAAGTAATTCTGAATTTTAAACTAAATTCGAATATTTTTTTTCTGACACGTATTACTGCGCACGGAATGCTGCAAAATTAATAAAAATAATATTCAAATTATTCACCAGGGTTAATATAACAAAAACTGACAAATACAATTACAGTTCTACAGCTACGATACGATAGGATACATAAATTAACTAGCTAAGCACCAATCTGTATAACAGGTAGGGAAGGTGAGAGGGGTGAAGTGCGACAACATGCCTTTTTATATATGATTTAGATGGAAACGATTCGGAAATGGTAATATCGCAATGAAATATGTTCTCTTCATCGTAAGTTGGGTTGTAGTTTTCGATATAGAATGTTTTTTTTTATTTCTTCGTGGTAACGGGCTAGAATTCGCACCATATGAACAGTCAGTACGGCGCACTAAGCGCACTAACAAAACCTGACACATTTTAATTAAATCTTAAATAATTTTCATTGGAATTAAATAATAATTAGATTTATTCATAAATAAACTATACAAGTAGAACAGCAACACAAAAAAAGAAATGTTTAAAATATATATGTGCTTCATTTTATTTATTTTAAGTTGGAAACTGATTTCTATTATGGGAAATACAACATTTCATAAGTTTTATTGTGTTTGTATGTTTGGTAACTATTACCCACAACCAACAACCACAACCCACGAATACCATGGTCTTGTAGAAACAAGATCATGGTATTCGTGGGTTTGATGGCAAAAGTTATTGAAAAAACAATTCCATAATAATTTACTCCTAAAACCGTAAAAAATCATAAGTTACGTGTACCCGTAACTAATGTAACCAATCCAATAGGCCCACTTGCGCCAACGAGGAAACGCGAATTAAACTCGAATAAATAAGTGTAAATTGCCATACAAAAACCAAGTTAAACCAACTTTAACTCTCGAATTTACGTTGGCGCAATAGGCACTTAGTATTCTAATAATATATTTGATATCATAAATCGTAAATAAATCATCTTCTCTGAAACTCGCCTATTACGTGATACAGTAAAATAGGCAGACGAACTAGCAACAGAACCAGCGAAGCGTTGGCAGCGTTCGCCTTAAGCTTCTGCCTTTATTTGGCTCCTTGCGTTAGCGACGCCAAAATTGAAATAAAGTCAGGTTCTTCAAATATATTAAAATTTAAATTATGAGGTTGAGAATGAGTGATTTATTACAAATTTCACAAAATGGGTCTCGGTAATCGTGCAACAAAATATTGTGTGTTTCAGCTATTCGAACGCTCACTGTGGTGCGCCATCTATGATTGAATTTAAGAACTGAACATCGTATGAATATTTTACATAAAAATTGGAGGCGAGGTTCATGCTACGTATAAATAAAGTATTCGTAATAAAGTAGTTCGCCGTTCGCCGCTAAAGCAACAAGTTCGTCCGTTTGCTCCGTGTATTTTATATTATAATAGTGGTTTTAGTTCAAGTGACGCTAATGCGACATATATTAATGTGTAGTCAGTGCAATACCCTATCCAGTGAAAATTAAATATCATAAATTGGTCCAGCGGTTTCGTAATAAACAGATAAAATATTTCAAAACATTGTGTATTACCTACCCGGCAAACCGCGAACGTGAGCTCGCTTGCAATAATTATCATTGTACGAGTGGATGAGTCACCGTTCGTTGTTGTCGCATCGCAGCGCTGAGACCAGCAGCGGCCGCTCGCTTTTGTACTACTATTCAATCGGTGGCACGGCTTGTATCGCGTATCGCTTGGAGTTTTAGTATTTGGTTTGCAAGAAATGGTATCCACTATGGACATCAGTAAAATATGTTCAGGTTGTCAATGCCAAATATCGGACAACAAATACTTGGCATGTTCTGTGTGTAACCATCCATATGACCTATTATGTGCCAATATTAGCCTGGTGGATTTTGAAACACTTACTACCAATTCTAAGAGATCCTGGGTTTGTGTCGAATGTCGTAGCAAGCTACCGAAGAGTGATAATACTCACACACCAATACGAGGGAGCAGAAATTTTTTGTCAGCGTTTAATGATGAATTCATAAAGGAAGGATATAACAATGTTGCCCTACAAACCAATAGTGGGCATACCAGCGTTCATCAGACTCCTTCCACTCCTCACACGGCACAGGAAATAAATATGTCGACTTCGGTACTCCGTAATATCATTCAAGTGGAACTGCAGAAGAGCACAGAGGCACTTCTTGAACGCATGAAGTATACTGTAAGTAATATTGTACAAGAGCAGGTTTCTATAAAGATGGACGACAATTTAGTTGTTTTGATGGATCACATTGATAAGTTGAACGGAAGAATAGTAGCTTTAGAGACGAAATTAAATTCAAGTAAACCCATAGAGACATCAGTTTCCAATATATCTATGCCACAGCCTAGACCATCGACACCTATCGAGTCTGCTAAGGGAGTTCCTTCGGCATCAGACATGCAAGAGACCACCAGTGACCTGACACAGTCTCAAAGAGGTATGATAGTAGGAATGGATAAGCAAGCAAGTAGCAAAGTAGTATCGATACCATGCCCTAAGCATAGAGATACGCAAAAAGGAAACCAGAAAAACAGGCGACAAGTTCTGACAACAATGCCAAATGCAGATACTCTGCCCGCTCAACCACCACTACTAAACACACCAATACCCAAAGAAGACGAATGGATTACGGTTCGCAAGAAAAATACTGCCAGGACCGGGATCGCGACAAGTGCTATAAATAACACCAAAACATCAGCGACTAAAGGAACTAACGAAGCCTCCCAAAGAGATATTCAAGATACAAACAGGTCGGAATCTACGAGATTAGAGGAGCGTAGCAAGAATACAAACGTTAGAGAAAGAGAGAACTTACAACAAAAAGTTGTAAAGAAAGGCTTAATAATATGGAAATTCAAGCAATGGAAGTCAAGAAACATCTTCATGTATGGCGGTTGGCTCTAGGAACGTCGGTGGATAGCTTAATGGGACACATAAAGAGAGTATGTGGCCCGGAAGTCAAGGCAAAGATTAACAAGATCAGGCATAAGACTGAACGGGATTATGCCTCTTTTATTATCACTGTCCCACTCAGAGAATATGAGATACTGTGCCAGCCAGAAGTCTGGCCGGTAAATTCAGAGTTCGGGGAGTGGTTCTGGTTTCGGAGACAGAAAAATAGGGCAATTGAAGAAAAATAGTACCATAGAGATATACTATCAAAATGCAAGAGGCTTGCGAACAAAATTAGATCAAATTTACAGTAGCATAGAATCCTCAGGCGCCGATCTATTTGCAATCACAGAGACTGGTTGTATAGAGTCCATACATGATGCAGAGATAGTACCTCCAGGATTCCAAATCTTAAGATGTGACCGAGCGGACGGGCGGAAGCAGGGTGGTGTATTCCTAGCAGCGTCGCACCGACTTGAGGTACGAAGAGTGAAGATCCCGGATGGCGTTAATATTGATGACTGTGCCTTCGAATTAGTAGGCGCGACAGTGTTTGTTAAAAACAAGTTTTTATTTTTTTGTTGTGTTGTATATATTCCACCTGATAGTACAGAAAATGATTATATGATTTTATTTAGAATTATTGAAAAATGGTGTGTAAATTATAAGTCCAGTATAGTTATAGGAGATTTTAATTTATATTCATGTAATGACAACGTTATTAACTATTTTGAATGTTTTGTAGCCTTTTGCGAATTCGCTCAGAAGAATGAAGTGAGAAATTGCAATGACAGGGTGTTGGATTTAGTATTAGTCTCCTTAGACATGCATGAAGTGCAGGTATGCGTGGCCGACGAGGCTTTAGTAGGAATAGATAGACAGCACCCGCCACTTGCAGTAACAGTTCACCAGAATCTTGCCGCGCGACCAGAATCCGGCTCCGGGCAGCCACCATTGTTTCAGCCGACCACACTGCATAGCTGGAATTTTTATAAAGCAAACTACCATGCATTGTACTCATCAATAGCAGCCGCTGATTGGAGCGCTCTATATCTGATCAAGGAGCCAGAGGAAGCTTTAGATTGTTTCTATACTACCGTAAATGACATACTGAACGAATGTGTACCTAAGAAACGGACAGTAAAAGTAAAGTCAAGATATAGTTACCCGAGGTGGTATACGGCAGATATCATTCGGGGAATCAAACATAAGGCGAGGCTGCATAAATTGTATAAGAAGAGTGGGTCGAAAGAAGACTACCAGGCTTTTTCAGAATGTAGAGCTATGATAAAAGAAATGATAAGCACAGCGCATGATCATCACTTGGAGCGAGTGCAGAGCCGGCTAGCAGATGACCCAAAATCATTCTGGGATTACATTAGAGCAAAACGGGGTGCGGTAGACAGGAAAAAAATTACCAAAGATGGAAGCACACTTTCAGATCCAGAATGTGCAGAGGAATTCGCTAAGTTTTTTCAGGCGGTTTATGGCACAGCTACCGCAGCCTTGAGCGTGGGCGAGGCTGAGGCGGCGAGCCGTGCTGGCAGTGCGCGCGTCCACGTTCCATGGCTCACAGAGGCAGAAGTGCGGGTGGCACTCGCAAGGCTGAAACCCAAACAATCTGCGGGACCGGACGGTATTCCAGTATTTGTAATGAGAGACTGTCGTCGGGTCTTGGCTGAGCCACTTAGGTATTTATTTAACGTCTGTCTGGAGGTGTCATATTTCCCCGCACGATGGAGGGTTACCCGGGTGATACCAATACCTAAAGGTGTTGCCGGCACCGAGATAAGCGGATTCAGACCCGTAGCGATACTTTCAACTCCAGCAAAAGTGTTCGAGTCGGCAGTTCAGCGCAGTATGCAGCAACAAATGTCAGCCCATCTCTCGGACTCTCAGCACGGGTTCCGACCGGCTCGCAGCACAACCAGCAATCTCCTGAACTCCATGGCTTACATGATCCCTAATGTAGACTCAGGGGTTCAAGTCGACGTCACCTACTTCGATTTCAAAAAAGCATTCGATCTAGTCGATAATGACATCCTACTTACAAAGTTGGCGACGATCGGCTGCACAACCAAACTGCTTCAGTTATTCGCGAGCTACATGAAAGACAGGCAACAGTATGTCGAGTACGCGGGATACAAATCGCAACCGTATTACACGAGGACAGGAGTAAGCCAAGGTAGTAATTTGGGGCCGCTAGAATTTATCGTAATGATCAACGACCTGCCGGAAGTCATCACAGAGGCCAGATGTCTATTATTTGCGGACGATCTCAAATTGATCTTGCCAATAAAAGAGGAGGGAGACTGCGCACGTCTTCAAAAAGACGTGGATAAGGTAGTCGAGTGGTGTCAGAGGAACAAATTGCAGTTTAATGTGGACAAATGTTCCGTAATAACATTCAGTAGAGCAACTGCACCACTCAAATACAACTACAAGATTGGGGAAACGCAGTTGAAACGAGTAGAATCAGTCAGGGATCTTGGGGTTTGCTTAGATTCGGATTTGAGGTTTAGAGCACATATAGTTGATGTTTGCAAAAAGGCGTATAGAAATCTAGGTTTTATTTTACGCCGAGCGAACGGTTTTAAGAACTATAAGGCCTTAACAGCAATGTATGAGGCACTGGTAAGAAGCCAGCTGGAGAGCGCGGCCTCGGTATGGGCTCCTAGTGAAGCTAAATACAGTTTAATGTTGGAGCGCATTCAGAACAAGTTCACTAGATACCTGTACTGGAAGAGATATGGCGTCTACCCGTTCTACCCCTTGATGTACCCAACTTTGTTCGTTTTGGGCATGGTTGGTTACAACAAGTTGGGAATAAGAAGGCATGTGGCGCTTTCGGTCTATGTGGTTAAGGTGTTCCGGGGCATCATGACCAATCCGACCATCTTAGAAATGATGAGGCTAAGTGTGCCAGATGAGTACGTGGGGCGGCGCAAGCAGCCACCTTTGTTCGAGGTTCCTCGCGGAAGAACTAACCTGCTCAACAAAGCACCACTGACGACCACCATACGAGCTCTAAATCGGGTGGCGGAAAACATTGACATATTCTACTGTTCGCTGAGCGAGTTCGTAGGGGCTGCATTATATTATTTTTGTTATTGTAAGGCTGACTAAATGTGTAATTAATTAATTGTTATTATGAATGTTTTATATATTGATGATTTAACTACTCTATTGTATTAGGAAATAACCTGTAAGGATAGATGTATTGTTTTAATAATAAATAAATAAATAAATAAATTTATTCGTAGGGTTCATGACATTTATCTGACATTAGGGATTTTGTACATAATTATTAGGAGATATTGTATTGTGCAATTACTTCCCGCGTTTGCTTATACACACGTACCTAAACGTGTCTCTTGAAATTTATGCCAATCTTTTTCATCAGATCATCTCTGTTCATACCATTTAGGATCACAGTAAAGCCATCTATTACCAAAAGCTATCTTTTAGTATGTCGCATCGAAGTAAAATGTTATTACTAGCACCCTATCAGCAGTTTTTAATGTTTTCATTGGGAGACGCAGTTGTCCGGCAGGCTCAATTAGCCCCCCTCACCTCATTCATATATATATATATATAAGTTTGCCTGATAGCTAACAACTCACATGCAAAAAGAGATCCAAGTTTGCTAACTTCGTGAGATGTCCACTTATAAGGCTCGCCGTAGGCATCAGGATGTGAAGCAATATTGTAAAGCGTCTATAACCATAATATTTGCAAGTTTTTATGGTGGATAGAAGATTAATCACTCCTATAATACAAAGTTTCATGTATTACAAAATTAATATAAAAATAATTTCTTTTCTGTGAGCACAAATAAATAAACTTTGCAATGAATAATATAAATTATATTTTTGTTGTTAATTGCCCCCCTGTTATTTGTACCTTTGTCTGATTAGCGTCACACCTCGATAATTTACTTAGTACGTCAGTATTCAATTCTTTGAAAATATTTGGAGGTATTGTACTAAGGTCAGTCGCTGGGAATCCACACAATAAGTAACCCAATTCGTTGATGTATGTGCTATTGTTGAACCAATTATTGCCAAAATAACGCCGATATGCTGCTACCAATATGCCAAACTGGAAACAGCAAATATATATAAAGTTAATTTATTATTAAGTACTTTTATTATATGTGATTAGTATTTGCATGGTGGTAGGGCATTTTGCGAATGCCCGCCTGGCTAGCTACCACCCTCAAGTAGAAAATCTGTCACCAAGCACCTAACGGTGTGTTCCGGCAGCTGTCCTTGAGAGCCAGTACTTCTAGGTTAGCCTGAACAACATCTTCGACCACATCGTCACTGACCATCAGGTGAGATAGTGGTCAATGGCTAACCTATCAGGCATAAAAAAATGTGAGTATAATTTGGGTGGTTCTTATTTAATATTTCAATAATGATGATCAAACCTTTCGCTTCTGTAATTTAACAGGATTATTTGCGAAAAACTTTAAGACAGATGGATCTCCGAAGTTGACATAATACAAATCTTCTTCTGGTACAAAATTCAAAAGGGAACCAAATGCTAAGTATTCACGTCCTTGCAAGAATGCAGCCGTTTTTCCGTCTACAAAATTAAAATACTATAATTAAGAAGTGTTTACATCTATTAAATAAGTATATGAAATCACATATTTTCACAATTAGACTTCATTATTTCATAATCTTAACGTAACAAATAGAAGAATTTAATCATGGAAGGGAGGCGGCTGGCAACGTCTCTTATTTCATGAGTTAACTATACATTATAAACTTACGATATTTATACAAAATTACTTATATATATGGTACAGCATTGTATACATTATTCATTGTTTAATAAGAAAATTGTAATTTTTATTTTTGATAAAGTAAATAAACTTGCCAAAGGCCATTTTAAAGTATTTAGAATTTAAATTCTTAGTAGAAGCCAATCAAAATATCCTGAAATATGAGAATCTGAAAAATGTGAAAGGATTCATTATAGATACCTATAGTAGATTTCAAACAGGTAAAAGACTCAAGAAAATACAATTAAGCTAGATTTCACTCAATTCAACTATATCTAGTTAAATTACTACCTACCTTGTTATACCAACCTTTTTCAATCATTAAAACACATTTTGAACTTTATCCAACGGTATAAATGACGCATAATTTATTGATATGATTACTACAGTACCTAAAACTTAGAGCTTAAAGACTTGAGATGATGCAACTAAGGCTTATACACATTACTGATATTAAAATAAGCTCGTCTACGAGCTCTTATTCTATGTGCATATTGTCATTATTACTTACCCTCTAAGCTAAGATCTGAGGTGGACTTGTGCTAAAATGTTGATAAAGTAATAAAGTATATACAGCTTATAATATAACGTGCTGTTGTTAATAATCTACTCATAATATATAATCAAACCGGTAACGATATCCCATGACAGTAGAATCCTTGTTATAGGTACTAAATGATGTTTCGTGTGGGACAAGATGTGTAATATAGTTTCTGGATCGAGTCTCATATAGGAACTGGGTGGCCCGAAAAATATCATATTCATGGATTGCTCAATTCTTATTCGATTATCCAATTCATCATAAAAATCCTCGTATAGATTAACGTCCTCTGGAATATTTTCACAATTATTTATATACAAAAACAATATTTTAAAATAGATAAAAGCCGCTATAATCCTTTTTGGTATGTTTATTATATTCATATTCATGTTCATTTATTTGACCCAAATAAACATTTCAACCAAAATATAAAGGTCTTATGGATAACATGGCATTCGGTAAGTTAATTTACCCTGTAAGAGTGTCAAAAATTAATTACTAACTAACAAGTAAATAATTAAAACATAATATACAAAATAAATAATGTCATAAATATTAATAATTCATCTTCAAATTAACGATCCATTGTTCATTTTTGATACATAAACTTTAAAACATTCAAATGTATGTACTCGTATATGTCAAAGTAATTCAATATGTGTATAAAATGGTAAATACAATACGAGTATACTTATTTGACGTCTTTTTCAAAATCTTTTACAGAATAGTACGCCTTATTAAGAATGATTTTATTTTTATATTAAATATGTGGGTCTCTTCTTCTTGTTTAATAATTTTCTGTATTATATTATAAATATCTAATGAGGCTCAATACGGGCTATTTCCTGTAATTTTTAATACATGTTTGTTGATGAAATAATCTGCCCTTGTTTCTAAAGTGATAGTTTTAGTTAATATCAAGATTTGACTTGTACATGCTTCTATTATTTATTTCGCACATATAGAAAAATCTGTAAAGTATAAACTGACGGTAATGTAAGAATATATATAACGTTTTATAAAGTGGGGCTTGCAACTATCTCGCTGTTTTATGTTTACTAATATCCTTACACATTTATTCTACGCTCCTCATAAGATGATACTATAGTTAAACCTCGAATAGAAGAAGGCGTAGTAAACTGTTAGTGCAGTTTTATACTATGTGTTTATATTCAAGTTACCTAGTGCATAACTAAATTGATTTTGTTATGCGCTAGGTCTCAGGTTAGGTTTATCGGCGAACTACAGACAAGTCTAAGGTTTAAATTAGACTTATTAGTTTAGGTAATAAATTTCTAGATTATGTTCTTCAAGCTATCGTTTTGTTTCAAATAGAACAATGCCAATATCTGCATAGTCTATATTTACTGGTATTTTGAATGGGAGCGAAATTTCGTCTGCAAATAGTAGATAGGCACGCATGTTGATTTCATACATTATGGTAAGTCGTTAACGACTAGATGTAGGTATAATAAAAAAGAAGATATCCGATCATGCTACCTTGGGGGAAGGAACAGTTTATTCGTTTAACTACTAGATTATATTTCTCTATCAGTGGTATATTGTTCCAGTAATAAACTTTTTGCATATTTTTAATTTTTAATGTTATCGTATCTAAAGTTCCAATATGTGGTAAGTGTGCTGTCAATTTTTATTAGCTGATAGTCTAGTCTTTGACCACTATCTCACCTGACGGTCAGTGATGATGCGGATGAACATATTGTTCACAGGCCAAACTAGTATTCTATGATATAACTGAAATATACGTAGTAATACTCACCCTTTTCTGTTATTGCAATCATTGAATTTTTGTCATCTTCATAATCAAGAGCCATTTCCTCAATTGTTTTTGTTATTTCTTTTGGCTCCAATTGGCTCAAATGACAAAAGGTTAGGAAACTAAAAGTAATTTAAGTGTCACATTATATGTACATACATAATAATAACCTTTTTTTTTATTTACTCTTTTATGCTATATTAATGAGCCACCAGTAAATTTGTCCACGTGGAAATATTACTTATTTTTTATTCTGAATTTCGATAAAAAAATTCTTTTTCATTCCACATTCCGAAAGTGTAAGGCAGAGGCTCACGTGAGTCGCACAGTAAGTACATGATCTCCACGTGTATGGGGGGTATGGGGTATGGTTCACCCAATTCGAAACATGCTCCAGAGAACTCTTGACTGCAGACACCAGATTCTTCCTACTTTTACAGACAATGGTGCAAGGGGTACTTGCAATACCGGTGTATTGTGCATCGCCAGTACTATCATTCGCATAACTATGTATGCTGCTAGTATGGTACATGTAATTGATGTGAAGAAAAAATAGCGTTTAAGACATCGACCTTAATGCTCCTACCAGCTAATAAGCTACCGATCCAGGGGCATAAATCCTCGGGCAATGAATGGTATGGTAGCTTGGATAATAGTGCCCTGTGCCACACCTGATCAAAGACTTTGGACATACTAACTGGAAGGGCCTCCCCATTACGCTCAACCACTTCAGCCCAACGGTGGATACACTAAAAGATCACCAACTGATCGTCATTGAGAAAAACCATACTGGTGATCGCTGATAAGCTGGTGCTCCTGAAGGAATCTGAGAAGTTGGGTGTTTACCATAAGCTCCATCACCTTGCAGAGTAGAAAGATAAGATCTATGACCTGTAGTTAGATGAATCAGACCGATCAACTTTCTTGGGTGAATCAGGCAATTTTCCAACACAACGGCACACATGTTTTTGCATATGACAGTAGCAAGAGACGCGTGAAAGAGATTACTTAACCCTCATCATGAGGGTAAAGTAATCTCTTTGTCTGGAACAATTAGAATTCAGAGGAACTCGGCATGCTACGGCGTTCTCCAGGCGGGTATATATAACAGAAAGAAACTGCCCAGTGACTACAATGCTCAGCTTTCCAGCATACCACGGAAACTATAGTTCTTAGGGGGTTTGCTTATAATCCCACTATACTATTACTAGGGATGCATCGCATAACACGGATCGTGCATCTTCCTCGCACAATACATGTTCATAGCGCAAATTACGTGACCACATAATTTAGTAGCTTAGCTTTGACCACGCTCACCGCTTAGCATTTTCGCATATCTCTAGTTGAAAAAGAGTCTAAATGTCGTTTGGCAAAGTTATGGGACGATGATAATCATAATATTATTAAGTACAACACTTCTACTAACCGGGTTATGAACAGGAACTGAATGTTTAACCTTATTAATGAAATCATTGCGTAGACTAAATCAATTGTATTTCTACTTAAATTAGAAAACTTTGTTATTATGTCAACGTAATCGGTAATCATATTTTTTCTGGAAATCAAGTTGGTTTTGATGAGAAAGATGTCCTATTAATTTACGTACCCAGGTATGCAAATATTTTATGCATCTTCATATACTGAAATATAACATAACTAATTTCGTTTTCTGCATATAGGTAGGAAAGCTCTGTAGTACCAAAACTAGGTAACAAATCACTTATACCTGAAAATATTTGGACATCCTTAGTTGATATCGATAAATTTGTTGATAGCCTACTTATAACCTGTTCTAATTAGGATCAGTGATGGAACGAGCAGACTGCTTCCTTGACGTTAAGCTGTTTTCCCCTAATATAAAGATTTTACACGCTTAACCTTCCATTATTGCTACTACAGTAGATACTATAAATGGAACTAAAGCAGTAACAAAATTACAAATTTACGAGATAAAAAATTATAGTCATGTGCGGGATTCGAACCCGCAGCCATCCACCCCTATAGCCGGGGTATGCTCTGACCGTTTCAGCTATGACAATGACTCATAACTCCAATTTTTCCTCTCGTTCTTTATTTAACCATCGTATTGGGATATACAACTTACGTTGTACCATATTGTAATTGGTTTTAAACTTGTAAATGATGACGGAACCTTGTAATTTTAATATTGTAATGTTTGCAATACCGCCTGCTCGGTGGATTACATTACAAAATTACAAATTTATGAGAGAATAAATTATAGGCATGTGTGGGGGATTCGAACCCGCGTTCATCCATCCCTATAGCCGGGGTATGATCTGACCGCTTGAGCTAACATGACAATGACTCATAACTTAAAATTGTACTCTGCGGTGACTAGAATATAAACATATTGGAAAATAATTAGGCCACTAAAGAGTTACTGGCCCTTCTAGAAAGCTATAACTTCCCAGTACACATAACCTTAGCTACCAGATTGAATTTTGATACTTGTATAGACCAAATAGCATCCAACATAAAGCACGTTCGACCTGAAATACACTCTCTTGGCTTGTCTGATGTCATGATCAGACAGCTCAAACCATTACATTAAAAGCAAATAAACAAAAAGTTTTGAGCCATTGGTTTGACTATAGTCCCGACAATATGAGAAAATTTGCTGATTGTATGTCTTCTCTATCTTTTGAAGAAGTTTATGCATCTCAAAACTTCGCAGATCTATTTAAAAATTTATACGATAATTTTCGTTTGTTTTACAACATATGTTTTCCTTCAAAAAAGTTAAATTTAACATTAATTAATAATGTATTAATATAATATGACTTATAGTAATCCTTCTGACATTTGTAATACATTAAATAATTATTTTGTGGACTTGACATCAAATATTCATAATAGCTTGACATATGGTGCTAATATTAAATCAAATACAATTTTCGTGAACTCTGTTGACGCTTTAGAAATTTATATGAATAATTTATAGAGTTTGAAAAATAGTAATTCTAGAGGTTTTGATGAAGTTACTACAAAGTTCTTAAAGTTCCGTGCGGCATGGATCTGTTATCCACTTTCACATGTTATAAATCTTTCTTTTCTTGAGAGTACCTTTACCAAGCCACTAAAGGTATCTGTTATTAAACCAATCTTCAAAGGCGATGATATATATGACCCCAATAATTATCGTCCCATTACTTTGGTGCCCGTAATGCCTAAGATTGTTGAAAAAGCGATGCTTAGAAGACTTAGACTTACTTACTTATTGAGAAACTCAACAGCTCTAGCGTGTTTTGACTTGATAAAACTATTACAGAAACTATCAACAACGGGTCATCAGTAGTGTCACTATTTTTGGACTTAAAAAAGGCATTTGAATTTGTTAATCACACACTTTTTAAATAAATTAGATCGGAATGGCATCAGAGGAAAAGCCTTATATATATTAGAGATAAAAAGTGGATTAGTAGCTATTTACAAAACAGAAAAACAGTAACAGTAGTTACGAAAGGTAAAAGTGACTTTTGGAACCAGCTGCGAGTAAAACAGGCATTCCTCAAGGTAGTATCTTAGGACCTTTACTTTTCCTAGTCTACATAAATGATCTCCCTGTGTGTACTCTACATAAATGCATATTGTTTGCTGATGACACTAGAATAATTGTAAAATGCGCCAAAAAAAATTCCAGAGCAAATATTTAAAAAAAAATCGGAAGTAGTAAATTGGACTAAAGAGAATAATTTAAAAATTAATATAAATATAACTAACATAATCCATTTTAATTCTTATAATACTGAACCAATTAATCTTGACAACATATATTATAAAGATCAAAAGGTTGACGAGGTGCATTCCTTCAAATTCTTGGCTTTAATTTTGGACAAACGTTTAAACTGGAAAGAACACGTAGCAGCGCTTTGTAAAAAAACTCCATCGCTTCGATTTTGCTCTCAAGAGACCGAGGCAGACCGTGTCTACTGAGGCTGCGTTGACAGCTTATCACGGGTACGTTTCTTCGGTCCTCAGTTATGGGTTGATTATGTGGGGAAGCTCAGAAGACTTCGAAAAGGGGTTTAAAGTGCAGAAACGGTGGATTCGTGTAATTAACAAATCGTGGTACTTAGATACATGTAAACCTTGATTTCAACGAAATAACATCTTACCGCTTCCATGCTTATACATTAGAGAAGTGTGTATTTTTGTAAAACGTTATCCATCATATTTCAAGGCACGAAGTGAAGTTTACCCAAGACAAAAACGTAATCAATATAAATACTTAATATATCAACCGCGGTACTATAAGGACATTTACAGAAGAAATGTGTATAATATGTTTATTTTAGTATTTAATAAGTTACCTGATGCGTTGAAACAACTAGATGGACAAATCTTTAGAAAGAGGCTTAGTAAGTGGCTATTAGATCATTGGTTTTATAGTGTAAAAGAGTATTTAGAATAACAAGGGATTTACGAATGTTAACTGACAATATTTAATTTTAGTAATAATTATTGCGACTTGACAAAACATTTGCACGTCAGCTTGCAGGCTGAATACTAATGCGGCACATTTGTACAAGAACTCAAAATGTAATATGAAATGTTTTATTCTGGCAAATAAATTATTTGAATTTGAACGGACGCGGGTTCCCACACATGACTATATTTTTTTCTGTCGTAAATTTGTAATTTTATACCTAATGTAATCCGCCGAGTAGGTGTTATTGAATATAACAATATTAAAACTGTTGTTTAGAATAGTCGTTGAGAAATCGATTATAAATAATTATTAAAAGTAAGCATAGTTAGTCAAAACAAACAGCATTAGTTTGTAAGTTGTTATCAATCAACACAATAAGTTTGAATTATGTAAACTGCCGATAAACTTCTAATACAGTTTGGTAGAAATTAAATTAAGGAATTGTAATTATGCTTTGTATTAATAAATACAAATAAATATATTAACATTTTGTGTAGAATGTTGACTTAAAAACGAATATTTTACTGGACATTTAATAATAGTAATAGTTAAGCTACAATGTTGTTATTTGGTGCGAGTACTTTTATTGAATTCCCGTGGTGTTCCGGGCTATAATGTCACCTCCTCATCTCAGGAATACACCAGAACCAGCAGTGATTTCTGAGGAACTGATATCATGCACTGCGATCCCCAAGATGCCTGCCAAGCGTGGGGATTGTGGCAAACCCCCAATAATGGGGAGGCTGTGTTCAGCAGTGGACGAACCGGATGATACAGTATAGTACCAGTACTTATATTGATACCTGAGGAAGCAAAGGATTTTGTTCGTGGTTGAAAATATAGAATTCTGAGCGTACTGCAGGTTTAAAAGGTATGAGACGCAAAATAATTTTGTTGCCGAGCCAAACACACTATTTTTCACCGTACTACAACGAACAAAGAAAAACAGCGTAGATTAATAATCTAGTAAATTTGCTAATGAATAGATTCAGGCGTTACTTTCCACTTGCCACGCCGAAATCCAAATTTAACATTAACAAATATTAGTCAAGCAAGACTCCTGAGGATGCTTCGTGTATAGAAGCATAAATTCTTCCGGTTTGGCTGCGTGGCATTTGTGACGTAACGTCGGCTTAACAGGAAAATTAGGTGGAATTAAACCTTTTTATATATTTTATGTTTTACTAAAATATTGTAATATATTTTTTATCATTAGTAAATTTGCGCTAAATAACAGTAAAAATTAACAGTTAAATTACTAAAATTGGAAGTAAATTCATTTTACTGTAACATAATTTATAGAGGTTCAAAATTCCAAAACCTTTGTCATCCTAGCGGATAAAAAGCGCATTTCCACGTCCAAAACAACACCTTTGCAAGCTTAAAAAATATTTTTTAGGATGCTCCACCAGCTCGATTTGTAGCCGTAAAATAACTGGACGTCATTTTCCAGAGATCATTGATATATGTTAGATAAAAATATAAGTTATTAATGGGCCGCCGTCAAAATTGTACAAGACACAAATGGATAGACAAACATAAAGATTTAAAATGCCAAACTATAAATATAATACGATCGGCCAAACGAGAACACATGGATAATTTAGTAGATAATATGGAAAAACTAATAAGGTCAAATGAGTTTCGAAAATTTTATAAGGAGGTCAAGTCTGTTAGGAATGGTTACCAGCCTGTGAATCAATTTTTAGAGGACGAAGATGGAAACCTTGTGACAGAAACGACCCAAGTCAAGGATATGTGGCGAGACTATTTCCGGTCTCTACTTAATTGTCCACGACCAGCTCAGGGAATCCAAGAACTGCGGCCACCAAATGAAGAAGCTGTTGCACCACCGACACTCGAGGAAGTCAGGAGAGCTATATTGAGCCTTAAAAACAACAAGTCACCAGGAATTGACAACATCCCTGCAAAACTGTGGAAGTATGGTGGAGAAGCAGCTCAATCCATGATATACGAACTAATTGCTAAGATTTGGAACGAAGAAAAAGCACCGTCTGAGTGGAACATAGGAGTCATATGCCCAATTCACAAAAAGGGGCCTAGAAAGAAGTGCAGTAATTATAGAGGGATAGCTCTGTTACCAACTGCATACAAAGAGATGTCTTCGTCGTCGCTAGCCAGGCGGGCATTCGCAAAATGCCCTTCCACCATGCGGTGAAGCACAAGCCCGCGGCGGGATTCGAACTATAATATATTAGCGGGATATAATTTAAAGCGTACTGTTAAAATATTAATTTAATTAAAAAATGCATGGTGGTAGGGCATTTTGCGAATGCCCGCCTGGCTAGCTACCACCCTCAAGTAGAAAATCTGTCGCCAAGCACCTAACGGCGTGTTCCAGCAACAGTCCTTGAGAGCCAGTGAAATTACAGGCACATGAGACTTAATAACTGGCGCAGTGCAATTCGTGACTTGTGACGAAATGCACCTGGGTCAATTTAAGACGCCCCATTGGGCGTGTGGCCCATTGGCCAACCACATCGGCATGTTTCTGTTGATGAGAGAGACTCTGACTTGCAGGCGCCTCGTGGTTCTAACAGTTCGGTTTTCAGAGTTGAGCATTCCTCAAAACGGCAGCAGCCCTTTCGGAAGCCAGAATTTATTTCCGTTTTCAGAGAATCTTCTCGGATTGAACAATCAACAAGTGATGCATCAAAAATGCAGTAAAAAAGCTGCCTGTCTGAATGTTTTTTATCAAAACGTACGTGGTTTAAAAACCAAACTAAAGTTGTGGAGAAACAGTTTAGTTCTGTCTGAGCACCACCTTGTTGCAGTTACTGAAACGTTTCTAGATGGGTCGGTAGAAGACTCAGAGCTCACCGGCGAAGAATGGAGCATATTGCGCCGTGACAGGAATTCACCTTGCGGGGGAGTTTTGCTTGCTGCACATGCTCCTATCGTGCTGTGTCGACTGCCTGCTTTGGAGACTGACGAGGGCGAAGACTTATGGGCAAAGTTTGAGTGGCGAGGTCGTACTTTATATGTATGTGTCGTCTATATTCATCCCCGGGCGATAGAAAGTGATTATATGAGGTGGTTTTGTAAAGTAGAACGTTCAATCAATAACATTAGAGGACAAGTTATTATTTTAGGTGATCTCAATTTAAATAGTGCGTCTAACTTAATTTGTAATTATTATTGTTATTTCAAATCGTTCTGTAGACTGACTGAGAGGAATGACGTGGTGAATACGTATGGAGGAATACTAGATGTTGTCTTGGTTCAGGAGGAAAATGTTACACCAGAGGTTTACGTCGAGCATTCCGAAGGTTTCGTTAAGCCTGATCTTTATCACCCTCCTCTAGATATTAGAGTGATTATAGACTCGGTTCAGTCTTCGGACCGTATTGACCCCAGCAACATAGATCCTACAAGGGATTGGAATTTTAAAAAGTGTGATCTCCACCTTCTATTTGAGTTGCTTTCCAAAACCTCTTGGACCAATGTACTTTTATCTGATGACGTGCAATCTAGCATCGATTATTTTTATGACATTATTTATAATATATTTGACATTAGTATTCCTAAAAAGCGACGAAAAAAAAACACTAACAGACGTTATCCTGTATGGTTTACGCGTGATATAATTCAGGATACCAAACTTAAATTAAAATTGCATCATCAATGGCGACAAAGACAATCCGAAGAATCGTATAGGGCCTTTTCTGATTTGAGAGCTTGCTTAAAAATCCGTATCGCAGCAGCCCATGACTCGTACTTGCAAACCATTGAGGAAAACATATCGTTCAACCCTCGTAGTTTTTGGCAACATATATCCAGACTTCGCTCAAAAGGTGGTTTCGAACCTACCATTACTTATGATGGTAAGTCTTACAGGGGAGTTGAAGCCTCGGATGCATTTGCCAGATACTTTTCTAGCGTGTTTCTGCCTGATGTTCCTGCACTGGATGCAGATAGTGTAAACCAAATGGATGAAACTCTCACTAGTAACATTATAAATATTTTTGAGGTAGCACCTACGGATGTGGCATCAGCTATTAAATATTTAAAACCAGGTAGTTCAGTTGGGCCTGATTGCGTTCCACCGTGGCTCCTAAAACAAGGTATGAAATTCCTGGTCCAACCACTGTGTCATATTTTTAACCTGGCCATAGCAACGGGAACCTATCCTACGCAGTGGAAATTGTCAAGAGTAACGCCTATTCCCAAAAGCTCAAACAAATTATCAGTGGAAGAGTACAGGCCAATCGCAATTTTGTCTTCCCCAGCAAAAATATTTGAACGAGTTCTCCATCAGGAAATTTATAGGCAGGTTGAACAGAGCTTATGCAATGTGCAACACGGCTTCAGAAGAAAAAGGTCTGTCGACACAAACTTATTAGAGCTAGTCGATTACATCTCATCTAGCCTTGATCGGGGAGGCCAAGTTGACGTCCTTTATTTTGATTATTGTAAAGCATTTGATCGTGTGAATAACGACCAATTGCTAACGAAATTAAGCGCCATTGGTTTTTCTCCAGGGCTTCTCAAGTTAGTAGCTGATTATCTTCGAGATCGTCGGCAATTTGTTAGGTTGGGCATCTACGATTCTTTTGCTTATCATACGCGATCTGGGGTCAGTCAGGGGTCTATTCTCGGACCTCTTCTGTTCATCCTAATGATAAACGATCTTCCAGCTGTCGTTAAGCATTCTAAGTGTCTTTTATATGCGGACGATCTGAAATTGGCCATAGAAATAAAGACCGTGAAGGACTGCCATGACCTCCAGTGCGATGTTCATGCGGTCTACGAGTGGAGTGTGGCTCATGGGATGGAGTTTAATCCACTGAAATGCCAGACTATGACGTTTACTCGGAAATTGCACCCAGTTAAATTTGAATACCAATTGGACTCTTATAAAATCACCAGATCCGATACAATTAAAGACCTAGGAGTCACTTTCGACCAAAAGTTGACTTTTAATGATCACATTTCCGCCGTGGCCAAAGAATCATACAGAAGACTAGGATTCGTTTTAAGGAACTCTGGAGATTTTAAAGGAGCCCATGTCATCAGGATAATCTTTGGAGCCCTTGTTCGTAGTAAGCTTGAGGCTAGCTCATGTGTGTGGCATCCACATGAACAATCGTACACCCTTATGTTAGAGAAAGTGCAAAAAGCATTCCTTCGCTATTTGTACAAACGGGTGTATGGATATTACCCATTTTTGTACCCAACCAACTTTCTCCTGGGCTGCTTGGACTATAACTCACTGGAAGTTCGACGGGAACATAGTCAAATGCTTTTCATGTGCAAGGTCCTTCACGGAAAAATTGATGCACCCAACCTACATAATTCTTTGTTACGGTTAAACGCTCCCGACCCTAATGGCTTGCAACCGCGTCGTGGCGGGTGTCACAAGCTTTTCTCGCTCCCGCTAGCCCGAACAGTTGCTCACACAGTTTCTCCCATTCCACGTACTCTCAGAGCACTCAACAACCTCCTGGCCATGGCGCCTGATTGTGATTTGTTTGCGGATGAATGGAAGAATATTGTATCAATATGCTTGGAGTTCTGTGAGAAGAAAGCGCGCAATGTGAATGAAGAATGTGAATTTGATGAATTAATGTGAATTTGATGTGCGTGCAATCTGTATGACGAATGTGAATGTGACTTGCACTTATGATATTTACCGTAGTACTAATATTTTTATAATCCATTGACCAAATGTTTTTTTTTTATTTTTTTTTATGACATATAATACTTAATATTAATAAGGAGTAATTATGACATTTGTGTACTGATTCATATTTTGTTGATTGTTTTGTAATTTCGTGAAATTATGACACTATGATCGTGAAAACTAATTTATTCTATTTAAATGTAATTAATTGTTTTTTTTTATAATAATGTTATTACTTTATTTTAATTTGATATAATAATTTTATTACGAAACTTATAATTTGTAAATAATAATATAAATAATAATTGATTGTATATTTAAGTTTGTTCGATAACTAATGTAATTGGTGATATTACCGTATTAGTTTAAATTAAATAAATAAATCTGTTATAGGCAGAGGTTAGTCCGCTAAAGAACTTACTGTTGAGAAGTCTCGACATAACGAGAAAACTTATAATAATTTTATGTTCTTCGTAGGTGTAGTATAAAGCACTATGTATCACTCGGGAGAAAGTTATATTTCTGTTCTCGAGTGTCTTTAAGCCCTCCTTAAACAAACTCTCGAACAGAAATAGATCGTTTTCTCCCCTAGACGTACTATTTCTTGGCCACAGCGGGCGTCATGCCAGGACAAGCAAGAGACGTGAACACAGTTACAAGTGACAGGCATTCCGGAATGGTGTGAAGTTTTCTACATGATTGGGATTGCTATATTTCACACAGAAAAATATCTTAAAACATAATTTTAGCAAGCTCAGTCATATTGAAATGACCATGTCCGTACTCCGTATATCACTTGTTCAATAGTGATCGTACGTGAACTCGCTTGCTATATATGACAAGGATTATGGATTCAAACATAAATAACTGAGTGTGAGTCAGGCCTTGCTTTTTGGAGTTCCGCTTTGCGACAGCTAGTAAAATAATATAAAGGAAACATCAAAATCTTATTTGAAATAAAATTTCAAACTAGTTTAGTTTTTGAGGTAGTACCTAGGTACTTGATCACTATCAGCCCGATCTCTCCCATGACGGGTGGACAATGTAATAGTAAATATGCCTTGTATTAATAAATAAATAAATAAACATTTTGTGTAGAATGATGACTCAAAAACCAATATTAAGCGTACCACAATCTCGATTGAAGCATATTTTTTTTATGCCTGATAGGTTAGCCTTTGACCACTATCTCACCTGATGGTAAGTGATGATGTGGTCGAAGATGTTGTTCAGGCTAACCTAGTAGTATTGGCTCTCAAGTACAGCTGCCGGAACACACCGTTAGGTGCTTGGCGACAGATTTTCTACTTGAGGGTGGTAGCTAGCCAGGCGGGCATTCGCATAATGCCCTACCACCATGCTATAACGACTGCCATCCTATAAGACGACAACCGAGACCGACGGCTTAACGTGCCCTCCGAAGCACGGAAACGCACAGTAGTAATGTCACTAGCGGTCACCCATCCAACTCATGACCGCACGCGACGTTGCTTAACTTTTGCTGATCGGTTGAGAACAGCTAAGTAAACTTCGCTACGAGCGCTTCAAAAACTTCCCGCTGATACAGTAGGTACTTACTTGATTGTATTTTCTTGTATTCGATATTTTTTTTATATATCTTTTTTTTCATTGTTTCTTTTATATAAATAACAGCTTAAGCTTTTGAGATAGATCACGTAATTAATATGGTCTAAACATTTACAATTTTGATTTACTAACTACTTACTAAGATGACGCATCGACCCAAACTGGATCCTGGCCTCCGATACCAAGAGACGCCATTCTTTGCGGTCTTGTGCTTTTTCTTGCCACTGGATTATTTGCAGTTTTTGCAGGTCCTCCTCAACCTGGTCCTTCCAGTGGTACTTGGGGCGCCCGACCGGCCGTCGGCCTTTCAGCTGTCCCAAGTAAGCCCGTTTTATGGAGCGATCCTCTCCCATTCTTTCCACGTGTCCGAGCCAGCGAAGTCGGTGTGCTTTCAATTCACCTACGATGTTGGGTTTAGCCACTAGTTCTTCAATCTCGGCGTTCTTCCTTACTCTCCTACTTCCGTCCTCTCTTCGGGCCGGCCCAAGAATTTTGCGGAGTATCTTGCGCTCCGTTACAAGCAGCTTGTTTTCTTCCTTTTGGGTGAGTGTCCAAGCTTCGCACCAGTACATGAGGATTGGTATGATGACTGTTTTATATATACGTATTTTTGTACGTTTGCTGAGGAGATTGGACACTAAGATCTTGTGTAGGGCTGCACTACAACGGAGGGAATTTTGTACTCTAATCTCAATCTCTACCTCTCTGGTGTTGGTGTCGGTTATAGTACATCCCAGGTATTTGAATTTGTCTACTCCCTTGTAGACATTATTACCCACACTAAGACCTGCCCTAGGGATACGCGTGTTCTTGTAACGGCGCATATAAAGGTACTCCGTCTTATCTCGATTGATTCTCAGGCCTACCTTCTCTGCTTCCGTTTCCAGGACCTCGACCGCTTCCATCACATGTTTTTTACATTCGCCCTGTAGAACCAAGTCGTCTGCGTACCCTATCACCTGATGCTGTCCATTCAGATTTACTCCGCCATCTAATAGCAAGACATTTCGTATGATGTGATCGAGCACTAAATTAAACAGCATGGGCGACAAAGCATCACCCTGTTTTAGCCCACTAAGAATGCCGAACTCCTCAGTCAAATCTGCGCCAACTCTCACTGAGACTCTACTCTCGCCTGTAGCCACCTCTATCATCCTAATCAGCTTTGATGGTATATTCAAATTTCTTAAGATAGTGTATAGCGCCTTTCGATCTATACTGTCATATGCCTTTGCAAAGTCGACAGAGTGCATGGATACCCTGCGCATACTCCAACTTTTTTTCCATTAATTAATTAACGGCGGGATTCGAACTATAATATATTAGCGGGATATAATTTAAAGCGTACTGTTAAAATATTAATTTAATTAAAAAATGCATGGTGGTAGGGCATTTTGCGAATGCCCGCCTGGCTAGCTACCACCCTCAAGTAGAAAATCTGTCGCAAAGCACCTAACGGTGTGTTCCGGCAGCTGTCCTTGAGAGCCTAGTACTTCTAGCACCTAGTACTTCTAGGTTAGCCTGAACAACATCTTCGACCACATCATCACTTACCATCAGGTGAGATAGTGGTGAAAGGCTAACCTATCAGGCAAAAAAAAAAAAAAAAAAATATCAAACATAACAAATTGCCACGTTTTTTTTCATAGTGCAAAAAAGCCTCCTTTCATTAAAAATCAAGTAGAAATATAAATCACACCTTTTTTTTCAATTATTTGATATAAAACCTTTTTGAGATTGTAGTTTTTTTATGTCAAAAGCAAAAAAAACCAAGGACGCTACGAGGGCAGGTATGAAAATGAAAAAATGAAAATGAAAAAAATATTTATTTACAGCTTTAAATAGAAAAGTTACAAAAACAATTGTTGACTTATAAAATGATTAAACACATCTCCTAAATAATGCTGAGGTGGTAAATACATTTGTCAGATGCTTATGATCTTCACACTAGGCAAGCCTGTATCGTGAAGATCTCTAACGATTAACTAAATGATAACAATAATAATGACACCTAAGTCTTTAAACAAGAAAAATATATTAATGAACTACATATGAAACTTAAAGCACTCACGTAATAGTATTGATAACATACAGCAATATATTTATATATATATTTACATTACAGGTTTACGTGAGAATCTGTAGTAATTTTTCAGTACCATCATAAGTCAACATAGACAACCATTTATGAATAGTGTGTTTAGCTTCCACTACCGTCATAATCTTTTATGTTACAATGTTTCAGCACAGAATTGTAAACATATGCTTTGACAAACTCTCCGAAACGTCTAGCAAGTACAGTTTTTACGGGAGGGGTAGCCAAACGGTAAATTCTTCTTTTCAACAAAGCTGAATATTCAGGAGAAGCCAAAACTGTTTTGTGAACTGAAAGTGATGTCCTAAAAATAATCAGCTGCCTAACCGTAAGCACTCCACAATTTTTGTACAATTCCGAAGTTGGGTATCTGAGTGGCTTATGTAACAACACTTTCAAGATACAACGTTGTGCTCTCTCAACTCGAATTAAAAGTCATAGCTGCACTGCCCCAATATTTTATGAGAGATTGGCATAGGGCGAAATACACACCTTTAGGGGGATAAGCGTGGAGGCGTGCTCGCCGCATCCCCTGCAGGCCCTGACAGCATACAAGCTTTGCCTGTGTGCTGTCAGAGCCTCAACTCCACTTGAAACCATTCATGGTGGTAGGGTATCCTAGGATGTCCGCCTGGTTTATTACCACCCTCCCGTGTAAGCGTGTCGCCAAATGTTGACATTCGTGTCAGCGTGTTCCGCCACTGTTGCGGGAGAACCAGCCCCCCCCCCCCAGATGATGTACTATACCGGCGAATACTTCGGGGCCGAGTGTTTTTTAGGGAGCGACTGTTGTTTGCAGTTGTGAAGGGTGGGCGCGGGGTCCAGGGAGACCCGGTGAAACGGTTGACCGCTGGCCGCCCGCGGGATAGTTGAGGACCTGAACCCGGGGATCACATAATACCTCCGCCCAGGGAAGCTGTCCTGCCATTCCGCGCATAATCCTGCGAAGTGACTGTCGTGCCGGAGTAGGAGACCGGTGTGGATCCCGGCAGTTGCTTCCAGGGGGGACCGGGGGCCCTTCCGTACCCCGCGCCCACCAATCACCTAGCTGTTTTTCTCCAGTTGCTTCTTGTAACACTATTATTTTTGTTCTGAAGTAATTAATTGGAAGTACATCATCTAATCTTAAGTACTCTAATTTTACTATCTCATGGCAAATAAAAATAAAAGGAAATTGGTTTCATCAGCGGCCCCAAACTCCACATTTAAAGTGGACTTCTGTAATATCCGTGGTATCCACTCTAACCTTAACGATGTGCATCACCACCTAGAAACGGCCAAGCCATCCCTTTTCTTCCTGACGGAGACACAAATTTCTCGCCCGGCCGACGATTCATATCTGCACTACCCTGGATATAAGCTAGAGCACGCGTTTGTTCCTCGCGCCGGGGTGTGCATGTACGTCCGGGACGATATTTGCTGTCGCCGCCTAAGCGGTTTTGAAGCGCTAGATTTTTCGACCCTATGGGCAAGTGTTGACTATGGTGGTCAATCTCGTGTGTACGTGTGTGTGTACAGGTCGCATTCTGGCGACGCGGAGACTACTCGTCTTTATGAGAATATCTCAAACGGCTTAGACAGAGTGCTTGAAAAGTTCCCCACTGCTGAAATTGTGGTTCTGGGTGATTTCAACGGTCATCATGCCGATTGGTTGGGTTCCCGTAAAACCGATCACGCAGGGAGAGCTGCTCACGAACTCGCACTCACCTATGGTCTTTCTCAGCTGGTCACTGGAATTACTAGATTGCCGGATGTTCACAACCACGAGCCCTCCTTACTTGACCTGATGCTGACTACACGTCCAGCCAATTACCGGGTAGCGGTGGATGCTCCACTTGGATCATCAGACCACTGCCTGGTACGAACAACTGTGCTGACTACTCTGCCTGACGCTGTACCTCTCAGAACGCGTCAGGTGTGGCATTATCAATCTGCCGACTGGGATGGGTTGCGTGAGTTTTTTTCTTCATATCCTTGGCTTCAGTTATGTTTTGCATCAGTTGATCCTTCTATCTGTGCTGACTCTATTGCTGACGTCGTACTCCAAGGAATGGAATGTTTCATTCCCAATTCCAGAGTGCGCGTAGGCGGTCGTAGTCAGCCGTGGTTCAACAGATCTTGTTCCGACGCTGCAAAAGCCAAGCATGCAGCCTTTAAAACCTGGGCTGCGGCGTCGATGGGTAAAGATCCAAAAACTGATGAGTTAAAGAAAAGACTGAATGCCGCTTCCAGATTGGCTAAGAAAACTGCTACTCGAGCAAGGTGCGCCCACATAAGCCGGATCGGTGATCAGTTAGCAAGTTACCCCTCTGGCAGTCGTGCTTTCTGGTCACTAGCAAAGGCTGCGGAGGGTAATTTTTGCCGATCTGCGCTACCACCTTTACGCAAACTGGATGACTCCTTGGCCCATAGCGCAAAAGAGAAAGCCGATATTTTTGGTTCTCTTTTTGCCTCAAACTCGACCCTCGATGACGGGGGCGCAGTGCCTCCCTCACTGTCTAATTGCGCATGTTCGATGCAGGAGATTCGCATCACGCAGGCGGCTGTGCGGAGGGTATTGTGGACTCTTGATGAAAGGAAGTCGAGTGGGCCAGATGGCATTCCGGCCATCGTATTGAAGAAATGTGCACCGGAATTGTCTCCCGTCCTAACGCGTCTGTTCTCTCTTTCCTATAATTCTGGTATCGTGCCGTCTAGCTGGAAAGTTGCCCATGTCCACCCTATACCAAAGAAGGGTGACCGTTCCGACCCAACAAATTACAGGCCTATAGCGATTACCTCTTTGCTCTCGAAAGTGATGGAGCGTGTTATCAATTCCCAGCTCCTGAGGTACCTTGAGGAGCATCAGCTGATTAGTGACCGCCAGTACGGCTTTCGTCACGGTCGATCTGCTGGTGATCTTCTTGTGTACCTCACTCACCGCTGGGGAGAGGCCATCGAGAGTAGAGGTGAAGCTCTTGCAGTCAGCCTTGATATCGCAAAAGCCTTTGATCGGGTTTGGCATAGGGCGCTTCTTGCAAAGTTACCTTCCTACGGCGTACCAGAGGGGCTTTGCACGTGGATTGGCAATTTTTTGCATGGTCGCTGCATAAGAGCCGTCGTTGATGGAGCTTGTTCAGAGACCATGTCAATTAATGCTGGAGTTCCACAAGGGTCTGTGCTATCGCCCACACTATTCATCTTGCATATCAATGACTTATTGCAAATATGTAATATTCATTGCTATGCAGATGATAGCACTGGCGATGCCCATTATTTAGGCCGTGCAAATGCTCCTGTATCTGAGGTGATCAAGGGGAGAGCGGAACTTGTGTCTTCCGTTGAGTGCTCCTTAGAGCAAGTCACTGACTGGGGTAAGCGAAACCAGGTGCAATTTAACCCCTCGAAGACTCAAGCCATCGCGTTCACTGCCAAAAAAAGTGCATTTAATATCACTCCACGTTTTCAGGGTATTCCCCTTACCTTAGCGACCAACATCGGCATTTTGGGAGTAGAAATATCCAGCGAGGTCCAGTTTAGGAGTCATTTGGAGAACAAAGCAGGACTTACGTCTAAAAAACTCGGTGTACTTAATAGAGCCAAGCGGTACTTTACGCCTAACCAACGTCTAATGTTATACAAAGCGCAGGTAAGGCCACATATGGAGTACTGCTCTCATCTTTGGAGTGGTGCACCGAAGTATCAGTTAGACCCACTTGACTCCTTACAGAGAAGAGCCGTTAGACTTGTCGATGACCCAAAATTGTCCAACAGGCTGGAATCGCTGAGCGTACGTCGTGACGTAGGCTCTCTATGCCTGTTCTACAGATACTATAACGGGGAATGCTCTGATGAGATTTTTAACCTCATACCTCCTTCACACTTTTATCACCGAACTGGCCGTTATCGCCAGAAGGGCCACCCGCACATTATAGATACGTGGAAGTCTCGCACTACTCGATTTAATCGTCTGTTTCTGCCACGTACCTGTAAGTTGTGGAATGCTCTTCCACCTGAGGTTTTTCCTCAGGTCTACAATCTTAACCGCTTCAAAAGAGACGTGAATAGAGTCCTTTCTTTAAATGGTAGGCAACGCACCAGTAATGCTGCGGATATTGCAGGTGTTCATAGGCGACGGTGACCACTTACCATCAGGTGGACCGTCTGCTTGTTTGTCACATTTTGTATAAAAAAAAAAAAAAAAAAAAAAAAAACACAGATTTTAGTGTCGAAAAACATGCCACATTACGGAGTTCTCTCACAATGCCAGTAACTCGTCGTATACGAGTCGAAATGCGTCAATATGCTTATCAAACGTTAGTTTCTCGTCTATATGAACACCCAGATATTTAATTACATTCACACTGTTCAATGATTCGCATTTACAATTTTTACTAAAATAAGATGTATCGTGAATTTTATGTCTATTAAATTTCCTGGAGCTGAAGCGGCCGTTTTGTGGAAATGCATATATACAGTTTTACTGGTATTAAGCGTCAACAGATTATTTACAAGCCATTCAGACACTTGTTTCATAACCTTTTCAGCATACGACTGAGCTTCTTGCCACGTGGATCCATGAAAAATAATGGCGGTGTCATCAGCATAACATACAATCTCAGCATTTTCAATCAAAAGATCATGTAAATCATTTATGTAAATTGAAAACAGTGTAGGACCTATAATACTCCCCTGAGGAACTCCATAATTGATCGCTTGTAAGTTACTCAATTTGTTATTAATCTTTATACACTGTCTCCGTTCCGTTAGATAGCTTCTAAACCAACCCAAGGCTTTGCCTCTGATCATCAAAAGTATGGGAACGGACACAATATCGAAAGCCTTGGCTAGATCTAAGAAAACACCGATACCATTATGTTTGCTGTCAAGCTCACCACCACGATGGATAGTGTCGGCTACACTATCTGTCTCGCTTACACGTGTAGCATAGGATCGTAGCTATCTCGCTCTATCACATCTCTTTATCGCTGGGTGTCCTATGGCGGCCGCTGCATTGACAAATTTCTCCGAATTTTTTAGCGCAAACAAGCATTGATGACTTAAGTATTTGTTTTTGACTATGTATATTTAGAAAAAAAATCTAATAACTGCTGTAGCCAGAAAAGAGTTCCAAGAACCCTCATTACACGCCCGATTTCACTACGCCTTGCCTGTTTCATTAGTTATATTATTCGCCCTTATATCAATCAGGCATCAGTTTAATCATGATCAACGTCATGGACTGAATTGATGCTAGGCTTTACGTGAATGTCCGGGCCCCACCTAAGTGCTTACTTATGCCAACCGAACTGGTACAGGATATATGATGTTTAGTACTGATATAGGATATAGGAACGCAGTACATTGAACCAAAACATGAATTACCTCTGCAATCTGATACAATCGAGACGTGTATGTACATTTAGCATTTACCTATCGCAATCCGTACTGCGTATTATATGTCAATATGTCATATTGGTGCTGCCAACCTGTACGATAATCATGGGGACGTACGAAGTTGAGGTTCTGGAAATATAATAAGAGGTTAGTATACTGCTTTATGCTTTATACTGCGTTAGTATACTTTGATATACAGGGGTCCGTTCCAAACCTTAGTTAGAGCGCACTCAGAGTGCACTCGGAGTGCAACATTTCACTCTAACGTCGTTCACAACCTTCGAGTAGAGCGCAACTTTTTAACTATCTAAAACGGTCATTAAAAGGTTGAATCTTTAACTGACATGACCTTGACATTTCTTGATGAGAGAATTATGGGCACTCTTTTGTATTTTGCAGGTAACGGTAGTTATTGCTTTTCAAACATCATAAAACTTATATATATTTTGCTAGTTCCCCGCCAAAAATCGATATTTGAGGTAATAAAACAACCGAGTCGTTCCAAACCTTCGACTAAGTTAAAGCAACCGACAACTACACTCTGAGGCTTGGAACGCAGCCCTGCTCGTATTAATCTATGGTTCTGGTCTGGAACATAAATATAACGCAGTAGCTATTTCCCCGCAGTAAATGACAGGAATATATTATCTGTGGAACCTTGCATAGATAATATAAAAGAGTGAATGAACCCTGTAAAACTGAGTCCGTGAATGGGCAGCTTTTCATAGTTTTAATTATTTGATTTTTACTGACGAAAAATAGCTGTGGGAGCATAAAAATATTCCAAAACTATTGAAAAATATTTCATTAACAATTCCTTTTGCTTCTTTTTTCGTTCCTTTTGATTTTTGTATGAACATATATTGTTCACATTGTCCTAGATAAATACGAAATCTGAATATTGTAAAAAATTGCAACATGGGTGCCCGGAGTGTCAGAAATATGTGTATGTGTGTATGTATTTCTTTGAAAGTGTGAAGGTTTTTGTGTATGTGTGCTACTGCGTGGGCAATGTTTTGGCTATTTCCCCGCAGTACCAGTATAAAATAACCCTTGTCACCGTTCGCCTTTCTAGATTGTAGGGGTCTTTTAGACTGGTTCTTTTATAGTGTGCTGTATGTATAAGGCTTTTACGTTCTTACGAAGATATACGTTCCGTGACACGGAATTAAGAGTTGTTCTTATTCTATACGAATTTTGTTTTAGTAAATATATGTACTTAAATGGCTTTTTAAAAGGATTAAGAATAAATTTATACTTAATGTAAAGTAAATTAAGAAAATATAAGAAATTTTATAGACATATATCAATACTAGCTGGCCCGGTGTACGTTGTTTTGCCATATAAATTATATCTAGTGAATATTTTGTTAGTGACATAAAAATGACTAACTTATTTAATGTAAGTAAGTAAAAAAAGGAAGAGGAAAGAAGCGCTATTAACGATAACCGCATATAAAAATAACAAAACAAAGATACATTTCTTGAATTCATTGTCCTTTTATTATCTTACCTAACTAATAAATTTTAAACTACATCTTTTAGTCTACATTTATATTTTCAATACAAAATACAGCCTTTTTTTTATATTGCGTTAATTCTTTCATTCACAATTACTTGCCAGTTTGCTGCTTCTCATCGTACTCAACATGCTATGCTATTTTGGATATCCGTGAACATTTGTGAACATAGTGAAATTTTAGGAAATAAAACTGTTGAAGCCCTAAACTCTAGGAAGTGATAGAAAGCTTATTGTGTGAAAAAGACAGGAGTCCTGCCTACACCATGCTGTTTACGGGGTTAGAAGTGACACCGATAGACGCCTGGCGGAAATAACAGAACGAGTGGTAATAGCAGCCCTAAAACGGCCACAGCAAATTCATCTCTAGGCAATTCATTTCCTGATCAATTATCGACCGCCGAGAGTAGAAAATTATTAAAGTACCTACTTGTATAGCTATTAAAAAATAGGTGTTGGTGGTAGAAGGGTGAAATTTTAGGGTTTAATGTATTTTAATGCCAAATCGTAGATAAATTAAAAAAATGTTTTTGTCCGAAAGATAAAAATAAAATGTTGGGTATGAAAAATAGTTTACGTCATATTCTCAGACCTACTGAAAATACACACAAAATTTCATAGGAATCGGTTAAGCCGTTTCGGAGGAGTTTTGATACTAACACTCAGACATGAGAATTTGATATCTACCTACACTAATTAACCGAGCGAGAACTTAACTCAAGAGAAGCGTCGCTACTACAAAATGCTTTCGTATGTCCGGTTGTTCTAAAAAGGTCGCATTTCTCAACAGATTCTCACGAAATTTTGTGAGCAAGTTTGATAAGTCCATAAAGTATTTTTATCCATTAAGTTTTTGGAATTTTTTCGTAATGACGGAAATATTTAATTCATATATTTAGATACACAAAACAAATTACAGATAATTATGTCATACATTATCTTATGTCAATTATAACTGTTATACAAATTTTTAACTAGATTGTAATTTAACATAATGTGTGTACAGAAAGGTAAAGTAAATTATATTATTATTATACATTATATTATGGTGTTGAAAGTATGGACTCCTGCCTTAAATTTAATGGCAATGTCCCCAATACGCACGTCGTCAGATGCCTATAAGTGATAGGCTCTCGCTCTCTCTTGTATAATCAATTATTTTATTACGATGTTTCTGTAGCCAGTGTATTATTTCTAGTTAATTAAATAAAAATATATTTTTTTTGATGTTGGCAAAAAAAATTACAAAACACCAAACATACATTTCTTGAATTAATTGTTGTTTTATTTATTATTCTTGCCTAACAAATTTTATTAAACGCAATATTTTGGTCTACATTGATATTTTCAAAATACAGCCGTATTTTTTATCGACTTCAAAAAAGGACGAGGTACTCAATTCGTCTGTGTTTTTATTTTTTATGTTTGTTACCGCAGAAATTTTGACTGGGTAAACCGATTTTTATGATTCTTTTTTTATTTGAAAACTGATGCTTGCCGTGTCGTCCCATTTAAATTTCATCATCGGAAATCGGAAAGTGGATCAGCCTTTTTTGATCTTGATGATATACTGATTGACAGTGAATGACAATCGATCCCATAAGTAGCAAGGGTCACTAATGAGGGTGAAAAATAATGTTAAGGACATAGGATAGTTCTTTCCAACTACGCAAAACGATAACCTACATACGCGCGGACGGAGTCACGGCCGGAAAGTATTAGATATTTATATTACGTACATTATTTTAGTTTTAATTTAGTTCGATTGATACACAATTTAAGTATTTTTATCCCATCAAGAAATCATAGATAAATGTTTAATTATATTAACATACAAATAGGAAGGGAGAATTTGTTTACACTATTGAAATAAAATTTTAAATATTTTACTGGTTTTTGGTTGATCATGGCCTTTTTACTATCTTGTTCATATCATAGGCATCTCCGGTATTTTTGAATACATACAGATGTAAGTACATGTTCGATATTTGGAAATTTAAACCATTTGATATGACGTAGGTACTGGTAATAATTTATTTTGTCTATGTATTTGTTCACAAGTTATGTAGTCACAAGGCTTCAGTTTCCATACACGTGCATAGTGGCTATCACATCACACCACTCTTCCGGGATAAAAAGTACCCCATGTGGTCTACAATGCAAACCCTAATATATTCTTATTATATATTACTTACTAATATAAGATATTTATGGGGTTTACCTATAGCAGGGCTGAAGCTTTTTTGAAGCAGTGATGGCTCAGTGGCATTGGCTATGGACTGCCGTGCAGCAGGTCCATGGTTCGAATCCCGCCGCGGGCTTGAGCTTCACCGCATGGTGGAAGGGCATTTTGTGAATGCCCGCCTGGCTAGCGACTACCCTCAAGTAGAAAATCTGTCGCCAAGCACCTAACAGTGTGTTCCGGCAGCAGGTAATTACAGGCTAATGAGACCTAACAACTGGACGTCTCAGTGTGACGGGCACAGTGCAATTCGTCGTTGACGAAATGCGTCTGTTATAGGCAGAGGTTAGTCCACTTAACATCAGGTGGGCCTCGGGATTGTTCCGTCACAATAACATAAAAAAAAACTATTCAGATATCAATCGACGACACGAGCCTAAAGCTGAAGAGCTGAAGAGAGTAACTAACGAAGCTGTATAGGCCAAACTCATGAAATTCTAATAACATTCACTCGCTTAAAATAGTGTTCATCGTGGACAATAGCAAATACTATTAAATTTAATAACAAATACCAATAAAGTTTCTTGGTGAATGTGATATGTTTTTACTTCTTTGGAGTACAATTTACTGTACTGTATCAGCTAGATAGTCCACTGCTGAACACAGCCTACCCATTTAGAGGGTATTTTTGTTATCCCCACGCTTAGCAGGCGTCTTGGTTACAGCTGAAAACCAGCGTTGGGTGTTTGTAATACACCCAACACATGCTGAGCTGAACACCAGTTAGGTACTTGCGTTCAGAAGTATTTAAACACATATGAGATGAGCGGAAGTTACCTAAAACCGTAGTTTCTGTCAGCCTTCCCCTCCAGGGTTCAGGCGTGACTTTATGTACATATGTATCTTTGTGTGTTCCACTTGGTTATTCATTTGTTAGATATTGGCTCTGTGTTCTATATTGTGTAAGTACCTAATAAAATGTTTCTTTCTTTCTTGGGGATCGCAGTCTACGATCGTAGTTCTTTAGAAGGCGCTGCTGCTCATCTTCAAGTGTTTTTCCATGGGAAGATATGGGGAAGTACAATTGATAATAATTTAAAATACCAGACTGACTTTCCACCTAACAGCGAAATAAGAAACAGTAAATTGCTAGCATTGAAATCGCAATTAAGAGTCGTCGGTCTGTACATAACAGATAATTGAATTCGCTCGTAGCGAAGTTTACTTAGCCGTTCTGAATCGATCAGCTAAGTTAAGCAATGTCCGCCGCGGTCAGGAGTTGGATGGGTGACCGCTACTGACATTACTACTGAGCGCTTTCGTGCTTCGGAGGGCATGTTAAGCCATCGGTCCCGGTTGTTGTCCCACGTTACAGCATGATGGATGGGCATTTTGCGAATGCCTGCCTGGCTTGCTACCACCCTCAAGTAGAAAATCTGTCGCCAAGCACCTAGCGGTGTGTTTCGGCAACTGTCCTTGAGAACCAGTAATTCTAGACTAGCCTGAACAACATCTTCGACCATATCATCACTTACCATCAGGTGAGATAGCGGTCAAAGGCTAGCCTATCATAGATATAAAAACAATTATTATAAACATTTTTCTTGGTAGTATACCAACAAAAATCTTTTTTAATAAATAGGAAGGTGTTAGATTCTAATATTTTTTCTTATTTCTAATACCTATATATTTATAGGAGTCCTGAGGTTTAGGTTTTTGTTTAATCTAAATCAGTCTACCCAAAGAGAAGTTATGAGATTAAAACATGATTATTATATGCCTATACAAAGGTAACGGAATATGGATAACACTTTGTTGATGTCATACTACTAATGGGCAATGGAAAAGAAATAAATAAAGCAGTTCAGTTATTACAGGAAGAGTTTAATATTTATAAAGAATTTCTAGATAGTAAATTATTAAGGTATTGAAACATAGGCACATTGATATTATCACAAAAACGTTACTGGAATATGCTTGACTGTACACAGGCTTGACTAAAGACTTGATTGAAGACGTCAATGGAGAAAGATTTTACGTTCCTGAAAAAGAATGGAAATTATATTCATCAGTACCTATGTCTCAACAAGTTCTTATTGACTGTATACAAAGCTGCGATGTGATCACAGCACAACACTGCTATCATAGCCCTAGAGCAATAGCACACATCTTATTCAACTGGCGTAATAATATCTGTAGAGCAGCATCAAGTTGTGCCTGAAGCTAAGCACCACCCGTGCTCCCATTGCAATGTCACCCAGGAGCTTAGATCTGAATACGTGCGTGGCACTGCTCTGCCCTCGTCACTCCAAGATTTTGGTTTTACGTTACTGGAATCTGAAATCTCTACATTATAGTCGGCTTGTACACCTATCCCTACCAAGATTTCCACTTCAATCTACCGGTTGTGCTGTCTGTCTTAACAGACATACATATAGTAAATAATATTCAAACATAGGGATAAGTGAACTTAAGTTAACATCTGTCACAGCACAACGTGTGTAAGTAATACTTGTGACTTTGTTTTTAGCATGGTGGTGGGGCATTTTGCGAATGCCCGCCTGGCTAGCAACCACCCTCGAGTAGAAAATCTGTCGCCAAGCACCTACCTTGGCGATAGATGTTAGGTGGTTGGCAAAATGACAGCTGTCCTTGAGAGCCAGTAATTGTAGGATGATTAGTAAAGTGTGTGCCTTCCTCCTTTGTCCGGGCTGAGGACCGGCATCATATATGTCAAAATTCAACATTATGAGGCGGAGTTACACAAACACTCATCTTTTATAATTTTATAAGCCAAGTATATACTAACACCTTATTTTAATATTCTTAGGTTTGCAATATCGCCTGCTATGCGGATTACATTACAAAATCACAAATATACGATAGGAAAAATTTAGGTCATGTGCGGGATTCGAACCCGCGTCCATCCACCCCTTGAGCCGGGGTATGCTCTAACCAATTGAGCTAACATGACATGACGTCATAACTCAAATCTTTCCCACCGGTCTTTAACCATCGTATTGGGATGGAGCGACATCTATAGTACCACTTGCGTTGTACTACAAACAAGACCAATTTTGCAATTGGTTTTATACTTTGTAAATGAGGACGCAACCTTATAATTTTAATATAGGTTTGCAATAACGCGTGCTATGCGGGTTCGAATCCCGCCCATGACTTAAATTTATCCTATCGTATATTTGTGATTTTGTAATAACACCTTATTTACTAGACATGCAGCCTGAGGAAGCAGAGCCCCCTAAGTAAGTTGAAACAGAAACATGCATTATAAACATAATACTGCAAAGATCTAGCCTGCATTGCCGTTCAGCCGCGTTACTGTACAGGAGCAACATTACAATAAACACAAAAATTCTTCTAATAGACTTAGGGGTTGCTAATACTAAGCAACCCCCGAAGTAATTTTAAAAGATCTATTCAATGATGCCCCACACGATGGGATAGACGACCAAAAAAAAATCATCCGCACATCACTTATATGGGAGCTACCTTAAAAAAAATATTAATAAAAATATTTACCACTTTAACAGCGTGATAAGTTTACATACCCTTACAAAATTGCAGCTTTCTTGTACAAACAGTATCTTAGCAAAACCTCGGACAGACGGACATGACGAAATTATAAAGGTTCCTTGTCAGGACTACGGAACCCTAAAAATGTAACAAAAAACTCATTAATATTGCTCTACTATAGTTTAATGCATAACAGTATAACAAATCACAGATTAAGTAATTGTACCTATATACATAACTATGTTAGATTAATATTGTTAGGTTTGCAATAACGCCTGCTATGCGGATTACATTACTTGAGGGTGGTAGCTAGCCAGGCGGGCATTCGCGAAATGCCCTGCCACTATGCTATAACGACTGCCATCCTAAGACGACAACCGGGACCGACGGCTTAACGTGCCCTCCGAAGCACGGCAACGCTCAGTAGTAATGTCACTAGCGGTCACCCATCCAACTCATGACCGCGGCGGACGTTGCTTAACTTAGCCGTCGGTCCCGGTTGTTGTCTTCGGATGGCAGTCGTTATAGCATAGTGGTAGGGCATTTTGCGAATGCCCGCCTGGCTAGCTACCACCCTAAAGTAGAAGATCTGTCGCCAAGCACCTAATAGATTGTTCCGGCAGCTGTCCTTGAGAGCCAGTAATTCTAAGCTAGCCTAACAACATCTTCGACCACATCATCACTTACCATCAGGTGAGATAGTGGTCAAAGGCTAACCTATCAAGCATAAAAAAAAACTAAAAAAACTGCTGAGATGCAGTATAAAGTACATTAGGTTAAAATCTCGTTCCTTTAGTTTGTACATGAATAAGTGTAAAATCCAAACAATATCTTTCTACCAACACGTTTTTACAAGTACTTTTATTAGACCATTGGAAAAGTACCCTTGTTATGGCAGTAGTGATTAAATTCACAACATACACCAAACACCATTGTCGTCGAATCAAAATACAAGTAAATTATTTAATACATTTGAAGTTCTCGTACAAAAATAAGTCCCTTTTTATATAATTATTGTAAATAGTTCTAAGAACCTTGAAACCTTGCCTGATAGACTATTTCATTTACATGTTCTGACTGACACTGAACTTATAGTCAATGAAAGCACTCAGCTCAAATGTTAATTTAAAATAAGTTATTGACTCAAGTACTTTGCCGACTAAAATACTATATGAGTGTGTTATACTCACATGTAACAAAACATCAACTAAAGTTGACCATTTCTTAATAATTTTTTAAAGAAAATGATGTGTAAATAACCTCTGCCATGGTAAAAAAAACATGCGCACAAGGGTTTTGATTGTTATTAAAATCTATCTGGCAAAGACGTTTGATTCCACTAATTCAAACTTGAATAAGTTTTAGACCAGACACAAGGACAAAATCCCAGCATATGCAATCTAATGTAATAATTAAGTACATATTATGAGGATGGGGGAAGCATTTGTTCAAAATTGTATGTCTTCGGGCTTATGATGATAATGATAAACAAACATACCTATACACACAATAAAAACAAACAAATATTATGACCTAACAAATGAATTAACCAAAAACGATTATGTGGTTAATTTATATGCCGTAGAAGTTGGAGCAAGGGGTATACCAGCGAAATCCCTATATAACCTACTTAAAGACCTTGGCCTACCAAGAACAACCGTAACTTCCATCCTATAATGTGTATCTAAGGCAGTATTAGTAGGATCTTACCAAATTTGGTTAGGTAGGGGTCCTCCCCTTAATGCTCCCTTCACCGCTCGAGCCTTCTGGCTCGGTGAAGAGAGCATTGATATATCATAAAGGGGCCCCTTAACCCTACTCCTGGGTTGCAAGTCCCAGGCCCCTCTAGCCTCTACCTCTGCAACGCGATGGACCCGGCACCCGCACGGTGAATCCATAGAATGCTAAGTAATTTGTCTCTTGTACAAATAATGCTTCACTACTTATACAGAAAAATAACTGATTATCTACGTACACACAAGCTACCTACCTACCACAAACAAACCAGCCTATTACAAAAAATACTTCTAGGTTAGCCTGAACAACATCTTCGACCACATAATCGCTTACCATCAGGTGAGATAGTGGTCAAAGGCTAACCTATCAGGTACAAAAAAATAAAAAGAATAGTCAATATATTTAGTATCATTGGTATCGCAAAAAAACAAACCACGGTTTAATCACATGTGCCGTATGTGCAGAGAAAAGTTCAGCACATCCAAGTATAAATATCTGCTTATAAATTTAAATTTGTTCATTGTTCAATGAATTTACTCATGATTTTAAACCACCTACAGAAATAATATTTTTTATTTTTCAAATATTGGTATTCCTACTAAAACGCATGCAAGAGTGTATATTTGAAAAGCCATGCAAGGGCTTTAAATATTGTATGTAGATTTAGAATTTATCATTCAATTATATATAAGGCACAATAAATATATGAAAAATAAAAATGACTAAAATAATTATTTACAGTAAGTAATTTATAAGAAAGTTTTCTATCATCGTCCTTTAATGAAAAGCTGATAAATGTTTTGTTTATTTAACTTTATGCTCCTGTGCCCATCCTACAAGAAAACAAAAACATTTTGTCCACTCCTTTGCCTCTATTCCGTTTCTTTACTGGTTTGCATCAAAAGCCAGATTTTATTTACATATGGTGTGTGCATATTAGATATAAAAATTAAATTCACTTAACTTTTCCCATGGAAAGAACCCGCTCACCCTGTGTTATGTAAAATAAATTGATTTTAGCTTTAGACCTTTTGACCTGTCTATTATTCAAAATTTTTGAAGACATGTAACAAAAATGTACAAATGTATTACTACCTATAATTTCACTCAAAAGATGCGAAAATGAGCTACCTACAGTATGGTAATATGTTATGGCTAAATATGGGTGTTGAAGTAAACTTAACGTTAGTCAGCTATCTTTGAGTAACTTTTTTAGGAAAGGCTAATGTTTATTTATTTCATTTTTGACTTGGAAGGACACTTGGAAGATAGACTGCAGGAGTTCTTCGCAAGCTGTGTATAACTTTGGTAACCATGTTTGTTTGCGGTTTGTTACGTGTGTGCTTACGGTCTATTCGGTGTATCATGTATTAACTTGATACCCTTGTTTCATCTTTATTATGATTGCCATTTTGGATGGTTGCCTACACACGCTGTGTGGGATCAATCCTGACTGGTATTCATCTTATGCTAACTACAGCTCCAAAGTCGACCCAGGCACATATTTCGTCTCCAAGGCGGGGGGGGTGAGATCTGGGTTGTTTCAGAATCTTGGGGTGCGCACTTGACCAAGTTTACGTTTCATGGGTTACCGGAGACGTCTGGTATATCACTCGCGCCTTTGAGAGTGAGATTTTATGTGTATCGCGACACAGTGATTGAATTTTAGTCATTGCCCTGATACTAGTTATGTTTGCAGTTGACCGAGAAGTAGTGCACCGAGGAGCGCCACGGGCTTACCGTGACTCCGCGGCAGGATGGGTGATTAGGTATACTCATCTTGCATTAATATCTATAGGAGGTGGATGTAGAGAGCAGGCTGAGACACAACAACAACCCATAACGAAGGCGAAGCAGAGACAAAGAATTAGCAGCCTACAGGAAGACGAATCCAGGTATGAGAAATACATTAGTACATCGCGAAGCTATAACCTCATATGTATTTTATAATAAGATAGATAGGTATGGCAAGTTTTGCGACACTGACCATATAGGTTATATTATTATAGGTGACCAATTGACCATTAGTAACGTTTTCAACTGACCTATTTCAAGATTAGGAGGGCGTTTCATTATTAAAAAATAAAAGCATCTCTTTATTAATGGCAAATTGTTAGTATTTACAGTGATTCCTACCATGCAACAGTTAGAGGTTTTCATAACGACGTTTTGTTGTATTATACTGGACTTACTTACATTTGATATAAGATCGGACTTGACGGACAATTTCTAAAACAATCAATCTTTAATAGCTTTTATATTTAGAGAACTTCAGTTTTATAAAATACAATAATGTAAACAAACCTAATCATCGACAGACGTATAACACAGATAATAAATCGCTTGGCAAAGCATCCCATTCACGGTTACAAGTCAGTTGTATGGCCAATACTGAGTTACTTAAAAATCTTAGTAATGGTAACATTACACTGAAGAACGAACAGGTATATTTAGTCTGTGCTAAAATTACTGCGGGGAAATAGCTGCGGCCTAAATATAACCTAAAATAAAAATAATTCTAATTCCAAGACAAGAAGTTTCTCTTTTAGGTCATTCATTACTGGTATTGTGGTATTGACCGTTTTCGTGTTTGCTTTCCTTTTATTTTAGCAAAACATATTTGATTATTTGAGATATTCAATTGCTTCTGTAGAATTCAATTATCAGCACCGATGTAAGGCGCTATGTTGTAGCAGTACCTACTACAATTATTAACAGCAACAATAAAAATTTAGTTACGTGGTGGTTCTGAAAGGAGTTTTGAAAAATGGGAATTCTAGAAAAGATATCTGAAATTGAAAAGGAAATAGCAAGGACTCAAAAGAATAAAGGTATTTGCTACGGCATTTGTTGAATCATTTAAAAGTATAGTAATTAGGGTAGGTCTAGTTAAAATTAGTGTTGTAATAACCTTAACTTAGTACCGGTTTTAACCTACTGGTTCAAATGTAGGTCTAAAATATTTATATATTTTAGATCTACTGAATGAAGTAACTACCATACATTAACCCCCAATCAATGTGACTATATCTAGACCTCTATGTATGGGACTCTGCAACTATGCAGTATATTTAGCCACACTAATTTAACACAAACATACAATTCTATTGAATTAATTTACACTGCCAAGTAGTGCCACTGAGAAGTTCAATGCAAGATATCCCTTTTTAGCTCTCACCAAATAATACTTATTGTTGAAATAGTTTAATAATTAGCATATAAAAGTGATAGTATATATATAATAGTTTATTGTTTTGAAGCTGATAGCATTTGTTTGCCGTTTCAAAATTGAAATTAAATGTTATGATAGTTTATTTGTCAAAAACATGGGTGCACAATATATAAGGTGTTATAAAGTGGTTTTAAAGTTCATAAAGTTTATTCTTCATTATTCTTCATTAAAAACACACACATAAATACAAACATTGCTTAAGAAGTTCAAGATAGTGTGAAATGTTTTACTCACAAAATTATACATATGACTTACAAAACCCTCACTAAGAAAGAAATCTTGAATCAAGGGCGTTTGCTGCCTTCAAACGTTAACAATATTGGTAGTTACCGTGGATTGCATTGGTAAGTTCTACTATAAAGATATAATCCAGCATGTCCTGCTTTGAGGCGAACAAATTAAGGAATATGTAAATTGAAGATATATATTTATAATTGTTTTAAAATTACATAATATATTTAAAGAATTAAAACAGTACATAATTTAACCCATTGGCATTGGCAATAATGATAACAAAAGAATTTCTAACTAGGATGTAGTGGTCCTGACGATGCCAAATTATTAAAGGTCAGTCTAAATTATAAAAAGTAAGGATTTGGTTTAAAAATTAATATAAGATAGATAAAACTTAATACAATGTCATAATTAATATATAATAATAAACAATATTATTAAGTTTTTAATGATTACATTAGTAGTTAAAAGTATGTCATTAGTTGTCAGAATGTAAATTACTAATTATTTTAGTTTTACATTAAAAAAATCATAAAGGTAATAAAAGGAATTCTGTGATAGCAAATTATGCAATTTAAATTTATTAATAAGTTGGCATTGTCAGGACCACTAAGTCCTAGTTATGAATGAAATTCTATTGTTATCATTAACGCCGATGCCAATGGGTTAAAGGGCAAGTTTCTTATATCAATTAGGATTTTGTCATATATTTTTATTACCATCCAATATGAATTGATTTAAATAATCCTAAACTAGACATAGGCATTACTAGGTTTTTCTGATATTAAATTGATTGGTGTACATTACCTCTTACTGGCCTTTTAATTGGATTTTATAATATAGCGTTTAGAAAGCAATTTTTGATAATTTTGCTATTTATGTTCACCAATGATTCGTGCCAAATCTAACTCGTGAATAACACTTCTAGATAATAGCTGTCTTTTTTAAAGATGTGTTCATGTGATTTGATTTTATTTGTAAAGACATTATAATGCAGTCTTTCATATAAACAAAACTAAAATAAATACCATCTGACATACAAAAACAGGTTTTCATTACATTTAAATATGAAGTACTATGATAAGTGATAAAATTCTTCCATTCTTATGAAGTCCAACAGTCTTAAACTCGCAGTTGCCAAAACCATCACTAAAGACCTATCTTCAAAATTACAATTTCAAAATGTTATTTGTAGCTCTTTTTACAGATTTTGGAATGTGTTAGAAAATGTATTTTTTTTTTGTTAGTGTTATTTTTGCTATTACTAGGTTATATGAATGCTCTATAACAGGTTACATATATACAAAATATTGTTTATGATATTATATTTACATAACATTAATTTGATACAATATGGTATACTAATATCTCAAATGTTTTTCAGCTACGGAGTATCACTTGGGTCTGCTGAAGGCAAAACTAGCAAAATACCGGTCGCAGCTTCTAGAACCTTCTAAAAAAGGGGGTGACAAAGGAGAAGGTTTTGATGTGCTGAAGTCTGGTGATGCCCGAGTTGCTCTTATAGGATTCCCGTCTGTAGGGAAGGTGAGATATACATCCCCCAGATGGGTGGGGGAAACTATTATTTTTTAAATAATAATAATTATAAAAGAAATATGTATACCTACATACATTGGGAGGACTTTAGCTATGTACATACTACATAGTATGTACTATGGGGAGGGGGAGAGAGGGCGGAATATTCCCCACTGAGAGGAGGGGGTTACAGACCCCTACAGTATTTTTAATACTAATGAAATTACTCAAAATTAGCTTCATGAAAATAATTATTCACAAATCCCAAGCATGAAAACGTCAACAAAACAAGGTTAGGCAAGGCAAGACTAAGGGCCTGTTTCAGAATGTTCGAGTAAGTTCCGGTATGTCTTATTAGAAGTGAAGTAATTTTATGATTATAAAGCAGTGATGGCTCAGTGGCATTGGCTATGGGCTGCCGCGCAGCAGGTCCATGGTTCGAATCCCGCCGCGGGCTTGAGCTTCACCGCATGGTGGAAGGGCATTTTGCGAATGCCCGCCTGGCTAGCGACCACCCTCAAGTAGAAAATCTGTCGCCAAGCACCTAACTGTGTGTTCCGGCAGCAGTCCTTGAGAACCAGTGAAATTACAGGCACATGAGACTTAACAAACTGATGGGCGCAGTGCAATTCGTGACTTGTGACGAAATACATCTGCAGAAATCATCTATTCTTCATGCAAAATATAGGCAGGGGTTAGTCTGCTTAACATCAGGTGGGCCTCGAGGTTGTTCCGTCAGAATATCATAAAAATAATGACAGCTCCAGAACTGTGGCATAAATATGAATAAAATTTGGCAAGGCAGGACAGGAAGTAATTGGATTGATCTTTAAAGAAGGGGTTCTTATTTCCCCACATTAACAGTTACACATGCCAGGCTTGTTATGCCATAGACTTGGCACCTGGCACCTTCACAGTGAATCCTTTGGATGCTCAGAAACTTTTCAGAAACAAGTGAGCTGTTTGCAGGTGGATGATATTACTGTATCTGCTGGATTTTCCACTGCTGAACTCCGCCTAAGGGGGGAATTGCCATAATCCCCACATTTTGTAGGCATCTTGGGGATCACAGTGTTAGATAGCAGTAACTCAGAAGGTGCTGTTGCCCACCTTATTTTACCCTTAGTCGCCTCTTATATAGATATATAGAGCCTCTTATATAGGTGTGCCATTCTAGCCTGGCACCCCATGGGCCATAACTGCATCGGATGATAGTAGCAGATATATGCTTCTAAAAGGTTGGACGTATAATAGCTGTGAAACCTACCAATATTACTATAATATTTCCAGTCAACTCTACTGTCCACCCTGACACACACACACTCGGAAGCAGCCAGCTATGAATTCACAACGCTCACATGCATCCCTGGAGTGATTGAGTACAGGGGAGCCAACATACAGCTGCTTGACTTGCCCGGGATTATTGAAGGTGCTGCTCAGGGCAAGGGTAGAGGACGACAGGTATGTATTTAGTCCCTATCTCTAAGGAAAAGTGGTTGTGCGTATATTAGAACATCACAATATATTTCTGACTATAACTACAAGCACTATCGCGTTCTAAGCGAAAATCATAATTACAAATGATTACAGCACAAATATATTTTTTGTCCTGGCTGTCCTGGGTTTGTCCTGGGTGGAAATCGAACCCGCTTCCCACGATTTCGCGCCGGGTACCTCAACCATTCGGCCACCGAAACATGCTTGTTTGAACCGAAATTGTATGGTCTAATTGTAGTTATTTAACCATCATAGAGAATGGTGTGCGTTTATCAACCAGACTACTAGACTTCAAATTACAGTAACAGTTCTTTTTCAAACACTCTCGTAACTCTCAGGAGAAATACATTTACTTACATTCTTGCAAATAAATTTAATTTGAATGATGTTGCTGTACTCGTACCCTTCTATTCCTAAATATGATTAAAATTAGCGAAAATCACATATAAAAATTATTACACATCAATTTTTTTATTTCTCTGACTTCCTCAGAATGCGCGCCGTGTGCCCAAACAACTCGGCCTCTGGAACATGCTTCTTTGGAAATTTATTTTAGAATACTAGCTGTACCTGCGACTTCGTTCGCGATTGCCGTACCCGCAAAATAATTATTCACATTTGAGCACTTTTTATCTCATAATAAGCAACACTGTGGTCTGCGGTGAAGCACTCCTAGTAAAGCTTAGCTCAGAAAGGAACTTTTTACTTTGGGTTTAAAAACTCCTGGGTTGTATATGCCAGAAGACAGTATTTAAGTAACTCAGAGAGTTCCTTCGCGGTTCGCTCAATAAATGTTGAAGTAAAGTACTTTGTGCGTTTTTTGGGAATTTCGATTATAAAACGGCATCTTTTCGCTGAGGTTCTCCTTGTTTGGCGGTAGAACGAAAATATAGTAGATTGTGCACTTCCATTGCGCAGTCTCCAAAATGTATCCGGCAAAAGATAGATAGTTAAAAAAACTGATTGTGGCGAATGTTCCAGATTTTAGAGTTTTATGCAAGCAAGCTGGCAAATGTAAATAAGGATGCCGAGCTACCCGTGGGGTGCTGAGCTGCCCATAGGGTGCTGGGCAGCCCGTGGGGTGCCGGGATGCCCGTGGGGTGCCGGGTTGCCCTTGGGGCGCCGGGTGGCGCGTGGGGTGCCGGGCTGCCCGTGGGGTTCCGAACTCACTCGTCACTATTCTAACAAAAAAATAATAACTGAAATCGGACCACGCGTTCATAAATTATAACTAAGTAACATATTGACTTTCATCCCCTTTCCCGAGGGAACCGTGCTGAATTTCGGGATAAACAGTATACAATAGTAGTATAGTACCTTCTTCGTAGTATGAACTCAAATCGTGTTAAGTTTCATTGAATTCCATTTAGTAGTTTTGGAGTGATGCGCGGCCGGGATACAGACAGACAGACAGACAAAAATAAAAAAAATACAGTTTTGGCATCAGTGTCACTACAGAGTACACTCAACCTTTTTTTTTTTTCAAAATATTTGCCAAGTACAGAATTGGATCTGTTACAGTTTTATTATAAGTATAGATTATAAATGGTCATATAGTGGTTTGTCTTATATAATTGGTAAAATTTACTGTTATCATTTTGTTTGAAGTTTTGCAATATTTCATAATGCCTTTTGAAGCAATGATATCCTAGTAGCAATTGGTCCATGGTACAAACTCTGCTGAGAGCTTGAGTTCCAAGGAACACATGGTAGCATTTTTTTATTGCCCAGTGTAACTGGTGATACTGTAGATTTTAAGGGCTATGGTAAATGGAAGACAGCATGATAAAAAAGGGGGCCACCCAGAATGTAATATTTAAAAAAATTACAAAAGTTGTCTGTTTCACCAGGTAATAGCGGTGGCGAGAACTGCAGACTTGGTACTGATGATGCTGGACGCGACGAAGCCCTACGTGCACCGGCAGTTGCTGGAAAAGGAATTGGAGAGTGTAGGCATCAGGCTCAATAAACCCAAGCCTAATATTTACTTCAAGGTATGTTTTACTTGGTTCTTAGTGTCTAACTAGAATGTTTCTGAAGATGAACGTCATTTTGTAAACAAAGCCCAAATCTATTCTAACATTAAAAGAATATATGTCAATGAAGCTTGTGTAATCTTTGTTCTTAGGACAAGAACAAACAAGATAACTTTAAATTATTTATTTGGTACTGTATAATTGTAAACATTACAATTACTAATAATAATTTGTTTATTGTGATTAAAAAACGTTCATAAAATTATCACACAGTAAAATTTACATTAATCATTATATTATGTCGCCAAGCACGTAACGGTGTGTTCCGGCAGCTGTCCTTGAGAGCCAGTAATTCTAGGTTAGCATGAACTACATCTTCGACCACATCATCATTTACTATCAGGTGAGATAGTAGCCAAAGGCTAACCTCCAAATTATAAAAAATATATATATATATAATATCAAATGTCAAAAGAGAATAAATGTTAGAGTATAATTAAATGTCAAATTAAATAAATTTATTAATAAACATGTCAATACTAGGGCGCATTCCATTGGTATTTGAGACTCTCACAATATTTTAAAACACAACAAAAGTAACATTCCATTTGTCACACAATTAAACTAATTTCTAAACATTTTTTTTTTTAGATAGATTGATTTACTTAGAGATACAATTAGAGCTTAACATTTTTGAGTATTAATATATAAATTGAATAAAATGTAACTTTGACTTTCCTGCAAAAACTTTTACAAAAGGGCTAATATGCGTTCTTTATATCTATATCAATACAATAAAGCCTGAAGATTTGTTAAATTAACAGCTTATGCGCTTGGTGTTATTATTATCGCCCCTGTTTACTTGCCCATAAATACAGTACTTTCGGAAACGTGAGTGATCTGCAGTACATTGCATTGCTTTCGCCACCCAACATATTTCTCGTTGAATAACATGAGGACTCATTAATCAGCTGTTTGGCATCTTGATGGAAAAAATATAAAAGCAAATTCATCGAGATTACTGCACTAATCTTGCACTTTAATATTATATGTATCTTACAATATTACAAATTTACGAGAGAAAAAATTATAGTCATGTGTGGATATATATTATATCTTTAATTTTTTTTCTCGTTAATTTGCAATTTTGTAATGTAATTCGCCAAGCAGGCGTTATTGCAAACATAACAATATTAAAATTATATGTATCTGTTTCAATGTCAATAATCAGTGAAACAAATATCATCGGTATATTGGCCTAAAGCGTTGGTTTGGAACCACAAGGTCCTAGGTTCGATCCATTATTATGTTTTTGTGACAAAATAAGTTTCAGTAGTATTCTGGAGTCATGCATTGTGTAGGTGGTAGGCTCGCACCCATATTGCATGAGACTAAAACCTATATGGCTTAGCCTAGCAACTTGGGTAACATTTCTGCCTACCTACGAGAATATAGAGCTGATAGAGTATTTTCCATATAAAAACGTAGGAATATCTAAAGTGTTACCTTTTTATTTAACTTATGTAAAGAAATATTTGATGAACAGGTGAAGAAAGGCGGCGGGCTATCATTCAACTCGACGTGTCAACTAACAAAGGTGGACGAGAAGATGGTGCAAATGATACTCCACGAATACAAGCTGTTTAATGCTGAGGTATGCCTACTTTGTTTTAATATTTTTTCAACCCATTGGCATCTGCGATAATGAAAACAATAAAATTTCATTCATTACTAGGACATAGTGGTCATGACGATGCCAACTTATTAAGCAGTGATGGCTCAGTGGCATTGGGTACGTACTTCTGCGCAGCAGGTCCATAGTTCTAATCCTGCCGCGGGCTTGAGTTTTACTGCATAGTGGTAGGGCATTTTGAGTTTGCTTTAATGGCTAGCGACCACCCTCAAGTAGAAAATCTGTCGCCAAGCACCTAGCGGTGTGTTCCGGCAGCTAAAGCCTTAAGCCTGTTAACACCTTCGACCACATCATCACTTACCATCAGGTGAGATTGTGTTCAAAGGCTTATATATGAGCCATAAAAAAAACTGAAGCCCCTGAAGGTCCAGCTATGCTGGAGCCAGTTTCAATCCTAAGTGAAACCCGATATAACCTTTGATGGAATCTCACATATTGGTAAGGAGTTGTGTTTAAAAATACTCATAGATGATAATGTTGCTCATTTCTGATTTAGAACACATGTAGAGTAGACATCTTTCTGTTAGCCTGGCAACGCTTTGAAACTGAACATTTCTCATCATAATGTTGTCTTAGGTTTTCGCGATTATTACACATAGTAATTAAACAACTTTAAACGGTTTAAATCGCGTATATTTATCATTATTTTTGTCCCGACGTTTCAAACACTTTGCAGTGATCAGTCACCCCGTCACCACGATAGAGAGACTTCTCAGGCAGTAAGTTCTTTATGACTTCTTGAGCTGCATTTCTTATTTCTGGTGGCGTCGTCATTATAAAATCGTCACTTTCACTATCAGATGACATTTTGGAAAAATATTTAGTATAATTAAAAGCGTACTGTTAAAATATCAATTTAATAAAAAACATAATTTAAACAAACATAACAAATTGCCGCGCTTTTTTTCTCGTAGTGCAAAAAAAGGTTGCCAACCTTCTTTCTTTGCAAATCGAGTACAAATAAAAGTCACACCTCTTTTTTCTAATTATTTGATATAAAACTTTTTTGAGATTTTATTTTTCAATGTAAGCAGCTAAAAACAAAAGAACGCTACCAGGGCAGGTATGGATTTTCATACAACATTCCTTCACTGCTACGGAGTGAAGGAATGAAAATCCATATAACTTTCCCCGCCGTACATTTATAAGGGAGAAATGACGAACTTTATAACATGTTTTTGAACGAGTAATGAGACGTTTTATGAGTGGGTGTGGTATAAATATATTTTTTTCTTAGATCATGGTCCACAGCTGCTGTCACATGTCAATAAAGACAAAACAGTATTATTTTTTCCACAACAATCCAACAAGATATCAAATCTGCTACTACGTTTAACGTTCTGTTATAGCAAACACCTATCACATTTTAATGGTTTATTTATAGTATAAAGTTATCCACGTTTTAATAGAACCCTAAAATGGGAAAATTTAGCCTTATTGAGTAAACATTTTGCAAAAAAAGTCCCTTGAATGTCTTACCGTTGCGGAGTTGGGTAGCTGTTTCTAGTAAAGCTGTGGTGTGGTTGTTGTGTCCAGGTGCTGTTCCGCGAGGACGCCACTGCGGACGACCTGATCGACGTGATCCTCGGGAACCGCGTGTACCTGCCCTGCATATACGTGTACAACAAGATAGATCAGATCTCCATACAGGAGGTCGACAGGATAGCGCGCCAGCCCAACTCGGTGGTCGTCAGGTCAGTAACCCCCCCCCCACCCGTGTGCCTCTGCTTCACTACACACCGATACTGTTCTCTCTGTAGTAGTATTTTTTTTTTTTTTTATGCCTGATTGGTTAGCCTTTGACCACTATCTCACCTGATGGTAAGTGATGATTTGGTCGAAGATGTTGTTCAGACTAAACTAGAATTACTGGCTCTCATGGACAGCTGCCGGAACACACCGTTAGGTGTTTGGCGACAGATTTTCTACTTGAGGTTGGTAGCTAGCCAGACAGTCATTTGCAAATTTCCCTACCACCATGCTATAACGACTGCCATCTTCAGATAACAACCGGGACCGACGGCTTAACGTGCCCTCCGAAGCACGGAAGCGCTCAGTGGTAATGTCACTAGCGGTCACCCATCCAACTCATAACCGCGGGCGACGTTGCTTAACTTTGCTGATCGGTTAAGAACAGCTAAGTAAACTTCGCTACGAGCATTTCGAAATTTTGTCGATTTCATCGTGATAGCCGGGCGCTACTAGCTATGGACCTGCGGCACTGCAATCTATCTATAGCAGGCACCAAGCACTTAACAGTATTCCCTATGACGGTTAGAGATTATAAAATTTGAATAAGCTCAGTCGAGCTTGTTTCGATGACCGAGTGGTTGAGGCACCCGGCGCGAAATAGGGACGCGGTTTCAATTCCCGCTGTTCATTATGATTGTTCATAATAATTTGTAAAATTTCATAGTCGGTCAGCACGCTATAGTGCTTTAGTAATAAATTTTAAAAATATAGAAGGATACCGACATCATTATGAACTCTCCCTGCATTAGTAGTCTGGTCGAAGGCGCACCGTCCTCTAAAGGTTCCATTCCGGGAGACGCGTCGCTGCCGCGGTACTGCTGGTTTGTATGTAATTCTGTGAAACTGGACTTGTAGCCGATAGCGTAAATTTTAGCCCAAGATTCGGTTCTATTGAGCAGGTTCCGATGACCGTGTGGTTGAGGCAGCCTCGGGCCAATTTTAGGCTCTTATAATGTGACTTAACAGCGCGTTCCGGCTGCAGCACTTGAGAGCCAGTAAATTAATAGCTTAGTCCATTTACCAACTTGGACCACATACCATCAGTTGAGATAGTGGTGACAACAATAGTGTTTACGGAATTTATAGATTATTTTAAATAAATTTTAATATTCATTTATTTTATGGCGTTACATAATTAATATAATTAGTTTCATAAACTTTTCTAACTTTTGCTTGCAGACTGAATACATTGTATCTACATGACAAATATTAAAATCCTTTTCACATGTATTCTAGCAAATAAATAACTGATTTGATTTTCCATAAAAATTGTGAAATCAATAAAGTATTTGATTTTGTTTCCAGCTGCAACATGAAGCTTAACCTGGACTTCCTGCTGGAGACACTGTGGGAGTACCTCTCCCTGATCCGCGTGTACACCAAGAAGCCAGGCCAACCGCCGGACTTCGACGATGGACTCATACTGAGGAAGGTAACGTGTATACCACTGTTCCTGATAGGCTAGCCTTCACCTATCTGAATTGTTACTGGCTCTATAAGGTAGCTTCCGCAACACGCCGTGAAATCTCCTACTTGACTGCGATAGCTAGCTAGACCATAGAAATAACTTATACTGGATTGCACTACATTCAACAATAGCCAAATCTAGAAATTTTATCCAATAATGAACCTTATTCCAACGGAGTAATTTGTCTTGAATGATTTGACGTTAACTGGAGTGCAACGAAGGCTAATTGTGAAAAGATAAAGCTGTAATACTTGGCTTTGCTACTTCAAATCAAATCAAAATTCGTCCCACACAAAAATATAACCTGTGTGAAGTTGGCAGCAGAACTTCCTTTTTTGATAATTAATTCCTACAAATACATACATAGGCTACTATAAAAAGATTGTCACATGGTGGCTAAACGAAATCTTAAATCTAAAGCCCTCACTACAAAATATACCCAATAACATTTCTATATATATTCAAGTATATAACTGCTTAGAACCTGAAAATGTTGTTCTTTTAGTGTAGTTTAATTTAGTGCCACAATCAAGTTTCATAATCATTACACCAAGAAAGTGGCTCGAATACTAAAGGTTAACCTATCATTTAGCCACTTTCTTGGTATAATAAATATAAAACATGATTGTGGCAGTAAATAAATCTACACTAATATATCAACATTTTGGGGTTTCTAAGCAGTTATATGCTTGAATATAAATTGAAATATTTTTAAGTATTTTTTGTTGTGCGGGTTGTACGGTTAAGATCTGGTTTAGCCACCATGTGACAATCTTTATATTGTAGCCTATGTATGTATTTGTATTAATCAATGATCAAAATAGGAAGTTCTGGGGTGTGAGTAGCGTTTAGCCAAATTATTTTGCCAATTTTATGATAGGTTGTCTTATCTTCTTTACGGTATTCTATGAAGTTTGTACTATTCTGGAGTTCTACAAGTCGATATGAGCCAGTATCCAAATCTGTGGTGAAAAAAAATGTTCTCTGGCTATTGGTGTTAAGTTTGAGATTTACGTAGTTTTTTTCTTTACAAGAATATTATCGCTTATTATTTATATAATAATTTTATGGTACTTAATTTACCTCTTTAATTGTGTCGGATTATTGGCTGCAAATTTTGGCTGCCAACTTCACTCTGGTAAAAATATATAGTAAGAAACAACAATGACAACCAATTACACATGAAAAAACAACTTAAAAATATTTCCTCTAAACCAATATAAAGGTAAAAGAAAAAGATGATTCGATATAAATAAAAAATGTGGGCAATAGGTATAAACTCAGCATAAAGTTCATACACATATTATTAAACTTCACTGTATTGGAAGTCAACTGTTTGTTACTTCTTTAAATTATCAACACTTGAGATTGTGTTCAAAAGCTAAACTATAGCTGCAATAAACAAAATTCTACAAAATGATGCAGAGAGAGAACTTCACTCAAAAATGTTCTCTTTTTATATCCCCTAGATAAACTTTTGACCACAATCTCACCTGATGTTAAGTTGTGTGGTTGAAGGTGGTGAACGATCTTAAAATAGAAAGGAACTGGCTGACAAAAGCTGCCGCTGGCACACACGGTTAGGTGCTTGGCGATAATTTTTCTACTGCGAAAATCTTTCACTACTTATGATTGTTATGTTTCGTAACAAGTTAATATGTACTAGCGACCCGCCCCGGCTTCGCACGGGTGCAATGCTGATACTAACTCTATAATATCGACGAAAATATTCATTTTAATTACATGCTCTAAAGGGCCATATGGATAAGGATTAATGATTTATTGCTTAAAATCGCTTCTTAAATAAGCCATTATTTCTCGTAAAAAGTAAATGATAAAAAAATATAAAAATACGAGATAGACATATACCATCCCGGACGATGTTGTGGATTATTTTAAGGTGTACAATACTATAGTACATTATTTTGATTTATCTCGTAGGGTTCAGCCAGCGTTTGCAATATAAGCTCCAAAAAAAAAAATTTATTTAGATCATATTAGAAATATCTAAAATTGTCTGTGCTTCTCTACTATATTATGCATGTATTATACATACAAACCATCCGCTTAAATCACTCTTATCTATTAAAAAAACCGCATTCAAATCCGTTGCTTAGTTTTAAATATCTAAGCATACATAGGGACTGACAGACAGAGGGAAGCGACTTTGTTTTATTATATGTAGTGATATTAACGTATGATTTTAATATTGTTAGATTAATATATGCAATAACGCCTGCTAAGCGGATTACATTAAAAATCACAAATATACGATAGGAAAAAAATGTTTATGTCATGTTAGCTCAATTGGTTAGAGCATACACCGGCTCAAGGGGTGGATGGACGCGGGTTCGGATCCCGCACATGACTTAAATTTTTCCTATCGTATATTTGTGATTTTGTAATTAACGTGTGGTGTTGATGTGTTAGGGCGTGACGATCGAGCACGTGTGCCACTCGATCCACCGCACGCTGGCGGCCGCGCTCAAGTACGCGCTCGTGTGGGGCACCAGCACCAAGTACAGCCCGCAGCGCGTCGGCATCTCGCATACCGTGCAGGACGAGGACGTCGTGCAGCTCATCAAGAAGTAGCGCGCCACGACCGTACCGACCTCACCTGCACATCTCTACATCTCCACACAGTTACAATACCCTCGCTAACTCATACACGTATCAACTGCATATCAGAAGATGCCGCCCTATCAAATCAGCATTTTAAAACTATAGTCGATTTTTTAATCAGACGGAAGTTATCTGACAGATCGAAATGTCACATTTCAAAATAAAGTTGCCAACTTCAAATCATAGTGATGTTTCTATACTCTGATTTTTAATTCGAGATCAAAAATGTAAACAAAGGTGTTAACCGTGTAAAAAAATTACAAGTACTTGGTAATTTTTCTAATTTTGGGTACGGATGGAGCATTTAATGTAAAACATATATTTAATGCTATAATTTATTGCATTATTATGAAACAATAAAACACTTTTATATGCGCGTACATATTTACGCATATATTCAAGCCTGAAAAATTAGTGTAAGATTTTTTTGTTTTTAATAGCCACACTTGTGAGAATATTTTTGAAGAAAAACTATTGAACACCCTGACCGTTGACTGATCAGTTTGACAATGACATATATTGACATTTCTTTGAATACATTTTTGATCTCGAATTAAAAATCAGACTATAGTTCAGTTTTTGTGAGCGGAGCTAGAGTGTGTTGGACATATAATAATTGTAATCACTAAATTGTATAATTTATTGCTGTGCTGCAATCTCATAAAAAAGCTATCTAATATAAATCGCTTGTAGAGTAAAATCACTCTTAGGACAATAATTATGACTTTTACGATTAGTATGAAAAAATTATACAGCTCACTGAAGTGACGTAGTGAAAGATCTAAATCATTTTACCACAGCACTACTTTTGTATCGTCAAAAAGTAGCAACACCAGTAATGTCACTTCACTCCGTCTGATTAAAAATCCGACTGTAATCTTAAATGTTTTCGCTTAAGAAACGTACAAGACATACAGATCCCGAGTCAACACAAGAAATGCATATATTAATAGTTTATCGCAGCGACAAGAGCTATACTCGCTCAGATGCTCGCTTGGCGGCCAAAACACTCGACGACCAAGAGACTCTCGCTTAGAAGATACGCATAGTAGTGAGACGCTCCGAACGTGTGAGAGCTCATAATCTCCCATCACGTCTCTACGAATATGAATAAATATGTAAAGCAGTGAAACTCTCATACAGTGACCGCTTTGATTTCGGACTCATCAAGTTCACAATTAATAAAACACGCACAACCTTCTAAATTCTATTTAATTGGTTCATTGATTTGGCGCTTAGAAACTATAGCACCTGATTGGTCGCGTTAAAGTTGTTGTGCCGCACGGTACACTTGTGAAACCACGCCCAGTGCGGTAAGGTTTGCTATCTGCTGTTTTTGAGCTTGACTTGTATTTCTTTAAATATTTAATCGTAGTCCAGCGACAAAACTATTATGTGAATGTCTCCAGCTTACTCAATTGAAATTTCTTAATTCTGAATATGCCAATATTTAGAATCGCTACTCGCTGATCGCCTAGTCAGCGGTAGCGATGTCTGAAATATAATCTTATTGTTGGTTAATTAAATAGGTTCGTATTAATAAATGCATTTCAAAGTTGATATCGCCGGGGACAAATTTTGTGTTGTAATAATTTGTAAATGTGACTTTGGCTTAAAAAACAACTATAATGACACTAATTCTGAAGCTGCGAAATAACAATGCTTGCAAGAAATTTAATTTGTGATGATTATAGAAATCCCGTGGGGTGCTGGGCAATAGCACCCCATCACATATTTTCCTGTAGGAATCGGATAGGAAAAAACCAGAAGGAGGGCAATATAATGCTACAGCAAATTCTTTGTTCAGGGGTGGAAATATGGCTATTGATGGGGGAATTAATACCTCAATCAAATTAAAGTGCAATCAAACAACCCTCCTGTTTGTTTCTGAACATAAATTACTTTTACAATTATAACTGTCTTAGTCGTTCATAGTTGTTTCTTTGCTTTCTTCCATAATTATCTACTGTTTCTGTGTACCAATAAATATTTATTAATTGATTTCTGTTCATAAGGTATTAGACATTTTCTAATTATTTAAGGAGTACTCCATTGTTTTATTATAATGCTTATGGAATTTCTTCTGTACCAATAATAAAGCTGCATACAAGGGTTAGTTTTAAGGCGACCTATACAATAATATATTATTAAGGTAAACAATAACATTAAGGGCCTGTTTCAGAACGTTCGAGTAAGTTCCGGTTATACTACCCAGAACATATTTAATAAATAAAACACTATCTTTGCGTTTCACAGTCATCGATTTAGCCCATCCATCGGTTAAAGCTTGAAACGCGCTGCATGTTAACTGTCATTTTTATCATTCAGTTATTTTATGTTCTGGGTAGTACAACCTGAACTTACTCAAATATTCTCAAACAGGCCCTTACTAAATATTTGGGTTCACTTTATACTTTACAAGGGATTAATATCAGATTGAACGAGAGTGGTTTAACCGACAGCACACAAAGAAACTACGGCTATTTGTAGGGTAAGGGGCGTTCCTTCTCAGATTGCGAGGCTATGTTGAAAAAGAATATGTTGTAGTTACTTATTTTGATACATACATCAGTTATCTTAATACATAGAGGGAGCCTTTACGTAGGCGGCAGCGTCGCTCGTATAACGAAGCTGCCGTCAAGTGGCACGCGCCTGCACTGTTCGCCCGAAAGTGCATGTTGCCGTTCAGACTAGAACGTTTCTAGTACTAACGGCAGCTGTTGCAATTTATTGTTATCTCGTGAATATATTCACAGCTCTCAACGGTTAAGACAGTTAAACAACAGGAAAGAAGGAATGCATCCGAACTATGGCCCCTAATAGCTAAAAGAAGTCATAGGCCCGAGGGATGGATGGTCGCTGGTTCGGATTCCGTTCATGTTTCAAACTTTTCCTTATATAGTAATTTTGGAAGTTATAATAATTAAAGTAGCTCTTTATATAATACTTATTAGTATTTACAAACAAGAGTATTTTATTAGCTTCAAATTCAAATCAAATCTAATAATAATAACTACGGCCTAACCTTAGTGCCATCTCACGCTGTGATCCAAACTTAAACCCACTGTCCTTACACTCTCATTCATTCTGTTAATAATGTCATATAAAAATTTGTTTATCATTAACATAAAATATTTGCTGGCAGTTTAACATTAAGTGCTTTTAAAGCTTGAGTGGTAAAGTATGATTATCGTGGATGATGGTTTACATGATTAAAGCAATAAGCTATGAAATGTTATCGATATGTTTGTACAGTATAAGTCATTTTTGTATATATTCAATACACCTTGCATTGAAATAAATATTTTAAATGCATTATACGGTTTTTATTATTAAAACATTATCTTATATCTTAACAAAAACTAAATGAGACAGTGTTATTTTATACACAGAAGAAGAAGACAGAAATATTTTTGAAGCAGTGGCATTGGATATGGACTGCCGTGCAGCAGGTCCATTGTTCGAATCCCGCCGCGGGCTTGAGCTTCACCGCATGGTGGTAGGGCTTTTTGCGAATGCTATGCTGCCTGGCTAGCGATCAAGTAGAAAATCTGTCGCCAAACACCTAAAGGTGTGTTCCGACAGCACTCCTTGAGAGTCGGTAAAATTTCAGGCACATGAGACCTAAAAACTGTACGTCTCTGTGTGACGGGCTCAGTGCAACTCGTTGTTGACGAAATGCGTCTGTTATAGGCAGAGGTTAGTCCACTTAACATCCGGTGGGCCTCGGGCTTGTCCCGTCACAATAACAAAAAAATAAAAATTGTTTTCTAAATTCTATTATTGTGTTCTCTAACATTGTATGATGTTTTACTTATATCTACCGCCAAGCAGTAATGACGCATAGCTGTTCCGGTTTGAAGAGTATCGGTGTAGGTGAAATTACAGGCACAAGAGACTTAACAACTTTATGCTCAGGGTGATGGGCGCAGTGCAGTTCGCCACTTCTGACGAACTGCTTTTATTATAGACAGAGGTTACCGCTTAACACCAGGTGGGCCCGTGATAGTCCCACCACGATAGCAAAAAAAATAATAACCTTTGTCACAAATTTTCATCGTAAGCAGTTGTGGTTTGCATGAGAAAAATAAAACTGAACACATAAAAACAATGGATATACTTATTACAGAAAAACTTGTCTGAATTCGTCAAATAAATATTTATTCCAACTTAACGCCTAACAGTCACACAAACAGGCACACCTACAATACAACAGCTATGCAGCGGGCGCCTCCGCGGCGGCTATCAAGTCTGCCTCGACGTTGGCGAGCGCCCACTTGTGCTCGGTGATCTCTAACGCTTCCCACTCGGCCTTGAAGGCGGCCTTCGGGTCCTGCGGCATCGCCATCGCAGCGCCCGACATCTGCTCCTGCATTATTTTGGACTGGTCCGCCGCTGTGGAAGTGTTACTACTTAGTATATTGCCTTTACATACATCCAATAGATAACGGTTCGTTACCGGTACAAGAGGTGGTTATATCGCTACTAAAAACTTAAGAAGTAATCACTTCCAGCCTTTGCATAGACTGAGAAGACAATAAATTAGGGAGGGTAGTGCGCTTAAGTTTAGTACAAATGAAGTACCCGTGACATGCTTAAATACCAACTTAATTTATAATTCATAAGGTGTAATTTAATGTTACACAGGAACGGGTGTATCCCACTATTTCCACGGAAATACAAAATAGAAAAAGTACGACCAGCGTTTTTTACAAATTATATCCCATTATCTCTATTGCGACAATAAACGCAGTTATGTTATTTGAAAAGTAGAAAACTTTTAATGAATAGATTAAAATTAAAAAACGATTTCTCGGTATTCAAAAAAATAAATGGAGAACAAATTAATAATCTGCCATTTTTTTAATTTTCTAAAGAGGAAATAAATAAATAGTTTTTATGTGCACGCCTTCATAAGAGGTGATGCAGCGTTTTTTTTTGTCTCAAATCAGTCTATCAGGGCATCAGGCCCAGTATTTCTATCAATAGAAATAGTGGGATACACCCTAATGAACCAGTACGAAGGTGGAGGGATAGTAAATTGGTGACCCGAATTATAAAAACATCGAGAGATTGGGCATGTCTGTGCGTGCACGCATTTCAGAGGAGTACAGACTGTGGTAAGGAGAGATGGTTTTCTAAGTTTGTGTTGACATTATACATTCTCCGTTAGGTGATGGGCTTACAATCGCAAAATCAAGTGAGGACTCGCCTGCCGCTCCTTGGCTCACACCGCGCTTTTAGGTATATAAAGCTACAGGTACAGTCGCCTGCAATAAGAAGTATACGCTTCGTAATTTTCAAAATAATGTGATGTCGCTAAGTTATTAATAATCGAAGTGAACATTAACATGAGTAAATAATGTTGTCTTAGGTATTCGCGATTATTACACATAGTAATTAAACAACTTTAAACGGTTTAAATCGCGTATATTTATCATTATTTTTGTCCCGACGTTTCAAACACTTTGCAGTGATCGTGGTCACGGGGTGACTTATATTCAAACTATTCTTTGATTTTAAGATACTTCTGATTGCATATAGAAAATCAGAACTCTTTGCCACTATTTTGAAAATTACAATGTGTATACTTCTTATTGCAGGCGACTGTACATAGGCGTATCCGTCCGGACGGGATTATTGTACGGTGTCGCGTCAGAAGAGATTAGAGCTATGCGATAGAAAGAGACACCTTGTAGGCGAATATAAATATTAGTTACTCCGTGCTCTGCTAGTAGAAGTGCACTTTACTGTACTGTAATGTATCAGCCGGATTGTCCACTGCTCAATACAGCCTATCCCGTTGGATTTGCCATAATCCTTAGGACCTAGGGACCTTAGTCCGATATCCAAGGGTATACAAAACATAACTAACCATTGTTCTCTCCTAAGACCAACGCATAGATGGTCCTCAAACCGAACACGTTCAAGAAGTACCACGAAGCAGAGGACACCCAGGACGCGTCCAAGTAAGCGAGCTCCACTCCTCGCTGCAGCATCGGCTTGAAGCGCAGCGTCAGGGGAAATGGCACTTTTGCTATTAAAACAAAAAAATAACATTATTAGTTATAGGGGGGTTATAAAGGTCAAATGCGAGTCGTACTCGGTGCCACATATTAACTAACTGACTGTACCCCGCGATCTCATCCAAGTCGACAATGATTATGAGAAGTATACTGTATCTGTTAATCCAGTACCTAAACTATCTACGAGTATATTGCTAGTTTCATCCAAATCAGTTCAGCCGTTATAGTGTCAAGGAATACTAATCAAACATATTCTATACTCACACTCAATATCGCATTTATAATAAAAGTGAAATTACCAAAAAAAAAATTAGTTCTTCGTAAGGAATCCTTAGCGCGAGCATAGGCACGAGTATGACTCACACTAATTGGCAGGTTTATTATATTATTCCTTGTTTGAGCCATTGAATAAAGAAAACAGAATGAAAGCTACGAAAACTTTGTCCGATCCACAGACCTAGGATTTTTTCGCTACGCTCAATAGACCTACGAAGTGTGTGAGTGAAAGTTCCTAAGCTGCTACAAACCGTCGCGAGAAAAAAAGAGATAGTGAAACAAGAAGACGGTATGTCATTTTTTACTCGAGTAAGAGGCCATAGCGTCCCGGCCTCTTCCAAGTCGGCGCGAATTTTGTGTATTTGCTCAAATATCTTACGATTATAATATAAAATATGTATTCTGCAAGCATGGTGTCGTGTTCAGTGAGTGAATGTGAGGTTACAAGACACAGTAACCCGAATTTATACACGTTTCACAGGTAATTTATGTTTATTTGTACTGCTTTTTGGATAATCATTATTATGTCATTTTATTTTAAAATAAGTTATATGAACTATGGAAATATTAGATAATAGGTTTCTCTTCATACTTATCATCAAATTACATTGCTAAATGAAGAATTGGTTGGTATTTTACGAAAAATACAAAAACATTTGTTTACGATAGGGCTTGACAAAGTCCTGACGTCACAAGTATCGATAAAGTCGATAGTTTATGTCTGACCTGTAGCTTCGACGTGAATGCTCGGGTACATATTCGAACCTCAAAAATAACCGGTAGTTAGTTTAATCATAAATTTGTTTAAAAATAATATAATTACATAATAATTAGCGAGAAGTTGACAGATCCGTTTATAGCTTATTGAGTATTTACGAATAAGGGAGTAAATATTATCACAAGTATATATTATTCAAAATTTATTATGATGTTTCTGTGAAAAGTTCCCCGAACTCTCAATAAATAATTGGAAATATCTCTTACTTCTATCATAAAATATTAGTATCTTTATACAAATGGCTATTTAACCGAATTGGAAATAACTATATGCACGCGTATAATAATGTTTGTGTTCTTACAGATTACCAACGAATTTTCAGTCTGTGATAAAAGGGTTCGGATTATTGACGCAATCTAAATAAAACCTCTACAGTTTGTAGTAAACTTTGAATCAAAATGCTTCATACCAAGAAAACATCGATGTATACTAATGAAAGACTCAATACCAACTTTTAATGTCCCTGAATGCATAAAGCTGTGGAAATGGTAGTCAATAGCTTTAGGAAATGATGACACAAGTAACGTAGTTTAATTTGTAGTAAAATGCATAGTCAAATAATTCTTTTTCATGTAAAGACTGTAGAATATGTAGAGTTAATCTAGTAACCCTTCCCTTAGCGTCCCTGGTGCAATAAAATCTACAATACTCGCTTCATTGAAGCGCTGGATAGCTATGGCTATCCTGACACAAAATAATTTTTATTTTTCCTTTCAGATCAAATTGAAAATAAGACGGCCCTCACCTTACTTAAATAGAGATATATTACCACCGTTAGCCATTACCTGCCCTTCAAATCAAGTACTGTCTCCAAGGAAAAAAACTTATTAACTAATGTTCTAAATTGTGACAAAAATTACAGAAAAAAATTATCTCTTAAGAAGTTTAAAAGCTGAAACAAAAATAATGATAAATCGGCTTTTAGACTTAATGCAGACTTTAAAGAATTATATGTTTTGTAAGCCAGTTAGTAAAGATCATCGAAATTATGTACACATCGTCATTTCTACAGCCCAATGAGCTATGTTTACACAAGGGACAAATTCGACCTTTGCTTACCACATGTGAATGCTTTACGCAAATGGTATTCAGATAAATGTAATATAATAATTTACAGTACCTGTATATTTGCAGCTTAATGATTTTGTTAATGGTAATCATAATACTTAATAATGGTAAGTTTTATTTCATCTTGTTACGAGGAAGTTGTAGTAGTTTACTTTTAAAAGTGCTGTACCATTTTAGACCTACAATAAATGCACTTGACTTCAACTTTGAATGAGTTTTATTTTTAACAGATCAAAAAGGGAGCAGGTTCTCAATAAGGTTGTATTCATGTTATGATATTTGGTTTGATTTTCATTTGAAAACATCGTATCTTGTTTGAAAGGATATACTTTAAGATTCATCCCTTTGAAATTTCATCATAATCAGTTAAGTAGTTTGGTTTTTAAATCATAATAACTTGAAAAATAAGTTGTTCAAGTTAATGAAATTGCATATATTGCATTTCTGTGATTTCAGTGTTGTTTACGATCATTACAATAGTCTGAATGAACTATATAGGGCATAATTTCAAACGAATGTGTACTAAGATTCAACCAGTAAAACTGTCGATAGTATTAGGCTCGCGTCATGACAACACTATGTCACTCACACATTTACATTTCATTTTTTGTTACACCATTCATCCGTCACTGTTGGTCTTGTACATCCTAAGCCTATGGTCCGATCACTGAGCTGGTTCAAACCGGTTTTTTTATGCCTGATAGATTAGCTTGTGAGCACTATCTCACCTGATGGTAAGTGATGAGGTGGTCGAAGGTGTTGTTCAGGCTATACTAGAAGTACAGGCTCACAAAGACAGCTGCCGGAACACACCGTTAGGTGCTAGGCGAAAGATTTTCTACTTGAGGGTGGTAGCTTGCCAGGCGGGCATTCACAAAATGCCCTACCCCCATGCTATAACGACTGCCATCCTAAGACAACAACCAAGACCGACGGCTTAACGTGCCCTCCGAGGCACGGAAACGCTCAGTAGTAATGTCACTTGTGGTCACCCATCCAACTCATGACCGCGCGCAACGTTACTTAACTTTGCTGATCGGTTGAGAACAGCTAAGTAAACTTCGCTATGAGCGCTTCAAAATTTCCTGAACCGCAACCGCAAGCGCCTATTGTCAGTGACGCACACATGGCAGTGCTTGTAATAGTGAAGCTTTCATTATGTACAGTTCTTTATTAATTGCATTGAGTACATATTATAGAAATAAAGTCCCATCAACTGTGCCTCATAAAAAAGCAACCATTTGAAAGATTTAACCGCTCGTAGCGGAGTTTACCTAGTCTTCGTTACCAATCAACTAGAAGGAACTAGTGGCATTCAGTACTGGGCAGACGGCTTAACGTGTCCTTCAGATGTTATCTTAGCAGCAGTCATTATAGCATGGTGGTATGACATTTTAGGATGAAAGTTATTTTATGCACGGTATTAAAAAGATGATTTTGTGTTGTAAGAAGTGTATTGAGATTACAGTGGGCTATATTGTTACATATATTATTATTTAAGATTTCAGGATCACAGAATTAAAGCAATTGTAATGATTATTTTTTCCTATCTAACTTCACTTTTTAGGAAAGGTATTCTAAATAACGAATAGAAATGTTTCATGTCTAACCAAGTGCCATCAGTTGAGAGAGGAATACCTACTTAACTTATGAAGCCGTTACTTACTGGTGAGGAATCCACTGAACATCCAGTTGATCCACCCACCGATCACGATCATGGGCAGCACATTGGTCACATTGCCCTTCAGCATATCTGTCATCATGCCGGGGTCAGTCATGGGATTCTGTCACAAACATTGCAATAAAAATATAGTTTTACTGATAACACAGTACAGTAATGTAAGCCTGATGGTAAGCAAGCCAAGCCATGCACGTAACGACGTGAAATGCATCTTTATAGGCAGAGTTTTGTCCGTTTAACATCAGGTGGGCCTCTTGCTTGTTCAGTGACAATAACATAAAAAATAAAAAAACTTTGGCAGATATGCCGTTTTTCTCTACATAATATTGCAGGTATTGAAACCATTATATACGGGCGCGGGGTGCGGGTGCCGGTTTATTTGACGTATTGATCTATTGAAGTGCCGGATTAGTGAGGTCCTACTGTATATCTATTATATTTATTACTATAAATTCAATGTCGTCTTGTAAATATATTCACAGCCGATCCTCAGTGAAGAGATCTTTTTTATCTAACAATGATGTCAATAAAATATATTAATATGACAGGATTATTAATATCAGCAATGTGCATTAATGCTGCCGGTTATAATATAATATAGATTACCTGTGAAGCAGCGGCCCTCTTCTGCACCTTGAAATAACCAGTCTCTTCGTTATTGAACCAATGGCGGCGCATTGCAAATGACTGCCGTGGTAGATACTTTCCATTTTCTCTTAGCAGCCTAGCTCGGATCATCACTTGACTGTAACAGAAGCCGATTACATATAAGAATTGCTATGAAGACAAAATAAATTAATAGCTACGACTCTATAATACACAATTTTTCCATAAATTATCTCTCTCTGTATATAAGGCTGAACTTATACCATATCGTTTAGTCTGATTCTCTATACTATAGATATATAGATATAGAATCAGTCTGCCTGAAGACCAGAAAGCCATAACAAAAGAAAACTACAATTCGCCTCAGAAAAGAAAAATCTGTTCCGATTTACAAGCCCGGCCAGCAAACTCAACGGCCACGGTCAGAAAGAGGCATCTACTAATCACGCGCTCAGTTGGGTTCGAATCCGTCGGGCGTGATTTGTGGCATTCAAGAGAAAGACATCTTATCTATGCATTGTTTTTTGTTACCTTATAAGAAATTTTGTAATTAATACAAACTGTGGGATCCCAGGAATACAAGATACCCGCGGGATTGGGAATGTTCCATATCCCACATATACCAGGATTTAAATTATCTTACATGCTTGCATTCTCAATATAAAACACAAAAACCTTGTAAAATAAAACCTATCTTTTGTATGAGGACCTCTAATTTTCTTTACTATTATTCGATAGGTATGTAATAGAAGTTCTGTTCAGTTAGTTAATATTTGTACACAATAATAGAAATCTGTTTTTTTCATCATTTTAAATATTATACTCATTTAACTAGTGATTTTTAGTTAGATGAAAATTGCTATAATGAAGATGCTATGGTTCAACTGAAAAGGAACTTCAAAACAGCTGACCCCTAAATTGTACAAAAAAATATGATTTTGTTTAAGTTACATAAGTTTTTCCGCCCTCGACAAGTCATGATGTTTTGTTTAGTACTCAGTTGTTTTTCATGAACCTAAAGATGTTGCCTTCATATCCAGATACTACAGAAACAACTTATACCATACAAAAATAATATTTTTACCCGCTCATAGCGAAGTTTGTCATAGCCATTCTTAACCGATCAGCTAAATTAAGCAACGTCTTAAAAACTTAACAGTCTGTTCCGGCAGCTGTCCTGGAAAGCCAGTAATTCTAGGTTAGCCTGAACATCATCTTCGCCACATCATCACTTACCAACTGGTGAGATAGTGGTTGAATGTTAGCCTATCAGATATAAAATATAAAATGAAATCACTCATGTCCATACTGTGAAATTACATCACAAGTACTAAGAAAAGCTCAACTCCAAAAGATAGGGAAAATAAATTTATTTTTAAATTAGATGGTAGACCAAGGTTAACCTATAATCAATAAAAAAATGGGTACGACTTTCCATTGACGGCCGTCGAATCCAGGGGGTAGAGGGGGTGGGGAGAGGGGGGGAGGGGTACCACTCTCCCCTCTTCAAAGGAAAAGTCCCGCATCCCCCCCCTTTTTTACTTATTTTAAATTTTCCGCATTTTCTGGATTAAAATTAAAATAATAATTTTAAAATCGATTGCCATTAAGGAGGGCAGTGGAAGGGGAGGGTCATCTCTTCCCTTTCCCACCACTTTTATTACAAGGTAATGCATAGTTTTCGAGTTATGCATATATTTGTAAAATCATCACCTCACTTTTTGTAACACTTCACTGATCAAATTTATTGTTTTGTTGTATGTGTAACAGATTTTTTAGCGCTTCGCCGGCCGCTGCTGCGGCACGCTCGCTACGCTCGCTCGGCTCGCGCGTTGTGTTGTCGCAGTTTCAACCTAACCTAATCTGTTTTTTTAATACAAAACGTTACCAAACGAATTCCACTTGACGCCAATTATTATCGCCGTTATTTTCGATTATTTTTACCACATTTTGTATCTATGGTTCATATTAAATGTGGAACCATAGACGCAAAATTATCGACAATATCGAAATTAGCGTCAAGTGGAATACGCCTTTAACCGTTCATAAAACGAAACGTTCATTGGCGAGAATTCTATATTATTTAGCATTAATATTGCAAAATAATTAATTTTCAATATTTTTTTTCTCAAAAACTACGCATTTTCTGATTTTGAAACTTTGCAAGTGTGCTTATAATAATGTAACCTCTCTGTGAAAAAAATATCAACCCCCAACCCGACGTCAGGCAATGGAAAACTGAGCCAAAAAATGTATGTGTATACACCAATTACAATGATAATTCAAATGAAATAAAGGTACAACTTTAGATAAGGTTACTTATGGGGTTGAGAGGGGCAATTTGAAGGCAAAACTCAATGTCTCATAAGCTCAAGTCGAGCTGAAATCAATGTAATAATGCAATCAATACTTTTAGTCGCCTTGTAAAATGTATAATACTACTTGACTAGTCTGGCCTGTCTTTTAAAAACTAACACTGCACACAAATATTACAAATGCATAATAATTAAACAACTTTTAACAATTTAAAAAGCATATATTTAGCATTACTTTTATCCCAACATTTCAAACACTTACCAGTAATCATGGTCATGGTGTGACTAATGTGTTTTAATTGGTAATTGAGTAATTAACCTGTCCGCTGTCAAAATGTTCACAGCTCTGCTCCCGTTCACTCAGGCTCAATATGGCGAAATCACAACCACTTCGTAATATGCGAATTATTTGAAAAGTACTGAATTGTTTCACGTGAAATAAAAAGTATCATAAAGAAAAACCTTTGTTTTACTTCTTTACTATGCATTATTGAATATTTATTGTAAAATTCTGTTTTGTTTGAGAGCTAAATTATGTTTACGAAAATGTGCGCCGTTCCCCAAAGTTATGGCCACTACTGATGTTTTATAGCTCTAATCGTAGAGATTATTTGTTGTTGATAGTATCCGTAAGCTAGCCTTTAATTCCTATTATTCATTTTACTGTACATTCTTTAGATTTCGAATAACCTGGGATTGAATATGTTTGCAGAAAGAAAAAAGAAAAGAAAAAAAAAATGATTACTTTGAAAAGTCGATTTCTTTTTTTTTATTGCGTTCTGTTTAGATATTTTGGTATTAGGAAAATGAAAATATATTTGTCTCTCTTTGCCTCATACATTCTACATATCTAAATTGTGAGACAGCAACAATATAATGCTAAATCTAACCAGTGGAACGTACGGATAGATCTATTCCGATTATGAGTCTGTAGTAGTGACGTCATCGCGAATAGATCTATTCCAACTCTGAATGGGGAGGTTAAGATAATTATTTTGTCATATGAATTGTAAAAGCTAATGTATAATAATGCGTTAAGTTTTTACAATAAGTGCATTACATGCGGGGGGATGGGTATTCACCTCACCCCTTCGCTTCACCTGGCCTTGCAGGCTTGCTCCACTCAGGATCTCCATAGCGAGCTTGTGGCTCCGCATTTTTTATATACACTCTAGGGGTAGGGACCACAAGACCAGGTGGAATTGGTGTGATCTGTGTCAGATTTGTGACTCACTTTGAACCTAACCCAATCCACTACACTAATAACATAGGTTTTAGCAATTAGAAGTACATTATCTACCTACTAAACCTGAGCCCATGGGTGTCGCAACTTCACTTTCACAAGGGGGGCTCTAACTTACCCCGCACCACCCTAAAATCTATGTCTGACAATAGTGAGGTTATAAATAAAAAAAAATATATCTCAGAAAGGGGGGAGGGATCACAACTTGCCCTTTACAGGGGTGGGTCTACCCATCACCCACACTCACCCCCCATTAAATCAATGTTTAATAATCTAAACCAAAGCCCCGGTCACATCGGCCTACATCAGGTAGGCCTTGAGCTTGTTCCTTGACAATTACATAAAAAACTACCACGAATCTTACCAAACCGAGAGGTACAAGCTTAGCCCTACATAGACTTGGGATCCCAATGTATATAACTTTGTCTCTTGGTCACTAAAAATCTCAATTCACGGTTAGCATACAATTTCTAAATTATAATTTTATATAAAGGGCTGTACAAATACATACCTGTGGATGAATATACATAAAAAGGATGAACATAAATACCTGTCTTGCATCTGAAGAAGTTCTACTTTCTTCTGAGAAGACAAAATCATAGAAACATAGTGCCTCACAATCCCAACCAAGAAGGTGATGATAACAATCGGAAGAAACACCCACAATCGAATTTTTGGATCTAGGAGTAGCTCAGCCATATTTCTCAACAAATTTTAGAATATATTCCAAGAATGTGGCAGGTTTACGTATATTTTATATTTATTTTAAACATATTTTTGTAATAATTACAGATTAGTGATGCTCGAATCTCGATTGAAGTTAATGTATTAGGCAAAACATCGATAATTATCGTGACGTCGTCGATGTCACAGGATGATATCGATGTTACATGATTTTTTTATTTATGTATTGAAATTCTAAATCGGTTGTGACATTTTTGTTAAAACATACCTAAAGACAATCAAAACATCAATATCCCTTTAAATAAATGTAAAACAGTTTTGAAAATATCTATAATATTTACAATCCGACTGATCGAGTAGTATCGTAACATCGCTATTAAGGTATGGCAACGAAATTAAATGAAAAAAATTGGATACAAGTGTTGAAAATCTAAAGGTGTTTTCAATTTATTTTTATAGCTCATAGCCACTATCTTACCGGATGGTAAGTGTTGATGTTGATGTGGTCAAAGATGTTGTTCAGGCTAACCTAGAATTACTGGCTCTCAAAGACAGCTGCCGAAACACACCGTTAGGTGCTTGGCGACAGATTTTCAACTTGAGGGTAGTAGCTAATTAGGGGGGCATTTGCAAAATGCCCTACCACTATGCTGTAACGACTGCCATCGTAAGACAACAATCAGGACCGACGGCGACGGCTTAACGTACGCTCCGAAGCACGGAAGCGCTCAGTAGTAATGCCACTAGTGGTCACCCGTCTAACTCCTGACCGCGGCGGACGTTGCTTTAATTAGCTCTGTTGGTTGATTATGAACGACTAAGCAAACTTCGCTACGAGCGCTCCAAAAATTTTCCGATATTAATACATACCTATCACTTATTGTAACATCAATGTCATGGCATGCATGACATTGATTTCAAATTTTTTTTTAAATGATAGTATAGGTAGTATATCTATTAGTATAGGTAGTAATATCTATTATTTTCTAAAACAAGTTGCTGGTACATGCCACCAGGTGCTTTGAACCAAATTTATACCCTGGGCGTGGCAGCATATAAAACTATGGTCCTCACAGCTTCAAATCAAAAAGAACCTATTTAATGCATGGTAATCACTGCTCGTTAGCGGCAATAACTTTGCAGCTGCAGCTCTACCAAACGTAAGCTACGTTTAACTTTAGCAATTTGATCCCAATGCGATTTAAATAAATTGCATGGTCCCTAATGGTTTTTATTTACTTTTATAACTTATTGCCAATCATTAAACACTGTTAGGTAGGGGTTGAGGTTATTGAGAATAATTATAATAATAACCTTGTGAGCAAATTCCAATACCTAGCTGATGAATCAACCTAGGCATATAAAAACTCTGCGAAGCATTTTAAAAGAGAGATTTATTTAAAAACAAATATAATTGTAGGTAAGTTTATATATAGGTATCTTAATAAGATATAAATCTGAGAGTGGCTGCACTCTAGATAGGTATCGCTCTCACCCACCAAATCAGATATAAACAAATATTGTACAACTTAACGTTGGTTCTTTAAATATTTTTTTTTATATGAATTTTTTTATTATTATATTTTATTTATCTTATTATTAATTATTAATTTTTTAATTTGATAGATTACGAAATGACATTAAATTATTAGATGGCAATAGGTTTAAAAGGTTTTGACTAATTGGTTATTTAGTAATTGTTTTACCACATTAAGATTATTTAAGTAGGTACTAAGTAAAACAATGTAAAATTTTATAACATTTGCACGTCTGCAGGCAGGCTGAATACACTTACCAAATAAAAGTATCAATTTAAGACTACATAAATAATATATTCTTGCATATAAAATATTGCTTGTTTGATGTTAAAATAATATCTTTTAAATTTGGTTGGTTAATGTTTTGTTGAATGATATTTGTTTTGCTGTAAAACTTTTATATTATTAAAACATACTGACTACTATTACATACCATGTCACGGCATGATATCGGTGTTCTATGGAAAAATTACATGAAATCATTTAAGATCTAATCGATTTTATCATTTTACATTCATAATCATCCCAAATTTGACATTTGAATTGATTGCGTTTCACTATATTTCACATTTTTTTAAGCAAATATATAAATGTTTGTTCACGTGCCACCCCGAAAATATTATTTATTCGTAATTTATATACATTTCTCGTTTTTCTCACTCCAAACCAAACAGATATATTCGCAAATGTGCTCTATACTCATAACTATAGCTACATGAGTAAAAACTCATCTGTTACCATCAGTCATGTATGGTGCTCCGTGATGGTAACATGTTTTAAAATTCTGAATGTAACCAAAACACGGCAAATATTTGTAAAAATATTAAAGTGTTTCATTTAACTTAGGTGTTTGCAAAAAAACATTAAAATCTGGAAAACTCGATGTTTTGAGTTATGATAATCATCGATTAACGATATTGACCTGTGTATGATACTGAAAACATAAATGTCATCATCGATGTTTTTGCAATAGCAAACATCCCTATTTCAGATGAAGTTTAGAATAATTTAATTCCATAGATAATATACTTTGGCTAAAGCTATTTTCAGGGAGACTTTCAGGGTTTTCCATGGACATAATTATATCTGTGGACTGGAAATACCAATAAAATAAACGTGTATACCTAAAATTCAAAATTAAGTTAAATGGCTGCGATCTTAACCCTTAATTACTCGTGTGGGGTCAAATTGACCCCAGAGCGTATTTAAACCTTTTTTTTTATTGGATAGGAGGGCAAACTAGTAGGCGGGTCACCTGGTAGTAAGTGATCACCGTCGCCCACAAACACCCGCAACACCAGAGGTATCGAAGATGCGTTGCCGGCCTTTGAGGAGGGAATATGCTTACTTCTTGAAGGCCCCTAAGTCGTATCCGTTCGGAAATACTGCACTTGGCAGCTGCCTTCCATATTGTGGCCAGTGCGAGGTAAAAAATGCCGTGAAAATCGCAAGGTTGTGGACTTCCAGACGTCGACATGAAATTGATGAAACATCATGCTTTGTCGGGACGTCCGATGGTGAAATTGAGCTGCAGGTAGTAAATCGAACAGTTCCACAGAACACTCCCCGTGATAGATGCGGTAGAAGATGCAGAGTGATCTAACATCTCTACGTAGTGCCAAAGGGTCGAGCCGGTCGGAGAGAACTTGATCGTCAACGATTCGAGTCGCTCTGCGTTATATGCGGTCCAATGGAAGAAGCTGGTACTGGGGAGCTCCCGCCCAGAGGTGAGAGCAGTACTCCATGTGAGGCTGAACCTGAGCCTTATAAAGTTGCAGGCGATGGGCCGACGTGAAGTATCGTCTCACCTTTCCAAGCACACCAAGCTTTTTAGAGGCTAATTTAGCCTTATTTTCCAAGTGACAGCGAAATTGAACGACGCTCGATATGTCGACGCCAAGTACACCGATGCTAGTGGAGATGTCAAGGGGAGTGTCATCAAAACGGAGGGATACGACAAAGGGGGATAATTTGGCGGTGAACGCACAAACTTATGTCTTTTTGGGGTTAAATTGGACTAAGTTCAGTCGACCCCATTTCGAAACATTTGACAACATGGTTTCTACTTCAGACACAAGTTTGTTCCGACTCTCCACAAAGTTTTCCCGAGACATTTTAGCACGGCCGGTGTAAGAGGCATCTCCGGTACTGTCATCCGCATAACAATGAATATCGCTGAGCTGCAGCATGTCATTGATGTGCAAGAGAAATAGAGTCGGAGATAGCACACAGCCTTGCGGAACGCCAGCGTTAATTGGCTTCAAGTCGGAGCATGCACCGTCGACAACGATCTTGATGCTCCGATCTGCCAAAAAAACTGGAGATCCACTTGCACAATTTCTCGGAAAGCCCATAGGAAGGAAACCTTCATATTTTTGTAGTTTTTGTATCTATCTTCTTTGTTTTCCAAGTAGCTTCCTATGTTGTAGATAACTACATAACTAGTTACGGGCACGTCGCGACGTGATCTAGAATCTAGAACGTATCTAGAAAGCGACGCGTCGCTTTCTAGAACAGTTATAGCAGGAGAGTGTTTTTGGGGCCAACCTGACACCACGCGAGCAACAACGTAGTAGACTTTTTTGGTAAGTATTTGTTCCATATCTTCTCCACAAGTTGGTCTACTGGACAGATGAAAAAATCTTCAGGTTTTTGCTGTCTTATCAAGAAGCCGCTATCTTATTCCGTAGTGTACGCAAAACCATTTCTGAAGCAGCTAAGGCCTAAGGTTTAAGAAATATCCCTGATTCTCTTCCCTCTCAACAAATTACAAACCCACCAAATCAATCCTCACATTCTGTGATTTCTTACAAAAAAATGTAATGTCAATATAGTTTTGTATCTTCCCTTCCCAAGCCTAGACCACCTCTAGGTTAAGCCTATGACTGGTCTGCACATAAAAATATGATTGCTGAAGTCCCATCCTCTCTTCCTAATAGGTTTGCCCTCTAAACCTCTCAAACCGCTTCTTCTCCTCGTGAGGAATCACAAGAACAGCTTCTTGCGCAACTTCTCACTATTATAATTGGTATTATATCACAGAACTCTTTTAATTTACCGACCAACGTTGCCCATATGATTACCCAGCTCACATCTTTAATAGGCCGTAATGCCCACAGTCTTCGACTGAAAAATCATGAAGTTTACCGTTTAATAGTTAAGTATTCCCCCGTCGCACAAGATTCCTCAAACAATTATGTTTACAGACTCAAAAAGTTGCCTGCAGTCTATTCGTTCTAATCAATTAAAATGTTAATCTAGGTTCCCTTTTATATTTAAAATCAAAGAAGCACTATACCAAAAATTTCAGCTAGGCCTAAAGTTAGTCTTAGCATGGATACCCAGCCATGTAGGTATTCCTGGCAATGAAACTGCTGACTCATGCGCCAAAGCACCGGTGTCTCATGGCAATAGGGACTATTTTAAAATGTATACACTTGACCTTACACTAACTTGTCAGTCTCAAATACGAATTTCTTGGTATAGTACTGGCAAAACTCTTTAATATCGAAAGGAAAATTTTATGGTCAACTTCAATACTGTATACCTACAAAACCATGGTTTTTAAGTTCAAAAAGCGAATAAAATTGCTACATTGACTATAAAATATGTCGCTTACGCTTGGGTCACTCATGTACGCCAGTCTTTTCGGCAAAAAATAAAATTTGAGACCACTCAATCTGTGAATGTGGCCTTGACGAGGGCACTGCCAGATCACATACTTTTCAACTATCCGACGCTCCACTGTTCTCTCTATGATATGCTTCCCCAGATATCCCTCGTACTACTAACTTGTGCTACCTTTTATTTCTTTTTTTCTCCTTTGATAAACATTTAAATGAAATGCATTGTTATTAGGTAATAAAATTAAGTTGTGGATAAATAAATTTATATACATGTGTGTGTAATAAGAAGTATGTATCGTGTATAACCAGTATTATATTTATGTCTATTTTTTATTGTGTTGTGCTGTATAAGTCTTATCTGTTATTTTCAGATAAATATACCCAAAGGCAAAATTGATAATCCTAGCTGAAAACACCGATTACCCTTCCTGGACCAATCTCCATCGTATATTTTCTACTTAACCTACGGTGGCATTGGCGAAATTGTGGCAATACTGCAGAGGCCATTAAGTTAAAAAGTTGAAGTTGAATTGTTTTTATTGACCGAGCGAGAACTTACTTCGAGTGAAGCGTCTCTGCTTCAACTTAGACCAAAATGCTTTCGTATGTCCGGTTGTTCTCTTATACAGGTCTTCTAGCCTTCGCTGGGGGCTGCGAGTCATTGATTTTCTTGGACATAAATCCAAGAAAATCATTTATTGTTTACATTACATATCTAAATTTTTGGATTTCTTGACCCATTGTAAGTTATGCAAGGGCAGAATCGTGAGGTCTACAGCTCGGAGAGCCACTAGTATTATATCTCGTTGAATTCAGAAACATGTATGCTATAAACCTGACCTTCCTGCCTTTTTATATTGATTATAATGGAATCGATTGAATTGTATTCGATGTTATGCTGTAATAACGTCACTATTATTGTGTTGGCAGAACTATTTTCGTTTGTAATGTTGGTGTAAAACAACTTCAAAGATGAGTTGCATACCAAGAAGGTGGGTGGGCAGTGCCAACTCTCAAAATGTTACCACCAACTTAACTGTGCAGTTCTCGAGGGCGCTACTGGTAAAGGAAATCAACTACAAACTGTCACAATGTGAAGGAATGTTATAGTTCTTTTTTTTGCCGCCTGAACAGATAAGTTGGTGGGACCAATGGTTCTGTGGTTGTTTTCACTTGCCGTAAATAAAGTAACTTTGTATCAGTGTTGGATTTCGTAGTATAATTATACTATGTGTACCATTATTTCTTGGTGTGTAGTATGTAATATAGGAATATCAATATACTACTCGAAAATACCATAATTTTATATTCCGGTCGAGCTTATTGTATTATTTGGTGAGCCTTATTTACTTTTTAATAGATATTAAAAAGTAATACCCTATACTATCGGGAAGGGCGAAACTAAGCGTTTGGTGTGATATCTGAAAACGATACTACTAGTGGCTCTCCGAGCTGTAGACCTCACGAGACTGCCCTTGCATAGCTTACAATTGAATAAAGGTTCACTGCGCACAATGATGGGGGAATGGGTCACAAAATCCAAATATAATGTATATAATGAAAGATATATAATGTAAATAATAAATGTTTTTCTTGGACTTAAACCAATGACACGCGGGTTCCAGCGAAAGCTAGTTGTATGAGAAATGTGTAGGTAAGTAGTAAATATACATTAATTTTACTTTGTAATGTTACAATTACATAATTTTGTTGTTTGTGATCTAATTTTCTCCCGTATTTATCTCGCATTAATATACTGGCTACAGGAACATCGAAAATAAATAATTGATTGTACGAGAGAGAGAGAGAGAGTGAGAGAGACTCTATCACTTATAGGCAACATGCGTATCAAGGACGTTGCCATTGTATTAAGCGCATGCGTCCATTCTTTTAACACCATGTAATTAATATCTTCGTCATTTAGAAAAAAATCCAAAAACTGAATCGATATTTTTTTTTATAGGATTAACAAACCTGCTTACAAAATTTCGTGAGAATCGGTTAATAAATGCGACCTGTAGAGGAGAACAACCGGAGATACGAAAGCATTTTTGTGTAAGTCAAAGCAGAGACGCTTCGCTCGAACTAAGTTCTCGCTTGGTCATTAAAAAAAAAACCAAATTTGTTCTTGATTGCGTGGGTTTACCTCACGCAAATTCTGATTGTGAAAGAGTGTTCAGCATAGTTACAATGCGGAGCGAGTTGCATAGACTTCATGATACCTATATTGCGATGGGTATAATAAGAGAAAGTAAATCAACATACTGCATAGAATTTATGCCGTTTTGACAACATTTGATGTCGTGTCATTTCTAAGGACCTTGTTCCAATTGACGAATTATTCGATATTAAGTCTACTTGCCTGGATTTATGTATATTTTTGTCGCAAATTAAGTGAACAAAATATTATTTACGATTAACGAATGCATTTTTATTTTAATTCAAAATAAGAAACGCCGAAAAACTAAACGTATAAATGCGATATAAAAAAATACATGTAACGTCAAACGTGGTATAATTTTGAATGAATAGTATAATTTTATTTTTCATGTAGTATAATTTTTTAAGGGTCTGAATCCAGCCCTGCTTTGTATGTTGTTGTCAGTGTTGCCAAGTTAGCCATTTTTTGGCTATATCTGGCAACATTTAAGATCTATTTAGCCAAAAATATCAAATAATATTGGCTAAACATTTTAGCCACAATTTCAGCAACTTTTAATTGTTGACAATGCTAAATATTAAAAAAGGCAAAAACTATAACTTAATAATACGTACTTCGATTCCGCAGTCGTGTGCTTCTTGCCAAATAGGTACCCATGGAAGTGCTGGATCCAATAGGAGAGCAAGAAAAATATTATTTCCTTGTTTCTAACGAACCAGAACCATCAACATAAACGTCAAATGATGTAGAATTAACCTTTGATTAGAGTAATAAAACGTTTTTATAAAGTTATGGACTTTGTTTTTAACCCAGTAATTAATAATTTTAATTGGCCACTTTTAGCAACTTATTCGGGTACGACATTTTGTACATTCTGGCACCTTTTTAAAAGTATTTGGCCATTTCTTGTTTCATAGACTTGGCAACACTGGTTGTTGTGTATCTGTTATCTTTTGTTGTTGTGTTTTTCAAGGTCAACGTTAAATTTGAAAATTCTGTGCATAAATATTTTTAAATCACTTCGAAAAATGCCTCGCAGCAAGACAAAACCACGTTCAAACGAGAACACTAGTAATATTCATGCACTTAGCAAGGAATTTGAACTTCCAAGCAACATGGATGTAAAACCAGAACACAAGGATCTTGGTACAAATAGTTCCCAACCTGATCTAAGCAAGTTCAAGTACGAAAAGAGACCACATGTTAAAATTGAGTTTGAAGGGAGCTCCCCAGTCAAAGATGTAAGAAAAGCAATTAACATTTAACATTGTTATTTTTTATTTTTATAAATATCGTTAAACGGGGCACATTTTGGTACTGGTTTAGTTTATAAAACATCGACATATTTGGGACACATTTTGGTACTGGTTTAGTTTATAAAACATCGACCCACAAACACAACACCCCTAAAATCGATGTTTGACATTAGAGAGTTAGAAATTGAAAAAAAATCATATATCAGTAAGGGGAGGATTTCCCCTTCTCATGGTCTGCCCATACCCCTAGCTACTACTACTCTACCTACTAATGATTAATCTGTGCCATCCCCCTTTAGCAATACTTGATGATATAAAAACCACAAGGGTAAACAAAATGTCAACCACATGCAGTTATAAAATCTTGTCAGAATTATGCAAAACATGTCCAATAAGTATTTAACATGTTTCTTCGATACCTATATACTTCTCTAAGATGGAGTTGCCTTCATCATATATGTTGTCATAAACAACTTCCATTTTTCTACTCAATCCTGGAACTGGTTGGTTGTGCTGCACCAGATTTGTGCACATTCTGCTGAGTCCAAGATCCCTAGTTTGTTAGAAATAAAGGAGGTTGCTGATTCTGGTTGAATCTGCTAACTACTATTTATTTCATGGATCATTTCTTGAAAAGAAAACACAAGTGTCCCAAATAGCTCCCAACACATTTCCTATAATTAGTAAAAACTTACGTATAACAGAATTGCTTCTTATAAATGAAGCATCAAGCTAATAATAATATTTGTTATGTGGGAACTTTTAAATTAAATTATTAATTAAATTTTCTCACCATTGAAGGTGTTGCGCTACGGGAGATACCTAAATTTTTAGGCAAAAACAGACACTGACAAGTGAATATTAGACGTAAAGACGAGATGAATTTACGTAGCATTCTATGGATTTGCGGGTGCCATGTCCATAGCGTTGCAGAGGAAGAGGCCCAAGTCAAGGTGCCTGGGACTTGCAACCCAGGGAGTAAGGTTAAGGGGGCCCTTTATGGTGTATCAATGCTGCCTTTCACGCACAAGCCTCCTTTCCTGCCCAAACATATTTGGTAAGATCCTACTAATGCCGCATTGGATACACTTTCTAGGATGGAAGTTATGGTTGTTCTTGACAGGCCAAGGTCTCTGAGCAGGTTATATAGGAATTTTGCTGGTATACCCATTGCTCTACAGCATATATGTTAACCACATAACAGAATTAATAGCTCAGTGCGTCTAGCCCTTTAAAACCTGCGTAACCCAACACCTAATAATTTAGATTAACTTGAATCTTAAATCAAAGAAGCAAAACGAGCTACAGCAAAATCCAGTTCCAAAGAATGGCATAACTACTGTGGCGGGGTAAATGAAACTAGTTCTGGAGAAATATGGCGCAAGATGTGCTGGGTTAAAGGGGTGACAGGAGGAGTGGTCCAGATCTCTGATGATGTCAGAAAAGAACTTTTGACCTCCTTGGCCCCTGGACCTGGACTTTGTAGAGTCACCGTTGCCTACACTTCACTCAGTTAAGCCATTACTTGAAATCAACTATACATTACACGAGTTACATAGTTGCATAAAAAAGAAAAACACTGCACCAGGCTCCAGATGGTAAAATAACTTACTCCTTGATATATCATCTGCCTGATTATTATAAGCTTATATTAATCAAAATATATAACATGATTTACAAAGAAGCAATCATACCCACCCAATGGCGCAGGATAAAAATTATCCCCTTACCAAAACCCAATACTAATTCTAAATGTTTGCCAAAATTCAGACCCATTTCATTGATCACATGTATTTGCAAATTTTTTCACTCAATGATTGCTAAACGATTGGAATGGCATGTTGAGAAAAAGGGTATCCTTGCACCAACTGTGTGTGGGTTCCGACGAAGTCAATCATGTTTAGATAGCCTAGTCAGATTGATTGCACAGATTCAAATAGGTTTTTCAAATGGCATCCCTACTCTAGCTTGTTTCCTATATATTGAAAGTGCATACAATAATGTAGCTATAGTACCATTCATTTGATAATTTGCCACTACAAAATAGTTAAACATGTATTTGTTTTAGGAAGTAATTTTTTACGATATTATTCATATTCAAAAACACATTGCATAGTATATATAATTTAAAATTACTATTTGTAATCAATTTATTGCCATTATGATGTAATTGTCACTTTAAAAACGTATCATTTACCAATTGTTAGCTACAACAAAGAGCAGTGACTCGCGCTCGAGTCTAGACAAAGGCGTGCTGACTCAGCTCGAGTCTATATAAAGGCGGGCTGAGCAGCCGGCCGCTCATTCTCGATCGTGCGCTCGTAGAGTCAAGACCTCCTGAGGATGCTTCATGTAGAAGCGAAACGCGTCGAAAATTCTTCCGGTTTTGCTGCGTGGCGTTTGTGACGTCACGTCGGCTTGACAAGAAAAGGCGGGATTGTCACTAGATTTATTTTTGTATTTTATAAGTGTTTTATTAAAATATTAATTTGATGTTTTCATAAAATATTTTAAAAATATTTGTTATTATTAAATATGGCTTTCCGCAAAGTAACGCCTGAACCTATTAATTATTGAGAATGATAGCGATAAAGTGCATGCAATGAGCTTGGAAATGCAAAGCGGATGGAATTTTGGATCCCATTATTAAAATTATATCTTAACGCCTTTCAGAGGACCCTCCCAGACCAAAGTTATTTAGTAAGATGGGGGAAAGCCACCGAAAAGTCTTGCGGTATTTGTCGGGAGGCCATAGGTACAGCAAGGCACCTATTGGTAGGATGCAAGGTGCTCCTTGACTGGGTCATTATTTACGCCCTCATGATAGTCGTCTCAAAATCAAACGAGAAGCAGCGAGTCTCTCGGTAGCTAGAGATAAAAAAAGGTTTGACCACGTACAAACGACAGGTTGCTTTTGTAAAGGAAGGGTCGTCTACAAAATCGAAATACCTTACCCTATATCTTAGGCGCAGCTGCCGATTGGGCTCTTTTGATGGACACGTATGAAAAACACTACAAAATTCCTGAGGATGTTGGTGTTTTGTCATCCAGACCAGATATATTTCTATACTCTAAAATCTAAAACGCATAGTACTTAATGTGCCGTCATAGAACATATAATAATACTATGTATAGAATGGACACTCCTCTCACCCCGCCACCTTTTCTGAGCTGTCGCTGAGCTGACTTGAGCACGGGACGCGCACGCGCACGATGACTTGAAGGCGAAGCGTTATGATTATACGAGTATTTTAAAAGTTGAGAATAAAGTAAAGTAAATTTATATCACAGAAAGTATAAATGTATGTTACATTACAGTTGCTTAACTAACCCTAAGAGTAATTTAGACGATACATATCTATTATAATATTATGTAGCACACACTTTATATTATCAGTGGGCCCCAAACTCGGCCTGGCCTGTATCTTGGGACCCGTATGACCACTTGGGAAACACACTTCGGGTATGCAAATACATCATGACATGACGGATTGGAAATACCCCTAATGGTGCCAAGAGTGTGTTTCCCATGCAGCCTGCTATAACACACTGATTATCTAAGGCTGATTTATCGCGCGGCCTACTCAGATGTACTGAAGGTGTGGTTAAACTATTACAAATATAAAATAAAATAATACTAATAATTTTACAGTTGTTTTTGATCCTAGCTGAAACTTTGCTATTCATGTTGTATAAGAATTTACAAGAATACAAATAAAAAGTAAGCCAAAGTAGTAATTACAAACATTAAAGTAAATTACATTTAATTAAATTCGAATCAATAATCAAATTATTATAAACATTCTAAATTTTACTGTTTGGTATAAATGTGTGAAAAGGGGGAACTATGAGAATAGGTGTGGATGAGTGAGTGTGAGAGGGTGTGTGAATGGAGAAGGCGTGTGTGGGAACATGTATCTTAGTATTAAAGTTAAGGATTCAGCCTCTGAGTATATAAATACTATTGGTATTTACATTTCTTACGAGTACGTAAACTTACTTTAATCATTGATTGAACGTGCGTTACGAGTTATTGTAGACGATTACCAAAGCTTCGGTTTGCACATAGTTAAGTGAAAGCAACCATTTTTTCACTTTAGCTCTAGCTTTCCGATGTGAGCACTCCTTTAGGTCACATACCTTACACACGGCATTATAAGTAAACGTTTGGGAGTAAGGTGGGAGACGACGTGCGAATACTGTGTTAACATTCAAGAGAGGAATCCTTTTTGGGCGTCCTCTCTTGAACGTTTCGGGGAAGTTATTATGTCTTACAGTGACAGCGCGCGCTATATACAGTTGCCTCACTGTGAGGACGTCTACTATTTGGAAGAGAAGGTCCGTTGGGTAGCGGTGCGGTTTTCCGAGCATTACTTTTATAACAGCCCGCTGAGCTCTTTCCAACTCAATCAAGTGTGTCTTGGCAGCACTACCCCAAACGCCAATGCAATATTGAAGTAAAGATTGGCATAATGCGACATAAACCAATTTCCTTACCTCAACACTGGCGGCTGGCCTAAGTATTTTCATTAAATAAATGAGTTTCCTTGTCTTTTTAGCCAAATAGGAGATATGTTGTTTAAATGACAGGTTTTGATCGATTTGAACTCCAAGGTATTTGATTAAGGGTACTCTTTTGATACAAATACATGCACAGCTAAATTCCTCTTTATCAAAACATTTAAGTTTTTGACAGTTCATGATTTGAATTTTAAGGTTGCTCAAAGGTACATCTGGCTCAGTAGCGCGAGTTATGTGGAATGGGATGAAATTGGATTTCGTCGCATTTAGGGAGAGCAGATTCAAATCAAGCCAGTTTGCAATGACGGACATGCCCTTTTCTGCTGACCTTGTTGCACTTTCCCAGTCTATGCCACAAAAATCGCCACTGTATCATCCGCATAACAGATGAGGTCAGCTGAGATGTCCAATCTGAGAATGTCATCCATGTACAATGTGAAAAGGGTTGGCGAGAGAATCCCGCCTTGGGGGACTCCATAGGCGACTGTACGCTCGTCACTTATGTATTCTCCGATCCTAACCACCTGACATCTACCGCTAAGGTAACTGGAAAACCACGCCAGTGCGGTTCCACGGATGCCAAAACTTTCTAATTTCTTTAACAGGATAGGAGTTGAAACGGTGTCAAAAGCTTTGGCAAGAGCGAGGAACACGCCCACGCTTCTTTTGCCTTTGTCCAGATGAGACGTCACAGTTTCCACCAGAAGTTGCACGGCATCCTCAGCCGACAGTCCACGTCTGAAACCAAACTGGTGATTGGACAGTAACTTGTTCTTTTGAAGAAAATCAGTGAGACGCTTATTGACGAGCTTTTCTAGAATTTTTGAAAGTATACTGAGAAGCGAAATTGGCCGATAGTTTTCCACGCTATCTTTAGGCCCACTTTTATGGATAGGGGAGACTACGGCCTTCTTCCAGTAATTTGGAAATATGCCAGATGACATACTCAGATTGCAAATGTGTGCTAGTGGTTCAGCAATTGCATTTACAGAGAATGGGGTATTCTTGTGCTGTTTACGGTTGCTTATCAATTAAACGAGAAAAGGATTGTTTGTTATGAATAATGATTGTTTATTATACTAGAAGAACATAAATTATTATTGTGTTTGTAATTATTATCATAACTTGTATAAAATGTGAACTTGGAATTATACTTTTGGTAAAGTGTAGGTATCTATTATTTTATAAGTAATGGAGTGAAATGTGAAGTAATGTTACCTACTCAGTTGTACAAAAAAAATACAAAATACTTTATTTACCAAAATGCACCTATACGCTTATAGGTCAACTGTAGACATCACACTAGACGATAAAGTACGTATCGTAATGGCCTATTTAGATTTACAATGAAGTATTTGTGCTAAGCTGACAATTATTGAATAAGATTGCAAATTAAGAGCTTAATTTTCAAATATGCGAAACAAAGATAAACTGTAATATAGAATGTAATATAGGCACCTTGACTTGGGCCTCTTCCTCTGCAACGTTATGGCCCCGGCAGCCGCACGTTGAATCCATGGAATGCTAAGTAATTTGTCTCTGTCTCACTCGTCTACCCTTTATTTACACAGGAAGGCAGTGGATTGTGGCAGCCACCTAATTGGAAAGATTTTCTCTTAAACCTAAGGACTATGCGAGCCAATAACGATGCCCCTGTTGATGTCATGGGATGCCACATGAGTATGGATCAAAATGCACCACCAGAGGTACCTTCACCTTTGAATAAACACGTCCATTTTTAAGACATACTCATATGTTTAGCATATCAACTATGATTTATCTGATACAGAGCTCAACTTTAGTTTATGTGACATCAGTTTTGGCTTAAATTTTATATGGATGGTCTAGGTCTAGTAAGACTCTGTAAAATTTCAGAGTGAGCGGATGTTAATGGTCTAAGAGTAATAAATTAAAAAAAAAAGTGTTATAAGTACTTACTGCGCCTCAACTTCAGGTGTTGTTTCAATACCATATCACAAAAGCCCGAAAATATTCCCAAAAACTGCTATACAATGCCATAATTGGAACCCACTTTAAATATGGTTCTTTTCTTTTAAATCGCTACATTGCAGACTGGCTGTACCCTACGGGATAGATCAAAATAATGTAGTACAGTATTAGTAGTAGTAATAGTACACCTTAAAAAGGTCTACAAAAAAGTCCGTGATGGTATATCTGTTAGGGATAACCCGCAATAACCATTTTTATCCTTTTTATGGCTTTGACTGATGAAATAACAGCAAAGTAATTATAAAATTTATAATTTTAGGTCTATAGATTCCAATGTCTTATATCCCTGATGCTGTCAAGCCAGACCAAGGATCAGGTGACATTTGCTGCCATGGAGCGTCTCAGGGCTAGAGGCTTGACTGTTAACAATATTCTGGCAATGGATGAAGAGGAATTAGGCAAACTGATCTATCCAGTTGGCTTTTGGAAGGTATATTTTTATATTCCTTAAAAAACAACAATAACTGTATAACTTGAGCAAATCTTTATGAGCTTGGGCTGACTTACCACATTAAATGCAGTTTACAATTTTTTTTTTATTGTGATGTGTCAAGCACCAGGCGAACCTGATGTTAAGCGGACTTACCTCTGCCTATAACAGATGCATTTCGTCACAAGTCACGAATTGCAGTGCGCCCGTCACTTTGAGACATAGTTGTTAAGTCTCATGTGCCTGTAATTTCACTGGCTCTCAAGGTCTGCTGCCGGAACACACCGTTAGGTGCTTGGCGACAGATTTTCTACTTGAGGGTGGTCGCTAGCCAGGCGAACATTCGCAAAATGCCCTTCCACAATGCGGTGAAGCTCAAGCTCGCGGCGGGATTCGAACCATGGACCTGCGGCACGGCAGTCCATAGTCAGTGCCACTGAGCCATCACTGCTTCATATGGACCTTTACTACTGTACAGGTCTCTTGGTGTCTCGACCGGTGCTCAAAAGGTTTTAATTATGTCACAGTGATGGGAGGTACAAGTCTCCCGGACGATGTTATGCGTCTGACTGCGAACGTCGCGTTATTGTGCTTTAAATATTCTTCCCCCCCCCCCACTCAGCTGACAGTCCCCAAAACTCCATGCCATATGATATGATCAGCCGGTTGAAAATTTCTGTTATGAGTTAGTATGGCGAGTAATATCAAATAGAAGAAAAATTGATACCCCATACAAGTAACGTTTTTTGTTTTTGCCCTATCGTTAATACAGCAATACATGTATAATTTTTGGCTGGAAGAGATTGCTGTTATTGATAAGGCCGCCCATTGTTACACTTGACTGTAATCCTTCGTATTTTGTTTTATTGTAATGTAGTGGTGTGTAGCCCGTGGGGTGCCGGGCTTGAATGTCACCCTCTCATTGCTACCTGTGGGTGTCGTAAGAGACGGCTAAAGGTAAAATACCGGAAGGTGGGCAGCAGCGCCTTCTGAGGAACTGATATCTTAAACTGCGATCCCCAAGACGTCTGCCAAGCTTGGGGATTATGGCAAATCCCCCCCTTAATGGGGGAGTCTGTGTTCAACAGTGGACAATCAGGCTGATACAGTACAGTACAGTGATGTGTACAATAAAGAGTTATCTATCTACATGTAAACGTCAAACTTGGTATGATTGTAGACCAATAATTTACCAAGTATAGATCATAATAATCTAATTATCGGACTGTATTTAAAAATTAAAGTGTGATATACTGTGTTTGTACGAAATTTTCAATATGTGAGTCCAACTCGCTTTATCCCTTTTTTATTAGTTTTAAGTAAATCATGGGATTTTTTTGTATTAGTCCATATATTGAAAACTACTAAACCGATTTTGATGAAATTGCATTGTTCCCTAAATTGAAGTAAATGTAAGCGAATAAAGAAGCCACACGGAGAACGTTATTGTATACTTTTTATCCCGAAATTCAGCACGGTTCCCTCGTGAAATGGGATGAAAGTCAAAATGTACACTTAGTTATAATTTATTAACGCGTAGTCCGATTTCAATTATTCTTTTTCGTTACAATAATGATGAGTGAGCCCGGAACCCCACGGGCAGCCCGGCACCCGACGGGCAGCCCAGCACTCCATGGGCTATTGAATGGAATTCAATGAAACTTAACACGATTTGAGTTCATACCACGAAGAAGGTTATTGTATACTTTTTATCCCGAAATTTAGCACGGTTCCCTCGGGAAAGGGGATGAAAGTCAAAATGTTACTTAGTTGTACTTTATGAACGCGTAATAAAATTTTAACTATTATTTTTTTGTTAGAATAGTGATGAGCGAGCTCGGAACCCCACGGGCAGCCCGGCACCCCACGGGAATCCCGGCACCCCACGGGCAGCCCAGCACCCCATGGGCAGCTCGGCACCCCACGGGCATCTCGGCATCCTTATTTAGATTTGCCAGCTTGCTAAGATAAAACTCTAAAATCTGGAACATTCGCCACAATCTATTTTTTTAACTATCTATCTTTTGCCGGATACATTTTGGAGTCTGCGCAATGGAAGTGTACAATCTTATATATTTTTGTTCTACCGCCAAACAAGGAGAACCTCGGCAAAAAGATATCGTTTTATAATCGAAATTCCAAAGAAACGCACAAAGTACCTACTTTGCTTCAACATTTATTGTGCGAACCGCGAAGGAACTCTCTGAGTTACTTAACTACTGTCTTCTGGAAAAACAAGCTGGGAGTTATCAAACCCAAAGTAAAAAGCTCCTTTCTGAGCTATGCTTTACTAAGAGTGCTTCACCACAGACCACAAAGTTGCTTAATATGAGATAAACAGTGCTCAAATGTGAATAATTAGTTTGCGGGTACGGCAATCGCGTACGAAGTCGCGGGTGGGTACAGCTAGTAAAATATAAATTGAAATTTTTAAATCATGATTTGTATTGAATTACATGAGAAAAATTAAGAACATAGTTAATGTTAATTAACCGAGCGAACACGCAGTGCGAGCGAAGCGTCTCTGCTTCAACTTACATAAAAATGCTTTCGTATGTCTCCTGTACAGGTCGCATTGCTCAACCGATTCTCGTGAAATTTTTTGAGCAGGTTTAATAAGCCATAGATTCAGTTCTGTAACTTTTTCATAATGTTGGAGATATGGTGTTTAAAAACTTATAAAGGAAACGTATGTCTGGCAAATGCTATCGAAATTAATGGCTATACCTAATATGCCCATTACCAACCAATACCTAGGCCATATAGCCTTTGTTCTTTACGTTTAAAGCAATAATCTAATTAATGCGAATAATTAAAAATAGGTAGACATATAAATATCATACGCTCCTTGGTCGTTTACCGTAAAAAAAAATGCGATCGGTACGGGGAGTATTGCGACGAAGGGGCACGGGCGGCGGCGCGGCGCGCACTCATGTCAATGAAGAAACGCAAATTTCATCAGTTTTCAGTATAGATATATATCTTACAAAATCACAAATATACGATATGATAAATTTAAGTCATGTGCGGGATTCGAAACCGCGTCCATATAGGCATATCTACTTATGATTTTTGGATTTTGTGACCCATTCCCGTATCAGCGTGCGCAGTGAACCTATATTCAATTCTAAGCTATCCAAGGGCAGACTCGCGAGGTTTACAGCTCCGAGAGCTACTAGTTTTTAATAGAATTATGTAATGTAAAATATTTTCCTTATATTTAAACCACAGACCATTATTTCTATCCCTTTTTTTAATAAAACAATTCACGCTACACACACATTTTTGCGCTAGCTCAGTTAGCCCGTGGGGTGTCGGGCTGGAAAGTCCCTCCCCCCTATTGCTACCTGTGAGTGTCGGAAGAGGCGACTTAAGGTAAAATAACGGGCAGCAGCGCATTCTGAGGAACTGATATCTTAAACTGCGATTCCCATGACGCTTGCCAAGCGTAGAGATATCACCGCTTAATGGGGGCTGTGTTCAGCAGTGGACAATCTGGCTGATACAGTACAGTTAACACGTTTTTTTCATAATTTTTCCCTATACAACGAACAAAATGAGTACATACTGAACTTATGGAAACAATTTTTTCGCGACTGTGCTTATGTTTATGAGTATTAAATTATGACACGCGTGCGGGGGACAGTGACTGGTGCAGTAACGGGGCAACCGATCACCTTCTCCGACGCACCTCACCCCCCTCGCCAATTAGACCCAAAATATTACATCTGCACATTCAAGGTCAGCGCTATAGAGCTATAAAACGATGATGACACCTATAGACATTGACCTATATATACTAGACGCGACATCTCAAACGAGGATAGTCGACCAGTGTAAGTATGCCGCCTGGTATACTCTCCCCCACACACAGCTGGACACTCATAGAGATTACACGCGCTTTACGTTCGAAAATTGTGTATTATCAATGTGTATTTTGAATACACAATTTTCGAACGTAAAGCACGTGTAATCTCTACGAGTGCCCAGTAGCGAGTGGGTGAGAAGATGCCGGCCGGCTTCTTTGCACTGTACAACTATCTTCGTTTGAGATGTCGCGTCTAGTATATATAGGTCAATGCCTATAGACAGTATTTCGTTAGATACGTTTTTTCGTTGGACTTGAGGTCCCACGAAGTAGTGTGTCTACTGTTTACACACTACTACTACTTCAGGACTTGATATCTATTGCGACGCTTTATGCTACTTGACGAGTAGCGCAGTCAAAGATGTCGCCAACAAGTAAAAAAAATCAACAGTTCAGCTTCCCATAGCATTATTAGAAATGTACCAGGACAGTATTCTTGGTTTGCGGGTTCAAGTCCCGCTGGAAGCTATCCCTTTCTACCTGAAATAATTTCACACTATTTTCAAAGAAAGCATTGTTACATAACTTGAGGATATGAAAGAAAAAATTTTAAGTAACCATTTTTTTTTTCAGACTAAAGTAAAATACATAAAAAAGACAACTCAAACCCTAAAAGATCAGTACAACGGAGATATTCCCGACTCTGTGGATAAACTATGCAAACTAACTGGAGTTGGGCCAAAGATGGCACATATATGCATGAAGGTTGCTTGGAATAAAGTTACTGGAATTGGTAAATTCATTTAAAGTTAAAATATTCTACAGTTGCACTTTACATGTCAATCAATATGTTTCTAATGTATAAAAAATTATAAAAATTACCATCATATATAAAAAAATATTGCATAACGCGAATGAGGCCTACCTTATGTTCGGTATCCTTTGCATATAGCAGTCACAAGTGACGTACTGCACTGCGCCCATCACCCTGAGACATTCAGTTCTAAGTCACATGTGACAAATTAACTGGCCCTCAAGGACTGCGGCTGGAACACTGTTAGGCGCTTGGCAACAAATTTCTACTTGAGGGGAAGCTAGTCAGGCATGCATTCGCAAAATGCTCTACCATGCAGTGAAGCTCAAGCCGGCGGTGGTGGCAATCGAATCATGGACATACACTACCAATTATTTTTACAGCTGAAAGCTTAGCCTTTCAATTAATAAGAGTGCTAATATGGTAAGGAGCCCTGTTATGCGCACAATTAGCAGCGAAACCACACTCACTGGACGTGAGTAGTAGCAAGTTGCTCATATGGCGCAATATTTTCCCTTCATTGAGATGAGGGTATGCTAAGTTTAGCCTGTCATCCCTCTAAATAAAATACTTAAACCAGCATAAAAGATGATAAATAAAAAATTGCTAAATTCTGAGAAGAAACTTTCTAACTAAACTAATCTGTTTCAGGTGTGGACACACATGTTCACAGGATCAGCAATAGAATATGTTGGGTAAAGAAACCAACATCAACTCCAGAAGATACGAGAAAAGCTCTTCAGAGCTGGCTCCCTTTTGATCTCTGGAGTGAAGTGAACCATCTCATGGTTGGATTTGGACAAACTATTTGCTTACCTATTGGCCCAACTTGTCATGAATGTTTGAATAATGATATATGCCCATCAAGTGGGATTACAAAGAAATCTCCAGCAAAAATAAAAACACTTGATATTAAAATTAAAGAGCCATCTAAATCACCTAGAAAAAGAAAAGTTTCTCCCAAAAAAGAAAAAAATCATGAAGAAGACAATGAAATGACAGATTTTCATAACTCTAATGCACTTAACATTGGAGTCAAAGCTCCAGAAAAATCTCCTCGTAAAAAGAAGACACCAAACAAGGCAAACAAAGAAGCCGATATAGAGGATTTAGGCAGTAATCTAGGAGGGGTATTGCAAGTTAACATTTCAACATTGCCTCGAAAAAAAAAACTCACTTCAGATAAAGAAATAGGCTCTGATATAAATGACTTCCAAGAGAAAAGTCAAAAGCCTGAACAAAAAAAAAGTCCAAGAGTAACAAGAGCTAAAACAAATAATCTCAGACCTCTAAAAACTGATACTGCCATAGGTCAGTCAGAAAAGATAAAAAAGGCACAGCCAAAAATAAAATCTAAAGAAAAACCTTCAAAGAGTGAGAAATGAACATTGTGGTTTGGAAAACATTTTGTTTTTAAATAACCAAAAGAGGTTTCATGTGATGGCAGTACTTTCATGTGTTTGAAATATTATTCCTACCTCATGATATTTCATTTAAATGGTTTTGCATGGAGATTGTGATAAATGAATAGTAACTAAGTTGTTGTATTTTAATTATGTTTATTTGTATTGTATTGTAGATCTTTATATGTACCTCATTAATAACTTCAGTAAATACCTCATTATTTATAAGTTATTATGTTGCATTTATTAATCAACTAAAAATTATTAAAAAATTTCAAACATTTATTTTCGTTTACCACCTTTCTTCTTAGATTTGTGTTTTCTCAGGTCAGCTTTAGGCTTCCGCCCCTCACTTTTACCATTCCGTGGATCAGGCTTTCTTGATCCAGGATTAGTCTTTTTTGGGTTTGCTTTGGATTTCATATGGCTTTTCTTCTGTTGAGATTTCTTTTTATTTTGTATTCTATCTAATTTGCTCTTCATCTGGAACACTTTACTTTTCTGAACTTTTTTTGTTGCTTGTTTCTTGAGCATACTCTTTATTTCCTTTTTGGTTTTCAAGTTATCATCACTACCTTCTTCATTTACATCAGATTCATCAGCACTTTCTATCTCTGATGCCATACCTGATATATCTTTGATTTTATTATCTTTCATCTTTTTGGGTTGTTTTTTTACAACTTTTGCTTTAGGTCTATTTTCACCTATGACAAGATCTTTTTTTTGTAGGGTGTCTGATGAGAGTTCTACAATCTTTACATTGACATCTTCATCCTCATACTCTTCCTTAAGTAATTGTTCAATATCTGGCAGAGGGCGACTGGAAACTATAAGTTTCTTGTATGATTCTTTATTCTGTGGAATAATTATTCTTTTTACATAAGATTCTGCAGAGCTGAGTACAAAGAATTACCAACATACATGCTATGGCCTATATGTATTTATTCTTCATATAGTTACATAACATACATAGTTACAGAGGTAACTAAATAATTAGTCGGATTTTTAATCAGACGGAGTAAAGTGACATTACGAGTGTTGCTACTTTTTTACGATACAAAAATAGTGCTGTGTTTGTAATTTTACATAATCCACAATGTAACAAAAATGTTGCAAATGTTTTTACTTAATTTATACTTGTTAAACAATTAAATGCTTTAACTTTTTGATACATTAGTTACAAAGTTCAAACATATTTTATTAAATGTCCACCACACTCATAGTACCGCTCATAAAACTGAACTAGAAACATCACTATGATTAAGATTTGAAATGTGACATTTCAATATGTCAGTTTACTTCGTCTGATAAAAATTTTACTATAGCAGTATTGTAATACAGTAGAGTAATCAAAAATGTAGTTTTTTGTTACAACCATATAACAATAAAATGGTAGCAAAGTAACAGGTAGCAATAAAATGGAAATAAGTTCATCACCATCAACAGTCATAACATCGACAATCCCCACACTTGTCAGGCATCTTAGGGATTGCAGTGTAAGATGACAGTTCTTCAGAAGATGCTGCTGCCCAACTGTTGTATTTTTTTTTTTTTTTTTTTTTATGATAGGTTAGCCTTTGACCACTATCTCACCTGATGGTAAGTGATGATGTGGTCGAAGATGTTTGTTCAGGCTAACCTAGAAATACTGGCTCTCAAGGACAGCTGCCGGAACACACCGTTAGGTGCTTGGCGACAGACTTTCTACTTGAGGGTGGTAGCTAGCCAGGCTGTTTTCCTTTCTTTGCCTCTTACAACACCTACGGAGAGATAGGTGACATGCAATTCTAGCCTGGCACCCCACAGGAAAATTGATTGCACCATATACTTACTTTAATGATATCTCAGTTTTATTATCGGACAGTAAGAACTGTATACATTGATAGTTGACATCCCTTCCCATAGAACTGTTTGTGTTTTGAAGTTATATAATAAATAAACCAGGAAAGGAATTTGCCAGTTTTCTTGTTTTGTGATAATTAATCTTGAAGTCTGAAGTCAAACAGAACTTCTAATAGGATGCTCTATTTCGACCATATCGATTCTGTAATGATTCCATCATGCAAGTTTCACTCAATCTACTTTCAAGTTTAGTGGATTACCTCTAATTTTATTCGTTTTCTTTCTTCTTTTAGAAGCTGCTGTATTTCTACTTGTGCTTTTTTTTTTCTTTCCAATTTTCTTTTGCGAAACCCACAAAGGAAATCTCTGTAATAAAATAAAATTAATTTTGCTGTTAATTTTCTACATGAGCTCTACAAATTAGTTTATGTATAAGGTGTAAACACTTACTTCCGTTTAGTCTCATCAAATACTAAGCTAACTTTCTTTCTTTCGTGATTCTTGCTTTTTCTCTTCCCCATAGCTGCTTTGTTTAATTTTTTTAAAGAAAATATGTAAGTAAACCACTTTGCACGCGACAGCACTCCGCAAAAATAACCTACAATACAAACAATGTTTTGACTTTTGACATATGTAGTGCGTTCGCTTTGACAAGATTGAGATGATAGCGTTTATTGCAGTTTCATTCAATATTGGCACTAATTATAAGCGTTCGGAAAGCAATTAAAAATTTAGTTAAGTAGCTGATACTTTCGCTCACCAATGATTGATTCGTCCCAAATCGGACAAAGGATAAAGGGCTGAATGTCATGATAAATGTCTACCTTGTCCTATTCCAAATGTCACACTATTTTTCTTGAACATTTTTTCCGCTAAAGTACGTAGATCCCTGTAAAATCCTTTTGAATACGTGTCCAGGCCTATTTCAACGGTTTGCTTACCATAATAATCTACATTTCAGTACCCTCAATACCACAGTGTCCTGGCCCCAAGGCAAAGACAATTCTTTTGTAATACTTAATTACAAAAGAGTGCAACTGTAAACAATTTCTAAATTTTTTACAAAATAGAGAAATTATTTATAACGATAACTTCAACACATTCCACTTGAAGGGCATTTATAGGAAAATATTTCATAGCACCTGAAATTATACGAATAAATTTGTGTTGGAATGAATCAAAGAATCTTATTATTAATATTATCTTAACTAGATTTTATTTCATGGTTCTAAGCGCATAATTGTAAAATAGCACAATAAAAACGGTTTCATGATGGTATTATAAAGAAGTTTTTGACTGTATGGATGAGATTCGTGCCCCAGACTAAGCACGACGAATATTTATATTATTTCACATTTATATTTTGATTAAATTTAATCTATGTGTAAAGCAGATAACTTAGTCTAAAATAAAACCTAAAAAATTTGTTTGATAACTAACATTAAGGCAAAAGTCCAGTGGTCACTAATACAAAGATCCTTCTAAAAAAAAGTCGATTACAACTAGAGTAAAGGAAAACTGTGTGATATACAGGACACGGGAAGAGCAATCTTTTTAATTCCGCTACGCGGTGACATTAAAAGCGCTGTACGAATCTTGTTTTCGAGTAATACAATCGCACCTTATAAAATTCAGTTGTTTATTTCCCTAATAGAAAAGCATCCGCCTGCAACTGCAGGTTTCCACCTTCCCGAACCTCCTGAACAGAATAATGACATTGTTGAGTTTAACCCTCAGGATATTTCTTGTCATCATAAAGCACTATCGCGTGCTGAGTGAAAATCACATCCACAGAATTGAATAGGCATCTGGTGCGATATAGGAGGACGCGGGTTCGATTTTCGTCCGGAACAAAAAAATGTTGTACCCCACAGGATGTTTCTGCAGTAGCATCATATGTAAGAAACCACGCAATTAATTACCTTTTCAGCATTTTTTGGCAGAATTTGTTCTTCAAGTTGAGTGGTTAGTGTCACACTAGAATGATGTCTAACTTCAAGGTGTCGCTCTAGCATACAATCGTCCTATAGTGAGTCGCAGTACAGTTTTGTCGCACAAGCGTTAATCGCACATCCATTTATCGAACTCACATAGAGTCGCACTAGAATGATGTCGAACTTTGGCGTGTCGCTCTAGCGTACTATCGCTCTATGGTGAGTGAGTACAGTTTTGGCACACAAGCGTTAATCGCACATCCATTTGTCAAACTCACATAAAGTCGCACTAGAATGATGTCGAACTTTGGTGTGTCACTCTATCGTACAATCGCTCTATGGTGAGTCGCGGTAAAGTTTTGACGCACAAGCGTTAATCGAGCATCCATTTCATTTAGTAATCTATGTTCAATTTGTTCACTCACATAGTACTGTCGTGGTTTGAGTCTGCAATTACTTGTAGGTTGTCGTATATTTTAATTATTATCCTAGTACCTTGTTATCAAAAGGCATACCACCGGAAAAATATACACATTAAAATTGAATTGAATCCAACATCGGTACTTCGTGAAAGCCAAAGTGCGATCGGTGCTTCGTGGAGCGAGTCGTACTAGTTTGGTGTGACTGAACGCACTCCTGGGGGACGTTCCAAGGCTTAGAGTGTAGTAATTGTTTGGTTGTTTTATCTTACTCAAAGGTTCGGAACGACCCGGTTGTTTTGTAACCTCAAATATTTAGTTTTAGTGGACAACTAGCAAATTAATTAAGCGTCTATATAGACGTTTAATGATATTTAAAATGCAATAACTACCGCTACCTGCAAAATACAAAAGAGTGCCTATAATTCTCTCATCAAGAAATGTCAAGGTCATGTTAGTTAAATATACAACATCTTATTATATTTAACTAACATGACCGATGACACATAATAACATGAACATGACTGCGATTTTGATAGTTAAAAAGTTGCAACAACCGAACACTACTCGAAGGTTGTGAACGATGTTAGAGTGAAAAGTTGCACTCCGAGTGCGCTCTAACCAAGGTTCGGAACGGCCCCCTGATATGGTGGACTAGGCATTGACAGTGACAGCTGATACTGCCTCCAGGATGTATAAAGTTATGCGTTTTGTTCTACTTGAGACAAATCTATGGTGGATCGCGAAAATCGTATGATCGTTCCATTTAAATATTGAATTAAGATCTATGGAACAATATCTGATACAACTTTTTACTTATGTAAAAATTTTGCATATAATCCATTTTTTTCTCTTGTACTATGAAAAACCAAATTATAAATACGAGATTACAAACTTCTTCACTTTAGATGAAATAAAACGCCAATGATAACGCTGAACTATTGGCATAAATCCAAGAATTTTAAATTTTCTTGCTGTTCATTGGTGGAGTTTTGTAATTATTTTTCTTTGTCAGCTGGTGCGCAACCAATCAGCGCATAAGTCCAGAATAAAGACGGACTCATCAGCAGCATGGCTGTCAGTATAAATTTGAAGCTTGGACGATGCGTTTCCTCTCGTCACGTTGGGTTTTTTTGTTTGTGCATTTTGACGAAAATGATATCGCGTGTGACTTTATGTGGCCTAAAATATGGAAAGAATTGAGTGCAGTGACTTGATAACTGTGTCATTACGCAAGGTGAGCGATGATTAATACGTAATTGGAGGTAATTACCAAAAGGGAAATTATATTTCCTTTCGTCCATTCGTAGGTGGGTCGTGAATAAAATAGTGGCAAAGAATAATCGATCGGGAGCTATCTACGTATGCTGCTTTCGTCATAATTTAATTTGGGCAATTCAAGGTCATGTAAGAGGTCTCGAGAGCCCAAGTGCATGTAATTTAGAGCAATCGATACATCGCTATTAGTGTGGGCCATATGTTGGGAAGAGAGAGGGTGGATGGCGATATGTTGCGTAGACCACACTGCGTACCGTTACCGCACTCGATGTTTTGATCTCGCTATTCATATGCTTTCTGAATCGGTACTGTGTTCTAGCGTTATTGAAAGCTTATCCATAACAGAAACGCAAGGCCTTTTACCCGCATACGCTGCGGGGATATTTTTATAATATATTAAAATTTTATAGCAAAACTTTTTGTTACCTACTAATATATTTACAAAATCTATACTCTGAAAATATTAACTGTATCACCAAACTTACCATAAAAAAATCAATAATCAAGAAAGTAATCACAAGTACCCACTTATATTTTGAAATGGAATTCTGTGTAATTGCATGCAAAATATATTTCTACACCTCTATATTAGTTACCTAACTAAAATCTACAGAATATGTACCTTTTTAACACAAATCATTACTCACTTAGCAATCTATGGTATCACTAGTGGTTGCCAGGTCCATTGCATTGCAAGAGAAATAGATATTGGTAATCTGACATAATAACCTGATTTATAATAGAGATGGGTAGGTCCGAGGATAACTCGGAGTTACATCCGGTAGTACATCCAACTCTAAAGACCTACATCCAGGTTCCGTGTCCGTTGCACCCATATGGGTCCGGCTACTCAATATGATCAGTGGACTGCGGGATCGCGAGAACAATGCAACGACAGTACAATGATTCAAATTCAATAGCTTAAATTATACGAAACATTTATTACTATTAAGTAAATACTGTTTCAATAATGGTTGTGTAACATCATTGATCAGTAAAGATATTATGTAGGTATGTAACATAAAGGTAGGTAGGTCATACTTTAATTATATATATTATATTTATTATTTATTATATGGCAATATTGGCATTTAGCATTTTTTTCAGCACTGTAACACGCTATTTATTTATAGTGATTAAATGACACATAGCAAAACAAACAAACAAAATACGAAAAGCATTTTAAGCAAACGTCTCGCTCAGTTTGATCGCTTTGCGTCGCACACTTTGTTCGATCCGCTCGCACCCGCGCGCCTACGCAGTCCCACCCGATCCGCGCGTCACCGCACCGCCGCGCCGCCGCCGACACGCGCCGTGTCCAGGACACGATGCCGCTCCGGAACGCGATTCAGTTCCACTACTCTGTGCCTCACCTCCGACTAACTAGGCAATTCGGTCGGCCGGTACTGTTGGATCGGTATCCAAATTGTGGTTGGAAGTACATCCATCAATAACGTGAGTGATGCGGATCCTCGGATACGTATCCATCCGGACCTACCCATCTCTAATTTATAACCTTTAATACATTGTAACTGATTATAGGCACATCACCCCTGTGGGAGTTTATTTAGCACTCATTTCAAAACAACTTAATCCTTACACATCCATTGATTGATCCTATCTATTTATACGGTGGACCTAAATACTATAGTACAGCCATGCAATTTTGGCTTACAACATGTCACCAATAACACATGAAAGTCAATTTGTTTATCTTATCACCTTATGATTTAATATGCAGTTGAAAACAGAATTACAATAATCTTAATAACTGAATGATTTGCATATAAATATTTTTCAATTGAATAGTAGAATTTACTGTACTATTTCAGCCAGATTGTCTACTACTGAAAACAGCCTCCCACATTAGGGGATTGCCATAATTCCCACGCTTGGCAGGAGTCTTGCGGATCACAGTGTGAGATATCAGTCCCCCGAAAGCGCTGCTATCCATCTTCTGGTGTGTGAGCCTTAGTCGCCTCTTATGACACCCACATATAGAGATGGGGGATTGACAGTTTAGCCCGGCACCCCACATGATATGTAGAGTGAGATTTAGATCTGGATAATTTATTACAAAATTGTATGTCAAAGTGACATACAATTATAAAAGAATGTTGATATTTGTTCATTTGCGCAATATTTGATACAAGGCGTTCCAATTATTATATAATATAATAATTGGACATAATTATATCAAAAATAATAATTATTATTATTATTATTGAATAATAGGCGAGCAGCCCCAAGCTGATGTGCCTATATCTAGGTTGGTGTGTGTTTGTCCATAACTGTTTATAATAACTATTAAATTACTATTGTTCCACTTCCACTATTAAGTTTATTTTCACAAAACCACTTGTCAAGTCTACTCTTAAAACTGTTGGTAGATGGAGCATCAATCACTTCCTTCGGTAACTTGTTCCACAACATCATCACTCTGTTGTTGACGGAGTGATGTCCAACATTTGTCTTTGACTTCCAGCAAGCGAGTTGCTTATTATTATTACATCATGCTCGAGTAGTATAACTGGGCTTGAAGATGGAAGGCAGGTTAGACCAGATGTATTTGCCCGAGAGAATTTTATAGGTTTTGATGAGGTCACCTCAACTACACCGGTCTTGTAGGGTTGGCAGTTTTAAAATCTCTAGTCTTTGATCATAGGTCTTCTTCTTCAAGCAATAGGGTAGTTTGGTTGCTTTTCTCTGCACACTCTCTAGTAAATTTATGCCTTTGACTAATAAATATAATATTATTTTTGATATATGGAATATCATGCGCAGTTCTAGGTATACTTGCCTCATAAAATATGTACCTAACAATAGTTTAGCCTTAGTAATAGTTTGTCATTCGCATAATAAGGGCCTGTTCCATTAACCGCTAAGAACGTAAATTTCGATAATTTTGATCACATTCTGCGTCTGTGGTTGTGATCACGTGATCGTTTGTAACTGTCATCCCCGTTCCATTTTTGGATAAGAACGCTAAGAATGCCACTAAAACTTGCAACTTCTGTCACTTTTGACATTAGATGTAGCGTTTAAGGCGAAAATAACGCCAAGACCCATGTGGAAAACTTTTTGGGAGTGTGATCGTTTTTAGCGTTTTTAGCGAATCTCACTCAAATGAAACGCACCCTAAGTTATGAGCGCAATTAGTTGTCTTTTTCACTTTATTGAGCGCATACATTTGGGATAAAAGGATTCAGTTTTTCACATGTAGGTAAGTAAGATAGACAATTTCTGTTAGTGTCAATTATAATACCTAGCATAATTTAATTAATTCCTTAAGGATTTCTATATATGTGCTATGAAATGTGAGGTTTACTTTCCCTCAACAATTTTATGTATCTACCTACTAATATTATAGTATATTGTAATTTTTTTTTGAGATTTGTTGCATCTTTTATGTGTGTTCGTGTGCATCTTTTTTGCTACAGCTGATAGGCTAGCCTTTGACCACTGTCTCACCTGATGGAAAGTGATAATGTGGTCAATGTTCACATGAACCTAGAATATCTGGCTCTCAAGGATAGCTTCCAGAACAGACCGTTAGATGCTTGATGACAGATTTTCTACTTGATGGTAGTAGCTAGCCAGACAGGCATTCGTAAAATACCCTTCCACTATACCATCAAAACGTCTTCAGCTATTAACTGCAAAAAGTAGAAGATAGGTCTCAGAAAAAAATATGTTTCACTCTGTCAATGTTATCAAATTTTTACGACCATAAAGTTATGATAACAATAAACAAGGTGAAGATAAACAAGTTTCATCATTCATTTGCTTTTAAAAATTTCATTAACTTTTGGTATTATGTTATATCATACGTACAACTTGTGGCTTTTCATTTGCTTGTTATTAAGCATTTAAATTTTTTATGTTTGTTTTTCCTTTATTGACAAAACGATAAGACGAATTTACTTTTAAGATCCTACTAATGCTGCCTCGGATACACATTCTAGGATGGAGGTTACTGTTGTTCTTGACACGCCAAGTTCTTTTAGTAGAGAGTATAGTAGTAGCTTCAAACCGAATTAAACTTCTTTTTTTAATGGAGACTGTATTAAATGATAAAATTATAAATTTATAATATCGAAAACTCTATTTTTTGTTAAGAGTCTTTGAAAAATGCCATACTGAGGGCGTAGAATGGAGAGACCTCGTTTTGTATGCGAGGGAGCAAAACAGAACAATGCAATATTTAATTATAACGGAAAATAAACGGAAATATATCACATGAAGTAATCATTAGAAATAAAATTTGATCTGATATATTTACTATATACCTATACACAAAACGTTATCAAGCTAAATCTTAAGATTTGTATTCATAATTTTCATCTAAAGAGAGAAATATACCAGGCACAGAATTTTTTGTATCCTCTAGAATATAAAATATATAATTTTTTGTTTCCAAATTTTATAATTATAATTATTGTAAGTCTATAAACTTAGCACGTCTTTGCTGCAATGCTATCTGTCTGCCCGTTTCCGTATATCACGGACAGGTCTCTACCTCGATAACGGAATGATAAAAAAAACGATATTTAGATATTATATTGTGCATAATGATGATCTAATATCAAATGTTACTTAGAAATTCACCTATAGGGGTGGATAGATGCAGGTTCGAATCCGGCACATGAAAATATTTTTTTCTCTTTTAAATTTGTAATTTTGTAATGTAATCCGCAGAGCAGGCGTTATTGCAAACATTACAATATTAAAACCTACATATATATGTTATTAGAGAACGTTAACTTTTATGATAATTTGAACTTTAAGGGAAACTAAGTACTTCAAAGTGCTTTCCGTTCAAAAGTAGTTACGTCATATTTTAAATTCAAAGTGTATTTTTTTATGAGATAGGAACACAAACGAGCTCATGGTAAGTGATCACCGTCGCCCACAAAGAAACGCAACAGCAGAAGTCTCGAAAATGCGTTGCCGGCCTTTAAAATATACCTTACAAACTTAATAGTTACCTACCTATTTAAAAAGCTGTATTTCAAAATGATTCGTAAAACTCTTTTTGTATGAGAATAGTTATTTTCGCATTTAGAAATAAAATAAATAATAAAACGAAAAACTGGCAAATCACAAGCATAGATATTTATATAAAGGACATGCATGCCAAAGTTTCACCGTGTTTGAACACATGGTATGTAAAGTATGACGAAACTAAGTTTGTACGAATAGCCCTAACAAGACTCACATTAAGAACTCGTACTAATGTTATAGTACAGAAAATGAAGATCGTTCGGTATCGGTCTTCGTAGAGAACAGTACACGAACGAGACGATTCGAGAGGCTGACGTCGTTGGCTTCTGAAAACTTTTCGACACGTTCCCCGCGTCGTTTTCCAAAGCAAATAATAATAAGCAACACATATTCTATGAAAACGTTATCAATAACGCAACATAATAGTGTAAGCGTGGGAGGTGGAAAAGCGTTCGCGATAACTGCACAGATAACGTGACCTACCTAATAAGTGGTAAAACAACATCCTTTGATTCGATAAGTATACCTAAACTGGAACCAGTTTGCGACGCAGCTGCAGCTAATAACAGATGCCCTGTTTACCCAAAACAAAATAACCGTTTGGTTTCCTCCTTCTCGTGCCACATTTATAGGCCACTAAATCAGCAATCAATCAAATTAATCGACGCACATTCTGTGGCCTCTTGATAGCGCTAGTGGTGTAACTGAACTTTGTGAACTAAATATAGACATTTTTAAAGTGATTGTGATGTAACAAGCTTGACGCCAACCACATTAAGCGATAAACTATGCATATACTGAGAGGGTAAAAAAATAATTAAAAATGTTAACAAAATGTTAACCGCCTATATATTACCGTTTCGAAGATACAACCATAGTAGAAAGAGTGGTAGAGTGGCCCCTCTCTTTCTACTATGATACAACCCTTTGACGGACGGACATATTCTAGTACAGAAACTAAACCGTACTATTATCAAACTGTCCCTTTCACGCTCGGCGGGTTTGTCATGCTGTTGAAAGGGACAGTATGATAGGAGCATGTTTTTGTTTGGCATCTCTTGAATTTTTGTATTTATCTTACGCGAAGACATGGATTAGTCTTGGACACTAGGATTGTATGGCAAGTGAAAGTTATATTATAGAAAGGCGCAAGGACGTGACAAGATTATTGCGGTAGACCTTCATTAAACGTATGATGGCAGGGCATTTTTGCATGGTGACAGGGCATTGTACCAATGGCCGACTGGATGGCTCCACCCTCCAGTAGAAAATCTGTCGCAGAGCACCTTACAGTGTGTGTTAGCTAAACACCGACGTGTCGCCAGATATATTTTGGGTCCCATATGGTCCATTTCGCATTAATAAGCATACATTTTTACACGATATTTATTTTAAAGTACATATTTCATATTTTAAATTGTAGTCAATTGTACTCGTAGATACTGAATTTTTTTTGCTCGTAGCAGAGCTTGCTTTTTTTGCTTTTGTTATTTTGCGGTTGGAACGTTAGCTGCGTTCATTACTTGGACTGGTGACTGCTATATGGTATTTACTACTGAAGCGCTTTTTTGCTTCGGAGGACACGCTTATTATAGCAGTCGTTATAGGATGCTAGGTAGGGCAATTTGAGTTACAATAGCAATTTGAATAACAGACCAGCTAGCTACCACACTCAAGTAGAAAACTTGTCACCAAGCTCTTAACGAAAACGGAAATGGGTGTCGCAATAAGTTTTTTAATAAGTACTTATTTTCCAAAGCTCCCATAATTCAAGGTTTCGATGAAGGTTTAGGGAAAAAATATTTAAAGAATTCTCTTACATCATAAGTTGTTAAGAGTTCTGTACTTGGGCTGAACCGAGTCGAGCATCAATTTTACAGCTTTCGATAAAGTTAACCATTAAATATTTTATGCCGATGTGTTTTGCGCGTTGTTGAATTTTCGATGCGATAAGGCGACGATAACCTTATATACGCGTAACTGGGTTATTGGACGTTATGTTTGATATCGGTGTGCGCTGCGCTGCGCCGCGACCCCAAAACCGGACAGATTTTACTATCTCCAAATCTGTCAAAAGAACACTGAAGTTTTATAAAGACGCGTATACATAAGTGCGAGGTAAGTAGCGGTGCACGAGGAAAAAAATCCACCAATAAGTTTACCTTATTTTCGTAGTCTCGTTAAGCACTGCTCTCGTGGGAAAGGGCTGGTAGACATAATGTGGTCGAAGGTGTTAACAGGCTTAACCTAGAATTACTGGCTCTCAAGGACAGCTGCCGGAACACACCTTTAGTTAGGTGCTTGGCGACATATTTTCTAGTGGATGGTGGTCGCTAGCCAGGCGGGCATCTGCAAAATGGCCTTCCACCATGCGCGTTGAAGCTCAAGCCCGCGTAGGGATTCGAACCATGGACCTGATGCGTGGCAGCCAGGGCCACTGAGCCATCACTGCTTAACTGTAATTATGTTGCTTATGCCACTTTATGTGTGTAAGTTACACAATGTTTAATTAGTTTACCTACATTGGAAATTTAGTTAAGAACATAAATATTGTAAATGTTTACCTACATAACACTATGTTACAGCACAGAAGGAAGTTGTTGACAGCTGTAACACAGGTTCGACCTAGCACAGCTGCCAAAGTCCATATGTCAAATTGTAATGTTGTTCATAAGATCAAATTATATATACCTACGTAATAGTTATTTACTTTAAAGGCTTGCTCAAATTAAGATTATAATGTAGGTATACAGGGTGGAAACTTTCAGCGGGGCAGTAAGGGAAAGTACCTTATCCGTTGCAGCTACTCGGAAATGGTCTTAGGAGACTATCCATATTTTTTATGGAATTTTGATCCCCATTAACAGATTTTCAAAAAAATTACAGTTAGCAAGAAAATAGCCATTTTACACAAAATCATTTTTTGATGCCAATCGATCCTGTTTCTAATACTGATCAAAAACTTCTATGGGGTCCCATATAAGTTTTTGATCAGTAACCAACGTTGGAGTACTCAAAAAGTCACAAATTGCAAAAAACTTTTCCCCGTACATTTTGTGAAGAATTTGTGTAACCGAAATACAAAAAACAATATTAAAGACCAATGATCACGTTTAATTTAACACATGTCAAAAAGAAGGCGTATTAATTTTATTTTTTTATTAACTCTTGCTAAGTGTAATTTTTTTTGAAAATGTGTTAATGGAGATCAAAATTTCTATAAAATTATGGATAGTCTCCTTAGACCATTTCCGAGAAGCTGCAACGGATAAAGTACTTCCCCTTACTGCCCCGCTGAAAGTTTCCACCCTGTTTATTATTATGTATTTGCTATACTGAACGTGTTTTTTTGGGAAATAAATTTATTATTATTATTATGCTTTGTTGCAGGGGATGATAGCCTGACACACGCACAATGACGTCACGGTAAGTTTTAGTATTAGCATCTATTCTGTGGCAAATGCACAACGTGCGACGCCAATTCCTCACAATGTAGAGGAAAAAAAAAACAGCATCTATTGTATATATATATAGACATTCACAGCCATATGACTTAAGTATACGTGTGTTAGCACGCGGGTGCGTTTTACGATGGGAGCATTTTTATCCAATCAAGCGCTTTATCCCGAGCGCAAAGCGCACAATTCAAAGCTGCGTGCGAACGAAGCCAGCGAAGCGAAGGGTGTATTTTGGTCACAGTTGTATTTATATTTTATTAATGAAACATGACAAGTAATATTAATACTATAAAAGTACGAAACCCTAAAACGAGCTGCGTCATATCTTGAAGAAAATTGCATTGAACCACTTGAGCGTCCAATAAAACTCCAGACCGGGGGAATTTATTCAATAAAATGCCGGTTGCCGTCTGATTGAATTATTCAGTAATTGAACTGACGATGTGACCTTATCAAGTCTTTCATTGGGAACGACGTAAGCGCTGCATATTTTTAGACGTTGTTAGACGTTGTTGGTAATGGACGCTGACGGGGGAGCCTATTGAAACGGATTAATGGAATTGAGTCTTATTACTTGTAGGTATCCTGTTGAATGCGATTCATTGAATGTAGGCCATTGGTCCAGCCGTGTGGGATGATATACCTCCTTTCAGTTATAAAGATATTCAAGGATAGTGTACGCGTGAAAGACTTCTACTTTATACGTACAAGGGCGTATTCCATTTGACGCTAATTTCGTTATTTTCGATAATTTAGACCCCATTCTGCGTCTATGGTTGTGATCACTGTGATCGTTTGTAACTGTTCTCCCCTGTTCCATTTAGGATAAGAACGCTAAGAATGCCACTAAAATTTGCCACTTATGTCACTTTTGACATTAGATGTAGGTAATTCAAACTGTTCCAGTAGCTTCATAGCGTTTATGGCGAAAACAATGCCAAGACCCATCAGGAACAACTTTTTGGGAGTGTGATCGTTTTTATCGTTTTTGGCGAATTTAACTTCAAATGGTACGCACCTAACCTAATATAGAAGTTGTTTGACAGAGAGCGCTTTATACACAAACGTAATAACTTGGAAAAGGTTTGAAAATGTAACCTTTAGGTTGTCTGCCGGTTTCTCAATACAAAGATCCGTCCGTATAATTCAAAATAGGCAATAAAATTAATTTGCAACGCCACATAACGTTTAACAAGCTGTAAAAACATGGTTTGGTAGTTTCCAGTATTTTTATTTGGTTTTACGGATGTTCTTGGGCGACGGTGATCACTTACCACTAGGTAAGCCGCCTCTTCGTTTGCAATCTTATACCATAAAAAAAACAGTAGTAGTGTGTTTAGTTGTGAAAGGTTCTGTGGCAAGTTTTTGAAGCGCTCGTAGCGAACCGCTTAGCTGTTCTTAACCGATCAGCAAAGTTAAGCAACGTCGCCCGCGGTCATGAGTTGGATGGGTGACCGCTAGTGACATTACTACTGATCGCTTCCGTGCTTCCGAGGGCACGTTAAGCCGTCGGTCCCGGTTGTTGTCTAAGGATGGCAGTCGTTATAGCATGGTGGTAGGGCATTTTGCGAATGCCCGCCTGTCTAGCTACCACCCTCAAGTAGAAAATCTGTCGCCAAGTACCCAACGGTGGCAGCTGTCCTTGAGAGCCAGTACTTCAAGGTTAGCCTGAACTTCATCTTCGACCACATCATCACTTACCATCAGGTGAGATAGTGGCAAAGGCTAACCTATGAGGAAAAAAAAAAAGTGGAATTGCTGGGCAAACGAGACAAACGAACCAACGTCTCTGTGTGATGTCAGGCAGTGTCAGGCAGGACGAGGATGGTGACACTGCATCTGTATATAGGACAGGCGTGACCGGATATCATCAGGCCAGTGGCTTTATGTCTCATCGGACCACATATTCTTAAGGATGTGTGACCTGACTCTAGTACATATGCGTAATGCTTTCCATACGAAGGTAGTTTCATGAGTCTTCATACTCGAAAACTTGCAGCGTGATGTAGCCAATACAGCGTGATTGTTCAATAACTGATATGCTGGAAAGTCATGACGAATGGTTGAAGATGGTATCAGGCAGACGGAAAATACGAAACGGCTCTCAAAGGCAGCTGCCGGAATCCAACGTAAGAGAATGAGATACTTACTTGGTAATTACGCTTCTTTACTCGAAGCTGGACTAGCTAACCAGTTGGGCACACGAAAAAAAATGGTAATGAATATATTTAGGCGTTACTTTGCGTAAATCCATATTTAATAATAACAAATATTTTAAGATAACAATTTATATTTTAGAAAAATACTTAAACAATATTAAAAATAAATAACTAGTGACAGTTCCGCCTAATTTTCCTTATAGGCCGACGTCCTGTTAAGTCGAGCTGTTAGTTGTTTAATCGAGAATCGATCGTGCACTCGAAGAGTCAAGACCTCCTGAGGATGCTTCGTGTAGAATCGAAACGCTTCCAAAATTCTTCCGGTTTGGCTGCGTGGCGTTCGTGACGTCACGGCGGGTTAACAGAAAAATTAGGCGGAACTGTCACTAATTTTATATTTTTTTATGTTTATTTCTAAAATATTAATTTAGTTTTAATTTAAATATTTGTTAGGATTGTTATTATGAAAAAAATATTTAGTAAAAGTTTTAACGATTGAAATTCATGTCGCAAAATAAAATTGTTTTTGAAAGTTTTCGTAGTAAGTAGATACCATAATAGTGGGTTACTTAACATCAGAGGCACATACCTGACCTGACCCTCGAGTACACCGTTACGACTATCATAATGATAGAAACCTTTGATCTTAGCACTTAACTGCGCCTAGGGTGACCTCTGGGTGGCTTTAGGTAAGTGAAATTTCTGTTGGCATGTGCAGCACTCTATAAACAAGTAGGGGGGAATGGGAGCTAGTGGGTAATGGGAACCAGTCTGGTTTTGGTATAAATATACACTTTTTAGAACGCGCCTTGTTATTGCTGCAAAGGGGTACGGGAGATGTATGTCCGGCCCGCCCCGCATCGCGCCCACAGTTCAGACGCACATCGGTTATACGCGGATTGATTGAAATTTTTATCGTTTGTTGAAGTAGAAAGTAGTAGAAAGAAAGTTAAAGATTGTGTTAAGGTGATAATTCTTTGTAAATATTCAACAGTGTTTTTACAAAATTGATGTAATTCGAAAATGACCATTTTGGGTAATGAAACCAACTGAGTCCCATTACCCCACTGGCGGTAGTGACTACGTTGAAGAGGACTCGAACATATGTATGATTTGTTGAGAATCTGGAAAATCTCACGAGCTCTGGTACAGATGCAGGACCTGTGCTGACTGAAGAAATGCTCAATGATTTGGTTCTGATTCTGCCAAAGACTTTGTTTGTGAATTTATTACTCGTTGTTAATTATTTTTACGAAACTTAGCTTCAACAATTTGATTCTTCCTTAAGGTATTTATAAACATTTTATGAACAAATGTTTCGTTATGTTTTAAAGTACAAGTATGTTGTTATGTTTTAGTACGTGTTTTTTGCACTGGTTAACATTGCCCAATTGGTTCTTATTACCCCATCCAATGATTTCGATTACCCCAACTATGGGAGCCAAAGCTACTCTTTTTCTGAAATGACGATTAGGTATATCAATAGTTATGTTTTGATTAGATTACCGATGAAGAGAACATAAGGCTGATCAATAATAATATTCAAAACACCAAAAAATTATAATAGAATCTTCATTAAGACAAAAGTAATAGCTAAACAATTTTTTAATTATTAAAGTAGAATGTGTCCTGACCAATGAGGTATCAATTCAATTCAAGTACACATTATCTGTGGTGAGCGCTGGTTCTGAGCCATAGACCAATAACAGACTTTTTCCGTTTTGGCGCTATTTCGTACATACGAATTTGAGTAATATTTTGTTGGATAAAAATTGTATTTAATGTAGCTACATATAGCCATGATATTAAATAAAGTAGTGTATGCAACTGCATATAGTTCGGTGTTATAACATTCGTGTAATCATATTTTGAAACTCGCCTGCGGCTCGTTTCAAAAAACTACACTCATGTTTTAAACCCTATATTATATGACAGTTGCATAAACTACTATTAAATGAAGTCTTTAACTTTAAAATCGTTCAAGTTGTTAAATTTAGAGTAGCTACAGGGGTTATCAGAGGCGAAAGGTCGGTCTAGCTAAGTTTCTCCAGCGAAATTGGGTCGGCCAAGTACCTATCTGTTGGTGAAGAAACGATGATGCATTTGACGATAGAGTGCGCTTGCTTCTACATAGAAGTATTTATCAATATATTGCTTGAAATGGGATTATCTCACTTGTAGTCACGTGACAATTCGGACGACGATAGAGCACGCTTACAGTAAAGATACCTTCATCTATGTGACTTGAAGAGGATGTCTCTAGATGAACATATTTACACCTTTTTTTATTTATGACTGATAGGCTAGCCTTTGACTACTCTCTCACCTGACGGTAAGTGATGATTTGGTAGTAGATGTTATACAAGCTAACCTAGAATTACTGGCACTCAATGACAGCTGCCGAAACACACTGTTTGGTGCTTGGCGACAGATTTTCTACTTGAGGGTGCGGTAGCTGCCAGGCGGGCATTCCCAAAATGCCCTAATAGGATGCAAAACCTTTTAGCATTACTCCACTTTTTGCTGAAGGTACGAGCAGGTACCTTTCGCATAAGTAGGTATTCGAGAAGGTACGCGGACTTCCCGTTTTTTGAATCTGATCTGATTCAATTATTTATTGTCCTTAAAGTTTTGAGAAAAGATATATCTAGTATCTTATTTTTCGATAGGTTAAAATCTTTTCATATAAGTCTGGTGATCGTGGCGGTAAAACGAGACATTATTAGTGGTTTCAGGGTCATTATATCTTTTGTTATAATATGTTTTTTTTTATGCCTGATAGTTTATCTTTTGACCACTATCTCACCTGATGGTAAGTGATGATGTGGTCGAAGATGTTGTTCAGGCTAACCTAGAATTACTGGCTCTCAAGGACAGCTGCCCGAACACAGATGCATTAGGTGCTTGGCGACAGATTTTCTACTTTAGGGTGGTAGCTAGCCAGGCGAGCATTCGCAAAATGCCTTACCACCAAAAGTTAATGGGCGTGTCTATAGCCGGCCTAGATTTTGTGCAAAAAAATGTTTGTTCTTGAAGCAAGACAATAGAGAAATACTTTTGTATGGAGAATAACAGGCCGCCTTGCCTCTCAAGGTTCTTGCGGCTGTGTACGTGGTTGTCATCCATGAGAAGATATCTTCCATTAGGTTCATTAAGTCCTTGGGCTAAATATATGAGCGTCGTAAGAACAACTACTACAACGTTCTACTACTTTAACGTGAATAGAGTGCTGATTTCATGCTTCGTGTAAGCGTCTCTCAAGGAAGACCATTATCTCAGAAATGTTTATAAGCTTGGCACTTGCAGGAACTGTTACTATATTTACAAGGCCTGTGCTCTAATAGTAGAAGAGTATTTATGAGCGCAACTTATTGAGAAATCAATCTTTTTATTGTTTCGTATAACCGGTACAACGGTAACAGCAGTTACTATACTAGTTTTATTGCTAATAGTTATATTATAATATATAGGTTCTACATGCTGTTCTCCGGCTGGACCAAACTTGGTGGTGATACGAATTCTATGCGGTACTGTTCCATGAATCGTGTTCAGATTTACAATTAATGGCCTGTTTCAGAATGTTCGAGTAAGTTCCGGTTATACTACCCAGAACATAAGATAACTGAATGATAAAAATCAAGCTTTAACCGATGTATAGGCTAAATCAATGACTGTGAAACGCAAAGATAGTGTTTTATTTATTAAATATGTTCTGGGTAGTATAACCGGAACTTACTCGAACATTCTGAAACAGGCCCTTAAGAAATAAAAATATATTGGTATTGATAAAGCCGCGCATTGAATATGGAAAAACAACGATATTGTTTGAAGGAGCAAATTTATACAAACGGTTACCAAGTGAAGTGAAAGAATGTGATAGTGTTAACGCATATCGGAGTAAACATTAACAATAAAATCACTTATTATATAACCAAGTATGTATTAATTTGTATTGTATAACGTAGTATGCCAACCAAGCCAGAGGAGTCTATTATGCAATTATATTTTTAAGCTAATTTCATTGTTAGTGAATAATAAGTTCTTATGATAAATAAAGTTATTTTTACCTAAAGTAGGTCGTGTTGCACTTGAAATAAGGGACGTAAATACTATTTCCTGCCTTATGGTGGTAAGAAATTGCACGTAAGTAAATTTGATACATAAATATATAATTTATGTATATCATCTGTCTCTTTTGCTCTTAAGTAAAGAGGGAATAAGATAGAGATGTATTAATCTATGACAATATACATGAAAAAATGATTTTACATATTATTATAACAATGGAATTCACCAGCAAAACCATAACACAAAAAAGTTGGCCTGATAATTTTTTTGTGACTAAATTTTGTCGTGGAATTTGGAAGTTTGTGTTTATTATATCCTCGCATTAGTGTCAAAAGTAGAGTGTTCAGCTCGGGTGTAATTTAATTGATTATATTAAGAGTACCCTACGAACGAACCTAACGCTGTGAGTCAAATTCTACCATAATGCCATTTCCTGGACCAAAGAACTGGACTAGAATTCGTTCGAGGGAAAAATGCTGGATGACTGTCAGTATTATGTAACCCATTAACTGGGTTAATTGAGTGAGATGTACTGTATTACAGAAGTGTTGTTAATGTATTACAAAAGCAGGTGGATTCCAACACCGAGCCGAGCGATGGAATTAACTTAATTACTGATATTTTAGAGTTCCGTACGGAACACTTATTAAGGACGACACGAGTTTTCATAGCGCTTTCAATACAAACGTAGTTTCGTTATATTATAAATGACGTTATATCTACAATAATTTGGAGAAATCGTTTTGTATGGGAAATCTTATTTTCACATTTAGAGATGAAAATAAGTAATTAAATGAAATATATTTATTTGCAGCAATACACATGTAGGTACATATAGTAAATATTAATCTAGCATATAAAAAACTTATCTATTACTAAGTAAATATTTAATATTGTCTATCGCTGAGGTAACTAATTACGTAAGTTCCATAATTTCTGATCACTACGCAAGCCTGTACGTGAAGAACTAATACGATTTACGAATGAACGACGTAATGACGCCTCGACTGCATTTTATTTCCGAATAGTAAGATATTTGGAAATAAAATGCATATATAATATATGTTAGGTATAGTTCATTTAATTGTATTATAGCCAGAATTTGTAAATACTTACAAATTCTGGCTATAATACTAGATAAAGTACTAAATGAAATAAATAATACAATTATTTTATAATTAATAATTATTTATTAATACTGGCAATTCAGAAGCACAGTTAGGCTTAAGGATATGTAGCAAAATTCCAACGAGTGTGAACACTTGGTATCAATTTAAAGTATGGTGAAACTACACTATCTCTTTGATTGGTGATGATGTGATCGAGGATAGTAATTAAATAGGTTTAGATTGTCCGTTCACACCGTTAGTTGCTTTGTAACAGATTGTTGTTACTTGAGGTGGCAATGGCCCTTATGTGGTGAAGCTCAAGCCCGCAGCAACATTCGAACCTAGACCCATGCATGACGGTCCATAGATATTACCACTGGGCCATCAGTGCTTCGAATATTTTTAAAGCAGCTATGGCCGAATGAGATTTAGCTTTCAACGCATATTGGTGGGGCGTTTTGCGATTACGCTTGGCTACCAACATCAAACAGAAGTTGTTCCTGAAAGCCAGTTATTCGCAGTTTAGCCTGTTAACACCTTTGATCACATCATCAGGTGAGATTGTGGTCAACGTCTAAACGTACGGCAATAAAAAATAAATTCGCTGTTCCTATAGAATTAACTCAATATTGAGAGACTACCTACATCAAATAAAACTTGTTAGCCTGTACTGTTCCCGGCTTTAGCCTGCATTCCTCTGACATCTATAGCGGATATGCAGCCTAAGACAGTAAAATAACTATTTCATATCGTCCTATTAGATATTGAAAAGGAAACTCTTTAGAACACTTTTAGTTTGTTGTCCTGTATGTTACAGAAGATAGATTTAGCCGACTTCCCGTGAGTGGGATATGGGTAGGCAGATGGTGTTCGCGAATTGGGTTATGCATAAATTATTGCTAATAGCAAACTGCAACATAGTACTTGTAGATTGCCATGTAAAAAGGCAAACTGCAAATGGCACCATTGTTGGTTGCCATGCTCTACTTTTCACCAATAACACAATACAAAGTGTTGTAGTCCAAGTAAGATAACCCACGTCTGTTTATTTATATTTTATAAAAGTAGACAGTAGTAGTATGCATCATAGGTGGAGGGTGCGATAGCGTCGCGTTGAAATCTTGGGGTTCTAGGTTCGATCACCGTGTGTGGAGAGATATTAAGATTTTCGGAAAAATAAACTACAAGTACTTCGGTGTCTGGATTTTTTTCCTATTAAACGGGAGCAAAACATATCTGGCGAAATTTGGTGTTTGGATACCTCTACTTACCCCTTCGGGGTTACAGGTAGGAAGGGACGATAGTAATTTTTTTTTTAATTTTTAGTTTCGTACCCAAAAGTGGGGTTAGAATGTCACCCCCCCATCTCTACCCGTGGGTGTCGTAAGAGGCGACTAAGGGTAACACTACAGAGTGGGCAGCATCGCTTTCTGAGGAACTGATATCTCACACTGCAATCCCCAAGACGACTGCCAAGCGTCGGGATTATGGCAAACTGCCCCATAGTGGAGGAGGCTGTGTTCAGCAGTGGAAAATCTATCTCTACAGTACTGTTAGAAGTCGATTATTTTTTGTCAAAATTTTAACACTTCAATTCATAAATAGTCAAAATTTCGAGCGTCATATCATCCTATCCTTATTTCACATATTTGGGGGTCGGTACCATATGTTTATTACAGCACGGATGAGGGCATAAGAACATATATATAAATATATCATTATCATCATCAGCCGGAAGACATAGGTTACATATAGGACTATATCTTTATATACCTATGTGTAATAGGTATATAAAGATATACCTACGTGTAATATCTCGTTACTCTAACTACACAAAGGACCACACACGACCACAGTGTAGAAAGTGACCTTTGTTACATGGCTGGCCGTCTGCCAGAAGCCAACCCTCATTCCGAATGCTGTTGTAGGTAAACCCGGTGCATTTCGTCACTGGTGACTTCACGAAGCTAGATCACGCGTCGTTTCCAACGACCTGGGTCTCTCGACAATTTCGAAGAGCTGGTCTAGATATTCAGAATTATAGATATTGAATTGCTGTATGTTTGTTTCTAATTCAGTAATAGCGAGTCGGACTTGCTTCCATTTTGTGCGGAAGTGAGTCCAGCTCACACAATATAACTTCTAAAAAAAGAATGAGGTTCCTGAGGATAGTGTGCACGAAGCACTTTCCATACAAATTCCATACGTATTGTTGTTACTGTATATTGGACATTGATATTAAGTTTGACGTTTGTATGTATTAACGGTTTTTCGATAGAGTAAAGCAAACAACGTTAAAAATACACTTTTTTTGTAATATGGGTACCCCCTTTTAAAACATTTTGTAATTGTTATTATTTTCGAAACAGTGATGGCTCAGTGGCATTATAGACTGCCGTGCAGCAGGTCCATGGTTTGAATCCCGCCGCGGGCTTGAGCTTCGCGGTATGGTGGAAGGGCATTTTGCGAATGCCTGCCTGACTAGCGACCACCCTCAAGTTGAAAATATGTTGCCGAGCACCTAACGGTGTGTTCCGGCAGCTGCCCTTGAAAGCCAGTAATTCTAGGTTAAGCCTGTTCACACCTTCGATCACATCTTCACTTACCATCAGCTGAGATTGTGGTAAAAGGCTTACTTATCAGAAATAAAAAAAAAGATACACAATCCGCCATACTCTCACATATTTTGTGAAAGTTCAACCGGTAACCTAGTACCATTCCAGAGATAACTGTGTCAATATCAACAATTATTTTAAATGTTATATGTTGTTTGGCCCAGGTTGGACCGTCTGTTCGTGCTGCTGGAGGCGGGAGCAGGGCCTGCCACGCGGCGCGCGGCGGCTCGGCAGCTCGGTGAGGTGCAGAAGGCGCACCCTGAGGAGCTGCACCGGCTGCTGGGACGCCTCACCAAGCATCTGCGCTCGCCCGCCTGGGAGACCAGGGTCGCTGCTGCACAGGTTACTATATTTTACTCTATACCTCGTAGCAAGAGTGCCGGGTTAGAGTTGCAACTCCCCATCTCTTCCCGTGGGTGTCGTAAGAGGTGACCAATGGTAAAATACTGGAAGGTGGGCAGCAGTGCCTTCTAAAGAACTGCCATCTTACACGCTTCGCAGGCGGCTTGGGGATTATGGCAAATACTCCCTAAATTGGAGAAGCTGTGTTCAGCAGTGGACTTTCAGGCTGATACAGTAACTCTCAAGTGTCACCTTTTCGTAGAGAGTTACCAGGTACCATTCTCTACTTTGGTTTGCAATAAGTGTTATCTTGCCGGGATACACTAGTGATATTAGTCCTTAGCCATAATCCGGGACGTGTTGGTCTTGGCATCACATCCCGCCGGCTGAACCAGAGGCAATACTGATAACAAATCTACACGACTCTTGAAAAGACCTCGTTTCTTTTATATCCTTGAACAGTTCAGAATGCTCATTACAATGAACCGTAGTAAGGACTATATTGTTTACGGAAGTAATAGATAAGAGCACATCGCATGCGGGCTACGGCCTATCACAATGTAACTAGCGTACAATGCCACCTGCGTAATATTTTTAAGCAGCACAGTAAAGCAAATTGAAGATGAAAAGTAACAAAACAAAATTCGATGCAATGACAACCGAGCGGTAATAGCTATGAACTGCCGCGCCGCAGGTCCATGGTCCAATTCCCATCGCCGGCTTGAGTTTCACCGCATAGTGGGAGGGCATTTTGCGTATGCACTCCTGCCTGGCTAGCTACCACCATTATGTAGAAAATCTATCGCCAAGCACTCTCCGCTTTTCCACATACTCCCCATCGCGAGTCCACTAGCGCCCCTTCGCGCCTTCGGTGTACATAAAAACACTGGGGTAAGACAGATAAAGCTAGGTAGAAAGCTACTGTTACTGTATAATCTTCAATCGTTAGTTTCATATCGTATTTATTGTGTTGGTGTGTTCAAAGGATTGGTTGCAAGGTTTCATTTTTTTATTGAACATGTTTTTGGGTAACTTGGTAATTTAATATTCTGTTTAGAAATTCAGTATCTCAGCTGCAGGATTAGGTATAACTAGCGGCCCGCCCCGGCTTCGCACGGTAATTTAAAAAAAAATCTAAAATTGTCAACTTTTTTGAAAATATGCCTATGTTTATCAGAGATAAAGTAGAATTCTAATGGTGAAAGATTTTTTCCAATCGGTTCAGTAGTTTCAGAACCTATTCAATACAAATTACAAACAAACAATGAAACCTTTCCTAGGCTAAATTAGAAATACTGTATTCTATCAGCCACACGTCCACTGTTGACACAGTCTTCCCCATTAAATGGGATTTGCCATAATCCCTACGCTTGGCAGGCGTCTTGGGGATCGCAGTTTAAGGTATCAGTCTCTCAGAAGGCGCTGCTACCGGTATTCCACCTTTGGTCGCCGCTAAAGACAACCATAGGTAGTAATGAGGGGGGGGGGGGGGGGGGGGGATAGCCCCGCACCGACGAAAATTTTTAATAAAGAAAGGCATTCAATTCCGTGTTAATTTTATAACAATTGTTATTCGGTTGCTTTTTCATTTCACGTAATTCATATAAATTCAAATCTCATGCTTCCATAAGAGTTAATTAGCTCTTTCCAAACCTAATGAGTTCTTTGGATCTGTCGCCACTCTACCAATCTAATACCCAATATACTGATATCTCGATACTGAATTAAATTATTTATATTACTCAATTCGATATCTGTTCGATAGAACACGTAAAATGTACAGACTCTTAACTATTGGCTAATCTGGGCCGGGGCTTACCTGTGCTAACAGATAACGCTAACGCGATAACTTTACAATTAGTACACGTTTGTTTACCTTTCAATTACTTGTATAATGACGGCTACATGACGTGTTTGAATACGTTAAAACATATCGAATATCTTGCAACGATTCCTGCTCTAAGAATTAAATATGTAAAGAGTTTAACTATGATACAGTTACCGCTTTCATTTCGGACTCGACATGTTCACAATTAACGAAACATGCACAATCTTCCAAAAATTGGTTTTAGTACTTTTTTTTTTAATGTTATTGTGACGGAACAAGCTCGAGGCCCACCTGATGTTAAGTGGACTAACCTCTGCCTATAACAGTTGCAATTCATGACAACACACGAATTGCACTGCGCCCGTCACATTGAGACATAGTTGTTAAGTCTCATTGTGCCTGTAATTTCACTGGCTCTCAAGGACTACTGCCGGAACACACCTTTCGGTGCTTGGCGACAGACTTTCTACTTGAGGGTGGTCGATAGCCAGGCGGGCATTTGCAAAATGCCCTTCCACCATGCGGTCTTATGCGTCTGGGCGGGATTCGAACCATGGACCTGCTGTGCGGCAGTCCATAGCCAATGCCACTGAGCCATCACTGCTTCAGAACTGATAGCATTAGATTGGTCGCGTCAAGGTAATGTTGTTGCACCGCACGGTATACTTTTTAAACCACGCCCGCCGCGGTAAGGTTTTGCGTTCTGCTGTTTTGAGCTCGACTTACATTTCTTTACATATATTTTATTTATAGTTCCTGCTACTGAAATTGGTAGGCACGAAATTAAAAACCTTTATATGACGGATAGAAACATGACTTTATCATGTGTTGTTATATATATTTGTATAAACTAAAAAAAATATTCTCTTCAGGAACCTCGAAAACTCATTTTGCAAAATGTTATTGAATAGAGGTATGAGGTTGGACATTACGAGACACTCTGAATTTTATATATCGTTGTTAAGAGGCATTTCACATTTTAATGCGGTATACGAAGATTTTAAGCGCTTAATTTACTATCATAGGAAATATCTACAAGTTGTTTAATAATTGATAAAAATAGAAATATCTGTTCTCTTTTCAGTTAATGTACCAGATTTACAAACATAACATTAATTATTTTGTAGTGACCAATCTCCCGCACCTTGTTTTACGAATTAAAGTACACATAGCCAACTTCAGAGTTATATCTCTTGTATAAAGGTTCATCAAATTAACTTAAAAAAAAAACTGTGCATCAGGCATATAATCTTGTTGACACATAGTGTACTAGAATATCGCTAATTAATCGTCATTGTAAAAAAAAATATAAAGATCTTGCGCCAATTTCCACGAATTATATCAGCAGTTTACCACCATAAATTGCGTTTAATAAAGTGTAATTCCAAACAGATATTATATAAAAAGAAAGTTCATTCTTTAATTAATCTGATCTTTAATAAATTGTGATATTAACTCTGTTTTGTTAGACAAGAAAAAATATTTAACATAACTCGAAATGCACATAAATTGAAATGTACAAGCGCGAGGCGATCAGTACCGCGCGAGCGCCCATCGAGGTAGGACCTGTGTTCGTTTTCCTTGCTCTGACGTCTCGTACGCGGAACGCTTAGATGCAAGTTTATAGTGCGACCACAGAGTTTTGATCATGTCGATATTTTTTTTAAGTAACAGACTATACTTTATTTTTGTTGTCCATAATATAAGTATTGTTGTCTTGTTAAGTAACTACATCTTTAGTTTCTGTTCATCCATTGTGTTAAAAAAAGGAAACGTCACAATTATGCAGCCTTATACAGCGTTATTGGAAAAATGCTAACAACCTCACAGGGTTGACTTCTTCTTTTTGGTCTGCTAGTTTTTATATTATTCTAGTTTAAATTAGTAACTCACTATAACTTTTATTTTAGGAGGATTAGATGACAGGCGAATAATTGATTTCCAATATTTTTGGATTCAGTTAATGTCTATAAGTGAACACAGCGATAACTTCAGCTGGAAATTAAACTACCTTCTATTGAAAATTTGTACAAACCGGCCTCCCGGCTTTTCCATCATTTGTACAAACCGGGATACCAGTTAGCAGTCGATAGTCGTATTTACAAATTTACCATAAATCTGCGTAAGTCTGACTTTCATAATCCAAATGGTTTTCAAAAGGATGTATCCTTGCCCATACAAGAAAAAATCCATATTTTTCTGAGATAACGTATGAAGTAGGAAATATTTTGAATATTTTGATGAAATCTGAAACCAGCACAAATTACATTTTGGCCCTAATATATTACGTCATTTCATATTAATATCGTAACTACTTCAACAGTTATAAATCTAGAAAACCGCAATTTTGCATATGTATAAGTCATTTTTCACTCGATATATTTTGCAACGCAAACACTTACCGATGCAAATTTGCGTATTAAATAATCTCGTAACTAATTTTAAACTTCTAAACCAAAAATCTGAAATAATACAGGTGTATAAATTACATGTAAATAATAATATCAAAGAAGGACCAAAGCCGTAGGTGGTATAGTTTTTCAGTAAAAATAATTGCTCTCCAATACAGTTTTCCCGCCAAAGTTCTTAAAACAATTGGGTTGTTTTAATTTTGTTACTTTAAAATATTTGGCGTAAAAATCTGTAACAATTCATGGCTAAAGAACGATAGTAAATTATCATATTAAAAGAAGATCGAAGTTCTAGGTGAGTTAGTTATGAAAAAATAGAAATAGCAATTAAATTACTATTTCCCACCATTTTTGCCGTGTGTTCAAACCCCATTTCCAGTATTTTTTTGTATAAAAAGGTGTATTATAATTTATTTTCTATAGAGGAAATAGTGAGCATAAGAGTATATAGTGAGGATTGCATTGGTACCAAGAAGTATATACATACATACATAAAATCACGCCTCTTTCCCGTAGGGGTAGGCAGAGAACACGGATTTCCACTTACTACTATCCTGACATATCTCTTTCGCTTCATCTATACTCATCAATCCTTTCATACATAAGCGTCGGTTTAGGGTACTTTTGACCTGGCCTTTTTTCAGAACGTCTTCAATCTGATTTCGGAAGTATATATATGTTGATTATAGATTGCATCAAAGATATTCGATTTGAAAACAAAAAAACTTCAAAATCTGTAAATATATATTTACATTTTGCTACAAACTAAATGGATGAAAATGTTATTTTTTTAATGGTTTAGGTGATATATTATGGTATGGGAATATGAGGGTGACATGTTAAAGTAATGGAAAACCAAAAACGTCATGGGACGTTTGTGGTTGGTACTAACTTGTTTTCCGGATGCACAGAAAAATAAACCTCAATCCTATGCATGGTCATTATGACAGACAGTGTTAACGACTGGATATAGATACTGAAGAGTGTGAACGAGGAAAACAGCAATTTTTGGAAAATTTAAAAGAAAGAGCTTTTAGTCCGCAGCTTTTAATCAATGCCGTTACATCAAATATTTATATAATTTTAAGCCGTATAATTTTTTAATTATTTAAGTTTTTTGTTACAATAAATGATTCAAACATATCTATTTTTTATTCATCAAGGATGAAATTTAAATAAAAGATTCACGATGCAGGTTGACTATTTAATGTACATGCCTACTTCTATAACATTAGCAAGTAATCTACAAGAAATTGATTATTTACTCATGCCAATCACACAATTTTTAAATTCGCAACTTAGAATTCTTTATTAATGAGTTCTAGTATCAAAATATGTTACTCACAGTCACGCTATTCCGTCGTCACTTCTTTCGCTTGTGTAAGCGATGCGCTGGCATTTACTTAAACTTCAGTAGCGTGATTTTGTGAAATGGCTCTTAAACCAATCGCAATATATTATATGGATTTAAAGATATTTTATAACCATAACTAATTTTGTAAAAAGTTTTTTCTCGCTAAAACTTTATATAACTTTTTTCCTGGATCATAATCTGACTTGTTATTTTTTGGATACGATATAAACCTTGAAGCTGGTCTATTATAATTATGTATTCATTATATTTGAATCAAAGTTTTCCTAACAGGTATTCAGTCGAAAACTTCTATCAATCAAGCATCAGTTAAAACATCAATACAGTGCTTTTCCAACTAATAATACATTAAATAAATATATTTAAGTTATTTAGCTATTTTTCTAGCAAAAATCCTCCGAAATATTTTATGCCACCGTAGCAACGCAATCGCAACAAAATAGCTTACAGCATACCAAACCTAAAAAGCAGGCAGACTACGGATACTGTCAAAAACTACAATTTTCATGCAATTAAGTTGCGTTAACGCCGTTCAATAGCTAAGAGAATCGGGGCCCTGGACTTCTAAATTTCAATGCGATATTTTCATCTCTAAACCAAACGATGACGCAGTGATAGTGACTTACTTATACTGTACTAAGTCTTTACACAAAGATGAAGCTTGTATCTTCAGCGACTTGAAAGATATAGATAGTAGACAATTTTCCATCGTGTAACACGTGACACGCTCGATTTGTATTCATGATATGCCGATGTCTGGTCGTCGTCGTCTAGTCGCTTTATTCCCTTTATTGTGTTGCAACACATTGCTGCGCGCTTGTCTATTTTGGTCTTCGGAATGTTGAGAAGTTATAGCATCCTTTTTTAACCGAGGCTTCCGAAAAAAACAGAGTAAAGTTTAAATTTATTACCTATTGTTTAGAATTTTATTATTTTTGCAATAATATATACAAGTTCTAGCGGTTAACGCACACGGTATGTTAAACCGGGGGACGCGGGTACGAATCCGCTCATTATGTGATTTGGTTGTTCAATACTCAATTCAGCCTTTTTAGACCGTGGCGCGGATTAGTAATATTTTTTTATATCTTATAGGTAAGCCTTTGACCACAATCTCATCTGATGGTAAGTGATGATGTGGTGTTAACAGGCTTAACCTAGAATTATCTCAAGGACAACTGCCGGAACATACCGTTAGGTGCTTAGTGACATATTTTCTACTTGAGGGTGTTCGCTAGCCAGGCGGGGATTCGCAAAATGGCCTACCACCATGCGGTGAAGCTCAATCCCGCCGGGATCCGAAACATGGACCTGCAAATATTGGTGTATCTCGCGTCGGATGCCGAAACCTCCTCGCACCGTCCTTTATGACGGTTAAAGTAATACGATTGGAGTACGAAATTTCGGCTACAAATGCCGAGTCCAGGTGGCTGAGAAGGTTTACGCATCCGACGTGATATCGGAGGACGCGGGTTCGATTCCCGCCTTGGGCATAAAATTTTGTACTCTAATAATTTGTTAAATATGTACATTATATCTATTAAAACGCTAATTTTTTTATTGGTAAATCGACCCATAATGTATGCGGGCTCATTGGAATATCAACCCCTTTAAAAGCAATTTACCCAACGGACTTAGTTGGACACTCAACCGTTTTCTTCATCTACCCAGCACATAGTACCGTCAGCCCGTGGGCACAGTTTTGACCTCTTATAAGAGTCTAGCTGCTGCCGCCGCGCCGCCCCTGCGGGCTTAGCGATTAATTTGACAACACTGTCTCACCTATAAATTTTACTAAGGTTCGTATCTTATTCCATTTTCAAGATTGACTCTCGAGATAAATGAACGAACAGACATCAAAGTGTTATTAATTTGACTCCATTTTAATTAAACCCAAAGCACGCTGAGTACAGCGGGAATATACCATAAAAAAAAAACCCGATGTGTTTAAATTCCGTGATCCCGTGGGAAACGGAAGTTCTACAATCTCAACCACATCCTGTTTTTTTTATCAACTAGAACGTGGGACAAATTAACCTATTTCAAGCAGACTTTGATATTTTTAAAGCTGTGATGGCTCAGTGGCATTGGCTATGGACTGCCGCGCATTAGGTCCATGGTTCAAATCCCGCCCAGAGCTTGAGTTTCACCGCATGGTGGAAGGACATTTTGCGAATGCCCGCCTGGCTAGCAACCACCCTCAAGTAGAAAATCTGTCGCCAAGCACCTAACGGTGTGTTCCGGCAGCAGTCCTTGAGAGCCAGTGAAATAACAGGCAAAAAATTAGACTTAACACGTATGTCTCAAGGGGCGCAGTGCAGCTCGTCACTTGTGATGAAATGCATCTGTTATAGGCAGAGGATACCGCTTAACATCAGGTGGGCCTCGCGCTTGTTCCTTCACAATAATATAAAAAAGTGGCTTTTTTAAAATATTTTTAATAAAATATAGTCTGGAATATTCTATGATCCAGATTAGAAGGTTACGTGGGTGTTATTGCGATTGCCTACGCAGTACTAGCAGGACGAGTGATTGACGTCATAGTAAAGTCACATTGGTGTAACCCCGTGGAGCTGCGGTCAATCCAGATATAGGGACTCTTTGTAAGGTGTATTTTATCATCTTCTACGCATCAAAAATTGAAGCGCTCGTAGCGAAGTTTACTTGGCTGTTCTCAACCGATCAGCAAAGTTAAGCAACGTCGCCCGCGGTCATGAGTTGGATGGGTGACCGCTAGTGACATTACTACTGAGCGTGCACGTGCTTCGGAGGGCACGTTAAGAGCGGCCAACCCGTCTTTTTTTTCATACAAACGCTCGTACGTGATTATGGCGTTGAAACAGATATTTTTTTGAAACTTTTGAGCTTATAGGTATCTTGAGCACTTTATCTAGGTTTTTATGCAAACAAAAAAGTAAAATTTGGAGAAGCAGCTTCAATATAAGCCTCCAAAAATCAGCCTTTTCGCTCAAATTTTGCCTGAACTTTGTGATTTCAGAATGTACTCATAAATTGTAAAAGTAGAGAACATATTTTGATAGAAACCTTGCAAATATAATGGAGATTCTAAATGATACACATTTATTTTACAAACTTCATAAGGCTTATTGAAAAACACGTCATTCCTGGATGAAGTTATATGAAGTTTACGCACACTATTTTTCGTTAAATTTTATCTCATTCTCACTTGCTTGTTAGCCAAGTGTCGGAAAGAGGCATGCGGGGGACGGAGTGAGACGGAGAGTTGAATTCCAAGGGCTGAAGATGAAAAAAGATAAAACAACAAGCTTTTCAATCATGCTCGCTTTGACGATAGACGGGCCGGGTAAGCCGTCGGTCCCGGTTGTTGTCTTAGGATGGCAGTCGTTATGGTGGTAGGGTATTCTGCGAATGCCCGCCTGGCTACCACCCTCAAGTAGAAAATCTGTCGCCAAGCACCTAACGGTGTGTTCCGGTAGCTGTGCTTGAGAGACAGTACTTCTAGTTTAGTCTGAACAACATCTTTGACCACATCATCACTTACCATCAGGTGAGATAGTAGTCAAAGGCTAACCTATCAGGCATAAAATATATTTTTTTTATTCTCAATGACAAGGCTTGTTTTGTGATCGGATAATTAACCAAGAAATCCTTTTTATTGTAAAGCGAATTATCCTGCTTTAGCAAAGGACTGTTTACTATCGGACTGCGTATTACAAATGGTTTATATTTCTAAATATGACAAGCAGTATCGCGCGCTAAGCGAAAACTTATAATTTATCAAAATATGGCTTATAATTATGTTTTTTTTTATGACATGAAGTTAATCTCCTTTTACATGGAACCTACACGTAACGGTACGGAACGGATGGTGAAACTTTGAAATAATATGCACCTGTGCCAATTCCTTTGGGTATATACAGACCAGACATGTTATCCATCCACCTTTACATATCCGTTTGATGTTATCAAAATGCTACTTAGTTTATGTTCGCAAGCCGCGGAATTATCAATGGATCGTTCAGGTTCAATGGTTCTACAATCGGCCATTGTCTCGTGCTACTCGCCGCTCACAAATTACTCGCATTGTTGCCTACCATCGCAGAATGCCAAACGCATGATTGAGATATAACGATACAAATCCTTTATGTATACGTTTATATCGATGGAGTGTGAACTGTAAATATACATATTGATTTTATGTTTAAGTAATCGCACGCTTCGCTGGTTGGAACTCGATATGAACAATAGGCCAGCTTCTATGTCAGCTCAGCTATGAATCTATGTTGTTGTTAATTTTACAAGTTAATCGTTTTTGTCTACGATAGAGAGTTTTTGATGTGTTAAGTTTAGGGGTCGGAATTGACAAGATCGAGGGTGTAAGAAATCCTTCTAAACAACACGTGATGTATATAAGTTATATTCACTTGGTGTTTCTTGGCTTGGCAGACACAGATTTTGTCTTACTTTTCACGTTCTCTCTGATATCCCTATCATATTTCTCAATAAATCTCAAAATCCCCCACTTTGAATGATTATTCTCTACAATCCCATTGTCATTAGTAGGATAGCTAGCGCTGCTGCCTGTTTTATGTTTTCCTTTTGTTTGTTTAGACGGCATCCCAAGGAAGAGGTGGGAGCTGATATTTTAGCCCAGTACCTCACAGGGTTTGTAATGGGCTTCGCTAAAATAATTATGTTTTCGGTATTTGTAGTTCTTTTGTTAGGAAGTGCCTAAATTTAGAAAGGTTTCAGTCTGGAACCTGAGAGAAGCGGAAGCCCTAATAAGGCTGCGTAGTGTGTATGCACCAGAGGTGTGCGAGGACCAAATCCACCAATAGAATCACTTTATTTTTAGCATCGCTGAGCGCAGCTCTGGTGGGAAAGGGCTAGCGAAGCTACGTATTTGTGCATAAAAAAACTAAAAGATATGTGTGCTGGAGACAGCATGGAATGTGACTGAGACGGAGGGATGTGAGATATAAAAGTGTGCGAGGGTCGTGAGCGAGGCTGTGCGCGAGGCGGTGTAGCGAACTTGAGCTTCTGGACAGCCAGTCAGTAGACGATATTCGTAGAAGCAACGTGTATGAACTCCTCAACGTACCTCGTGCGTATGTCACTGTTATAAAAAGTTACACCGTTCCACAACTTCGCTATGCATCCTCGTGCCGCTCATCTTCCTCGCACATATCTGGTTGATACGCAGCCAAATCCGAACGTCGTAAAAGTTCCAGTACGATTTAGTTTATTATAAGGAAACTAAGTTTTGTTTTATATACTCCATTGTGCTCAATGTATGACTCGGCTAATGCCAAAACAAAGAGATTGACTCAAACAGACCATTATTATATCTACGTTGTATAAACACTTTTGTGGTTAGAACGCTTTCCATTATAACCGCAAATATTTGCATTGCTCCTCCCTCCTGTTATATTACTTTTATTCGTTCTTTAAATAGTGTTGTTTACGGACTGATCTAAAGTCACTAGCCGAAAGTGACACTGTCTAGACTCATAGCAGTTTAATGAAGGATATAGGTATACTTATGTGTGCCATTTGACGTGCATAGATGGTTCTAGAAAGATTTGGCTGAGTCAGTCATCTGGCCAGTGATTATCTCAGATTTCCGAGTACGCAGTGAGGTATCTGTTATGTTCGCTCAAATTGTTTGGAAATCCCGCAAATTAGGTATTTTCCTATACATTGACACATTTCGCCGTCGCTTATAGAAGTATACTGCTTACAGACACCTTTTGAACTGGATGGCACTTATACCTCGATCCCTTTTAATATCATTTGTTTAGATAATTTAATTCGTCAGTTAAATAACAGCGTTACTAACAAATATGAATGCGGAATCTCGAAACCGGCAGTCCTTTGGGGTACTGGGCTGGAATTAATACCAGAAGGCCAGCAGCGCCTTCTGGAGAACTGTCATCTTGTACTGCGATCCCTAAGACGTGGAACAAACCCCGTCTAATGTGGGAGGCATTTTTCCAAAGGAGGTACTACTTTAACCTATTTTCCTGTGCGAATGCTGCAGTTATGTTTATTGAAGAAATTTTTAATCCAAATAACACGTTAGACAATATTCCCTGGACCATGTCTTCAAAATTTTGGTTCCGTCGCTTATGCCCCCAGTTTCTATTGTCCCCGTGTATATTGCCCGCCAATTCTAATATATTTGTTTTTGTCTCATTTTGGCTGGTACAGTTAGCAACAAAAAGTTATTACGTACCTATACAATCCACACACCTTTCACTGATATGAATACAAAACAAAATGCGAAACGTTCCAACTAGTCAAGACTTTTATGTAACGTTCTGAAGAAGGACAAAATTAAAACAGGATTAAACTTCGCAATTTATTTTCTTTAATTTATTTGGAACAGCAAACAGCTACATTATAAAACACAAAATAATGTAAGACCATTAGTTTTACTATAAATAATTCCCAAACTAGAGATGCAAGTTTTGGGAAAAAATCGGTATTTAAATACCCATTAATTCAAATTCCTTTAATATAATAAAAATCAAACCTATAAACCTGGATATTGATAACACCTATAACATTTCAAAAAATCATCAAAATCAGTGATTTTTTAGGGGGGTAGAAACGTTTTCTCTTTTTGTATGAAAATTCGAGACTTCCCTCCAGTCTTAAACTGTTAAGATCGCATATATTTTATCATAATTTGTATCCCAACGTTTCAAACTGCAGTGATCGTAGTCACGGGATTACTAATCGGTTTTTTTAATCACTTGTGTTATTAAGATATTATTTTGCACTGCCGTCATATTTATTTTTATTTTAATAAGAATAGGAGGATTCTCAATTCCTCATGATAAGTAATGATGTGGTCGAGGATGTTGTTCAGTTTAACCTACAATTACTCGTTACCTCTAATATTGTGCATTTTATGCTTACAAGCATTTCGTTTTTTTAGGGTTCCGTACCCAAAGGGTAAAAACGGGACCCTATTACTGAGACTTCGCTGTCCGTCCGTCCGTCTCTCACCAGGCTGTATCTCAAGAACGGCGATAGCTACATAGTTGAAATTTTCACAGAAGATGTAATTCTATTGTCGCTATAACAAAAATACTAAAAATAAAATAAATATTTAAGGGGGGCTCCCATACAACAAACTTGATTTTTTACCGTGTTTTGCTCGATACTAATAACGGTGACAGGTAGACGCTTTTCACAGAATATTTAGTTACGGAACCCTTCGTGCGCGAGTCACACTCGCACTTGGCCGTTTATTTTGTTACGAACGTTTGAGTATGTACGCAGTTTTCAAAGTTCGCCACGGATCAAACTTCGCCTATTCGGCTCATGTTTTTCATCAGTTTATGTCAATTTAGGTTGATGTCATATAATGTTATCGGTCGTGCCTTGAACGCCGCTCGGTTCAAGGGTGGCGTAAACACGAGATACACAAAGCTTCTAGATGCATTTAGAATGTCTTAGTCATTCAATATGATAAATAAAGTACCTATCTATTTAAATACTTGTGATGAAATATCTAGTAATAACCGTTTTTGTTGCCGTTTACCAAAGCTAGGGTTATTACTTCTTTACAAATTTAGCATAAATGTTATATCTGCCCTAAACTGGCATTGTCCAACATAAACATACACCGGTATGATGTTGTAACTATTAAAGGTCCTTAGTTCACAAATAAGCTGCTTGTAAACAAATAACCGTTGATATATTGGGCTAGAAATTCAATGAAATATTTTTTTTCATTTCAAACAACATCAACTATTTATAAAAATATTTTTTGTAACATAAATGTAAATGTGTAACACGATTTTAATTCAATAAAAAATTTGCATTTGAATTAGAGGATAGCCCCAAACAAAACTTTTTTGCACCCTGACATCGTAGGTTCAGTATAAATGTATTGTTTTTACAAAAAATAAATAGGTACGTGGGGGGTACGAAGATGGTACAAGTTACTTATATTACGGGGCCTATCTCAAAAACTAAACTAGTTAGCAATCTGAAGTTTTTAATAAACCAATAAATATTAACGCTATTTTATAATGTGCTTTTGAAGCTGTGATTAAAACTTACAGACATTTTACAAAATTACAAATATACGATAGGAAAAATTCAAGTCATGTGCGGGACTTGAATTTTTCCTATCGTATATTTGTAATTTTGTGATGTAATCCGCTTAGCAGGCGTTATTGCAATCATAACAATATAAAAAAAAACTTACAGACATTTATTTTTATTTTCTGGGCTGTTGTTATTCGGTTCTCTAAAAGAGCTCGCCCGACACACTATTGGCCAATTTCTGAAATTCACAATAAATAATAAACATAAATAATATAATATTCCTTAGTAATACAGGGCGAGGTCATTGCCATATACCGAGCACAGTGCCAGTTTTTTTTTGTTTTTATTGGTATTAGGTACCTAAGCATTTGACCACCATCTGACCTGATGGTAAGTGATGATGTGGTCGAAGGTGTTACAGGTTTAACCTAGAATCACTGGATCTCAAGGACAGTTGCCGGAAGTCGGAACACACCGTTAGGTGCTTGGTAACAGATTTTCTAGGGTTGTAGCTTGCCAGGCGGGCAGGCCCGCCACTATGCGGTGAAGCTCAAGCCCGCGGCGGGATTCGAACCATGGGCTTGCTGCATGGTAGTCCATAGCCATTGCCAATGAGCCATCACTGCTTCGAAACACCAACTTTGCCAGCTGTCAGAAAAACGCAATAACTGCCGAAGGGGGGTCCGAACCTGGGACATCGAGAATCTAAAGAGACGCGTTACTCCACTCGACCGACGACACCTATGCTTATACTTAAAGTACATCAACTGTTTGAACTATTGCTAGATTATGTCGTAACTACATATACTTTTTAAATATCTTCATGAAGAAATTTCGTGTAATGAAAACCCGTTTACAGTAATTTATTGTAATGTATGCGCAGTACTCGCTGTAGTGACTGTAAAATTGCACGTGAATTCGTTTTTAAATTGTACCTAAATAGCACACAAGTACTTTGTGTATACCACATATAAAAAAGAAATAAAAAATAAACTGGCCAAGTGATATGTGGTACATAATATACCAAACCTTCAGATTACCAACTAGTTTAGTTGTTGAGATAGAGTTTACGGCCCTCCCATTCAAAAAAAAAATAAATGTATAGGTACTATTTATTTGGCGCGAGAACTGGTATTAATCTGAGGAAGCGAAGGATTCTAGGATTGCACTAATTTCAAAATTCAGAATCCTATGCGTACCGAAGGTTTCAAAGATTTAAGATGCAAAACGGAAGTGTTGAAAGGGGAAGTGTAGGTGAACGTTCCAAATCAAATTGATGAAGTCCTGACAAAAGGTCAGGAGTACTCTAAACTACATGAGGTAACTTTTTTCTGTGAACAAAAAGTCTGTCGTCTACACAGCCCATAAAGGACACACAACCCTTAAGTATTCATGGTACTACTGACGGGTAATAAACTGTGGTCAAAATTACATATTGACAAAAGTTAACGTAAAATCCACCAATTTTTTTTTTATTTTTTTTTATTTATTGATCTAATAACGTCAGTAGACAATTACAATTAATAATTATATATATATATATATTTATTGTAGGTAGTAATTGAATATTCATACTAATATTGTTATATTTTCTTTCGCAGGCAGTCGAGGCTATACTTTCAAACGTACCAGAATGGCATCCACCACCCTTCGCGGCCACCACAGGTAACCATTTTTAATAGCTAACTCTATTAAACCTCTCGATTCTCTCGATTAACGGTATCGAACACGGTGCCAAGGTTAATCAAAGTTCAATTCAAACTCTATGGACCCGACATAACTAAACATTTTTGCATGATGATAAGGCATTTTGCGAATGCCCGCCTGGCTAGCTACCACCCTCTAGTAGAAAATCTGTCGCCAAGCACCTAACGGTGTGTTACGGAAGTTGTCCTTTGAGAGTCAGTAATTCTAGGTTAACCTGAACAATATCTTCGACCACATCATCGCTTATCATCAGGTGAGATAGTGCTCCAAGGCTAAATTATGAACAATAAAAAAGAAAACTCGTATGTATTTTTGTTTCCTGACTTTTGTTTCGTAGTCCTCTCCCATAGAAGTAAATAAGTAGGAAATAAAATATGTTGAGTTGTGTAGAAACCCTTATTATCATAATTTATCTGCTCCATCATCAAGCTCACATCTCTTCGTCGATTAGAAACGACCTGAAGATCTTTAAACAGCTGAACAGATTTCTTGAAAATAACTAGTAAAAGCCAACACTCCCATTCAACTCACCTTTCAAATATAATTAAACTTATCCAAAATCGGTTTATATTTTTGGGGAGCTACGATGCCACAGAAAATTACACGGATATACACATATTCAGCTTATTGGACCGTTGACGTAAAGTCAGGGTGAAAATCGTATAAAACAGTCACGATTGATGATAAGATCCTTATTATATACATTCATAGCAGATATTTTAAGAAAAAATTAAAGTAATATTTATGTAAAACACTTAAAAATATTAAAAATATATCTAGTGACAATTCCGCCTAATTTTCCTGTTAATCTGACGTGACGTCAAATCAGGCTAAATGATGGCTAACAAAAAACCTCTTTGTGTTCAGGTTTAGTCTAAGCTTAATTTTGATCATTACCTACAATAGGAGTGCATTGTTTCATAGATAGTATAAAAAAATTAAGTACTGTTCAGACAAATAGTTTTTCGAAGCAGTGATGGCTCAGTGGCATTGGCTATGGACTGCCATGCAGCAGGTCCATGGTTCGAACCCCACCGCGGGCTTGAGCTTCACCGCATGGTGGAAGGCTATTTTGCGAATGCCCGCCTAGCTAGCTTCCACCCTCAAGTAGAAAATCTGCCGCCAAGCACCTAACGGTGTGTTCCGGCAGCAGTCCTTGAGAGCCAGTGAAATTACAGGCACACGGGCGCAGGGAAATTCATGACTTGTGATGAAATGCATCTGTTATAGGCAGAGGTACGCTTAACATCAGTTGGGCCTCGAGCTGGGTCTGTCACAATAACATAAAAAAAAATAGTGTTGTATACATTTTATTCGACAAAATTCTCATTTGTGATTTTTTATCGGTCACTTGTTTTTTTCTGTTCATCGCGTCCGTATGAAAATTTTAATTTCTGTAATTTTCTTGCATTTCGGACCGAAAAATTGATGGTACATGCACGTTGCAGTGATGTGAACCTTATTTAAAGTGAACTTAGTTTCATAATCGTACTCGCCGGCAACGACCTGCTGAATTTAGGTGAAACAAAAACATGCAGCGTAGTACTAGTAATTAAATTCAACTTAATTGAGCTTTACTTGGGGAGATTCCATGACCTCTACCGTCTCAGTACTATAATTTACCACTTAAAAAAGTATGTAACCATCCAACAATTTTCTGACAGGTATCTCCGAGGCTACTCTATGTAGGTAGCGTTAGGCGGCTTATCCACTAGAGATGTGACACCCGAGATAAGCGGTGTAAGAGGATAAAATCCACAATAGGATCACTGCGTTCTGTTACACCTAATATATTGCTCACCTAATATATCGCATGGCTGGCTAGCTACCACCCTCAGGTAGAAAATCTGTCGCCAAGCACCTAACGGTGTGTTCCGGCTGTCCTTGAGCGCCAGTAATTCTGGGTTAGCCTGAACAACTTATTCGACCACATCATCACTTACCATCAGGTGAGATAGTGGTCAAAGGCTAACCTATGAAGCATAAAAAAAAACCTAGGTTCTAATCGACAAACCTATTTCAGCAGTATATTTCTCTTCGGTGGCTTCCAATTTAAGTGCTTAGAATTATTGTGATAGCTCTAGGAGTCATCAGACTCAGTACCAGTATGGGTATACTGGTACTGAGCCTGGTGACTCCTGATTTTATTTTCATTTAGTCATTTACTGTGTCCTTGAGTTATTTATAAGTCAACATAACAGGGGGCCAAGTCTGCTAATGACATGTTCATATTCAGCATAGATTCATTCAAGATTCATACAAGACAGAATCGGTAGTCTGCTGATCCCTTATGAATCTAGGCTGCTTTGACGATATTGCCATCAAAAAATAAAAAGAGAGGAGTAAGGTAATTCAGAAAACAAATTCGTTATTATTTATTATTATTTTATTATTTCGTTTCATTTGAAACCGAGATTGAATCAATATTGACTCAATATGAACGATATGAAGTTAGTAGACTACCAAAACTGACAAAATGGACCGGGCCGAGTCCATTATAGATTCACATTGATTAGTAGACTTGACGCCCAGTTCGCACATCTCTGGTGTATACGCAGCCTAAGGCTTTTTTTTTTTTTTTTTGACGCTGGGAAAAATGCATTACGCATGCCCCCCCATCGGGGGATGGAGGGGGTATGTGGGACTCCCCAGTTCAAGAACGGTATACCCACTAAACAACCCAGCGGCATTCCGGCATCGTTTGGGTGGAGGAGGACTGGGAGACCGGCAGAGCCTTTGCGTCCAGTCCCCCTTCGACGACCGCCCGCTTTTACAGCGGGGCCTACACGCCCCTCCCAGTAGGAGGGGTCCGGGAATGACCAGGAATGCTTGGCCATTCCCGCCCGATGGTGAACAGGTGCAATGCGAGAGAAGGCGCCCCCGCGCCTTTCTCTCGCTATTCACCACCGGGTGGGAGAAGATGACGATTATTCAATCGCCTTCTCCCACCCCTTCTTCGTCTGCGCAGTGGCGCTGCAAAGGGGTCTTCCTCCCTTGCGCGCTCTGCTGCCTCCTTTTGCGATATCACTTCCTCGCAGAAGGAGGCGACCGCTGCCCAGGCCTCCTCGCTCTCCAACATGGCGTTGACCACGCTGGGAAGCGAGAGGTCTGGACCAATTACTGCGACCAAGCTGCGGCGCAGCTCGGTCCACGACGGACACACTTCGAGGGTGTGCTGCGCCGTGTCTTCCGCCGCTGTACAGTGGTGGCACGCCGGTGTTTCCTCCCTTCCGATCCGGTGCAGGTATGATCCGAAGCATCCGTGCCCGGATAACACCTGCACCAGACGGAACGAAAGGAAACCGTGGGACCGCCCGAGCCAGTCTTGCAGGACTGGCCCGAGGGCGTCCAACGTTCGGCGGCCAAAAGTAGCAGCTGCGAGGTCCTCCGTCCAATGTTGGACAACTGCGTCCCTCGCCTCACGCCTAACCGCATGCCGCACCTCCGGAGCAACGAACTCCCCAAGCGCCTTACGCCCTGCCGTCCATTCGTACACTCTGGCGAGCACTCCCGCCTCGAGCTCCCAAGGAGGAGGAGGATACGCAGCCTAAGGCTACGCTGGGCTAAAATACATAATATGTTCTGACTAACTTTACCCTACATATACGGGGTTGGTTTTGAAGCGCTTGGAGCTAAGTTTGCTTCGCCGTTCTTAACCGTTATGCAACGTCCGCCACGTTGCCCGTGGTCATGACTTGGAAAGGTGACCGCTAGTGACATTACTAAGCGTGCACGTGTTTCGGAGGGCACGTTAAGCCGTCGGTTGTTGTCTTACGATGGTATTCGATAAAGCATGGTGGTAGGGCATTTTGCGAATATCCGCCTGGCTAGCTACTACCCTCTTCAAGTAGAAAATAATCATGAAGCAGTGATGGCGCAGTGGCTCAGGCTTTGGACTGCCGCGCAGCAAGTCCGTGGTTCGCATCCCGCCGCGGGCTTGAGCTTCACCGCATGGTGGAAGGGCATTTTGCGAATGCCCGCCTGGCTAGCGACCACCCTCATGTAGACAATCTGTCGCCAAGCACCTAATAGTGTGTTCCGGCAGCAGGCCTTGAGAGATAAAATTACAGGCACATGAGACCTAACAACTGTATGTCTCAGGGCGAAGTGTAGTTCGTCACTTGTGATGAATTGCATTTGTTATAGGCAGAGGTTAGTCCGCTTAACATCAGGTGGGCGCCGTACTTGTTCCGTCACAATCGCCCAAAAAAATACAGGTAAAGTTTTGTGTTCAATTAATAATTATGTATATGATTGCTCTTACAACATTATTGAATTTAATTAATGTAACAAAAAGTTGTAAGTTGAGTTGAAATCTCTCGTTACATCAAATTAGTAACAAAGCCTGAAGGGTGAATTAAATAGGCCGTGAACATTCACTTATATCTGGAACATTTTAGTTAAGTCGAGCCGAGTGTGTGGAATCAGATACATTTGCTTAACAGATTCGAAGGAATAATAGAGGTCATTTTCATTGCATAGCTACTATGTTTTTTTTTATGTTATTGTGAAGGAACAAGCGCGAGGCCCACCTGATGTTAAGCGGTATCCTCTGCCTATAACAGATGCATTTCATCACAAGTGACGAACTGCACTGCGCCCATCACCTTGAGACATACCTGTTAAGTCTCATTTTGCCTGTTATTTCACTGGATCTCAAGGACTGCTGCCCTAAGCACCTAACGGTGAGTTCCCACCGTTAGGTGCTTGGCGACAGATTTTCTACTTGAGGGTGGCCGCTAGCCAGGCGGGCATTCGCAAAATGCCCTTCCACCATGCGGTGAAGCTTAAGCTCTGGGCGGCATTCGAACCATGGACCTGCTGCGCGGCAGTCCATAGTCAATGCCACTGAGCCATCACTGCTTCAAAACTGCGCTGTTTTGCTCGGAGTGAGGCGCTGTGTTCTGAGTTTCTCAATGAATAATGTTTTGAACTACATACGTATATATAATATACAATAATACTTGTTTGTATATCATATACTACAATACTGCATACTTACGTAATATATAATAGGCGTACGAGATGAATGATGACGATTAAAATATAATTAGTATCCGCCAAAGGCGTAGAGTGTATGTGCGAGTCTGACCGCGCTGTGTTGGTGTACTGTATCAGCCTGATTGTCCACTGCTGAACACAGCTTTCCCCATTATGGTGGGGTTGGCCATAATCCCCACGCTTGGCAGGCGTCTTGGGGATCGCAATGTGAGGTGTCAGTTAATCAGAAAGCGCTGGTGCCCACCTTCTGGTGTGTTACTCTTAGTCGCCTCTTAAGACACCCACGGCTAGAGATGGGTTGAACCATTCCAGCGCAACACCCCACGGTGTTGGTGTACCGCATCGCAAAACAGTTTGATTATTTTCATCACATCCTAAAAAGTACTTAAGATTATAGTAATTAAACAACTTTAAACGGTTTAAATCGCGTATATTAATCATTATTTTTGTCCCGATGTTTCCGTGTCGTCGAGAGAGTAAAGTCAACCCGTGACCACGATCACTGCAAAGTGTTTGAAACGTCGTCGTGACAAAAATAATGATAAATATACGCGATTTAAACCGTTTATAGTTGTTTAATTACTATGTGTAATAATCGCGAAAACCTAAGAGTACTTAATATTTCTTTGCTTTAGTATTTTGTTATTGAAATTATAATATACAGGATATGGTACATCGCATAATCAAATTCCAGATTATTAAATTGTTATGTTTTTGATAAAAATTGTCTAAAATTGGAACAATGATGCCAAAACTTTGAATGCAGCTTTCATCACACCGAATTTCTGTTTTTATATACTTAGTAGTAAAAAAATAGAGTGTACTGTAGACAATAAGCCCTAATATTTTAGTACCGCATATGCTACGGACATAACAACAAGATAGTGTTTCGTTGTACCTGCCTCGCGAAAACAATTTCAGTAGATATGTAATTCAATATTGTACACAAAACATCTAATATCAGTTTTGAGTCTTTCCTTTTACGATCTTGAACCATATGATTAAATAAAAAAATATATTTAGAGCTAGGTAGACCTAAGGCAAAGTCCTCACGCACACATACATAACAATATAAACATCCTCCGCTGCTCAGCCTCGTAGACACAAAAGCATTCCGCTATTTAATAAACTTCCTCCGTACTCGAGGTACTCAATCAATTATAGTACACGTACCTATATCATTGTTATAAATAAGTAGTTATAACACCAGTTTGCGCTGACCTACTTTTGGAATAGTTGTTGAACTCGTAAGTAGTACAGTCAAAGTCAAAAATGTTTTAAGGTATACAATATACATACAAATACACATAACAGCACTATTCGTGCATTGCGTTAAGTCGAGCAGAGTGTGTTATTGTGAATGGGCCTAGTAATGGAGATGAACTTGAGTGTAAATGTCAATATAAAGTTAATTTTCATTATAATACGACCGTACCGTACCGTTCTCACTCGTCGTGTATACTTGCTTTGTAAATCCCCTTCCTACTACATGTCCGGTGTTACGGTAGATGTTGAAAAGTCAAAAGTCAAAATCATTTATTTAATTTAGGCGTCTACGACGCTCTTATGAAGTCAATTACAAATTTTAGCAAAGAAATACTCTACACAGAACTGCCACGCTCAGCAAAAAAAATTGTATAGCGCCACTGCGAGAAGAACGGGCAAGAAACTCATTCTTTTAAACGCATTTTAACAATGTGTTACATATTAACTATATTATAAAGTTATTACAATATTTGTTTAAATTATGTAGGTTGCCACCTACATAATTAAGCGATAGCTTGGCAGTGGAGGAATTGTCCAGGCATTTTTGTCGTTTAAGTAATCACAAACTGTGTAGTAGGATTTTTTAATTAATATGTTTTTCACGTGCAACTTGAATTTCCCTTCTGTGAGCGTTGTAATATGTTTGGGAACTTTATTATAAAACCGTACACAATTACCTAAGAAGGACCTTTTATTTGTTTTTGCTAATCTGAAACCTGGCACCGCTATTTTACTTTTATTCCTAGTGTTGAAATCGTGATTGTCACTGTATAATTTAAATATACTAATTTTTTTACAAATATATACAGACTTGGTAAGGTTAAAATATCAATTCTTTAAAAAGATGCCTCAGAGTTTCCCTAAGATCCATTTTATATATGGCTCGAATTGCAAGCTTTTGTAGGCTAAAGTTTGTCTCTATCTCAGCAGCAGCTCCCCACAGCAATACGCCATACGACATAATACTGTGGAAGTGCGTGAAATAAACTAAGCGTGCGGTAGCTACGTCAGTTAACTGTCTTATCTTACGAGCTGCATATGCAGCAGAACTAAGTCTTCCGGAGAGATCATGTACATATACATGGTCTCTCCGGAAGAATTAGTTCCCACTGTAAAGTTGAATCCATTTTGATTCCCAGGAAGACTGTCGCATTGTCAATAGGAAGTTTATCTGGGCCAAGCTAATTGTTTGGTTCAACATAAGTAACATTTGGTAAAGAAAACTTGAAACATTTCGTCTTTTATGAATTTAAGAGAAGATTATTAGCGGCGAACCATTTACAGATCATACATAACACATTATTTATATGAATGAGCTTACTGTATTTTCTATCTATTTTAAAAATCAGAGAGGTTATCATCTGCCAATAAAACAATATCGCAGTGTGTGAAAGCCAATACCTTCTGGGTAAGCCTGTTTACCAACAGCGAAAATGGTAGCCAAATGTATAAAAAGATATAAGCAAGAAGAGAGCATGTTCCCTCCTCAAAGGCCGGCAACGCATCTTCAAGACCATTGGTGTTGCGTCAAAGTCAAAGTCAAAATCATTTATGCAATTTAGGCGTCTACGACGCTCTTATGAAGGTCAATTACAAATTTTAGTATTGAAATATTCTACATTGTACTGCCACGTTCAGCAAATAAATTGTATAGAGCCACTGCGAGAAGAACGGGCAAGAAACTCGGGGCCATTCTTTTAAACATCTTTTAACAATGTGTTACATACATAATAGAGTTATTACAATATTTGTTTAAATTTTGTAGGTGACAGGCAATAGCTTGGCGGAGGCGGAATTGTCCAGGCATTTTTGTCGTTTATGTAATCAGAAACTGTGTAGTAGGATTTTTTAATCAATATGTTTTTCACATGCAACTTGAATTTCCCTTCTGTGAGCGTTGTAATATGTTTAGGAACTTTATTATAAAACCGCACACAATTACCTAAGAAGGACCTTTTATTTGTCTTTGCTAATCTAAAACGTGGCACCGCTATTTTATCTTTATTCCTAGTATTGTAATCGTGATTGTCACTGTTTAATTTAAATTTACTCAAATTTTTACGAACATACATAATATTTTCAAATATATACAGACTTGGTAAAGTTAAAATATCAATTTCTTTAAATAGATCCCTCACAGATTCCCTAGGACCCATTTTATATATGGCTCGAATTGCACGCTTTTGTATGATAAAGATTGTCTCTATCTCAGCAGCAGTTCCCCACAGCAATACGCCATACGACATAATACTGTGGAAGTACGCGAAATAAACTAGGCGAGCAGTAGCTACGTCTGTTAACTGTCTTATCCTAAGAACTGCATATGCAGCAGAACTAAGTCTTCCGGAGAGATCATGTATATGTGGATCCCATTGTAAAGTGGAATCCATTTTGATTCCCAGGAAGACTGTCGCTTTGTCAATAGGGAGTTTATCTGGGCCAAGCTTTATGTTTGGTTCAACATAAGGAACATTTGCTAAAGAAAACTTTAAACATTTTGTCTATTTTGAATTTAGGAGAAGATTATTAGCGGCGAACCATTTACAAATCTTAGATAGTACATTATTTACATGCGTCAGTTCACTGTCTTTCCTATCTACTTTAAAAATCAGAGAGGTATCATCTGCGAATAAAACAATATCGCAGAAATCTTTGACCATGCAAGGCAAATCATTAATATATGTTAGAAACAGAAAAGGTCCCAAAATTGATCCCTGTGGTACTCCCATTTTTACCAATGACCCGGAAGAAGTATTGCCACTTATTCCAACCCTCTGTAGCCTGTCTGACAGATATGACTCTATAAGATTCAGAGCTTTTCCACGAATACCATAGTGGGAAAGTTTACGAATCAGAGTGCAGTGCTCTACACAGTCGAATGCCTTGGAAAGATCACAAAATACGCCAATAGCATCATGTGAACTCTCCCAGGCTTCCAGTATATGCGACATCAATTGAACACCTGCATCTGTTGTGGATGTGATTTGCTGCGGATGTTTGTAGGTGACTGTGATCACTTACCACCAGGTGAACCGCACGCTCGTTTGCCCTCCTATCCCATCCGGCGTACGAGCTCAATATCGATGAAAAATTGCAATTCGTTGGATAGCCATTTGGCACACGCGTACTAGCAGTCAAAGCAATCAAACCAGAAGTTCTGAAAAATAATTCCCTAAGAGATCCTGAAGTCATTTCTATGTAGAAAAAAACACTCTGAAACCTATTGTATGGGTTATCAATTGAATTGAAAAGTGGCTTACCACTTGTTTCAAATTATACCAAGTTTGGGCTCCTGCAGATACAATATGGTTTTTTTTTTGTAAAATATACTTCAAATTATACGTATTATCCTCATATCTAAACACATGAAAGCAATTGCGAAACAATATGTATTTCAAATGCATCTAGATTTTTGTTTTTTATTATTATACTACCAACCGCACCCAAAAACAGCTATCTCAAGCAGCTATCTGTTCATCGATTTGCAGTTTCTTTTTGCGTACACCTAGTAGGTACAAAAATACTCACAGTTGAAAAGGAACGATCTTGTTAAGAGTGAGATTGTGTAGTGTAGTGTTTGTTGTGTGTGAAATATATTTTTGCCCTTGACTGTACATACCTGTCTGGGCCTATGTTCGACACTGAACAACCTCGAGACAGGATATTTTTATATAACTTGACATGAACGATATGTGAGCTATTCTCCTAGTAACTAAGTATAACTAATCGGTATTTTCCAAGGCTTCAAAACTTACGCTACATACATAATGTTCCTTATGTCGTATGTGATTTGTTATCTATAGCCTTGTATTTTTATGGCTGCTGTTCACTAGTATCAAAATGTTATTTTATTCATGTTTTTTTAAATATATTAGCTAGTTGCTGCTGCCCGCGGATTCACCCGCGTAAATTTTGTTCTAACTAAAGACTTCTTAAGAATGTTTTGATCACAGTAAAAGAGGGAATTAAGTATTTTCTTTCTCTCCTTATCGTGGTACGTCCGGTGTCGTGACTTATATTGATAATAAATAATTTAATAACATTTTCACGCTTATGTCATTTAGCAAAGTAATTTTGTGATCAATTAGTACTATGTACTATCCAACGTTTTGGGTCTCAACTTATGAAAAAATAAGAATTCTAATAAAATCTTGCATACATGCATGTTTCCGTAAATTTAAGAGTTGAAATAAATATTATAACGAAAAACTGGCAAACCGGAAGTATAGACACTTATTAGGCTCAATGACATCCATGCAAAATTTCACTTGGTATTTAAAATATGATATAACTTGTATATGGAAAGGGCTATGAAGAAGCTAACGTCAAAATAAAACCATGTCTTCTGTTCTTAAAACTGAATTTGATTGTTAAATTAAAACATCAGGGAGAACGTTAAATGTCTTTTTTTGCATTCTGCCAGTCTGCAAATTGCATATCTATATGCATACATATGCAGCTCCACCTCTATTGTTCCATGTTTTCAAGCGCTCGTAGCGAAGTTTACTTAGCTGTTCTTAACCGATCAGCAAAGTTAAGCAACGTCGCCCGCGGTCATGAGTTGGATGGGTGACCGCTAGTGACATTACTACTGAGCGCTTCCGTGCTTCGGAGGACACGTTAAGCCGTCGGTTGTTATCTTAGGATGGCAGTCGTTACAGCATGGTGGTAGGGCATTTTGCGAATGCCCGCCTGGCTAGCTACCACCCTTAAGTAGAAAATCTGTCGCCAAGCACCAAACGGTGTGTTCCGGCAGCTGTCCTTGAGAGCCAGTACTTCTAGGTTAGCCTGTACAACATCTTCGACCACATCATCACTTACCATCAGGTGAGATAGTGGTCAAAGGCTAACCTATCAGGCAACAATAAAAAATAAATGTCCTGCGGCCGGCTTATTTCTTAGTACATGTTTACTTAATTAATCAATCATGTAACCAAGCATGACATCAGCGTTAATAATATAGGTTCCTTTAAGGTGACTTTCCAAAAAGAAGGAGAGGAGAGGACACAAGCCTTAATGTCATATATTATTTGAGGCCCAAATCAAGATATTAAAGAAAATTGCTTCTTTAAAATTTAAACTTTGCATAATATTATTAAGTTTTATTTTCAATGTTAAATTACTTAAAGTATTATTGTTTCATTTGCTCGTAATTAAAGTGAAAATTTGAGTGTATAACTGAATAAAAAGACGCTTTACGCCACTGCGCTAATGTGAACAAGGCAGTCGGAGTAAACAGGTGCAATACATACCTATTGATATATCTAATGTACTCGGTTCTCTTGAAATTTCAAAATTGCAAGTTATTATTATATATGGAATTGTTTTTTAAAACCCGTCATTTTAAAACGACACTCGATGGGTCCGGAAGCAAAAACAAATATATCACAATATTTTAGTTAATAATACGGGATAACTCACACTCACTTGAATAAGTCAGATAGCTCCGACTATAGTTTCAACCACATTCGGTGGACTTTTTCAAGGAGAGCTCGGGACGCCCGCGTTGACGTCTCGCTTAGCACAAGTCAACGCGGGCGCTTCGAGCTCTCCTTGAAAAAGACCACCGAATGTGGTAAAAACTAAAGTCGGAGCTATCTGACTTATTCACGTGAGTTATCCCGTATTATTTACTAAAATGCACTCATTTACAACCACTTTAGTTTTTATAATAAAATATCACAATATGGCCTAAAATTCGCTAGTTATTTGTACCTATGTTTTACTTGGTCTATCAAGACAAATCTTATCCGCTTCGAAGTTATGGTGGAATAAAGAAACTCACAAACATACATACATGAACCCTAAAAACATAACTCCTTTTTTTGGGCAGTCGTGTAAAAATACGACTAGAAAGTCTTATTTTATTTAATTTAAGTGAAGTCTGGCTTTGAACTGGTTTTAAATTATTCCTTATTATAAATGCCGTTTTTTTGACGATGAAAAAATTGTTTGTGACCGAATATATTATCGCTGTCGCTTGATGTCGTAATACGTTTCAAAATAACAATATTAAAAAAATTGTGAGAGGTATAATTATAGTCATGTGCAACGATTTCGATTCGATTCGAACCCGCGCCATCCACCCTTATAATAGCCGGGGTATACTCTGACTGCTAAGCTAATTCTTAGCCATCGTATGGAGATGGAGCGACACATATAATTTTATAACTCATCACGTTTCCTTTCTTTTGTTCGTGTGTTTACATACTACTACATTGTGTTTTTTTTTATCGCACACCTCTCTTCTTCCTCTCACATTTCTGATAGAAACGCAGCCAATCTGGTTTAATCGTCATTCCCAAAGTCATTGCTACATTTTTTTAAAGTATTTTTTGTTTTCAATTTCGCATTCTTTGTACCTCATTATCATTTTTATCATGTGCCGTTCGACAGCAAGTGCTAGTATGAGGTTAATAAAACATACTGTAAATATATTTAATATATTCATTTGCTTGAAAAATAGTTTGGAATTGTATGTATCTTCGTTAATTAGACAAATATATGGAATATTCCACCCATATTATCAAACAGGAAGGTTTATATGGCAGTTTTTAGAGTTCCGTAATAAGAATTGTAAAAATAATAGATGGTACAGCAACTGCAAAATAAATAATACAAACCAGATTGTCAGTTAAGAATAAAATATATCAACCGACAAACCAGGTTGTTGGTTAAGAATGAAATATATCAACTGCCAAACCAGGATATTGGTTAAGAATAAAATGTATCAGCCGACAAACCAGGTTGTTGGTTAAGAATAAAATATATCAACCGACAAACCAAGTTGTTGGTTAGGATAAAATATACTAACCGTCCAACTTGGTGGACGGCCTGGCTGGTCGGTTCGTAATAGAGGGATTTATGAGTGATATTAAATACTCAGGAAAACTTCCTACGTGATCTGAACAGGAATCGCTTAAAAAGTTAAAATAATATTTTTTTGTATGCTCTTGAGCTTAAAAAGCACACTTTTGTGCACTATAGCATAAAAAGCCGTTTATTTTCGCTTATACCAGACATAAACGACAAGTTTACGACTTTGTGATTTGAAAAAGATTTTTTATGTATGATTACAACTGTTCTGTCATACTAGCTAATATTTAAAAAAATATTTAGGGCACATAATTTGTAAACGTAGGAGAATGTTGATCCAAAACTGTTTAGAATTAAAAATTAATTGCTTCTTCATTCGAAGGTAGCCATCATATATGAATAGAAAGCTGAAAATAAATACTTTTCCACTTTAGCTTCGTTTCATAGCATATCATCGTCTCGAGTCTAGACCTTGTTGAGTAGGGTAGAAAAAATAATTTATTGTTGAAGTATGTGGAGGTCGAAAAAGTGTAGGACTGACTTCAACGAATTATTATTGCGTAGGACTTTTCATTCATGACTTTTTTATGTATTTATTTTAAGCATAGCCACTGCTATCCGGGGTGAATTTTATTCTACAATAACCAATAACCAAATAAGGCAGTCGACAATCCACGTCGACAATTTTGAAGCAGTGATGGCTCAGTGGCATTGGCTATGGACTGCCGCGCAGCAGGTCAATCCCGCCGCGGGCTTGAGCTTCACCGCATGGTGGAAGGGCATTTTGGGATTGCCCGCCTGGCTAGCGACCACCCTCAAGTAGAAAATCTGTCGCCAAGCACCTAACGGTGTGTTCCGGCAGCAGTCCTTGAGAACCAGTGAAATTACAGGCACATGAGACTTAACAACTACGTTTCAAGGTGACGGGCGCAGTGCAATTCGTGACTTCTGATGACGAAATGCATCTGTTATAGGCAGAGGTTAGTCCGCTTAACATCAGGTGGGCCTCAAGCTTGTCTCGCCACAATAACATAAAAAAAAGCCGCTGCCGCCGCCCCGGTACCAATCGCCCGTGGTTCCTGCACTATTGATAAAGTTAATTACTTTGTATGCTCTATACCTGCTGCTTGCAAAACCTGTATTCTATATTAATTCACTTACCTCGGTATTTTCCCTATTTCGTAATTCAATATTATATATACCTACATGCATAGAAGAAGCGCAAGGAGTAGTAATGTTTGCATTTACTGAGCTTTGGTTTGCAGAGAAAATTAAAATTACAGGAACATGGCACTTTTTAAGCGCATACTATTTTATCTTTAGTATTCGAACCCGCGTCTCCCGGCTTTACACACAGGTTGTCTTAACCGCTCGGTCATCTATAACCGCTACCCAGCCAGTCTCGATAGCAGAGCGGTTAAGGCACCCGGTGCGTAAATCCGAGAGATACAAGTTCGTATCCCGATAGAGATAAAATTATGTGCTCTGAAAATGTCTAAATATGATGTTCGCTTAACATGCGTAGTGCTTGAAATCACAAAGAGTTTGTTTGATATCATTTATTTATTCTATATCATGATTTATTCTGTTCCTATCCCAAGTGGGCGCGGGGTTGGTAATATGTTTTCTCTAACAACACAAGAACATATAAAAATATAAATGTTGTCCAACATCACAATGGTCATTGTGCCATGAAAGTTTTGTCTACGGTTTATGGCCGGCTGCCTACTTGGCGCCTACTAAGCAAACAATAATGTATAATTACTTCACTGTTATCTTTGACATGCTAAAATTATAATAAAATGACAAAGATAGTAGATACTTAACTATAAAAATAAATATATATCTTGAAAACAAAGTATAGTAATGATAAGTAAGAAAGTATAGTTCTTAGATATTTTTACACGCCAGGACACATGGCGTGCCGCAACCACTTTGGGAATCAAGCCTGCAAATGGGCGCCAGACGACCCCGTGGCCTAGGCCCCATTGTGACTGGTCAGATGAGTAGCCCTGCCGCCTGCTACATCGCCGCAGAGGACCGGGAGAGAGGCTAACATCATACCGAAATTCCTCTTCCCCTGCTTCCAACCGCGTACGCCATCAAACGGTGGCGGCCTCACAGTTACTACAGGCTCCCCGTCACGACACGGTAGGAACCCGCGGTCCGGGGGATACTGAGTCCTAGTAAAGCCTCGGGTTTTGTGCCGTATTAATAGCTACCCTCATTATAAGTTAGAATGATCAGTAAGCTATCAAATTGCCATAAACTGAGATATAAATGTTGACGATAAACTCTGACCACTGTGACAGCCCGGGTTAAGTGACACGTAATATAATCGATAACCTTGTCAGAGCGTTACGTTACTTTTAGTTTAGTTGTAATCTGATATCGTTATTACCTACAATTCCCTATTTCGTGAGTATTTGCGTAGTATAATTTGGTTATATTTATTGCTCCAATATTATTAAAAAACGCTCTCGTGCGGGTCGGTCCTTGCTCTTTTACTATATTAGCCGGAACGTTCACTGCTGAACACAGCCTCCTCCATTAAGGGGAGGTTTTGCCATAATCCCCTATATACATATCCCCTATATAATAAAACACTTGGCAGGCGGCTTGGGGATCCCAGTGTTAGATGGCAGTTCTTCAGTAGGATGCTGCTCACCTTCTGGTATTTTTCCCTTATACACATCTTACGACTCCCATAAGAAGATAGAGGGAGGAGGTGGTACAATTCTAGCCCTGCACCCCACGGGGCATCTCAGATCACATACGTAGGTACATATATGAACATAGTTTAATCACGCACTCATAAATGATGTTATGGGTTGTTTTCTTTTTAAAACCAGCGTAACGCGGCGTAACGGTAATGATTTTATTGTCAGTTTCAGTCCAAGGATACAGCGTGTCACGCATGTCCTAAATATACCTTCAAATGTTAGGTTCGAGTTTATTACATATATTATGTACGGTTATTATTATTATGCACGATTTACACAAGATGTACATACAACACGTATTTTGAAGATGAAAATTGCTAAAGCAAACTGAAATACATATATGAAAAACAAAGTTGAATCAGCCGCGACTTCCTTCGCATGGAGTAAAATTATCGGGTGTATTTAAGAGCCAAGTACAAATCAGACCTGACTTTAAAAGCGGTCTACTTCCACAGAATGTATATTAAAGAAATGTGAAAAAAATACACTTCGAATCTTTAGATCCTTGACTATTTTCTACGTATAGTTTTGTGTAGCGGAGTTATTAACTACAAAGATCCTTTTTATCTATATAATAAGCTTAAATTTGTCTGCGATGATAGCCAGCGCTCACGTAGACATGGATCTCTTCAACTCTCTATACCACGTCACCGCACAACGGGGTTCAAAGGTGGATTCCGTTATGCGGCGACAAAATGCTGGAATAATCTCCCACCACCAGTGAAAAACCAAAAAACTATACAAACATTTAGGCTAAAGTTAAAGAAATTTCTAATAGATGAGCAGGTAAAACATGGTAACATTAATATAGATTTTTCATTTATTTAATTGCTGTTATCAAACAGTCACCAAATTAATTTCAGCATTAACACTTTGGATTTATTATTTTTACAGTTTTTTTTTTTTTTTTTTCACATACAAGAGGACAGTAGTTGTTTCCTGTTCAATAGCATTTTTTAAATAATTATCTGCTAACTCGATAATGTTTGTCTTTCCCAAAAATGATTTTATGGAAATTTTATTAATTAATTTGAAGTGAAATATTTTCTAATTCCATACCTTGTAACGATACTGCCACATAGATTCAAGTTATAGTCAATACATAAGTAATGATATCCTCATTTATACTATGTTTATATCTTATTAATCATTATATATATATATATATATATTTATATATATATATATATATATATATATATATATATATATATATATATATATATTTATATGTATATATATTTCATATTCTATGTATGTATTCCATATTATAAATTATGTATAAAAATAATATTTATGTAGGAAAATTTCTAAGTAGGTAATAGGTAATAATATAATGTTTAGTGTACATTTATTTTTGTTTATTTGTATATTATTTAAGAAAAAACTAAGTCAGTACACTTTTTGCGAACGTTACCCGCGAGGCTTTGCCTGAAAATCAGCGTCGGGTGTCTTAAGACATCTGACACATGTGCTGAGGCAAGGCCTTTTTGGCAACAGCTCATTCACTTTGTTTTTATTATTAAGTACGTTTTTATGTTGTGTCAAATAAATGGTTTTTCTTTCTTTCTTCTTTCTTTCTAGCGCCATGACTTCACGGATTAAAAATTAGTTGGAGAATCAAATTTCTGTTAAGTTACGGAACAAAAATGGTTTCTCCTCCTAAATTATATTGACAGTTTTCTTCAAAACCATGTCAGACAGATTACAGGTATTAAGTTTTCGTACTTAATACATAAATCTGTACATACGATTTTGTAATCGAAGAACGGCGTCCATGTGCAGAGTATAATTTTCAAATTTTCATGAATTTCGCTCGAAGCGATTACCGAAACTTTCATGTTGCAGCGTGTGCGAATATGAGCTATATGTCAATGACGGTTGGTTTCATTTTCGTACTGGCCGGTAACAAGCTGCTTATTTGGGTAATAGGCTGCCTTTCCACCAGAGCTGTGAACTATGGATGTGTTTGGCATCCACCAATCAGATCGTTTGATTATCAAAACGTAACCTGTCATTTTGTCATAACTGACAAATCAAGTGATCTTATTAGTGGATACCACACGCATTCATAGCTCACAGCTCTGGTGGAAAGACAGCCTTATAAGTGCCTTAAAAATAGGTATCTATTCACCTTTACAGAACAAGCTAGTTATGATAAAAACTATTATATTTGAGTTAATTTATTGTACGTTTGTTATTTCAGAAGAGAAGGTAGAGGTAGAGGAGAGCGGGCGGCTGCGCTGCGAGACGTTCGACATCGAGCGCGTGCTGCAGCACGGCGCGCTCCTCATGGGCTCCGAGGGACACGAGTACGATATGGAGGAAGAGACTCTCGCGGTATCAGGTATGTGTTCCTTACATTGTACCGAACGCACTCTGGAAAAGTCGAGGTAAAAGAGTGGCTGGCCGCGAGACGGTTTTTATAAATCAAACCGGCCTAGTCACTCAGAAAGAGAAGATTCCACACCAACTATTACACTAACAATTTCCCAAAATATCTTATCTTTTCACACTGTCCGGTATCCTTAGCTGAACTCTGACTCACCTTTGGTCGGTTTTTATTATTCTATGTTAGAGTCTATAAGTACTATAAACTGTATAGCCACACCAGGATGTTTTTTTTATTTGATAAGTAAGCAGTTTGCCCTGTCCTACTTGATGGAAAGTGATGACGCGGTCGACGGTGGAACATGCTTGCCTAACAGATACCTATTTACTCTGTACTTGAAGACTTCCAGATTATATTTATAGAGAAATGGCGTGTAATACTATTGCGTGGAACGATCGCACATTCTCCGAAGAAGTCTGTAAAATACTGATAAGCTGGCAACTGTGCGTCTATGATCGAGGCTTTGGAGTCTAGTCTCTACTAAGGCATCGTCACCAATGAACTTCTTTGCTCGGTCATCTATGGAGTCCAAGGCTTCGAGATGGTATTTAGCCGAACGATCCTATACCTACCTGGTCGCAGTATTCCATACAATACTTGGACTTGAGTTTAGAAGTTGACTGCTACTCTGTACTACTACTGTTTGATGTTTACGATAGAGCAAAAGTAATAATTATATAAGGTTAATTTCTTTCTTCGAAAAGACTTTACTTAATACCGCATATTGTCTGATAATTTTGGAAGGCATTCTATTACGTTTCAAAAGATACCCGCTCCATAAGGATATATAGGTTGACAGATAGGGTGCTATTTTTCGTATTTTCTCTTCGTATTTCGAAACCCTAAAAACGTTATGAGAGCATCAGGGGCAAGAGCGGTATATTTGACTTAACGAACTGGATATGTAAAAAGAAGTGTTAACTAACGCACTGTTGAACTTATCTATTATTATATTCTATCTCGAAGAATTTGCCTCAACTTTCTGCTGGATGAATAGGCTCAGATTGCTTCGCATATCTATAGCATCTGCTGCATGTATTCAAGAGTCTAAAAATGGCTTAAAATATTAAAATAAAATACAATTTTACATGTTATGTCATCTGCATTATGTATTGCGATCTTATTGCCACAGAGTTCGGACGTCATTGCTTTTGTTACTGATTCTGACTTTGAATCGTTCTTACCGTATTAAATGCATTGTTTTTGGGTAGCGTACACTATATGAAAAAACTACAGCCAGTTTTACTCGCGTATCTGTCTGTACGTTTGGCACAGTATGTTTTCTCAGAAATTACTAGAGACAGTAATTCATAGAATATGTTATGCGATCCTGAGAGACTCTTAGGCCGAGCTACATATTATACAGGTGACTAAATCGTAGAAGTATAAATGTTTCAGATTTCGGGTGTTAATTTTGGGCCAAATTATAATATACAATTATAATAAAAGTATACCATAGAGCATTCTTCCTCCCTGTCTTTGTTATTCGAAACTATTCGGGTTAATATTTTTTTATCAAGCACGAGGCCTACCTGATGTTAAGCGGACTAACCTCTGCCTATAACAGATGCATTTCGTCACCTTGAGACATAGTTGTTAAGTCTCATGTGCCTGTAATTTCACTGGCTCTCAAGAACTGCTGCCGGAACACACCGTTAGGTGCATGGCGACAGATTTTCTACTTGAGGGTGGTCGCTAGCCAGGCGGGCATTCGCAAAATGCCTTTCCACCATGCTTTGAAGCTCCAGCTGGCGGCGGGATTCGAACCATGGACCTGCGGCACGGCAATCCATAGCCAATGCCACTGAGCCATCACTGCTTCGACATTGTGATGTAACTATCATATATATCACTGCTTGTGATGCAATGATTTCAAGTAGGGAACCCACCTTAACGCGAGACAAACACTTAACTAGTTTCGAATCTCCCATTTTATCTATTTTATAACGCGAATATTCAAATCATGCCATTATGTTCACATTGGGCATTGTTACAGTACTGAAAATAATTACATAATTGTAAAATATTCATCGCTAATTGCTGAAACATTTATGCAAATATACGCTGTTGTCGGAGGATATTGTGTTTGAGCCATTTGTTTCTAGATCCTTTTGTGATGTTGCCAAAGTTGACCTTACACGGTGCTGTTTAATATATAATATAGTTCGTGTCTCACAGGCGAACTGGCCACTGGACTTGATTACGTAACATTTACATAAAATGTGTCTATGCCGTGCCGACATCGTAGAATTATCCATGTCATGAATTGCTCGAGAATTTCATGAAGTGGTCGCATTTTATGATATGGACAATTCTAATATGTGGCCACGACACCTATATCTGTCTATCCATTTAGGGATATGAAGGCGTGATGTATATATCGTATTAACAGCTGGAAGCCGTCCATCGGTAAACAAAGCCTTCCCCATTTCGCAGGCGTTCGCTCGGGGAACGCAGTGTAAGATAACAGTTCTTTAGAAGTTCTTCTCTCTGCGTCGCCTACATCTCCCACTGTCCTACAGCTAAATCAATCCTGGTGGAAAGCATGTAAGAGTACCTACCTATCGCGCTTTGTACGATTATTAAAGAAGATAAAAGGTCGTGGAAACACCATGGAAAGTGTCTTAGGAGCACATTGGAAACCTATCTACCTATTTCAACCAAATAACAATATAGACTTTTTGAAGTAATGATAGCCGTCCGCAGGTCCATGTTTCGATCCCCACTCGTGTCGAAATGCATCTGTTATAGGCAGAGATTACTGCTTAACATCAGATGGGCCTCGAGATTGTTCCGTCACAATACTATAAAAAAATATTAAGTAATACCAGGTAAGAGGAAGAGACCTCGCACACATTCATAGCAATGAAAAATTGTACTTAAATGTCGCCACTTGGTCAAGATATACTGTTTGATTAATACCAGAACCAGTGCGTAGTAACTAAGAACAACATAATAAACCATAATAACCTAGTAAATATTATTCAATCTGAGCCAGAACTATCAATAATAACGTGGGAGGGAGGAACGTGCCCACCACCCTAGTTATAACTGATCATGCTAATAGGAAAACGCAAAACACTCGGCTTAATGTCGTTGGGGGATTACCCCCGCAAGCCGAATCAAGCTCATTATCTTTATTATTTTGGATATCGCTGGTCGTCCCCGTGGACGGAGGGCAAAACGTGACGTTGTCTTACGAGACAAGCGAACTAAACGATAGGATAATTCTGAGATTTTTTATCGGTCGATTTGATGATCGAATATAAAGTATCGTCGTGATGGTTTCGATCGCAAGCATCAAGACTTTCAGGCGCGTAAAAGTGGCCAACAACTGTTGGATACCAACGAAACGACCTTGGTGGTTAGCGCAGATCCTGTTTACTATGCTTATGTACATTCTTTAATTAGTTACGCTATTACGGTGTGGGGCAATAATAATAATAATGTTTATTTTTCCTGTAGCCAAGGTTTTTGAAGGTCATGTTTAATTTTGTAGGTAACCCCAATCTTTTTGTAAAAATATGTATTATAATAAATATCTATTTAATAGTTATAAAATAAAGCATGCTTGTTTAAAATGAGTGAAACACTGATTAAGTATATGTCAGGTCAATTAAATAAATTGGATTTATTTGCTGTTTCCATATAGAAACTGGGAGCTAAACGCTCGCCGCTAATGAGAAGAATAGAGAACATAGGTTAAGTTTTAGTATATCTTATTGTGCGATGGTGAATCAAGTATTCAAATTCTACATATTACCAATCCGATTAAAGTTGTTTAATTACTCATTTTAATAATAACGAAAACTTAGAACAACATTCAAAAATTTGTTTGTTAATGTAGAATATTTCAATACTAAAATTTGTAATTGACTTTCATAAGAGCGTCATAGACGCCCAAATTGAATAAATGATTTTGACTTTGACTGGTTTGAGAGCCAGTATGTCTAGGTTAGCTTGAACAACATCTTCGACCACATCGTCACTTACCATCAGGTGAGGTAGTGGTCAAAGGCTAAACTACCAGGCACATATGTAATATGATTATCATATCTTCAAAAGTATCTAAGAAGTACTTAGAGATGAATATATTCTCAAGTGATATCTTCTATTGCAGATATAAACGAGCGGCTCGCCAAGCAACGTCAGCAGCTAAACGCACGTCTCGGCCTGGACGTCGCAGCCTCTCTCGGCGTGGACCTCACCGCTGTTTACTCCAACGAGGACCTCTGCCCCTCCAAACCTCAACAGACTAAGACTGAAGCGCCCAAGGTGAGCCGAAACTCCTACAACAATCTACTCATATCAAAAGCTATATGCACTCTTGGTGTGGCTTTTACCTTCTGGTCTGTGTGTCCTCTGGCTTTTAGAACCCAACATCCGAAATGTTCTTGGTCTTTTCATGTACAGTATGTTAGGTTAAATGAGGGGCATATGGATAAGGGTATTCAGTATCTGATTATCGTTATACTACCCAGAACATAATTAATAAATAAAACACTATATTTGTGTTTCACAGTCATCGATTTAGCCTATCCATCGGTTAAAGCTTGAAACGCGCTGCATGCTGTCATTTTTATCATTCAGTTTATTTATGTTCTGGGTAGTATAACCGGAACTTACTCGAACATTCTGAAACAGGCCCTAGAGCCTATGAAACGCAAAGATAGTGTTTTATTTATTAAATATTTTCTGGGTAGTATAACCGGAACTTACTCGAACATTCTGAAACAGGCCCTAGAGCCTATGAAACGCAAAGATAGTGTTTTATTTATTAAATATTTTCTGGGTAGTATAACCGGAACTTACTCGAACATTCTGAAACAGGCCCATAGTAACTTGTATTTATTTTACATATGCCTACAAGCTACATGTGAAAATGACTACGATAAGATAGGTAAGTCAAGTTGCGAGCAAGGGCGTTCACCCTGGGAAATATTTACCATTTTTTTGACGGATTTCTATGTAATTTGTAAGAGATTTTGTTTGTGTATATATTTTTACTGGTGACATTGAATAATTTACTGCCAAGGGTTTGAATATGTCCCTCGTTTTACTTAACATACTCTATAGACTGTAAGGATTATTTAGAATCTAATGTATGTTTTTGTAAGATGTCAATAGATGCCACAATCTCACCTGATGGTAAGTGATGATGTGGTCGAAGGTGTTAACAGGCTTAACTTCGACTTACTGGCTCTCAAGGACAGCTGTCGGAACACCGTTAGGTGCTTGGCGACAGATTTTGTACTTGAGAGGTAGTCAGGCGGGCATTCACAATATGCCCTTCCTGGTGGAAGCGGTGAAGCTTAAACCCGCGGCGGGATTCGAACCATGGACCTGCTGCACGGCAGCCCATAGCCAATGCCACTGAACCATCACTGCTTCAATTCAACGTAACCTTTTGTAAGCCTTTGTAAAAAAAACTAACGCTATAGTGCCTTTGGAGCATCGAGGCTTTGTGATAGGGATTTTACTTTGTGTTTGTGATAGTGTTGGCGTGGCTAAGTGAATTGTCTAATAGGCTCTTTGGTTGGGAGGGTGCTTGAAATTATACCAAGGGACCTTGTTCGGGGAACTGTCGGTTTGATTGTTGTTCGAATGCTATGTGGGTACCAGAATCTTCGTTAGTTAGTAGGGAACCAAGGGCGTTAGTATGCCTGTCTGTCGCCTCAGTGAGTTTTAGCAAAATACTTAATTATCTATCCTTTTCCAAATTTATGGCCGCGTCAGCGCAGCAGCATTACCAAACCATTCATTGAAATTGAGTCCTATAAATATACTTTCCACTGTATCGTCAGTCTCCATCTCGCTTAGTAGATACGCATACTGTGAGCCGCCCCGAGCGAGTGGGAGAGTATCTCCCGTCACACTCGCTCACTCGCTAATATTCCAGTGACAAAACTATTAGAATTGCTACTCACCACTCGCTGATCGCCAACTCGTTTTTAGTTTCGAGATCTCCTCGCTTATCGCTTGTTGTCGGCAATGAGACAAGTACCTCAGGGCGAAGAGTCAGGCTCTGACTACCGCGTTTTATTCAAATGCAATGGAAGGGGAAATCCCCTTCGGCATCTACTCAACTCTAATGTAGCGCAGTAGGATTTTTGGTCGCTGGCTTTGTTACTAGTGGAATGTACGTAATTAAAACTTATCGTTCCGTCCACAGAGGCCAGTACAAGAGCTAGTCCCCACCACATCTCTGAAGGCTTTGAGCTCCCGAGAGCGTAACCTCGCGAAGCGCAAGGCGCGCGCTGCGTTCAGCAAACAGAAGTCACGTGACTGCAGCGAGGAGGGGCCCCCCGCGCCACCCACGCCGCCTGTAGAACCTGAGAGGAAGAAGTTAAAGCTGGAGCCTTCTGATGAATTTGTTTGTAAGTATTCTTCCATGTAGTTTTGGTTTGTGGTGAAACGTGATCGCGACCCATGTAAAGGGGTAACCTCTGCTTAAAGCATATACATTTTATATTTACTAGCTCTCAAGCATTGCTGCCAGAAAACACTGTTAGCTGCTTGGCTACAGATTTTCTACTTGAGAGTGGTAGCTAGCTAGGCGAGCATTCGCAAAATGCGTTTCCACCATGTGGAGAAGCTCAATCTGGCGGTGGGGGTCGAATCATGGACCTGCGACACGGCAGTCCATAGCTATTACCGCCAAGGCATATCACTGCGTCATAAGTTTATTGATAATTGGTTTTTCTTATCAGATGGTATTTCCATCTGATAAGAAGAAGCACTCGTAGCGAAGTTTATTAGCTGTTCCCAACAGATCAGCAAAGTTAAGCAACGTCGCGCGCGGTCATGAGTTGGATGGGTGACCGCTAGTGACATTACTACTGAGCGTTTCCGTGCTTCGGAGGACACGTTAAGCCGTCGGTCCCGGTTGTTGTCTTAGGATGGCAGTCGTTATCGTCTGGCTAGCTACCACCCTCAAGTAAAAAATCTGTCGCCAAGCACCTAACGGTGTGTTCAAGAAATCCAAAAATTTTGGTCTTATTTTATAACTGACAGAAGAAACTAGGTTTATAGGTTTGCTTTTTTCTTTATTTATCATTATCTTTCCTATAAATAATTTAGAAACTAGTCATACAAGATTTGAGAGAATATTGTATTTAAATAGCCATTAATTCAAATTCCTTTAATATAATGATAAAAATCAAATCCTATTAACCTGGATATTGATATCATCTATAACATTTCCAAAAATCATCAAAAGCGGTGAGGTAGAAACGTTTACTTCTTAATAGTTCGGACATGAGATGTGTCGTATTGCGGAGAGGTGGTTATGAGTAGTAGAGGTGTGTGTGTGTGTGTGGCACAGTGGAGGAGAGCGGGCCGGTGCCGGACTGCGCGGGCGCGTGGGAGGAGTCCCCGGTGTGGCCGCTGGAGCGCTGGTGCGTGGCGCTGCAGGGCGCGCTGTTCGGCGGCGCGTGGGAGGCGCGGCACGGGGCCGCCGGCGCGCTCCGGGACCTGCTGCGGGCGCGCATCGCGCTCTCTGCCGGACACGCCCCCGGGATGTCGCACGCACAGGTACCTCTACCTTACTTGTGTTTATTTGATATTAAAATGTACTAAACTAAATGTAAATATATCCATATGTCTCATATACAAATTCCTGTATCCAATGATATTTTTAAGATTTACTTCTTCTCCATATTAAGATTGTCTGGAAGAGATCGCTGTAAGCGATAAGATCGCCCATTGGACCTACCTAAGTTAACTACTCCATGTATTGTTTCCTTTGTTAATCTGGTGTTAATAAAGAGTTCGTATCGTATAAACTATAAAAGATATTATTATGCTAGCGTTACTTTCTCAGTGTAGACCATAGGTCAGAGCTCTCATAATGTGGGGGAACAGTGAGTACCTACCTTGCAAATAAGAAGACATAATATCCTTCCAACACTTGGTTTAGACTTAACCCATTTGCATCATCAGACCCATATGGGTCTATTTATGAATGAAATTATATTGTTCTTATTATCGCTGATGCCAATCAGTTAATCCACAGATATAGATGGGGAGAGAGACTCCACCTATGTTCACTCCAATCCTCGCTTTGTAGAACACTATTCACGCTCTCACTATTCATTGTGAATTCATTATTTTATGTATCCTACGAATTTCCTGCTCGGTGCCCAGGGTACAACTCACTTAAAGTTATGAGATCCCATGACCAGCTAACGATTAAGTGCAAAATTTTGCGAGGGAAAATTGACGCACCAAATCTTCACAACCAGCTTTGTCGTTTGTTCGTCCCCGACAGTTACAATCGGGGCAGGATACATAAACTGCTGGCTGTGCCGAATTGTAGAACTGTAGCACACGCAGTTTCCCCGATACCGCGATCCCTTGCTTCACTCAATGCTCTTGTCGAAGCAAAACCTGAATATGATCTCTTTGACGGCAGGTGGCAAGATATCTTGATGGAGAGTTTAAAATACTGTGAGACTACTTCGAAATGGAAAAGAGAATTTCGTCTATATCAGTATCAGTGCAATGTGACGTGAATATTTATTTTGAATGTGGTTTTTTTTATTTATAATTTTCTTTTTAATATTTTTTACATCTGTTTATAATTATTTTTTATTTTGACATATTATTATTGTATTATATCTATATATCATTAGTGTAATTCGTGTGTAAATGCGGTACTAATTTGAATTTGAATAAGTGAAATAAATAAATTATGATTACTAATTAACACTATTAGTAGAAGCCATGACATAAAGACCATCTTCCAGGTCTGTCCCAATGTCTTCCAATCACTATATGCTTACCCAGCGGCGTTGATTAGGACTGATTAGTTCACGCTCGACGCCGCCTTCTATGTTAACTATCTTACCGCTCAACCCAAGTGCATTTAGACAATAGCGAACCCATCGCCGTTTGAACACGAGCCCCTTAACGATAAGATGTCCCTTGTTGGCACAGATGGAAGAAGCCCACCAGGAGTGGTTAGAAGACATGGCGCTGCGACTGGTGTGCGTGCTGGCGCTGGACCGTTTCGGCGACTTCGTGTCGGACCAGGTGGTGGCGCCGGTGCGCGAGACGTGCGCGCAGACGCTCGGCGTCGCGCTGGCGCAGATGCACGCGCACCGCGTAAGGGCTGTAGCCAAGCTGCTGTCCAAGCTTACCTCGCAGGGCCAGTGGGAAGCCAGGCACGGCGCCTTGTTGGGCTTCAAGTATCTATTGGCCGCTAGGGAGGTGAGACTATTCATATAATTCATAATGAGTGTGAAAAATTAAGTTTTTTTTTTGTCAAATGGACTTGCATTTTACCATAAACTTCCTGATGTTAAGTGATAAAAAATCGCTGCATTTAACATCGCTCTAGACAACTATCATAATGTGGCTTAAGTCAGCTTGTATCGTGCAACTGAGACGAGAAAATCTTTTTAACACTTTGTTTATTCTCAATCTGCATGTTAGTGAAAGGGGTTACCCCCTAGCGGACTTCGTCCTTCCCCATAGATCTCTCTAATCCTTAAACACTGTATTCATGATCTCATTCTGTTAATTGTTGTGTCTTGGCTATTACTGATTAGATAGTTAAACATAACTAGAGCGTTTTTATTTTAACCTTATAATTTTATTATAAAATTATAAGCCCTCAGCGTCGTCGGTAAACTATATGCGAAGGTAATGATTGAACGTATGATAAAAGAGACAGATCAGAAAGTGTGGGATGCACAAGCAGGAAATGGAATGGGATGTACGGATCAGGTCTTTTCTTTACGATGCATAGCCGAAAAATGCTTGGCGAAAAGCCAAAAGGTCTATTGCGCTTTCGTAATATAAGTAGGCATGAACTGTGATCAGGTTACCACTCAGCCCATGCATCTATGCATGGGCTGAATAGTAATCTGATCCAAGCGCTGAAATCCCTCTATGAGGATTACAGTGCTTGTGTTAGGATAAACGGGACATACACTGATTGGTTTAACATCGAAAAAGGTGTTAGACAAGGATGTGTAGCGTCACCGTGGCTGTTCAACTTACGAAGCGCTCGTAGCGAAGTTTACTTAGCTGTTCTCAACCGATCAGCAAAGTTAAGCAACGTCGCCAGCGATCATGAGTTGGATGGGTGACCGCTTGTGACATTAGTACTGAGCGTGCACGTGCTTCGGAGGGCACGTTAAGCCGTCGGTCCCGGTTGTTGTCTTAGAATGGCAGTCGTTATAGCATGGTGGTAGGGCATTTTGCCAATGCCCGCCTAGCCAGGCGGGCTAATAGCTAGCCAGCTATTACCCTCAAGTAGAAAATCTGTCGCCAAGCACCTAACGGTGTGTTCCGGCAGCTGTCCTTGAGAGCCAGTGCTTCTAGGTTAGCCTGAACAACTTCTTCGGCCACATCATCATCTACCATCAGGTGAGATAGTGGTCAAAAGCTAAACTATCAGGCATAAAAAAAAACAAGTGAAAGAGTGAATACTTGAGATCTACGTTTACAAAAGATGGTGAGTGTGAAAGTGATATAGAAAGGAGAATTAATACTAGAGGTATGGAGGTATGGTGAAGGAAGCATTGCACGCATTTATGAATCGTCAGGTGTCTAAGAAGGCTCGTCTGGCTGTTCATGGAGGAGTGTTGGTTCCGACACTAATGCATGGTAGTGAAAGTTGGGTATAGCAGAAAAAGCATGAAAGTAGAATAAATGCCGTGGAAATGAGAGCATTGAGAGGCATGATTGGAGTCAAACGGAGTGATAGGATAAGGGAACGATGTGGTGTGAATGAGGATGTAGTGACAAAAATCGGGAAAAGTATGTTAAGATGGTTTGGACATGTGGAGAGAGTGAATGAAATGAGAATGACTAAACAGGTATACATGGGACAAGTGAACCGAAGTCTTGGAAGGGGAAGACCTAGGCGAACGTTCCGAAATCAGATTGAAGGCGTGCTGAAAAAAGGTCAGGTCAAGAGTACCCTAACCCGTCGCTTATGTATGAAAGGATTCATCAGTGTAGATGAAGCGAAAGATATATGTAAGGTTCGTAGTAAGTGGAAATATGTGTCTCGTATAATATCACACCTATTTCCCGTAGGGGTAGAGTGTCTCGGTGTACTCGAAATAGGCGTGATGTTATGTATATATGTAAAATAAGTCTAAATATCAGTAACAAACAACAATAACGGAGACAAAATAACATCAACAAGTATGAAAACTGAGTCATTAAACATCGCCGAATCGAGTATATTTTTGTTAGGTAAGACGTAAGCGTGTCGTGTATGTAGTACCGTGCGCTGTACATGTGTGTGTGTGTGTGTGTGTGCAGGAGGTGGCGTGCTCTAGCGGCGCGCTGGAGCACCTGATGTCGGGGCTGGAGGACGTGGCGGAGGACGTGTCGGCGGTGGCGGCGGGCGCGCTGGCGCCGGCTGCGCGCGCGCTGGTGGCGGCGCGCCCGCACGCGCTGCACGCGGTGGTGGCGCGCCTGTGGCGGCTGCTGCGCGACCAGGACGACCTCGCCGCGCCCGCCAACTCCTACATGGCGCTGCTCGCCGCGCTCATGGCGCTGCCGCACCCCGCCTCGCTGCTGCAGTATGTACATTTCTACCTATACCTAATGTCACTCGCGCTTCCACCTCGCGCCCCGCACCTACCTCGCTACCTCAGCTCCTGCCCGAAGCATCTTTGCTACCTATAATCTGTACTGTTGAACAAAGGTCTTTCCGATTTGCATGCTACTCTAATACTAGCAAAACATGTGCACTTTAATTTTATAATAACAACTTTATACCATGTTTTACGCAAATAAAGAATCTTTAATTAAGTGGCGGTGGGTTGCCATAATCCCCACGCTAGGCTGGCGTCTTGGAGAGTTGCAGTTCTTGAGAAGGCGCTGCTGCAAATTTTTCCATTCGTCGCCTCCCACGACTCATATCATACATTTAATTAATAAATTAATCATATCATCATCATCGATAGAGCCCTGTTAAAGTCACAGACCTCGAGCTTGTAACCAGAACTAGTTCATCGTAAAATATTATAAAAATATTGACCTTTTTATTCATTAAAGATGTTAAGTAGGTTTAATCAAAAAAAAGTCACCGTACATGAAAAGGTAGATCAAAGAAATAATAATTATACAACAGAATAGTATTATCTGCGTCCAGAGCTCGTTAATTAAAGAAAAAGTTTTTTTTAAATGTTTAAAATAATAAAAACTAAAAACGTACAATTATTATAGAGTAACCACGTAATTTGCTACAATCACATTTTTTTTACATACAAAATTAAATAAACATATTATTGTGTAATGGTTCTTAAATCTTCAGAGCTATGGCTTACAGTTGCCATTTATTCTGATAAACTATCTTTTGATCACTACTTTGCAATACCATCAAGAATATTACTAGATTACACCTAAAATGGATATTTCTGTAAAATTATAACAAATAATCTCATTTTACAGCCCCATTGATCTCGCAGACGTGCTGCCTCGCCTATGGCCTTACCTAGACCACAATACCAGTTCAGTTCGAAAAGCCACGCTTCAAACGTTACGTACCCTGACGAGACCTCTAGTCACCCACCAAGCCACCAATGGCTCTAATACAACCAATAACAACGGCGAAAGCACAGCCAACAACAACGGTGAAACCACAACCAACAACAACGGCGAAAGTACAACCAAGAAAGAAGGTGAATCATCCGGCTCGAAGGACCATCAGGACAGTGATAAATTGAATGGTGACAGTGACACAAAGCTGAACGGTGATAAAAGTGATAAAGTGAATGGTGATGTCAATAGTGATAAGCTGATGTGGACGCCGGAGCTTCTGCAGGAGGCGATGAGATATGTGTACCAGAGGGTGCTGTTTGAACATGTGCATGAAATACAGGAGATTGCTGTACAGGTACTGACTTAGTAACTTTATAATTTGTCCTACAGGAATTATCAGTAATTGTTTGGAGTGTGGCACAGAGCCCGGTAGATGTTAATAGTATCGCCAACTTTTTCACGGGATCGAATAAAACTCTCGTGATATGTGGATGATTTAAAATCCAAAGGAAAAAGATTATTCCATTTCTTTGGAGTTTATATAATAAGTACAAGTATAAAGAAATATATAAGATCATACAAAAACTCCAGAGTTCGCTTAACAGCCCCAAAACCAAAAAAAATATATAATTTTGAATTTGTTGGCTTATTATTATAATTTGTCGGCAGGTGTGGGCCAATCTCCTGAAGCATGCGTCGTTAGATTGCATCCTCGTAGCCGCGTGTCCAATGTTAGCCACTTGGCTATGCTTGGCGATGCAACCTGCGCGGTTGGCTGTAGATCCAGCCCTTATCTTGCAGCCCCCACCCAAAGTGAGTATGTGTATTATTTTATAAGTATTGATCTACAAAGTTCAGGCCCATCTTCTGTAGCTTCGTTAAGTCTGTAGCTTATGTGCTGACTACTTGACAGTGATAGGCGATGCAATATGACCAAGACCTGTTAGTTGATCATGGAATGTTGTTGGTAACAATCTGCAATGGAGGCATTGACCTTCTTACATGATTAAAAACCGATAATGAACAAATTGTTATATTACTTAAACTTTACATTTACATAATTTTAACTAAAACATTAATTTCCGTACCATGTCATCCATCACGACTCGAACCAAACTGCAGACAAAAGTTATTTCGATGCAAAAGTAAATCGGCGAAATGTATTGTATATTTTTTTTAAATACAGAAATTATCTTTGCGCGAAAGTTTAAATGTTGCAAATCAAATTATCTTTATAATAAGTAAGTGTATATCCATTATTTTTGACCGTTTATGTTAAGATTTATTTTATCTCATATTTTTGTTCGTTTGTGCATAGGAGCGGCGAAACAGAAGGAACTCCCAGTCGGAGCTGCCGGCGGAGGTGCGTCCCAACCAGAAGTGGTACTTGGGAGGGTCCGAGTCGCAGCCGTGCTTGTCGCGGGACAGGAACGTCATGCGGGCGAGGTGCTTGGCGTCTGATATATTAGGTAACTAAACCGGTAACACCAATTAAATTGTCTACATTCTACAGAATAATATAAATTAGTAATTATTATGAAATATTAGGTCCTTACATATGAAATTGGCGTTTTTCGTACTGGCCACTTTAATCACGAATTTCTCCTCTTTGGTAAGGAATTCCAAATTCAAATTTGTACAGCTATAGACTCATGTATTTGTACTTCGATGATCGTCATTCATTTGTTTTTTTTCTTCTGTTTTTTTCTGTTTGCGTCACTCATTTTACAAAATGGAAAACCTTAAATATCGCATTATTTACGAGTACGAGTTCCGCCGTGGCACTAGTGCTGCGGAAACAACTCGAAGGGTGAATGATGTGTATGGCGGTCGTGTTGCAAAAGAAAACACAGTTCGTTTTTGGTTCCAACGTTTTCGTTCTGGAAATTTCGACCTGCAGAACAAGCCCCGTGGACGGCCTGAGACTCAAGTTGATAATGAAGAGTTGAAGGCTATTGTGGAAGCGGATCCATCGCAAACCACGTCCGAGTTAGCTGCAGGCTGCGATGTTAGTGATAAAACTGTTTTAATTCACTTGAAGCAAATTGGGAAGATTAAAAAGCTTGAAAGGTGGGTACCTCACGAATTGACTGAAACAAACCGGCAAACGCGCGTCGACTGCTGCGTTACATTACTAAACCGGCACAATAATGAAGGTATTTTAAACCGAATCATTACCTGTGATGAAAAATGGGTTCTTTACGATAATCGGAAGCGCTCAGCGCAATGGTTAGATCCAGGCCAGCCAGCCAAATCCTGCCCCAAGCGAAAATTAACCCCAAAAAAGTTACTTGTAAGCGTTTGGTGGACTAGTGCCGGTATTGTTCATTACAGTTTTTTCAAATCTGGCCAGACTATTACGGCTGATGTCTATTGTCAGGAATTGCAAACCATGATGGAAAAGCTAGCGGCTAAACAACCTAGGCTGGTCAATCGCTCCACGCCACTGCTGCTTCACGACAACGCTAGACCACACACTGCGCTACAGACGGCTACTAAATTAGAAGAGCTTCAATTGGAAAGTCTAAGACATCCTCCGTACTCCCCGGACCTTGCTCCAACAGATTACCATTTTTTTCGAAATTTGGATAACTTCTTGCAAGGGAAAAAATTCAACTCCGATGGGGCAGTCCAAATCGCCTTCAAAGATTTTATTGATTCCCGTCCGACTGGTTTTTTTAGTAAAGGGATCAATGAACTACCTATGAGATGGCAAAAGTGCATAGAAAATAATGGTTCATACTTTGATTAATTAAATATATTATTTTAAAAAATATTCGACTTTTTGTTCCTCCCATACAAAACGCCAATTTCATATGTAAGGACCTAATATTTAGCTTTGGTTTTATGGCCGCTACCTGTCTGACGCTAACCCTTCTTGATAATGCTTTCTTTCGAAGTTTACTTTTCTTTTACTTACCTTTCGGGTATTATAATCAGGGTGTTATGATGGTAAGGATCCCTGATGCAGGAACACGCCGCTCGCATCGACGTGAGTGTTTGCATGCTGCTCGTTTAGCGCATTTTTCCCTAATTCGCATTTACAACATACAATGCGAGGATATGGAGCAGTTCTTATATTTTTAATCCGGAAACTCTATGACAGAACATAAAAGAGCCAAAGCAAAGTCCAACCAATTTATGACTTTTGATGTCCTTCACGCGCTGAATCCCTTGTTCGTCGGTTCCTTGATACCCAGACAAAGTATTTCAGCAATAGTCCGAAACTGGTCGGAATCCTTTCGACTAGTCTCGGATTTAGATCTCGCAAGAAGTAATATATCGCAAGTCCTAGCCGGTTTCTAAATAAGTGAATACGGATAAAGCTCGCAACAGTTTTCTGTGTGAACTTATTTACCATGCAATGTTATTTGATTGGTTTATTACTTTTTCAACAACCTTGCTCGTAAAGTGAGCTTTATTATATCTGCCGCATATTATTATGTTAAATATGCGGCAGAGCGGACAAGTAAAACGATCGTAGGTTAGCCACGCACTGGTTTATTTCGTTCGTGGTGAGCGCAGCCACGCACACAAAGATATCGTGGAACACATACAACAGTTCTTAGGGCCATAAACCGAAGTATAACACAAAGAGGTTTATATGTAATCAGCCAACAGACATTTGCCGCTCGCAAAAAAAAAAACTTGCGCGCTATTTTTGTATGTTGTTTGTATCGCATTTGTGCAATATAATATATTTTTTTTCCTCGCAAGGGTGTTGAAATAGTGCGTATGAAACTCGTGCGCGTTGTTTATTACGATCATTACTCCATTAAGACCTTGGATCATCGATCTCAGGCCTAAAACCTGTCTAGATTGTAATAAACAAGTTCGCGCACTGGTTGCATAATGTAGTATTGTTGTTTGTTTCAGGTTACCTGTCGTGTTATTTAGTCCAACCGGCGCCTGGTATAGAGTACAAACCCGAGGACGAGAGTCCTATCGACTGTTATGTTAAGGTAAACATATAATTATCAACATTATCACCTTCAGCTTCTCACCCCTATGCCGAGACTAAGGGGTCAGTACGTTTTTATTTTTATTTTGGCCAGGCTTTTCAATCACCAGACAGTTCCTAATAAATGTATAGACAAACAATATAAAAATAACGAATGTTGGTTGTTTAAAACGAAAGTTTATTTATTTGATAATTGGTGGGTTCTTTTTTGTGTCTGTTAGATTAGCCTTTGACCACCATCTCACCTGATGGTAAGTGATGATGTGGTGGAAAATGTTGTTCAGGCTTACCTAGAAGTACTGGCACTCAAAGACAGCAGCCGGAACACATCGTTAGGCGCTTGGCGTCAGATTTTCTACTTGAGGGAGCAGCTAATATTTTTATTTTTGCAATGACGGTTGCTCTGTCGATGATATTACAAAATAAAAAAAAATATTAAAATAATATGGTTGCGTCATCGTTATCAAGTTTAAAGATAATTGCCAAATTAGTCTTGTCAGTAGTATAACGTAAGTTGAACTATAGGTGTCGCTCCATTCCCATACGATGGTTAAGAACGAAAGGACAAATTAAAGTCATACGTCATATGTCATGTTGGCTTAGCGGTTAGACATTACCCCGGCTATAGGGGTGGATGGTACGGGTTCGAATCTCGCACATGGTTCTATTTTTCCACGCATTCTAATTTTGTATTGCAAAAATAAAAATATTCATATCACAAATATACGATAGGAAAAAAATAAGTCATGTGCGGGATTCGAGCCCGCATCCATCCACCCCTGAAGTGGATGGGTGCACATGACTTAAAAAAAAATCTTATCGTATATTTTTGTTTTTGTTATGTAATCCTTATAGCAGGCGTTATTGCAAACCTAACAATATTAAAATAAATATTCATATTGTACTTTTTTGTGTGTTGTACCAGTAAAGTGTTGTTCGTTAGAAGATGAGTGTGAGTCCCTCCTTAGGGAGGGAGAGAGAGAGTGTGTACCGTTGTGTGCAGTAGTAGCAGTTGTAGTTCTGTCGTTAGGTGATGGTGGTGTACGTGCGGTCCGGCAGCGCGCTGCAGCGGCTCGTGGCCGGCCTCGTGCTCTCCTCCTGGGCGACCCACACCGCTCGCTACGCGCTGCATCCACCCTCGCCCCCACCCGCCCCCGCCCCACCTGCTGCTGCTGCTACCCAGGTACGGACACTATCCTTCAACCTATCTGCTATAGCCAACACCAAAACTGTTCCTAACTTAAATATCCTCTGCTCCGGATTAAATCAAATCAAAACCAAAATCATTTATTTACGAGAATGTTGTATAAAGCTGGTGGTAAATTCATTAATGGATTCAAACATTCTACCATAACAATAGTGTGTAAATATTATTTGAAATATACAAAATTTGTTTTATAAATAACTAATGTATTCCAATGCTAGTTTAGTAAATAAATTCATAAATTATTTCGTTATTTACTTTTATATGTCGTAGATTCCTTTAAGTTATAAAAACAATTTTCGAGTAACCACAATGTTTGTTTCCTTTTAAACACAGGTAAAGTTAATTCTTTTAAATTATAAGGTATCTTATTATAAACATTAATGGCATTTATATATGAATTTCTTTTATATAATGTCAGATTAATGTAAGGGCATAACAGTATATATTTATATCTAGTAGGTCTCCTGAACACCTCTGAGTTGAGTGTAAAGAATGCATTATGCTGCTTAACAAAAACACAAAGTTCTCTCATGTACATACATGCAAGTGGTAATACGGAACCTCTTGAAGAGAAGTTTGCAGGTGTCCATACACCGGCCGTAGGTTAACTTATTATCCTGACGCTTCACACATGCTCTCCCTAGGGCCCATATAAACGTGGCCAGCAATCTTGGACAAACCTTCGTCCAGCAATGCATTTATTTCGGACCAAGACTTGTATATTGTTGAAATCAAAGAATACGAGTAATATAAATAAAACCAGCTGTGTACATAGTGAGAATTTATTTAAAGTACCTAACGATTGTTCAGTATAATTATAAAAGTTCTGGACCGCATTTCCAGGGTTTATATTATTTAAAATCGTGCACTTTATGCATACAATGAAAATTCCAGAGAGTTAAGCTTTAATGTTGTCTTTCTTTTCGCTTCTTTTTCGCGATTATTACACATAGTAGTTAAACAACTTTAAACGGTTTAAATCGCGTATATTTATCATTCAAGAGTCACCCCGTGAGCAAGTGTTTGAAACGTTGGGCCAAAAATAATGATAAATATACGCGATTTAAACCGTTTAAAGTTGTTTAATTACTAGGTAAGCTTTATTTTTATTGAAAGGCCACTAAAATAAACAAGAAAGGCGTTCAACAAAGACTGAGTGTAAATTTTCAATCCCAAAGTTCCCTTCCGTTTGCATGTTAATTTCGGTGTTCAACATTGAAATGGAAAATTCTCCGCTTCAAAGTTTATTTATATAATTTTATTTTATAAATTATGAAAATTATGCAAACAATATGGAATATTATAAAAATTAAATGCGCCATTTTGATCTTTCCGGTCGTTTTTTTTGTAAGCATTAAAACATTTTTGAACATATTTGAAACAAAATTCGACAGTCATGGATTTTCAAAGTAAATTGCTGAGCTGACACTCACGAGCATTAAAATTTCATACAAGTTTGCGGGCGTCTATTCGAGTCGCGCGGAAACTTCGAATTTGCTCAAATAAGTTTTCAAAATATGACTAGATTACAAGCATTTTTGGATAAATGAGTTAATTTCTATTTTCAGCCGGCGAGCATCAGCCCGCCGCTGCTGACGACGACGCTGCACACTGCGCTCAACCAATCTCTCTACTACGACGAAGTCGCTCTCAATTGCAATAGGTAACTTACCCAGAATATATCACAAGCAACTCAAACATCACACCCGTAGTCGACAACGAGTTATACATACGATGACAATAAACGTACAATAAATCGGCGTAATCGGTTCTCCAGATTTAAAGCATTTTTTCCGAAATAGTCGTTGCTGAAGAGAAAGTGAATGGAACATTTGGAAGCGCTAACATATTCTGACCAGATTGGTGACTATTGGCTACTGGTGTAATCAATTGAATCAATAAAAGTCCATATATTAAACTTTATACTAAATACGAAGATGGAACTGCTCAAGGACAGCTGTTTCAAAAATGGTTTCTGAACACTAACTGAATGGTATTTGGCACATTAGCTAGTTGCATAATTGTAACATTTCCTGAAGCTTGCTTAAGGCACTATAAATGTAAAAGAAACTAGTTCATGCATCAGTTTGTAAACCAAGTTCATTGTAAAGTCAAATTTAGTTCCCGGTCGGTCGGTAGAATGAATTAGCTGTCATTTTCGGGTTCTGATCTTGTAGGAAGATGGAGGTTTACGTTTCTATAGCAGTGGGGCTGGGTTCCTTACTAGGGTTATCAGAATGACGATTTCAATCACAAATTGTTACTAATATAATTATAGAATCTCCATGCTGTTCATATGGTAAAAGTGAAGGAAGAAAGAGGGTATGCCTGCCCATACTTATATTTTGTGAAGCAGTGATGGCTCAGTGGCATTGGCTATGGACTGCCGCGCAGCAGGTCCATGGTTCGAATCCCGCCGCGGGCTTGAGCTTTAGAAAATCTGTCGCCAAGCACCTTACCGTGTGTTCCGGCAGCTGTCCTTGAGAGCCAGTAATTCTAGGTTAAGGCTGTTAACACCTTCGACCACATCATCACTTACCATCACGTGAGATTGTGGTCAAAGGCATAACTACAAGATAAAAAAAAAAAAAAACTAACCCCGAGTGCAAACTCTTGGTCTGTGCCTACCTCTCTGGCCAGCAGGCGTGACGTTTTGTGCTTGTGCTAATGACCTTGTTGACTCATGTTTATTATCTTCTTTTGGGTGGAATTAAATCATAATAATAGTGTAAATTGTAAGATTCATTTGTTTATTATTATTTCAGGTTGCTGCAGGAAGCTCGAGATTTGCTCGCGATGATGAAACACTACAAGCTGCCGGTCGGTGAAGAGTTCAACAATATTCTGAGGCTAGAACAGGTAACTCACGTCAGTGAAATTAAATAAATTAATGATAAGACCTAGAGCCCCTACTCTCACATCCTAAAAGTATCATTACATCAGTCTAGATCCCTCCTGTACGGTATTTCAATCTGAACTCTACGCGCTTCTCAGGGCGGTCCAGTCAGCAAAATCCAGCGAGGCGAAAGTAGTCAACATTCTGAGCGACTCCAGATCTTCGCTCGACCTGCTGGAAAATCCCAAGCTGACACACCCCCTAACAAAACAGATAAAGGAGTGCATACGAGAGTTGAGTGCGGAGGGAAGACAGGTACGGCTTTTCTGGTTGCGAGCGCACGTAGGAACCGCGGGGAACGAGCGAGCCGACGAGCTGGCAAAGTCCGCGGCCTTACAGGCGAACCAAGATCCAGACTACGCAGAAGTTCCACTGTCCTACGTCAAGAGGAAGATCAGGGAAGAGACAGTCCGCAAATGGCAAGACAGATACAGCTCTTCCAGCACAGGTAGTGTCACTAAATGGTTCCTACCGGATGTCGACAAGGCATACCGTATGGTACGAACTGTTAAACTGACACCAACACAAGTGCAAGCCTTGACGGGACACGGAGGTATTGCCGAATACCTCCATAGGTTCAGACTATTAGACAGCCCAGGTTGCGAATGCGATCCCACCATTAGCGAATCGGTATGGCACATAGTCTTGGAATGTCCGCGCTTCCTAGCTGTAAGACAAGACCTGGAAATACAAACCAAAACCAGGCTTACAAAAGATAGTCTGCAGAGCACATCCTGGCAGACTCAGGAAGCAGGACCCCGTTCCTCGACTATGTGGATACAATCTTCAAAATTGCGGCAAAAAGACACAGCACAACAACAACACGTCCCACAGATACCCAATCATCCCTACCAGCTACAATCGTTACAATCCCGGACCCTGGTGCAAGGCAAACCTCTATAAGCAGAACTGCACTAAACCAGCTTCTGGAATACGGAGAGAGAGGCGAACCAGGCATCAGGATAAGGGGAGTGGCCATGTTCATGGACAATAACAACGAGAGACTCGGCTTGAGTTATTGCAACGCACAAGGAAAGAACAGAGTTGCAATATCACCTGGACTAGCATCTCTGCTAAACGGGAGCACTACCAAGACCACCATGAAGCGGAAGAAATACAAAGAGCTTCTGGAGACGAGGGTGGCCGGCTGCCTATGTCGAATAGTGAGGTCGCACAATAAAACGATCATCCTGGTCGACTGGGGTAGGCGGACGCCCTTTTCTCTCGCAAACGTAGTGCTCACCAAACTAGGAGAGGCGGATGAAGGCGCAACACCTCGCATTATCAGCGTAGACGCGATGGTGATAGAGTACTCGCGAGGCGAAGTTGCGGACCACATTGGGTGTATAAAAGCTTCAGCGCGCCACAACATAGTGGCGTACGAGGACAGAGGAGAATATCTTAGCTACCTCAAAGCACCCACCGTATCCGCAACCAAAAACATCACAAGCCTCCAACCATACTCGAGTACGCAGACAGGAGCTCAGCGCCTCCAAGAAAAGATCGACGCCAAAAAATCCGTAGCACAGAGGCTAAAATCCAGTCCAGAAAAAAGAGGAAGCCGAGTCGGACATAAAAAGCATTTTATAGACGTTGTCAACTCAGCATTACACGGCATAAGAGATATGATCTCCAGAACGGCAGAACGACAATCAGCTGCCGTCATTATTTTGCCGAATTCACAAAACCCTCCACAAAACATCCCGACCCCCCGCAGACTAAACGGACCAGAGCCGACAAGGGGCAAGTTAACCCGCCAAACCTCATCCAAGTAACGAAGCCAACAGACCACGCATTCAACGCATTCATCGAATTCCTAACGATAGAGAAGGCAACGAGAGATGTCAACCTGACCACTTGCAAGAACATCATGCAAGCCTATCTCTGGGAAAACGAGGGGTTGTTGAATGTGAGACTCGCGGAAGCGGAAGCAGCCATATACGATAACGAGAGATCCCGAGTCATCAAGGGAAGTATGACGGGTCGTTATATGGCTGCATTCAGCTCCACAGAGGGCTTCGTTACTCTGAATGAGGATGAGACAGAACGGACTGGTAAACTTACATTTTTCACACCACCAGACAATCCCCTTGTGGTCACAGCCCGGTGCACGAAGATAATGCTGCAGGAGAAAATCATCGAGATGGCTAAAACCATCTCGGATGACTCCAACCCAGCGGCAGCATGGGACCATTGGACAATGCCACGGATTACTTGGATTAACGGAGTTCCCGGTTGCGGCAAAACAACTTGGATAGTTAAAAACTTCGATGCTGACAGAGACATCATAGTCACTACCACAACCGAAGCAGCCAAAGATCTGAGAGACAAGGTAGCGCACCGCATAGGCGATGGAGTTAAATCCAAAGTGCGCACCTTGGCCTCCGTATTGGCCAATGGGTTCATGGAGCGTAGAGAAAAACGTCTTCTCATGGACGAAGCTCACATGAACCACTTCGGGGCCATCATAATGGCTGCGCGGTTACTGGAGGCTGAGGATGTTGTCATCATCGGAGACGTAAACCAGCTGCCTTTTATTGAGAGAGAGAACCTTTTCAATGTAAGGTACAGCAATCCAAACGTCCTGGCGACCATCGGCCAAGAGTTGTTCTGCACGCACCGAAATCCGATGGATGTGGCATATGTCCTGCGTGAGGTGTACCCGGGCTTCTACTCATCAAGATCTCGTGTTTACTCCCTGAAACTCCAACGATACACAGGTGCAAAAATACCAAAAGACCTCCCAAACACTCTATATCTGACGCTGACTCAGGAGGAGAAATCCACCTTGGTATGCAGAGGGTATGGATGTGGCCAGGGGTCTCGCATTCTGACCGTGCACGAGTCACAGGGACTGACATACGAGATCGTAATTATCATCCAAATGAGAGAAAAAGTGACCAGGCTCAGGGACAGCGTCCCGCATGCGGTTGTGGCACTGTCGCGTCACAAAGAGAGCTGCACATACTACACCTAAGACAGCTCTGACACCATCGGCGAATTTGTGCGGCGGGCAGAAAAAGCGACGAAAGAGGAAATAACCAACCACAACCTCAAAATGGCATTGAAGGACCGCAACGAAAACGTCGTGGAGGAAATCCTTAACAGACAATGGACCTCGGGGTCAGTGGCGGGTCCATCAGGGACCTAACTCAATGAAATGACAAAACAGCACACAAATATAAATGTATTTAATTGTAGCACCAACTTTCATTGTAGTGTCATATTTATATAGGATTAACATAGTAAGTTAAAAAATAATGGAAAAAAATATGGACTCACTTTAGTTTTTAAGGCAATATACTTTAACAACGCATAACATCATAGTTGTAAGTCATAATGTGATGCATGGAGTATGATATAAGTAATGAACTGTAATCGGAAAAAAATAAATCTAATAAGAGTACGGACCATGAGTCTGTAGGGCATTGTATTACTGAGAAAAAAAAAAAAAAAAAGTATCATTAAGAATAAACGTTCTTTGGGAAACCAACGCTCTTCTATCAAAAATTTATGAGCAGTGGCGTTTTCCAGAATCCCCTTTATTCCAAACTTAACTTATCGCCTCCCGTCGCTGCGACGTCAGAAAGTTCTAGAAATTACATGTATCCGTGTCCGCAAGAACATGAACCCTATACGCCTAGAGGTAATGTTCAACCCGACTGCATAGTTTGCCGAACAAACGTCTTTGTTTTAAACTTAAAATATTAATACTGTGATTCATATCATGAGCATCAATAACATAATAATGTTTATATAGTGCTCTCTTTATCATACAACTGACTTGATTCAACGCTTGCAGCCCGCTCTTATGCTGTAGTTTTATTTCAGTTTAATAACCTAGTATGTATATCTCTATCTACATTAATATTATAAGGAGGAAAGATTTGTATTTTTGTATTTAACGAACAAACTTAAAAACTACTGGACCGGTTTGAAAAATTCTTTCACCATTAGAATCCTACATTATCCGTGATGAACATAAGTTATAGAATATTAAAAAAAAAAACTTGCTAAAAGAAATTTGTAAATATAACTTTTGAGATGGTAGTTGCCCCTAGTTTTATTTGTGTACTATTCTAATACGATTATCCCTACGAATGACATCTTCTTTGTCAGTTTGACGCGTAAACCTCAGATTGGGTATGGATAATGTTGGGCCTAAAATTAGTGTGTACTGTGTAGCCCGGCGAAATAACAGATATTTACCATCAAAAAGCTGAGCTTTGTGCGGGCTCGCGTTTATTTTAAAACCTGATTCTAGTTGTGTCATCTAGTATAAAGTAAGTAAGATTAACTACGATGTGTTTTAGTATTCAGTTTAGTTCTGTTGCAGCGATGTTAACTTCTTGGTTTTCTAACAGATGGCGTTAGTAGTACAATAACATTCTATACAACGAATACCAAATTGTTATAGTTAATTTTTTATGGTTGTATATTTTTTTGACATATAACACATCTAGATATGAAGTTAAATTACTGTGTTAAAGCACAAATCTATAGGTGCGATAGTTTTTCAGTAAAGGGGGCCACAACATTTTTAAGTTGTGGGATAGTAATAGAGCTCGCTTCGCTTGCCCTAATTAGTTGCTTTAGACCCGACGCACGCACGGTAAAACTGTGGCATTCTAAGTAATTCGTTTAGCAGTTTCATACTTCCCCATCCTGGATACAGTTGATGAATAACCTTGTTTATTGTTAAATTGTCATATAAATCTATTTTCAACACCCTTGCTCGTAAAGTGAGTTTATTATATCGTTCTTAGGGCCATAAACCGAACTATAACACCCTCGTGCATAATAATATACACTAGTGCGTAATAGAGTTATCCCTACAAAGTTAGTACCTACCTGCAAATTATATGCGAGTAAACAGAGCATTTTCAATTTAACCGGGTAATCATCAAAGAGGTTTATATGTAATCAACAATCAAACATTATCCGCGGACAAAAAAAAAACTTGCGAGCTATTTCCATAATTTTCGTATGTTGTTGGTATCGCATTTGTGCAATATATATTTTTTTTCCGCGCAAGGGTGTTGAAAAACTGCATATGAAACTCGTGAGCAACTTGCTCATTATACGCCCGACTGATTTACGGCTCGCCTACGGCTCGGGCTGCAACACATAGCCTCGTGTATGATGAGCAACTGAGCTCATTTGTATCATAATCTACTATAATGAAATGATTTGTTTGAATGCAGGTAGTTCACATGACGGCTGTGACGCAGCCGATGGTGGCGGCGATGAAGTTAAAGCGAGTCTCGGTAACGCTGGAGGAGAGACGGAACACTCTACACACTGCGGTCAATCTCTGCACTGTTGAACAGGCCTCTCTCAACGTCTCGTGAGTATTCTCTTTCAGCATTTCATTACTATAATATCAACGAATCCTTGGCCAGAACCGGTTTTCACCAGTTGAAGGGTTGAAGGGTATATTCTCGCAATTTACCGCATAAAACTCACGCTTAAATATAAAGTTCCTGAACGTAACTTGCTTGATGGATACTCGACTGTTTTTACCCTGCGACATATACTTATCCTCACCCGAGGATCAAACCAAAACTTAAAGAACGAATGAAATATTATGTATCATGGATGTGCAAGCGAGATACAAGATGTTTATAATATAGCGTTATCCCGCTCGCACTGTTCCGAACTACAATGATGGATGGATTATGGAACGGTTTTACCATATTTTTCCTACATTTTATTGTATGCTGCATAACAGCTGTCTGTAACTTTTTTAGTTTTCATTTTGCTGCATTTATTTTAAAGAATAATATAAATAAGAACATTGTACTTAATAAGTTTAAATCCGCTCCTAGTAAGTAACTTTTTCAAGATACATTTGACGGATTTGTCGTTGGAACAGTAATACTTCGTATCGACACGTCAGAGTACGCGCATAAAGTGAACAATTTGTTGTAACGTCATCAAAACATCTAGCGTTTCCATTACCGTACATGTAAGCTTGCTTAATTGACGTGGAGTTATGCATTTTGCTGAGAGATTAAGTTATTATTAAAGGTGATAGTTGCCCCCCTAAGCGCTCATTGTGAGCAGTATTAATTACCTACCTAAATATATCTACCTATTTCTGTTATTGGCCCTTGTGGAACCTTCTCCGTTGCAAATTGTCCTGGAAAAATTGTCGCTTCTGTGTATTAAACCTTCTTACTAAAGCTTTATTTTCTTAGTCATTGGAAGCTATAATGTCCCTGTGCAGCGCTTTTGAATTTTTTTTGGTGCACTGGGGCTTGTGCGGAGTGAGGCGAGTCCTGAAACGTGGTGTCTGTTATCCGCTAAGTTATATACGACGAACAATATCTTCTAACATGGACTGGACTTTTAATCTATTATTGACCAATTTTACTGCGTTTAGTACAACAAAAACTTGGTAATATGTAGTAATTAAATAACTTTAAACGGTTTAAATCGCGTATATTTATCACGGGGTGACCCCGTGACCACGATCACTGCAAAGTGTTTGAAACGTCTGGACAAAAATAACGATAAATATAAGTACGCGATTTAAACCGTTTAAAGTTGTTTAATTACTATGTGTAATAATCGCGAAAACCTAAGACAACATTGGTAATATGTCTTGAATGTCGCTTTAAATATTATATAACAACTTACAACTGGTACTGTTTTTTAACCGGCAATATGCCTTTATTAACAAAACACTCACAGTCTGTCGAGCATGTCTGGACATAAAATCGCTCTTTTAAAATTTGGTTTAATTTCGCTCCTTTAAGTTTTTTTTTGTAACCTAAGCAAAAGTAATCCAAGAAACAACGTGTTCGTTTCCAGAGTGCAAGCGGCACTAGCCGGCGCGTGCGCGAACCTGCGCTGCTTGCCGGAGACGCTGAACCCGGTGGTGCGGCCGCTGATGGAGAGCATCAAGAAGGAGCCCTCGGAGGAGCTGCAGACGCACTCGGCCGCCTCGCTCGCCGCCCTGCTGCAGCAGCTCGCCGCCAGGGACTCCAGCCCCAACAACAAAGTGCTCGTCAACCTGAAGGCGTTCCTCAGGTAACAAAACCTCTATGTTCGCACAACTCGACGGACAACCCTTCTCAAGAGACTAATTTTAGCAAATTTAAATTACATTTGTAGGGACACCAGGTGGCTGGTCTCTTACGCAAGAGTCCTTCTTGGTTTACCATTGTAGTGTCTGATATACTGCTTCGAATCAGTTCTGTTTAGTTAGATGTGAAGGCAATGTACTGTACTGTATCAGCCGGATTGTCCACTGGTGAACACTGCCTCCCCCATTAAGGAAGGGGGCTTTGCCATAATTCCCATGCTTGGCAGGCGTCATGGGGATCGCAGATATCAATTTCCCAGAAGGCGCTGCTGTTGACCTTCTGGTATTTTACGTTTAGTCGCCTCTTACGACAGCCACAGGTAGCAAAGGGCGGGTGACATTCTGCCTGACACCCCACGGGGCAGCTTGTAATACCGCATTGTCCGATATTCTGGCTCGAATCAGTTCTGTTTAGTTTAGGCGTGATGGCGATGTAGTAAGTGAAATTACAGGGTGAACGGGATATAAGAAACAACGTTATGGAGTGATAATGTAGTGTCATGCAGTATGAGGACGAAGATCCTGCAACAAATCAGGCGGGGTGATACTGGTCGATCTTTTAAATAACTTTCATTTTTGACAGCAATGTTTTCGAGAGAGGCGCTAATTCATACCTTAAATACTTTTTTAACCGTCATAGGAGATGGTGCGCCTATTAAACTAGACTACTAGAGCATTAAACGAAAAACAAAGTTTTTGCGTGAGTTTGAACATTAACAGTGTTTTAATATTTTTACTATTGCAATAACGTTTTCTCTGCAAATTCCAATACAAAATTACAAATTTACTTCCCAATACGATGGTTAAATAAAGAACGAGAGGAAAAATTGGAGTTATGAGTCATTGTCATGTTAGCTCAGTCGGGTAGAGCATACGCCGGCTATAGGGGTGGATAACGCGGGTTCGAATCACAAACATGACAATAATATTTCCTCTCGTAAATTTGTAGTGTGTTGCTGATGTTGAAGCAGTGATCGTATTATTCCTGTTTGAGTCAGGAATAAATGAATATAATTAGTATAATTGTTTAGATGCGACCCGGAGCTGACTCCGCGTGTGCAGCTGGACAGCGGCGAGGAGTCGGGCGACTCCGCAAGCGGGGACAGCGGCGCGGAGGGACGCAGCCGTCGGGCAGAACACAACGGCCCGCACTGTGAGTCTTATTGTCTTCTCATATCTACTTCTTCCTGCGTTATCCCACACTAAGTGGGCTCGGCATTACATTTATTTTTTTCTTCCACTCCATTATTTTGCTCGACATTTCCCTACTGGGATGTGAGGTGTAGATAAAGTCATTCCCAACCTTGTCCGTTTCTAACACCATAATTAACGGGCTAAAGTAGCTATAAACTTAGGTTTGACTTTAATAATCATAATTCTTCTTTGGAAATCTTTATAAAAGAAGGATGGCAACTACTGACCCAACTAAACCAGGTCTCGTTCATGAATGTTTTAGGTATTGTTTTAACTGTCAGCTTGTTTTACATTATTTAAAAATATCTGCATATTTTTAAAAGTAGGGATTCTTGAATTATATTAAAATCTGTTTATATAAATTTTACATAGATTTGGCACAGTACGCAAAATGCTACGAAGCCAAAATAAAGAAAAAACTTAATTGTCATTTTCGGTTAGTTGCAGTCAGTAGCGATGACATTGACATTTGTTTTAGTGTCAGGTAGTATATAATTCTTTTTAGCGCGGTCCGAATTACACTATTGGTACGTATAGCAAGCGCAGAGCTAATCCGAATTGTTGAAGGGCGCGAAACGTTTGCACAGCAGAAAAGTGTGTCCTCGATGACGTCACCATACAGTGCAACGCTCACAGTACTCACGGCGTGGCACGGTGGCCCCGTGGATAGGCTCCATGAGCTCTCCCTGCCAATAGTGCTCTTCGGACCGAGCATTTGTTTGCTTACAAATATATGGCTCAACTGCCACAGCATTTAAAAAGGAAGAGTTGAAAATCTCAGACCTCTTTGATTTGTTTTACATCTCATAATTCAGTCATTCAAATGGTTTTATACAGATTAAATCCAGTACTATTTTGTATTAATATTTAGCTTGATTAGCTATATTTAAGATAATAATTTATTTTAAGATGGTTTGATAATGTCATAAGCATGCTTTTACTTGGTCCGAATTTTAGTAAAGCAAACGGTCATGAGCTTGCATATTCCAGTCGGCCCATTATTACTACTCTTAGCAGTTAGTACTTTTAGTTTTGTTTGCGTAATTCAGACCGCACCGTTACTGATCTATGATTGAAATGGCGATGAGTAAATTCCGTTTGTGATCTATGGACTTTCTGACGATGCATGTAATGAGGGTGTAACCACAACGTTTTAGACGCGTGTTTGGCCTGCCAATTAATATATATCGTAATAAATCACTAACACAAACTTAAAATCCGTAAAACTATGACGATAAGTTTAAATAACTTCCTACCAGACACATCCATTCAGTGCTATGATAGTCAATATAGGAAGGTACAAAACCTCTGATTATTATTTTCCCCCGACTCCTACGCACTGGATTCAATTCGCATTTTCATTCTCATATCTTGCATTATCAGTAACGAAAAGTCCTGAACTGAACTCCACATGCTGCTTGCAAAAATTTTGGGTCTCAAGTTGTATGGAACGTCGCCATCCTTCTTTTAATGAAAGGATAAAAAATGTTCCATGTGATCTCTTTGAGTAATAATAAAGTAGAACATTTGATAAGAAATAATTTGCTGGTACCTTACATACTTAGACTTTCCGTCGTAGTGTCATTGACGTTTGCTCGAGTGCAAGATGTCATATTATATTTGTAGTAATAGATAGAGATCAAACGGTCAGGGTCGATTATAGTAATGATTCCTGCGTGGCGAGTGTACAACAGATAATGTTTGATGCGCAGTGGACAAGTACAACGGCATCCTGACGCTGCGTGAGCAGCAGCACAGCACAGTGCAAGAGGCGCCGCGGCGAGGCCGTCCGCCCTCGCATGCCAACATCAACCTCGATCATCTGCTGCAGCATGAGGACGAGGTACGCCCTTTATAAACATACAATTTGACGATTCAGAACACAATTGACGCGGTGGCTTGCTGAGAAATGTTTCTATAGTATAAATGAAATTTTTGATTATAAATTATAAAAATTAGAATAAGTAGCTTTAAAATTTCTGACATGTATTTATATGTATATAATTTTAAAGTTTATTGATATTTATTGGTATATAATTTGTATTTAATTTTCTAGACATTTTAACTTGACATTAATTAATTTGAATAATAAAATTGTAGCTGAAACTTATGAATAAATAAATGAATATGTTGCTGTCAGGTAGGGCCGCCCATGGCGAATTTTGAGGCGATTTAGTACACAGTGTTTTAATCAACATCGGTTGAACGACACACGCGACTGAATTACAAATATAAGTCGCCGTGAGGGACTTCCTTAAAGGGCCTGTCTTAATAGTTGGAGAAATTACTTTGAAATAACGTAAAATACTATTTTTCTAGAATGAATAACCAGAATTACACTTCTGTGTAGATTCCCAAATCTTTCAAATATGCTCTAAACTTACTTTTCTTTCCAGGCCCGCAAACTGCTTCGGATACAAAGGCGCGGTGCCACTCTAGCACTGACCAGTTTGACGACACACTTCGGGGAATCGCTGCCGGAGAAACTGCCCAAGCTGTGGGAGTTCATTACTGAGCCCTTTGCCAAAGTCATGACAGATGCTGGTAAGTTCTGCTGTAATGCTGTGTGGTGGATTGATATCGACAGCTCTTTGACTATTTTTTGCCGGTTTAAATTTATAATATTTAAATATCTTTGACTATTTGTTAAATATCGGGGTTTGTGTGTGCGCCTTTAATTCAAAGTAATATCCAGGATGCGTCAGTGCCTCGATTCATCAAGTGGCAGCTGCTTTGGAATTACCAAATTTGCCGTGAAATCGCTTTTTAATGGCACCCGGGAAAATCTATCTGCATAAGAAGTTGAAAATGTTCAGGAAATGCTACAGTAGCACAGCCTGGACACTCGACTCATTCTCTATACAAAAGCCGCGTTCTAACTACCTATTACACAGACACTACACAAATGTTGTTTTTGTACACGCGTAAATGTGTGCGTGAAGTCTAAGGTTGTCATCGTATGAATAATTGTTGTACTTACCTACCTTACAATCTTTTGATGCTGTTATTATGACTTATTAGATTTCGTAGGTTATGCGTACCTTACCTACCTTCAGAAACATTTACAAGCACAACAATCCAACTCACAACCGAGTAGGTAACCATTACTTCACATTTCATTCCATTACTTATACAATAATAGATACCTACACTATACAAAAAGTATCATTCAAAGTTCACATTTTATACAAGTAATGATAATAATTACAGTGACAATAATAATTTATGTTCTTCTCGTTTAATAAACAATTATGAAGTGTGCCGCGTGTCATCCGTAGCGAAGGTCGGTGTGTATTGCTTTTGTCTATGGTAGGTATAGGTTACACTTGTTTCGCTGCACACGGATATTTTTTGCAAACGAATTTTTTCTAAAATAATCATTTGAATAGCAGTTTGAATAAAATAGAAAGATAAAGTATTATGTTTGTATTTTTTTTCAATACCTACGGTATATTACCGGTTTTTATAAGGTACCTACTGTATAACTGAAGAACAACAAATAGGTAGGTACTTAGTGTAGGTTACCAAGAATGACTTACCTCGTTTTATCCTTAGGGAATCTATAAAAAGTCCTATCCTTTTCTCGTTTAGTTGATAAGCAACCGTAAAAATCACAAGAATACCCCATTCTCAACTTTTAAAATTTAAAATACTCGTATAATCGTCACGCTAGGTCGTCACGTCATTGTGCGCGAGTTGCGCGTCCCGTACTCAAGTCAGCTCAGCGACAGCTCAGAGTCGGTGGCGGGGTGAGGAAGGCTCGTTTTGGTGGGGGGAGAGGAGTGTCCATTCTATACGTAGTATTATTATATGTTCTATGACAGTAGCAGTGACATCGGTGAGACTGGATTCGTCCAATACAAAATCTATACTGTTAATGAACTGCTCATTCAGCAACGACCAAGAAGACTATCAGTATCGCATAAGAAAGTGTAAAACATTATTGTATAGATGGTAAATAACGATGCCATCGAAATGGCGGCAACTTGGATACGCTCATGGCAGCAAAGTGGTTACCTTAGACCTGAAAAGTGACTACTGACAGGAGAAAATAGAGCTTAAAGACAAGTAGAATTTGCGTTTTCTATGAAGGAAGGTCTTTTGCAATTCATAGTTATGCTATTTGGATTATGCAATGCTCTTGCAAGTTTCGATAGACGTATAGAGCTCTAACTCACGGGGCTAATTTTAGACGCTTGTGTTGTATATCTGGATGACATCATTATTGCGGACAGGTTTGAAGATTTTATTCGGTACCTTAAACGTGTGCTGTTAAAGATACAAAAATAGTGGAATATCACAAGATCCGCCCGAATTATTTGTAATCACAGATTTTAACATTTTAATCACCTCGAATGGGATATCTCCTTAGAATCAATATTACATAACTTTTTATAGAAGGAGGCAAGAAGAACCCCTAATTTCAAGTCATGCATGTACGTAAATGGAGGGGATTCTTAATAGTATGTGAAAAAGAACCTTGATCGATTTGTTTGAAATTAATAAATAAATACATAATATTAGAAGGAATATTAAGAAGGAAGGATATTGTGGAGAACAACTTTATTATATTAAATCGCATGCATTCTAGTATTACTATCTAAAATATCTTAAAAACTCTGAAGATCTAAGCCTGGATGAGTGCCAAATTTACAATATGAATTAAAGCGTGTTAAGCAACTAATCGCTAGTAGCGCGGACATAATGAAAAAGGCAGTAAATGTCGAGTCGTGTTAACGTGGTGTGTGTGTGCAATGTTTATGCAGAGCTGGAGGGCCAGGAGGTGGAGAGCGCGGAGGAGATGGTGTCCCGGCTGCAGGTGTTCGAGGCGACGTGCGCGCACGTGTGCGTGGCGCTGCGCGCGCGCGTGGGCGGGTGTGCGCGCGCCGCGTGCGTGCTGACGCGCTCGGCCTACACCGCGCTCAGGCACATGGCGGCGCGCGCACTCGCCGCGCTCTGCCGCGCGCACCCCGCGCACACCATGCACGTGCTCATACACGAGGTATGCCCCCCCTCTCTCTCTCTGTACGTGTGTGTCTCTGTGTTTACGTTCTTCGCCTGCGGGGTCAACATAAATAAAAGTTACACTTTTTCATTGGATTCGAAATTTGTGAAATTAATTTTTTGGCGTCAAAATTATTAAATACTTTTCACATTAAATTGATATTTTAACAGTACGCTTTTAATTATTCTAAATAATTTTCCCAAATGTCATCTGATAGTGAATGGGACGATTTTATAATGATGACGCCACCAGAAATAAGAAATGCAGCTCAAGAAGTTATAAAGAACTTAACACCTGAGATGTCTCGTACGAGAAAACGTATAATAATTTTATTTTCCTCGTAGATGTAGTATAAAGTACTACGTATCACTCGGGAGAAAGTTCTATTTCTGTTCTAAACAAACTCTCGAACAGAAATAGATCGTTTTCTCCCCTCGATGTACAATGTACTATTGTAACGATCCCGTGGGGTGCCGGCGTAGTATTGCAAATCACCCCCCTTCCCCTCTCCTCCTCGCTGTGGTATTTATTTAGTATATCTTTCTGGGAGTCGTAAGAGCCGCCTACTGAAGAACCGCCAATTTATCAAAATGGCTATACATATATGAGGATTGAAAACGTAAATAAAACATGTTTCAGTCGCGAGGTTTTCAGCTTACATAGCCTATAGTTATAAAGTAACATTGATGATGTACTAATTCATAGTGAGATGTCTAGCAGATATGGTATCGTGAGAAGACATAAAATGTGTATAGTATATATGATTGTGTTGTACAGCTGGTCCCGCAGCTGAGCGAGGCCCGCAACAGCCGCGCGCGCTGCGGCGCTGCCGAGGCGCTGGCGCGCGTGACGGACGCGCTGCAGCTGCACGTCGTGCCCTACATCGTGCTGCTGCTCGTGCCGCTGCTCGGTCAGTCGCTGCACTAACTACTCCTACTCACACTACACATCTCCTCTTGCACTCCAACCCGAACCCGGAGAAATGGTGAAGGTTTCGCCAATGATACACGAACGATAAACCAATATGATTCAATTATCGTTCTTATGTCCTGAATTATCCATTTTTTTTTTTTTTTATTTAAATATGTTTGCGTTTGACCACACCTTGCCTGATGTTAAGCATTGATGTGGTCTAAGATGGAAGAAGAAACCTATTTACTCTCGATTTGAAGATACCCATGTTGTATATATAGTGATATAGTTTCCTCGTGGAGATGCCATTGGAAATACACTTTTCTTTCTGGTATCACACACCTTATAAAATCCTGAACAGTTAAGAAAACTTCTTACATACAATTTTGGGTTTAGCCATGCACTAAATAGTGTGCATTCTGTTTTTTTTTCCGCCATAAATAATCTTAGTAAAGAAAAATTCTAACCTCAAAAATGTGGTCCTTCGAGCCGGGTTAAATGAACAAATATCTATAATAATCTAATTTAATTGTCACCTCCAGCATATGAGCGGATTTTAAAACTCACAACAAAATTGTTCACGAACAAAATGTTTACCTTTCACCTGGATAATTGCAGCACATTTACTTTTAATTTGTACCAATTATTTATTTTCAATATATAATTATAAATATGTAAGTGTGTAAATTAGAATAAAATTATAGTATAATAGTGTTTTAGATGTTTTTCAGTATTTTTCTCAGTGGTAAAACTGTAAAGAGACTTTGTTAGGAGTCGTGCCTTTCAATCCCTCACTTTACTCGATAGTATATATTACAATAACTCGCTACTCGTGATTATAGACCTATACTTTCTCGCTAGCTCAGCATTTAAAGTCGTCACTTGTACTCAAAAACAGTTTCGCTCACTTAACAAACATAAATATTTTCCAATTTACAAACATTTCTACATACGAGATCTTGATAGTCCAATGCAAATAAATACCTTTGCTTTGCACGATTAAAGTGTATTATATCATCACTCCATTTTCTGCTCGCGAAATCGTTCTCGTGGTATTTAGTTAAATCATGGTCCTGTTATAAATATGTATAATAATTAAAAAAAAAGTACACGCATGTTCGAGAATCGCCAATGAACTCCTTGAACTAGCAGTTTCGGTCCAAATATTAAGTGCTATTTTTAGTTATTTACAAACTAGAAATCATCAGAAAATGAAATCTTCGAAGTTTTTATCTAGATGAATGAAGTCGTTAATCGGTATTATTGTAGCAAAAGTTCATAGATCGGTGGCATCGATGTTTTTACACGTTTGTTTTGTTTGTCCAGGGCGTATGAGCGACCATTGCGAGGCTGTACGTATAATGTCTACGCGTTGCTTCGCGTCGCTGATACAGCTGATGCCGCTGGACGGCGCAGTGCCCGAGCCGGCCGGCCTCTCCGCCGAGCTGCGCGACCGCAGGCTGAGGGACAAAGACTTCCTCGAACAGCTCTTCAACCCCAAGTCCATCAAGGACTACAAGATACCGGTGCCGATCGCTGCTGAACTAAGGAGTTACCAACAGGTTAGTAAAATATGCAAGTAATACCACACTTCCGTTAATTTTGACGCGTAGTATGTTGGGGTTGTGTGGCGTTTGTTAAGATTTATAGTGTGGCATACTGAATCCCATTTTTTTTTCCACCACAGGTTTTATAGCGTTTGCAGGAACATCAAATTCTCAAATACGAATACATACAATTTTGTGACAACTTTTAAAACGTTTCGTTTTAATCTATTAGAATTAATAAGTTTCATGCGTGTCATCTTCATTTTATAACCCACCTGACCAATCGGCCTACATGAAAATATTATGTATAAATTGTCCTAAGTACAGTTCTAGAGGGGTGGATTGAATCGATACCTATGAATTTGATTGCTTGGCCCTCCATATACTAACTTACCATCTTTCTAATGTATCTTGTTTCGGAAACGTGTATTTGCATCTCTATGTGACTAGTATTATGGGCGATTGACAATTTATCTTATAAACACTATGCATAAATATATAGAGAGTAAAAAGATTAAAGGGGACCCACTTTTCAAACTGTAAAAGAGTTTATTTTGACTTCAATAAGTTCCACAACATTACAGTGTTAAAGGACCATTCCGTTTCTTTTTATATTAAAAATTTCCACTAATAACCGTGTTCTACTGAATGTACAATTAGTTGTTGTTTTTTACTTCAACCACAATATCACCTGTTTGCAAAATTAACATCATCTAGGAGATATAAAAGAGCTTAACCTAGAATTTTTGTCTCGGTAGGACAGCTGGCGGAAAACCGTTAGGTGCTTGGTGACCCTTGCATGGCAGTTAATTCCCAGTAGAGCATAATGTGTTGTTGTTGTTGTGGTATAGGCGGGCGTGAACTGGCTGCGGTTCCTGTACTCGTTCGGGCTGCACGGCGTGCTGTGCGACGACATGGGGCTCGGCAAGACGCTGCAGTCCATCGCGTGCGTCGCCAGCGCGCACCACGAGCGCCGCGGCCAGGGCCTGCCGCAGCTGCCCTCGCTAGTCGTCTGTCCGCCCACGCTCACTGGTATACAACACTACAATACTACCCTACTAACCCTCGGTCACCACTAACAGACACCTGTGAAAGTTATAAGGTACACTCGGCATGGTAAGCTTTTCTACCCTGGGATTCATCCGTCGTGAACACTGATATGCCAGTTATGTAATCGGCTGTCTGCTGACTGGCTATCCTGGATCATTCCAACGCGTTCTGTAGTAAATTTTACAAAGGTTGGTAGTTGTTTATAATGGTTCCAGTTTTGACTACTTTAATCTGAAGTCATTATTAGTATAAAGCGAAATAGATATTTATCCCATCACATCTCCGACTGTGGCAAGCGCGCTACTCCTGACAATTTTTTATGATTATCTGAAGTTTGTAAGCAACTAGTGAGCAATAGCAATATTTTTAGAACCAGGCTAATAAACATTATTGTCACAACGACATACGGAGCTCCCTAGTACCAGCTCCTTTAATTTAACCGCATTCAACGCTGAGCGACTCAAATCGTCGACGATCAAGCTCTCTCCGATCGGCTCCCTTTGGCACTTCATAGAGATGTTGAATCACTGTATCTTTTACCGTATCTATCACGGGAGTGTCCCAAAGAACTTCTGTTTAAGGTTGAACTGGCCGGACAGTCCTCCATACAAACGCCGTAGGGTGAGTACTCCCTTATTTGAGATTTTAGGTCCAGACTTAAGCAAAATACCGATTGATATCGTCATTATCTAGGCTTGTATGATGCCAAAATTTTAAAAAGATAATTAATTTGTAAGTTATGAGCCGAGAAAACTTTATATGAAAATGTTTCGAGGCTCATAATTCCCAAGTTAATTATTTTATTAAAATTTCGGCATCATACAAGCCTAGATAATGACGAGATTAATCGGTATTATGATTTATTTTGGACCTAAATCCTCAAATAAGGCAGTGATCACCCTACGACGTTTGTATGGAGAACGGGCCGGCCAGTTCACCCTTAATACCTGCGCTGAATTTCGCCGTCGGACGTCATGACAAAGCATATTCTCTCCGCAAAGGCTGGGAACGCATCCTCGAGACCTATGGATGCGTTGCCAACCAGTTTGGTGTTATGTCCGTGGGCCACTGTGATCACTTACCACCAGGAGAGCCGGCTGCTTATTTTTACTATCATTATTATTTGTACAGGTCATTGGGTATTCGAAGTAAACAAGTTCATCTCCCCGAAGCACCTGAAGCCCCTCCAATACGTGGGGCCGCCGGTGGAGCGCGAGCGGCTGCGCTGCCAAGTGCGGCACTACAACTTCATCGTCGCCTCGTACGACATCGTGCGGAAGGACATCGACTTCTTCAGCACGATCAAGTGGAACTACTGCATACTGGACGAGGGGCACGTCATCAAGAACGGGAAGACTAAAGCGTTTAAGGCTATCAAACAGATCGTGGCTAACCATCGGTTGATACTTTCTGGAACACCTATACAGGTATGTTACTCTTTTTATGTTTTTTTATGCCTGATAGGTTTGCCTTTGACCATTATCTCACCTGATGGTAAGTGATGATGTGGTCGAAAATGTTGTTCAGGCTAACCTAGAAATACTGGCTCTCAAGGACAGCTGCCGGAACACACCGTTAGGTGCTTGGCGACAGATTTTCTACTTGAGGGTGGTACCTAGCCAGGCGGGCATTCGCAAAATGCCCTACCACCACGCTACAACGACTGCCATCCTAAGACGACAACCGGGACTGACGGCTTAACGTGCCCTCCGAAGCACGGAAACGCTCAGTAGTAATGTCACTAGCGGTCACCCATCCAACTCATGACCGCGCGCGACGTTGCTTAACTTTGCTGATCGGTTGAGAACAGTTAAGTAAACTTCGCTACGACCGCTTCAAAAGAGATTGTTTGAGTACTACTACATTTCTTACAATTTTGTGTACATTGAACGATTGATAATTTTCTAATCGTTTTCTATGCAACATGTACGATTATGATGACCAAATAGAATTATTCCAAAAGACGCAAATAGTTGTTGAAAAAAAGCAATAGCATCGAGAACCTTTAATTTTTTTTAATACTTGACATTTTTAAACCTGTGGACCTAATGTAAATTCAAATATCTTTATTGAATATCACATAACTATTACGGTCTTAAACATAAAATTGTGTGGGTGTGAGAAAACGTGAGGGCTAGGCTAGGTAAAGCTATAAAATACAACTTAAAATCAATGTTTATATGTATTTTGTCAACATATTTATATATGATTATTCAATGTAAAGTCAACGCGTTCTCTAAAATCTGGCTTGGTGTCGATAGTAACCCCTAGATTACGCATGCCACCTCTGTAGGTGAAATGTTATTCGTTTCCTTTTTCTGGAGAATTTGAGTTAAAAAAAAAGCACATGGAGGAGTTTAACACAGTATTATTTATACAAGTGTAAGCGTTCTGCTGCGAGTTTCTTTTTATAAATATAATAATAGCATTTTTATAACTCTTCTATCAATTATCATCCAAGCTGTAAGTTTTTGGGTAATCATCAGTGATAGGAATAGGTAGTGCTTATTTGCCTAAACTTCGAAGAACAGAGACAAGAAACGGAGACTTCCTTAGCGCTACATTTTTTTACGGGACATCTGTCCCGAAATTCGGGACAACATTTCAAAACATTAAAAAATATGTTATTTGGAATAAGTAATTCGTCTTTATTCACCTAAAGTTTGCGACTAGATATGTATAACATAATTTTCTAAAAAAAATTTTTGGATAACATTTTGTAAATGCCTTGTCTGATCTTAATACTATGAATCACAATGTTTGTATAAGGAGCCGTACACGTTTCGAAGTAAATATCTTCTTTCTAGCTCACTCTCGGATACCTTTAGTGAGATTTCTAAAGTTCAAGTGTATAATTTTATTGAAAAAAAAAAATAACATTTTGTCTTTAAAATAATAAAACGGTAATTTTTATCATTTTAGCATCCTCTATAGTAGGACGAATTTATCATTTCAAAAACAAAAGGTATTTGTATTTTATCTTAATGAAATATATTTCTAAAGTATATTTAAAAATGTGCATGATATTAAAATAATGACCGTATCCATTATTTAGTAACACACTTAAACTTAAAAAATATTTAAAAACATCATTTAATTTTATTGCACCTAAAGTACAATACGACTTTTGCGGCAACGCATTTCGTTATCTATTTTAGAAATTACAAAAAGGAACCGCCATTGTAGCATACGCATACCTGTGCAGTGCGGGGAGGGTCATCACTATTTGCGCTGTAGCTTGGTGCGGGTGACAGATAGAGGGAGAGGGACAGATAGATTAATCATCTGCTAAGTGCGAAAGGGACTCTGCTTTTGTCTCTTTTGTACTTAGTAGATAATTCATCTATCTATCCTGCTGTCACCCGCACCAAGCTACAGCGCAAATAGTGTACATACCTTCCCCTTATCTTAAACTAGCAATTTGACAGTCTAGCTTAATCTGCAGTTGTATGAACTTGACATTTTTGAATTTCAATAACAATGACGCTACGCGTGTTCATATTTTCTAACCGTATTTCTTTATTAGAGCGTAAAATGAAATAATGAAATCTTCAAATCGATACAATCGATGCGCCTAGCTGGAATGCGCGCGCCTCTCCCGCTTTCCCTTCCACCTCCCCGTGTCTATAAGGGTTAGTTTTTCCTTTTGAGGTATGGAAAGCTTTAAAATATTATTTTATTTTAGGTACTTGCTACCGTACCGCTTTTTGGAGACCAGTAAGATTGGCGATGGCGAACAAGCCTAAGGAAGCAACAGTACAAAGTTGGATTAGACTTCATCCTGAATTATATTACGACCCGGCCAGTAATTTTATTCCAGAGGCACGTTAAAGGCCCGAAACACAAAGGGACAAGTAAAAAACCAAATGAAGAATTTTATTTGGACCTAGTACAATTTCTCATATTATGTAATATACCTTGGATTCAAGTAAACAATCCCGCTTTTAAAAAAATTCTTCCATAAATATATTTGCTGTAATTGTACAAATCGACAAAAGATTCCTGAGCAATCATTGCTGAGAAAAGTTTATTTAGATAAGATTTTTAAAACAAATATTGACTCAATTTATGAAAAAACTGCAAATCAAAAGCTGTGGGTAACTTTAGACGAAACAACTGATTTTTTAGGCAGATACATGGTACATTTTCTTGTAAAACCTTTAAATGCGATCACACAAAAACCATTTTTAGTTGCTTGCAAAGTACTAGAAATTGTTAATGGGAACACAATTGCTCAATTTGTAACAGACTGCCTTGAAAATATGTGGCGCGATTCGTATGAATCCAAAGTAGGAGACGTTGCTGTATTATGCACTGATAGTGTAGCATATATGCTAAAAGCGGGACGTGTTGTGAAAAATTATTTGCCCAACATGATACACGTCACTTGCTTAGCACATGCACTGAATCTCGTGGCAGAAAAAATACGATACGAATACTCAGATGTAGATGAATTAATTTCAAACGTAAAAAAAATATTTTTAAAGTCACCTAATAGAGTGCGCTTGTTAAAAAACACCTTTCCCGACATGCCGCTTCCTCCAGAACCCGTTATTACAAGATGGGGTACTTGGTTGGAGGCAGTGTCATACTATGCAAAATATTACGATCAAATTAAAACAATGGTAAATCTTTTAAGAAGTTCCGACGCGCTATCTATTAGGTATGCCAAAAATGTTCTTCAAAAGGAAAACTTGAAATCGGATTTGGACTACATTGAGGAATATTTTAAAGTTATACAAATTGGGTTAAAGAAACTACAAAAATCGAATTTAACTCTAACGGAATCATTTGAAATATTTGATCACGTGAGAACTGTGCTTAGCTGGTGTTCGTCTGAGCCTATAAAAAATAAACTAGATCATGTCATGGACAGAAATCCCGATCTAGATAAAATTAGAGACATATGTGACGCGATAAAAGCAGAAGGGGTTGAGCGATCATACTATATGTACGCGCCTTTAACCTCAGTTGATGTTGAAAGGTCGTTTTCAACTTATAAATGGATTCTAAACATAAAACGAAATCGCCTGACAGTTGAAAATATAGAAAAAATTTTGATTGTGTATTTTAACTTGGATGACTCATCCGACAAAGAAAATTTCGGTTCTGATACTGAACTTGACGAATCGAATCAAGATCATTAAATTAAAATGGTTCTTTATTTTTTATGGTAGGTAAACACACATAAAGATTTTCAAATTCTTAGCAATTTTTAATGCGTCAAGATCTGTATCAAAACCGAACAGTTAGTAAGTTCACTATTAAAACTGATTGTCCTCAATGTTACACTTCCTAAATGTTATACTTCATACGTCCTAAATGCCTCAAAGGTTAATTTGTACTTTGATTTGAGTTAAAATTGCATCCCTCACCGTCAGTGAAATAAATATGACAAAGATAGGTAAACATAAAATTGTAACCGACTGTACATTTTGTTTCATGCTTTCCAATTACGTCATATTTCAAAAATAGTATAAATACATATACATATATTTGTTACAATAAAATTCTGTGTTTTATTTTTCCTTTAGAGCCCATTAACATAAAGCGATATCGACCGGCGATTTATGAGCATTTTTGTTTGTTTTTTTTAAGGAATTATAAATTATAAATGTTATGACTAGTCGCAAACTTTAGGTAAATAAAGACGAATTACTTATTCCAAATAAAATATTTTTTAATGTTTTTAAATGTTGTCCCGAATTTCGGGACAGATGTCCCGTAAAAAAATTTTGTGCTAAGGAAGTCTCCGTTTCTTGTCTCTGTTCTTCGAAGTTTAGGCAAATAAGCACTACCTATTCCTATCACTGGTAATCATGTTCACGTTGAAGTCATTATCAGTGACATTTGGAAGTAGGTTTAGTAGGAACCATCCATGATTCCAAGTTGAGTCGTCAACCAGTACTAAGGCCCGCCTTAATCTTCGCACTTTAGACACCGATCGATGATAGTGTTCATATTGCTTCATAGATTTCTAATGTCCTAATGTATATTAGCTTACATAATATTTTCTATAAATAATTTTCTATTTATTCAGATAATAAATCATGTTTATATATTAACAGAGATTTAAATTCCTATATTACTTTTTATTGAATTCATCTATTAATGCTTGAAATTTTGCCGAATATTTAAAGCATAAATCATACTCATAAGGTAAGAAAAACAGTTGACCTAGATGAGAACCCTGTGGCACACCTGATAGTAATGATTTGCATGCCAGAAATGGTTACTTTGGGTTGGACTTTTAATGAATATGTCATCATTGTACCATATTACCGCCATGAAGTATTGTATCATTGATAATGGTGAGAATCCACGAGGCTGGATGATCTCAGGATTGTAACAAAGATAAGGCCACCATATCAAGGAGCCAGTTATTCTAGAATGACTCAAATTAATAAATCAGTAGCTCAGGGTTGGCCACATCAAACACCTAAGAGAAATCAGTGTTAATTGGATTAATTATGTGTGATAAGTTATAACTCACAAAATTGCGAAATATCTCAAAAGCAGATAATATAAGTTTGTATTAATTGATATATTCCCGTTTTGGAAACCGTCCTACATAGGACATATTGAGAGGTTGGAAAAACTTCAATCTAGATTTTTGTACCATCTTTCATATTAAAAAAAATCTCTGTCACATACTTGATAGTTATGACTCAAGATTGGCACATTTCAGTATGTCTCCGCTCCAACAGCGATGAGATATTGCGGATATAATTTTTCTACATAAACTATTAAACAGATATATCGATAGTTCTCTGTTGCTGGAACATATAAAATTAGCTATTCCACATTCTTGTAGCCGTCTCCAAAATAGAAAACGTTCAGCCTACCTAGAACTCGCACAAACTATGGTCAGCACTCGTAATTTGTAATTCATACAATACCATGTCAGGACTTGGACATATTTGACCTCTCGGTACCTAGTTTCAAACGGAAACTTCAAGAATTAGTGAATTCTTGGGATAGGGCCCGAGAGGCTGATATGTCAAGCCTTCCTAATTTATAAATTTATTAAGTGTGATTTTATTCCAGTTTCTCACTAAAGTACTTCAAAATTTTGCATGCTGTGTCCACTTCGAGAAGGTGACACTCGCCCTACACATGGTTTTTGTTTTTGAGCTAATATCCGGTAAATGTCACGCGAGTCCTAGCCGGTTACTAAATAATAATTATTGTTTTTGTTTTTCGAGTTAAGCATAAAGAGTGTATCCAGTTTAGTGGACCAAATGAGTCGTTTGAGCCAATTTTCTGCTATAGCAGTTTGTGTACGGTTTAGAGATTTAAAAAATATCAAGACTAGGTCGCGTTTATTTCAGTGACGTTATATTCGAGCTTGTCCTAAAGGAGGTTTCCCTTTGGTTGTGTTGTGTAGAACAACGTCCTGGAGCTGTGGTCCCTGTTCGACTTCCTGATGCCGGGGCTGCTGGGCACGGAGCGGCAGTTCACGGCGCGCTACTCGCGGCCCATCCTGCAGGCGCGCGAGCCCCGCGCCACGCCGCAGCACCTGCAGGCCGGCGCGCTCGCCTGCGAGGCGCTGCATCGCCAGGTATGTCTGTCTGCCCCTGTGCCCTACCTCCCACTTGCTGATAAAGGGCTAAGAGACACCAAGCGCCAGTTCAGACAAAGAAAAATCCAACATCATCTTGTAGGGTGCCTAAACTAGCAACATGTTGTGCGGTAGTGCCCAATATAATATTTGCTATTTAGGCTGACTATTACTTATCTCAGTACTACATTGCTGGACAGAAGCAAAACAAAATAGTGAACGGTTATTATCACGCGATACCTCTTCTCAATTACATTTTCTATCGAATATTTCTAGCAAAACCATTACAAAATACAAGCCAAATCAACAAATATTCAAAAACACAAAAATATTATAGTCAGTGACACTCGGAATGGTGTAGAGATTTGAAGTTAGTTTAAGCATTTAAATGTTTAAGTTGAATAAGGAAACTCAAATAATTATATACATACATGGACCCTAAAATCATTACATTCCTTCTGGGTAGTTTGTGCATTTGTGAGAAGATCTTTTGTTTGCCGTTAGACTCCGCAATGCAAAATGTATGATTTAATTTCCAATAAACTAGGTTTTGGTTCAAGATAAATAAAAATATGCTGTTGTAAAAATATGATGTAAGTGTTGGTTGACCGATGCTGTGTGCAGGTCCTGCCGTTCCTCCTGCGTCGCGTGAAGGAGGACGTGCTGAAGGAGCTGCCGCCGAAGATAACGCAGGACTACTACTGCGAGCTGAGCCCCCTGCAGCGGCGGCTCTACGAGGACTTCTCCAGGCAACACATGCCGCAGGACATCGCCTCTGTCCACACGCACGTCTTCCAGGTACACTGCCGATACCCTACTGGCACCCACACAGAACTGGGCCGGGCTGGATAAAATAAAACATCCGGCCCCCTTGCCCAGGCTCCTACTGTACCAACTCTTTTCCTAAGACGTGACTTCGTTCGTATGATGTTTGTTTTCCTTCCCTTCACATTCTTCACATCTTATTGATGGAAAAACAATGTCATATGTTTACTTAGAAAGGTGATAAATAAGTTATTACATACTTGTTTTACTATTGCAATTATTTTATTGATGGATTATTTAATTATACTATGTATACAGTTTTAAGATTGTTGTATCAAAACGTTTTAATAGTGCCCATGTTGAGAAACTCTGCACAAGCAAAATTATGTAAAAAAAAAACAAGCAAAGTTATGAAAACGAGCACCCATCGACCTTCATAAAGATTATTCAATCAAACTACCCTAGAAATTAGTTTTTAAAACATCCCATTGGGAGAATTAGGAACCTTGGTGTATCTTATAAATAGGTGTATAATGGTTCGGTATGGTTACGTTGTCCAGGCGCTGCACTACCTGCAGAACGTGTGCAACCACCCGAAGCTGGTGCTGACGGCGGAGCACCCCGAGGCGGCCGCCATCGCCGCCACGCTGCAGCACCAGGGCTCCACGCTCGACGACATAGACCACTCCGCCAAGCTGCCGGCGCTCAAGTCAGTATACACTACACTATACTACACTACACTTGTGCTCTATTCATTTGCCTTAGAAAAACAAATCCAGGCGTTTCTCACGTACGTTATACACTAGAGTGCGTTCCATAACATCGCATGACACCTCGATCGCACTTTGGCGTTCTCAAAGTCAGTTTGATCGTCGTGCGATCAAACCAAACCGTTCGAAATGATCGAGCGTTGGCGAGCGAACGCACCGATCACCCTGAAATGAAGTAGGGTGAAATTCGCTGTCATTTAGGCAGATGATAATATCATCATCATCATACATGTGACATAATTATGTCACAAGGACGAGAAAACAGAAACATAGTTATGATCCTGGCAATTACTTTTAAATTTGAAGCGCTCGTAGCGAAGTTTACTTAGCTGTTCTTAACCGATCACCAAAGTTAAGCAACGTCGCCCGCGGTCATGAGTAGGATGGGTGACCACTAGTGACATTACTACTGAGCGTTTCCGTGCTTCGGAGGGCACGTAAAGCCGTCGGTCCCGGTTGTCGTCTTTGGATGGCAGTCGTTATAGTATGGTGGTAGGGTATTTTGCGAATGCCTGCCTGGCTAGCTACCACCCTCAAGTAGAAAATCTGTCGCCAAGCACCTAACGGTGTGTTCCGGCAGCTGTCCTTGAGAGCCAGTAATTCTAGGTTAGCCTGAACAACATCTTCGACCACATCATAACTTACCATCAGGTAAGATAGTGGTCAAAAGCTAATCTATGAAGCATATAAAAAAAAAAAAAAAAAATTACGTTTGTATTAAATTCAATTTTTGATATATTTAGTTCTACGTAAATGTAAGCAATCATGGAATTAATTAATTATAGTCACTTATCAAGTCGAAATTGAAACTTATAATGGCGGAGGTTCAAAGCCGTTATCTAAGTCCATCGGGATATCAGTACGTGGATGATCGAGCAACATTCGTCCGAATGAACGTACCCCTAGAAAGATACCAATATACTATGAGCTTGAAGAGTCTCACATTATATCTGTCGGAAAACAGAGTTACGATGCTAAATTTTTTTGGCTACATGCTACTGATGTTGGAAGCAGTTATGGCTTAGTAGCATTGGCTATGGATTGCCGTGCAGCATTCCATGGTTGGAATCCCGCCGCGGGCTTGTTCCACTTTAAGCTAGCAACCACCTTCAAGTAGAAAATCTGTCGCCAAGCACCTTACGGCACACCGTAAGGTGTTCAGGGACAGCTATGTGTAAACAGCAGTAATTCTAGGTTAAGTCTGTTAACACCTTCAATCATATCATCACTTACCATCGCGCGAGATTGTGGTGAAAGGCTTACCCATAAGTAATAAAAAAAATACATACATCGTGCCTTAGATTATAATGAATGTGGACCCAATGCGCTTGGTGAGTATATTTGTAATATCCTCCGTATACGGAATATGGATATCTCGTTCCTGTAATTGGTGTTATCCTTTGGAAGAAAGGAGAGGGATGAATAGGTTATTGTGTAGGGGTAGGTTCTATAATGATGTGGAACCCTCTCAAAGCCAACTAACAAAATATATCACTTGGTATTTGTGACATATTTTCTACAGCAACTAGACAACCGAGCATGATAATGGTGTGAAGTTATCATACTGTTAAGTTCAAGTCTGCGAAAAGATTTGAACCAATCACCTTCCTTCAACTTTCCAACTTCTTTCTACTTCCATTGGTATATATAACATACCTATGTAATATTCGCAGACAACTCCTCCTGGACTGTGGCATTGGCACCACAACCTCTGACGTGGAATCGGAGATAGTCGTTTCCCAGCATCGCGCCCTCATCTTCTGCCAGCTGAAGAAGATGCTGGACATCGTGGAGCGGGACCTGCTGAAGAAGCACTTGCCTTCCGTCACATACCTGAGGCTGGACGGGAAGGTGCCGCCTCACCAGCGCCATGCGATCGTCTCCAGGTTCAACAACGACGTATCCATTGACATACTGCTGCTCACTACTGCTGTAAGTCCTTCTATTATGTACTTACTATAGGAACAATAACTTAATATAAATATTACATTTTATTTTTGAGTGTCTTAAAGTATTTTACAGTAAAGAAAGCACTTAAAGATTTTTGAAAAGTTTGAAATCTTTTCTTAAGTAAATAAGTTTACCCCGTATTTTGATATTATTATTTACATAATTTTTTTTTTATGTGTGGGAACATTATCATTAAAGGCACTGGCAGTGCATAGCCGTGATTAAAGTGCGGCAGGAAAGTTGGGTTTGGCAGAAGACGGATGAAAATTAGAATTAATGCTTCGAGAGGTGTGTGGTTGTGACTTCGAGAGATAAGCGAGGAACACCGTGATAAGAAACCAATGTGGAGTGAATGAGGATATAGTGGCTTGAACAGAAGACCTCGGTAAACGTATTCTGACAAGGTTGGAGGCGATGGCAAGGTCATAAGTACCCACAGCAAGCGGGCATTTATGAAGAATGTAATGAGAGTGAAGAAAGCAAGAGAGGTTTGAGGACTATCTTGGCATACTGTAGCATGCGAAAATCCTTGGTCTCTGCCTACCCCTCCGGGAAATAGGCGTGTCGTCATTAAGATGTTTATTGTTATCGTGTTGTCACAGGTGGGAGGGCTGGGACTGAACCTGACGGGTGCCGACACAGTTATCTTCGTGGAGCACGACTGGAACCCCATGAAGGACCTGCAGGCCATGGACCGCGCGCATCGCATCGGACAGAAGAAGGTCGTCAACGTCTACCGGCTCATCACCAGGGACACGCTCGAGGAGAAGATCATGGGGTATGACACTTTGTTCACTCGCGGAAACCTTGTCTGGTCAAGGTTTCATTGTTGTTTGTGTATATCACCTGTTGATAAGTGACCTATTGGTGTCAAGTATAGACATTCCAATCACAAAGATGCGCCCCTCCATATTGTGTTTGAGTGTACTGGCAAGTACTACTACCTACCCAAGCGGTTATATTTGAAGCGCACGTAGTGAAGTTTACTTATCTGTTCTTAACCGATCAGCAAAGTTAAGCAACGTCGCCCGCGGTCATGAGTTGGATGGGTGACCGCTAATAACATTACTACTGAGCGATTCCGTGCTTCTCGGAGGGCATGCTAAGCCGTCGGTCCCGGTTGTTGTCTAAGGATGGCAATCGTTATAGCACGGTGGTAGGGCATTTTGCGAATGCCCGCCTGGCTAGCTACCACCCTCAAGTAGCAAATCTTTCGTCAAGCACCTAACAGTGTGTTCCGGCAGCTGTCCTCGAGAGCCAGTAGTTCTAGGTTAAGCCTGTTAACACCTTGGACCACATCATCACTCCATTTTGCGATTGCCTGCCTGGTTTGCGACCACCCTCAAGTAGAAAATCTGTCGCCAAGCACCTATCGATGTGTTCCGGCAGCTGTCCTTGAGAGCCAGTAATTCTAGGTTAGAGTCAAAGTCAAAATAATTTATTCAATTTAGGCGTCTACGACGCTATTATGAAGGTCAATTACAAATTTTAGAATTGAATTATTCTACTTTTTACTGCCACGTTCAGCAAATAAATTGTATAGAGCCACTGCGAGAAGAACGGGCAAGAAACTCGGGGCCATTCTTTTAAACATGTTTTAACAATGTGTTACATACTTACTATATAATAGAGTTATTACAATATTTGTTTAAATTATGTAGGTGACAGGCAATAGCTTGGCGGAGGCGGAATTGTCCAGGCATTTTTGTCTTTTATGTAATCAGAAACTGTGTAGTAGGATTTTTTAATCAATATGTTTTTCACATGCAACTTGAATTTCCCTTCTGTGAGCGTTGTAATATGTTTGGAAACTTTATTATAAAACCGCACACAATTACCTAAGAAGGCCTTTTATTTGTCTTTGCTAAGCTAAAACCTGGCACCGCTATTTTATCTTTATTCCTAGTATTGTAATCGTGATTTTCACTGTTTAATTTAAATTTACTCGATTTTTTACAAACATACATAATATTTTCAAATATATACAGCTGCCGGAAAACACCATTAGGTGCTTGGCGGCAGATTTTCTACTTGAATACAGACTTGGTAAAGTTAAAATATCAATTTCTTTAAAAAGATCCCTCACAGATTCCCTAGGACCCATTTTATATATGGCCCGAATTGCACGCTTTTGTATGATAAAGATTGTCTCTATCTCAGCAGCAGTTCCCCACTGCAATACGCCATACGACATAATACTGTGGAAGTACGCGAAATAAACTAGGCGAGCAGTAGCTACGTCTGTTAACTGTCTTATCCTAAGAACTGCATATGCAGCAGAACTAAGTCTTCTGGAGAGATCACGTATATGTGGATCCCATTGTAAAGTGGAATCCATTTTGATTCCCAGGAAGACTGTCGCTTTGTCAATAGGGAGTTTATCTGGGCCAAGTTTTATGTTTGGTTTTACGTAAGGAAGATTTGGTAAAGAAAACTTTAAACATTTCGTCTTTTTTGAATTTAGGAGAAGATTATTAGCGGCGAACCGTTTATTATTTACATGCGTCAGTTTACTGTCTTTCCTATCTACTTTAAAAATCAGAGAGGTATCATCTGCGAATAAAACAATATCGCAGAAATCTTTGACCATGCAAGGCAGATCATTAATATATGTCCGTGATGTACAGAAAAGGTCCCAAAATTGGTCCCTGTAGTACTCCCATTTTTACCAATGACCCGGAAGAAGTATTGCCATTTATTCCAACCTTCTGTAGCCTGTCTGACAGATATGACTCTATAAGATTCAGAGCTTTTCCACGTTATGCCTACCTTCGACCACATCATGACTTAACATCAGGTGAGATTGTGGACAAACGCTTACCTATAAGAAACAAAAAAAAACAACTGGCTAAATACAAGGTTAGGTGTTTGGCGACCGGTTTCCTATTTGAAGGTGGTACCTAACTAAGCAAGTAAGCACAAAATGTCCTACCACCTTTTTTATCATTTGACTGTGTTTTGTAATATTTATAAAAATTTTAGTTTCTCGTGAAGGCGTCCGAAATGCATACGTTGTGACATTGACTTTTAGCATTTTACTATCATTCATTATAGTTATAGAACCTATAACCAGAAAAAAAATGGAAAATCGTAAAAACCTAACAAATTAACTTAATACAGAAGTCCCGTATAATCTCTCAAACATAAATTGTCACACTTCCAGGCTGCAGAAGTTCAAACTGCAGACGGCCAACACGGTGATCAGCAGCGAGAACGCGGCCCTAGAGACCATGGGCACGGACAAACTACTTGACCTGTTCAACCTGTCCAGCGCCAACGCCGCCCAGCAGCAGCCGCACCAGCCCTCCACCACCAACAGCCTTCCGGAAACCCTCCCCGACCTCTGGGAGGACTCGCAGTACGAAGAGGAGTACGATATGACCAACTTCATCAAAGGACTCCATAAGATGAAGTCCTAGTCACAGCTTAAAGATAATTACAGTAGGAATCGCTGAACCTTAGCGTCCATAGGGAGCCGTGTTCAATGGGCAGTCTTCTATGGTGTAGTAATAGCTTGCAGGCCAATGAGTGTCATATAAGATCAACATCATTCATGTAAATAAAGGCTTTAATGTTTGTTCCATATGAGTGAAAATTGCGTGCTTCCATTCGAGTTGCTCGCTGTTTAATGCGATTATGTAAAGGTACATTGGTTGATTGTTATCAATTAAATGTCAAAATGGTTTCGGTTCATTGACCTTTAATACTTGTACGCTGGAGTTGGTAAATTATAGTAAGTTTCTAAGGAACTGTCCATGCGTCCATAAGTATGCAAGTCAAGTTGAAGTCATGTCTTTAGTTGCCGGAAGGTCGGTCGAATAGTAACTGTAATTAATGGGTTTTAAATGTTGTCCAGTGCTAGTATGGAGGTCAATATTCACATTGAAATTGGAGTTCGGTTTATAACTAGTCCATATTGGCACGCATCATATTTTTGTCCTTATTTACTGTGGCATACTTTATATATCTTATTCTGCACATCAATGTCCATAATATTAATAGATCTTGTTTCTGAATCCTAAACAGGTCTTTTCACGCACCAATAGACATCAAAATAATTATATTTTGACTAATCTCGACTCGTTTCTCTCAAGTTGCATTGACCGTGGTCACGAGTAGACTGTCTACTTCAGATTCAGAAACAAAGAGCTTAGTTCACGAAAGTTTAAAGAAAAGTATTAATAGATCTTCTTTTTTTCCTCACAACAACTATTATACTAACAAAGCGGAGACCAACCATTTGTAATATTATGGATGCATAATGATCCCATTGATATGTTATATTTGCTTGAATAAGACTAAATACTTAACAATTAAAAACTTATAACAATGAATCATCTTAATCAATTCAATATCTCCATATCAATCCAGAGAGATTTAGATGTATATGACAATAGGCTCGCTCTCCTATTACTTGGGACCAACACATCAACACCAAGTAAGTCTGGTGCTTGTTGCCCACAATCCCATAAAAAGAAACGTTAATAAGTATACATGTTGTGACATATGAGAGTTTATGTACACCCACTAACCTTTAAATTATTTATACAGAATATTTTTATACAAAACCAACAACTTAGTGTGCAGATGGGACATAATAGAATTTTTAATTCTATAGGTTGTGGCAGATGCTCATTTTTCTTTATAAGCAGCGCCCTCTGTAGCATAAATTGGGAGATTTTCAGTCTAAAAATGCACGCCCCACCAATATTTTTACCCCTACATGCAAAATAATATAATATATACCTGTGCAGTATATTACATCGCCAATATGATTGGTTTTTCAGTGATGGTGGTGTGGGTGCGATACGTGTTCACAGTAAAACCGCACCACGCACACATATTTAAATAGCACGTGTAGTGCAGGGGTTGGCATTTTAGGGTGCGTTTCATTTGAGTGAGATTCGCTAAAAACGCTAAAAACGATCACACTCCCAAAAAGTTTTCCACATGGGTCTTGGCGTTATTTTCGCCTTAAACGCTACATCTAATGTCAAAAGTGACAGAAATTGCAAGTTTTAGTGGCATTCTTAGCGTTCTTATCCAAAAATGGAACGGGGATGACAGTTACAAACGATCACGTGATCACAACCACAGACGCAGAATGTGATCAAAATTATCGAAATTTACGTTCTTAGCGACAAATGGAACAGGCCCTTAGACTGAAAGATACCTACTTATAGTCGGATTTTTAATCAGGCGGAGTAGAGTGACATTACGAGTGTTGCTACTTTTTACGATACATAAATAGTTCTGTGGTAAAACTATTTAGTTCTTTCTCTTCGTCACTTTAGTGAGCTGTATAATTTTACATAATTCACAATTTAACAAAAACATTACAATTTTTTTTCATGTATTTATACTTTTAAACAATTAAATGCTTTAACTTTTGGACATATTAGTTACCAAGTTCAAACAATTATTTTTTTTAATGTCCAACACACTTATAGTTCCGCTCATAAAACTGAACTAGAAACATCACTATCATTTGAAGTTGGCAACTTTATTTTGAAATGTGACATTTCGATCTGTCAGTTTACTCCGTCTGATTAAAAATTCGACTATAGTTTGGTGCACTGAAGAAAAATTCAAATGTATATAAAATAGAAGTCTGAATTATGTACTAGACTAGTAATATTTTACCGAGTGTTAAATCATAGTTGAATTTACATTATAGAAAATTGTGCTTCGCCTTTCAGAACGTTACAAAAGTGGACCAATGAATTAAAATCTATCTTCATATATTAGAGGTTATCTGTGATTTGAAAAAGTTTGCGAAAAGGAACTTTGCGAAACAACGAAGTGAGGTCGGTTTTCTATACACGTGTTTCTTACGACTTGGCTTTTAAATGTAAATTTATGTTTTCTCATAACGTTTTGCTCCACAAGATGGTATAGTTTAGTTGTAGGTGTGTGCGTGTAATTGTGTACGTACACGGCGGCCTTACAAGGCCTCACTTCGCTGTTTGCAGGGTTCCGTCCTTACTTTTTTACGTGGTCTGATATAATATCAGATCACGTAAAAAAAAATACAATTTGTATATTTGTAATTACAAAATTACAAATATATGATAGGAAAAATTTAAGTCATGTGCGTGATTCGAACCCGCGTCCATCCACCCCTTTAGCCGGGGTATGCTCTAACCAATTGAGCTAACATGACATGACGTCATAACTCAAATCTTTCCTATCGTTCTTTAACCATCGTATTGGGATGGACTTAAATTGTTCATATCATATATTTGTAATTTTGTAATGTAATCAGCATAGCAGGCTTTATTGCAAACATAACAATATTAAATACCTATATGCTAAGTAAATTAAGCACCTTGTGCGATAAGTAAGTATAGAGTGGGTTCCTGATCTGAACAAGAACTAATCCATAAAGATTATGACATAAAATGCTGGCACTTTATCTAATGAGCTTCTACTGCCACTCATAACGGAAAGAGGCTAATAACCAATGTGCAGAACTGACAATAGTAGGTATAACAGAGTTTATCGTTTAGTTTTAAATATACAGCTATATACGCTCGTCTTAGCGAATCTTTTGGATATAGTGTAGTTTGTAACTGTGTTTTAGTTAAGAAATCTATATCTTTTCATTATTATTATATTTTGTATTTATTACTAGCCTATCACGTTTCGATAATGGAACTGAACATGAACCTTCTCTTAGGGCGTATATCATTTGACGCTAAATTCGCTATTTTCGATAATTTTGATCACATTTTGTGTCTATGGTTCATATTAAATGTGGATCCATAGACGCAAATTGTGGTCAAAATTATCGAAAATAACTCAAATGGAATACTGCCTTAGAGCTTGAGAGGGTAGAGGCCATAATGTTATACTAGTTTACTTTTTTTAATCTCTAATTAAAATTGTTTTTCGATTTTTGGTTAAAGGCAACGCATATTAGTCGTAAGGGAAATGCATTTTCCTGTAACTATTTCCCTCTTTCCTCAGAAATCCAGTTCATAAGGGCGGGAAACATTAATAAATAGAGAAAGGGGTAGGGTACTAAGACGCGTATCAGGGTTGCACTAATGTGGTTGGGCCCTAACAGCGATCGAAATACAAAAGTATATTTAGTTGCCCGAGAATATTCTCCCCATTCTTATAATGTACAGTCGCCTGAAATAAGAAGTATACACTTCGTAATTTTCAAATAATAATAAATAAATAATAAGGGTATGTTCCATTAGTCGCTAAGAACGTTAATTTCGATAATTTTGATCACATTCTGCGTCTGTGGTTGTGATCACTGTGATCGTTTGTAACTGTCATCCCCTGTTCCATTTAGGATAAGAACGCTAAGAATGCCACTAAAATTTGCCACTTCTGTCACTTTTGACATTAGATGTAGGGAATTCAAACTGTTCCAGTAGCCTCATAGCGTTTATGGCGAAAATAACGCCAAGACCCATGTGGAACAACTTTTTGGGAGTGTGATCGTTTTTAGCGTTTTTAGCGAATCTAACTTCAAATGGTATGCACCCTAAATTGTTTACTGAGTTAAAAACGTCACGAAATACAATTACATTTATCTCACAGCAATTAATTAAATCATTAAAGTTTATGGCAAAGTACATATTCCATTTAAATCAATTAAAGTTCAAAATAATGTGATGTCGTTAAGTTATTTATAATCGAAGTTAACATTAACAATAGTAAAAATATTCACATTATTCTTTGATTTTAAGATACTTCTGATTATATAGAGAAAAACAGAACTCTTTGCCACTATTTTGAAAATTACAATGTGTATACTTCTTATTGTAGGCGACTGTACATGTTATGTAATACTGCGCATAGCAAATCATGATCGCTATAGCTTAACAGTTTTTTTTTTGTTGTTTTAATTATGTTTATTGTGTTAATTATGTAATACCATAGTTAAGTTAATTATATAAGTTGTGTTCAAAGCCAAAATTATCGCATGTTTTGTACTGGCATATTATAATTTATTTAGTCTACGTAAAGTTTGTGTGGAATCGCTTACTTACAGTGCGCAGTGTTCAGTGTAAGTGCCTTTTTGTAAGAAATTACCTCAATGACTTGATTTTCTATAGAAAAGAATTTGAATGTGTTAGGTTATAACTTATAAGGTGAAGTCATTTGTTTAGTCATTTTTGTAGGTTTAGTCATAGCTCCGACGCTAAGACAGATTTAGTTTGATTTGGTGCATGTACCTGTTCAGAAAATATTGTAATGGCAGAGTTAGAATTTACAGTAAACCATGTTAGTGGTTTCTAAGACTTGGTTTGTACAACTCTTACTTAAAATCCTTATTGATACATTAAAATTATTTCTTTGTTATATTGCACCTAACTGTTTTTTTTTGTTGATTCCTTTATATTAAATTCTAGAAGTATAGATATTTTGTTAAGTGGCTCTTACTGCACGGCTTAGCAACTTAAAAAACGCGTGTTCTTTTAACAACCGCACTAGCGCTTTATCAGCGAAGTTTTTCATTTTGAATTACGTGATATGTCGAATCGTTTATTTTATCAGAGAACGAAAAAGTAATAATTTATTACTTGTTTATTATACTCTCGGCTAAATTACGCCCTCGCCTTCGGCTCGAGGTGCATTCCAGCCTTTGAGTGTAAGTATAGTATATCCAATGCCTCACTTGTATCTTGTACTAAGTAGTCAAGCATAGTTGAGTTAATGAATGATAAATGTTGAATGTAAACCATCACAGTCAGAACATTTTGTGTTTATAAAGGGAAATAATTGTTGTGCAACTTTCTGTTTTGCTTTTTATTTTTATGTTTGATTATAAGTTAGTCTGAAGTTAATGGTAAAGCATTTTTGTCGTTTTATTTATATATGTCTTCGCTGTATCTTGTGTTTTTGTGGAAATATATGTTTTTCATTGAATGGTTGTTTTTAATGACTTTACATTTAATTTATAGACGTTACAAACGAACTGCAGAACACAGCATCCCCCGTTATTGGTGGTTCGCCATAATCCCCACGCTTGGCAGGCGTCTTGGGGATCGCAGTGTGAGATATCAGTTCGTCAGAAAGCGCTGCTACCCACTTTCTGGTGTGTTACACTTAGTCGCCTCTTACGACACCCATGGGTAGAGAAGGGGGGGTGACACTAGAACTCACATTAACAGTCGTACTTATAAACGCTACTAAAATTTTAAGCATTACTTAGCCGCTGATTAGCAAAATGTCTTGCTCATAAACGCTACATAACTCTATCGAGTACCTACCTAAGTACATCAGCTGTCTAATTAAACACCGTCCCATCCTTGTTTAAATGTTGAATTGACTTGCCCTTGCAATTATAGACCTATTTCCATCTTACCTGTTCTGAGTAAAGTATTCGAAAAATTTATGCTCAAACAACTACTATCCCATTTTAACAAGCATAATTTATTAAATGAGAATCAGTTTGGTTTCACCAAGAGCAAATCCACAACAGATGCAGGTGTTCAATTGATGTCGCATATACTGGAAGCCTGGGAGAGTTCACATGATGCTATTGGCGTATTTTGTGATCTTTCCAAGGCATTCGACTGTGTAGAGCACTGCACTCTGATTCGTAAACTTTACCACTATGGTACTCGTGGAAAAGCTCTGAATCTTATAGAGTCATATCTGTCAGACAGGCTACAGAGGGTTGGAATAAGTGGCAATACTTCTTCCGGGTCATTGGTACTACAGGGATCAATTTTGGGACCTTTTCTGTTTCTAACATATATTAATGATCTGCCTTGCATGGTCAAAGATTTCTGCGATATTGTTTTATTCGCAGATGATACCTCTCTGATTTTTAAAGTAGATAGGAAAGACAGTGAACTGACGCATGTAGATAATGTATTATCTAAGATTTGTAAATGGTTCGCCGCTAATAATCTTCTCCTAAATTCAAAAAAGACGAAATTAAGACGGCATTAAGATTGTCGTGCAAGCCTCTAATATTGCAATAGTCCACACATAGTTTGGAATGGGAAGCAGCTGAACAACGTTTGCTCTTATTTGACTTGATCGTGGTGTAGATAAAGGAACGTTGTCGCGTACACCGCTTCAATCCGAAAGAAAAAAAGGCAACTAGAAACCGACTAGAGAGACGGAACGAGTGATTGATTGGCACGGGAGACGGAAGGGGGACCCCTGGACTCCCTGCGGGTGTCTGCCGGGTTCCACTCCGGTCACCTACTCCGACACGACTACCAACGCGCAGGATTATGCGCGAGCTGGCGGGACTGCCTCCCGTGGCGGAGTTTAGAAAGTGATCCACGGGTTCGAGTACTGACTCGCGGGAGGCCAGCGGACAACCATTTCACCGGGTCTCCCTGGCTCCCGTGACAACTACTCATGTTCTCTCAAGCAGGAGGGTGGTAACAGTCCAGGCAGACCTCAATGAAGTCCTACTACCACGGAGATCTAAGTGGAGTTGCAGAGATACATCTATTTTGGCCGAGATCCTGGTGCCAAATAGACACGTCTGTCCGCACGTTTGCTTTGAGCATGTTTATTAATGAGTATGCTTAAACAAGAATTGCTGGCAAATGTGAACAGTCGCAGAGTAAGCTTATGAGCATACTTTTTTGGGGCACGTCCACAGAGTAAGTAATATTTAGCACGTCTATCAGTATGTACCTTAACGAACATTTAACAGAATACTTATTGGATTGTATCAAATGAAACAAATTGGATTGTAGAGCTTTTATTTGGACATAAAAAAAATATGATGTCTAATATTTTTTATTGTCAGAGCCTTACAAAGGGTTATGATTATTTCAGAAAATACCGCCGACATCGCGTTACAATCGCCAGAGACGCACCTTCACATTTCCGATTTTCCCGCCGTAGCTCTTATTCTGCGTTGGAATGGAACGCAAAACAAATTTGACAGGTCCAATACTAAAGTTGTGTTGCCGCCAGAGGGCACCATTGTGCATCAACACCATGGCGAAGGGAATATCAGGCGTGTGAATATTTTTTTGTTTTCGACGCGATTAGTGTTGTTTTCAATCCGTTTGTAAATTGAGAGACTCGAATTAAAGTTATTTTAAGTGTGTGAACATCGCGAAGTGAAAAAACTGTTACTCGAAAGTTGAAAGTTTAGTGTGTGAAGTTTTAACGAACTCGGATCACTTGGAATTCAGGTGTCAACGAGGTAAGAAAACGATGCTTACAGCGAGATTACTCGTCTAAAATTATCACTTTAGTTGCTAATGCTCGTTTTTAGTGCTTCGTCCTTCGTAATTAGCCCATTACTGTATTTTGAATTCAGAACAACAGTTAATCAGGTAATAGTTATAAATAATCACCTTAAGGTTAGGATCTCGTCTTTGGGTGTATCGTAAAACTGGACGCAAGTTTTGTTGTATTTGTCCAAGCACTGGTTGCTTAATATCAAGGCGACATAATGATGTGAGAAAGTTTGTCGTGTTTATAAACTTTCTTGTAGTCACTATTAGCCTTTATGCACTGAATAACAGTGTATATTAGTAGTATAAATAAGTATGTTAATAAGTCTCTGTTCTTTCTTGTATATATTATATTACTAAAGCTCATGCTACACATATAACATGTCTCCAAATTAATATTTTGTGAATGTTTATATGTTGGGTTAAGAATGAACCTAATTCCTGTTTTGTCCACATCCCTACTCCACCCATCTCATGTTCGGACCAATTTTGTTTGCCTCGTAACAAGATAAAGTTATAATAATAATATTATTAATTTAAGTTCACGATCAAAATTAATTTTAAATCAGAGAGACACTGCCCTTTACTCGTCACTCTGAGTGATTACTTTAGAAGTCTCATTCCCGCAGAAATTTCACTTGCCACAAATTTAAACACAGTAGTGTTTGCACACGGCTTGGAGGTACAATATCGGACACTGCAGCAGTGACCACCAAGACAGACTCTCTAAAGAGACCTAGGTACCACCTGGTATTAATAGACAACATATCTCAAATAAAATGATGGCAAAATGTGTTGTCCTCTCTTATTATTATTATGTGAATGACCGGGAAAGGAAACACACATTTACAAGTCTTTTTCTGTGAATTATATAAAGTGTTTAATTTTTATGTTTAGTAATGGAATCATGTGAAAAGTATTGCTAGGCTAAGCAAATTCGATCGGAGCTATAAAAATCTAGTCTAAAAAAAAGGAATTTTTATTATATGTTTTTCATATTGGCCGACTCCAAGCTGCTAATCTAAGTCAAAGAAGGCTTTTGAATTTGAAAAATATTAAAAATGTTGAAGTACTTACTCATGTAAAATATTTATGTGTTTAATTATACACAATATTACTTACTTAGTTTTTTCTAATATGTTACTATAACACCATGATGTTCTTCATAAGGTGTTGCTGCCCACATTTTGTCAACCCGGGAATGTCTTTATTCCATTCACAATCTCTTGCGACTATCGCAGGAAGATATACGGGGTGCAATTCTAACACAGCACCCCAATTTATGAAAAGACAAATCACCAATCCACATATTTGCTTAGCACGCTATCGGGCTTGTTATCATATTCAGAAGGATAGCAACATTGGTGTGAGACTTAAATGTTTGAAAAAGCACTGCTTTGTTCAGATGAAGTCTCATTGTATAGTTGACGGGTGTACCATCGCCTATGACAGTTAAAATATATTTGAATTAGAGCACAAGATTTGGGTCTGTCAAGCATGTTCAGAAAGACAGGTCAGAGCATTCAGTGTGAAAGCAGGTTCGATGCCCACTTGGGACAAGTATTTTTGCTCTATCAAAACTAATAATTATTAAAAAATATGTAATGTTGTCTTAGGTTTCACGATTATTACACATAGTAATTAAACTTTAGACAGTTTAAATTGTGTACATATTTATAATTAATTTTGTCCAAACGTTTTAAACACTTAGCAGTGATTGTAGTCACAGGGTGACAAAAATAATTATCAACATACATGATTTAAACTGTTTATAGTTGTTTAATTACTTCACTTAGCAACCGATAGTGTTTGTAATCATATTTAAAAATATAGAAAGATAGGTAGCAACATGATTCCGAGAGTTAAGTGTTTGAAAAGGCACTTCTTTTGATCAGATGAAGTCTAGTATCCTGACTGTTGGATCCACCAAAATGACCTGACCACAACAGCCACAGCTTTGAAAAATTCATCTGAAAATATACTACACAAGTTGACTGTACTTCTTAGGTTACTTGACCTATCTGTGTGGTTTTTTACTTTTCATTGGTAAAGCAGGTAAATACCACATATGGATACTACAAATTCATATGGTTGCTTCACTAAGAAAAAAAACAAATATAAAGAACACCTTGAGTTGAACTTACTGGAAAAATGAAATGTTTCTTTTCATTTTTCCAGAAAAAATAAATCCTTTATTGTGAAAAGCCTTGAAGACTTATTATACACTATGAATGCAAATACACAGTTAAGGGGACACTCATTAAAACTAACTAAGCCTCAATGCACCAGCTACTCTAGAAAACACTTCACAGCCAAATTAGACTGTGAAACCGTGGAATTTTTAAAAATGTTTGCTAGAAAATGCAGTAATTTATTTAATTGTCCTATATGACAAAAGTGACATTAGGTTGTCAATATCACCTCAATTTAAATGGTAAATTTGTTAGCCAACTCAACTATAGCAATGGCAATCAATCAACTTAGCTATGGCTATTATTTTGGCTTATTTCACTTTGATACATACAGTAATAACGGTGCATGTATCTGCTTACTACTACATTATTAAAATGAGTGTATAGTAAGCATGTTAAAAAAATTATTGATAAGTAAAATATAGAACTTTTAGAAATGTATCTGTAAGTCTGTCTGGCTTGTTGTTTCATCGACCAAACATAATGTGGAAACTACTGAACATATCAGTTCAGTAGTTTTCATAGATCTTCTAAGTCGATACGCTCTTGGCAGAGCGGTCGTGGTCGTCATGTAGCAATGGTGGAGTTGGCAGACAGTACTCGCTTCACGATGACCCACCACTTCTCTTTGCTGGAGGTCATCCTGGCGCACTCATTTAAAGGGTTACCGACAATTTTCTTTATGTGGTCGGTCCATCGAGTGGGTGACCTTCCGCGCGGTCTAGTACCTTCCACTTTGCCCTGTACGACTAGGCGCTCTATGGACAGATTATCACGTCTCGAAACATGGCCAAAGAAGGTAAGGACTGTACTGTTGTAAATAGACGCTGCTTTATGCCGAGTTCTTGGAGTATGGAGACATTTGTTCGGAACTCAGTCCAGGAAACTCCAAGCATCCTTCTCCAACACCACATCTCCAGAGCGTTTTCATAGATATCAATATGAAATTGTGCACAGAAATAAGCAGTTTGTAGAATGGAGAGTTAAATAGGATTTGAACTAAAATAGTGTCCAGCTTTATAAGGAAGGACGACAGAACAATAAAAATTCTGTTCGATCTTTCTGTTGGCTGTTGTAAAAGGCGGCTGAAAGAAAGAATATGCTGAAGTACCACCATGCCAACACTCAAGTCGACTTGCATAGGGTTTGCTGCACATTAGGCGCAAAATATATCGTAACATTTTCCCAAAAGGGGGGTATATCTATTTCTTACAGAAAGTGTTAGCGTCATGTAGGAGGCCGATCGTAAAACCAGAACCAAAACTTTGTGAACATTATTTTCTTGTTTTATTAGAGAAAACATACTTATAGTATTTATAATGTTTAGCGTTGTTGAGAAAAATCATATTGTACCTATCTAACGACTCTGCGTTATGTGGGATAAGAGTGGGAAACCGATGAGTAAAAAGTTTAACTCCAAGAAGGTGCGCGAATTTGACCTAACAAATAACTGTCCCACACAGACAGTTAACATACATGTAATTCATATTATTAAAGCCGCGATGACTTTTTGTTGTTTATAATGTCGCCTAACATCATTATTATATCGGCTAACGAACCTCATAAAAGTTATTACAATTTATTTATACTATGCCGCCGCAGACACGTCATATTAATAAAGCGAAACGTCGTAAAGTCGCGCACAAATTGTAAAAATACTCGTAAAGATGCGATGTGTCATCAATCCGCTCCATAAAAAATGTGTAGTTTTGCAACAATCAATTCCCTTTGTGTCCGCGACATCAATGGGAGCGGTTACTGTGTACCTATCCTTTGATCTCGCCGCCCTCTGAAGATGCGACTGTGCGCTAATACCGCCCTCTCGACGAATAACGCCGTAAGTGCCTTTTCTACAAAGCCAGTCTATTTTTCGACGGAGTCGCCACGGTTGAGGAACTTCAACTAAAATTAGCCATATCCTACAGATATTGAGTTTTATGATGTTGTTAATTTAATTTTATTATTTTTTCTAATGTGGGACGCAATAATTCATAATTATTTCATCTCATGTTTAAAGATTTGGCAATAAATTAACATCAATGTCGTATAGCTTATTAGGGTCAGGAAGAGGTAAAAACGGTGATGTGTAAAAAGCGGCATATTTGCAATTTTAGTGGACTTAATTCATGAACATCGGAATTACAAATTTTCGAAAAATAATAGTTCATATAATGGGTCCTCCGATTTGTAACAAAAATAGTACTTATTTTAATTCCCACGCGTGAAGTAAAGCTTTATGTGATAATTACAGTAGAAAGAAAGATTACAGCTAAATATGTATAAATAATGTTATATTATATATAACGTTTGATATCATTGACTGTTCTATCATGAGAACAATAAATAAATTAAATCGTTAATCGGTAAAAGTGATAGTATTTTTGTATAATTTTCAAAAGTCTTCTTAAAAAACAACGCAGTTGCGACGTTTTTGCAATAGGGTGGCGCGGCGTGGCAAAGGGGACGATCCGTTACTTTGTCCCCGAGAAGGACTTACGTCTGTATGCCCCAAAAGCGACCTCAAAGCAAGTATGAAGACATCAGCTCTTTTTTATAGCTAATAATACAACGAATATATCTGTCTGAGAGGGTTAAGTATGCAAAGCCTAAAATAAAGGGATGATATAAGTACAATGAGAGACTAACAGGAGCAAATATAAAAATTTTGGTAGCGTCATGCCTGTCCATTACAATTGCAGTGTCATCTTTCTTGTTCTTTTTTGACACTGTACGGCGCTCATCACTCTATGACATTAAGTACCATATTTTTAAAACTTTCGTGATGTAGCAAGCACAAAGCCCACCAGTAGCTAAGCGGTAATCTCGCACTATAACATATACAGTTCGTCAGAAGTGGCGAACTGCACTGCGCCCATCATCCTGAGAGATAAAGTTGTTAAGTCTCATGTACCCGTAATATCACCGGCACCTGTTGAACTGGAACACAGTAATGTGAGCGTTACTGCTTGGCGGTAGAAATAAGTGTGGTGGCAGTACTTCCCCGGATGAACCCGCACATGCTACAAAAATTTCTCGTTCGGCCTCATTGGCAAGTTGGAGACCTGAGCCCTTGTATAACAATGTCCCTATGAAATTATTAAATAACCATGACTTACAACGGCCCTGAATTTGCTACCCCAGATTACCGATCATGTGCATTTCCAATTATGCTATAGAAGCGGATATGAATACTTATTAAAAATTACGACTGTCCTGCCAAGTAATAGATAGCCAGTGTCATTCGAGATAACGTAAGGATTCTAACGATACCACATACATCCAAATCTTCAGGAATTTAAAATAAAGAAACGGACATACATAATGTCTGAAAATATTACGCTTCTTTTAGAGAGACTTGTAATAAAAATAGTTGAGTTTAGACCTAATAGATTTATGTATAAAATATAGTACAGAGTTGGTCTCAGATCGCGGCAAACTACTGGTTTACTTTTCATTTGAAGCGACAGTAAAACTTTATTTGATAGATTGTCTTATCTTGTCTCTCGCCTCCCCCTCATCAGTGTAAAATAGCGAAGAAATTATACCAAGTCTTGCAATATTACGTCAAGGTAGGGATAGAGACCAACATTTTAAAAAGTAATTGTTAATTGTAATGGTATATAAAGAAATTCGTTTGTTAGTTTCCATCAGTTTAAAATTGTCTCGAAAAGTACTAAATGAAATCTTACATAAAAAATGGTAGCCCAGGGTACACATATTTTTAATGAGTATGAAAGACTTGTCGGTAATGAGCCGCTGGTCGCCCGGCCGGCGATGCAAGTGTCTACCGATATTAGAGTTTAAAGACCAAATCTAAAATGTTTGACAATCAAACTGCCGGCCGCTGCCACTTCGATGTGAATTGATGTATAAACTTGTTCTATTATATTATGCAGTTATGCAATACTGTGTGTAAGGTAACCATAGTGACTAAGCCGTGAAACTTCCAAGAACTGAGAACGAGACGCGCCATATAAACACTTTTTTTACATACACAGCATAGGACGGAGCTTTGGATTTCAGATTGATCCTTAAATCATTTCTTATCTTCTGTATATCTGATTCGAACTATTATGATTTCAAGTTTTAAATGTTTTCAAAATTTAATTTATTTAAGAGAAATTTTAAACATAAAGTCAATGATTAGATTACAAAATTCATAGTCAAATTAAATTTATATAAAATAAAAAAATATATAAATATAATTCCTAAAATTAACTAAATAACCCACCCCTGACCGCACCGAACAAAGGTACAATTTATATGTTTCCGAGGGATACGTATAGATGTAATTGTAGTAACGTCTTAACTCTATAATATTATACAAACTTACGTCGATTATATGGAAGGAAAAATATATCTAGCTACTTCTCTGGAAAAACTCTTTTCTCGTCTGTATCAAGCAATTCTTAGTCGCAGTATTATATAACTAGTTACAAATGAATCACTGTTAATTTCAACAAATTATTGTTATCCACACAGAGAGGTTTCCACATTCCCCAAACAATAAAACGTAGAATTCTTTTCCGTAGATCGCAGACAAGTTAAACTTAGATATCAGCTTTCAATCTGCGATGATTTGTCCAATCCTTTAATATAAAAGTTACTTCAACTCAGTATGCGGGCACCCGCCTGGATTTACCAACTTTCAACTCTTTCCGATAGGTAAGATAAATATCAAGAGAAATGCTTTTAGAAAGACTTGCACTTTGAAAGGTAATTTTGAAGTTACGATCTTATTGAAGCCCTTATGTAAGGTATTTTTATATAAGCAATATACTTCTAAAACAATAGGCAGTCAAGTAAGATATTTTCAATAAGAGCGTTTAAAAGGCCGCGTAGTAGTTTGATTGAGCTTGATCAGATTCCTCAGTAAGGCATATTAACATAATGAGACACGTCAAAGAGCACTCGCGCCGTATGGTTTCCACAATGTGAACACAAGCGATGCTCGACTTACGGTCCAAACCATACGTAATATCATATGGAATATCGTCAGTGGAGCACTTTGTGCGGGGCCGTAACGTTGGCGCCCAACAAGGGACTGCAAATTGGTCCCGACAAATTAATGGGCACCTGGCTCCGTCGCTAATCGACCGATAGAATTAAATGAACGGACTGCACTAATTGCCCGGTAAGACAAAGGGGCAAACACTCGCCTTTGAGCTCCCGATGTCTAGTGTCACTTGAGGCGTAGCCATTGCGTCTGCTTTAATAGTCGACTTGGCACGGACCCTCCTGCATTGCACTGGTCTAGCTGCCTAGCTCTCTGTTCATATTCTACTGGAAATTGATGGGTCACTCGTTCGTTGCAGCCACGACTAATTGTCAATTAATGTTTTTTTTTATTCTATTCGAAAACATTCGGATGACGAAAGTATGCCCAAAAATTTCATTGAATACCTATCGCTATTTGTTCTAAGTGTCATATCTGTACACTTAATAGTGTGCTACAAAATGGTTAAAATATATGTACCTTATGTGTAATTCATAACTCCAAGTTTGAAAGTTAACATTCGTTTAGATAACACTTTAATCAATCAATTTTGTTCCATTTCATACCTTTATGGGTCATTTTCATTTCCTATTTATTTGCGTGCATGTGTATTATCCGTGGCAGTTGAGCAATTTGTTAAGCACATTTTTTTTACGTAATACATTATTATGGCTTTAATATAGTTAAGCATAATTAACATCTGAAAATGTAACTGAAAAATAGATTAAAAAAAAATTATGTCTAAATGTTAATTCACCCATGATTTTATTTTGCGTAACAGAACTCTAGCCCTAATTTTTTTTATAAAAGTTCACGTTATTTCCCCTATTAAATATCAAATTATTAACAAGAACTGACAATGCGCCAAATTTTTAAGGCACAATATGTCTTGTGAAAAAAAATCCTGTCACAAACATGGGTAGGTACAATTTTGGTTATACCTATCGTCAAAATTGATTTTAGGTCACTGGCAACTCTGATATTAAAAAAGTAGGAATCGGCCATTTGATTTATTGTCAGGTGTTCAAGCAGGAGCATGTGTACAACAAGGTATGTTATTTTTTTGTTTTTTGTACACAACTTGTAAAGCATAACGCGTCAGAAACGTGGATGTCATAAACAGGTTAAATTACAGTTATTTTTAATGGAATCTTATATATTTGGTAGATAATGTTGTGAAATTGTTAATGGTTTGATGCCGAGTGAATGCTACCCAATTTAGGTTATGATATGGCGGCACGTTCGAAAAATGACACAAACGTGGCTTGAAATTCCAGTCACAAACGTGGAACTTTTTACCCACGTTTGTGACATGTAACCACGTTTGTGAGTTTTGTACCAGAACAAGCATGTAAGAACTGACTTATTTGCTTGGTTTCACGTTTAGCGTTTTATGATTCCTGTATTGATGATGCTGCTATTGATCCTGTAGTTAAGAAGTGACAGAATGACCAAATGAAAACAGTGCACGGAGCGCTTTCCATACAAACGTAGTTTCATCATATTTTAAATACATAGTGTTTAAACTCTGTGAAATTTTGTATGCATATTGCTGAACCTAATAATAATAATAATCTATGCTTCTGGTTTGCCAGTTTTTCGATTTATTATATAATATTTCCCTAAATTTCAATGAAAATTCCTGTACAAAACGATTTTTCGAATTATTTTTTAAAATACTTAATTTTGTGGAAATCTGGCAAACCAAAAGCATTGAAGAATTCGGTGAAACTTTGCATGTATACCCTTGAGTCTAATCAAGGGTATACATGCAAAGTTTCACCGAGTTTGAACACTTTGTATTTAAAATATGACGAACCTATGTTTGTATGGAAAGCGGTTCGTGAACTCTATTCTTAACCATTATAACAATATTCCAAATTATTTGCAGGTGGTCAATATTTGGTTCTTATATTACCTAGCTTTTTTTTAGGATGGATGGAAAAAAGAAAACTGAAGTGACTAGTTATTGGTAATGATATTGTGTGCTATTTGCCTGGACTAACACCTACCAGACGAGTTGAAATAGTTTTTAATTTAGATTTTTCAGACAATAAATATTTTTTTTAATATTGTTAGGTTTGCAATAACGCCTGCTATGCGGATTCCATTACAAAATCGCAAATATACGATAGGAAAAATTTAAGTCATGTGCGGGATTCGAACTCGCGTCCATCCACTCCTTGAGCCGGAGTATGCTCTAACCAATTGAGCTAACATGATATGACGTCATGACTCGAATCTTTCCTATCCTTCTTTTAACCATCGTATTGGGATGGAGCGAAATCTATAGTACCACTTGCGTTGTACTGCTAACAAGACCAATTTTGCAATTGGTTTTATACTTGTAAATGATGACGCAACCTTATAATTTTAATATTGTTAGGTTTGCAATAACGCCTGCTATGCGGATTCCATTACAAAATCGCAAATATACGATAGGAAAAATTTAAGTCATGTGCGGGATTCGAACCCGCGTCCATCCACTCCTTGAGCCGGAGTATGCTCTAACCAATTGAGCTAACATGACATGACGTCATGACTCGAATCTTTCCTATCCTTCTTTTAACCATCGTATTGGGATGGAGCGAAATCTATAGTACCACTTGCGTTGTTGCAGTCACATTTTCAGTTCTTATTTAACAATAAATATTTTGTTAAATAAGAACTGAAAATGTGACTGCAACAGACTGAACAGTTACTTTATTGATCTCAGAAATAAAAGTTTAATGTTTGGTTAATAACTTTAAATTGTATGTTCCTGAATTCGTGTATATGTACCTAAACATAGAGTATTGATTGGTTGATTATAATAAACAAAAACGAATCAAGAAAGAATGCAATTTCTTTTATAAAAATCTGTTGCAGTTATCACAAAGAAAGTCAATTATGTCACAAACGTGGTAAGCTTGTCACAGACGTGGGTGCGTAATTTTTCAGATGCGTTTTCTCAGTAATCTAAGTTTTCTAGCTCTGCGACTAATGTTAGCAGACACCTAAACAGAGCATCTATCCATTTGTATAAAAAAAATAAAAATTCAAGAGTGAAGACATAGTTACATTCAAAATGAAAATGACCCTTATAGATTAAGCTGGATTTCTAGACGTCGGTTCCTTTTACTCTCGATAAATTCATTGCGTTGCCGATCGATTTAATTCAATATGTTCCAGCAATAAAGAATCCCGTAAACACTCGAGATATATGATAGTTGCTAGCAATTGATGTCCGCATGCCTCGGACGGTAATTGGTCGACAATCAGTTCGCCGGTGGTCGATAGCACTCGCATAGAGAGCTCTAAGCATATCCCAGAGACGTCTTGCAGGTTGCTGCACATCAATTAAATCTTGCGAGAGGGTCGGCTTACGAGTCCGCCCGTTCAATAATGTTAAGGTGGATCGGAATGCTCTCATCAAGCATTGGCTCATCAATCAATGAGTCGGATTAAACACAGGATGCAATGATTAAAATTGAACGGAGATATCAGAATAAGTGCGCTCCTCAGTCAGATTCCAGCTGATTTAAAACTTTCGCATATATTATATTTAATATTTACAAATTAGTCAGGCTACAGGACAGACAGGATATTTTTAAATTGCAATTTGTAACAAGTTGTCAATGGTGTTTGAGAGTGCAGCACTCGGATGGGCACTCCGCAACCTGCCGGGAGTATCGTTAGGTGACACGTAGACTCAAGAGAGCAGTAACGAGCCACTACAAGACGCTCTCAAAGCACTGATAACTGTACCACCTTGTGAGAATATCAAAACATAGTAGTATTATGTATATAAAGTGAAGAAATTAATTCTGGCTTCCGAGAAATTTGTCTGGCGCGTTTTTTTTTAACTCGATTCGAGAGCTACATCTAATATTTAATATTGCTATTACAGGATTAGACAAATCATTCCAAGATTTATAATTCACAAATGTCATCTGTATCAAATAAATATCTGGCTGATATATTGCAAATGATTGTATTTTGATAGAATTTAACATAGCTTAAATATTTTTACTTATGTGTTGCCGAGGAATTTTATCGATTACGTCTATTACTTAAAGCCACGCAGAAATATTACTTATTTCACACTAAGTGATAAAAGCCGATAATAGCGAAGATGCTTAGTGATTTTATGATGCGAGCAATGGCAGCGTCAATAACAGATATCGCAGCAATTAAACAGTGTGATAACATAAGGATCTGCATCGATGACTGATTTGCTTGTAATGGCATGGCTCTGCATGTCAGGTCACACACCTCTGTCCAATATGGTTGTAGAGGCGATGCTGCCTTGCCAGTCAACTCGTAGACGAGTGCTGCTAGTAGAGCCTGGTCCGGACCGTGAATCCATTTAATTGTATTATTGAAACCCCATCAATAATATAATTAAATGTGTTCGCTAATATTAGTATTTATAGTACCGGCCTATTTATATAGTTTTTTTAATGTTATTATGACGGAATATGCCTGAGGCCCACCTGATGTATAGGCAGAGGTTAATCCACTAGGGACTGACCTCTGCCTATAACAGATGAATTTCGTCAACGACGTATTGCATTGTGCCCGTTACACTGAGACGTACAGTTAGGTCTCATGTGCCTGTAAATATCCTGGCTCTCAAGGACTGCTGCCGGAACACATTGTTAGGTGCTTGGCGACAGATGTTCTACTTGAGGGTGGTCGCAACGCGGGCATTCGCAAAATACCCTTCCACCATGAAAAATGTTAAAATTTTTAGGAGGATCCCGTTCACAATAGAAAATAAGGTTTAATTTAACAAAAATTTTGTTATTGAACTTTAAAAAGGGTATAGAGACGTTCAGTCTAAAAAAATATAATATTTGACACTTACTCGTGTCGTGTGTCAATAGAGTTAGGCTTGACAAAGAACGCACTTATTGGATTGCATCGAGCTGAAACCGAACTGATTAGGTATAGGTATATGACTTAAGGTCCTAAGGCTAGGGTTAGATTCTTCACCGGTGCCGTCATTACCGTTATTTATTTCTATTCAGTCTATTCTGGGTTAGAGCAATCCCAAGTATCTGGCACTTCATCACCTTGAATCCTAATCGATGGGGTGATTGATATTCATCCGTTGTATTTTTATATGACAAAAATGAAAAGAAATGTGTAGGTAAAATAATTTATTACTAATGTTTACCTTATCTTCTCATTTTATGGGCACTATTGTGTGTAAAATATTATTAAGAATGGAGCAGTTGTCTATAAAAATAAAAAAAACCGGCCAAGTGCGAGTGGGACTCGCGCACGAAGGGTTCCGTATCTAAATATTCTGTAAATAGTTAAAGCGTCTACCTGTCACCGTTATTAGTATCGAGCAAGAAACGGTAAAAAAATCAAGTTTGTTGTATTCCCATACAACAAACCTGATTTTTTAACGTTTCTTGCCGCCTTAAATATTTATTTTATTTTTAGTATTTGTTGTTATAGCGGAAATAGAAATACATCATCTGTGAAATTTTGAAAATTCTGTCTAGTTATCACCGTTCTTGAAAAACAGTCTGGTGACGGACGGATGCAGGACGGACGGTTCCGTACCCAAAGGGTAAAAACGGGGTCCCGCTTTTACCCTTTGGGTATGGAACCCTAAAAACGATAAGTTAGTCGTAATAATTTTATCGCTAAAATGGGATTTATATCAGGTAACATATTATTAGATTTACACAAATAGATTATCTTTTAATTCCGTTGATAAATGTTATAAATTATACTAAAGCCTGAGATTAAAATAATATAATAATAAACAAAAAAAAAAAAAAAATATAAAGTGAAGGTTCTATTTGGCTCATGTGTAGAATATATTTTAATAGTTATAAGAAACCAATGTTACAGCTGTGAACTTTTGTTTAATAAATAAATAAATAAATAAACCGGCGCGGCGCCGTTGTTTGGGGTATCCGCCACAATGTGATAACTGATAACCAACTTTGGTCCTTTACAAACGCAACGTGGGGCCGCCCAGCAGTGAGAAGCTTCTTCTCATGAAGATTATCAAAGCTAGGCGTTTGCATTGAAATAGAAACAAATGAGTGACGAAATATACATGCACTGGTGCAGAACATTATCATGTTACATATGTACAGATTGTCTCGTTGCATGGCATACATAACCTTATTGACCGTTACATCCAGTCACCCATACCACGGGGTCTGAGTTTAGTCCCCGGGACAAGTGTTATTGGTTTTACTACAGAAAATGTTTATTTACAGACCGGGCGTCTGGCACTGCCTTTGGGCGATAGCAATGGGCTTGCTTAAGGACCTAAATATATGGTAAAATGTGGGTGTTTTTGTTTTTACTATAGTGTTCCTTTGATAGGAATATCGAATAGTCAATCACACGTTAACTTACCAAAAAAACATTGTATACAACAAAACATTATCTTCTGATCCGGGTAGCCCAAACAGAAGCACAGCGAATCAATGCATGTGGCTTATTAATGTTATCAGTGGTCCCAATAATGGGAACTCTAGCAGATACCGGTTCCATTCAACATTAGTAAATCGCGGGCCGCCACGCCAGCGGGCGCGGGGCGCGGGTGGTGTGGGAGTGGCGGCGCGGTCAAAGGACCCTTTGATGTTTGCCGCCGGCTTAATGCACCGCCCGCGGCCCCCGCGCCTCTCATCATTAGCAATTTCCCCGTAATTTATTATCTTTACCGCTATTTATTTGCGAAATGTTTACGGGTGCATCACGGTTTCGCGCCTTGATGTGTTTTCTGCTGCACGTCATTATGTAGGGCTGTTTCTTTTGCTTTAATTATCGTTGATGATAAGATAAGATACGTTACGGGTTTTTTATTTTTAAAGCACATTAATCAGACTTAAAATAGCGGATTTAGATGTTTATTTTCTGATGAATAAAGAAAAGACCTTCTGCGAGATTAGAAGGCAATCAGGATCACTGTTCAGACTTTTACGTAAAACTAAAACCATTGAAGGGATTTAAAAACTAGAATAGCGTTGATTATCTTGAACATGATCATAAGATTGGTAGATTATCAATTAGGTGTGCGCGAGGGCATTATATAAAGACATTTATGTTATTAGTAAAAGATAATTCGAGCTGTCTAACGCATGATACAAAATATGAGGATATCCAAAGTGCATACGTACTAGCATTTTGTATTCATATTCTACAACAAAGATTACAAAGTAACCTAAATAACTAACACTGTAAACAGAGGGAGCCCATCTTTCTGTACGTCTGTCACGAAGCAAAATATCTAATCTATCCACGCATGAAGTCGTGCCCCTCCATAGTTTTTGACTATAGTTGCAATTACTACTGCATGCAGAGCCGATATTTTTATAAACAACTTTAAACGGTTTAAATCGCGTATATTTATCATTATTTTTGTCCCGACGACGCCGACGTTTCAAAGACTTGGCAGTGATCGTGGTCACGGGGTGACTGATAAACCGTTTAAAGTTGTTTAATGACTATGTGTAATAATCGCGAAAACCTAAGATAACATTACGATATTTTTTTGTTTTACTGTATGTACCTATACCTATAAAGTGATGCTGTCTCGCCGCTAAACCCCCGAACAGAATTGTGCGATAAGGACAATTGCAGCTCCTTCAAGTTTTGACTTAGAATGCGCATAATTTGCGTTCTGGGAGAAAACTTTTCTCCTATAGTAAACATTAATAAAATCTAAAAATTTTGGTCTTTTTTTATAACTGACATAATAAACGTAGTTTATAGGTTCCTTTATCTAATTTTTCCTATACATAAGTCACAAACTAGAGCTACAAGTTTTGAGAAAATATCGTTATTTAAAAACCCATTAATTCAAATTCCTTTAATATAATGATAAAAATCAAAACCTATAAACCTGGATATTAAGATAACATCTATAACATTCCCAAAAATCATCAAAATCGGTGATTGTTTAGGGGCTAGAAACGTTTTCTCTTTTTGTATGAAAATTCGAGACTTCCCTCCAGTCTTAAATGAACCCATCATAGAAGTTCACCATTTAGCGCCTCATGGTGAGCTACAGAACCATCAGTGCGCAAGTATAACTCGCACATAACAAGTACTTTTTTTTAGTACGGGCGGTGTGGCGGCAGGTTTGTTAAGGGGCAGTCTCATTAGCACGGCTGCGACCCGATGCAACACCTTTGCTGAATTTCGGTACCAAAAAAAACCTACAATCTTTATGCACTAACTCTTAATTATAATGGCGTGATTTGCTCGAATATACATTTAAAAATCTTTTAAATGACTAGATAATTCATAAATTCAGTCGTTACTTTGCTGATATCCATAAATTAATATTGAAAACTATTTTTAGTTAACTAATTATCTAGCGACAATTCCGCTTAATTTTCGATTTTTCAATAGGGCGCTCAAAGAAAATCTTCCGCTTGGGCTAGCACGTCGGCTTAGTAGAAATAAAAGGTGGTATTGTCCCTATAAATATTTTTTTAATGTATATGAATTGTTTTTCTGAATTATTGATTTAATATTTTCTATAAGTATTTTCTAAATATTTATTTACTATTATTTTACATAAACGATTAGTTTGCCGACGTGAGAAGAAATATGTCATGCGCTAGTCTGCCTTCGTTCTTTAGACGTACCTACTTGTTTATTTCCTGTTTTTTTTTAGTTTCATTGCACTCGTACAGTTTGTAAATTGATCATTAGCCCGTTATCTATCATGATATTATGGTCCACAAGTAAACATTTGCAAAAATACTAAGTAAGTTTACGAATGAAGTCGTGTTAATAATCGGTGAGTCAGTCATGCCCAAAACATGTTTTAGTGAGGCAGTGGTAAGATTAATAAACTATCTAAGGCTAAGGAGTTTATGCCGAAACACAAAATAATACATTTCAAGCTATTAGAATATTTGCCTACACTAGTGCACCATTATTATATTACACAACTAACACTCGAAATCAACCCATATTTTTCCCCGACTGGGAAGGAAGAGTTATGTTTTTCCCGCGTATCTTGTATGTTTGTAAATTTCTTTATTACCGCAGATCTTCCAAACGGCTGGATGGATTTTGACAGTTAAGGTATCGTTATATTCATCTTAAAAACTCAAGTGTCCTTTCATAGGTGTTTGAAAAAAAAACATAATGGCGGAAATAGTATTACGTCAATAAAAAAAATAACGATACCTATCGAGTCAAGTATCCTGGAACACTAAAAGGTCTAAAAAAAATTATTAAAAACAATTAGTAGCAGACGGGACACAATTGCAAATTATAAGCGAAAGAAAAATAATTGAAAACATGGATTTAGTTCGTGAAAGTTGAAGAAATACTAATACGATATAGCTAGATTATTAATAATTATTCCGATATAGTTCACGCCTCGAATGTTAATCAGACAAAATGAACAAAGCGGAATGAATCGAAGGCGTCGCGACGCGGCCGGCGAGATCAAAGCTATGAGCGACAGACATCAAGGCGCCGCCGCCGCCGTCATTGACGCCTCTACCTCCTACTGATACCACAGTATTCATAATAATAAGCAGATCACATTTATTTGTTTAATTTATCAATATAATTACACTAGTTTGAGCACTTGGATAACGTGGTTCCGTACCGGTAGTCTTTTATTTATTTTTATTGTTAACTAGCTGTACCTGCGACTTCGTTCGCGATTGCCGTACCTGCAGATTAATTATTTGAGCACTTTTTACCTCATATTAAGCAACGCGGTGGTCTTCGGTGAAGCGCTTTTAGTTTTTAGTAAAGCATAGCTCAGAAAGGAGCTTTTTACTTTGGGTTTGAAAACTCCCGGGTTGTATTTTCCAGAAGACAGTAGTTCAGTTACTCAGAGAAATCCTTCGCGGTTCGCACAATAAATATTGAAGCAAAGTACTTTGTGCATTTCTTTGGAATTTAGATTTTAAAACGGCATCTTTTTGCCGAGGTTCTCCTTGTTTGGCGGTAGAAGGAATATACATATATTAGATTATGCACTTCCGTTGCGCAGTCTCCAAAATGTATCCGGCAAAAGACAGATAGTTAAAAAAACTGATTGTGGCGAATGTTCCAGATTTTAGAGTTTTATCTTAGCAAGCTTGCAAAACTAAATAAGGGTGCCAGGCTGCCCATGGGGTGCCGAGCTGCCCGTGGGGTGCCGGGATGCCCGTGGGGTGCCGGGAGGCCCGTGGGGTGCCGGGATGCCTGTGGGGTGCCGGGATGCCTGTGGTGTGCCAGGCAGCCCGCGAGGTGCCGGGCTCACTCGTCACAGAAAACAAAAAAAGAATAGTCGAAATCGGACTACGCTTTTATAAATTACAACTTCGTGTACATTTTGACTATCCCATTCCCTTTCCCGAGGGAACCGTGCTGAATTTCGGGATAAAAAGTATACAATAACCTTCTTCGTAGTATGAACTCAAATCGTGTTAAGTTTCATTGAATTCCATGCTGTAGTTTTGGAGTGATGCGCGGCGGGATACAGACAGACAAAAATTTCAAAAAATATAGTTTTGTCATCAGTGTCAGCCACAGATAGCTCTCAATTTTTTTTTTCAAATTATCTTCCATGTACTGAATTGGATCTGTTACAGTTATAAGTATAGATATGTTAGCCTTGGCCACAATCTTAGATAAACAAATAGTCGGTGTTCCTCAGGGAGGAAATCTCTCTCCATTACTCTTCTCAGTATTTATAAACATGCTCTCCACAGATTTCTGCTGCAAGTATAATTTCTATGCAGATAGTCTTCAGCTATACCATCATTCTAGTATTGACGATCTGCACTATGTAATCAATCTGCTCAATAATGATCTCTTACATTTATTGTCTTGGTCGCAACGTATTGGCATAAAAGTCAACCCAGACAAGTGTCAAGCTATCATTGTTGGAAATACACATCAACTTCGCAAGATTGATCATTGTAACCTATCACCAATGAAGTATAACGATTGTGTTATCCCATTCTCTGATACTGTGAAAGATCTTGGTTTGATCATTGATGCCAACTTGTGTTGGGTGCCTCAGATAAATGAAGTTTCTCGTAAGTTTTATGCAGCACTCCATTCTATTATCCGCCATAAAAGATTTCTACCTACTGACACAAAAATCACTCTTGTGAATACTCTATTGTTGTCCATTATCGATTATGCAGACATTTGTTACCTGGATCTTTCTGAAGGACATCTTTAGGACATAGTTTATTTACTAGATCGGCTTCTCAATGCATTAGATTCATATTCTGCCTTCGGAAGTACGACCACGTGTCAGAATATAGACTGAAGTTAAAATGGCTTAAAATCCGAGAAAGGAAAAAAGTGAGGATCCTTGGCTTGTTATACTCAATTCTCAACAATCCTTCCTTTCCTCAAACTCGCCTTCCTATTTTAGAAACTCTATCAGTTTTCTCTCCGACATACATAACCTTGACCTTAGATCAAGTAATAATTTACTCCTTGATATCCCTTTGCACAGCACCTCTTTTGTAGATAAATCCTGGTGTGTGGTTGCACCTCGTCTGTGGAATCAGTTACTGCTATTCACAATCTCCTTAAATTAAAGACAATCTCCTTCTAAGGAAGTTTTCAAACGACGGGTCCGTGAGAATTTTTATAAGATTTCAACACTTTCATAAATTCCATAACTTTTATCACTGTTCTTAAATGTTATATAAATTACTTAAGTGTTTTTATTTTTATATTCACCATTAGTATAATTAGTATATTATATTTATTTTATATATTTAGTATTATTTTTGTTATTATGTGGGTCATTCTAAGTTAAGAGGTACTTTCCATAGCCAGGACAAAAAAATACCTTTTTTGTATACCAACTTCCTAATTAACCTATTCATTACTTAAAACTAAATGTGTTCTTCATGCTCACTTAAATTTATTAGAGGAATGTACATAGTTTACTCACAATATGTTCTAATGTAAGAAAAAAGTCTCTACCCTGGTCTGTCCCCAAACCAACTTTATTTGTAAACTAGTTAATATGAATGTTTTAAAATGTAATGATTACTTTATCATCGTTGATTTTATACATAACAATAACTGAGTCACAGTGTCTTATAAGTAAAATTACTTATATTACAATTTTTCATAAATAATATTATCGCCGAAATTTGTCCTCCGTGTTTCGTGTCTCGTCCCCTGGCTTATTGTTTTCTTTTAAAAATCAGTTTTGTTTTGCTAGTTTAAGAAAGTTGTGACCTTGAGTGCATAGGATGTATCGTGAAGCTAGCAGCAAGCGGTGCATAAGCCGACTGCGCAGCCATTTTAACGGCCATTTCAGTCACGCCGCTTGCTGGGTGTAGAAATGTTGAGTGAATGCAGTCTTTCCTCTGGTAAGTTTTATTTAGCAATTGTATGTTAAAATACTTATATAGACTTAAATATTCACTATGAATAGTGCATAGATTGTTACGTTTGATTGTTAATTGCGTACGAGAAACACTTTGACGGCTATTTTAGATATCAATCGAAAATGTATCTCCCCTGGCGTATTTCCCCTGGCTCTTTAGATAGCAGGGGAGATACTTAATGTCCAGGGGAGATACATTTGTATTTGTTTCCATGAAAACTTCTACATTTTTCTCTGAACCTTTACTTGGATTTTAGTGAAAACGTAGATTTTAGTGAAAATTACCTAAAAAAATGTGAAGAAGTACAATCCTTTCATTTCGGAGGATGGAGACAACAAATAAGTATGCACACTGTTGTAGTCTTTACTAAAGATGTCGAAGTTACAAAGTCAATGTTACTGCACTTAGTCGCAAAATTTATTGCACTCACCTCCAGCAATTTGTGCGTATTTACAGCCCATATTTGACTGTCTGCTGGCTACTGTTACGACTTTACATTTCTTGAGCGATGGGCCAGTCACCGTTCAATATCGTAATAAAATGATGTTCAAGGTTTTGGCAACAACACTAGAAGATTTCTACCCTAAACTTAAAAATTTCACAATTTGGAATTTTCATGAAGCAGGTCACGGTAAGGAAGCTCCTGATGGAGAGGGTGCTACTTGCAGTTCTCTTGAACTGCAGATAGGTTAGTTGCGAGTGGCACCGATATTTCATCAATAGATGACTTAGTTAAAGCCCTTGAGAAAACCTGCCTGGATATTAAATTTTTTACCGTAGATGATGCAGTCATATCTGAAAAAGCAGCAAAATTAGGTTCTGAAGGTATAAAGACTTTCTCAGGCACACTAAAGGTTCACCAAGTTACCGGTTGCGTGTTTATACCTTATTGCCTGACATTGAAAAGTTTGAACTGCTTCTGTGACTCAGAGCTATGTCATCATTTTCAATTGGGTACTTTGGATTATCCACAAACACATCGTAAATTTAATCTACGTGTTGATGATCTAAACGAAGCTAGCGTTTTAGAAGATGAACCACTAATTAATTTCACATCTCAAGAACACAGGAAGATGCCTCAAGAAACATTATAGCATTCTGTACCTACCAGTATAAAAACCAAACTGCACGAAGATGATTCAAAGCCCTTAACATCTGGAAAGAAAACATTCTGCAAGGGGGACTTTGTGCTGGTTAAACTTCAAGATACAAAAACAGAATATCGTTATGAACTTCAAGTTATATTTTGTAAAATCTGTGATATTTCTTACACCCCCTGCCATCAGGTTTGAAAGAAAACTACCCTCCCCTAACCTAAAAAGCAGAGGGCAGCGTATTTTACATGCATTTGATGAATCTATGGATGTCTTTGAATGCGGATTGTGGAAAATATTTTTTTTAGTTACCATTTAATTTAAATGTTTTTAGAGTTTAAGTACAAGAAAAAATGAATACTGTGTAATCAGAGAATGTTTTGTTTCTTTTTATTTCATTATTGCCTATGAATAGTAAAGTTATAGATATTTTTGTTATGACGGAAAGGAAAAGTAAGATCCTTTTTATGTTTTGTGCCTAGCGCTTAAGAAAAAAATAATTTTATAAACAAAGACTGGTAAGAAATGACAAGTCTGGTAATAAATAATTATAATTAAAATTAAAATAAATAAATAAAGGTCATTTATTAAATATAACCCTGTTTTTAATATGTCTTTCTCTCTTCCCTGTCCATAAAGTATCCTCCCCTGTGCATATTGTCTCTACCCTGTACTGAGTATTTACCCTGGTCACTTATAAAACGAGATAAAACCAACAAATTGACTGGCCACTTTGTAAACATTTTCAACTTAAACGTTTCCATACAAAAAATGTATACTTAAGTAAATATATAAAAAAAAATGCCATGCCGTCACTTCATACAACAGATTACCTCTTAACTTAGAATGACCCATGTATAGCATGTATTGTACAGTATTTATCCATAAAGGTATATATAATATTTTATATCTGTAATATTCTTTGCGTTTTCTGCTATAGAGTATTTAAATATATTTTTTTGTTGCACGCCTACGTCCTTTTCTCTATAACTAATATGTTGATCTCTGGTAGAAAATGCTTTAGCATTAAGTCCTCCATTTGTACTGTAGTGCTATAAAAAATTAAATAAATAAATCCGATGGTAAGTGATGTAATCGGAAGTGGTAAACAGACTTAATCAGCCTACCCTCAAGTAGTTCCGGCAGCAGTCCTTGACAGCCAGATTCGTGAAAATAACTTGAGACTAAACATCTGTATGTCTCAGAGTGATGGGCGCAGTGCATTTAGTCACAAGTGACGGTAACCTATACCAAACATCTGAAACTGTTCTGTATCAGCCAGATAGTCCACTGCTGAATACGGCCTCCCCATGTATTCGGGGGTTTGTCATAATCCCCACGCTTAGCAGGTGGCTTGGGGATCGCAGTGTAAGATTTCAGAAGGTGCTGCTGCGCCCACCTTCCAGTATTCCTCCCTTAGTCGCCTCTTACGACAACCACGGGATGATATGGGGAGGTGCAATTCTAACCCGGCACCCCACGGGGTAATAAGATCATTCACTCACCTAAAATAGTATTCTCCAACAAGAGTTGCAATAACAAATAATATTAAAACAGACATACGTACATATGAGCACACCAGTATTACCCGAAGGGGTAGACGCTGTGTATAAACACCCTCGTTTAGCCTATTGGATTTTTGACTTATTAGGGGGCGAGCCTACTGCAATTCATCGGGCACAGTTTCAGGGTCATACGATATGTTTTCTCTAACACACTGGACGTCATCCCTGTACGCAATTACAATTTTCTATTAATTTGCTGTAACTCAAAAACTATTCAACCGATTTTCATGTAAATGTGACTAACATAGATACTCTACCTAACAAAAAAGAATCATCAAAATTGATAAAGTACATAATTGGCGCAGTAATCGCGTAACAAACATACAGATAAAACTCGGCCAAGTGGGAATCGGACTCGCGCTCGAAGGGTTCCGCACCATTATTTATACAACATTAGACACTAAACCTTTTTTTTAGTTCTCACGAGCCAACTCGCACTTGGCCGATTTTTTGTGTTTGTTGCTATATAGGGGAAACAGAAATACATCTTCTGTGAAAATTTTTAATACAATACAAAAATTCTTTATTGTACACCACAAATGTTACAAAACACATAGAGAATTCTTAAAGCTAAGGTACAATGGGCGGACTTATCGCTTAAAGCGATCTCTTCCAGTCAACCTTAGAATGGAAAATATAGATATGTGAGGAATAAAAACAGATAGGTGGTGTAAATTTGTATAGATTAATAATAATAATATGTAGATAAAAAGAAAATATATATATATATATTGTAATATATATACGTATATATTTGTTCTATGTAGTATATATATATAAATATTAGTTAATATTGATTGTAAAGAAAAAAATTACGAAAATATATGACAGCCATAAGAACACTTTGATTCATTCATAATCATCGTGCAAGATAAAAAGATCTGACTTGGTTTTTGAAAGAGTTTAACGTTTGGGCCTTTCTTATGGTTACTGGGAGTGCATTCCATAAACGTGCGGCTTCAACAGTAAATGAACCGCTATAAAAAGATGTCTTGGAGGCGGTTGATGACAGTATCAGATTTTCTGATGACCTAAGACTGTAGTTTGAGTTATTCAGGAATTCAAACCGTTCCTTCAGGTATAAGGGAGTAAGGGGATTAAATAAAATATTATACAAGAGAGAAAGGATATGCGTATTCCGGCGAAGGCGAATGGGCAGCCACTTGAGCTTTGTACGAAATTGGGAAACATGGTCGTATTTTCGAAGACCGAAAATAAACCTTATGCAATAATTTTGAAGCCGCTCAAGCTTATTTAATTGGTCCTCCGTGATATCTAAGAAGCAGGCATCAGCATAGTCAAGAACGGGAAGAAGAAGAGATTGTGCTAGCGTAACTTTAGTTGCCGTAGGAAGAAAGTTCTGTAGTCTTTTTAGCGACGCTCCAGAAGCAAACACCTTCCGACTAACGGATGATAGTTGGGGACCCCATGAAAAAATTTTGTCAAATATAACTCCCAAATTTTTAACTTCTGAGCTATATGGAATAGTAACACCATCAAAATAAATTTTGGGAATGATTGCTAAATCGATTTTGTAAGTCATTTTGGAGCTCCCGATGATGATGGCTTGTGTTTTTTTAGGATTGATTTTTAAACCAAAGCGCTTGCTCCATTCCACTATACGGCACAGGTCGGAATTGGCTACGCAGATAGCTTCATTCAATCTGTCAGGGGGTGCCTGCGAGTAAATCTGGAGATCATCTGCGTTTAATGTTTATGTTAAACTTGTAAAATAAAATAAATACTATAATTTAATGGTCAAAGTGGCGTTAGCATAGCCTGCACCTTTTAGCAATGAAATTTTATCCGTAATGTAGTAAATGTAATAGTACTTAAGTTAAATTGACATTTGGAATATTTCAAAAACAAAGGAGCCTTTATGAATTCGGTACAAGCCATAGCTTGCTGTATGCGGCATATGTATATAGTTTCTACCAGCCAACCCCACCTCAGCGGTGGTAAGCATTGCTGTCGGCAACTAGCACAATCGACTCTTCGAAAGGGTAGTATGTTTTGGTCACATGTTATAGAGGGCAGGACTGTTTCCATCTGCTAGGCATGGCTCTAGTGTCGGGACTGCTACTTAACATTTATATTGTTTATTTGTCAAATAACCAATTACCTGTTGCACCTAGGACCTCGGGATTCTAAACCGTAGTTTGCACACACATCTGCAATTCTACATACACACACGTACCAACAAGGTAGTCAGTGTATGTATGATATTTACCCTGATTTTGCAAAAATATTATACATTAACTGACCATATAGAGACATCTTAGATATAGTTCCCCAAACAAATTGTAATAGATATTTGATTCCGACAGATTCGTGTGAACTCGTCAACTGTTTTAGCGAAAGTTTCTGAAATCTCAAACTACGAAGCACAGACAGACATTCATATGTTGAGAACGTAGTATATGAAATGCTAGTCTGGCTTGTGTATCGAGGGTTTCGTACCACGATACACATATATTTTTACGATACACTTATACTTTATTGTTTGCATAATGATGAAAAAAAAAACCATCAGTTTGGGTCAGTATAATTGACACTCTGACTTACATTTAGCTGTAATAGTTGTTGTTTATATACAATTTAAAACAAAAATACTCTGAGTGAAACGAATTTGTTAGAAAGAAAATAAATTATACCCTTTTGTACTGTATTGATGAGCTCTTGACCTAGTCTAGAAAGAATACCACATGCTAGAGTTAACACTTTCAGGCTACTTTTTATGTTCGAGTATATACTCGATCTCTAAAAAACAATTTATTCCTATTTCAAAACTAAACAATTTGTTATCAGTCGATAATCTACATAACATTTCTGCTTTGTATCCGTTTCTGGTTATATTTATTTGTTTATATATTGCGATATAAAGGACAAAGGTTCAATTACATTTATCTCACAATATAGAACAAAAAAAGGTAATTACACTACAAATTATGTCCATTAACATTATTATTTAATTTTGAAATTCTTAATCTGCTTACTTTATCATTTTATAATGTTCAATGTCAAATATAAGATATTATAATCAATATGTTTATACAATACCAATTAGTCAAAATGTTTATAAAAATAAAATTAACAATAGCATAAATTATACAATTTCAAAATCTAAAAAATAATTATAGCAAAAACTAATAACAATTAAAAAAATTATATCAAATCGTCAATGTCAATAGAGCTGTCAAACTTTTTGTTTCTGTTCCATTGTTCAATTAAATTTTCACAATATAATTGATCATTGGTCTGGAATCAATATAATATCCTAAAAACAGCCACAATAGTTTTCCAGTTATCAAGATAAAATAGACGTTAGAAAATATGTTTTAATCATAATGTAGCAAATTTAATTAAATACAGATCAATTGCAATTGATCACGATGAATTATTCTTATACATATTATTTTTAGGGCTCCATTTGAGTGAGATACCCTAATAAGTGCCGAGTGAATTAGCTAGAAGGGAGCGTGAAACCCCAGATTTCAGCGAAATTCCTAAACTTTCCTTGAAAAAGTCTACCGGATGTGGTGAAACCTCCAACTGCAGTTAGAGCGATCCAACTTGCGAATTCCTTTACAAATAATCATGTCATTCACATCGCGTGAATTAGTTTACAAAATGTTTTTCAAAGCTTCAGCTTGATTACAATAATGTGTTTGGTTTTAAGCGACATAAAGTGATACTTCAATTAATGCATATAGGTATCCCATCTCAAGCCAAAACGATATTACAACATTTAATTCTCGTAAAGAAATGTCACTAAAGCCCTATATGAGATAAGGTAAGATTTGAAATTAAATTCGAATTAAATGAGTTAGGCCACTTAATTATGTTTTTTTCGGTGCCAAATTCAGATACGTCATCTGTACAGGTATCAATATATTTTAATTCAAGTATCATAGATATACACCGACAGTTAGTCATGCGAGCGACGGAATATGAAAATGGAATATACAAAATACATAACCCGGGTTATCGCATAAACGAAGTTCGTCAGTGCCGCAATCGCTTTGTGGGCGCATCGCCGACGCCATCGCGTCAAAGGGATTTATAACTACATGAACGAGGTTAGATCGCATAGATCGCAACGGTCGCGAGAGGTGTTTGCAGAGCGAGCCGCACTCGACAACCACAGACTTATGATATTTGCTGAGACGGGCGACGACGACTACGGGGCCGACTGAGTCCCGGGGGCGAATTCACAAAACTTATACTGTTTCATTCGTGACACTTATTATAGATTGAGCTTAACCAGTACCGACTTCATCTACTATAAATATATATACTATAAATTGATGCAGAAGCAATGTAATAAAACGACCTAAATAATTATAATGAAATAGTATACTGTACTGTATCAGCCGTATCGTTCACTGCTGCACACAGCCTCCACACACCACTGACACTTAGTCGTCTCTTACGACTCCCTCGGGTAGAGACGGGGGGGTAATATAATTTGAAAACTACAAAACACTATTTAAAATTAAAGACTAATAGACAGAATTGACCAATATATTATATGAGTAAAATCTGAGTCGTGACTGAAATGGAACAGCGATTGTGATTACGCGTCCCCTGGGCGCCATTGACATGTCGAGACTATTTGATCGTGAAATTATCGTTGAAGGGGACCCTTTGAGAAGACTAGAACAAAGGGCGATAGGACATTATTTAAAAAAAAAGTATTTGCTAGAAAGCACAAGAGAAAGGATACTACCTACCTACCAGCGCGAGCGGCTCTATGATAAAGACATATGGTCGCATTGTGCTTGTTATTGCAATATTTAGGCTATGATGATTTTTTAAGATATCTTATTTGTCCTGTAATTCCCACAAACACAGTATGTACAAGACAGTAATGCAAAAAAAACCGGCCAAGTGGAAGTTGGGTTCCGTACCAACACACCGCGTGGTGAAAGGGCATTTTGCGATTGCCCGCCTGGCTAGCTTGGTAGTACCACCCTCAAGTAGAAAATCTGTCGCCAAGCACCTAACGTGTGTTCCGGCAGCAGTCCTTGAGAGCCAGTTAAATTATAGGCACATGAGACTTAACAACTAACTTTGTCTCAAGGTGACGGGCGGCATATTAATGGCAGAGGTTACCACTTAAGGTTGAACTGGCCGGTCGCTTCTCCATACAAAGGCCGTAGGGTGATCACTCCCTTATTTGAGATTTTCGGTTCAGAATTAAGCATAATACCGATTGATATCGTCATTATCTAGGCTTGTATGATGCCGAAATTTAAAAAAGATAATTAAGTTGAAAGTTATGAGCCTCGAAAATGTTATATGAAAATGTATCGAAGCTCATAACTCTCAAGTTAATTATCTTATTAAAATTTCGGCATCATACAAGCCTAGATAATGACGAGATCAATCGGTATTATGCTTTATTTTGGACCTAAATCCTCAAATAAGGGAGTGATCATCCTACGACGTTTGTATGGAGAACGGGCCGGCCAGTTCACCCTTAAAACCAGTTGGGCCTCGTGCTTGTTCCGTAACCTAAACACCTTTTAGTGCATCCCTGATACAATCCGGACAATCTCCGATACAACAATATGTGCACACTTCCTCGAACCCTGACCTACGTGTAATAACTGCGGCGCAAACTTTGGGCATTGGCGTATAAAGCTATAGCGGGGGTCTGCTCAAAGCTCGCCACAATATTTATCAACGGGGCGGTATCAATGTACCACAAAGCACAGCCGGAAGCCCACCAAGCTCGGCGCGACGATTCTGATCGGTTCAAAGAGGAAGATGTAGCGACGAAATAGACTTGTGTCCAGGGGATATTGACCATGTGTACCATCCAGGGACCATTTCAATGTACAATCCACGCGTCACAAAGGTGCCGTGTGAATGTCTCCAGCTTACTCAATCGAAATTTCTTAATTCTGAATATGCCAATATTTAGAGCATATTTTGTGCAATTATGAATACCAACTCAAAATTTAGGTGCCAAATAAACTTCGACGCTACGTGTGATTATTAGTGTGTTAGCTGACGTTATGGTCTCCAGCTGACACATGCTGTATATACGAAACGGCTGAAGATGTGGTTATATACTATAGCCAGGGATTTAGAGCATAATTTGTGCCAATGGCACAAAAAAATTTGAACGTCATACTTGAAAGCTGTAGTAGTTATGACTCGATTTTAACGTGTAAGCTGGAGACCACGTGTCTACAGCTACTCATCTGTATCTTCTGAACGAATGGACCTACGACTTTGTTTAATATGTCAAAATTTAGAGCCAAATTTGTGCCAAAGGCACTAAAATTTTCAAGTCTCTGGCTATTAAGGTTTTGGAGATACAAGCTCAAATCAACGTGTAAGCTGGGGACACATGTCCCCAGCTAGCACATGCTGGACAGCTCAAACGGGAAAGCCTAGATTACTGTTTAATGGCTTAAAATGTAGGGTAGAATTTGTGCCATCGGCACCAAAATTTTCAATACAATAGGCCCCATAGTTTTTGTGTAACAAGCAAAAACATTTCTTCCCGCCAAAATATTCAAATATTTGGACAAAAACATTTCTGAGCGCGGCGTTGCCGTCCCGTTGCCTGTAGCTGCAATCTATCTTGAACCTTATTCCTATTGCGTTTGAACTTACTTTTTGCTTTCACGTTATGAATAGGTGGAAGAAGTTACAAAAAAACAGTAGGTGTATAGACTAGGAGTAAGTACAAAATGTACTGGTATTTTTTCTCTCAGAATGTTTACTTATATACCTAATCCCATATATAAGATCTGTATAAGACCCTCGATGAACGAGATAATGCACTGGAAACTAATCCACGCATGTACAGAACGTGATGATCACATACCTATTAGGTAGGCACTGTAATTTTATAACTGTAATGAGATATTATCAGTTTATCACACACCTAAACGCGTAGAAAGCTTTTGACTTAAAAGTATTAGCGTGTAATATTTTAGTACCTATTACTAGAGAATGTAAAGATAAGTTACCAACTACTCAGCTTAGTCCGGCCAGTTTGACGTAGTCAAAAAGGTAAGCTAAATATTCGCTATGTGCGCTGCATACTTACATAAGTAGGTACGTCGGTTGTACATACGTAGTATTATTATATGTTCTATGCCAACTACCCACCTACATAAAACGTCTATGATTATGTAAAAACTATACATAATAATCTCTATTTTGTGGTTTGTAGGGATTTGGAATTGAAATAAAAGTATCGATACCGTTGCGTTTCAAAGCATCGTTGCGGTATCGACATTGGAACAAATATTTCGAGGTACTCCAGTATCGAGTACTTTAAACTTTTTTTTTTATTCTGTGAACGTGTTTATCTTCGACCACATCATCACTTACCATCAGGTGAGATAGTGGTCAAAGGTTAACCTATCAGGAATTAAAAAAAAAAATATTGAATCAGAGATCATAATCATATTATATATTTTTAGGTTTGCAATAACGCCTGCTATGCGGATTGCAAAATATATTAGTAAGTATTTTTTCTCACAGAATGTTGACCTATATACGAGATCTTTATTACATCCTCTTTGACCGATATATTGCACTCTAATCGAAACTACATCTGTAAGTGATAAATGGTTAAGAAAATCTTATCTTATAATTGAAAAAAAGAACATCCCAATACGATGGTTAAAGAACGATAGGAAAGATTTGAGTTATGACAGCATGTCATGTTAGCTCAATTGGTTAGAGCATACCCCGGCTCAAGAGGTGTATGGACGCGGGTTCGAATCCCGCACATGACTTAAATTTTTCCTATCGTATATTTTTTATTTTATTATATATTATTTATTTTATCATTTGGTTATATTTTCTCATTACATATATACCTAATAACAGTAATAACACTCAGTAACGCCAGTTCTTGTGTTAACAACATGAAAAAAAATCCAGAACTACCCACCTGTACTCCTAATTCATTGCATAAACTCCTATGTAAAGAAGATTTCGAAGCAGTGATGGCTCAGTGGCATTGGCTATGGACTGCCGTGCAGCAGGTCCATGGTTCGAATCCCGCCCAGAGCTTGAGCTTCACCGCATGGTGGAAGGGCATTTTGTGAATGCCCGCCTGGCTAGCGACCACCCTCAAGTTGAAAATCTGTCGCCAAGCACCTAACAGTGTGTTCCGGCAGCAGTCCTTGAGAGCCAGAAAAATTACAGGCTAATGAGACCTAACAACTGGACGTCTCAGTGTGACGGGCACAGTGCAATTCGTCGCTGACGAAATGCGTCTGTTATAGGCAGAGGTTAGTCCACTTAACATCAGGTGGGCCTCGGGCTTGTTCCGTCACAATAACATAAAAAAAAAAAAAGATATTTAAATAAATTTAAAATAATTCTATGGTACCCCAATATCAACATATTTCACCTACATTTATGAGAAAGCTTTTAAAATCCGGTATCACTAAGCACGTCTTTACCATCAGTGATGCACCCCGCTTATAAAAACAAGTAGCTTCGCATACTGTGTGCGTGATACACATACAATCATTTCAAATGTGGCCTGTTATTTTTGTTGCGATTGCAGCGCTACTGTCTGTTTAGATTATAATTTGTAAATGCTATACCAATTTGGACTTTTGCAAAACATAATAAGAACTTTTATGTATTACTTCATTTTAGTTTGTGAACCGAATTACGTACCATTCTTTTTTTTTCCAATTATAAAATAACAATACTTTCTTAACCATTTATCACTTACAGTTGTAGTTTCGATTAGAGTGCAATATATCGGTCAAAGAGGATGTAATAAAGATCTCGTATATAGGTCAACATTCTGCGAGAAAAATACTTACCAATATATTTTGTACATATTGGCATAAAATAGTTGTCAAACTACACAATCATTCGTCCAACTACACAATAACCATCTGCTCTTAGTCTATGCTCGAACTGGTTTTTTCTAGCTTCTTCCACCTATTCATAACGTGAAAGCAAAAAGTAAGTTCAAACGTAATAGCAATAAGGTTCAAGATAGATTGCAGCTACAGTCAACGGGACGGCAACGCCGCAGTTAGAAATGTTTTTGTCCAAACATTTGAATATTTAGGCGGGAAGAAATGTTTTTGCTTATTACACAAAAACTATGAGGCCTATTGTATTGAAAATTTTGGTGCCGATGGCACAAATTCTACCCTACATTTTAAACCATTAAACAGTAATCTAGGCTTTCCCGTTTGAGCTGTCCAGCATGTGCTAGCTGGGGACATGTGTCCCCAGCTTACACGTTGATTTGAGCTTGTATCTCCAAAACCTTAATAGCCAGAGACTTGAAAATTTTAGTGCCTTTGGCACAAATTTGGCTCTAAATTTTGACATATTAAACAAAGTCGTAGGTCCATTCGTTCAGAAGATACAGATGAGTAGCTGTAGACACGTGGTCTCCAGCTTACACGTTAAAATCGGGTCATAACTACAACAGCTTTCAAGTTGGACGTTCTAATTTTTTTGTGCCACTGGCACAAATTATGCTCTAAATCCCTGGCTATAGTATATAACCACATCTTCAGCCGTTTCGTATATACAGCATGTGTCAGCTGGAGACCAAAACGTCAGCTAACACACTAATAATCACACGTAGCGTCGAAGTTTATTTGGCACCTAAATTTTGAGTTGGTATTCATAATTGCACAAAATATGCTCTAAATATTGGCATATTCAGAAATAAGAAATTTCGATTGAGTAAGCTGGAGACATTCACACAAGGTGCCCAGTGTTCGGGCAGTGCAGATGTTCCTTCTCATGGAAAGTCTGATTTGTAGCTTGTCTCTTTCTTGTTTTGATGTGAGGCTAAGGAAATAAGTGGTTGAGCGTCCAATGTGCAACCACACCACACTAACATAAATATGAGTGGTGGTGTGCTGCTTATTAGAAACATTTTTATTTCTAGTTGCCTTCTCCATCCAATAAAATATAGTATTTTCCTGGGATACGGAACAGTCCTTGGTAATATTTGTTATGTTTGCAATAACATCTGCTATGCCGATTACAATACAAAATTACAAATATACGCGAGGTAAAATATTTTAAGTTATGTGCGGGATTCGAACTCGCGTCCATCCACCACTTTAGCCCAGGTATGCTCTAACCAATTGAGCTAACATGACAATGACGTCATAACTAAATTTTTTCCTATCGTTCTTTAACTACGAATAAATTTATTCGTAGTTCTAACCAATTAAGCGAATAAATTTATTCGTAGTTCTTTAACCATCGTATTGGGATGGAGCGACATCTATAGTACAACTTACGCTGTACTACAAACAAGACCAATTTTGCAATTGGTTTTATACTTGTGTCATCATGACGCAACCTTATAATTTAATATTGTTATGTTTGCAATAACACCTGCTATGCGCATTACGTTACTAAATTACAAATATACGAAAGGATAAATTTTAAGTCATGTGCGGGATTCGAACCTAAGTCCATCCACCCCTTTAGCCGAGGTATGTTCTAACCAATTAAGCTAACATGACAATGACGTCATAACTCAATTGTTTTATATTAAGTCATGCGCGGGTTCGAATCCCGCACATGACTTAAAATTTTTCCCGTCGTATATTTGTAATTATGTAAAGTCTTTGAATTATTAAGCCGGGAACTGTACATGAGTTGTTGCTTGTAGAAATGAGTTTATTTTTATGTGTAACAACAACGTTGCCTTTTTTGCGAAATTGAGGTCAATTCTCTTCATTAAACTACATATCTTAATTATACTAGGTATCTGAAAAGAATAAAGGTTCGAAAAAGACTTATTCAATTACGAGATTGTGATGTAGTCAAATCCCACGCGGTTAAAGCTGCAATCGACAGCAACTGGGGATGTTCGTAAACGCTCTTTGTTTCTGATTTGCGCCGCACCGTTATCTGGCCCATTGTTGACTGCCTTTATCACCGGATTCCTTTCTACCGGAGCCTTTGACGGCAACTCTTTGTTTGCCACAAGATCAGAAATCAGAATGAGACACCAAAGGTTCAATCGATGCGTGACATCCATTTGTACTGTCTGCATTTTTTATATAAGGATTGTTACTGTTTACACTTGGTGTGTTTATTTTATATCTCTCGCGATATCTTTGATTTGTTTTTTGTAAGTTGTGTAAGATATGTTGTTTATTAAATCTCTTTGGATTCAGATTACTTCAAAGTTGTAATTAAACAAATTTTTTACTAGGACACGTGAAAAGTTTTGAGATCTTATTAAAGTTTTTTTTTTTTTTTTTTTTTTATATAGTACTGGGTAGCTCTTGACCACTATCTCACCTGATGGTAAGTGATGATGCGATCGATGATGGAGCGCGCTTACCCTGAAGGTATCTATTCACTCGCTTCTTGAAGACCCCCATATTGTACTTAACCGGAAACACAGACTCAGGCAGGGTGTTCCATTCCCTGGCGGTTCGTATGATGAACGAGGACGCAAATCGTTTCGTTCGGGTAAATGGAACATCAACCATATAGCGGTGGCGCTTCTGAGTGTCCCTGGATGTCCGGTTATAGAATGGGGATGGCGGAATCAAGTCATGCAGTTCCGTGGCACACTCCCCGAAATGCATCCGATAGAAAACCGATAAACAGGCGACTTTGCGGCGATGCTCGAGACTTTGGAGTCTCGTACTTACAAGTTGGTCGTCGTTAATGAGTCTCTTGGCTCTCCTCTCAATAGCTTCCAGTGTCTCCAGCTGGTATTTGGCAGAACCATCCCAAAGGTGAGAACAGTACTCCACACACGTCCGGACTTGAGCTTGATAAAGATTAAGCATCTGTCCCGGTGTGAAGTAATGTTTCACCTTGGCCAAAACACCAAGCTTTTTTGAGGCTAGCTGGGCTTTAGACTCAATATAGGAGCCGAAATTGAGAGTCGGTGTTAATGAGATGTCAAGAAGCTCAAGGTGGTTACTTATCGGCACGGATACATCCCTGAAAGTAGGAGCCAGGTGAAAAGGGCTCCGTTTGGCGGAGAAAAGACACGCATGGGTTTTAGCAGCATTGAACTTGACCAGATTGGCATCGCCCCAATCGGAGACTGCCTTCAAAGAAAAGTTCAAGCGCTCAACCATAGCTTCCCTATGTGACTGGATTTGTAATGCACTGGTTCGTGCGTTAGATGTATAACTCTCAAGCTAGAAGTCGGGTTATTTTTTTATGTTATTGTGACGGAACAAGCTTGAGGCCCACCTGATGTTAAGCGGACTAACCTCTGCCTATATCAGATGCATTTCGTCATAAGTGACGAATTGCACTGCGTCCGTCACTTTGAGACATATAGTTGTTATGTCTCATGTGCCTGTAATTTCACTGGTTCTCAAGGACTGCTACCGGAATACACCGTTAGTTGGTTGGCGACAGATTTTCTAGTTATGGGTGGTAGCTAGCGAGGCGGGCAATCGCAAAATGGCCTTCCACCATGCGGTGAAGCTCAAGCCTGCGGCGGGGATCGAACCAGGGTACTGCGGCGCGGCAGTCCATAGCTATTACCGCTCGGCTATCATTGTTTAAGGTTGTTATTTTTTCCTTCATTTACTTCATCCATGATTGTAATGTTATCTGCTATAAATTTTTGGTATAAATCCTTTCGGGCACGAGGTTTTACTAGATTTATAAAATTTTATCATTTTGTTGGCGTTAAAATTGATCCATGTTATACAAAAAATCAGGCTGTTGTTTCACTATGTAACACAAATATTTTTAATATACATACACGGTAGAGAACGTATGTTGCATGCTCTTAAAAGAGGATTTGCAGTTGATCATAAAAAAAAACTGCCTAACGACAACGTAAGATTTTGAACATTCCAACGCCATTTTCAGACTATACAATATAAATAGGTAGAACAAATGATTCAGCCAACACCAATAGATTACTATGTCCATTCGTAAAACCTAAGTGCCAAAGGGTTGTACAAAACGTACAACCCTATGGCACTCTAGGCTAGTTGCTCTCATCCGATAATCAAGGTTCAGGACTTGGAATGTTTTCTGCAGTCACTACTGGGAGGGTTCGTGCTTTGAAGGGCGCGATAAGCTCGTTTATTGTCTTTGTATGGCAGTCGCTAGGCTATGTCGGAGGCCTTTGAGCGTCCTGAACACTCCGACACTTTCCATAGTGTCAAAGCATTTTGCGAATGCGCGCCTACCTACCTAAAGAGAAAATACTTCTCCGAACATCCAACGGTGCGCTATGGGATTGAGCCACCGCATACGGTACATCATATTCCAAAGCTCACCTGGCTAACCATACCAAGTAGAAAATCTGTCGCCAAGCTTTCAACGGTGTGTTCCGTTAGCTGTCCTATATCCAGTTGCCATGCTAGGTTAAGCCCATAAACTACGATTATGTCACCACTTACCATCAGGTGAGGTTACTGTCAAGGGCAGCGTGTATAAAATTAAAAAGTTTGTATATATGTTCAATCCTGTGCGCTCAATTCAATGATAGGTCCACTCAAAACTTTGAACAAGCTCGAGTCCCCAGGTGAACATAACCTCGTTTGTTTTCCGCGTAACCGCTGACAATGCAATTTTGCTAATTCTATCACGGTGCAGCCCTGCTGGTTATAAACTAATTACCGACGAAACGTCCCACCCCAACAGAATTAACTGTTCCGCTACATTTACCGACAAACTATCGCTCGCTAGTCTTATTTAGTAATAGAGCCCCTCTGGGCAACGTGATTCACTAACTTTACATAATACAATTGTTAAAAAATAATAAGTATCATATTTGTTATTTTAACCGGGTGTTTATGAAGTTTTTTTTTATGTTATTGTGAAGAAACAAGCGCGAGGCCAACCTGATGTTAAGCGGTATCCTCTGCCTATAACAGATGCATTTCATCACAAGTAACGAACTGCACTGCGCCCATCATCTTGAGACATACCTGTTAGGTCTCATTTTGCCTGTTATTTCACTGGCTCTCAAGGACTACTGTCGGAACACACCGTTACGTGCTCGGCGACAGATTTTCTACTTGAGGGTGGTCGTTAGCCAGGCGGACATTCGCAAAATGCCCTTCCACTATGCGGTGAAGCTCAAGCTCTGGGCGGGATTCGAACCATGGACCTGCTGCGCGGCAGTCCATAGCCAATGCCACTGAGCCATCACTGCTTCGCTTAGTGTATTCACTAGTGATGTTAACCAATGGAGCAATTAATATTGGTTGGTATTTCATTTCATTCTCAGCTAAGATGTACATTACAATTGTGTTTGTATATTCATGCTGAACTATTTCTATTGCGGTTGCACTTTTTGTCTATGAAATTCTGTTGTAACAACGAATGATCGGAACAACTGAAATTACAGGCACATGAGACTTAACAACTATGTCTAAAGGTGACCGGCGCAGTGCAATTCGTGAATTGTGACGAAATGCATCTGTTATAGGCAGAGGTTAGTCCGCTTAACATCAGGTGGGCCTCGAGCTTGTTCCGTCACAAAAACTTTCCCACTGGTCAGAGATTTTCAGTTTGGGTAGACTAGTGTCTAACCCAAACTGAAAATCTTACCACTGGGAAACAATCGAATGGACAACAGAACAAGTGTCAATCAAGTGCCAAAGCTGTCTGGCACTTGAGATTAAACAGTTTTTTTTCATAATATAAGGGTTGATTGTACCATATTTAACTTCCGTTAAATCTGTGAAAAACGTTCTAAAATCAACTTTTTTTAATTATGCCTGATAGGTTAGCCTTTGACCACTATCTCACCTGATGGTAAGTGATGATGTGGTCGAAGATGTTGTTCAGGCTAACCTAGAAGTACTATGGCTCTCAAAATTTATAAACAATCAACAAATTATTCAAACGGCAACAATGGTTTGATGAAAAATTTGACGTTATCCATCACACTGGGATACACAGTTATTAAGTCTCATGTGCCTGTAATTTTATAATTACTGGCTATGAAGGACTGCTGCCGGAACACGCTGTTATCTGCTTGGTGACAGATTAACTACTTGAGGGTGGTAGCAAGCCAGCCGAACATTTTCAATTGCACCAAGCGGTGAGGTCCTACGGCACGGCAATACATAGCTATTACCGCTAGGCTATCATTCCCTTCAAAAAGCTAAGGGAAGATACTTACAAAATCACAACCTCAAGAATGATTCGAACCCACGATCCGTCCTTAGCTTTCTTGGCTTATGAAAATTGCATTGAAAAAATTATAAAGTCAAAATGAAGTTCCGTCTTTATTACCATTCCATTTGGACAATACGGCTGCTTGATAGATAATAATTATCAAAATTAGATCGTGTATAACAAAATCTGTTCTTTCTTTTAGGATTCTTTATATTAAATGGATCACATATCATTTGAAATAGGAGACTATTAGTAAGCTATTGCTTAGGCGAGAACATCTCTCAACCCTTAAGCCGAATTTAAGAAAAAAGACATGAAAGCAAACGTCATCGGCACGCTAAGAGCCCTCGAACATGAAGGCTATAGACAGTCGTCAAAGGAGATTACGAAGCTATGATTTAATTACGATGCCAACTCGATCCCGTTCTACAGAATATGTACAGAGAATATTCAAGAGCATTTTACACTAGGCTGGAAAACAGCAATTTTTTTTTATTTGATTATAGTCAACATCATATAAAGTTATGTAATATATAACCACGAAAAGTATTACGAAACACATCGTGAACATTTTAGTCACATTATGTTCAATACAATAGTTATATTATCCTACCTACTACTAGCTCAATCGTATCTTCAAATCAAGTCAATGATTGCGTAACCATTTGGCGCACTAAACTAAGTTTTCAGTGCTTGATTTTTTCTGTAAAAAAAAAACATAGCAACAGATGGTCATAACTTCTAAAGTGTACATAGATTAAGAGGAACGGGAAGAGAAGCTCCTACAGAGAAATAGTTATTTTAACAAAGTGATGTTGTCTCGCCGCTAAACGCCCGAACAGAATTGTTAGATAAGGACAATTGCAACTTCTTCCGCATAACTTGCGTTCTGGGAGAAAACTTTTCTTCTATAGTAAACGTTAATCAAATATAAAAACTTTGGCATTATTTTATAACTGACAGAATAAACTAGGTTTATAGGTTTTCCTTTTTCTTTATTTATCATTATTTTTCCTATAAATAATTCACAAACTAGAGATACAAGTTTTGAGAAAATATCGGTATTTAAATACCCATTCATTCAAATTCCATTAATATAATGATAAAAATTAAAAAAATAACCTCGATATTGATAACATCTAAATATTTCCAAAAATCATCGAAATAGGTGTTTGTTAGGGAGGGTAAAAACGTTTTCTCTTTTTGTATGAAAATTCGAGACTTCCCTCCAATCTTAGGTTTTACTTCTTTGTGCTATGTTTGGCTTTGCTTAGTCTTGTGCCATTAGTGTAGACTGCACTAATGGTAAAGATTAAGCAAAGTGAACAAATTAATTTTGTTCTTGTCTCGTATAAATCATAAGATAATCTTCAAAATGTCCTATTTCATTTCATATTCCAATAAAAAAAACGCAATCCTGTTTAATAAACAAATAACCTCACCTCCAATAATCCGTTAAGTGTAAAGTTGTCTTATAAGAAAAAGGCTCAAGTTCAAAGGGAGATATAAATGAGAACGTTCACTCCTTTACGTAAGGATCCGCTGAATTTTTTATAGAACCTCCATCTGTTTGGTGTGTAGAGTGCCTAATGAGTTGTCTTTGTGAGGATTTTAAACTTCTGAGATACTCTTTTTACTTTTAGGCCTACGTTACGTTACGGTACAAAGTGATGACAAGTAATCATTTAATATATTAATGTATACCTGCTTATCCACATTTATTCTAGATAGGATGGGATTCGATCTAACGTTTGAAAGCAGATTAAAATCGGAACAGTGCTGAATCAAGAAACTCTGAGCTTATATTTTCATGGCCCGACTTCCATAACTCGTTACATAGTTTTCAGTTTTAATATTGTTATATTTGCAATAACGCCTGCTATGTCATGTTAGCTCAATTGGTTAGAGCATACCCCGGCTAAATTGGAGGATGGACGCGGTTTCGAATCCCGCAAATGACTTAAATTTTTCCTATCGTATATTTGTGATTTTGTAATACTTTTCAGTGCCAAAAGTGGAGGTTTTTTCACTCTTTTCAGTGTTTCATTCTGCTTGCAAGGTAGATTTTGTCTTTCGGTCATAAATCATAATACTGGTCACTCGATAGTGACCAGCATAAGTTTGCTATTATTAATTACTTAATTAATAATAGCAAACTTATGGCAAATATTATATTTATATTGGCAAATAATCTTTCTCAGTGAGTGAAGGTAACTAGCCCGTGGGGTGCTGGGTTAGATTGTCACCCTCACCCCATTCTCTACCCGTGGGTGTCGTAATAGGCGACTAAGGGAAACACCCCAGACGGTGGGCAGCAGCACTTTCTTAGGAACTCATATCTCACACTGCGATCCCCAAGCCGCCTGCCAAGCGTTAAAAGTTATGTTATTACTTAACGAACATAATAATAATCATTGCGATTAGGTGATAGTAAAAAGTAATACGTGGTGTTTAATTTAAAATAAAAAAATTCATGGATTTCAGAAACTTCCTCCTTTTTTGAAAGATAGATAGAAAATAATACCCTTCTTAATTCTACACTAAATTTTCTTAATTACAACAGTGACAAAAATGCCAAAACAGGGGCGAATTTCAAATGACGCAAGTGAACCATTTGACAGCAGTTAATCTAGGGAAAAACGGAAAGCGAAAGAAATGTATTTATGTGATAGATAGAACCAAAACAAAGGAAAAAAAAGACAATCATCTCTTTGTGAATAAACATAGCACGAACTTTGCCTTTTGTGTTGTTTTCCATTCAATATTGGTTGATTTTATATTTTATGTGAGTTTTAAAGAAAATAAAATCAATCAAAACTTGTCGGGTCAAGGGAATCCCAGTTTAAAACCGATTGTTTTAAAACGAGTGGTGATAGGGCTTTTCGCATACTCCTTTGGCTACTACTACTGTTATAATTAGGAAATCTGTTGCCAAGCACCTCCCTTTGTGTATTTCAGAACGTGTCAATGAGGGTCAGTTCCTATTCTAGGACTAGCCTGCTTACCCTAATTTGAAGTATTTTTATACAGTTGACTGTTGAGAAAGTGTCAAAGGCTAGCCTATGTCAGTCTTACACCAACTCTGATAACAAAATTAAAGTCCCTTTTGCCGTATCAAAGTATAATTATTAAAATATCACGTCATTAAAAAGTCTTTCAGCTCCAATGAAGACTAAATGGATCCTATTGCCTTCTCAAACTAAATTATGCAATGAAAAATGAAATATGGCATCCCTGAATCACTTGTGTTGAGGCCGTCTTCAAAGGAGAATTTATTATAAGTGAAAGAGCTAATTGAATTTCACAAAGGTTAAGTGAGTCTTTTGAGTCGCGTCTTCTTTGTGTGGACTACCACTATCGCACACTAAACGCGTGGGGAGTGCAGTTTACAATTGAAATTGCTAAAACGATAAATTTCTTGCAACGTGGTAGCGAAGCTTTAGTATTTCTGAGACCAACATGATATGGCCTTACCACCTTCGATCAAATATACCCCACGGATATCGAGGGATATACCGAGCGTGCGTGGCACGTGTCGCCATAACATGCGGTCAGTCTTATCCTATATACAATCGGCGGCTATACGCTCTGCTCAGTTCCATTTCTTAATAGGTACCGAGTGCTTTAGATACTTGTATAGGATGCGTAATTATTCATTGGTCATCTGGAAAAAAAGGACGATTACAGAAAAGCTTAAGACAGCATTTTTTACAGTCTGTTTCGTCTGAAGCCTAAGACCATGGAGTCTTAAGTGAAATGACAGTGACGGCTAAGCATCCAAAAAGAGCCGCTCTTTGCTCCAAGTATTGATGACAAGCCACATGGCCATGTGGCTATGAACTGCTGCGTGGAGAGGTCCATGGTTCGATCAAAGCCGCGGGGTTGAGCTTCATCGCATCATGGTAGGACATCTTGCAAATTCTCGCTTGGCTAACGATGCCTTCAACTAGGAAATCTGTCGCCACGCACGTACCGTATACCGGCAGCTGACATTCAGAAACCGTAACTTTTAGTTTAGGCTATCTTCAACAACGTCATTAGGTATACTTACCATCAGGTAAGATTGTGGTCACAGATATACTTACGAGTAGTTATAAATATACGTGAAACATACAGCTACATTTATTTGGATCGTCACCTCTATAACTTATTTCAATGGAGTACCTACGTAAGAGAAGTTTTTCACCAAAGTACAAGCCTCCATCTTATCTTTGAACGTAATAATTCAAAGGATGCCTGCCCTTTGAAGAACTGTTGCGAACAAGAACTCGCTAATTTTACATTACCAAACGAAACACCAAGTTTCACACGTCATCTAGTGTAGACCAGGGAATACAAAACTTTTATAAGGTGACCAAAGAAGTTATGTGGGCTCCACGGTGTTAAGCTATAAACTTGCCCACAATAAGTGCATACAACTTGACGTATATTTTCATAAAAACTAACGTGAGTTGACATAATTATTTAATAAATATACCGGCTAGAACTCACGGTGTTTGGTCGTAATCTCCGACCGGTGTTCGAACAGTAAAGATGCTCATTATCAAGGAATGCGGGCAGCTTCGAGGGCCGCTAGACGCGCACTGATAATGAGCATCTTTACTGCTCGAACACCGGTCGGAGATTACGACCAAACACCGTGAGTACTAGCCGGTATATTTATTAAATAACTTGACGTATGTTAAAACCGCGGCGCGTTGGCGGCTGGCGCTGCATTGGTATCGTCATTGTTTATCATCTTATCTGGCAGTAAATTCACACATTAAATCATAAACAAGCTGACTGCTCGCCCCCGATGGGATGCTGTCATTGGCTTCTATAAACCTATATAGTAATTTACAATAACCGGGGCGCAGCAGAGGTGTTGCCTACTCAAAAATAATTATTTCACCCTTTATTTAATAAAGATCATATTGTACCTAGTCATCCTAAGGTACTTCAGAACGGTAACCGCTGAATTATTGGAAAAGCGGAGACATCCATCCAAACCTTTTCTTATCTCTATCACTTTTGTCTATTTGTGTGAAGTCTGAAGCGCGTAAAAATAATAATGACTATAGTCATTCTAAGTTTGACGCATGTATGTTGTAGCGTTTCAACAATGGACCAAAAAGATTTTGTTTTTTAGAAAAAACATTTTTATTGTATTGGGACCCCTTTGTTTTTAATTTTTTGACGTTCCGCCATCACATTCTCTCCAAAGATACAGGCCATTAAATGTCGGACAGACGGACAGCTGAGACTTAGTTAAGGGTTCCATGTTTTTTTGTACAGAACCTTTAAAATGACGTGACTGAAGAACGAGTCAGTCAAGATAAAAATTCAGGTCCAATGTAAAATCGCGAACAGTTTGAGAACCGCAATCTAGACTGGAGGTCCTAACCCGAAGTGTATTAGATACGATACGTTCTTGTAAAGTTGTATTAGTTTCGGCTCATCGTGAGTGGCGGTGCCGAGGACCGAGCTCGAGCCACGAGCCCGGGCCCGGCCCCGAGCTGTGTTCGACAACTTTGCTAATATCCAGTGGTAAATTGTCTCTCAATAAACATCATAACCGAATGGCACTTGGTCACAAACTTTACATTGGCTTTCAGCGCTGTTTGAATATGTGTAAGATATTTATAAGTAGTTAGTAGATAGTTACTCGATAAGTATAAGATCTCAAAGACATTAAAACACTGATTCATTTAGAACACCACAACTATTAGGTAGGCTATTGGCACATGCTATTGTCAGAAACAGTACAATTACAATATTGCAGGAACCTGAGATATGAGAATCAATAACTCGGATGCCGAAAACAACGTAGTGACATACAGAACATTAGCGTGTTTTGAAATAAAATGGGCAGGCGTTCTCGCTCGTTTCAAGTTTTAAATAGGAACGTTACAAATTTTTGATTAGGTTTAAGTATAATTATCTGGCCCCATCTGGAAATTTTATAATAAAATGCAATTCTTTCTCATCTCGTCTTCCGAATCTTCAATTCGTCGCATTTGTTATCAAATCACAGGATGAGTACGTCAATTCAATTCAGACATAACATACAACTTTGGGATGTGGCCGCATAAGCAATTGTTGCGTGCAAACACTGGATCAAACTGTTTTTACTCATCCCACAAGTGGCTACATATATTTGGGCATAATATAAACGGTATCGGAAAATATTTTTTGTTTGGAGCGGCGCATTTATAATTTACTTTACTCTGCGTGATGCTAGCATACTTTGTAGTATAGGCATCACTTTGGCAAAGAGATTATTTTTAATTTAGAGGAATTAACTTTAAAAATAGTTATAATCGCCTTCTAACACTGAAAAATATTAAATAAATTGTTGAAGTCAATACCATACTGATTCAAAACACTGTATCTACCATTTCCAAGGTCCACTTTCCACAAGTTCTTTCATACTTTTCAGGTTTAGAAAAATTCAGCAATATTGGATGAGCTAGTAAAAAGTTATATGAATACATAAATATATATATATATATATACCTAGTTGAGAACCAGCCTCCCTTTTTTGGAAGTCTGTAATAAAACTAATATTGTAATTTTCTTAGAGAGACACGTCTAACTGAATTTTGTAAAAGAAATATTAAATTGAATTTATAACTGTAAAATGTATTCAGTCTATTGAGTGCTGTGTCCATAAAATTCCGTTGGATATTGTACGTTGGTGGGAGTGCCGGGGGCTTCGAGTTGGGAGTTAGAACACATTTATTTGCGATAGTATCGAAGTTGTGTGAAAAGCCTGATATTTAGTTGTTTTTGTTAGTGCCGTAAACCTTGTGAGATTAGAATGAGATTGAGTGGTGCCTTGTGACAACTGTCGGTTTGGAATGTTGGATTGAATGGTACCTATAGGTGTGAATGTGCACCAATCACATGTAGCAGGGTCAACCCCCAAATTGTGCTAAACAGAGCCTAATCAAATAATTTATTTGTTTGTAAACATGTGTATACATATTTAGCATGCATAGTTTTATTATAAGGTAGTTAGCACATACATGTTTAGCCCTTTGGGGCATACAAATCTAGAAATTAAAATTACATAAAACCATTTAAACACAATTAAAAGACTAGTATTATTTTATAGAAGCATTGACGCATGCTAAGCGAAAACATAGAAATTATTACGGATGGAAAAAGATAACTTCCAGCATAACCCGCTTCCATAGCATAATTGGTAATGCACCAGGACGGTATTCTGGGGGTTGCAGGTTCAAGTCCCGCTGGAAGTTATCTTTTTCCATCCGTAATAATTTCTAACTAAAAAAATAACGATGTCAATTTACTGATAAGATCAACAATGTCAAATTAGAATTAAAATAATTAGATTTACAATTAAAGAATTTGTCTTTCAAGAACTCATCTATATTATTATAGCATTTGTCTACTAACATATATTTCATATTTTTTTAAACAATTCTGCAGTGCAAGTACCGTAGTATGGCTCGTCAAATGATCGAATCGCTATAATCGATAAATTTAACGAATCGTATCGCACATTGCAAGTATGGAACTGTTGTCGATAACTCTTATCGACGGCTTACGATCGTGAAATTGTAGAAAGTATGTCGATTATTATGAAATGGCAACATCGATACTAGACTGCGTTTGCACAGATTATTAAAATCGTACATTCACTGAGAAATGAGTATTCCTGAAAATATTCATAATTAAAGCATTTTTTTAATAAAACATTAAATTACAGTATGTTTTTGATGATTGAAACAATTAATAAAAAAAAAAATTAACTAAATTATAAAATTTCTCAGTATCGAGTGTACGTTAAAATAATGGTGATGACAGCGGACTGAAAATATCTTTTTTTATAAAAAATGGTTCTTTCATTATTATTATATCTGTTCAATATAAATTTGTAAACCATTAAATCATCTAAAAATGTTCCTCCCCGCTGTAGAAGGAATAAAAAGACGCAATTAAAAGTGCGAGTGAAAACTTATTTATTATTTTTCTTATCCTAAATAACAAAATAAAAAGATGTTAAAAGGAAAATTTTGTAAAAACATTCAAAAAAATTATTTAGTTACGGACAATAGTTTTTGTCAGTACTTAGTTAAGTACCTGCTGAATAATTATATTTAATAGATACTATACCTACTAAGGTATTTAGTTATTTTAATGTGGACGGGTATGACCGTGAAATCACGTCCTTCTAATGTGTTTCGATATTCGGAATAGATTCCTGAAACACTCTCCGAAAGTGTGATGTTAGCGTTCATCAACCTCTTCTCTGTAGCATTTGGCTATTCATAATAGCCCACCGTTCTTATTTCAATAATAAAAGGAGCCCAAAAGTCAATTTTCAATTTCGTCGCAGTTATATCGAGCTTCTTTTTAAACCTGACAAAATCATCGTCAAAATCTACAAAATAGACGATCTCAGTCGTCACTTAAAAGTTCCATGATAGGGTTATCGTTAAAGTTCGTTAAATTTTAACGAATGTATACCGAATTCAATTATCGATCGTTTATGTAAGTTTCATACTTGCAACGTCGCGCGTCGACAAAACATCGATAAAACCCGTTTTATCGAATTTAGACGATTTTAAATGTCAAATTTAGCGATCGCTAACTACGGTACTTGCGCTGCTGTATTGAAACATCTAATAGAATTCGGTATATAGTTGTAAAGTAGAGGAGCCATACAGAGGACGCTATTATGCATAAGTGCAGTGTTAAACTAGGGCAAGCACAGTTTGCTGTTGTCTCGTCTGTTACGTTACGAACGACTAAATCTGTTAGTTGTTGAAACAGTTTTGGATTCTCCTTCACAAACATCAACAACAAAGTGTCTTATCTTGAATATAATTAGTAACCTTAATTTCATATATTTTTTCACACTATTTTGTCATCATTTGGAAGTTGTTTCTTTGGTACAGTCTATTACAAAACTTATAAATATAGAATCGAATGACCCCCACTTAGTTGGTCCTTCTACGCTTCTCTTAAACTTGGCAGGTTCTTTAACGGCTAAAGAGATTTTTACCAACGATAACGTTTTAAAACAAATTGGATCCAACACTTACTGCCATTCTCAAAGTAGCGTTGGATATTTCTTTATAAATACATGAAAAGTATGAGGCCTCGGTTTGGCATCCCGCAGCAGCGCATAGCGCCTGGTGCATTATGGAGATTGTAGGCGCGAGTGCGGGACGATGCCGACGACGACGTCTCGCCCAAACCGAATTTATCGCTCAGCCATCTGCTATTCTATTCAAGTATTCGCGGGAATAGGAAATGAACTGAAGATGGCGAACCGATGAAACGTGGAAAAGTCTTTTTAAATATGATGGTATCTAGCTTTTTTCGTGATTTTATTCCCGTGAAATTAAGTTAGGTCGCGCTGCTTCCTATCCCCGTTACCGACCTGTTCTATCACGAAGGCGGGCCTCTCCACAGTGATTTATTCTGTATGGGTAGCCCTTATATGTACATAACGTCATAGTGTGCCTGTAAATGCTAATGGTAGATACATTAAATAATTTAACTATAAAAAAATTGCTGAAATATGCAACCGCCGCGGTATTACAAATTTACGAGATAAAAAAATTATAGTCATGTGCGGGATTCGAACCCGCGTCCATCCACCCCTATAGCCGGGGTATGCTCTGACGCAGACAGTAGTAGTTGCAACCACACTAAAAAATATGGAGGGATGCGCCTTAAATAAATATGTTTTTTTATATTAAAAAAAGAGTGTTATGTTCGTGAGTTACTTTATTCCAGTATAACTTCAAAACGGCTTAACGGATTTGAATGTATGAGATATCGTTACATTCGTCTTAATATCGCATGTCCATGACACTAGGTCCATGAAAAAAAAATTAACTGTCGAATGTAGACGCCATATTGGGAAATAAAAATTTCATTTTCTTCCAAACCCATCGTGGGGTATAAAAATGAAGGGCTTTAAAAAACGATTCTATATTCTATAAATATATATATACATTTTAGGTCTAATTTCATTGGAATGATGAAACGCTTAAAGAAAATAAATAAATTGCAGACGGGTTATTTTACTTTTTTAATTAGTTTATGCTTGTTGTGTTTTTCCTTATACCAAATATTGTATACTGGCTTATAAACTTAAATTTTAACCTTGGTTTAAACGCAAAGTTGTCCGCAAATTAAATATTCCGTAAATGTAATTTCAGAACTACTTGAATTGTTCATGAGCAGTTTGTAATTTCGCTATTGTATGGTGCACTCCCTCTATGCTCCGGAATTATGTATATTATTCCTTGATCACTTTGACAAGCGCTGATTTTGACGATGAGTTTCCAATAGTAATTAACGACGTGTACCTAAATTATATCAAACGTGTAGTTAATGTGCAAATTAAGAATTTATAATTAAGTTCTTTTATACCGATATTTTTAATAAAGATTCAGGCGTTACTTTGCGGAAATCCACTTTTAATAATAACAAATATTTTTAAAATATTCGAGATCATTTTCGATCGTGCGCTCGTAGAGTCAAGACCTCCTGAGGATGCTTCGTGTAGAAGCGAAACGCGTCGAAAATTCTACCGGTTTGGCTGCGTGGCATTTGTGACGTCACGTCGGCTTAACAGGAAAATTAGGCGGAATTGTCACTAGATGTATTTTTGTATTTTTTAAGTGTTTTATTAAAATATTAATTTGATGTTTTCATAAAATATTTTATAAATATTTGTTATTACCGATTTTTGTTATCTAACTGCCTTTAGAAATAGTTTTTTTTATGAGAGGATTGATGAGTATCGATGAAGCGAAAGAGATATATGCAAGGATCCTAGCAAGTGGAAATCTGTGGTCTTTGCCTACTCCTATTTGCTCTTAGGAGTCGGGATTTATCTATAGATCGATATAAACGAGCGCGCAATTCAATAATAATTAATAGTTTGTCAAGATAAAATAGATTCGACCGTTGTTAAATACAGATATATGTATGCTTAGGTATACATATGTACTGCAAACAACCTTTCTCTGGGTAAAAAATATACCACAACATCATAGCTATCTTAGATTTGTTTAACATCGTCCCGCCCCGTTTAAATTACTATTTCAATATGTCTTGGCAGGGCGGGCGGCGCGGCGAGGGGGGCGGCAGCAAATATACTGCACTCAATAATATTTCTTTCTCCGATCAGACAATCTTCATCTTGTATTGTATCTGTTGAGAAAAAGGGTGGCGGTGTTGTTTATCTTGGCTTTATAAAATGTAAGTGTACAAATAGATGATTAAATGAGTTTTGTATATTTTGTTCACACTTGCCTTGTATTGAATACATATTTGTATTACGTTTATTATCCATCCTTTCTACATTGTCGATCCATATCTCTGACCTATTATGATGTGCTCCGATATTTCAAAATATGACTACAAGCATTATCGCGAGGTTGGCTAAAGACACGTTTACAAAGTTTATTATAAAAACCGGCCAAGTGCGAGGGGGACTCGCGCACACCTGAATAATTAGCGCGTCTACCTGTCACCGTTAATAGTACCGAGCAAGAAACGGTAAAAAAAACAAGTTTGTTGTATGGGAGCCCCCCTTAAATATTTATTTTATTTTATTATTAGTATTTGTTGTTATAGCGGCAATAGAAATACATCATCTGTGAAAATTTCAACTGTCTAGCTATCACCGTTCTTGAGATACTGCCTGGTGACAGACGGACGGACGGACGGACAGCGAAGTCTCAGGAATAGTAGAGTCCCGTTTTTACTTTTTGGGTACGGAACCCTAAAAAGTAACGTGGTTTTCATGTGATGATAACTCACGTGGATAAGTCAGATAGCTCCGACTATAGTTTCAACCACATTCGGTGGTCTTTTTCAAGGAGAGCTCGGAACGGGCGCGTTCACGTCTCGCTCGCTTAGCACTGACCTTATTATTTATATTTATAAATTCTTAGAATACAAAATTTCTCATCTTGTGTGAGCCCCGAGCGCACCGTCACCTCAAAGCCAAACAAATCGGCTCAATCAACCGATTCTCGATAGCCTAGTGGTTATGGCATCCAGTTTGTAAAACCGGGGGATAGTATTCGATTACCACGCTAGGTGAGAAATTAGCTCAGCTTTTAAAATGACATTGTGTTCTCGAGAAATTCTAGCCAGGCCACTGTAGATTTGTATTACATAATTTGCTATTTTTATTATATATAATTTATAATTCTGAAATCGGAACGAAGAGTCAGAAAATAATATCTTGACTACATTCTATATAACAATATCTGATCTTCTATATATATCTATAGCTTTCTCGACTTAGAGATCCTATACCATAGATCATGTCAAAATAAACTGTATATAAAAGTTAAAATAAAAACATAACTCGAATCACAACAAATCAAACAATTTTTAAATTCACGGGCAAGTTGATAATAAGAAAAGCGTCTCGGGGCACCCAAAGGATACTCTTTACATCAAACGGAATGCACTAAGCGCCAGGGCTGGCCCCATCATCATATTTTTAAAAACTATCTATATTTTTGGTGTGGGGAGTATGGTGAAGGTGTAGTCATCATTTCGTACTACCCTCTATGTCTAATGTTCTATTTAAAATGTTTAAAGTACTGTAAGTTATAAACACCAAAGGCTATGAAAACTGATTCTAAACTGACACTAGAATAAAGATCTTGTGAATAAGAACAAAATTTTGCGGCTCATTCTGCTTTATACATTCCACTCATATACAATTATTATTCGTTTTTAGGGTTCCGTACCTCGAAAAAACCCTTTGCTGTGTTTCTGTCTGTCAAGACCCTTTTTCTCACAAACGCGCAGAGGTATCGAGTTAAAATTTATATTAAATATTCCGAATATTCTATGATTTTTACCTTTAGGGTACTTCCCGTTTCTAGAATCATGAAATTTGGCAAGAAGCAGTGTAGCACGCAACACTTATAAAAAATCTAAAAGCATGTTAATAAAAGGCTAATTTGTTTCAGCTAAAGAGTCATTGGTAAAATGCTAACAACCTCTTTTCTTGGGTTTTTTCTTAGTCTTTTCTTCTGTTAGTCCTAACAAATATTTTGAGATATTTTTATTTTATTTATTTGACTGAATAAACACGAGGAGCACCTGATGTTAAAAGTCTATTGAGAGTGTAAGTTATTATTTTATGTTGTTTTATTACTTTGCTCGATATAAATTTCAAAACTCTATTCAAAGGGAGCGCGGACCGTTCAGTGTTATCGCGGCGTGCGGCAGCGCTGTTGGCTCGGTGTTTGTGCGCTATGTTTGTCATCATGGCCTACATTACTTTAAGAACGTTATAATAAAAATGCATAAGTACATTTTTCAGTTTAGTAAATCGATATAGTTTGTGGCAACCCTGAAGTTGCGCGATTCCTCTGAAGGACGGCGGAAGATGAAAGGCTCCGGCTGCGTTCGGCACTACAAAGCGTTTTGTCTCCTCACAGCCCCCGCGCCAAGTTTCACTCCCAGCTCGAACAGGTCAAGGGTTACACACACGCACTGCACGTGTTAAATGTAAATACCTTATATTAAACACAACACACTTGTTGAATTTAATATTATTTTATTTTGTTGTGGCAATTAGATGAATCCAATATTATATAGGATAAAGGTAAATCCGTCCGTTTCTACAAGGGATCATCATGACAAAGATATATAAAGACAATGGTGAAAATTATTTTGAGTGTCTTCGTTTATATTAAGTTAGCGGTGAAGTATGTGCGTCAATAATCTAGTAGCTACATTGTTCTGTAATGTATTGTAAAAACATCCTTGTCGTATTACCATAATGCAATGAATATGATATTTCAATTCTAATAAATGACAGTATTTAAATTAGTGGACCAATGATTGGAAAATATTCAGCTCTGAATAATATTTATAAACTTTTCAAAAGCAACATTAAAAGATTGCCCGCTCCGCATTAATTATAATTCAAAGTTGACATAGATAAGAAATTATATTTCCTTTGAAAGAGAGCCAAGCAACGTTTGTGTGATCCTGCCTTACCTCGCTGTACCTACTAATACAAACGAATTTTCCTTTTATCTATCCGGCGACAGCTTTATTTAAAATGTCTTTGCGATGCTCTCTTATTATGCCGGCTTTGTGATGATAACTCGTCTAGAGTAACCTAAGTACTTTGTCGGCGTGCATGCCATTAACAATGTTTACTTTTATGTCACATCACAAAGTGCTCCCTATAATAAATTTAAAATATTAAGTACATTTTATATTTCACAAAGGCCCGTTGGACTCCAATAATTGCGCCAAACAAAACCCGGTTATAATTTTATTGAAATCAACGAAACATACGTGGTAATTGTTCGCGACTCACTCGTTTTTCATTCCGATCGGCATTCAAATTCAATTTCAACGGAAGACCAATTACCCACCATTGCATCGCAACGTATTTTTCCGCCCCACGTTGGGCGCCAATAAAACGAACAGAGGCGAAAAGTTTTAATTCGAAACATATGCTTGATGATGATAGCGCGCGCACAAAGAGAACAAAAGTAATAAAGGGGTGTCGAGTGTTCACAACTCGCGCCGGCCCACCCCGACAAACACCGCCTGATATATCGCTGTAACACTGTTCATTTGTCAATATTACACCTTAGTTTTTTTCATTTGTAAGTATATGACAATGAAGTTTCTGGTTTGTGAACTATGTCAGTGTTTCGTGAAATAAGCGGGTAGTTCAGGTGCAGGCCAATATGTTATCCTTTCACCGGTCGCTGTCAAAGAGCGCCAGTCTAATCGCAAAGAGACATGTCAAAGTGGAGCGTGCAAATTCGAGGCCGGCGGGAACAATAAAAGTGCAGGTGGACCGCGGCCGCCCCGCGCGCCTCTGCGCCTCACATCAAAGGGGAGCTCGCGATACCATACAAAAGCCCTAATGAGACAAACCCGTGGCGTAATCGAGGCGACGGAAAAAGATGAGGCCCGAGAGGTACGGGGCAAATTTTAATAATTGTCAAAGCGTCGGCGTCGATCAAACGCAGGGGGTGTCTCCCCCACTTGGCACGCGCGCCCGCTCGCACCTGTGACGTGTGCTCACCGCGGGCCTCATTAGCGCTACTGATCTAATGCGACTTCGAACTTGGGCCGGCGACAACTAATTAAACCTAAATACAATTTCAATTTTACGTCAGAAAATGTTAATACTTAAAGCTGGAGCCGCGGCGGTTCCGGCGAGGAGCCGCGTTCAAAGGCGACGCCGTGCACGTTTTCGCAGATATTAAATGTGTTGACAATTTAATTTTTCATTTCCTTTAGGCGGCACGGGCGGGCGGCGGCGGCGGGCGTACCTCCCGGCCCGCTCCTTTGACGTCGCGATATTGTCTTTGTGCGGCGCGTGGGGTGAGTGGGGCCCCGCCGACGGAGACTTTGTCGCAATACAATGTGTATCAATAAAACTTAGGATTGGCTTTTAGTGGTTGCACTTACGCTTTGTGAGGCGGCGTGCTCACCCTTTGACATTATATGTGGGGCGTGCGGAAGTGTGCGCGCGTGGGCATGTGTGCGTGTTCAGTAATATTGTAGGAGACGGGTCGGCGCCGGCGGCGCGGCGTGCTGGCTGCACCAGAGGTTTATTAATATCAGTGGTATCGCATCGGAACTCGCGGCTGCTGTCGGAGCCCACTGCATGTACGTACGTAATGTTAGGCAACCGAAGGCGGCTGATGTTGGTGCAACGCAAGCCCTAAGGCGCTCATAAACCTCCCAAGCGGGTAGTAATCATAGAGCTAGATTCAATACAGACTTTCATAATACCCTGATTTACATTATCCTGTTCTGTTGCACTTTGATATGTTTACTGCAATTCTTATATTAATAGCAAAATGGGGTATTTTACAATTCTCAAAATACAGTTCGTGTCAATCAATCATTCAATTAATTCAAAATAATTTTCGCCTTCAAACTATTATATATAATAATTTGAGGGCCTCATATTTAACAAATATTCGACAGACATTTAATGTCAAGACATTATAGATTTATTTATTATATATTTAATCATTATCATTTATTTCTTCATATTCGTATGTACAATAGATCTTAATTAATTTAATATGTGCTCATAACTTGAAACCAATAAATCCAGTAAAGAGCAATAAACTCTATAGTGCCCCCCAGGTCACTCTAGAGTTTGTTGGGGTATAGGACTTAAGTTAGCTTCATTAAAATTAGTTCATAAGTGACCGAAATTAAATATTTTTAGCTACTGAGTCTTTTCTGTAAAGAAGTCTTGTTACGAGCATGTAGCATTTTCAATAAGATATATCCTTTAAGACTATCGAAAATGGTTTAATTTTTCAATAACTTCGGGATTTGATTATATATATTTTTATAGTCGTGACAGAACTGCACATTTTTATGTTTTAATTTGGGAGAGCTTGTATATCTTTATGCCTTAAATTGTAAGGTCCGGTGTAGCAATCTTCAACTTTATCAAAGATATCCATCCATTAATGTATATAAAAACTGCAAAATTTTGATTTAATTTTTTAAAGTGCAATTTCCATTATACACATAAGTACTTAAATGTATCTAACAAAGAGTCAACACATTCTAACTTTGTATTTTTAGAGTATAATCAATTTTAATGGTTGTCTTTGGTACTGCATAATCTTTGCTTTTATTTTACTTAATTTGTAAATTATGATCTATTAGCCAGTTATCTATTTGAGATAAAATTGAGTCTAATCCTTTATTTAAAAGTCCATTATCATTTGGTGCCGGAAATAAAATAGAAATGTCGTCAGCTAATAAAACATAGTTCTTTTATTATTTTAGGTACGTCATTAATATAATTATAAAAAAATAAGCATCGATAAATTAACGTCATTACGGCGGCATTATTCCCTGACCAGTTAATAAAATCCGCCAAAGCTTCGTTGAAAATTATTCGCCATGATTTTTTGTCATTACATTTAATTATAATCGTAGTGTTTGTTTCTTCACGAAGATCATAAATAAGTAACAGGAAAAGCAGAGGTTCAAAATACTTCCTAGTGGTATACATTTCGCGTTAAATACGATTTGAGATCTAAATTTCTGCATTCCATAACTTTTGTTACCCACTGCTATTGCTTTTAAGAGAACCTTACCTATCGTCTACTGGAGAAACAAGTAAAAGTGAAATACAGGTATTGGCTCCTCCTTATTTGGAAACAAAGTACCAGCTCAGAGACATAGTGCAAGCATTGCTTGCTACTTTCATGTGATCTACCTCGGGCTGAAATAAATGTAAAAACTTGTATTAAATCTCAATCCAGGAACATTTATACATCTTAATTTTGTTGTTAATAGTATATACCAGAAACCCGCTTTGCATCCCTTTATATTATAGTGCTTGCGGGGGATTTATGGACGAATAGTCGACAAATCCCCTTTACCATTTTTTTTCAACGTTACCGACCTCACATTAGAGGGTTAAGTTTAGCACATTAAAGGTGATAATATTCTAAAAATATCGACACCCAAACCAAAAAGTAGAAAACGTGTGTAATTCGGATCATGAAAGCCGACCTCCAGAACGAATTAAAAAAAACTCTTTAATTATGCGTACTGCTGACAAAATCATTGTCACTCGCCGCAAATACTATTCACCATCGATAAGAGCTGCACTTATGATTAAATCATCTAGGTACGCAGATACTTTTTTCAGTTAATTGACTGTAACCTTAAAACTACTCAACCGATTGTGATGAAATTTAAATGTGACCAACTTGGAGGTATACTCCAACTCATTTGGCGAAGTAATCGCGTAACAAACCAAAAAATCATACGGTCGATTTGAGAACCTCCTCCTTTTTTGACGAATAATTATGAAAAAATATTTTTAAGTAGTGCATATATTGTGTGTATCAACCATATCATATTGTTTCATATTTAACAAATTATTGGAGCATAAAATTTTATGCCCCGAGTACTAGTAGTTAGGTACCCTTTTTTATAAAAACTACTCAACCGATTGTGATGAAATTTAAATGTGACCAACTTGGAGGTATACTCCAACTCATTTGGCGAAGTAATCGCGTAACAAACCAAAAAATCATACGGTCGATTTGAGAACCTCCTCCTTTTTTGACGAATAATTATGAAAAAATATTTTTAAGTAGTGCATATATTGTGTGTATCAACCATATCATATTGTTTCATATTTAACAAATTATTGGAGCATAAAATTTTATGCCCCGAGTACTAGTAGTTAGGTACCCTTTTTTTATAAAAACTACTCAACCGATTGTGATGAAATTTAAATGTGACCAACTTGGAGGTATACTCCAACTCATTTGGCGAAGTAATCGCGTAACAAACCAAAAAATCATACGGTCGATTTGAGAACCTCCTCCTTTTTTGACGAATAATTATGAAAAAATATTTTTAAGTAGTGCATATATTGTGTGTATCAACCATATCATATTGTTTCATATTTAACAAATTATTGGAGCATAAAATTTTATGCCCCGAGTACTAGTAGTTAGGTACCCTTTTTTATAAAAACTACTCAACCGATTGTTATGAAATTTAAATGTGACCAACTTGGAGGTATACTGTACCCAACAAAATAAGAATCATCAAAATCAAATCACAATTGGCGGATTAGTTGCGTCACAAATGTACAAAAATAATATACTGTTTTATTCAGAACTTCCTCTTTTTTAGAAGTCGGTTAAATGTGTACAAGAAAATCACAGTCTTAATTTTTTTATGTATTTAATCTAATCAATGTTCTTTTTACTAGTGTAGACATAAAATCTATTTTAATTTCAAATTTTATTAAACACTAATTACTACAGTAGCTATTAATTACTCAACCATTCAAATTGTTATAAAAATATTTTCATACTTCAAGACTTTTTTATACTTACAGCATATGAAATTTTGTAAGTATTTCTGTAGTGTTCGGATACTCTAAATTTTGAAATAAAATTGTATAATTTTTAAAGTTTTGATTTGATCCTTAGTATAATTTATTTAATTTGGTGTAGTTTTTGATGATATGAATTTTTTTGTATATATGTACCTATATTAACTAATCTCGAGTTATTTTTTTTTTTTTTTTTTTTTATGTTATAGTGACGTAACAAGCCCGAGGCCCACCTGATGTTAAGTGGACTAACCTCTGTCTATAACAGACGCATTTCGTCAACGACGAATTGCACTGTGCCCGTTACACTGAGACGTCCAGTTGTTAGGTCTCATTAGCCTGTAATTTTTCTGGCTCTCAAGGACTACTGCCGGAACACACCGTTAGGTGCTTGGCGACAGATTTTCTACTTGAGGGTGGTCGCTAGCCAGGCGGGTATTCTCAAAATGCCCTTCCACCATGCGGTGAAGCTCAAGCTCTGGGCGGGATTCGAACCATGGACCTGCTGCGCGGCAGTCCATAGCCAATGCCACTGAGCCATCACTGCTTCAAAATATCACAAATAATTTTTTTTTACATCAAAATTATAACAGATATGATTTATAACAATTTTTTTGTCAAATTCAAAGTAACATGTAGAGATGCAAGCATCAAAATCACTTATTAAGTAATTCTAACATTATAGTCAAAGGTATACTTACATAAAAAAATAAAAATAGCATCATGTCGACAACTCTAGTTATCAACCGAGCCCCACCACAATAGCAACATATGCACTGGAGATGATTAGATCCCAAAAAATGAAGGGGAATATATTACGGTAACTAAATTTAGTATTAAAATGATGTCACCTTTGCTTACGAACTGATGGAAGCGTAAATAGTGCCTTATTCATTCATTATTGCCTTGCAAGGAATAATAATGATTTTCCACAGTTAGTCCAGCGCACGAGTATCAAAAATAGGTCTGTACTGTATCAGCCGGATCGTCCACTGCTGGACACAGCCTCCTTCGTTCAGGGATGGTTTGCCATAATCCCCACGCTTGGCAGGTGTCTTTGATCGCAGTTTAAGATATCAGTTGCTCAGAAGGCGCTGCTGCCCACCATTTTACCTTTAGTCGCTTCTTACGACACCCAAAGGTAGAAATGGGGGGAAGGGGTGGGGGTGACACCCTAAACCGGCACCCCACGGGGGAAAAAACATAAAAAATATATAGGTCAGTGAACCAAAATGATTTTTGTCATTATAATATAACATAATTTCAATGAATATAGTAGCCCTGCAGATCAGCCCCAACTCCAAAGAGACCTGAACAAGTCATATTAGATTCATCAAATAAGGAATTCACTACACTATTGGTTGATAGGCACTATTTGGCTTCTACTTTCTGGCTTGGATAATTATAACACATCTTTGTTTATTGATTTGATTTTAATTTTCATCACACCATGTTCAAAAAGCATTTTTTTACAGACCTCATTAATTTGTACAAAAAATATTATTTAAATTTTGATTTTTAATGATCTATGAAATCAATTAATGTAATAATTAAATAATATTCGGAATCTCAGGAACTTTGTGTTTGAGCTGTCTTATCAAGTTGCGAAAATGAGTATGCTTCAATGCAACCCCGGGCAATAAGTACTGTACTGTATCAGCTGTGTTCAGTCCACGGGCTGAACACAGCCTCCCCAATTTAGAGGGTATTTGCCATAATCCCCACGCTCGGCAGGCGTCTTGGGGATTGTAGTGTAAGATGGCAGTTCCTTAGAAGGTGCTGCTGCCCCCATTCCATTATTTTTACCTTAGTCGCCTCTTACGACATCCACGGGAAGACATTGGGAGTTGGATAGGTGCAATTCAAACCCGGCACCCCACGGGGATTAAGTAGCTCTTTATAAATTAGTCGGTATTCAGAAATCTTTCCCCTTGCCTCTATGATCACTATAAATCTCTTCAAAATACTTTTCAGTACAAACTGTACGAAGCCTTTGATATAAAGGGACAGTCAGAATTTACAAACCGGTCTAATACGTCGGTAAAAATTTCCTTCCTTCGTCCTTTGACCGTAACTGGCCCGTTAATGTATTATTGAGATTGCATCGACAGCGGCTGCGGGCTGCCATCGGCCGCTTTCGTTGCCGCGTGCACGGCCGCATGCACGTGGAAAATATCATGCGGCCCGGATATTAGGGGTCCTTTGCTATCGCACACCGATTGCCCGAGTGACCATAAAAAATATCCACATTTTTGTAATAAAATTACCTGTTTTAAAAGGACGTTACTACCGAGATTAAGGCGCAGAACGACGTAGTTAGTCGTCGGCGGTTGATCAAAGGGATCGTTCGGCCAATCACAAACCGAGCTTTCGTTTCACTCCGCCCAGATTTAAGGCCACGTGCGGCGCGCGCACGATGCTCTGAGAAAACAGTCATCAGTCGCTCCTTAGCTTCCGTGAACGAAGTGGTGCTTCGCATTTTCGGGAAAATTTTCACTTCGCGATCGTAGAGTTCGTAAACTGTCTTAACTTTTAAAATATTGCTCGTGTATTTTGTGATTTGTGTAGTTTTGGATTATCGGTGTCTAGTTGTATCGTGATAATTGTGCTTTTAGTGTTATGTGCATAAATTAACTGGATTATTTCTAAAATCGGACAAACGATTTAGGATTGACGTGTTCAGGTATAAAACAAAACTTTTGTCGATTATTAACTAATCCAGAGACTTACTAACAGCTTCTAACAAGTCGTTGGCCCGTCGTCGTCCCTCGGCGGTACGTCATTGGCAAGTTTTTGTAACTGTAGTGTCCTTATTTTTCAATACATGTTTGAATGCGCCCATTGTTTTCGTCCCTTGGTTGCTTGGCTTGGTTATTGTTTCGTCTGTGTTACTTTGTTAATGCATATTGTGTTGTTATATTATTAAACGGCTCCGCTCCCCGACGAAATTGCTCTCTCAATGTTTTGTTAACTTTGATGTATTGTTTATTAAAATTTACGATCGATGTTTGCATTTTGGTCTATGTTAAGTTTTTCAATGTATTTATTTTTTGTAGTAGTAGTCATTTGTATTAAGATTTAAATAGATAATAGATACTTTATTTAAATTAATATATAAATATATATGATTCAGTATGATATGCGTCCTGAACTACCGTCCTAAATATTCAGTGAAAGCTCGCAGTAAAAAAAACAATTTATCTGATGGTTTATATTTGAACTCGTTATAAATGAGTGAAGTCATGCCCTTTAAAAACATTCATTGTATGTATTTAAAAAAAAGAGCGTACTGTTTTCTTACGTACTAAAATAATAACTTAAAAACTTAATGCATAATATCACTAAACTTTCTTATTGTGTTGGATAAGTTTTTTATTCATCTCATTACTCACTCAGTCTGTGCCTTTCACGTAAGATCTTATTTTTTCACATATCCTTAAGAAAAGACATCAACGCGCTGGGAGATTTGGTTTATTGTGTTTTAGTAAAAATAATTTTGTAGTTTCTTTTTGGATTTTTTCATACTTCTGTACAATAACGATTTGAAATCGTTTTTAGAAATAAATTATAAGTATGTATTAATGTAACGCCTTATCTGCTCTTTATTTAAAAAAATATACAGATTTCATAATTCATAGGCCATCACATACACTAGAATAGTTCAAGAACCATTTAAGTGACGATATGGTTGAAGAACCAGGCTAGGCTTAGAAGGAGAGCTTGTTCGCAAAGGCAGCTGTCGGAACTCACCGTTAGATGATTGGCGACAGATTTTCTACTGGAGAATAAAAATAACAACAGTGATAGCGAGCCAGTTAAAACTGGCTCTCATCGACAGCTACCAGAATTCATCGAAAAACCGATTTTCTACTCGAACCTTCAACTAGCCCTAGGTAGCTAGCCCGGTGGATTGTCATCCTAATAAGTGAGACAAGAACCGACCTCCGACGGCTTAACGTGCCCTCCGAACTGCGTAAGTTCTCAATAGCCACTAAGGGTCACCCATCCAGGTAATGCCCGCAGTGAACACTGCTTAACCTATTCAATCGGCTAAAAACGACTAGGCAAGTCCACTGTAGCATTATTGTATAATAAATATAATAATAATTCATTATTAATATTGATCAATTACTATTACTTAGTACTTACATGGATTGTACTAAACACACGTAAGCGGTACATAAATAAATGGTCTTAGAACAACAAGATGTTACTATGACACTCCGTAGCACAACGAAGATGTCGTTGTGTCCGTCCGTATCAGAGACCAGAGACCATGAAATACTATGCATAAATCATTAGTATGACCGCGACACGGTGAAATATTGATTTAATTTTTGTTGTGTATGAACTACAAAGTGTTTTATATATACACTATCGAGTGGGAAACAATTTTCTAAGATACGTTTTGTTTCTCAAATACTCAAGCCTCTAAAGTCAACTTCAAATTCTTATTTTTTATGACTACTACTTCGGGTCGCCACAATTTTGCCTATGTCGCGTGGATAGATTAGAAGACAAACGATGGAGATTGGTCGTAAAAAAATTACACAAATACATACATGAATTAAATGGTTAGGGTGACATGACTAATATAGAGTTAGAATTCATCTCTAAATTCAAATAAGTAGCTATATATCGTGTAGGTCAAGATATTACTCTAAAGGCAATACTTTTATGAAACTCAAATCCCTAGTGGCATTAAAATATCACGACTATTAAGATATAGACAACCAAAGTGAATTCTGATTTGTAGTTTAGCACGAGGCACACCTGATATTAGGCGGATCAACTTTTGCTTATAACAGATGCGTTTCGTTCGAACGAATTCCACAGCGCCCGTCACTCCCGACGAGACCGCGACCTACAGTTGTCTGTCTCAAGTGTCTGTAATTTTTCTGGCTCTCAAAGAAAACGGCCGGCTGCTGTTAGGTGTTCGGCGACAGATTTTCTACTTAAAGGTGGTAATACAGTGTTTGTGATAATATTGATTGTATCAGGTAATCAAACAACTGTTCAAAATGACAAAATAATGTATCGCGCCCTATAAGTATGTTCAACATAAATCTTACCTCAACCGCACAGTGTTATATGTTTATTTATCAAATGTTTAGTAACCGTTTCAATATACAGCGTGTCCCAAAATTCAACGATAAGCCGGCATCGGAGCATGGACCCACTCATGACTCCTCGGAAAAAAAAAAAAAATTATAACTGTTTTTTTTTATTAATTACAGAGACTTTTATAAATTTCATCGATATTCGATACCCATTATGCTATTTTCAACTACCATGACCACAATTTTTGACATCTTTTTGATATTTTTTGTGCATTAGCAACCTAAGAAGGACGGCTATCTACCACAATCCTTTAAAATTACAGAAAGTCTGTAGTTATTTTACAAAAATCAGTAAAAAAAAAATTTTTTCTTAGATTTTCATAGATTATAACATTCTATGCACTTTCTATAGTCTGCGTTAAAAAAAAAAGTATGGACACTACCATGGCAAGTTTTATTAAAAGTTGGCGCAACTTTATAAAAGTCTATCTAATAAAAAAAAAAGAGTTATAATTTTTTTTTTTTTTTTTCCCGAGTAGTCATGAGTAGGTCCGTGCACCAATGCCGGCTTATCGTTGAATTTTGGGACACGGTGTATATACATAACAAGTAATATTTATAAAAGCGTCATAGAAGAGTAAAAATATGAAACCAAACCCACATAATTTTTTTTTTATTTTTTCCCGAGTAGTCATGAGTAGGTCCATGCACCGATGCCGGCTTATCGTTGAATTTTGGGACACGGTGTATATACATAACAAGTAATATTTATAAAAGCGTCATAGAAGAGTAAAAATATGAAACCAAACCCACAAAGTCGTATGCCTGAGTTATCCTGCAAGCACTTAGCTCTCCGCATATGATTACCATCAAAGCATTACTCGAAAGTCGAAACACGGCGGACTCACCGCTTAAAACCCTGAATAAAATATGGCATTAGCTACATTATCGCGTTAACTTACCGTCTGTTCGTCACAAAATTATACAAAAAACCCTTCATGAAAGCGTAATACTAAAAGCAGCAGAAAGGGTGCGCACGCGGCTTCTTTGTCCGCGTCCGCGGAGACTCCGAGAAAAAGGATCGTCTGTGCTAATTTCCAAACTCGGTTTCGCACAGATAAGGCTAGAGATGGGAGGTGTCTTTGATGTAGCCGCCCGGCCCTCTGACTCCCGAGATGAGAGCTTTCAATGAAAGGATTTTTTTCATCTTCTTTTCCTTTGTACTTAATTTAAATTTCGTTTATATCAATGCTACGAGTTTCCTTTTCGGTGTGTTTTCTCTTTTACTTTGTCGCGTTTATCCTCTCCAATTTGTTATATTCGAGTTCGCTTTGTAATTAAATTTAGTGTTCGTAATCTGTTCGCAAAATTATTTTTTATTGTCTACCGAACGACCCGGGCCTGCTGCTGGTGTAATTGCAATTTATAAATTAGGTGTCTCCTTTGATTTCGAGTGTTTCTTAGAAGCGCTTATATTCGAAGATTTGATTATATTTTTTGCCCTTTGTAGTGTCTCTTTGATAATATTCTTGGACATTTAATATCGTAGCCTTTGATTCATCCGCTTTATTAATGTAATTTTTTTTTAATTCGTGTATATTTTTACGATTCTGAAACTAGCTTTGAAACAAAAATGGACTTTGCAGTGTTTTTTTTTTCTCTGTGTTGCATGTACAGCTCATCCGCAGTCAACTGTTGAATCTTAAAATGCACCATGATAAATTATTCTGATGTTGTCAGCAAATACATTTTAATCCTTTTTGTAGTATCAAAATGTTGAAACCAAACTATCGACGTGTTTTAATTAATGTGTATTAGGATATCTTCTCATTATATATTTTGTACTTCCGCTTCTAATCTGGTTCAAATAGCTTGTTATTAATGACTTTAGTTACAAAAAACTTCGCTTTTGCAATCCCACTGTTTGCTGCCAGAGTTAGTTTTTGGTAACTTTGATGACATGATGCATCCTTGTCGTCTGTTTCATGTTCCCTTTCTCAAGTTGTCGACGTACTTATCTGTTTGCCTAAAGCCACCCGCCCACACTACGATGGCACCGTTTAAAAGATTAAAACATCAAAGATCATCAAATGTCTTATATGTTAAATAAGGTCATCGATGTAGGAATTTTTCCTTTGATAATATTTAGGCTCTTTTTGTTATTTTGTTTCAAAATTAAGAGACAAATATTAGCCAGTCTTTATAAGTCAAATAGGAGATGAAAATAATAATTATTTTAACTCACAATATCACCCAACACACTAACAAAACTGATAAATAGTATTTGCCATAACCCTTTCCCTGAGTCGACCCTTTAAAACAAGTTTATTCGAGTAATTGCGTTAACAAACTCTTTGTAATGCCTATTTGAAAGCGGTGTATTGTAAAGGCGCCGTAAGACAAAGAGTTTGTCGCGACTTGGAACACAGAGCGTTCCCGTTAAAGCACGGGCGCAGTGGACTCACAAAGGCACCACTTTGCTCACTCGACTTTGACGCACACGAGTGTGTGACCCAACATTAATAACCTACTAATAGCTCCCCCGCTTTCAAGTCTAATGTGGTCTACGAATCGATATTCAGATTAACTAATCTTCCGACATCAAACGAAGTCCGTTACTTCCATCACAATCGACACTTTTACTCCGCTCGATTGTTCATCAATCATATAAAATATTTCAATTTATGAGAGCACTCCATCAAAGAGAACTGTTGTAGATTAAATTTTTCACATAATTTTATTAGTGACAGTTTAATTAGGGCAGCTTTCATCGGAGCCGCTTTGATATTGTGAACGTTTCAAATAGATTTCACAAGAAGCACTTTCAAAGAGAGCACCCCTAATAAGTACTGAAGAGTCCTCGCACGTGTTTATCAAAGACAGCCTTTCGTTACTCACCGTCTGAATGGCCTCAAAAGAAACTCGTGTAAAATGCTCCACAAAGTGCCGTATCAAAGGAAAGGCGGGCGCAAATATCTGTTTCGTAAACTAGTAAAAACGGAGCTCTCAAAGGTACTGCGTACTCGCGGCAAATTAGGCGGAGTTAAATACGAGCGCCGCTCTCACAAATGTATTACTTTGAAAGTTACTCTTTGCTTATTATTTATGTAAGATGTCGTAATCGCCTAACGCTCCCTCGCGTTTCATTTTAGACAATATCTCGCTCACAAGATCCGCTGACCAATCGGTCGCCTGGCCGAAAGATGTGACACTGCTGTCAGGAGGCCCTATCGTGAAGGCTCACATGTGTATTCATTTAATGCTCAATTCCCATATAATTTAACTTTGCGATCAAAGCGAAATTTTGCAAAGAGCTTCCCGGCGGCGGCTGCGGCGGGAGGCGGGTGCGAGTGGGACGTACACATCGGAGTTCTCGAGATCAAATGCTGGGCCAAATTAGTCACTCTCCGTCTCTCTATCTCAAAGCCGATCCGTAGCAAAGTTTGCGCGAAGATGACATCAAAAGGAAACCACACACTGGGGTGGGAGCGCCCGTCGCCCCCGGCCCCATACTTAAATCCGCCGTGTCTCTCGCTGTCTTATTGACACGCGAGTGACAACTCGCAAGTCGCCAGTAGCTCCTCCCGCACACTGTTTCCAACTCGCTCCGCTTTACCAGACTTATTTAGTTAATTAATACGGAATGTCCTATCAACTTGTAACTCCCACAAGACGTCGCAAACTCGCGCAGCTCTCTGTAAGGAAACTTTAATCGCATGGGTATGTTGGATTGGAACCTCCGCGTACCGAACATACACTCACACACACTTTCGACGCCATCCCTTTAATTATAGACATCGAGATACTTTGATGGACTTTGAGAATTACGGAAATGTTGCGAATTTTCAATTAACTTTAAATGTGTGTGACATGATTTTCTATTACATAAAACATCTAAACGATCACTAAAAAGCAGAATAGTAACCCTAAATAACGAAAGTTTAATTTCGAAATATTTCGAGAATGGGTGAAAAGAAAAATTACGTGTTTGTGTAAAATACGACTACGAAAGGAGATGAAAGAGCACCGGTTAGGTTTCCCGAAGTTCAGAAGCCTTACAAACAAATTTGAACTTGTGTTGAACTCCAGTTTCTCAATGTAAAGCAGTATTGTTTCCTAAAACTGCTTTTTACATTTCGTAAACCATTTTAGTCTTTGCTTAGATGTTTACGTAACACAAGGAAGTAAAAAATGCGATGTACGATGAAATTATATCTACTATACTTTTTTATGCCGTCTTTCATCCAATGATGTCGTTCAGGCGCAACAAAAACAAATACCGGAAATAATAAAAAAAAGTCATATAATTTATTGTTACTATAGTTTCGATATACTTCACGGGACACGCTGCTGTTTTAAGTACTGTGTCGTATTGGGAATGGTTGAAATGTGTATTTCACCTTCAGTTTCGCTTTAAATAATTTTGCGTAGAAAGCTTGTCAGTATGTGTGTAAGTTTTCGAACTACAATAATACTTTAGAACCTATTACTAATCATCAAATATTTAAAAATCATTATCATAACATTCAAAACCCTTCTTGCTTGTAAAAGTCAATAACCCACCGCGAACAAAGCTTTCATGTCATAAAAAAAGTTGGAATTTCAAAACTGTTGGCGAGATATCGAAGTCGAAGGGTGTGCGACGGCTCTGTGGGTGTTTATGGCGGCCCGACTGGCAGGACCGAACCGACTTCCAGGAACCTGACACAGATTAACTAACAGTTATTATAACTCGCGTTGCGCGGTGCGCCTGGGCCGCTTTACCTAGCCGTTCGCGTCCTACTCTTTTATGACGTCAGAAGATCTCATTTCTTATTCCTAATGTTTACGTTACTTTACATGATGTTATAATATTCTCTATAATTTATCTTTGCTACATGTTTTTGTTCCAACAAAATCGATGATTATTTTAAATAATAGATTGAAATATATTTTTTTTAATACTTTGAAGAGTAATGGGTTGAACATGGTATTGCTGATGTTATAAGATCTTACCCCATATGTTACACACTGGGGTTTTGTACACAATTTCGCTTCAGCGGAGCGATTCTCGATTGCCCAGTAAAGTGGTAACCATTATCAGTCGAGGTGAGAAATTATGTACCCTAAACATTTGTAATTATGAAAAATGATTATAGTTATTAGTTAATAAAAATAGTAGATAAAAATTAGCTCATGTCCAAATTTACTTTTATCTACTATTTGTATTAACGTCATTATAATATTTTTTTGTTGAACTGTTTCACTTTTATTTGATTTAACACTGTTAATATGAGTATAATTATTATCAATGTTATCCCACCGTCGCAGTTTTCTAGTAATATATTTTTTATTCTGTTGATTAAACTTTTTTTAATAATGATATGGGGATAAAAATAATTAGAGATATTTTTTAAATACGACATTTGTTATAATTATGAACTGTAATTTAATGCCAATATACCTACGCGTATTTTACGATTCCCTATAAGAAATAAATCTTCTCCACTCCTACCTTCTCTGATTTTCGTATAAGCCATAGTGATAGTGACTCGATACCGCCCGATATGTTCACCGACATGGACTAACGGCTGTTGCCCTGGGTTAGGGACTACAACCGGGAATCGAAACCTTGTTCTGTTTCGAAGCTCTAAATGCCACTAATCACAAATTTCTTGTAATATATCACTTATCCACGTAGTGTCTTTGGCTAAATGATCTGTACAATATAACTAATATGGGCTCTTCAAATCTAAACATATATAAAGAATTCTTATACATACATTACTTGGGGTCATTGAAACTTAATAAATCCTTCATAATTCCGTCGGTTCCTTTATAGTGTCGTATAAATTACAAATGCACATCTGCTCAACAACAATTCCGCATCTCGTTCCCGTGTCTCCCTTTCATTTGAGATTCATCCATCACGTCCTACGTGATTTGATACGTCAAGGTCTCGATTCTATTTTGTATTCTGCGCCGGTGCCATCATTCAACTTTTTGTCCTCTATTACTTCTGTAATATGATTATAATTTTCTCGCATCTGCTCCGGAGTTTTGTTGGGTTTACGGGATTTAAGTTTCAAAGCGCTGCTGGACAAGGTTTTGTTTTGTTCGGATGGCGTTGTTCCTTCGGCGTCCATTGAGCGAAGACCGGTTTGAAGGCGGAATGCCGCGCCGGTCGGCAGAGTCGGCTTTTTGCTTGAGATGCGTGTGCGCAACCCACGCGGACGCCGCCGCCGCCGGCGCCAGCGCCGCCGCTTTGCCGCCCTTACCCGATGCCTGTTTATAATCGACACGTTGCAAATATTTAATGTAATGTTAGTTCACGTTGCGATTAGAATGTGTTTTTTTTTATTATAATGTTATTTTTTTTTGGTCGGAAGTTTGAACAGAGCTAATAAGTGCCTGCAACAACTTGTATGTTTTTTTGTTTTATCATTGTGACCAAAAGTTTAAAGAAATATGGAACATCACGCATTTATCCTGTAATTTACAGTATGAATATAAAGATTGTTTTTTTTAGTTTTGTATGTACGTTTTCGTACTAGAACCGATATCATGATAATCATTTATCAGAACGGATAAGTTAATTTCTTTAGAACAACGAAATATAATTTTAATATTGTTAGGTTTGCAATAACGCCTGCTATGCGGATTCCATTACAAAATATACGATAGGAAAAATTTAAGTCATGTGCGGGATTCGAAGTCGAACCCGCGTCCATCCACCCCTTGAGCCGGAGTATGCTCTAACCAATTGAGCTAACATGACATGACGTCATAACACAAACATTTTTCCTATCGTATATTTTGTGATTTTGTAATGTAATCCGCATAGCAGGCGTTATTGCAAACCTAACAATATTAAAATTATACGGTTGCGTCATCGTTTACAAGTATAAAACCAATTGCAAAATTGGTCTTGTTTGTAATACAACGCAAGTGGTACTTACTATAGATGTCGCTCCATCCCAATACGATGGTTAAAGAACGATAGGAAAGATTTGAGTTATGACTTCATGTCATGTTAGCTCATTTGGTTAGAGAGCATACTCCTCGTCGCATTATATGTTACACGTTCAGGTGTGGGAATGATGGAGCCCTTTTATTTATTGTGACATCTAAATTCTTAATACTTAGTGACGTGAATCGTTTGTTAGCTTTGAACTTACCCCTGCGAGCTTTTGCTTGATATTTTGCAATAAGCCGAGTGTCCTCTCAGCACTTTTTGACTCGATGGCTCTGCAAATACCAGTTCAACTGCATTACCTGATTATCACTGGCAGGATACTACAATGATTGTTTATAACTGTAATGTTTAAGTATAATAGCGATCCTTCCGTTTAATTGTAATTGCTTTTAGAAGTTTTATATTAGACGATTAAAGCGTTTATTAATAGATAATTTTGTTTTGTTTATTTTGTAAATGTGATTTTTGCTTAGTACGTGATAGTCAATTTTGATTGTAATCATATTAAGCAATATAGAAGGTTAGCGCCATCATTGAGAAGATTTTTTTTACCTGATTCGCACAATATTGTGATAATAGCTGTTTTTGAACTGTAATGGTACCGATTTTTTTTTTCACCTTTTTAGTGTTTTAGTCTTTTTAGTGTTTTAGTCTTTTTAGTGAGTGCTTACGGGATCGATTATCATTCACTGTCAATGACTATATCGTCAAGATAAAAAAACACATTGAAGTTTAACTCAAAAACGACTTGATAAATTTTGATGAAATTTAAATGGGACCTTACGGGAAGCATCAGCTTTCAAATAAAAAATGTAAAAAAAAAAATAGATTATCTCCTCCTTTTTTTGGAGTCGGTTAAAAAACACTTCTTTCGATCAGATGAAGCCTAGTAGTCTGGTTGATGACAACACTCGGGACAAAAAATGATATCCTCTAATAACTTGTAATTGAAATACGAGTACATACTTATTTAGAAGTTTAGATTGGCCGTTTTACATTGAATGAATATACAGAAATATTATTTATATATGTCACTTATACCTAGTATTAGCATAACTAGAGTTTGGTTGGACCTAGTTCTAGCCGGAATGATACCAGCTAGATCTAGTTCTACCCGAAAACAATCGGCTTATACTAGATTTAACCAAGAGTGAATGGCTATACCTAGCTCTAACCGGCTAAAACTAGACGTAGCCGCGCTTCGGGTTCTAGCCTTAACAATGTATATTAACAAAATTATAAATATTTTTTTGTAATTGCAACCTGACTAACTATTGTATTCTTTTGTTACAGGATGTTATTCTCCTCATATACGGCACCATTTAGCTAAATTTAAAAGGTAAGTTATACAATAGCATAAATATTCTTTGAAAGGGACGAATTACTAAGCAATCCATTTTTTCACTACTGAGAGCTTCCGTGCTTTGAAAGGTAGTCGTTATAGCATCGTGGTAGGGAGCCCGCTTACGCTTACTACCACTCTCATTAGAATATGAGTCGCCAAGCACATAACCGCCTGTTCCGGAAGATGTCCTTGAAAGCCAGTAATTTTAGTTTAGCCTGAACAACATATTTTAGCAAGGTGGTAGGTCTTTTAGCAAGTCATCAATCTGTCTTGGTGGGTATCACTGCATTATCAAATATTCTGCACGAAGAAGTAGTGTGGAAATACTATACAGATAAGGTGAGAAGGGCGCTGTAGCAAGTGAAACTAGAGGTATAACGAGACAAAAACGAACACCTCAGAGTGACGACAGCAGTGCAGTGTCAAGCAGAAGGACTCTGCAACTGTAAAGGAGGGCATTCCGTCGCTTCCGTAGGAATGTAAAAACAATGTATTCTTTACGGTTAGATTCCGAGTAATGCTGCCGACTTCAAGTGTAGCGACTGCATGCAGTCGGCGCAACTGCACTTGCAGCTATCGCGGCGTTCGGAAATATTTTCATTCAAACCAGTAGTGCCGCTGCGGTCGATTACATGCAGCCGCAGCAGAAGCAGTAGTACAGTTTGGCTCAGTTGCATGGTTCCAATCACGCCGCGGGCTTGAGCTTCACCGCATGGTGGTAGGCCATGTTGCGAATGCCCACCTGGCTAGCGACCATCCTCAGGTAGAAAATGTATCCCCAAGCGCCCAAAGGTGTGTTCCGGCCGCTGTCCTTGAGAGCCAGTAATTCTAGGTAAATCCTGTTAACACACCTTTGACCACATCATCACTTACCATCAGGTGAGAAAGGCTTACCCATCAGCAATAAAAATATAAAAAAAGCCGCGGCACTCATTCGGTAGCGTCACTCGAAATCGAATCTTTATGATTGGGTAGCCAAGTTGGTATAGGCAGCATTAAAATCAATTTTCTATTCAATAGTACATCTGTACATATGCGAATCTGTCATAAAGCTATTCTGAAAAAAAGAAAAAAAGAATGTCAATTTTAAAAAGAGATTCTAACCTAAAGTAAACAAACTATGGGCAATCTTACTTAGTATTGCTGAATATTACACCACGACGAGTCCATAAAACTTACTTTGGCTTACTCTATGTTACAACAATCAATAGCGACAATATCAATTTGGCACACAATACTCGTACCCATGGAGGTATACGCAGGTAATCCGTCGACTCGGCAATCTGTCGATGGCTTTATTTCGTTAACTTTAACGAGTTATTTCGATTTTGCTGTTTCGCTATTTATGGCCAACACTGCCCGGTGGTGATTTATTTTATTGAAGTACTTTTTATTGCGAGTGAGGTAATGAAATGTTGCTCAAGTATCGATATCGTTGAGTCGGCCATTAGTTATAAATACGGGAAGTTTAGTGTTGGTTTTGTGTTAGATTTGTTCGTGAAATAGAAGAAATTGTCCGCATGATGTGTTGTTAAAACCCTTAAATGCATTACTTTTTCTGTTATTTTTTTTAGTGGAAAAAATATATATCATTTAAAAGTGATAATATGATATGTACAATATGAAAAATAAAGCTATTTTTGGCTGTCGGTAAAAACTTATTAATTAATAATAGTTCTAATAGAATTTCATTCATAAATGGACGATATCATCCACGCGGATACCAATGGGCTGACAACGAGCTAAAACGTCGCTTTTTTTTACTTTTTCTTTGGAACTGTTGAAAAGCGTTGCTCAAAACCGTAAAAAAACGCGCATCACCGGTGCATAAAAAATTCGTGTGCAAACACCGGGCGTAAATAAGTAAATTTAATTTTAAACATATTTTTCTATTTTGAATTTCTAGAAATTTCACGTTAAATCCATTGGCATCCGAGATAAAGAGAACAAATTTTTGGTTCAATTTTCTTTTAAGATTGTTTTTAACTTTTATAAACAAAAACCCGTATTCATGAAAATGCAAGCAATTTATACTTTGTTTTTTAACAAAGCGTCTTTATTTGCAGCATTTACAATTTTCATTAATAACACAGCAAAAACATGATTAATAAAATCCAAAAGTTAGCGTAATTTTATAGTAGGCTCTATAAACATATTTAATTAACGAAAAAAACTAAATCAGTTACAAATATGAACTTATTACAATTTGCGCAGAACGTTGACCCATATATTGGATTCATTAGATTGGACAGGAAATTAATGAAAAATATTTTCAAAGGTCTCCTTCTTCTCCTTCTCCTTCCGTTCTATACATGAAAATGTAGCCAAAAACATATTAAAATATTTTCGAAACATTTTTTCACCCGAGCATGTTAGGTGTCATCGATGAAAGCTCACTTAGTAAGTACAAATATATTTTTATTATTACATGTATTAAAAAACAGGTTCGCCGTCAATGTTGAAAATTTTAGACTTGTTTTGTTACGCTGTCTAACTGTTAAACTAAAGTAGTATAAATCTGACATTTCGGTATAATATGTATGTACATCATGTTTATTAGAATAATATATTAGAGAGTATATTAGAATAATAAACATGATGTACCTACATACATTATGTTTATTACACTGTGTGTGTGTGTGTTATTAATAATAAATTTCATATTGACATCTCATTTTCCAGTGTGACGGAACAAGCCCGAGGCCCACCTGATGTTAAGTGAACTAACCTCTGCCTATACGAGTAACAGACGCATTTCGTCAACGACGAATTGCACTGTGCCCGTCACACTGAGACGTCCAGTTGTTAGGTCTCATTAGCCTGTAATTTTTCTGGCTCTCAAGGACTGCTGCCGGAACACACTGTTAGGTGCTTGGCGACAGATTTTCTACTTGAGGGTGGTCGCTAGCTAGGCGGGCATTCACAAAATGCCCTTCCACCATGCGGTGAAGCTCAAGCCCGCGGCGGGATTAAAACCATGGACCTGCTGCACGGCAGTCCATAGCCAATGCCACTGAGCCATCACTGCTTCAAAACTTTATGTCATATTAACAGATGTATATAAAACCATGAGTAGAACACATAATCCCATTCCTTCTACACGTTTACCCACTGAAGTGGCAACAGTTTTTCTCGTTACTCGGAACGGTAATTTTTATATTAAACCGGGTGTAGCATAGCAGGCTGCATTCACGTAGGACTCTAGACGGCAAATTAAGTGACATTATGGCATAATGCCGGGGGAATGAAAGCCGAGAGCTGTTGTGACGCTACGCAACGATAGGCCCTGGAGGACGCTCGGGGCCGATAGAGCTGGAAAATATTGCAGCAACCTTTATAGTATTATACTGCCTTAGCGGCGCCCTGTATAATATACTGCCTTATAGTTGGACCTAGTGAATGAATACGGCACCATTGCAGGGCAACTGATTTTAGCTTACCTATCAGAATGTCGATGTTTTTAGTACCAAAATTTGTTTCAAAAGAAACGTTTGTGTAAGGGCTTAAGGTTCGTGTTAGTGTCTTTTCATTATTTTATTTATTAAGGTTACTGTCGAAGTTTTGCATGCATGTCCATGAGTTTAATATCTATGCTTTAGGTTTGAAAGTTTTTCGTTTTATTTCTGATTTGATCGCTAAATGTGAAATTAAAAAATCCCATACAAAACGACTATTTAAAATAATTTTTAAAATACACAGATTTACGGAAAACTGACAAACCAAACGCATAAATATTAGACTCATGGATATGCATGCAAAATTTCACCGACTTTGAACATTTGGTATTTAAAATATGGCAATACTACGTTTGTATGGAAAGGTACAAAGACACTGCCTTTCACTCTTTCCTGGTTTATAATTTTTCGTAACTACAACTGCTATATTTTTATTAAAAATGTTAATTGTATGAATAGTTAATGTTTTCTATGGTTGACAATTATTTTTTATAGCCGCACAGATATCCAAATCCATCTAGGTTTATATTTGCCATTTGCCTCTGGATAATAAAGTATACTAATCAGTGCTATTAAAACTGAAATAATGTTTAAAGAAATGCAACTTTCATATTGTATTCATAATAGAAGAATTATAAGATTAATTTGCCACTTAGATAACCCCAACTAGATTTAAATACAATATAGCTATCATAATAACTAGAATAAAATTGCATAGCTCCAGCTCAAATTCAATGGCCATTACAATAAATTACCAGAAGAATTTAACAAAATAAATGAATAGGTATACGTTCGGAATAAAACCTACTGATAAAAAAATTTATGACTCCCTTGACGAATACTTTGAAAAGAAAAGTACGTTATTAATATGAATGATTAAAAATAAAACCTGCTCCGCGCCAACATTGCTACAACCGAGTACTTAGGGTAATTATGTGATATCAATTTAACGTTATGTTTAAAGCAATGATGGCCGGTAATAGCTATGGACTGCCGTGCCGCAGGTCCCTGGTTCGATCCCCAACGCTGGCTTGAGCTTCACTGCATAGTGGAAGGGCATTTTGCGATTGCGCGCCTGGCTAGCAACCACCCTCAAGTAGGAAGTCTGTCGCCAAGCACCTAACATAGTGTGTTCCGGCAGCAGTCCTTGAGAGCCAGTGAAATTATAGGCACATGAGACTTAACAACTATGTCTCAAGGTGATGGGCGCAGTACAATTCGTGACTTGTGATGAAATGCATCTGTTATAGGCAGAGGTTAGCCCGCTTAATATCAGGTGGGCTTCGATCTTGTTCCGTCACAATAACATGAACAAAATTTTTTGATCTGCATGTAAGACTACATAATTTTGCAATAAACGATTGGGTTGTGTATGATTTTAAATTTGTAAAAGACAACGCATTTAATTCGAGATTTATTTTAATAGAATTTATTTCTTAGTCTTGAAATATAAATGCTACAGACGTTCCTACGAATGAAAATATCCGATTTTTTTCCTCGCCAATGTAACCAATGCTCGCGGAGACAGCTGAGCCTCGTCTCAACTCTTTATAAATCGGTCTGTCTGTATTAAATTATCTTCTCATTTCTTTCCAATTCGTTCCCGTAATGCTTCAAATACCTTTTACATTGCAATCACGTTGATTTGGATCATTCAGGAACAATATGCGGTTATTTGCTGGAGTATTAAATTCAAATTATTTTAAAAGGTATTTTTAAAGATAGTATCTGTCATTCATAGCAGATGACAAATATACACACGTGGATAAAGCTATAAAATCTATTTTTATACAGTAACTCGTATGCATGAATACGGATCATTAAAAATCTGTGTAGTATGTTAATAGATCACAAATAATATTTAACAAACCCATTTCTAAACTTTATTGTATACTCAAGTGATAAACATTGAAGTTTATTCCCGTGTGAATCCATTATTTTCTTTCAGCTAGATTGTACGACACGTCTGAATACATATTTTGTGCTCAATGGATTTATTTTGAGAGTAACCGATATATTTTCTCTTCATATTGCGAAAGAACTTCTTTATAAAAATCGGTCGAAATCTCTTTGAATTCTAAACCTTACACACTTTGTAATAAAAGAAGTGTCTACTGCAATGACTGCAATTTCCAACGTCTGGGTGCGTGATTTTTTCCGTCTGCTAAACTGTCTTTACATCTTTGTGTCAGTTTTATGCTAGGGTTGTCAACGCAACCCCGCAAGTTTATTCGATTATTGGCACTATGCTTAGAAATGTTAGGACGGTACTTCGCAGTATATTCTTGAACTGTCTGAAAGTCAAGAGTATTTTTAAGTCCAGGGAAGGTGTCCCTGTTGCAGTTCCTATTGCTAAATTTACAAGACTAAAGCTCCGCTGCCTTTAATTCTATATAATCTGATATTTGACAGCCCTACGCCCTGTAAATAGCTGGGTATTTAACACCGGCGCCCGCGCACACATTAATTACCCTATAAATAAGTGCGTACTAGCGGGAAAACAGTAAAAAAACATAGACATGCTAATTGATGGGTTCGGGATCACCGCTCTGTGTCGTCGCTGGCTCCGGCGGCAACTTGTCGCTGTCATTTATTCACCATTTTATTTATTTCGCGGCTGAGTGGAAGTCCCATTAGCCGTGCGAATTGCCAAAACTATTTGGCGGGATTATTATTTTTCCTGAAATCGACGATTTATTATCTACGTCCAATGTCGACGTGTCAGAGAAGATGTTTCGAATGACGGAAGAGAAGCTTTTAAGAGGCGATTGGATTAAATGATACAACAAATTGTAATGTGATGTTAATACTTTGTTGAATCGTTGAGGTAGCAGTGTAAAATCTATAAAAGTTTAAAATATACTATAATTTATTAAATAAGCATTAAATAGACTGTATTAGTGAGACGCTCCGGCTGCCGCAAATTCTCGTATGTTCTTTCTTAATATAATTACAAGCACTATCGCGTGCTAAGCGAAAATCACATTAGCAATTACTTTGAGTATAAAATTTCAAATGTCGATTGGAAAACGAACCAACGTTCCCCGATTTTTCACATCGAATGCATTAACCACTAGGCCATCGAGGATCGCTTGGCTTAATCCTAAACCGATAAAGATTACAGATTTGTTCACTCACGAAGGAGTTCCCCTCCACAGTAAATGATTGATGCGCATTTGTATGGGCAGATCTCGTTTTTACACTACGTTTTAGTGTGGGTGTAAAGAAAACGATAAAATGTCAAATATTATCGCTTGGGTAGGCGGTAGTAGTTGCAACTACGCTCAAAAAGTGTGGAGGTGTGCGATTATAACTATTAACAACACATGATGATGACTATTAACAACACACATTATATGTAGTGTGTTGTTAATATGCTAAATACAACACTAGAGCTATTACAACGTAAGCATTTAAGCAACCTAAAGGCCATTGCAGGCCTACAGGCAGTCCAAATGCTCTAGCCCACTACCAGTTGGCAGCGTCCCCAGCATGCTGGCAGCATTGCTCCGTTGGATTGCAATGCATATACAGCGAGTCCCAAAATTCAACGATAAGCCGGTATCGGAGCATGGACCTACTCATGACTCCTCGGAAAAAAATAAAAAAAAAATTATGACTGTTTTTTTTATTAATTACAGAGACTTTTATAAATTTCATCGATATTCGATACCCATTATGCTATTTTCAACTACCATGACCACAATTTTTGACATATTTTTGATATTTTTTGTGCATTAGCAACCTAAGAAGGACGGCTATCTACCACAATCCTTTAAAATTACAGAAAGTCTGTAGTTATTTTACAAAAATCAGTAAAAAAAAAAATTTTTCTTATAATTTTCATAGATTTTAACATTCTATGAACTTTCTATAGTCTGGGTTAAAAAAAAAAGTATGGACACTACCATGGCAAGTATTATTAAAAGTTGGCGAAACTTTATAAAAGTCACTGTAATTAAAAAAAAAAAAAGAGTTATAATTTTTTTTTATTTTTTCCCGAGTAGTCATGAGTAGGTCCATGCACCGATGCCGGCTTATCGTTGAATTTTGGGACACGGTGTATATACATGGAGCCAAATAAGTGCCAGCATTTTGAAGAGTTAGTTTGTTTACATTGTTTTGGGTTGTTTGAGGAAACATTGTACCGACCCCAAATACGTTGAACAAAGGCAAGAAGATGATAATAATTGGTCTATGGCTCATCAGGACCTAGGTTTAGTAAGATTTGGGAATCATCGCATTTCTTTCTCTCTCTTCTTCATAAATAAATTATCTAAGAACCCTGGAAATATATCGATGCTTCCGGCAACAAATGTCGTAAACGCCATTTTGGCGAAAATGAGTTAAAAATGCAGCCCTACTTAATTTTTGGCGCTGCGTCGATCTAAAAATGTGAAAAAAATATTCGCCTAAAAAAAATACTTTTACTCCCAAAATTTTTACTAGTATAATCAAGATTTTTTAGAAAAGATGGTATGTATAACTCATATTGCTTAGAACCGAATAACCGTGCAGGTCGTATAATACAACGTACAAATAGCTGTCGGTCGTAAAAACATGAATACATAATTAATTGTAATTACACCCCGCAATCATTTTTAAAACGTAAGCTCTGCTGAGAAACAATTGTCGTAATGTCACTTGGTCTTGGAGAATTGGTTTGAATCAATGTGATGGACTACTCAGATTTTTTGAACTGGAGTGAAATAGCATCAAACACTTTTACAAAAGAAACCTTTAAGAATATTAATTGGAGAAACATTAGAGTAGCAACTTTCAGAAAGACCAATTTAAACCAAATAGAACTCAAGTATTCAATGAAAGAAGATGCAATTATACATCAAGTTGTTCGAAGATGTCAAGCGTAAAAGAAAGGGAAAAGGGAAGAATAAATAAAAAAAAATACAGAAGAAATGTTAGAATTACAATATAATCAAGTAAAGCAGTTGACTCCAAAACAGCTATATACGGATAAACTACCAATTACCGCAGCTAAATACAAAGATCTGCAACGATTGTGAGATCAGGGGACAATACACAAACGGTTTCATGCCGAATACAAACAGCTTCCTTGTCAGTCTCATAATGTCATTGATACTCTTCCTGAGACTGACGAGGAAGATGAAATTTCTGATTAATTATCTTCTATCAGAAAATCAGGTCTTCAAATATCTGGTTAATAATCTTCTATCCAATGACAGAAGATTATTAATCAGAAATTTGAAGACCTGATTTTCTATAACTCGTCGTCGTATTATGTTTTGCATCTACTTTTTATTATCTTGTCGATAACACCTTCCCATTTTCACCAACGACACTAAAAGTTAGGTAGACCATAGTACAGAAGCTTTCCGAACAAACAAGATCTAGAAAGATGAACTACCTAAATTTTTAAGGGCGTTGATGAAAATGGGCATTGTTTATTAAAATTATTAGAGCAGTAAGCTTGGTAGAATGTTTACTTATATTTTTTTGTAATTCATTATCAATACGTTTTAAAAAAATGTCGTGATTATAAAATCTTCTTGAAATCAATGAAACAAAATGATTACTTAACATTTTGAATTATGTCTGGCTGGTTAGGTACGCCGTTGGAGGTAGAACACTATAGGCATCTTGTAACAAACGCTTGATTAAATTATACGGGACGATGCCTATAATATACTTACTTAAGTGTAACCTTTAGGTCCTAAAGGTATAAAAATTTCGAGCCGCGACACAAACAATGATGATGATGAATGATGATTGATGTACAAGATCCTCTAACGGAAATTTAAGTGATTGGCTTAGACATTTTTTTACTTTGAATTTGTGTAGTGCCTTGCTTTACCGTTATTTTGATTAAGCGATGACGGTCAATGAATAAAAAACCTTTTTTAATTATGTCAATTTGTGTTTTATTTTATTGTTTTTATTACAAGTAATGAAAACTCAACTTACAGTCTTAAATTCATTGATTTGCTTCAGATATTTCCATGTTTGTTACATACCATCGCATCAGATCGTGGTGTTTACACTCATTTTTATTTCAGTATATGGTTTTTAAAACCAAACCCAGAACTATTGTATTTAAAAACTGGTGCATACTTCTAACTTCCGTTAGACAAATCGTTCTCCATTGATTTGTTACTGGTCGTAAATACCAACTTCTTGAATTTTCTAGGGTGTATGTCCAAGCTAACTTTTAAAATAAGGCTTTGTCATAAATAGCAATAATGTATTATGAAACACCATCGTATTTTACGTATTTCTTGTATAGAACACAATTTTACAACTTTTAAAGTTAAAAAGATATAAGCCAAAATCGAAATTATTTTTTGTTTTTCGTTGGTTACCAAAACTGCTATTTTGGTGTTTACGACCTTTGTTGTCGGAAGCATCGATATATTAGGTCCTTACATATGAAATTGGCGTTTTTCGTACTGGCCACTTTAATCACGAATTTCTCCTCTTTGGTAAGGAATTCCAAATTCAAATTTGTACAGCTATAGACTCATGTATTTGTGCTTCGATGATCGTCATTCATTTGTTTTTTTTCTTCTGTTTTTTTCTGTTTGCGTCACTCATTTTACAAAATGGAAAACCTTAAATATCGCATTATTTACGAGTACGAGTTCCGCCGTGGCACTAGTGCTGCGGAAACAACTCGAAGGGTGAATGATGTGTATGGCGGTCGTGTTGCAAAAGAAAACACAGTTCGTTTTTGGTTCCAACGTTTTCGTTCTGGAAATTTCGACCTGCAGAACAAGCCCCGTGGACGGCCTGAGACTCAAGTTGATAATGAAGAGTTGAAGGCTATTGTGGAAGCGGATCCATCGCAAACCACGTCCGAGTTAGCTGCAGGCTGCGATGTTAGTGATAAAACTGTTTTAATTCACTTGAAGCAAATTGGGAAGATTAAAAAGCTTGAAAGGTGGGTACCTCACGAATTGACTGAAACAAACCGGCAAACGCGCGTCGACTGCTGCGTTACATTACTAAACCGGCACAATAATGAAGGTATTTTAAACCGAATCATTACCTGTGATGAAAAATGGGTTCTTTACGATAATCGGAATCGCTCAGCGGAATGGTTAGATCCTGGCCAGCCAGCCAAATCCTGCCCCAAGCGAAAATTAACCCCAAAAAAGTTACTTGTAAGCGTTTGGTGGACTAGTGCCGGTATTGTTCATTACAGTTTTTTCAAATCTGGCCAGACTATTACGGCTGATGTCTATTGTCAGCAATTGCAAACCATGATGGAAAAGCTAGCGGCTAAACAACCTAGGCTGGTCAATCGCTCCACGCCACTGCTGCTTCACGACAACGCTAGACCACACACTGCGCTACAGACGGCTACTAAATTAGAAGAGCTTCAATTGGAAAGTCTAAGACATCCTCCGTACTCCCCGGACCTTGCTCCAACAGATTACCATTTTTTTCGAAATTTGGATAACTTCTTGCAAGGGAAAAAATTCAACTCCGATGGGGCAGTCCAAATCGCCTTCAAAGATTTTATTGATTCCCGTCCGACTGGTTTTTTTAGTAAAGGGATCAATGAACTACCTATGAGATGGCAAAAGTGCATAGAAAATAATGGTTCATACTTTGATTAATTAAATATATTATATTAAAAAATATTCGACTTTTTGTTCCTCCCATACAAAACGCCAATTTCATATGTAAGGACCTAATATTATATATTGCACCTCTTTAATTTTCAGTTTTCATTTATGATATATTACATATTTGTTATTGCGAATAAATTGAAGTATCCCGTGCCCAGGGAAATAATTTCCTGACTAAAATCTCATCCGTTAACAATGTAGCAGAGATTACCCATTGTGCCTTCTTGCTGACGGACACAGGTCTTTAATGGTGCACGATTGCTTTTACTTCGTAGGCTCTCTTATGTGTATTGTATAAGAAACCTGTATTGTAAATTGACCATTGTATTGGTTGGAAATCGATCGGAGAGGCTATGGCCTTCTATAACGGAAACTTGAAGCTGCGCATATTATCTCTATATGTATATGTAATTTTTCGGATGACACTCACTGACCGACCGACGGAATGGTTATATATATATATATATATATAGGGTTATTAACACGGAAAAATTTGGCCCAAATACACTATGGCCTCGACTGACATAATAATGATCTATTATAGCAGGTCCAGGTTGACAGCGATGTATGAGGAAGTTATAGATATTGTTACTTATTTTTTTTATTATTATTGGAGTACAATTTTTGTTGTTCCGGACGGGGATTTGAACCCGCGTCTTTCGATTTCCGTCCGGAACAAAAAAGCATTGTACTCCTATCATTACAAATGATAGGAGTACAAGTCGCCAAGCACCTAATGGTGTGTTCCGGCAGCTGCCGGAACACACCATTAGGTGCTTGGCGACAGATTTTCTTACTTGAAGGTAGCTAGCCAGGCGGGCATTCGCAAAATGCCCTACCACCATGCTATAAAGACTGCCATCCTAAGACAACAACCGGGACCGACGGCTTAACGTGCCCTCTGAAGCACGGAAACGCTCAGTAGTAATGTAACTAGCGGTCACCCATCCAACTCATGACCGCGGGCGACGTTGCTTAACTTTGCTGATCGTTTGAGAACAGCTAAGTAAACTTCGCTACGAGCGCTTCAAAATTGTTGCAATTGTGGTGGTCGTAATTTAATTTAAATTTACCTAAGTTCTTTCGAGCATACAATTTATTTTCAAGAATGTAAAGAAATAAAAAACAACTTGGTAAAGTAATTATGAAAAATCCTGTAATTTCACTGGCTCTCAAGGACTGCTGCTGGAACACACCGTTAGGTGCTTGGCGACAGATTTTCTGCTTGAGGGTGGTCGCTAGCCTGGCGGGCATTCGCAAAATGCCCTTCCACTATGCGGTGAAGCTCAAGCCCGCGACGGGATTCGAACCGTGGACCTGCTGCATGGCAGTCCATAGCCAATGCCACTGAGCCATCACTGCTTCAAAACCTGTACTCGTGTAGAGAATAATCACGAGTGAGAGAATACACAGTGAAGGCACTCAAGCTGAAGATACTCACATAATATATTTATAGAGGAAGAAACAAATAAACAAGCAGAATGTAATCCTAGTATTTGATCATCCCGGTGACATTAGAGTGGCAAGGCAGCCCCGAGAAATATGCACTTTACCATTTCCATATCGCAATGTGATTATTGTGATTGGTTTCCGTCGTCGCGTCGCGTCCTCGTCGTGGAGTTCCCGGCCACGCTATTTGTGACAAATGAGTTTTGTAGTCACGTATCCACTCCACTTTTATTTATATAGATTAAGTTAACTAGTATTCCGATATAACCGTACAGTTCCCGGCTCAAGAATAGAAGGACTGTTTAAATTTTGTTTAGAGCACATTTTTTTTTCTTGTGCTAGAAACGCACCTATGTTCTTCCGTTTAACGCATTCAGTGCCTTAAACGCTAGACAATCAAGGATCGCTCGACGGAGCTGAATTTTGTGCTCTTCTTGTATAACTTTAACAATCACAAGGGCGGTGCATTAAATATACTACTATTAGACTTCAGCGGCCGTGGGGTACCGGGCTAGAATGTCACTCCACCCGTGGGTGTCGTAAGTAATGGCAACCCCACCCCCATATTGGGGAAGGCTGTGTTTAGCAGTGGACTATCCGGCTAATACAGTTACAGACTTCAGCTGATCGAAAAACTTAACCCTCGGGTTAATTTCGTTCGCTACTAAAATAACTGTTCCATATCTTCTTGTGAGATGCTTATGGCGACCAACCGTAAACGCTCATCAACACGCGGCGCAAGAGCTGCATGCGCCGCAATCGTCAAATTCATTCGGAAATGCAGGGACACGCCCCCATCCGTGCCAAAAACCCTTATTGCAGAACACTGTTCTAAGGTGTAGAAGCCAACGGCGTCGAAAACTTATTAGATACTTTATTTTTAACCAGAGTTTCTGACGTCAAATGGGGGGCTTAGCAAGAAACAAGGGGGAATTGTCTGTAATATATTTTTTGTATTCATTAAATGATTTTCATTTTTTTTACGGCGTTATGCCTTTATTAACAAAATACTACGAACTATATACAACACTACAGCTACTACAAAAAAGCATTTAGATCCCTATAAGCCATTGCAGACTCATAAGCAGTCCAAATTTGATGGCAGCGTGCCCAGCATGCTGGCAGCATTGCCCCGTTGAATGGCAATGCTTATTCTTTGAGCCAAATTTTGATTTTCTTAAATATTAACTTCATTTTTACAATTTATTAGAGCACAAAATTTTAACTTATCCGGTGACTAAACCACTCTTTAGGCTCCCGGCGCAAAATCGAGGGAAGCTAGTTCGATTCCCGCCCGGGACAAACAAAACTGTGTCACTGTAATATGTAAATGGGGTTTTCGATTTGGGAAAATGCTTGTAATCATATTTAGAAAGATTTATTTCATATTTTTTAAAAATGCCGAAGTATTAGTTTTTTTATAAATTGCCTATGGGTTGCCGCAAATAAACGCCTGTATTAACTATTAATAAACAATAAATTCAAATGGTAACAATATACTTAATTATCTGAAGAGCTCACCTCACCCCTTCACCCCTTATTGTTTAAGAAAACAAACCATTGTTTAAACGACCCGCACAATTCTTTTGTACACGTTTCTGCACAATTATTCGGTATGGAGATGACGTGTATTGCGAGCTATGAATGTCATTAATGTCAACCGCAGGCCACCTGTCATCCGAACTGTCACGGGAGCTACAGGGGACCTCCCGTCCCGTGCGGTCCTTAGGTGTTATATAGATAGGTTTACAATGTACATGTAAACCTGCAGTTTATTTTTTCGACGGTTTTGTTTGATTTTGATCAAGGGAAGCGATGTGTTGTTGCAAGTTCTTGCACTTTTTAAAACAACAGAAACTGTATTTTTTGTTGCTAGCGTAAAATGGGTAAAATTCAATACAGCGCGCGAGATCTCTCGTCGCAGCGACCCACGAGTAATATGATTCTCTTAGTGCATTTAGAAGTGAATAATGTGAATAAACTTTAAGATAAAAGATAATATAAATAAATCTAGATAGTAGATGAAATAATGTAGATGATAATTAGTAACTTTACTAACCATTTATACTACAAAAGGAATATAAAATATTAATTAGTTCAAAAAAAAACTCAAGATTATACAAATTCGTACTCGAGATCTAAATTTCTTTGACAACAGTACATAATAAGTTTTAAATGTTTTAGCACTTAAAACACCATTTTCACCTAATGACAATATTAAAATTGGACCAATTTCTTGACGTTTTGTCATTTATATAGAAGCCTGAGCCGTAAAATATAATGCCGCGTGCGTTCAACAAAAAGTTATACACTACCGTGAAAAGGGGACAAGAAAATTTGCCATAATATTTCAAATCATGCTCAGTATTGAGGTACCCTCAGCTCGCTGAATATGATTACTGTCAACGGCAGGCGCACCTGTCACTGTCAATGTCAGTCGCATGGCGGCAGCGGGAGGCTACGTCGTCGCCGCGACTGAGGACAGGCCATCACGGAGATATAGGAAGAAGAAAGGGTTCTACTAAGCTTGCCTTTTCTATAGTTTCAGCTGTTTGTAACTTTGTGTGGAAGCTCGACAAGTCCACAGAACAGACATCTTTTTCGAAGTTATACGCGTACCCTCGACAGAATGAAACTTAAATGTTCAGTAAAGCTTTGGGTATGTTATTAAATAGTTTATTATAGTTTGTATGGTTATGTATTAGGAATGTTTATGTTTGTCCGATACAAAGAATCCTAAAGAGTTCTCGAAGCTTTTTGAACAGCCCTTTGAGTTGTAAAAGTCCTTTTAGGAATCTGATACGTATACACTTGTCTACTAACCACATGATTCTCTGTGGATGCCTTATAAAATAATTATATTGATATAAAAGGCCACATCACAAGTTATACGACATCCCAATCTCAATTATCGGGAAAAGTTAGTACCTAACTGAATTAAGTGTGTATCCAGAAGTTGCGTGAAACGTGGTTTCTGCCTAGACATGAGTTAAAGCCGGAAGCGTGTTTGGAATTAATTTAAAAGTAGAGTTATGATCGGTAAAAGTTTACCTCACTGTACCTGGAGTATGGAACTGCGAAACTGCTTATTTTATTTCATAAGCCGTGATTTGGGACAGTTGCTGCACATTAGGTGCACAACAGGGCTCTTTGCATGACAAAGTTTTATTTTGTTGCGCTCGAAGCAAAGTTTTCTTAGTCGTTCTTAACTAATCAACTAACGCAACTACTGAAGCAATGTCCGTCGCGGTTATGACTTGGATGGGTGACCGCTTATGTCATTATTACTGAGCGTTTCCTTGCTTCGGAGGGCACGTTTAGCCGTGTCGATCCCGATTGTTGTCTTACTAAACTGATAGGCTAGCCTTTGTCCACTAGATATTAATCACAATTAGGTAGACCTAGAATTACAGTATTTCAAGGACCAAATAGATTTTCTACATGCGGGTACAGGCTAGAATGCTACCTGCATGTTATTAGACAAAAACTAATTAAAAGATGTTATTTATTGTTAGATGTTATTTCCCTCATTTTTTGGTGCTTAATAGAGTCCTTTGCGAAAATATCTTTAAAAACCTTTGCTTTTAATTTTTTATGATTTTCCTCTTATTTCGAAATTCATCATTAATTTAGATCATGTCTGCATCTCTCGATCGGCTCGATGAGCGTGTTAGGCGCCCGGTGCGTAACTGTTAACCGGGATATGGGTTCGATTCCCATTCGCAGGGAAAACTTTGTGCGCTAAAAATCTGTAAAGATAGATAGATAACTCTTTATTAAATACACGATAACAACAATATTACACTTATTACTAAAAAAATTACTACTTTACCTATTACCAAAAAGTAAATGTACTTAAATGTTAACAAAATATCACTGATTAAATTATTTAGCACCTTCTCATTACAAAACAAATCCGTTGTTTGCTTGCCGAATCAATTATGTTCGCCACATTTGCATGATCGCCAAAACAGATGAAATGATTATTACTCATTAAACATATTTAAAGTCCAGTCCACTCCCTCGGGCCACTCAATAAATCTGCAACAATTAAATTGACTACTGCATAATGCCGATCTTTGCCGTTACACAAATTGACAGATGTTTTATTCATAGCTCCAATCATCCAAACCGCCGAGAGCTGTTCAAAGGCGTCGAGACCGTCACAATAAGAAATCTCTGTTATTTCCTCTCTCTTTCTAATCTACCCATTTTTAGGCGAAAGAGGGGAACAATTCTCAATTAGACCACAATTGGCTTAGTTAACAAATGTTTCTACCTATTCAAATTGACGTTTATAGCGGGCTTTATGGATGGATTACGGTTTCGGATGCTTCAGATTTGACTAATGATGCTTTGTGTCCGGAATGTGGATAGATGCTCAGGGCTCAGGACAAAATGATGAACGTTATTTGGAAATAAGTTTAAAGAGTGTAATCGATTTGATATAACTCTTGTATTATACATTAAATGACAGCGAGATTAATAAAGGCTTCATTTTAATAGTCTCATTTTTTGAAGCGCTCGTGATGAAATTTGCTTAGCTGTTCTTAATCAATCAACTAAGTAAAGCAATGTCCGCCGCGTTCATGAGTTGGATGGGTGACCGCTAGTGACATTACTACTGAGCACTTCCGTGCTGCGGAAGGCACGTTAAGTCGTCGATCCCAGTTCTTGTCTTAGTTTGACAGTCGTTAAAGCATAGTGGTAGGGCATTGCATTAAAGCATGGTGGTTGCGAATGCTAGCTACCATCCTCAAGTAGAAAATCTGTCGCCAAGCACCTAACGCTGTGTTCTGGCTCCTGTCCTTGGGAGCCAGTAATTCTAGGTTAGCCTGAACAACATCTTCGAACACATCATCACTTACCGTCAGGTGAGATAGTGGTCAAAGGCTTATCTATCAGGCTTAAAAAAACCATCAGTTTTCAAAGTTGTTGTGAAGTCTATCAGGCTAGCATTTGAATACAATATTTTTTTTGTAACTACCCTCGCCTGATCGTTTTTTTAGTAATCGTTTTGCGAGTTATACTAGGGGTAGTAACAATACACTCACACCACCAGTGGATATCCTCAACGGCTTGATGGATTTGATCTTATCTCATAATGAAAAATCGAGTATAAAGCAACAATAAGGCAACAATCAAACCTTGGTCGGAACAGGTATATCAGCCAGTTAAAGAGGTGTCGTTAAATATGATTTGATTTTGGGCTTAAACATGCATAGGGACCATAGGGCAACATATTTTCTTATCATTCATAATTATTTAAGCATTCCGATTCGTCAATTTTTTATATAGGTTCAGTCTTATTTGACAATGTAGCCACAACCAGCCAGTCTGCGGCTTAAAGCTATCGAAACTGTCAATCGGTAGCAGGTGGAAGGCAACGAAACTAAATGAATTTCGCGGTAAAAACGTATCAATGTCAGCCGATGACCACCGCTTTGACGAGAAGCGGTTCAATGCGATAGTTTGGATCGAATGTTTTCACCGCCGATTTTTGTTTGTAACGTGTCTAAAAGTGTATCCCGCGGCTGAGCCAAACGAGCAATATTTGTTTACAATATATTTTATGGGCGGCTCTATTTCGATAAAATTTTATGTTTAATTGTTTTACGAGTGTGAAAAATCGATTAAGATTAGTCGCGTCCCTAGGATTTAACTGAATTTCAATCAATACCGAGCGAAGATCAGCCACCTACTTTGCATTAATCAGGAATTATATGAACCCAGGTGCGAGAAACCATAATATGATTGTTTCTCCACCTCCCTTAAAACACTACGATTGCCTTGGTGCCTGGGAATTGAATTACTTTAAGTTTTAAACCAGATTTTCCTAGACAGTAGCGTTTTCCGACGTGATATATGTGGCTAGCTCTCTGTCCCGGGCAGACGGGCATTGTGACCGAGATTAAGCTGCTCCTCCATTATTCAGCCGAGGGCCACGGCGTGCTCGGGTGATTGAAGAACCGTACGTCTCGCCTGCCAGGCGCGGTTAGAGTTGCGCTACTTGTTATTCATTATATTTTTTGCCCAGCAGTATTAGGAATTTCCTAGCTAGAGCGTTTCTCCATAATCTCCTGTTGGTAAGTGATATGAGGTCGAAGATGATAAATAAGCTTAACTTAGAATGGGAACTGTCTCAACGACAGCTGCTGGAACACACTTAGTAATGTGCTTGACGACTGATTTTCTGCTTGAGTGTGGAAGCTATGGGGAGTCTTTACTTTAATTCCGAAGTTCGTTGTTCGTGTTGTTCCAACGCTGCAGTAAGTGTGGTCACAAGTAAACAAGATGACAGCTGTTTGCTTTTGTGCTACTAATTATGAAAATTGTTAGTAAATACCATATCCTGGGTCGATTTTTTAGTTACCGTTTTGCAAAATTTTATTTTAGTGTCTCTTATATCAGGTGTAGTGACAATAAACTCACACCATCCTTAGTAGAAAAGTGGGCTATTTTCTAAAAGGATATATTTATAAACGTAGAAAAAACGCTTGTCTGTTATTTGGAAAGTAGCTGAGGTTCTTATGATCTTCGAGCTTGGTAAACGATGGTAAACGAAACGAACGATGAAGGTTTAGTCTAATTTCTCTGCTGCAAACATGTCAAAATTATTTGGATAATCTTATAAGATGGCTTAAGTTAAGCCCGCAATAGGAGAACAAAATCTACCTGTCTATCAATTTGGTTTCAGAGAGATACTTTCCATCAAGTTCAAGTTCATATAATAACCAACTAAAAATAAAGTGTGTACTACTACAATATTCCTAGTTGTAGCACAAGCATTTGACAAAGTCGGCCACAAAGGTTCTAATTTTAAACAATTTTTTTTTGTCTAAAATAAGAAATGTGTTACAAAAAAAACACGTCTTTTCTGGCAAAAAATATGTTTCGGGTAAGGTAATACTACGTATAGTTTGAAGTCATACAAATGAAAGTTTGTGTGTCACAAGGAAGCGTACTGGGTCCAGTCATGTACTTATTGTAGACCTGTGATATACCACACCTAGAAAACCATACCATTGTAACCTTTATAGATGAAACAGCCATAATAGCCACAGAAGTCACGCATGAAAAATCAGTGGCAAACAATGAAAAACCCGTTGACACTATCTTTAAAAGGAAAAGAAAAGGACATATAATATTCAATAAAACCAAATCTATTCACATTGGTATTAACAAACAATATCACCCAGCCTACCTAAACTGTAATTTGGTTCCTTATGAAGATACAGCATCATACAAGCCTAGATAATAACGATATCAATCGGTATTATGCTTAAGTCTGGACCTTAAATCTCAAATAAGGGTGTGATCACCCTGCGACGTTTGTATGGAGAAGTGACCGGCCAGTTCACCCTTAACTATAGACGCAAGGCAACGCATTTACTCCGAATATCAGTTATTACCACGTGCGTATATTTTATTCTGTGCAGGCTGCTTGTACATTTGCTATTTATAATGTAAAAGCTAAGTACCGATTAACATAATCAAATAACTATGTAAAAAAATCTTGCTCATTTTGAAATGCTGTAAACCGAGATGCTTTCTGCATCCCTACCCGTCAGCGGCAGACGAGCGAGTTAATCAAGCCTGTAATCGGAGAAACAATGCTATATTGAATGGAGGTACTCTGCCCTAAGGCAGATGAGGTATTCTTTCGTCTTTTGTCCTTGATTGTTTTTGGGTAAAGCAATCTCTCGGTACAAGGCTCGGTTTACATACGTCAAGGGTTGTCAGGAAGAGTCCTGTAGAGACAGGCGAGCTTAATTTTCCTGTTTTGTTGCTTTGATTAACTGTACCTACATGAGACTAGGGAGTAGTTTTAATTTGAAAAGCAATTTTGGGAAGTTAGCTTGAGCTAAACACCTATTATTAAGCATGAAGATATATAGATTAGATTTAAATTAAATACTTATATGAAGCTTTATTTATTTTGCTATTTTATGTCGATCACGAAATTTGATCACGGCGCTGTGCGCGCTGTTTTGTCGGATTGGTCGTAACCGTTTTCCTAAGTATATATATCAGTATTTCACTTTATTTATGTGTTAATAAAGGGCAAGCATAATAACTCTCAATCCGATATGCCATGAAAAATATATTTGCTTTGATTCTTTGTACAAAATCAAATACCTCAACCCAAAGAAATAATTTCCTCGTATCACCTTGTCAGATCCGTCAAGAGATTTGAATCGTCAGAAATAGCTCTCAAATATCGACAGTCCCACACCAATCTGACCAATTTCCCAAGTTCGCAACTTTCCAAATCCCAAGTGACAATTTATCCAACATTTCATAAGACATTTCGCACGAATAGACCCCTATCGAATCCGGAGACTGCGTTAGTGACACGTGACTCGACCTTAATTTGTACTAGTGCACATTAAATCCAACTATCCCGTGTGGTATTAGAGTACATAATGGCATGTTGGGGTTTATTCATGTGGATTTGTATCAGGGCACGTGTTGGTCAATTTCCCCTCGCAATGATACAGGTGGATAATTGTACAGCTTTGAACGGAGGGAGCCGCTCGCTACTGAATACGTGACATTTGAATGTGACTTTGATAACTTATTAGTTTTTGTACCTAAAGATTTGTCTCCTAGGAGTTCTAAGTAAACGGTTTGCGGCTCGTTATGTTTTTTCCACTATTTTTTATACTTGAGATTTTAATGTGAAATTCATATCTAACAAATGGGAATTAAACTCTTCGCAGAAATCTCAAACAAGTGGAAATTATACGAAAGGCGCTTAAATAAAAATTAAAGGCGCTATTAGTATATGGTGATTTAAGTATAATGTATGGTGATATTTAAACAGCTTCAAATACAATTTTTTATTAGATTAGATTTTGTCCACTATCTCACCTGATGGTAAGTTTTGATGTTGGCGAAGATGTTGATTAGGCTAACTAAGAATTTCTGTCTCTCAAGCATAGCTGCCTGAACATACCGTTAGCTACATGGGGACAGATTTTCTACTTGAGAGGGTAACAAGCCAGGAGGACATTAGCAAAATGCAACATGATAGAATAGAATAAGTCTCTCCCGTTTTGATACAATCATAGTATCAAAATTCTTTATTTTTACGTCTTTAGTAGCAGTACAAAGATCTCTTCGTGCGAATTCTTCCGGGGTAGTACTGCCACCATACCTATTTTTACCGCCAAGCAGTAATGTTCACATTACTGTGTTCCGGTTTGAATGGGCGTATGAAATTACAGGCATATGAGACTTAACAATTTATGTATCAGGGTGATGAGCGCAGTGCAGTTCGCCACTTATGAGGTACTGCATCTGCTAATACACCGATGCTACCGCTTAACACTAAGTGGGACCCGTGCTTGTACCATCATGAAAGCATAAAAAAAACGAATCTTAACACATCAGTTACGAGTGCTCCTTTGCATACTTATAAGTTCTCAAAAACTGTATGATCAAAGAAAATTGTATTATTTCTGTTGTTAGATCGGATCACAAGGGCTTTGCGATAAAAACCTGGAAAATCAAAGGAGATAAAAAGCTGAGAATTTTGTGGTTGAAAAGAGACCTCTTAAGTGTAGTAGTCAAGCTACTCTGCATGACATAACTACATACAGAACTAAGCTTAGCCTCTTGGACCTCTTCGACTGGACCCACATAATATCCGAAATAAGTTATTTTTATTACTAAATTACAAATTTTCAAAACGGAAAAAAAATAATTCATGTGAGGGATTCAAACTGGCGTCATCTTGCCGTGCCGCAAGTCTATGGTTCGATCCCCACCGCCGGCTTGAGCTTCACCGCATGGTGGAAGGGCATTTTGTAAATTCCCGCCTGGCTCTCTACCACCCTCAAGTAGAAAATCTGTCGTCAAGCACCTAACGGTGTGTTTCGGCAGCAATCCTTGAAAGCCAGTGAAATTACAGGCACATGAGACTTAACAACTATGTTTCAAGGTGATGGGCGCAGTGCAATTCGTCACTTGTGATGAAATGCATCTGTTCTAGGCAGATGTTAGTCCACTTAACATCAGATGGGCCTTGAGATTGATCCGTCACATTATAGCTGGGGGTATGCTCTGACCCACTGAGCTAACAATGACATATGCCTCATACATAACTCTAATTTTTCCTCTCGTTCTCTAACCGTCGTATGGGGATGGATGTAAATTTGTAATTTTGTAATGTAATCCGCAGAGCATGCGTTATTGCAAAAATAAAAATACTTAAGTAATTTTTCTTTAATATAAATGCGCTTTCAAACTATTCATCGTCCCACCTTCCATGCTAGAAAAGTTTATCTACACCACGAATGACAAAAAAAATGTTCAATTAACGAATATCAAATACAAATATTAAATTGTAGGATAATGAAGCAGTGCCCGGTAGGAATAACCCTTATGTTCTGACACTTGCGACTATCATTATTCCTATTTCTAATTATACTGTTGGAAACAATAGAGCATCTCTAAAACAAAACAATCTCAAAACAATTACAGCTTAAATAATGTTTCCGCTAACAGTATTTATTGTCGCCTATTTCAGTTGAACAAAACAGTCGTAAAAACGATTTAGAAAACCGCAATACGAAATTCCATTCGCATTTATCGGTTCGGGGCGTTTTTGGATTCCACTGAATGTCGTTCGGACTTCGCACTGCCACATTTTATATTAAATATTTTTCATATTTTGAAAATAGAATCGCGGATACGTCGGCTGTTGTGGTCAAGATGCGTGATGCGAAATGTCGTCGAAGCGGCGCGCTTCCGGCCAGACGTGCGGACGCGGGCTCGCGTGCTCTGCCTGCTTCGATACACACGTGTTCTGGAATTTATCTCATACTTTTATATATTATATTTTATAGTCGACCGATCATATTTCTTCGTGACTTGCTTGTTATGACACATCCCACTAAGAACAATGACTTTAGACAATAATCTAGCTAGACTCTAGCTATTAAAGAGTTAAGAGATAATTTAACTATAGCATTCTAGAACATTATTTTATACAGCACAAGCTGTTTCCCGCGGTTTTGCTCGCGTGGGTTATAGTCGCATAAAATCATGTTAGATTGCTCATGGAACATTTTACTGAAAGCAGACATTAATTAAATTTAAATATCAATTTTAACTGCATTCATGGATATTTAAATAATTACATGGTTGAACCAGGAATCAAACCCGTTACACGAGAAAAATAATCATCCTGTAGTTTTATCATGCCGATCGAAAGGCTTCATCAGTAGGATTATTTTATGCTGAGTAACGTAGTGTCTGAAATAAAAGGGAGATCATGAATTTTAACATATAATGTGAAATTTTGTTCTGAAAAATTAAAAGCTGACATTGCCGTAAGGACATACAACTGACATTATCATAAGTACTTAAGAGCTACAAGCAGAACTTAGACGTATTATTCTAAATATATCAACTACAACAAGAAAAAGAAATCGACAGGGAGCGAAATAATCAAAAGAGTCCAACTGCCGGGCCCTGCACCTGAAGGTGAAGGCGCCGGTTTAAGCTTCGCCACAGTGAAAGGGCATTTTGCAAATGCTCGTCTGGGTAGCTATCCCTCGAGTAGAAAATCGGTCGATGTAATTCATAAAATTACAGGCACATGAGACTTAACATCAGTCTATGTTATGGGCGATTGCAGAAACGCATCTGTATAGGCAGAGGTTACAGCTTGACACCTAGTGGGCCTCGTTTATGTTCCGTTTTTATTCCCCAGCTTAGAATAAGTAACAACTTCTAGCTGCCAAAAAAATCTAAAATTATTTAAAAATTTGTAAAGAATGCAATAACAATAAAATATTGATATTTGGCTTGCACAAACAGTCGAATTATTACGAAAAAGAGCAAGTTATTATACCAGTGGAACTTTTAAATGGTGCTGTAAAACTTTGAATGAACTCTAATTTTTAAATATTGATAGAAGCTAATTCATATGAAAAGTATTTAATTAGCTCTAATTTTCGCGCTATTTCGGACCAAGATTTGCCATAGTCGCCACCGGGCTCCGCCACTTGACAGTGCGTATTATTATTGTACCATAATTAAATGGTCCTGTTTGTGTTGTTTTTTATTGCGTAATAAGCTCTTAATTTAACTGAGTCAGCCACTGATTATTCAAAATGTACCAGGTAATCTAATGTACCTAATATCGCCAGGGAGAAGGGCGCGCGGTGGCTGGCTATAAACCGAAGTAAAAACAGTCTTCATAATTGCCCTTGTTAAAAAATTCTTTTTTTTTATGCTTGATAGGTTAGCCTTTGACCACTATCTCACCTAATGATAAGTGATGATGTGGTCGAAGATGTTGTTCACGCTAACTTAGCTCCGAGATGTGGATTAGAGGTACAAGTTTAAAGCTAATTGCAAAATTAGTCTTGTTTGTAGTACAACGTAAGTTGAACTATAGGTGGCGCTCCATCACAATACTATGGTTAAATAAAGAACGAGAGGACAAATTGGAGTTATGAGTCATTGTCATGTTAGCTCAAGGGGTCAGAGCATACCCCGGCTATAGGGGTGATTGGACGCGGGTTCGAATCCCGCACATGACTATAATTTTTACTCTCGTAAATTTTTAATTTTGTAATTCTGGTACGAGCGCTTCAAAAACATGTTTCCGTCTCTATATTATATTTCCCTTTCCGGTTCATTATGCGAATATTGTACGAAGAGTTGATTAACATAGTTGCTAGTAATTAGTAAGGCGATTGCGATGGCGTGTGTGCGCGTGCCGCATGAAATACCTACCCACTTGTTACTCTTGTCAGTACACCGGTAATGATGTTACCATCATTGAATCTTACGTGACAAGCCTATTTAAGTTGGAGCCGTGCCGTTGCCGGCTTAGCGCTTAATAGGTCTGACAGGCTCACATCTCATATACAAGCGATTAGTGACTGGCCATGGTGCGCTCTGCTGCGATGTGATTATATATATTATAGATACGAATGTTAAATAACAAACATTTAACATTTCTATCTAAAAGACTTGTTTTGGTCAGGTGAAGTCTAGTTATCTGATTGAAGATCGCACTGTCCTCTATGAAGGTAAATAATATGATAAAATTAGGACACATATATTCGCATCAGTCCAGCCAATGTCGATAGATGAGCGGTTAAGGCACCCGGTGGTAAAGGTCGCGGATTCAAATTATAAACGAGTTGGATATTTTTTGCTCTAAATATTTGTAAATGTGATAACGAAATTACTAGTAGATAATAAAATTATAGTCACGTGCGGGATTCTAACCCGCGTCATCCACACCTATAGCCGGGGTATGCTCTGACCGACTGAGCTAACATGGTAATCACTAATAACTCATTTTTTTCCTCTTGTTCTTTAACCATCGTATGAGTATGGAGCGACAACTTACGTTGTACCACAAACACGGCTTATTTTGCAATTAGCTTTAAACTTGTTAATGATGACGCAATCCTATATTTTATTTTTATTTATGCAATAACGCATGCTCTGCGTATAACATTACAAATTTACGAGAGAGAAAAATAATAGGCATGTGCGGGATTCGAGTCCGCGTCATCCAGCCGGGTATGCTGTGACCGACTGAGCTAACATGACAATGACTCATAACTCTAATTTTTCCTGTCGTTCTTTAACCATCATATGAGGATGGTTACAGAGCGAGATGATACATTTCTAATTTTGAATGGTTTACTATGTTGTGTGGTAACCCAAGGTACCATCAACTTGATTAAAAAGCTATGGACTGACTGATAATCGACAGTTTATTTTATTTTAGTATCATGATATATCAAATACGTAGGTACTCTTTGATTATGAAGCGCTCGTAGCGAAGTTTACTTAGCTGTTCTCAACCGATCAGCAAAGTTAAGCAACGTCGCGCGCGGTCATGAGTTGGATGGGTGACCGCTAGTGACATTACTACTGAGCGCTTCCGTGCTTCGGAGGGCACGTTAAGCCGTCGGTCCCGGCTGCCGTCTTTGGATGGCAGTCGTTATAGCATGGTGGTAGGGCATTTTGCGAATGTCCGCCAGGCTAGCTACCACCCACAAGTAGAAAACCTGTCGCCAAGCACCTAACGGTGTGCTCCGGCAGCTGTCCTTGAGAGCCAGTACTTCTAGGTTAGCATGAACAACATCTTCGACCACATCATCACTTACTATCAGGTGACATAGTGGTCAAAGGCTAACCTATCATGCATAAATAAAAAATAAAAATGATAGTAGTTCAACTGTTAAGAAAACAAGATTTTGGCATGTTTTGTTATTGTTTAATTTATGTTGAAGCAGTCATAGCCGAGCGGTAATAGCTCGACGACGTGGATCATCAGCCTCGAGGCCTGGTGGGGTCTTCGAGCCTGCTCATGGCCCGTGCGGTACCTCGTGAGGCGACTACCTCACGGTCACTGAGTAATAGCTATAAACTGCCGTGTCGCAGGTCCTCACCGCCAGCTTGTACTTCACCGCATGGTGAAAGAGCACTTTGCGAATGCTCGCCTGGCTGGCTAGCTTACCCTGTCGCCAAGCACCTACCAAATTGTTCTTGCAGCAGTCCTTGAGAGCCAGTTATTCTAGGCCTAGTTCGTTTACCATCCTCGACCACATCATCACTTACCAACAAGTGAGATAGTGGTCAAAATACTTAATAATTTCGGAACTTTTCAAAGACACTTGCACAGGTCTATGATCGATTCGGGTAACCTTCCCACTCACTCCAACCAAGTTGCAGTTATTGCCAATAGTCTGAAGGATTGGTAGTTGCACCGACTATGGACTATAGCGTCCATGCCATGGTTCGAATCCTACTGGGTAAGGCACACTTTGCAAATATTCACCTGAGTAGTTAACTCCCTCAAGTACAAATACCTCACTCAAGTAGACACCAGCGCATAAGTTTCCATAAATAGCCGCTAAAATCGTCTAAAATTTTAATAAAAATACTCATATCGGTGACTAATGAAATAAATTTCATAAGTATTAAAAGAGTATGTAGTTGATGTTTTAAAAACCTTCCGAATCGCGCGTTTTACGTTATCAAATACAATACTTCGACTATGTAGCAGCAAAACCAAAAGTTATGAAATACAAAACCAAAAATAATGAAATACAAATTAAATCTTCACCGTTCGCCATAAGTCAGTTTCGAAGAAGAAGTTTCTTTTGAATAAAGAAGAAGTTCGTAAGTCGAAGGATCTAGGTCCATTCAGGTTGTGTCACCTGCATTGACCCAAACCTTCGACCTTGGAATTAAAAACCTTCAATTACACCAATAGAAATATTCTGTTTTTTATGTTATTGTGACGGAACAAGCTCGAGGCTCACCTGATGTTAAGCGGAATAACCTCTGCCTATAACACATACGTTTCATCACAAGTCACGAATTGCACTGTGCCCGTCACGCCTTGAGATGTAGTCGTTAAGTCTCGTATGCCTCTTATTTCACTGACTCTCAAGGACTGCTGCCGGAACACACCGTTAGGTGCTTGGCGACAGATTTTCTATTTGAGGGGTAGCTAGCCAGACCGGCAATCGCAAAATAACCTTCTCGGTGAAGCTCAAGCTGGCGCGGTGGGGATCGAACCAGGGTCCTGCGGCACGGCAGTCCATAGCTATTACCGCTTGGCCATCATTGCTTAAAAATATTGTGGTCAAAGACTAGCAAGACTAGCCTATCAGCTATATTGGGTATATATTGTGTGGCTAATGTGCAGCAGGACTCTACTAACCCGTTGACCACTCTTAAATTGAGTAGTGATATCTTGGCAGCATGCTGGTCATTACGTACATTTTACCTTTCTTTTACGTTTATCAAATGGGAGTAACATTACCATAAACATTTCAACCAAAAAGCTATCGAACACCGAACTGATAACGAACAGCCAGTTCTAAAAGGTTTTTAAATCCTGTGAAGCACTCGCGACTCCAGTACCGCCATTCTTTGGTCAAATAAATTACTTTTTTCCCTTTGCGAATGCGATTTGTTTGATCATTGGCAAATCAATTTTGTCGCCCCTACCGCAGATTTTCACTCGGACTTTGGTCAGAGCGAAACGTTATTCACGTAACTCGTTATCATTTTCAATTAAAAATAAAGAACGTTAGGCCATGGGAGACCCCGCCACTCCATTATCCGTCTGATGCTTCATTCTTTCTACTCAAACTTACTATAGGTTCCTTTTACTAATAGATAGATAGATAGATAACTCTTTATTGTACACACCACTACATTACAATAATACAAAATACGAAGGATTACAGTCATGTGTTACAATGGGCGGCCTTATCACTAACAGCGATCTCTTCCAGGCAACCTTTGAATGGAGAGGAAATTGAGGAGTAATAAGACGGGGGTGCATTAAATTAATATTAACAGTCAGTTGAACAGACTGCTCACTTACTATTTGAACAGAAATATTTTCCTAAACAAAAACAAACAGAAATGACTAATTAATATTTTGAATTAATTAATCTAATATTTTATATGCGGATGTTTTTTATGTGTAATGAAATGAAGTTTATTCCATATATATGTGTGTTTGTTACCACGTGTCTGTCACCTCTATAACGGCTGAACGGCTTTTATGAGTAATAGATTTTGATTGATAGATTCGGGCGATAATTTGCGGAAATCCATAATAAAAATAATACACATTTTGAAAATATTTTAAGAACACATTATCTCTAATATATAAAATTCTCGTGTCACAGTTTTCGTTGCCATACTCCTCCGAAACGGCTTGACCGATTTTGATGAAATTTTTTGTGCTTATCCAGTATCTATGAGAATCGGCCAACATCTATTTTTCATCCCCCTAAATGTTAGGGGTAGTCCACCCCTAAATTTTTATTTTTATTTTTTAGACAAAATTTTTAATTTCTATTTTTTTATGATACAACATACAAAAATACATACAATCCTCAATTTTCACCCTTCTACGATCAACCCTTATTTTTTAATAGCCATTATTTATATGGCAAAACAACGTTTGCCGGGTCAGCTAGTATAAATATATTAGAAAAATATTTGCAGGTATATCTAGTGACAATTTCTCCGAAATTTCCTGTTACTCCGACGACGCGGACGTGACGTCAAAACGCCACGTTGCATCCATAGCCGGAATTGTTTTCGAATAGAATTAAGATTCGGAAATATGTTCTGAAGATGTATTTGGTTTCGTTTCTTTAAAAAAAAAACAATCTGTTGCTGTAACATTCTATCCCAAGCGTGGCGACTGATTTTATATTTCAAAGTGGTATTGGTAGCTACGCCGCCAAGAAAATAACACTCTTGTTATATTAGTCTCATAAGTTACGTCAATAATCATCATTATTATTATTATTATTATTACTCTGTTTCGAAAAACACTTAAAAATATATATATAGTTACAATTCCGCCTTTCGACGCGTTTCACTTCTACACGAAGCATCCTCAGGAAATATTGACTCTTCGAGCGCACGATCGAGAATACATTCTCGATTACTGTATATTGGTAAACTAGATTAAAATTTGCAATAAAATCCTGGAAGGCATAACAGATCTATCCGAATTATGAAATAATCGTAGTGAAGCCCACAGGGGGTAGACGTATCCAAGCATAAATCGACGTGCTGAAGGATACTGGTGCTCAAATGTATAGTTAAATAAAATGAAACATTGTTCACTTCAAAAAAAAGTTCTTGTCTTATCAAGACTATAGGTTGTTTCTTGTATGTTACGCGATTGCTAATTATGAATCGATTTTGATGATTTCTTTATTATCTGTTAGCCTATTCAGAGGTGATATCATTTAAATTTCATCAACAATGGTTAAGTAGTTTTTAAGTTATTCTCAATTAATTGAAAAAAGTGTTTGCCAATATGTCTGTACCTCGACGACATGGTAATTGCTAAAATTGGTAACGATGGTGACCTGCGACAAGTGATCTCATATTATTCACTGTTAGAAATCTAACTCGTTTTTTTATTTTAAAAAGAAACTTTGTATGTATAAAGTAAGTTTTAAGTCTATAAATTTTCAACGGATCTATGTACTTAATGTTTTGAAACTAATCTTATCTAGTCTCCTTGATCCTAATATCTATATTCGACTGCCACCACAGAATATAAAAAAGCTATACATATGTCTTTGCTTATGTTTGATATTGAACGAGGAATTTAAGTTCTGTGTTCGTACCTGTACCTGTATCAGCCGGATCGTCCACTGCTGAACACAGCCTCAATAAGGGGGTATTTGCCATAATCCCCACGCTTGGCAGGCGTCTTGGGGATCGCAGTGTAAGATGGCAGTTCTTTAGAAGGCGCTGCTGCCCACCTTCCACTATTTTTCCCTTAGTCGCCTCTTACGACACCCACGGGATGATATGGGGAGGTGCAATTATAACCCGGCACCACACGGGGCTGTTGCTTCCTACGAATAAATTTGTAAAAAAGTGTTACTTTTCTTACATGTAATACAATAACCGCTTTGATTTCGTACTTATCAAGCAAACACGCACAATTTGCCAAATTCAACTGGATTAGTTAATTGATTCGATCAAGGTAATGTTGTTTCGCCGCACGGTACACTATTTTAGACCACGCCCGCCGCGATAAGGTTTACGTTCTGCTGTTTTTGAGCTTTACTTACATTTCTTACATATTTATTTAAATTGCTACGGAACCCTCGGTTTGTGAGTCCAACTCGCACTTGGCCGGTTTTATTATAATTCCTATACGCCCATCTGTTTTTGGCTTACACTTGATTAAGCCGTATCAAGAAAGTTTCCAATCTATTAAGTGATTTGTTTATTAACGTTTTCCTTTTCGACTGATTCATTTTATTTCACGCACGCTTTTGTTCTTGTTTTGTCAATCTGCTTTCCGCCTCTGTCCACGTCCACCCTTTCCAAGCGGCCATGCCAACGATCGATCGTTCGATAGCACTTACTTTTAATAAATTAATTGAAATCGCGTTTCATGAAGTTTTTGTGCAGCCAGTCGTGTTTCACGCGCGGCAACGTTGCCGAGTGTTAATTCGTCAAAGGGCGCCTGTCTGGCTTTGTCCGCCTAGCTTATGGTAATCACTAATCAGCCAGCCTTCGGTATCTCGTCGGGCCTCGCATTTAATGAACTGATTTATTTTATTGTACACGTGCTTGAACGCTTTGTTACGCGTTGGATATGAGGAACGTGACTGATTAACTTTGTTACTAATCAAACGGTGAAAGAGGAGTATAGACAACATACCTACATGTGTGTAAGGGTAGATCTGCACCAAAGGGGAATCTAAACGAGGAAATTCATAATACCTAAGTAATGAGATCTCAAAGCTTATATTTAGAGGGACGAGAGCTCACAATACTATTAATTTTTAGATTTCAAAGGATTAGCGTTAATCGTTTAATAATACTGTGTAGAATCAATAGCATTGATAGAATGCCCTGTATAGTGGCGATAACGTCGCTTTGGAAGGTCCGAGGTCCTGGGTTCAATCCCCGCATCGGCTAGTTATTCTCACAAATACATTTTCATTAACAGTAGTAACAGTTAGTTGTGGCGAGTAGATGACATTAGGCTCTTATCCTATGGATCGGTACCGTACCTGGTGGCGAAACGTGTTTGTTTATTAGACAGCTCTGCCTACCCATTCCGGGAATACAGGCGTAATGGTATGCTTTGGTAAGTAACAGTACATAACATTTAAAACTTTTTTTTTTATATTCATGTATATCAAGAACTATATATTTTTTCATTTTATTTTCAACATTGCCATCGATCCTATTCATTAGGTCGTCCGTCCAATATGTTGGCGTTGACCATTGTTCCAGGACTTGCAGTTATTTCGCGCATCCATGTTTATCTCGCCTTTCCGCTCCACGGAGAACCATTGACAATTTATTGCCAATGCCACAGAGGAAAAAATGCAGTTAAGCACTTTACGACATCGTGCATAGTACAAAACCTACATGAAAAAGTACACAATACTGCAGGATCAAAGTCAAAGTCATTTATTCAATTTAGGCGTCTACGACGCTCTTATCAAAGTCAATTACAAATTTTAGTATTGAAATATTCTACATTGTACTGCCACGTTCAGCAAATAAATTGTATAGAGCCACTGCGAGAAGAACGGGCAAGAAACTCGGGGCCATTTTTTGAAACATCTATGTTATATCTATGTTATTAACAATGTGTTATTAGTTGGTTGTTCGTTTACTAATATGTTTCTAATATTGTATTTTATTCTTTTACGCTAGTTAAGAAACCATGGAGAGATAGAGCTCATGGTCAAGTTTTTCCTACTGCTTGTAACATTTTTTCTTATACGACCACATTGAGTGAAATATGTCTGTTTAATAAAATTAAGGGGGTTCCATGTATCCGATGTCAATAATATTACTGCGAACACTATTGTGGCAGTCAATCATAAAATAAATTTGATCAGAGAATTATTATCCACAATAATAATATTTTTCAAGAATTTTAACTTGTTAAATTGTGAAAGTTGCAAATGCTGATATAAAATATAATTTTTCACCTTACCTGATAGATATTGTAGATATTCTGTTTTTTTTTTTATGTATGTATACAATACACAGTTTGGGCTACATTTACGTTACTTCGCAAAACTCATTTCTTTTAATAACCTTTTCTAGTATAAACAATAATAAATAAATTGGCATGTTTCCTCTGCAGCGTTTGCACTGTGGTCAAAGGCTAGGTGGCGCTCAGTATCATCCGCAACTCAAAGGGCGCCGACAAAGAGCCGCCGCGGCGCGGTGCGGGCGGTATTAGCGGCCCGTTTGATGCCCCCACCCCCTCCCAGGGTTGTCAACTCTGGCCCTGACCTACGACAAAGCTCTCAATCAAGTTTAATTGCGTTTTAAGTAACCGTGCACTGATAATGGTATATTAATTGAATGCCTTTGATCTGTTTTATGTGATGCTTTATTGTATTAGCTTTTGTGTGTCATCTGTCTGAGAGGTAAATGAGTTTGGGGACGTTGTTCTTTTTTAATTGTATTAAAGTACATCAAATTTGTATTGAATCAACTGAATAGGTATATGAATAACCGTCTGTCTGTATAATTGATTACTTATAGAAGAGTAATTCGATTACAGATCTAGAAAAGCGAATGAAACAAGTACGGACCTTAGGGAAAAAATATTTGAACACAAAACATAAATGTAGCACTTTAGTATAGGATATTATTCTGTGTCTTCTATGTTTTTCACAAGCTTCAGTAGAGTTTTGATTTCAGGGTTGTATCAAAAAGATATGATAATTAAGATATCTTAATTATCATTAAACCGAGAACAAAATTACAACTCTAATGTTATGACTCTTCTTTGTTTATTTATACTAACGTCACAGACTAAATTATTATTACCACATCAACCAGGTACATTGAGGGGTTTTATTAAATTATTAAACGGTAAAACATCACTTGAGAGATTAGACCTTTTCATATACGTGCTAAGTGCACATCATATGATATCATCTCGTCTTTGTATCGTTGATGATGTACACAGAGAAATGGAGATATAATAGTCTGACCCGGATATTAGGCAAGACACTAGGACCTCGAACTTCTAATACGGTTATTCCGTCACTATGGACCTACAAAACAAGCATACTTTATATCAAATTATTAATTAAATAAATTGTTTCCTAGATATCCTCAATAGGTGACAGCCCTAAGGCGCACCCCCACAGCCGGGCTGGGCACAAAGTGAGTGTGTTACTCTTTAACCTGCGCGAATCGCGACCGGCTAAACTTACCACTCCGCTAAATAAAGTTAAAAGGCTCCTACAGCTTTGTCTCGGCTCGCCTTTGATGTGCGGGCGAGAACAACCCCCTACTTTCCTCCCCCCCACTACCCTCGCAAACAGTTTACCGCAAGCTGGAACTATTGCCCTTAATGCCTTTTCCGATTGAATGTGCCTCCCCCGATTGATTAGTGTGTAAGGAAATTCTAGGGAAAACGATCAAAGTGCTCGCTTTGATGACTGATTGATGTTATCCGTATCATTTTGATTTGATTCTGGTTTAATTATAATTTGAGAAGTATGGGTTCTTTAATCTCTAAGTGCTGGATGTAAGGTTTCTTTGGCTTCAACAAGCGATTCGAGTAATTATTGAATAATATATAACGTCTAAAATTACTTTGAAAACCTCAAAAATATAAAGAATGTTTCAAATTTGTGATTAGGCTAGGCCAAGGCGACAAATAAGACGACGTCACTTAATTTGTTACTTTTTAATGTAAAACTATAAATAATGTCTAACTCTAAATAAGCTTGCTTTGTTTTCCAATTGATCTTAGATAGTTTGCGATATTAAAGTTTATGAATAGTTTGTTAGTTGTAGTAGTTGTTTGTTGCATTATGAAGACTATAAAAAATAATTTGACTTTAATTAATTGTGATTTGTTGTAAAAGCGTTATTTTAGGTATGTAGGTACTTACGTTATTAATGAATAGATTCAGGCGTTACTTTGCGGAAATCCATATTTAATAATAACTTAAAAATATTTTAAGAAAACATCAAATTTATATTTTAATAAAACACTTAAAAAATAAAAATATATCTAGTGACAATTCCGCCCAATTTACCTGCTAACTTCTGATCCCGAAATCTTTCTCGATCGTGCGCTCGTAGAGTCAAGTCAAGACCTCCTGAGGATGCTTTGTGTAGAAGTGAAACGCCTCGAAAATTCTTCCGGTTTGGCTGCGTGGCGTTTGTGACGTCACGTCGGCTTAGCAGGAAAATTGGGCGGAATTGTCACTAGATATATTTTTATATATTTATGTGTTTTATTAAAATATTAATTTGATGTTTTCTTAAAATATTTTAAAAATATTTGTTATTATTACTTACGTTATTACTTATTACGTATGTCTGGATTGTCTGTGTTGTTATAATAAGGAACGAAACGTTTTCGTACAACATTTTAATTAATATGTTATGACTGATTTAGATTAAATAAACACTACTTAAAATAATATAACAGCATTCATGTTACCCACTGTACTGTATCCTATTGTAACATTTAACTTATTTTGGGATTCCTATATGAGTGGTTGGTATTCGTTCCGAATATAATATTAAGTACGACAATAAACAAAATATATTAAAACAAATAGAGACCAGTTCATTTTACTTTGTATATAATGATTTTAGTCTTAATATTTATATAGAAATTGATAAACAAACAAAATATATATACAAAAAAGAACGGCATCTTACATATACAGGGTTATTGGTTTGTTTGTTAGGACTAGCAGAAGTCAACCCTAAGAGGTTGTTAGCATTTTACCAATAACCCTGTATACATATACAGTGTAAGTAGGTACGTATATAAAACATGCGTGACGTAATATAGGTAAATTAAAGAATGCAGATTCATACATATTTAAAATGGAACATTTTTATGGTAGCCCAATTTTATTTCCCTTGCGGACGAAAATATAAGGATTGCTTAATGGTTGATTACTTCAAAAGTTATATTGAAGTGATATTTTGTTTTGATGTCCCATTGGAACTTGAATGTACCTACAACAAAGAGGCAATTACTTTTATCTTCATTGCTTTACGTAAAACAGGTATAATTAAGTTTAAAAGTTGTGTAAATATTTAAGTAATCGGTGAATGGTGGGCGAAATGAAAGGACGAGAGCTTTGATGTTGGCAACTTGTAAAACCAATCACGCAGTATTATTTCCTTTTAACTCGGGGTCCCTTTTCATACAGAAATTTACTTAAAGCCGTCTTTGATAAACTATTACCAAACAAACGTCAAAGAACTGTTTTATGAAACACGTAGGGAAATTATTTTGTCAAAGGGAAAGATCGAATGGACAAAACGTATAAGTATTATATCTGGGAGTGAAAAGTTTAATGTGTAAGTAGCTATTTATATCACAAAGTATTTTTTGTAATCATCGGTTTGCTACTGCACGCTGGCATTGTCCACGTTGTGGTAGAAAAATAAACATATATTGTGTCTTTGAAACCCCCTTACGCTGCGCTGTATCAACAATCTTGTGGATTATAATTCACTCGCGCGGGTCGCTCGAAGAGCACCACACACATTGAAAAAAAAAACAACATCTGTCGAGCAATGAAATCAGAATCAAAAGTCTTGTAGAATGAATATCCTTAAATGATGATATAGAGACCATATTTCGTGCTGTATATGGAATGGATTGTAGCGAATCACTAAGGCATATTTTAGAAATCAACATATTAACTTTACCAAGTCTTTATATTCTTGGAAATATATTGTAAGCTCGAAAGAACTTAAGTAAATTTAAACAAAACGGCGACCACCACAATTATAACACTAGGAATAATAAAATAGCCGTAGCAGGTTTTAGATTGGCAAACAAATAAAACTTAGGTAATGTGTGCGACGTTATACTACAATTACTAAAAATATTACAGTTCTCATAGAAGGTAAACTCAAGCTACATGTAAAAGTGGTTTTTATTAAAGAGCGTATTAAAAAATTGGTTATAATTGGTATAATCCACGTCTTACCTTATAATAAATATTGTTATTAATATATAATATACTTGTGTTACAAAAAAATATTTATTAGAATAAGCATTTCAATTCAACGGGACAATGCCAACTTGTAGTGGGCTAGAGCATTTGGTTTGCCTATGAGTCTAAATGCTTTTATTGTAGTAGCTGTAGTGTTGTATATAGTTTGTAGTATTTTCTTAATAAAGGGTATGCCTTTATTAACAAAATACTACAAACAAAAAGCGAAACGCCGGTAAAAAAAAGTTACAAATTATTAGAGTAAATACATATAAAAAGAATGGCCCGATTTTCTTGTCTGTTCTTGTTCTCAAAGTGGCTGTATACCATTTTAGCTGAACGAAGTGGCAGTAGAACATTTTTATAGAATAATTTCGTAATTTTCCTTCATAAGAGCAGCGGCCAAAATCGGATAAATGATTTTGTTTTTGATCCTCCTGCGGCCCAGAGAAGTTGTGGTATAGTATTCACTCACGCAGGTTGCGTGCGTTGCGACACAGCGAACCATGTACATTAGAAAAGTGTTCGTCCCAATTAAATAAAAACAAGATAAATTAGCGCAATCAAGAAGGATCCAAAAAAAATATGTGGCTTGGGAAATTCTCACGCACTTTCGTTTTAGAACTTAGAGAATTATGAAAATTTAATATTTATAGCAATGAAAACAGCACAATATATCACGAGGCTCAGATTAAAATGCCCTTTCACCATGCAAATGATTTATAAAATTAAATTATAAAACATACTCGCATAACGGACATGATTGAAAATTAGTACCTTTTTTATGATAAAACTGGGTATTTAGCCTTATTCAAAAAACGATGAACGGGGCATGAAGTATGCTTAGCCGTTCTTAATCGATCAACTAAGCTAAGCAACGTCCGCTGCGGTCAGGAGTTGGATGGGTGACCGCTAGTGACATTACTACTGAGCGCTTCCGTGCTTCGGAGGGCACGTTAAGCTGTCGGTCCCGGTTGTTGTCTTACGATAGGTTTCGGCAGCTGTCCTTGAGAGCCAGTAATTCTAGTCTAACTTGAACGACATCTTCGACCACATCATCACTTACCATCAGGTGAGATAATGGTCAAAGGCTAGCCTATCAGCTATAAAAAAAACAACACACGTTTCGATCGAGTTGCATCGACAATGGTCACAACTGGACTCACCTGCTTCGGAAATTAATACAAATCGCGAATGTTAAATAACATGTAACATGTTTGCATGGTGGAAGGGCATTTTGCGAATGCCCGCCAGGCTAGCGACCACCCTCAAGTAGAAAGTCTGTCGCCAAGTACCGAAAGGTGTGTTCCGGCAGTAGTCCTTGAGAGCCAGTGAAATTACAGGCACAATGAGACTTAACAGCTATGTCTCAATGTGACGGGCGCAGTGCAATTAGTGAGTTGCCATGGATTGCAACTGTTATAGGCAGAGGTTAGTCCACTTAACATCAGGTGGGCCTCGAGCTTGTTTCGTCACAATAACATAGCCTGTTTGCAAAATATCATGCTGTATAACTGAAACTAATACAATATGTATGTATGTATTTATTTATTATATTTTAGGCAGTTAAACCCAATAAATCCGAGTACGGGTGCAACTTGATCTTCTTATATTTCTTGCACTATGGCGCGATATAGAAACGAAGGTTTCGGCACAAGTTTCGTTTAGATCTTTCTTCATAACATTAACAATCGTAGATAAAACTTGTTACTTATCTATAAAAAACGTAATTATATTAATATAATTGATATAAACATTAATAGGCCACAAAGTATCTGTACTTAAATTTTGAGTAGGTTAAGTACCATAATTCAAAATTCGTCCTAATAGGCCCATTAGTCCTTATTTAATATTCCTCGTTGTAACCTAACCGGTATGTATGATGGAGAACGCGATAAAGTGCCGTGCTGACCAATTACGTGTTTTTGGTGTTCATTGCACTTGTTATAAATGTTTCATAAACCCCTTCAATTACTAGGGGAAGGGAGACTGCTACATATCCATCTTCATAAAACAAAAAACATCAGGGGGCCGTTCCAAGGCTCAGAGTGTAGTTGTTTGGTTGTTTTAACTTACTCACGACCCGGTGTTTTATAACCTCAAATATCGATTTTTGGTGGGGAACTAGTAAAACATATAGACGTTTAATAATTAAAATGCAGTAACTACAGCTCCCTGCAAAATACAAAAGAGTGCCTATAATTCTCTCATAAAGAAATGTCAAGGTCATGTTAGTTCTACTCGAAGGTTGTGGACGTTAGAGTGAAAAGTTGCACTCCGAGTGCGCTCTAACCAAGGTTCGGAACGGCCCTCTGTAATACCAAAAAGACGTATGATTCACTTAAGAGCTGGTTACAAATCAAAATGGATTCAAATAGATTGAAAGTTTGTGAGAGTATACTTTGAATAATTACTTCCTATACTTGTATACCTATATAAAAAAAATATTTCGTTTGTTTCAGATATAAATTTCAGTCATAAATACTTCAGAAACAAAAATGCAGCGGCAGTAAGCTGCAACGCAGGTAAGCTTAACCATTTAAACTCTTATTATTCAAGAGCATTGACGCATGCTAGGCATAAATATAGACATTTTTCGGATGGATAAGTTATTGGAAAAAATGTTGTATACAAAAAGCATATAGGTTTATTTTTAGTATGTTAAAAACACATAATAAAAACAACACAACAGCTTTATTACGACATCTAGCGGCAGTCTGCGTTACTATTATGCTAATGAGAATGTCGTGACGTGTTTCATCGAAGGACGTTTAGTGTTGTGGGGTGTTTGCTTTGCGAGGTTAGCTTTGGTTGCGTGCTTGTGTCGTCCTTGACTTTTCATGATGTCAACAGATGGCGTTATAATTTCGATGTCGCACCGCACGCAACATCGCTTGTGGTAGCGAGTGTGGGCGGGCGGTCATCTGTCAAACGAAACGTCAAAAATCAACCTGCTGTAAGCTGTTTGTGATCGACGAACGAACGTTTATTATTTATTTGCCAAGAAGTTTTCAAGTTGATGTCTTTCGCTATCTTTTGGAGGATCTATCTAAACAGTGGTAACCAGTGAGGGTTTTGATTATCGTGTGTAGTTTAATTCATTACAATGCTAAAAATACAATTCTTCCGGGGTTTTAGTTTGTTATCTTGAGTTAATCATTTTATTACCAATATTACTGTGCTCTTAGTTTGGAACTGAATAACGTGTGCTGTCAAGAGTAGTAGACAGTTAATTTTACACCTTAGCTTGAGAACAACGACGCTGGTTTTACGATCAGGGCCTTTGTTTACATCATGTTTCCTGTGTTTACTCTCGTCATCTTCAATGAAAAGTTATCAGAATTGGTACACATACACGCACAGTGACGCTTATTAGACGTGCCTTTTAAAATTCATTAATTTTTTGTCTCTCATCATCTAAAGTATCTTTGCAAGGAAATTCTAAACTCCTTGAATTTACTAAAAAAACAATGAGGTAGGTAAATAAAATCACACATGTTTGGAATTATCAATGTTTTATTAATCATGGTAAATGTGAACTAATCACCTAATCCCTTCTGTTTATGATTTCTTTTAAAAATATCTACTTAATATACAATTACTAACACATTTGAGATGTTGATGGAACCATACCACAGCAATGGTCTGGTATTGATTTCATATTTATATCAAACCCTATCATAATACAGCAACACAATATGCAAGGGCCGGAGCTTGATCCGAACCCCATTGTGTTGAGAACTCCGACTCGGAGAACGGATCTCTCACTCGGAACATTGCTCTAGAGCTGTGCAGTCGTATCCTCTAAATAATAGATTTATTCACCTTAAAATATTAATATCAAGTTATTGAAATATAATTCTATAAACTACACCACTTACACTGAATTGTTTGCATACACAATGAACATGGTAAGGTCCTATTATGTTTTTTTCCTTACCCTATTAGATGCTTTTTTTCCATAACTTATTGAACTGTGAAGTTATGATTTTAATTTGTTTTGGCATGTTCATATTATAAGACATCCCTAGCACCATGATAAATTTATGATTGAATAGAGAATATGTATGTTTTTTATTAAAATATTTTTTTGCTGTTAGTTGGTTATGTTTTTTTATGATTAGGAAGTTAGAAATTTGATATTTTAATAGATTATATGAAAAGAATCTTTGGTTTATGGAAGTTTAAGTTATAGATGTACCTATATCAATATAGTGTCAGCCATGATGTTTCCTGCCTAATACCGATCGATGTGGTAGACTCTTGACTTCGGCACACTCTCTCATTTTTTCTTGCTGTCCCGTTCCAACTTATACAAATGATATCTAGTACAAGGTATGATCCTTATTGTTTGCCATATTGATTTTTTACAGTGGCTTGTGCGACTTGGCACGCAAGCGTTGTTGGTTAGTGATTTTAGGGTGCGCTTGGGGTTTCGTAAGAATATTGTTATGGTGAATTTTGCTTTTACAATAGCGTTTATGACTATGGTTATTGAGTTTATAGCTTGGAGTTATTTAATTATATCTAAATAAGCTAGTATTAAAACTGATTGAATATGAAGTATTAATATGACTGAGATATGAATACCAGTATTGATGTAACTATGGACTGAAAAATAACATACTTATTATGCTATATTATGTTATAATATAGATCTATTCTACCTTGCATTAAACAAAATATCCTTGTTCCTTCTTCCATATGAATGTTGATATACTTAGTTATTTTAAAAGATCTTTGTGCTAGTTTGAGTCTTGGTAATTTGAAACTAGTCACGCTGTATACATAACACATATAAAGGTATTAATATTTGCCTTAGTAGACATATTATGTGCTATTGTATAAAAATCATATCCCCCCCATATTGGGGAGGCTGTGTTCAGCAGTGGACTATACGGCTGATACAGTAATAGAAATTTAGAGTTGAAGGCATATATTTGATGGTTTGTAACATGATATATCAACATCAAGTGTAATTTGAACAAAATAAAGATTAAAACAATAATGTGAAATTTGAAATAAGTACAATACTGCTCCTATTTAAACCTATAAAATCAAATATAAGGTTTTGGCAAGAATATTGGCATTGCAGGGAAAGAAGATTATGTTTTTTTCTTTTTTAATATTGTTATGTGTGAAATAACGCCTGCTATGCGGATTCCATTACAAAATTACAAATATACGAGAGAAAAATGATGTCTTGTTAGCTCAATTGGTTAGAGCATACCCCGACTCAAGAGGTGGATGGACGCGGGTTCGAATCCCGCACATGACTTAATTTTTTCATCTCGTATATTTGTAATTTTGAAAAGAAGATTATCAGTTTTCTTTCCAAAATTGTATGAAATTTATGTTAATGTATAAGTGGTTAGGTATTTTTTTATGTTTAATAATAGTAATTGTTTGTGGTACAGGTGGTGTCTCGCCATGCAGCGCGCGGGTGGGACAAGGGCCTGTGCGCCATGAGCCAAACTCCTATAGGCGGCCACCCGCAAGGTAACTACCACTCATAAATTGCTTTTTTTATTAATAGCTTTAGCCTACCGTCGTACCAGCAGAACTTTGCTGTATCGAGCTCTCTCGGGAGTCGGGAGTATAAAAATAACGGTAGGAATCATTTAGACACTGTAGCATTTATAATACACAATAGTTTCCGCTCGCAGCTATATATATTAGGTCCTTACATATGAAATTGGCGTTTTGTATGGGAGGAACAAAAAGTCGAATATTTTTTAATATAATATATTTAATTAATCAAAGTATGAACCATTATTTTCTATGCACTTTTACTAAAAAAAACCAGTCGGACGGGAATCAATAAAATCTTTGAAGGCGATTTGGACTGCCCCATCGGAGTTGAATTTTTTCCCTTGCAAGAAGTTATCCAAATTTCGAAAAAAATGGTAATCTGTTGGAGCAAGGTCCGGGGAGTACGGAGGATGTCTTAGACTTTCCAATTGAAGCTCTTCTAATTTAGTAGCCGTCTGTAGCGCAGTGTGTGGTCTAGCGTTGTCGTGAAGCAGCAGTGGCGTGGAGCGATTGACCAGCCTAGGTTGTTTAGCCGCTAGCTTTTCCATCATGGTTTGCAATTCCTGACAATAGACATCAGCCGTAATAGTCTGGCCAGATTTGAAAAAACTGTAATGAACAATACCGGCACTAGTCCACCAAACGCTTACAAGTAACTTTTTTGGGGTTAATTTTCGCTTGGGGCAGGATTTGGCTGGCTGGCCAGGATCTAACCATTGCGCTGAGCGCTTCCGATTATCGTAAAGAACCCATTTTTCATCACAGGTAATGATTCGGTTTAAAATACCTTCATTATTGTGCCGGTTTAGTAATGTAACGCAGCAGTCGACGCGCGTTTGCCGGTTTGTTTCAGTCAATTCGTGAGGTACCCACTTTTCAAGCTTTTTAATCTTCCCAATTTGCTTCAAGTGAATTAAAACAGTTTTATCACTAACATTGCAGCCTGCAGCTAACTCGGCCGTGGTTTGCGATGGATCCGCTTCCACAATAGCCTTCAACTCTTCATTATCAACTTGAGTCTCAGGCCGTCCACGGGGCTTGTTCTGCAGGTCGAAATTTCCAGATCGAAAACGTTGGAACCAAAAACGAACTGTGTTTTCTTTTGCAACACGACCGCCATACACATCATTCACCCTTCGAGTTGTTTCCGCAGCACTAGTGCCACGGCGGAACTCGTACTCGTAAATAATGCGATATTTAAGGTTTTCCATTTTGTAAAATGTGTGACGCAAACAGAAAAAAACAGAAGAAAAAAAACAAATGAATGACGATCATCGAAGCACAAATACATGAGTCTATAGCTGTACAAATTTGAATTTGGAATTCCTTACCAAAGAGGAGAAATTCGTGATTAAAGTGGCCAGTACGAAAAACGCCAATTTCATATGTAAGGACCTAATATTTATATGAATAGTATCTTGTGTAGCTATTTACTATTGTAATATACCAAACAGACAGACGTCGGGTTTACGATCAGTAAGTGTTCGGACCAAAAGATAAAAACTACTCAAAATTCATATAAAACAATTTAAAATTTTCGCAAATTGTGATTAATGATCGTAATTAAATGTATTCGACGAATTATAAATTCTCGAAATAATTCCACTATTCGAATCATAATTACACTACTAATATTGTAAATGCGATAGTATGTGAGTGAGGTTTTTAATGCGTTCGTTTTTCTTAGCGTTGTAACTGCTGAACCTATTTGGATGAAATTCGGAATATAGATTCCAATAGATCCGAAGCAGTATAGCTCAGTGGCATTGGCTATGGACTACCATGCAGCAGGTGCATGGTTCGAATCCCGCCGCGGGGTAGAGCTTCACCGCATGGTGGAAGGGCATTTTGCAAATGTCCCCTGGCTAGCGACCACCCTCAACTAGAAAGTCATGAAAGGTGATTTATTTAAAAATAGATTATGTTACTGGCTATTATGTAAATGTTTTTATAGTTTAAAAGAGTTTATAGACCTAAATGACAAAAATACTTTTTAATATTTGCACGCCTGCATGCAGGCAGAATACTAGAACGAATATTACTAGCCATAGTGTTTAAGATCTTTTTATGACTATGTATTCTTGTAAATAAATGATTGATTTGATTTGATTAGAAAATCTGTCGCCAAGCGCCTAACGGTGTGTTCCGGCAGCAGTCCTTGAGAGCCCGAAATGACAGGTACAGGAGACTTCACAACTATGTCTCAAGGAGACGGGCGCAGTGCAATTCGTGACTTGTGACGAAATGCATCTGTAGGCAGAGGTTAGTCCGCTTAACATCAGGTGAGCCTCGAGCTTGTTCAGTCACAATAACATAAATAAAGATAGTTTAGGTTCTAGATTAAACCATCACTACATCATTGTCTAGGCGGTAGTTAATTTAAAAGTAAATGTGACCGTTGTGTCAAACATTATATTAAAAACACATCAAATTCATAGACGACGGCGTTCTTTATACGATTTTTAAGAGTCATTGAACGCGACCATCCTTGAAATTGACGACGTACGATTGGCTACCAGACCAGTGAAAACGCGGGACGCAACTAGTTTAATAATAATTTTGCCAAAATTTCATGCACACCGAGCGACGTCAGAAACAATGAAACCTATAACTTTTTTTTTATTTTTTTTATTTTAACTTTTTAATTCTTAGCTTAACGCCTGCTTTGTAATTTGATTTAATTATTAAGCACCTTTACCATTAATAAGAACGCAAGGATGAATTTAAAGTCACTGCACCACGGCACCTCAGATTTGCAGAGTATGTCGTGGCTCCAGGGGCGAATGGTTTAGGGTTCAAACCATGTTCGTCGCTATACTACTAACTAAACTTACCTTGCACCTGTTACCCTTACTTAGGCTATCAACTAATAACTTATAGTAAACCCATCCATCAAAAACGAAGTTATCCAACTCTTCATGCATAAACATTTGAATTTTCAGCTAATCGAATATTTGAATTGGTACTCGTAAGTAGACTACCTAACCCACTTACAATCGTTGGTTCTTTATATGAACGTCATCTAGCATATAAAAAACCATTACGGGTTATAGTCTCGTAGGGGTAGGCTGAGGTGTCTAAACAACACCCACGTTTTCTGCCCACCCCGGTAGATGGCGATATGTTCGCCCGCTATTACAAACACATGTGCCGAATCTTGTGTATTACACAAATATTATTATGTATATAAAATAAAATGTTAAAATATGCTAGAATAAACCTACCATTCAGTTTCATAACGGATGAAAGGATTTGACAAGGATGAGACGACTGCCCAATTGTTTTGGCGCTCTGTTAGTGATGAACAGGGGGAACAATATCAGATAATACATAAAATATGTCAGCAAGTCGCAAGTCATTCATACTTACATAAAACATTTTTGAACGTTTTTGAACTTATGGCCATTTTACAAAATTATATTGTAACAGTTTCATGAGAATAATCAATACTAGCGTTGGAATTTATCATACGCACAAACTAGAGACGGCTTTGGGATCGCAGTGTAAGATGGCAGTTCTTTAGAAGGTGCGGCTGCCCTCCTTCCAGTATTTTTCCCTTAGTCGCCTCTTACGACACCCACGGGATGATATTGGGAGGTGCAATTCTAACCCGGCACCCGGGGGGAATTATGGCAAATACCCCCTTAATAGGGGAGCCTGTTTTCAGCAGTGGACAAGTCGGCTGTTACAGTACAGTACAGTACAAACAATAGATACGACACTTGTAAAATCAGTTATCTCTATTATGTGCTTAAGATTTGCATGATGGTAGGGAGAGCCAGTAATTCCAAGTTAGCCTGAACAACATCTTCAATTGCATCACACAATATCTGGTGAGCTAGGGGCTAGCAGGCTAGACTATGAAAAAAAAAATTGTAACAGCACACTCAAAAGTTATATACTCGTATATAACACGCATACAATTATGTTCTAAAATATTTTTTGAAAAAATCTTTACCGGCTGATACAGTAATAGCAAATCGTATGTTTTTTTTTCTTATTGAATCAGTTAAATGTACAATAATATTCATTTTTGAAATGAAATAGCGTACAGGCCTATACCACTGCACTAACAGTGTAATTTTTTGTATTAAAGCCTCTGCTCAGCTATCGCTTCGTCATAATTATGAAACTGTGCCAATGTATTTTGATGTGTGTTAGTTTACCTTTACGTTTTTTATTCCCTCAGGTTGGGAGCACAAGCTCGCTGACAGGACGTCGCTGCCGCCCGCCTCTGGTGAGGAGAGGACCAAGTCTCACTCTAAACATGTGTTCGCACAACCACATCTGTCCAAGTAAGTATACACACGCAGACTACTGCATCAGCCGGATTCGGCCGTAACGTCCAAGCACGAAGCTATTTCAGAGTCAAAAAAATATTTGTAATGTTATATAACATTATATATGGATAATTTGATGTTGAGTTTAGATTACATTTATCCTGGTTTCAGGAGCTAAAATATAAATGTAACTCGATATAAATATTATATTCTTGACTCGATAATCGTGCACACTTTTTAGTATTGCGGGCTGTTGCACCGCAAAACTAGACATAATAATAATTAATCATAATTTCTAAATATTATTACAAGCACTATCGCGTGCTAAGCGAAAATATATTTAACAAATTATTGGAGTACAAAATTGTATGCCCAAAGCGGGAATCGAACCCGTGTCCTCCGATATCACGTCGATGCCTAAACCTCCTCAGCTTTTTGTTATTTGTTAAATTAATCATAATCCGAGAGACATAACCTCCACTGTTGAACTAAGGCTTTATTCATTAGAGGGGGTTTGCCATAATCCCCAGCTTGGCAGGCGTCTTGGGGTACGTAGTTCTTGATAAGACCTGTAATATTTTCCTTCGTCGTCTCTTACAATTCCTAGTGAATAAGTGGCTATCTCACTAAAGTATCCTGCGTAATTAGTTTGTGATAGTAATAATTAGGTTAGGTTATGACCTGTCGAACTATATTTTTGGGCGATGCCCCGTCCACCCACTGGACTTTCCCACTGGTGGGTGGACGGGGAATTCAAGTTTCCCCCTCCACCCACTGCACTAGAGTTGGAAACAAATCAACTGCTTCATCGATATTACAAATAATAGTTTTGCTATTTGATTACCTACTCTGAAGAAAGGCCTTAGACGTGACAGCTGTCAAAGTGACAGTTGATGTTGCAGTTTTCAGTTTCGTTTGTTGTTTGGGATTTTTTAAACCAATCAATAATCGAAATAGAAAAATGTCGAAGTTCAGAGGTACACCCGTGATCAATAGTCAACAGTACCTGGGCGGCAGACTGATCACCGTTGGGCATCGATGAAAACGGTGGTCCCTTAGACATAATGCTTTATCAATTTATGGTTCCCAAAGTGTTAATTTCTGGTTCGGGCTTTTCCCTTAATATTAAACGCCGCGCCGCCGCCGCGCGCCGGCCGCATTATTTTCTGCACTCTACTGACAGTTGTATGGTGTCGCGTCTTTCACTTGTTTACGAGTCACGTCACATAACTTCTTTTTGGCGGTAAAATTTGCATTTTGTACTGGGCTGTTTTAAATTTTTGTGTATATTTCATTCTATGTCTGATGAAGTTTACAAAAGACTAAAACATACTTGCATATTCGAGTATACCCAAGATTGTTTTGTACAAGTTATAGTATTAAGTAGGTGGGTAAGTATAGAGCGAGGTGTCGTGTTCCAGGGTGGGCATGGTATGGCGCGAGCAGACGGAAGGGTCGTCGGGCTCGTCGGCGCGCTCGCCCGCCTCGCCGCCCTACATGCGGTGGGCGCGCACTCTGCACGAACTGCTCGAGGTATGTCGAATGGGATACCCACCTTACCCATCTAGTACCCACTTCTTAAACAGGGGCAATGATACCTCTGCTATTATTTCTTACATAGGAAAAATATATATTAAAAATATCCCGAAATTTGTTATTTATATACTTTGACGTTTTTGTTATAAATGTGTGTCGTAGTTAAATAAATGAAGTGAGTCTTAAAAGCAACATATTTTGTTCCCAATCTGCGCTTAGAATGCTTCCTCAAAGAGTGCTCGCCTGCATCCGATTGCAACCATTGAGTTGACTGGCGATAATTATGTGTGTAATGAAATCAATCATATTGAGATATATACTTTAATAATAAAATAAAATACGAATATAGCATATATTCAGAAAGTTATTTAATTGCGCCAGAAACTACCTAACAACTGAATGAAAGTAGAAAAATGTTATTTAATGATTATCCAATAAAATATATTTAAATATTTTTTAGCAGAAAATGCTCTTCTAAAGCGCAATTGAACCCCCATTTGTGAAGCAATGATAGCCGAGCAGTAATAGCTATGGAATGCCGTGCAGCAGGTCCTTGGTTCGATCCCAACCGCCGACGCCGGCTTTAGCTTCATCGCATGGTGAACTTGATGGGCAAAATATTGAAGTGCCTTATACATATAACAGGGAGGTGCGGCTTCGATACCCGCTCGATCACGATACGTACCTACTGTGATCCTTTTACAATCATCCAATGGAATATTCAAAGTATGTTTTCCCCAGGTTTTAGCCTGCACCTGAACTTAATGAAATCTCTAACTGCCTCTGCGTGGTGGAGTGGTTTAAGAATGACAGTAACGAGTGTGGAACTGTGAACATTATATGCCATTGTTAATATAGGTGTAGTTACTCCTCCCCCCTTCCCTTTGTATATCCGGTACTAGTTTAAGAGTATGTTTTATTGCCTATTATATTGTTTGGTTTATGTTCAGGACGCAGAGGGAGTCCGTTTGTTCCGCAAGTTCGTTGGCGGCGCGGGCGGGCTGCACGTGGACCGACTCAACTTCTACTTCGCGGTGCAAGGGCTGCGGCAGGAGGCCGACTCCGGCAAGATCCGGCAAGTCGTCTCCGCTATATACAAGTAAGTCAGCACAGTAATAGGCAGAAAAACTGAGACTTTAGTGTAAGATGCTAGACAGGCTTAAACCTAGAATGGAAACTAACAATCTCAAAGACAGCAGCTGGTACTTAAAATTATGGCGTCAGATTTTCTACTGTGGGGTGGTAGCAAATTTTTTTAGGAGCGCTCTTAGCTATGTTTGCTAAGCTGTTCTTAACTGATCAGTAAAGTTAAGCAACGTCCGGCGCGGTCATGAGTTGGATAGGTGACCGCTAGTGACATTACTACTGAGCACTTCCGTGCTTCGAAGGGAACGTTAAGCCGCCGGTCCCGAGTGTTGTCTTAGGATGGCAGTCGTTATAGCATGGTGGTAGAGCTTCTTGCGAATGTCCGCTAACTACCACCACCAAGTAGAAAATCTATCGCCAAGTACCTAACGGCGTGATCCGGCAGCTATTCTTGAAAGCCAGTTATTCTAGCTTAGCCTGAACAACATCTTCGACCACATCATCACTTACCATCAGGTGAGATAGTGGTCAAAGGCAAACAACACTATGCGGTGAAACCAAAACCAGTGTCGGTTGGTGGACCGTGGTGTGACCAGGTGGATCTCCTGTCGGCAGTCCATAATCATTGGCACTGGGAGATTATTGCTCGAAATGTTGATTTTTAGGCTAACATAACAGCACTATAATACCTAAATACATATACCTGCTTAATACTTGTTGTCATCATGTGCCTGTAATTTAACTGGCTCTCAAGGACTTCTGCCGGAACACACTTTTAGGTGCTTGTTGACAGATTTCTTCTTGAGGGTTGTAGCTAGATAAGCCAGCATTTGCAAAATGCCGTACCATACGGTGAAGTGCGCCGGCGACGACAAACCGACGGTGGGGATCGGACCTGAGGTACGGCAGACCATAGGTATTACAGCTCGGCTATCATTTGTTAGAAAATAAAAAAGTACAGCTAAGAGATTACTGTACGCCAAACAAAGTCAATTGATGTGTCAAGGAGAAATTCTATGGTATGTCAGGAATATTGGAGGTCTATTGCAGGCCTGCATCTCCTAAATTATATATAAACTGAAATCTTACACATATCTCTGTTTTAGCTTCAGCTTAGGTGAAAATAAAATGTTCAAACCGTGATAAAACTTTTGTTTATAAGGCCTTTGACTACAGACATTTCTACTCGACCGCCCCTTCATATATTTTTTGAGTGTAGTGGCAAATACTACAGCTTACCGGGGCGATAATATTTTATTGTTATACTATATTTAATATCATTAGAATTTAACACCCACACAAACGATGCGTAACCGTACAAATGCGCATGTACCGTGGAGGGGCGCGCCGTCGTGATTGAATAGGTCTGTATAGTCTACTAAGAATTGGAATTTTGACAGATTTCTCCGCAAGTCTCAGCTAGCGATGCCTGAAGAGCTGAAGCAGCAAGTAAAGCAAGGCCTCAAAGATGGCATCAACATCGAGAAGACTATCTTCGACAATATGGAACAAGAGGTATGGTATTAGAAGTATATTTTGTTTGACGAGCTTTACGGAAAATTACCATATGTGACGAAAACTATAAAAAGCCTTAGGACGTCACTTGCGTCACGGGCCTCACATAAAAGACGTCACTTTATTAAATTTTATTATAAAATATATTTAATGGAACAATAAATATTCAAATACTAAAAAATATAAGTTAATAAAATCAAAACTTTGCTTCCTTATGGTCAATTGGAGATACTTTCCTAAAAACAGTCTAATAATCTATTTAGTTTTTACAAACAAATTGACATGAACCTATTTAATTATTGTTGCAAGTTTCTTGTTATTAGGATTTCTTTGAAAGTGCTAAGACATCGTACTTGCACTGCGTTACGTGTTTATTGTACCGGTAATGATAACATGTTTTTTTTTATATTTAATTATCGCACTAGACTCGTGGTCCGTACTCTTTTTAGATTTATTTTTATTTTATTATATTAACTAGTTTTACAATAACATTCCCCAATCATCAATTACCTGCTATTTACACTTAGATGGTGGTTAGTGTAAGGTGTTATATCTTAAAAACTAAGTGAGTCCATATATATCATAACATGCTTAATTCTAATTTATTCTTAAATTAACCCAAAATAAATGTTATTTAAATTTTTTCTTAAACTATAGTTAATGATAGCATGTTGATTGTGTTCAGGTGACGCGTGCCATCACGGAGACGACGTACCAAGCGTTTCTACGTTCGGAGGCGTACGTCCACTACGTGAGTGCAGCCACGCAGCCTCTCTCCTCTCCCGACGGGTCGCCGCCGCAGCCGAGGCGTGAGGTACTTCCATACACTGCAATCTGCACTACACTGCACATCACATGTACACTGACGTCACAATGACGTACGTCACTTTGACAGCACGGCCACGCAGCCTCATTGCACTCTTAACACTGCACTCTTAGTGTGTCTCACCAATCTTTTTAGACACACAAACGGCTGCTATCACCATCCATTCCTCTTGAAATGTATCAATGTAAACTCGTCATCATAATAAAATCTAATGCGTTTTTTAAAATACGTATATTGCGTTGTCACTATGGTTGATGCACATTCATATGTACACGATCCTAATTTAATCAGTCTACTATTGTGATGGTAGTACCGAGTTATCGTAATAATAACCGTTGTGGTGAAAAAATTTAGTATGTGTCTATAATGGCCCCGAGTTTCTTGTCCTTTCTTCTCGCAGTGGCTCTATACAATTTATTTGCTGAACGTGGCAATACAATTTAGAATATTTCAATACTAAAATATGTAATTCACCTTCATACGAGCGTCGTAGACGCCTAAATTGAATAAATGATTTTGACTTTGACTTAAATAACTGCTCTGAACAATCGAACACCTCTACTCACCCATATGCCTGTACAGGTTTGATAGTATGATAACCCAAATACGACGAAGAAAACTAACTGGCGGCGACGGCATTTTGGTGATATTGAGGATGTAGTGAATCGTCCTTCAGGCTGTGTTGTTCCCCAGGTGGTAGGCGGCGGTGGTGGCGGGTTGCTGGCCACTGTCCCCGAGGGGCAGGAGTTGGGGGGCGGTGTGGGGGTGGGGGCGGGGGGAGGGGCGGTGACGGGGGCGCGGCTGACGCAGAGCGCGCTGCTCGCCACGCAGTCCCGCCGGCTGCACTCTGACATCGCGCCGTGAGTATACATTAATGTGCATTACATATTATTGTGTAGTATGTAGGTATCGTTATATCTCACTTTCATTACAGTAGAGTAGTAATTACGTTAGTGAATCCAATGCTAATGTTGCTTGAAAAATCACCATATACCTATCGTTTTATTTCTCATTTTAAAGTAGCAGCGTGGTGTTACCGCTGTTATGGACGTCACTGTTACGTCTCAATTGACGGTTGACGTAACTGTGACGTGACGTTACAGCTCCCGGACCTCACAGATAACGCTTAGAACGCGCGTCTACTTAAATCTCAAATTTAATTCGATATTAGCTAACGTGTTAATATCACTACTTGATCATTATATCGATTGTATCAACCAACGGTAAATAAGATTCTAGTTAGTTCATAACTCGAATCGAAATTTTAATTGAAATTTATGTGAGTCCATCGAAGGTCTATCGGTTTCAGACAACATTATCTTTGTGGAGATGGCGATAATTTGGAAGCTTGGCAGAGTAGAATAAATAATTTAAACTGTTTAACATATAAAAAACATATTTTAAATATTACTTGAACTTGATTGATTTTTCGACAGTGTGTAAAAAAAGTATTTAATACTCCAAATCAGTTATTTTTTACTGTGCTCGGTAAATGGTGTTTGAAACCTCTCCTACCCCTTCGGGTATATAAAGACGTAATTATATATTGTTTTAACAGATGACACTTTATCTGTTCCTCATAATAACTGTTACTAACGTAAGTTTAAATCAAGTCACTTACCATCAGGTGAGATAGTATTCAAAGGCTAACCTGTCAGGCATAAAAAAAAAAAAAAAGTTATTGTCTGAACAAGAAAATAAAAATTAACAGCCTCCTTTTGGATATTTCATTTGATCAAGTTCGTCGTAAATAAACGTAAATACTTAAAAATCTGTACAAAATTTGTTATATCTATGAAGCCAAACCTCTATTATCGCCTTTCCAATTGTTTCTGATATGTCAGTAAATTTATTGTTAAACTCTAGAACTGAGATTTTGTTATGTGATTTGGGCCTTTTGGTATTAGATATGTACAAAAGCATTTAGACACTTACTGTGTTAATTGGATCTTGACAAAATTTTGTAATACTAGGCCTTTTTTGATAAATCTGCAAGGACAGTTAAATACTGACATGTCCAACATATTCTATAGATAGACTTATCATATTGTGTGACCCCTTAGCGACGCATGAGCAGAGATCCAAGCACTTTTTAATTCCTAATTTTAATTTGAACGTGTGCCAGTTGCTTGCAAGTTATGATAACGGAAAATTAAATTGGATTATAGTTAGCTGTGAGAAAACTCATGTTGAAATTTTCGACGCCGTTTGTGTGTTAAAAACCTGTGGTTTGTTTTACAAAAAAGTTTAAATATTGACGCCCAACGATCCACCAAACCGTATTGACATCGCCTCAACTCAATTCGTTCAGTTTTCTTCATATGGAGCTGCATTCTTCTAAGCAGTCTTATCAACGCTGTACTGGCGTCGCTTGGACTAGCGACAAGCTCGGAAGTAGTCATGAAAACGAGACATGGCGACGTTGATACGGTGCCGGGGCTAAAAGACGTCATTTATCTTAAACATTTTTAAGTTTTTTTTTTAATATATATATGTAATATATAAAGTTCATAACTTGCACGACTGTGGCGCCAACTGTTAATATAATTTATCCCCCACCCTAGCTTACTCACGTCCATATTGTTTTGCCCCCATGTGTTTGCCGCCTCGCATGCTCGCCGCCCCACGCTACATACACCTTCACATGATCTGTATTGCCACCCGATAAAATACAATCGTTTTTATGGCAACCCTGGTTTTTTACACAATCCTTAATCCTGTTCCTTGTTCTACCGATCCTGTTCCTAAAATGTATACAAATTAAAAAACTTTATAAAATCATTCCAATCATTGAAAATAAACTGTTATTTTTTTCATCGTTGTTGATGATTCACCTTTACTTTTTGTAAATATTTTTATCTATTCACAAAAAAACATACTTAAATCGGTTGTTTACAAAAATGCGATTCACCACATGACTATTGTACCATTGTTACCTCTTTATAATAACAAAATATAAATCTCAAATGTCAAACTCAATTTCATACGTTATCCCTCTGCTTCCCAACACACCCTCGCTCCCATAACTGTGATCACCTACTATCCCGTCTTGTCCGCAACATTGCTTGTGGTTGTCCGTGTCGGGTGGCAGCAGACGACAGAAGCGGTCAGTGTATAGCGCGCACGTTTCGTACGCCGGCTACTGCCCCGCGTCGCGGCAAGACTCGGAACGCGCCTCGCTCAGTAGCGGCCGCACAGATAGTGATGCGGTCTCGCTCTCAGGCAGCAGTGTGTGAGTATAACGTCCTCTTTCTACACGATAATCAATCGAGTACGGTCGCTGGGCAGATACAACTTAGGAAACTGATCACAATCGTGCTTTTCTGTAATTTTCCTTCAAACTTATTGCTCTTGTACTCGTACAGAAGTCAATAACCGTTTTTGCGCGAGTGATATAGCAATAAGTGCTTGCAATAGACAAGGATGTCTAATTAGGGTCAATGGCCGAAATTCTTTACGCCGTACCTAAATGTTTTTAGGAGAAGGTTTTTTTTTTACTGAATGAGTCTTATATTGTACGAGTACGTACGTTGATGTACATGTAGGAAGAGTATGTTCAGCTGTCGGTATTTGTATTTCGATGACGACTTCAAGGAATTCAGGTAAAGGAGATATTCAGTCGGCAGAAAGGTAAGCCCAATTATGGGCCCTGTGCGACAGGAGAGCATGCAAAATAGTTTTCAAAAATGTGTGTAGCCATTAGTTGTCTCACTGAAGTATTTCTCAGTAAATGTGGCAACTATACCGAATATACTTCAAACTACGTTAAGTACATCAAAGTAGGTAAGTTTTTTCTTGTAGATAGTTTTATATAATTTTTAGCAATTTTCTAGACAAGTGTTTTATTAAATGTTATGAGAGTAAGTATACATTAGTTTAGTTATTGAGTGTGTCGTAATGATCAGCTTAAGTACCCCTGCGCACTAATTTATCATACATTTCACTGCATTTTAAATATAGATAAATATAATAATAGCTGATAATAACTGTAGTCTCAAGCAATTAGATTTTCTATTTAAATATACATCTCAATTCTAAACCCGATTTAAAAATTATTGCGTCACTTCAGTGTGATCGAAGCAGTTCATATGGCGGCCATCTTAAATCGGCCATTTTAGATTTCTGACAGCTCTTATAGATAACTATCCCTTACGATTGGCTGTAACATTGAGTTCAAATACCCCATAAATGTTTGTAAATGAAGTGTAAAAGGAGAGTAGTAAGCGTGGAGAGTGAGACGGTTCCCAGTACATAGTTGTGTTGCGTACAGGGACGGCACAGGAGCGGGGGGTGGGGGTGGGGGCGGGGGCATGGCGCTGTGCGTGTCGGCGCGGCGCGAGTCCCGCGAGTCCCGGCAGCGCGCGCGGCTGCACGGCCTCGACCGGCACGCCGTCATCAACAAGGAACAGGACACCGCCATGGTCAGTACTACTACATTATGTGTTCACTGGGACTATTACGATGTGCCCACAATGGTCATTTGTAACAGTAATTTCTAAATTGATTTCTGTCGGAAGTGGGAGCACAACTGCCCCATAACTTCACTTATTAAATTATGCAGGAATTAAAACAATTTCGCAAAGTTGATTATTTTGTTAAATAACAAAACTAATCGTTTTCAAGTTTAAAATAGTCAAAAAATAACTAAGTGACCACATTGAAACAATAGTAAGCACATATTTATAGAAAAGAACAGAAAAACAGTTTTTCTGTTAATAACACACCGACCCGCCCAATTTAAATGGGGCTAAAATCATTAATTCTGACATCAATTACACAAACCCACAAACGCACTGCATTTACACTGCCAATAGTCTTACCTGTGCAGGCATCATGAGCCCAATTAACACAATCTATAAAACTGTATCATGATTAATTGATTATTATTTACCAAATCTTTCAACCAATGGTGGCCGAACGGTAATAGGATTGCCGTGCTGCAGGTGCATGGTTCGATCCCCACTGCCGATTTCACCGCATGGTGGAAAGCCATTTTGCGGTTGGCTAACACTGGCTAGCTACCGCTCTCAAGTAGAAAATCTGTCGGCAGGCACCTAACAGTGTGTTCCAAGCAGCAGACTTTGAGAGCCAATTAAAATACGACACCAAAGTCACTTTGACACCTGTCACAAATCACACTTGTCTATATGACATAAACTGTCACTTTGACAGCTGTCACACCGCACACCAATATAATTTTATAGATTAGTTTAAAAAATATCCCAAACAAGAAACTAAACTGAAAACTGCAACATCAACTGTAATTTTGACAGCTGTCACGTCTAAGGCCTTTCTACAGAGTAGTAGTAATCCAATAGCAAGTATTATTTGTAATATCGATGAAGCAGTCGATTTGGTTCCAACTCTAGTGCAGTGGGTGGAGGAGGAAACTTAAATTCCCCGTCCACCCACCAGTGGGAAAGTCCAGTGGGTGGACGGGGCATCGCCCGTAAAATTACAGGTAGGTACTAAGACATAACAACTGTATGTCTCAGGTTGATTTGCGCAGTGTCATGCATCTGTTATGGGCAGCGGTTCAACCACCAGTACTGACCCAACATTTTAAGGACTTCCAAGATGTATGTCCCGGACGAAAAAAATAAATAGAAAACCGTTGCTAATTTTAGAAAACGGTATTTTCCTCATTTGCCTCACATTTGTATTTCATTATTACTTAAAATAACAGAATTGTAACAGAATTCAAATAATATATAAATTAATATTAATATAAATGTCAAACATTCATGAAAGCAGTCAAACTGACTTGCAAACCTCCTGCCATAATGTTCAATATTGTATAGAACTATTGTGATACTTCTAACCACTTATGGAACCACATATGGAATTATGAATAAATAATGTCAACTAACTTAGTAGTTTCCGAGCAATCACGATATCACTCAATACTACGGCCATAGTTCCGAATAAAATAAAAAACCGGCTAAGGACGAGCTCTCCCACATCAAGGAATCCTTATCAATATAGAATGTACCAAAAAATATTTTCTTTTTCATACAGATTCGAGATTCTCAGAGTTCGACTTGCACTTAGCCGGTTATAGTTTTTTTTTGTATGTACTGACTGTGTGTACTGACGTTTGTATGTACTTATTCGTTTTTTTCGATAGAGCCAAAACAACGTAAAAAGGTTTCTGAAACGGGGACCACCTAGTATTGTTATTTTTTGTTATCAGTCTTATTTGTCAGGCAATTCCATATTTTGTGAATATTTAAATCAGCTGTCTATAACCGTTCCAAAGATACACCCTTGGACAGACAGTCGTGGCTTAGTGATATGGTCCCGTTTGTGTGTAATTGATACAGTTGTCGATGGTGTGTTGGTTGGTTGTTTGCAGATGATCCCCCGCACGGCGCGCGTGCAGGCGGAGGCGCTGCGCGTGTTGCCGCCGCAGCAGTTCGCGCCGCTGCTCATCGAGAAGCTGGAGCGGGTGCGGAGGGAACAGGAGACCAAGGAACGGCTCGAGAGGAGGCTGGCGGAGGTAACACTTCATTTAGGTTACCAACTCTGCTATAGGGATCCCCGTGGGGTTGCTCCCACCTATATCTGACAGTGAGATTCGTAAGAGGCGACGAAGAGAAAAATATCAGAAGGTAGACAGCAGTGCCTGGTAAGAAGAACTGTCATCTTAAACTACAGTACCCGAAACGCCTGTCAAGCATGGGCGTTTAGTCTTTTTTGTATTTGTTAAAAGCTATATTTCCCTATATCTAGGAGTTGGGGTAGTTTGGGTAAAAACCATTCCAGACATCCAACAGTTCCAGATCTATCACCCCTAAATAAATATATTAAGAAAGTTCAACTAAAGTTATCAAATATTCAAAAATTTTTTTGAATAGTCCTTATATGGGACTAGTACGTATTTTTGCGATTCGAAAGTTATTTGGTATACTACCGAGGTGTAGAAGTATGTCCATATGGATTGGGGAGCCACTCCAGATTTTAAAAGTAAACTCACACCCTTCTTTAGTAGCAAAGCTAAATATTTTATTGGATTAATTCTAGAATTTGAAGTATAAGACATCATAAGTTATATCAATATTAAAGGGGTTTCCTCAATCTAAACATATGAAGTGTCAGTCATTTAATGTTGTAGTATTTAACAGTAGAAATCCAACATTGTTACACCTTTAAACTAAAAAAAAACACTGAAATTTTGATTTATAACGCAATAATGATCTAAACTTGTATGCAGTGGGAAACAGACTACCATGTCTCACTCTGTGGTAAGTTATCACCGTTTCCCTCGTTGCATCAGCAACACCAGAGGTCTTTAGGCTGCGTTGCCGGCCTCTGAAAAGGGAATATGTTCTCTACTTGAAGGCTAATCACACGGGAGCTGGTACTATATTGTCATAGTAGAAGGAGTGGGAAGTAAGTTATCTTCATACAAACGCACCGCGCGCGGCTTGTTTGTGTGCGCCATAGTATCTATGCGTCCCGCACGCACTCTCTAACTCAATCTCGACCCGTTTCTCAGTGCGCCAGCCGGGGCTAACACCGAACAATGTTCGCGCGTCACGGCGTTTTGGCACCGCTAAATAAATGAAAAATGTTTGATAATCGCATGAGAACTTATTGCTGTGTGTTTGGCTGTCTAAATAATTCATAGATTCCAGAATTGTCTTTGTTCAGATTACCTACTGAACAGGAAAGGTAAGCAAGTCACTTATTCTCGTATACCTATGATTTTTACTTGATGATGAGTGATGCCAACTTATTTTTTGTTGTATTAGGTATGCCCCGCGTCGCACGTCTGGCCCCGCAACCACATAGTATCGCCAGTCGGTATTTTTTTCATCGTGAAAGGTGTTTTCATCGTTTAGGTATAAAACCGACCTCACTAACCCTGAACCTAGACAAAACAAGTAAAAATACAACTACCCGGCCTTTGCCTATTTCTAGGTACTGAATTAAAATTGTGCATATAATTGTGTATTTAGGACATACATTATAAATAAGTAACAACCCTGAGACAGGCAAGTATGGTAGGTAATTATATCGCGAATTGGACCGGAGATGGCCTACTTCCTCCCTCTTTCTACTATAATATTGTGGCAGGACGAGGCAGAAAATGTCGTTAGAATCGCGCAGTTGTGGACTCCAGACGTCAACATGAAATTGATGAAACATCATGCTCTGTCGAGACGTCCGATAATAACATTCAGATGCATATATCAAATAGTAAAATTCCCTAGAACGATCCTCCGTGATAAATTCGGTAAGAGATGCAGCCGCACTTGGACATTCAAATGAATAAATAGAAGTGGTATAGAAGTGAACGTTGATTTCAGGGTGACGGTGAAGAGGCGTGCAGTCAGGCGCTACCGCCGCAGCTGGTGGCGGCCGCCATCCGGGAGAAACTGCAGCTGGAGGATGATAACGATCAAGATATACTAGGTAAATATTAATCATACCATAACATTTTTTTACTTATATTCTAATCAAGGATTGTATTTTCACTTGAAAACTGGCGGAACACACTTTAAAGTAGACACAACACTTAAAGTAGGCGACAGCTTTTTATTTAATGGTGGCAAATATGTAGGTAAGCGGGCATTCGAAAAAAATATATACTTGTAAAGCGTTGGAGTTTTCCGGCAGTTCCGGAGGCCTCCGACGTCTAAAGACTGCCATCCTAAGACAACGACCGAAACCGATGGGGCTGTACTTGCCCTACAAAACACGAAGTCGCTCTGTAGTAAATCTAAGTGACCGCAGCGAATAATGCTTAATACACTTGATCAGCTCCGCTCCGAGCGCTTAAATATGATGATAAAAAGAAGAAAAAAAAATATGAAATAGATTATGAGGTAAGCATAAATAAACAAGTGTAACATTATTTGTACACAGATCAGCACGTGTCTCGCGTGTGGTCGGAGCGCACGCCTGGCGCGTCTCCCCCCTGCGGGCGGCGGCGGGTGCGGGGTGCGGGGGGAGGCGGCGGCGGGGGAGGGGTCGCCCCCCGGCGCGCCCCTTCCGCCGTCTCTGCGGACTCGGGCCACTGCGAGGGCGGGGACCTACTGCCGCCGCCGACACACAACGTCAGGAGGTACGCATCCAACGGACAATACCGTGCCAAGCGTCTGTCGTATCCCATGAACCAATACAATTCGTAATGCTACGTTACAAAATTCTTCAAGAGCATAAGCTATTGTCATCTGCGGGATTTGAACCTGCGCCATCCTTCCCTATACCCGAGGTATGCTCTGACTGCCAAGCCAGTATGACATATGACTCGTAACTCTAATTTGTCCTCTTGTTCTTCACCACCGTAGGGGGGCGGAGCGGCAACTTATGTTGTACTACAAACAAGGCTATTTTTTGGAATTAGCTTTATACTTGTTAACGATGACGTAGCCCAATATTTTTATTTTTTTGTAAAGATGCATGCTTCTCGGATTACATTACATACTTACAACGGTACGAGGGAAAATCCGCAGAGCATGAGTAAAAATAAAATTACATCTTGGGAAGTCTTACATTTTATTCTACAATGGGAAGACATTTCTTAGCGGTTTATGAAGGTAATTTCCCAAATCAGAGAAACAAGGGAGATTTTCCTTCAGTCTGTATTTGTTCATACAAAAGTATCGTCGCATATCTTCCATCATTATCACTGAAAACAATAACTATGGCATACATACGCACATTTGACCACGAACACCAAGATTTCCGCTACAATCTAAATTATCTTACACATACAAATAATAAGGGTTATACATGTTGAGACCTGTAGCTACTGTCACTAGAGACACTTTCAGATACATTTATTACTTATTATATACTATTTAAACAATGATCTATTGTGTCTATGGACAAACTTATTCGATTGTTTTAAACTCATCATGCGATGTTTTTCTTCAAAAAAGCCTGATTTAGTTTAGACCAGATGTGTTCACTCGTGCCACACCTGCTTTATATATCTCCTTGGTTTCATAATCTAAAGGTAATGAAATTAGTTTTTTTAACAAAGGACACATCAGAGAATAAAGATATTTTAGTTTTTCCCCGTGTTCTATTAAAACTATTTATCAACATTCCGTACCAAAATACAAAGTTGCTACGGAACCAACCGGAGTCCAACTCGCACTCGGTCGGCTTATTAAAATCTGTTCTCGGTGTAGTTGAAGAAAAAGCAAACGCGCTGACAGCACTATTTTATAGTTTACCTGCAATATAACACATATTAGGTGAATTCACTTTATAATGATACAGTAGCCCCTCGTGCGTCCAATCTGTCCACCTCCTATGACACAATCGTCCAAACTGCTCACGTTTTTTTATCCCGCGACGCCCCGTAACGTTTTTTTGTAGTACTAAGTAGTTTTCCATTACCTAAACATGTCACCCTAACATCCCCATACCCCAATATATTACCTATACCATACAAAAAATAACATTTTCATACATTTAGTTTGAGTGGATCAAACAGCGAATAAAAATATATTTTTCCAGATTTTGAGGTATTTTGTTTTTTAATCGAGTTTATTTGTGGCAGTCTCCAATCAACATATAAACTTCTTGGTACCAATGCAATCCTCATCATATTCTCTTTACGGGAAAAGAAATGAAAATAGACCTTTTCATGGAAAATTTTACAGGAAAATGGGTTTGAACAGACGACGAAAATGGCGGGAAACGGCATTTTTTATATATTTTTTTTATTTTTTTTTCCGAAACTATTCCACCTACAACTTTGTTTTTTTTTTTAATGTGTGTATTTATTGTGGTTCTTTACCCATGAATAATACCAGATTGTAAGGATAAATATTTTATAAGTAGTAACGAGATTAAAACAACGCGATTTTTTTTAAGAATTTTGGCGGGAAAACTGTACATAAGCGGATTTTATTTTTTTTCTCTAAAACTATACCACCTACGAATTTGGTTTTTCTTTTGATATGATTATTCAGATGTAATCTATACACCTGAATTGTTTCAGATGTTTAGGTTTACAGGTTTAAAAGTAGTTACGAGATTATTTATTACGTAAATTTCGATCGGTGAGTGTTTGCGCGGCAAAATTTGAGTAACTTCTCGTTACCATGGAGTAATGCGGTTTTTTTTGTTGTATAGCCAATGATAGTAGCTTACTAACAACGTTTAAATAATAACGATCGGATAAATACAAGCTTTACACTAAACCTTTTTTTTAGACCACCGGAATTCCAGCCGTAACAAAAACAGGGGTCAAATAAAAAAATCTATAAAAAAAAAGTTATCAATCCTTATCCTTTTAATTTCTTTTAACATCGTTATTGACTTATTGCCTATACAAATGCAAAATTACAGCTTTCTAGGTTAATTACTTTAGAAGTAGTTACGAGATTATTTTTAAATGACATAAATCTATACAAAATTTTGGCGCCAAAATGTAATTTGAGCTGGTTTCAGATTTCATATCAATTTTAAACATACTTTCTGTTATATCAGAATATTATGGATTTTTTCTCGCATAGCCAAGGATCCATCCTCACGAAAACCGTTTGAATTATGAAAATCGAACTTACGCAGAATTTATGGTGAATATGTAAACACGACTATTAACCGCTAACCGGCAGGCCGGTTGGGACACATAAGAGAAAATCCGGCAGGCCGGAGGATACGCGCCTAAGGGTAGAAGATAATTTCTCAAGTGTGTATATTTTCACGATGCACAGATCGTTCTCGAAGAAGACAGTGACGGAGCTGACGGACAGCGGCGTGTCCGTGGTGAGCGAGGGCACGAGCGGGTGTGGGGGCGGCGGTGGGGGCGGGGGCGGCGCGGGGGGCGCCGAGCCGCGCATCCTGCTGTGGATCGCGGAGGGGGCGGACATGCGGCGGCGCGACCACTCGCGGGGCTCCTCCGCAGACAGGGACGAGCGCCGCCGGGACAAGCATGCCAACAGGACACGGTCAGTACATACTTTCGTACCAGCTTTGTTACACCTTCTTACACAAACAACTAGGTTAAACTAATGTTCGCTGCGGTCACGGAGCGCTTCCCTGCTTCCGCTCGTTCCACTACGATCCCCTAGTTCAGTCCCCCAGGGGACTGTACAACACTCACTATTCCACTTCGATCCCCTATTCTTTCTTCTATGCTCAGGATTCAATTAGTACTAGAAAATGCAATTCCATTACAGTAAACTGGCGAGCGTAATCTCACTCAGAAATATCCTCAAATAGGTCCTATTTCTGACATCTGTCAAAGTGACAGTTTAAGGTGGGATTGGTGTTGTGACAGGTGTCAAAGTGACAGCTGATGTCGTATTTTATGTACTCAATTACTTTTCGTTTTCGTGACATCTGTTAAACTTTTATAGATCTCATCTTCGTTAGGGAGGTTACCGGTTGTTGTCTACGGAGAGCGGTCACAGTTGAAATGTGCTGGGGTATTTTGCGAATGCCTACCTATCTAGCTACTACCATCTGTCGCCAAGCACTTAACGGTGTGTTCCGGCAGTTGTATTTGCGAGCTAGTTCCCATTCTAGGTTATATATATTAGGTCCTTACATATGAAATTGGCGTTTTGTATGGGAGGAACAAAAAGTCGAATATTTTTTAATATAATATATTTAATTAATCAAAGTATGAACCATTATTTTCTATGCACTTTTGCCATCTCATAGGTAGTTCATTGATCCCTTTACTAAAAAAACCAGTCGGACGGGAATCAATAAAATCTTTGAAGGCGATTTGGACTGCCCCATCGGAGTTGAATTTTTTCCCTTGCAAGAAGTTATCCAAATTTCGAAAAAAATGGTAATCTGTTGGAGCAAGGTCCGGGGAGTACGGAGGATGTCTTAGACTTTCCAATTGAAGCTCTTCTAATTTAGTAGCCGTCTGTAGCGCAGTGTGTGGTCTAGCGTTGTCGTGAAGCAGCAGTGGCGTGGAGCGATTGACCAGCCTAGGTTGTTTAGCCGCTAGCTTTTCCATCATGGTTTGCAATTCCTGACAATAGACATCAGCCGTAATAGTCTGGCCAGATTTGAAAAAACTGTAATGAACAATACCGGCACTAGTCCACCAAACGCTTACAAGTAACTTTTTTGGGGTTAATTTTCGCTTGGGGCAGGATTTGGCTGGCTGGCCAGGATCTAACCATTGCGCTGAGCGCTTCCGATTATCGTAAAGAACCCATTTTTCATCACAGGTAATGATTCGGTTTAAAATACCTTCATTATTGTGCCGGTTTAATAATGTAACGCAGCAGTCGACGCGCGTTTGCCGGTTTGTTTCAGTCAATTCGTGAGGTACCCACCTTTCAAGCTTTTTAATCTTCCCAATTTGCTTCAAGTGAATTAAAACAGTTTTATCACTAACATCGCAGCCTGCAGCTAACTCGGACGTGGTTTGCGATGGATCCGCTTCCACAATAGCCTTCAACTCTTCATTATCAACTTGAGTCTCAGGCCGTCCACGGGGCTTGTTCTGCAGGTCGAAATTTCCAGAACGAAAACGTTGGAACCAAAAACGAACTGTGTTTTCTTTTGCAACACGACCGCCATACACATCATTCACCCTTCGAGTTGTTTCCGCAGCACTAGTGCCACGGCGGAACTCGTACTCGTAAATAATGCGATATTTAAGGTTTTCCATTTTGTAAAATGAGTGACGCAAACAGAAAAAAACAGAAGAAAAAAAACAAATGAATGACGATCATCGAAGCACAAATACATGAGTCTATAGCTGTACAAATTTGAATTTGGAATTCCTTACCAAAGAGGAGAAATTCGTGATTAAAGTGGCCAGTACGAAAAACGCCAATTTCATATGTAAGGACCTAATATTTACTACGTTCGACCATCACCGTGATGAAAAGTTAGCCTTCCAGCAGTAAAAAATAACGACTCGTTCAAACGGAGCTAATGAAGCACCGTTGCACGTAATTCACACCGAAGCGGTTTCAGGCTTTTTCGTCACGCGGTCGTTGCTTTAAATTAACTATCTAATATTCAAACATGTGAACATTTTCATGTGTTAATGTATATTGTCAATGTTTGCAACATTGATGATTAATTTTGGAATGAAATTTTTGAGAAGCCAACTTCTACCTGTTATATAAAAAGAAGTTTTTAACCGAGACATTCCATTTACGTTCATAACACGTTTACTTGCAAAGATAAAGAAGTTTTCTAAGCATTCCACACGCCCACAGAACTTGTTTAGTTTATTGATTAAACTTGTATTGCATAACTTGAGTTGTGCTACAATTTAAAGTAGCTCTCTGCCTGGTGTTTAGTTATAAAACTGTTACAAAAACCGTCTTTTCAAAGTTTATATGAATCGATACAATGCCAAGTCCAATCGAAAATGTTTCTCGTGGTCCTGCAAAGTCTACGCTGACATTGATGAAAGACATTACGATAGAGAGAGACTTTCTTCTTATTACAGGTCCGCAATATTGTGTAAACTATCCAGCCCGGCCCATAATGTTAGAAAAGCCATTTCCTTACTTGTTGTCTGATACTTATCCGAGCTAAAAGATACAATAAGTTTATATATGCACAGGCAGAAAGTTTGAAAGTCTTGTAAAAAAAATACTATGCTTTTTCTAAGGAAAATATATAATATTATTCCTCTCAATATATTGTGCTTTATCTATCACTACTTAAAAAAACCCTTTTATATTGTTGAAATTTGGATATATTGGGACCCTTGGATACATTCTTGTTTTGTACAGTATTTAAGTAGATTATCTTTTATAAAATTGTAACTATACAAGCCTAAATAACGGAGTGATAAATCGATATCATTCTTAGTTCTGACCATAAAACCTCAAATAAGGGAGCGACCCTTCGACATTAGTATGAAAAAGTAACCGGCCAGTTCAACCTAAGTTAATTTTTGTTATGGCTATCAAGGAATGTGAACTAATCTAAACATGTCTATTCAGTATCTAACATTTTCACGCTTAACGATTGGCTAAATTGGCAAGCAATTGCTTACCACTGACTATCGCCTTGCGCTTTATATTACTACGGCAAATTTCCTGGAGGATCAGTTCCTTCTAGATCTACCCTACCATGTGATTATACTATATACTGGCAGGTGATTTAGTAGTCCTAAGACGCTAGTATACATTAATAACAATAATAAACAATGAGTTATTGTGTAGCGGCAGCGGCAGCAAGTCTTCGAGCGTGAGCGGCGGTGGCGGCGGCGGCGGCGCGGCTGCGGAGCTGCAGACTGTGGTGGTGGTCACCTTCCTGGAGGAGCCGGTGCCCTATCGGTTCAAGGTGCCTGCCGCACCACTCACACTCAAGCTCTTCAAGGACTACCTACCCAAGAAGGGAAACTACAGGTACACAACCATACCATACTCGCTACTCATTTCTCTCAATCATCACTGTACAGACACGTAGAACTGTGGTTCGTACAGTTTTGGTGCCGTGCAATAGGTGGCATCCTAATTGCCATCTACTGGCCCCAGTTTCTAAACTTCGGATCCTCCTATTAAAAAGTTCTGAGTCAGAAGAACTTTAAAAATTTCTGGCGCGGAAATTGGACCTCGAGATTACAAAGTTATGCTTCATGCGGAGGCTTCAGAGCTGTTGATGTTTCAAAACAAAACACAACAAACTATATACAACAATACAGCTACTATAACGAAAGCATATAGGCATCCTAAAGGCCATTAGAAGCCCATAGGCAGCCCCGAAGCTCCAGCCCCCTACCAGTTGGCAGCATGCCCAGTATGCTGTACATTAACTTATTATCCATAAGTGTAATAAAGAGTTAAAGACTGTGAGACAAATAGAGTAAATAAAACGAAGCTGCTAGTATACAATATAATAAAGTATCATACATTTTAGGGTCATGCTACCCATGCATATTTACTCTTCTTCTTCTTCTTGTTTTGGCTTTTATCGTTGTTTGACGATATTCTGCCAATGTCAGCATATTTACTCTGTGTCGAATGACTCAAATCTCTCATTTCAGATACTTCTTCAAAACGAACTGCGTAGACCTAGACACTGTCATCCAAGAGGAGGTTTGCAACGACAATGATACGCTCCCCATGTTCGAGGGTAAGGTGATGGCGCGCGTCAAGAGCATAGAGTAACTACATCCTGTATAAAGAACACAGGGATGCGAAATGTTAAAAAAAACATCACATGAAGTATGTACTTTGCCTGTAGCACGAATAATATGCGAACTTAATTGTAGCTATATATTCCAGTACAAACTATTAGTATATCTGTGACATAGTTGTCCGAGATAAATGATAGTTTGTACTAAGTCTCAATTGTTTATCTGAATTATATAATACTAGTAGGTACTTACTTAATATTCGTGCTACTGCCACTTGAGTCTGATGGTGTATTTGCGCATTGTTTAGGCCGTATTTTGTATTAAATCCTGCCAGTTTACCGCAGTCACTGCTGTTGAATCTATGCGCAAATTATCCATTGGCGATTTTAACAGCTTGTATAATGGAAGATTTGAATTGTTTTTGACCACCGAGTAAGTTAGCTGTGGAGGTGAAAAGTTATTTTGTAAAGAGTCCAATGCATATCCATGTAGTCCTATTGTCTCTACGCTTTAACAGTTTATTTTGTGAATATTTGTTGTTAAATCAGAGAAGATTTTCTTGTATTATCCTGGCAACTTAGTTATTGCGTCGTCCTGTCTATGGTTGGTACAATCGTTTTGATCTATACGATCTATATTTCCTACAAATACATAGAAAGTATGTATGTATACATTTCAGGGGCGGATATAGTTTAATAATTTATTTATTTATAGATTGTGTACGTTGTGAGGATGATAGGAAAGATTAACAGCGAAAATACATTTAAAAAATCTGTTCCTCTACAACTTTATAAAGCTTTTTTAAAAAATCACTTTATTTTTAGTTATTTTTTTTACCTGAACTAGACGAGTACGCTTACTACTGTACGTTATGTTAATGCTGGATGATGGTACGCAATTTTTTTTTATATTCCTAGTGTTACTTGAATGACTGCTTAGTTATATTTTTAAAATTAATATTTTTAGGTTAAATGCGACGAGTTCTGTTGAAATAAAAATTACTATACTTTCTATAATACAATAGATAATTCGGTATATGCAAATGAAATTACGAAAAAATACACTCTGAAGTAGAATATTATGTTTATATGTGATACTTTTTACTTTTTTTAATACACAAACATGTTGTTATAGGTATTTTGTACATTCATCGATAAAGCCCAATAAACATAACATTCTACATCGGGTGATAATCTAAACTAACTAGCCAATTCTTCCAACGCATGAACGATGGGATCTCAATGAAATATTTTATGTGTATCAATAAATGAATTAAATACATTTCGTTTAAGTGAACAGGTATATTTCCGTTCTGCAGCTGTGAATAATTATATCGAAATAGTGTAAGAATGTACTGTTGATTCACTTCGGGGTTTTCTCTGGACAACCGTTTATGCTGGTCTGGCCAACATGCTAGAAACTACATTGTTACAGGATACAGATAAAATGTCAACATGTAACTAAGCATTAGTAACTTTTGCATGATTTGTGCACGATCAAGTCTCTCATGATTTATAACTCACCGTTGTCTTAATAAGTTCAGAATATTATTACAAAACTGTTCCATTTTCATGTTTATTTGTCGCTCAGAGCTTATTAAGAGATCGTGTTACACGCTCTAAGATAGGCACACACTCTACTTTTATAAATAACTTCTGCGTTCAAATAGTAAGAACGAATTGGCAAGTATGGTCCTTCTATGGTGACATAGTTGCACTGATTCCTAATTTAATACTGTAGCCTGAATGATTTTAAGCTGATAAAATAACTTCACTGTGTTACCATATAGATATTTTTACCGTTCTGGCATGTTGGCCACTCCGAGTCTCCCTCGAGTCAATGACAAAGTACAACTAGTCTACGTTTACAATGCATGTTATTTGAATGAATCTGTCTCTGTTCAAACAATTCATTAAAGCCAGAACTTTTAGGACATCTGTTTTATAATGAGCTCTGGAGTATTCCAATCATTTTGTAGTGAATAAAATTTAATTCAAATATACGCTTACTATACTTGTCTTCTACTAACTAGGTATTTACTTTATCCATTACTTAATAAGTAACTAAAAATTGTTAAGCTGTTGCAATAAATGTGTAATCTTTTTAGTAACCATGTCCCATTTGTTTTGGCTTTAGTGAAATTATTCTTGTATTTCACATTTCAATCAATGCAACGTGCAATGAAAATGATAATAGTATCAGTACTTATAACATAATGTAATATATATGATAAGTTAGTTATCGGTCCGGTCCACGGGTACACAGCAACACAACTTTATTTTCGACTAGAAAATATAATGTTGTTGAAATGATGTATGTTGTGTATTCGATATGTTAATGTTTGTTGCCAGCAGCGATGCACCTTATGTTAAGCGGATGTGTGGAGAACCGGGTGCGGAATAATGTGCCTTCAATGTTGATAAAAGTTTCATAGTTGATGCTTCTACTTAGTTGTAAGTTAACACTGTAAATATAGACTTAACGCGACATCGTTTCGAACTCTTTATTTTTTATTAATTTAATTGAAATAAATCATTTTTTATTTATTGCCTAAGGTTGCGACATGATAGCTCTGCACACAGACTACGTGGTAGTACTGCCGCTTTAGAAACTAGTACTTAGAGCTTTTTATAGTGTTGTAGACGATTTCCATTTGCTTTTTGTCTTCCATACTGTTTTCAGATATTTATCACTGCCACTTAGATCTATTTTTAGTTTTGTTAATATCTTGCCAAATTGTGTCTTGTTGACTGATATATATGTACTTCATAGTAGTCTGTGTGTTAAGCGAGATCCATTTATATGTCCAGTAATAGAGCCCAGTGAGCGCAAGTCGGCCTCGCGACTATGTGACTGTAAAATAGATGAAGTAATTATTGTTTATAAATTATATGAGGCACTTCGTACATTAACGTCTCGATATGTACCTAATAAGTGCTACCAAAATCATATGACGAAGTTAAAAATTGCTTGTTAAAATTGTAAAAAAAATATAATGTTTTCCAAGTTTAGAGTGTATACGGAGATAAGTGAACGATTTGTATAAATAATAATATTAAATTGACGTACTAAAGTATTACTTTGAATGGTTCAATGTAAGTTGTCCGTGCAATCGGTTATCTAATAGTAAAAGAATTTCACTAATCGAACTGTATTATTTTTTTATCTAGCACATGTAACATTAAAAAATAAACTGGAACTGTGCCATATATTTATGACTTTTATTTATATTGATATCTTATTCATGTACTGTTATTGTGAACTGTTACCGCATTGATCACGTTCTATTAGATAATAAGAAAATATACAAATTATTTAGGAAAACATTAAAATAATATTTTAGTAAAACACTTACAAAATATATCTCGTGACAATTCTGCCTAATTTTCCTATTCAGCCGACGTGACGTCAGAAACGCCAAGCGAAACCGGAAGAATTTTCGACGCGTTTCGCTTCTACGCGAAACATTCTCAGGAGGTTTTGACTTTTCGAGCGTAGGATCGAGAATAAATTATACATTATTTTTTTAATATTGTCATGTTTGCGCCTATAATAACGCCTGCTATGCGTAGTAGGAATGAGTACACGCGGACTGCTGCGCAAAATGTCCCCAGATCGAATTCTGTTTCGGGCTTGAGCTGCGCGCTTTACCGCATAGTACATTCGAGTGATGCCCCGAATTTTGACAAATTAAATATATTATACTCTAAATTTTGACATATTAAACAAATTCGTAGGTCCATTTCTTTCAGAAGATACAGATGAGCAGCTGTAGACACGAGGTCTCCAGCTTACACGTTATAATCGGGTCATAACTACTACAGCTTTCAAGTTGGACGTTCCAATTCTTTTGTGCCTAGTGCACAAATAATGCTCTAAATTCGTGGCTTTAGTATATAACCACATCTTCTGCCGTTTCGTATATACAGCATGTGTCAGCTGGACTGGAGACCAAAACGTAAGCTAACACACACTAATAATCACACGTAGCATCGAAGTTTATTTGGCACCTACATTTTGAGTTGGTATTCATAATTGCACAAAATATGCTCTAAATATTGGCATATTCAGAATTAAGAAATTTCAATTGAGTAAGCTGGAGACATTTTTATCACTTGAAAGTAACGTAAAATAGCTGGTTATAAACAGCATTGATTACAAGATAAGGCAGACAGTGAGGTGAAGTAGCGAGGTGCCGAGCGCGAGCAGGGCGGGGTTTCTTTTTTTATGCTTGATAGGTTAGCCTTTGACCACTATCTCACCTGATGGTAAGTGATGATGCGGTCGAAGATGTTGTTCAGGCTAACCTAGAACTACTGGCTCTCAAGGACAGCTGCCGGTACACGCCGTTAGGTGCTTGGTGACAGATTTTCTACTTGAGGGTGGTAGCTAGCCAGGCGGGCATTCGCAAAATGCCCTACCACCATGCTGTAACGACTGTCATCCTAAGACCACAACTGGGACCGACGCCTTAACGTGCCCTCCGAAGCACGGAAACGCTTAGTAGTAACGTCACTAGCGGTCACCCATCCAAGTCTAACAGCTAAGCAATCTTCGCTACGAGCGCTTCAAAGTTTCTTTCAGATTGTGGGCGATGTTTTCGTATAGTTCCGCTTGCGCTATTTCCGCTACCCGTTACGGCTACCGACCGACTGCGGCTGTTCAGTCTGTTGCCGCATTCATTCCCCCTTAGCTCTCTGTCGAGCGAGCGTCTCCGCCTCGCTGATACTGCGACACGACATAGACTTCACAGAGTACTTTTTTATATACGGAAACAGACTTGTGCGCAACCTACATCAACACTGACGCCATTGTACAAAACTTTGATACCAGCAGACATCGCTTGGAAGCTTGATATTTAGACCATTATCAGTCGCCATGATAGGTAAGTTTTATTATAAATCTAAATAAACTCTTAAATTGAACACGAAAGGCATTTTAGATACTAACTTGAAGTTAAAATAAAAAAATACTTTATTTATTGTGCTTACCTACATAGCATAATGATGATGTTTTGAGTAGTACCTAGGCACTCTATATTTTGATGTTTGTGATGCACATCCAATGTGATTGCTACGTGATTTAAAACGTGTGAAATAATATTAGATATGTTGGTAAAGTTTTATCTTAGTCATGCATGCTTCAATTGACATAATGTTTTTGTTAGGTACCTAGGTAACAATGATTACCATCTCCACCTAGGTGAAAAGTATAACGTAGGTCCTACTTTTAATGACTTGACCTTCATAAGAGCGTCGTAGACGCCTAAATTGAATAAATGATTTAGACTTTTTGACTTTAATGCATATACCTACCTACAGCTTTAGTGTGCAATTGTGCATATAACTGCGTTAAAGACACATGATGTTTTCATTATATGTACATACAAATTATGTCGATTGTATTGTAATAGTTCAACTCAGTGTAATTTGTTACAGTTAAACTAGTAAAAACAAAGTATATAGTAATTTCACGCTTGCAAAAATATATACTTAGGTATATTTTGTGAAGTTTACATTAGTGTGCTGACGCTGGGGTCATCGTCGGGTGGCGGCCGCCGCCGGCGCCGCGACGTTGGTGGCGCGTTGGTTCAGACACGTGGAGGCCTGCACCGCGGTTTCGAAGCGATAGCTCTGCTGCGGTGTAACTGTGCAGGCCTCCGCCGCGATCACGTGCAGGCATACGTGATTGTGATAGCCGAAACACAGAAGCGCTCAGTAGTAATGTCACTGCGGTCACCCATCCAGGTCATGTCCACTGCTGACTGCTTAAGTTAACTGATCGGTTATGAACGGCTAAGCAAACTTCGGTACGAGCGCTTTGGGAATTGAGTAGGTCGAGGGGAGCAGAGCGTTAAGACGATAGAAAGTTATCTAACTTTTTTGATGACTATTTGATTTTTGTGATCAAAATGCTGGCACCTATTTGGTTCAACGAATAAACATTGCAATCCAACGGGGTATACTGCCAGCATGCTGGGCTCGCTGCCAACTGGTAGTGGGCTGGAGCATTTAGACTGCCTGTGAGTCTACAATGAGTTGTAGGTTGTCTAAATGCTTTTATTGTAGTAGCTGTAGTGTCGTACATAATTTGTATTATGTTAATAAAGGCAGACCGCCGGTAAAAAGTAAAAATTAAGCAATATCGTTCCGCAGGTGAAGAGGAACGCGTTCATCAATGTGGAGAGTGCGGGTCGATACACCAACCAAGAACCCATACTGGCGAGAGGCTCTTCGAATGTGAATACTGCCATATGACATTCAGCGTCAAAGAGAACCTGCAAGTACATCGCCGCATACATAACAAAGAGCGACTATACAGGTGTGACGTCTGTCATAAAACTTTCGCTGTTCCGGCTCGTCTAGTACGCCGTTCGTTACAGGACCCATACTAGAGAGGCTCTTCCAATGTGGATACCTACTGTCATTTAATGTTTAGCGTCAAAGAGGATCCAAAAGCAAATCTCCGCCTACGTACATATTGAAGAGGTGCGGAGGTTACCATGTGGCTTTCGTACACTCCGGAAATAGTAGATTATGATACAAGTGAGCTAAGTTGCACTTTATACACGAGGCTGTGTGTTGCAGCCCGAGCCGTAGGCGAAGGCGTAAATCAGCCGAGTGTATAATGAGCAAGTTGCTCACGAGTTTCATACGCACTTTTTCAACACCCTTGCGAGGAAAAAAAATATATATTGCAAAAATGCGATAACAATATACGAAAATTATGGAAAATAAAGTTTCTTTTGCTCGCGGCATATGTATGTTGGTTGATTACATATAAACCTCTTTGATGTTACAAATCTGTATTACCCGGTTAAATTGAAAATGCTCTGTTTACTCGCATATAATTTGCAGTTAGAACCACAGACCTAGGATTTTTTCGCTACGCTCAACAGACCTACGAAGTGTGGGAGTGAAAGGTCCTAAGCTGCTACAAACCGTCGCGAGAGAAAAAGAGATAGTGAAACAAGAACACGGTATGTCATCTTTTACTCGAGTAAGAGGCCATAGCGTCCCGGCCTCTTCCAAGTCGGCGCGAATTTTGTGTATTTGCTCAAATATCTTACGATTAAAATATAAAATATGTTTTCTGCAAGCATGGGGTGTTGTTCAGTGAGTGAATGTGAGGTTACAAGACATAGTAAACCGAATATATACACGTTTCACAGGTAATTTATGTTTATTTGTACTGCTTTTTTGATAATCATTAAATCGTCATTTTGTTTTAAAATGAGTAAAAAGAACTATGGAAATATTAGATAATAGGTTTCTCTTCATACTTATCATCAAATTACATTGCTAAATGAAGAATTCGTTGGTATTTTACGAAAAACTATAAAACATTTGTTTACGATAGGGCTTGACAAAGTCCTGACGTCACAAGTATCGACAAAGTCGATAGTTTATGTCTGATCTGTAGGTTCGACGTGACTGCTCGGGTACATATTCGAACCATAAAAAATACCGGTAGTTAGTTTAATCATTAATTAGTTTAAAAAATAATATAATTACATAATAATTAGCGAGAAGTTGACAGATTTAGTTGACAGTTTATAGCTTACGAATAAGGGAGTAAATAATTATCACAAGGTATATCATTCAAAATTTATTATGATGTTTTCTGTGAAAAGTTCCCCTAACACTCAATAAATAATTGGAAATATCTCTGACTTCTGTCATAAAATATTAGTATCTTTATACAAATGGCTATTTAACAGAATTTGAAATAACTATATGCACGCGTATAGTAATGTTTGTGTTCTTACAGATTACCAACAAATTTTCAGTATGTGATAAAAGGGTTCGGATTATTGACGCAATCTAAATAAAAACTCTACAGTTTGTAGTAAACTTTGAGTCAAAATGCTTTATACAAAGAAAACATCGATGTATACTAATGAAAGACTCAATACCAACTTTTAATGTCCCTGAATGCATAAAGCTGTGTAAATGGTAGTCAATAGCTTTAGGAAAAGATAATTTGTAGTAAAATACATGGTCAAATTTTTTTTTTCATGTAAAGACTGTAGGGTATGTTGAGTCAATCTAGTAACCCTTCCCTTAGCGTCCCTGGTGCAATAAAATCTACAATACTCGCTTCATTGCAGCGCTGGATAGCTATGACTATCCTGACACAAAATAATTTCTATTTTTCCTTTCAGATCAAATTGAAAATAAGACGGCCCTGACCTTACTTAAATAGAGATATATTGCCACCGTTAGCCATTACCTGCCCTTCAAATCAAGTACTGTCTCCAAGGAAAAATACTGTTCTAAATTGTGATAAAAATTACAGAAAAAATTTTGCTCTTAAGAAGTTTAAAAGCTGAAACAAAAATAATGATAAAACGGCTTTTACACTTAAAAGCAGACTTTAAAGAATTATATGTTTTGTAGGCCAGTTAGTAAAGATCATCAAAATTATGTACACATCGTCATTTCTACAGCCCAATGAGCTATGTTTACACAAGGGACAAATTGGACCTTTGCTTACCACATGTGAATGCTTTACGCAAATGGTATTCAGATAAATGTAATTTAATAATTTACAGTACCTGTATATTTGCAGCTTAATGATCTTGTTAATGGTAATCATAATACTTAGTAATGGTAAGTTTTATTTCATCTTGTTACGATGAAGTTATATTAGTTTACTTTTAAAAGTGCTGTACCATTTTAGTCCTACAATAAATGCATTTGACTTTAACTTTGAATGAGTTTTATTTTAAACAGATCAAAAAGGGAGCAGGTTCTCAAGAAGGTTGTATTCATGTTATGATATTTGGTTTGATTTTCATTTGAAAACATCGTATTTTGTTTGAAAGGATATACTTTAAGATTCATCCCTTTGAAATTTCATAATAATCAGTTAAGTAGTTTGGTTTTTAAATCATAATAACTTGAAAAATAAGTTGTTCAGGTTAATGAAATTGCATATATTGCATTTCTGTAATTTCAATATTGTTTACGATCATTACAATCGTCTCAATGAACTATATAGGGTATAATTTCAAACGAATGTGTCCTAAGATTCAACAAGTAAAACTGTCGATAGTATTACGCTCGAGTCATAACAACACTATATCACTCACACATTTATATTTCATTTTTTGTTACACTATTCATCCGTCACTGTTGGTCTTGTACATCCTAAGCCTATGGTTAGAACTAACTTAACTTTTTAGGGATACTTGTATTACGCACTCGTGTATAATATTATTATGCACGAGGGTGTTACAGTTTGGTTTATGGCCCTAAGAACGATATAATAAAACTCACTTTACGAGCAAGGGTGTTGAAAACTTCATTATCATGCACATGCACACAATGGATAATGTTCAGTTGCGTGACCGTTGCCTATATTTTATTTCTGTTTTTTGGGATTTCGTCAAAGGCGAGTGCGAGTTTTTCTCACTGACCGCGCCGCCGCGGTATTGAAAAAGCAGAGCGCCCCTAACGGCGCTTTAGTGAATCAAGGCATATAACCATACAAAATGCGCTCGCAGTTTATCACGAGAAAATCTCACACTAGATCCACATTTTTTTTTATTTATACTTCATATTGTTTTTTATTAGGTGTATGTTCTTGTTATTACGCACTGTATGACGTGATAAATGGTGATTATAATGGTACCTACAAAATTTTATTATTAGTCTTATGGTATAGTTATATCATTTTTTTTATGTTTAACATTAAACTTATTTGAGCGCTTGGTCGATGCGACGCGTGATCAAAATGCTGGCACCTATTTGGCTCAAAGAATAAGTATTGCAATTCAACGGGGCAATGCTGCCAGCATGCTGGGCACGCCGCCAAGTGGTAGTGGGCTAGAGCATTTGGACTGCCTATGAGTCTGCAATGACTTATAAGGATCTAAATGCTTTTATTGTAGTAGCTGTAGTGTTGTATACAGTTCGTAGTATTTCGTTAATAAAGGCATACCGCAGAAAAATAACATTAAAAACAAACATTTTCACTCTCATTTAAATTCTATTATCAGCTACTATAACAAGGGAAAGTTCCTCAGGAATTGCACAAAGTATATTTACTTTAAAATAAAGTACTTACTCAAATAAAAAAACGTTGATGTCGTAGCAAAGTTTCAGTATTGGTGACAACGGAGGTATAATTTGGCAAAGGACAGTTGTTGAAGTATTAACGTAATATTAAATGGGATAAATGACAATCACAGCAAAGTTGCAGAGATAGTCATTTATTTATCCCACTTGTTGTACGGGTGGGTGACTAATCACGTAACATATCCAAATCGTGGACATATAACTACACTAGCGGCCCGCCCCGGCTACGCACGGGTATTTAACAATATATATATATATATATATATATATACACAAAAATATAAACCCTTCTATTTGAGTCAGGCTACTAAGAAAAGAAAATAATAAAGAATGTTTTAACATAATCATTTTAATGAACTTTTATTTATATTATTTTTTTGTTCTATGTTCTTTTTTAAATACGTTTTTATTTTTTTGTTTTATCAAAGAATGGACAAGAGTTACAAAACAGTTACGTGATTAGTCACCCGTATAACATATGTGGGTTATATGACTATCTCTGCAACTTTGCTGTAATTGTCAATTATCCCATTTAATATTACTTTAATACTTCAACAACTGTCCTTTGCTAAATTATACCGCGCGCCGTTGTCACCAATACTGAAACTTTGCTACGACATCAACGTTTTTTTACAAACGGCTGTAATTTACAATGTGCATTGACGCTTCCATTAATTCCTGTGTTGTTGCAAGATAAGTTACTCTCTCCTTCCTCTCAGCTTCTTCCTATGGAACGGGATTGTACCTACGCCCGTACGGGAACCTATAGAATGGTAAAGGATTTCATCGTGTTTTGTTTTTAGGGTTCCGTAGTCCTGACAAGGAATTCTTATAGTTTCGTCAAGTCCGTCTGTCCGAGGTTTTGCTAAGAGACTGTTTGTACTAGAAAGCTGCAATTTTGTATGGATATGTAAACTTATTTCATTATAAGAAATGTCTCGTCCATAAATATTCAGATTTTTGCCACCTTATAGTGTTTTAAACAGGTTTAAAAAAGTGTAAAACATAAAACTTAGTTTAAATATTAGTTATTAGTAACAAATATATAAAAAAACCTTTCTCATATTACACCATTTATTTTTACAAGATAATCACAGAGAATTGCAATGTATAGAGATACATTTACCATACAATTATTTTAACTTAAGAATTATTAATAATAAATTAACTAATATTATCAATTATATTCTTTTCCAATGTGTTTTAATAACACATCAGACTATTTTAATACTGGATAACAACTTAATACAATAAGTAAGTTGTGAAGTGTCTTTTTAACATATATTTATTACAGAAAAATAATATACAAAACAATAACTTTAAAATGTAATTATAAATAATCTATAACAATCACATATATAACTATAATGTATAGCGTTATAGGTAGAGTATGAAGAGTTATATCTTAGATATTGTTTCTCTGAAGACAAAAACAAACAAACATGAAAATTTAAATTTCTAAGAAAATATTACTCACAATAAATCAAGCTATACATGATGGCTATCAAAAGCTATACAGGGTAAAATTTTGATACGTAGGATAGGCATCTTGAACATTGTAGCTACACGAAAAAATAAAGAGACTGTTTTTTATAAATATTTCTACCCCACAACACAATTAAAAAGGCCAAATCATAAATATTAAAAAAAAAAAACGCAAGAAAGGTCGGTTTACATAGAACTTTTGTGATGCCATTCGATCTTATTTCCTTTGTCATAAGGATCAAGAGTCTATGACGGCCTCGCTCAACTTATTTCCTAATAAATTCAGCTTAATTTTAACCGATAGTAAAAGAGAATAGGTTCTATCTGAAGACGTCGCGGATAGCTTGTATGAGGTGCGCCGGGAGCGGGTCGTCGGTACAGTACCCGGCGGAGTGCAGGTGGTGGGATACACTCGATATACACTGTGGACAAATTATATATATAGTTTTAATATTTTTTGCAATAACGCACGCGGATAACGGATTTTTGAAGCAGTGATGGCTCAGTGGCATTGGCTATGGACTGCAGCGCAGCAGGTCCATGGTTTGAATTCCGCCGCGAGCTTGAGCTTCACGGCATGGCGGAAGGGCATTTTGCGAACACCCTCAAGTAGAAAATCTGTCGCCAGCACCTAACGGTGTTTTCCGGCAGCAGTCCTTGAGAGCCAGTGAAATAACAGGCACATGAGACTTAAAAACTATGTCTCAAGATGAAATGCGCAGTGCAATTCGTGTCTTGTGACGAAATGCATTTGTTATAGGCAGAGGTTAGTCCGCTTAACATCAGGTGGGCCTCGAGCTTGTTCCGTCACAATAACATAAACATTCTGAGAGGAAATATCACAGTCCAACTACATATGATGGTTAAAAACAAGAGGACAAACAAAGTTATGAAGCATGTGTCTGTAAATATAAACACCTAACGGTGTGTTCCGGCAGCTGTCCTTGAGAGCCAGTAATTCAAGGTTAGCATGAGCATCAGCTTCGACCACATCATCACTTACCATCAGGTGAGATAGTGGTCAAAGGCTAAACTAAAAGGAATAAACAAAAAAACAAAAAAAAACATTTGACTGCAATCCTCAAAATGTCTGCGAAGCATGGAGATTAACTATGACAAACCCTGGATGGTTTGTGCCTTTGTTCAACAACGTCATGACTATTGATGAAATCATTTCTTTGTTAATGGCTTCTGCAGCTGTCACCACAATTCTCCCAACATCTGTTCAACTTCATAAATTATATGAGTTTTAGACAAAATTTTGCAATTGTTAAGACTTGTACGCCACATCCATTGGTAAGTGATGTTGTGGTCGAAGATGTGAACAGGATGTTGGAACTACTTCTTAAACTCTCAATTCCTCTCATTAATATACTGGATACATTTGGGAAACCCCCTGAAATTACAAAATTTTATTCTACCCCATCCCATAACATCTCTGGACAACAGCAATGGGACACTGTTACATGGTGGATATTCCAACAGCATATACAACTGGTAGAAAGAGGTTATCTTATACATTTGTCAGAATTACAGATATGTAAGGGAATTCATTGTCTCTTGTGAAATATAAAATTTGGGTGTTTTAACATTGGGTGAGATAGATGACATACTCAACCTTCATGTGAGTAGGACAATTTCACAAAATGTGCCAAAACATTACAAGACACTTGGTGACAAATGCTCTTGAGAAGCAGCAGGCCTACCATGAACTTTTAAATAACATGTCATGTTCCGAGCAGTTCAATTAAAGGATGTAATATTGACCTGCAAAAACTCGTAGCATGAACATAGATTTGCTGACATGTCTTTGGCCTGCTAAGGGCTAGGAAGGGCTATAAATCATTGTCTCTGGCCGGTTGTGCGTAAGAGATGGCGCTATATGACTTTCGTATAGCTCTTTCTCATTCTTATTTTGTTTGAAAAGGTTACGTTCTAAAACTTTCATAGATTTACATTCGGTAAAATTTAACGGTTTATTGTTAGTCCTATTAATATTTTGCAAAGGTTTTCTTCACAATAAAAACATTCATGATATCGTGAGAAGCTGTTGCGACGATATTATGAGGAAAGGAACACAAGAGGGACGAAAAAATGTACAACTACAAGAACTTAATTTTGTAAATTTATCTAAACTTAAGAATACAACATTTTTCAAATGGTTTTAGAACGCGTTAAATCTTATCAAACAGCTGACACAACATTTTGTTTTCTATGATAAAATTATAAACAAAAAACTTAAACTTAGCTTGACCGTAATAAATTAGTTTTTGTGTGCTCTAGCTCATCGGTTCCAATATGAGTGCACTTATATTGTAAAAACTCACGGACATTTTTCACATTCATGGGTAAAACTAAACGTCGTCGCCTTCTCAAGTGGCTTAAATTATGTGAAGTGGATCATTTACCTAAAATGCCAAGTTGATTATAACTAAGTCAAAATGAATTCTAATTCATTCTGCTTTGAATAATGTCTGCGTCTACATCTCGCCGCCGTGTTAGTTATGCTCAGTTAGAAATTCTATGGGAATTTCTCAACACCCATAGGGATATAGCTATGGGCTATAATAAAAGTGTTCAAGCACGTGAAAATATGAGAAGACTTTGGAATCTAGTCACGGAAAGTTTGAATGCTATTGGAGAAGGTGCATTCAAGGATTGGAAAGGCTGGTCTGCTGTAAGTAATTATTATAATTAGAAGTGTAGTACAATGTTGATTCTGATAATTGGATTACCTTTATACTTATTTATTTTTAATTTTTATGTTTCAGTATTGGATTGATTTTAAGGGCAAGCTAAAACGTAAATGTGCGTCTTTGAGAACATCTCAATCTCGCACAGGTGGGGGGCCACCTGAAGTTCCAGAGCTAACAGAAATTGAAAAAAAATATCTCATTATTTTAGGCGAGGACTTTGGAGCTGGATTGCCTGGTGTACAAGTGAATCCTTTCCCCCTATCTGACAATAATGTAAGTTTTTGAGGTTTTTTATAAATATATCATCATTATTTCTTTACGCTTACAAACCAATTTTAAAATAGATATAGGTTTCACTTGATAATTATAATTACTTACTATAGAATTGATTTCAATTACAGGCATTTACAGAAGGTTCCACACCAAATGTATTGGCACCATCTCCTACTATGGAAATTGAAATCCAACAAGTGGATACAGAATATGTAGAGGAGCCAGTGAGATCCACAGAACAGGCCGTGCAAAGTTCAGCAGTAATGCAGCCTGCTAGTACAGAACCTCAGGTTGTGGCTGACACTGAACCTACCCGTAGAAGGCGGCGAAGAATGACTCCACCATTTACCCAAGAAGCCGCTCGACGGTCATTAGTTGATTCATATCAGCAGCAGCTACAACATGAAGCTGCTAAGTCCCAAACACTGATGGGAATTGAGAGGGTTCTTACTCGTATTGCGGATACACTAGAAAGAATAGAAAGAAGGTAAAAAATGTACTTGTTTTGTTTATCATTTGTTTATTTTAGCTTAAGTAAATGAGAGGTATAGTAAATTTAAAACAATCATAGGTTATGCACCAATCATATAATTCTTGGTACAAATAATACCAATTCTAAAATGTATAAATCTAAAAGTGTGCAATATTAATCCAAAAGTAGGTGAGATAATGGGAGATGGAACATTTATTTTGTTTATTTATTTATTTACATAATTAGTACGGCTATTGCCAATTACACCAATTAGATTATTAATTACAGAATAATATTAATTACTAATCATAAGATTTACAAACAAATAATAAAATGTCAATATAGAAAAACTTCATGTAACAATAAAATCAATCTATCACAATAAAAATAAATTAGGCAAATAAGTTACTGAAATCAATGTCAAATAAAATTAAATACAACTCCAATACAAATAAAATGTCAAATAAACATACACAATATGTCAGGCATTTTCCTCACAACATTTTAAACATTCAGAGATAATCACCTTCCATTCATCCGCAAGCACATCACAATTACAACATGTATCACGATATGTTAAAATTTAAATAAAATCACATATTCTGTCTAATATAAGTACAATAAATACAGTAGTATTGAAGGCCTGTCATATATGTAAAGATGAGACTATAGAAAATATAGGTGTATACTTAAAAAAATAATTAAAAAGGTTGTTTATTTACTTAGCATTACATATTATTACCTAGGTTGCCCGACGTCTTGCCCACAGCTGACTTATAAGAGTACGCCTGACTGCAATTCCTTGCTGAAGATCGGAGTTATGCATGGTGGATATTTGGGCTTCTTCTGAAGTGCTGTTTACATGGTGAGTTGACTGCTGCAATTGAGCTTCTTGTAAGGTTTCTTCAGGCGTTAGATCATGCACAGGTACAGTTGCACTATTGCAAATGTTGTGTAGTATTACACAAGCATTTACAATGGCTGCAGCCATAAGTGGCTCATAATGTAAGACTCTGTGCACAAGCAAACACCTGAAACGCGCTTTAAGTAGTCCAATTGTGCGTTCTATTGTATTGCGCGCTTTCACATGCACTTCAGTAAAGTAGGCTTCAGGGGAACCTGGGTTGGCATCAATGATAGGTGTCATCATATACTTCCGTAATGCATAACCAGAGTCACCTAAAAAATATGAAATTAATTGAACATAATTTCATAGTAAATATATAGGGTACATATTTTTAAATTCTTGTTGTATATGTGTATGTGTTTAATACTTACCGAGAAGCCACACAGCATCATTATTGCTTAGTTCTTCCATGTGGGTCTTTAGTGGGTGATTATTCCAAATGAATGAATCATGTGATGAGCCTCCATAACTTGCATCCACGCTTATTATATCCAAGTGGCAATTACATATCTAAAACAGGATATTTTTATTACAGGTTGGCAGCATCTTGTGGAATTGAAGAGTATGTCTGTTACTTGTATAATGTACATTTTTAATATAGTTTTGTATAGGTAAAGTACTTGAAAATTAAAGAAATGTCTGTTTGTTTCTAGTATAAATTTATAGAAGGTTTACTGTGTATTTACTCTGTATACCTCTACATCTTTTTGCAAAGTATAAATTCTAATATTGTTATAAATAAAATAAAAATTTTCTATGATAATAATGTGTTTTTCATTAACATGTTTTCATTTAAAGCAAGTACCTAGATTTTAAGTATAAGAATTTGTATTGTGTAAGTAATACAATAGCAGAAAGGAACTTACCAACTGCACATTTAAAGAATGGTATTGTTTCCTAGAGTAGTACCGCTCTTCATTTTGTATGGGCCGTACAATAGCTATGTGTGTGCAATCTATACAACCCAGTACACCAGGCATTCCAAACTTGTTGTTGAATCTGAAGAAATAGAGCCATAATTTGTATAAAATTGTCACAAACTAAGTTAAACAACAAAAGCCTCAAAAAGTAGAAGTATCATGCAGATAGTAACAAGTACTTACTCTATTATATTAGTTCTTCGCTCTGCAACATCCTTTGGAAATTTAATATATTTTTCTCTGAAGTATGGCAAATTCAGACAATTGGTTACTTGAGTTAGTACAGCAGAAACAGTTTCTTGAGCTATGGAATGGCTAGCCATGTCTCCAATTGCCCTTTGGTAGGAACCGGTGGCATAAAAAGCCAATGCTACTAGAACCTAAAATATAAAAAAAAACTGATATAAGTACTTACATATGAAACTACAAATCAAAGGACTAAAGCATTTCAGTTAGTAATCAAATATTAGCGTCGTCGCGAGAAGCTTTCCTACTTACCTTGGTTTCAATAGATAGATCTTCCGATTTAGTAGGATCGTTCATAAAAGGTCTAATCTCATCACATAGCTTCATAACTAAATCTTTTGTCAGCCTATACCTTTTAACAAACTGGGTTTCTTCGAGAGCGAATGGGTTGTTTTGATCTCTCAATTGCCTTCTCTGCAATCTTGCAGATCGTGTACTTTGGTAGTCTTCTTCTAGAAACTCAAATAATTCGTATGCGTTCCACATTTTACAAACTTTAACAGAAATTCACAGCAATGGTGCTAATCCGGTCAGAAAAAGTTACTTACGTTCGCCTGTTTCATATGACAGATATGCAGGTTAATTTGATTGAAATCTAATGTCAAAAATCACGTCATGGTAGGGTTATAGCAGGTTAATAACAGGCGACCCTTTGCTAGCCGGCTGGCCGGATAGGTCACGTGGGCAATAGTTGACTCGCCTGCAAGAGTTTGTCATGGTACGAATTTGCAGGACAGTTCAATAATACGCTTAACTGCCCTGCTATAAGGCGTTTATGGTAGGCCTGCAGGTCTTATTCTAGAACTAGCCTGTGGCGCATCTTTGGCCACACCGTCCCTTGTCAATGAATAAAACATTGCAGTTAATATATTATTAGGGCAGGCACATTAAATTTATAAAAGCCACTTTGGGCAGGGATCGAGCCCTACTTCCTGTATATGAAACTCAGATTACTTGGCCACCGAGACGGGACCACTTTTACCTAGAAGATGTCCTAATTTTACACTTATTTCCTGTCATAAGAAACAGGGTAAGGTCCATCAGACCAGCTCTGACTCGGGATCTTGCAAAACTTCTCAATTTTAAGCGTGATTCCAATCACTACCCCATGTTCAATGAAAATTTCTCACCTTCTCCAAGTAAGTGAGATTAGCTTGTGGACACACATCGTTGACCATGTCGACACTGTACTCATTCCTCTCAGTACCACGTAGGATGGTCTTCAGCTCCTGTATGTAGTCCGGCAGGGTTTGCAGAGTCAGGTCTGGAATCAGCTTGACGCTGAACTGGTAGCCGATGGGGGTGTCTGGGTCCAAAGGGTCTTCTTCTACTCGGAGACAACTGGAAATGGACAGCATTTTGTTATGGCACTTACCTCAGTCCCTTGACTATTATTATCGTTATCTTTACAGAAAATATAAATGAGAATGATGTTTGTATAATTTGGCACAGAAATAGCATGCAACTCAAGAGACTTACGCAAAATACTTATTATTCTTACTGAAAACAGCGTCGTTATTATAGTAAACTGGGAAATAAGCTATTTCGGGTTTTTTGAATTGGCGCAAATGAAAATCGGTTGTTTAAAACTTTTATAAAAATCAGACAAATTAGCAATTAAATTAAATATCTTTAGTTAAAAAAACTACACATGCGCTTCCTCGTTTGTAAAATCAGTTTAGTAGTAATCGGCTTTGCTTCGATCTGCCATTATTTAGCGGCCGTTTTCGATTGCTTTACTTCAGGAGGTATGTGTACATGTCAGTTATTAGAATTTAAATAAAATAAAAATAAAAATGTGGATTAGGAGTATAACATTGAGATACATAGCTTTTACTCTATATACTAGATCCAGCTGCATGAAATAACGGTTTAATTATCTTTGATCTAAAGAACAAACCAACAGGAAGATCTCGTTTTACACACATTTTCCGATCTTTGAAATACTTTTGCATATTAAAGTTATAGCCTTTTAATTGTTCAATAGTTAATCATGTTTCCTAAAGTATCACAAAATAGGTTTTCGATTGACGGCGTTGTTGCCGCGTATTTCAATTACAACGAAAGGCAATAAATGAAGCGTAATTGGGATTCGAACCCGCGCCCATCAGAACTTCAGGCCGGAACATGCCGTGCCAATTTGAGCTACCGTAGTGTATGTGAGTCATAAATCGAATTTAACCTTTCGTTCTGATGTTTAACCGTTTTAAGTGGACAGAGTAACGTCAATATATTTAAAGTGAATTTCACATAACAAGCTAATTTTACTGTTGCTTTAAATTTATTTACGATGATAGAACCACCTTGCTTTGTATTTTTTTCACTAAATAAAAATTTAACGAGATTACAACGGTTATTATTATTATTTTTTATGGAATAAAATACCGCACTTTCTGCACCTGCACACGGCGCTATCCGTGTCTTTAATAGCCCTATCCGTAGTAGGGCGCGAGTGGATGAGTATCAGGTGTGGTAGGGTAGGATAAGGTAGTACTGACCGATGCTGCGAGGCGGCGCGTCCCGGCGGCCAGTGCTGCGAGGTGATGAGGCCCAGCAGCGGCAGGCGCCACTCGAGCGCGCGCTGCAGCGCCCGCTGCGTCACCAGGTCCAGTAGGGATGGCGCGCACGGGAACTGCGGGTGCGAGTGGTGCCATCCGCACACAGACAACCCTGACGAACGGAGCTCTTCCGCAGCCATCGACTGGGACACTGCACAACATAAATATGTACATCAATAATAGTCACAGATTCATTCGATGTCGCAAAATTGACATCTCCAGCCATGCCCGAACGCGTCAGAACAGTGAAAAGAGGTTGCGGCTCCATAGTTTACTCTTACCCTAGGAATATTTTATGGACTATTGTTTGTTATGTCAATGTCTCTAGCTCGTGTTTCCGTGATCATTCCCAACTTTTTAATTGTTAAGGGGTAGGTAATTTAAACCATCCAATACTCAAAATATTACTCAGGATAAATTGTCAACATGGGTTTATTTCAACACCTTATTCTCTTCCAAAGTATTGGTAAATAGATATAGGTACCCACGTTTTTTTTACTTAAATGGACGATATTATCTATACAAAACTTTGAGCAGAATAGAATTTGTGGCGTATAGGGTTCATGTTCGTGCGGACACGGATATGTTTACAATGTAATTTCTGTAACGTTCTGACATCGCGGCGACGGGAGGCCAGATATATTTTTCTATCGGTTCGCCCCTGACCTAGTTAACGCGAGGTCGCAGGTTGGTTTCCGATTCGATGCAATTAAGTGCCTATAACAGTTCGCTCCTGACTTAGTTTACGCGAGGCCACTCTTGGTTTCCGATTCGAGGGTTTTAAGTGCGCTATTGATCTAATTGACGCGAGGTCGCGTGTTGCTCTCCGATTCAAGGGCACTGTGCGCGCGCTCGTGCTTATATTATTGACGTGAGGACGCGTTGAAAGTTCCTGTTCCGTCATACTGTGCGCGTGTTCTATTATCAGTGATTTGAATTTTGTATGTATTTGTGAATAAATAACGTGAAGTCACTTAATAAAAAACTTCGTTCGTGTTGTGAATGTGAACTCTGACGCCGGGCATCCAGACTTGCATAGTGAAATAGCTAGTGATCTTCGTGCCTGTTGCCACCTGCAAGGCGCCGGTGGAGTCGGCCTTTTGGATAAAGGGAAGTATTATCTAAATAAACTTAGCCGAATCAGAGTTGCAACACTATGAGGTTAGGTGTTTTAGTTAATAATCCCTTGGAGTACACGGGCCACTAAGAGGTGAGTAGATTATAATTATTTCCCGTATTTACATAAATATATCGGCTAGTTTCTTCCTATGACTTCCAGGAACCCAGCCGAATACGCCACGACGCACGTGGTAAAGTTTGAGACCAAGGGTATTCTGGAAAAATCCCACTTGCTTAAATCACGTTTCTAATAGCAATATTACAATACAATTTATTTTCAAAAAAGGTTTACAATTTCGTGGTACCCATAAGTTCATAGAAGGTAAGATGCTATGTAATTGTCTGGACACAAGGTGACATTGTGACCCAAACTAAGCGTAAGCCTGTATCTTGGGCCTCTGAGATATGATTATGTAATGCATTTGCACATTGGGTGCTGCAGGTCTACCACTTTTATTTTGACAGAATGCTAAGATATTATTTATGGTATAAAGTATGTTGTGATGTGTTTGTTTGTGAAGTAAGTAAGGGTGTTATATATGGAACAGGATAGTGAGATTGGAGAAGCTTATTAGTGTGTGTGTGTGGGGTGTATGAGTTAAGGGTGCGTGTATGTGTGTCATGTAGTTTGCAGGTATGTGTGTGTATGGTAAGACAAGTAGTTGCTTTTTATACGAGGTTTTCACTTTCATAATATGTCAGAGTTGGGAGCCATTTTTTGACTATCCTTATACATAGGAATTCATTTTATACCACACCCACTCATAAAACGCCTCATTACTTGTTCAAAAACATGTTATAAAGTTCGTAATTTCTCCCTTATAAATGTACGGCGTGGAAAGTTATATGGATTTTCATTCCTTCACTCCGTAGCAGTGAAGGAATGTTGTATGAAAATCCATACCTGCCCTGGTAGCGTTCCTGGGAGAGCCATATGGAGGGGCCATTATAGCCTGGCATGGCACCCCACAAGCTTGAAATCATACCATTGTGGCATACAGCCTGTATTTGGTCAGTGTACTCAATGAGTGTTTACATTATTCAAATATTTCAAAGATATTATATCTGAAACAAAAGGGTATTAGAAATATACTGACCAGGGTCCATATCGCAGTGCGTGCTGCCGGCGGCGGCCGCAGCCGGGCGGTACCCCCTGACGGCGAGCACAGGGGTGCCCCCCGCCCCCTCCATCTCCCCCCCGACGAGCCCCATCACCTCCCCGCGGGAAGTGTGCGCGTGCGCGTCCATCAGGATCAGAGTCGACACGTGCAGGTGCACCTCATACGGCGCCTGGAAAACATATATACATGTTAATGTACTTACAAGGTATATATAGTAGTTTGGAGGTAGCCCTGTGGTACTGAGAGTCAGCTTCCAATCAGGTGGTTGCAGGTGCGAATGCTACTGCCTTGAGCTTCTCCACATTGTAAGAAATCTGTTGCAAAGCACCTGGCATAACATTTTTTTTTATGATATTGTGACGGAACAAGCCCGAGGCCCACCTGATGTTAAGTGGACTAACCTCTAACTATAACAGACGCATTTCGTCAACGATGAATTGCACTGTGCCCGTCACACTGAGACGTACAGTTGTTAGGTCTCACGTGCCTGTAATTTTACTGGCTCTCAAGGACTGCTGCGGAAACACACTGTTAGGTGCTTGGCGACAGATTTTCTACTTGAGGGTGGTCGCTAGCCAGGCGGGCATTCGCAAAATGCCCTTCCACGATGCGGTGAAGCTCAAGCCCGCGGTGGGATTTGAACCATGGGCCTGCTGCGCGGTAGTCTATAGCCAATGCCACTGAGCCATCACTGCTTCAGAGTTTATAAAATATCCATCAAACTGAATCACAAATATACGATAAGCAAAATTTAAGTCATGTGCGGGATTTTTACAATCATATATTTGTGAATTTGTAATGTAATCCGCATAGCAGGCGTTATATTGCAAACCTAACAATATTAAAATCCATCAAACTGGTTGTAAAACTTTGATGTGATTTTGAGTAATAAATTGTTCCAATATTGCAACAAAATGTTTCATTCTTTGAGCTTAGCTCAACCCTGATAGGGTTAGGAGCTCAAAGAATGAAACATTTTGTTACTTAAAAGAAAGTATGTTTAAATATTGCCCATACAGCTCAATTAAATTTAGTTGACACCAGTATAAAATATATATTATATCTATATAAATTAAATACTTAGTTGATAACAGTACACAGTAAATTGTTAAAGCAGCTAAGCAAGCATTAAAAATATGCCCTACTAATATGCTGCCGAGGAGTTGAACCATGGACCATGATCTTGGCAGTAAAAGGTTAAAGGTATGATATATAGCCAATTATGTGTTTTAAACAAATGCTACTAATACAATTACTTCAGAACAATACATATAATGTGTTGGAATTATTCAATACAAGTTCTTTCCAATATTTTTTGTTCTTTATATGGAAAATTTCCCCTGTGTGCAGAAGTCTGCAAACAAATCCTAAACACTTACACATAATCAGTACCATTATGTGTAAGTGTTAATGAAAATATAGAGATTCATAGCAATACCGGTTTTTCTGCATTGTAAACTCTACACCTGATGAGGTGTATTGGCTGCTTCTTTGGCTGTTTCTCTCGCTTGGGCTCCGAGCTGACTTCTAGAAGGTCACCAGCTTCTGTATGCATTATTGTGTAGCCACCACCACCATCCTGGAACAGGTACATCAGTCATCATTATCTTTCTACTATTATCCATCCTATACAAAGTCAGTACAATATGTCTTTCTTTGAAGACACACCACATATTGTGATAATGTTGGCTCTGGTTTAATGGGTTTTTTAAAACTTGTTTAGTAATTTTTAAGATAATGAGTAGGTTCAGCCATTAAGACTAGAGAGAGCCAGCAAGACTAGATTACTATTATGGAAACCCAGAATCATAAAATATATGTATCAATATTGATTTATTTCTTCTTATAATATTTGGAAAACCAATCCACTACATAGGTTAAGCAATATCCACTGTTGTCATTACTGGGATGGGAAGCCACTAGTGGCATTGGCCAGAGGCGCCCAGTGCTTCTGTGCTTTAGAGGGCAGGTTAACCCATTGGCATCGCCGATAATGATAACAATAGAATTTCATTCATAACTAGGCCATAGTGGTGGACCACTGTCCAGGACGATGCCAACTTATTAAGCCATCAGACCGTGTTGTTGTCTTGGAATGGCAAGGGTTATAGCAGCTGGGGTAGGGCATTTTGACCTGCCTAGCCACCACCCTCAAGTGAAATATGTAGCTAAGCTTAAATAGGTGTGTTCTGGTAGCTGTCCTTGAGAGCCAGTAAATCTATTTTAGCCTGAACAATATCTGTAACCACATCATAACTTAACATCAGGTGAGATAGTAGTCATAAGAAAGACAATCAGCTATAACAAAATAAAACCTTTTGTTACTTACCAGATTGATTTTCTTTTGTCTTCTAGGCATTGGCTCAAACTTACGCAACGGCACTGCTATAGGCTCTTCAACAAGTTTTGTCTCCTCTTTATTTTTTTGATTAGTGCCTTCATCATTGCTGCCAATGTCAATTTCTATATCACTGTCAGATTCGGAGTCTTTTTTCTTCTCTATTTTAATCTATGACAGAATAGTGCAATATACATAAGCAAATAAATTTTAAATGCATACAACATTTTGTATACAAGATCCTTCAGGTTTATTCCTAATGGAAATCAGGATAGTCAATACAGTTTTATTTTCAGATATGAATTTGTATTTTTAAAATTAATGGAGCACAAAATATTATGCCCAGGGCGGGTATGGAAGCTGCGACCTCCGATTTCGCGCCAGATGCCTAAACTACTGGGCCACCTGGGCACGCTCTTTTGAGCCGAAATATCGTGCTCCAATTGTATTATTTTAACCGTCATGGGGAACTGTATGCGGCCATTAACCTCCAATAATTTGTAAAATATGATTTTCGCTTAGCATGTGATAGTGCTTGTAATCATATTTAGAAATATCAATTTGTATTCTATTGAGCCAATTATATAAAATTACTAAGAGAATTATATATATCCTTTTAGAACTGCCAGATATCAGTAATTATTTAATATTATGCCTGCCGGGAGCTCGCAGGTGCAGCTGCATGCTGCGCACTTGCCCTGATGATGAGCATCTGATATGCTCAAAACCCGGGTCGACATATTTTATCTCTAATGTGAGTGTTTTATGCTGGTTTAATTTATATTATTTAATATTCATTCAACCAGCAGGTGAGTAAATACATATTAAATCAGTAAGTGGCATGTAAAATTGTATATATATTTTGCTTTTGCACCATGTAATTTTTAATAATGTTGTGATTTTATTAAGCAATTTCCCTTTTTTGTAAATACCATGCCAACATCTATAGAACCTAGTAGTTTTTTTTCAAATTTTATGACTTAAAATACTTCCCAATGTCGAAGTACAATTAAACTTCCAACATAGTATAGCTCTAGGGATCTAGTTTCTAACAATTGTAAGAATTGAACTGAAAATACAAAATGTAACTGGAAGTACCACACGGAACATGTAGTAGGTTCGAGCCACTAATGACCATTTTACGAGACACCTTATACCATTTAGTCATGTTCCACAGCAACGGATATAGATTCAAAGACTAAATTATAATAAGAACAAGCTTACCACTTCTTCCCCTTCAGATACAGGCAATGCTTGTCCTGAGCCCAACACAATCTGCATCTTGGGGCTCTTCACACTATCATCAGACAGGCTGGAGTCTTTTCTATGTCTTCCTATAGGCGACTTCAACAAATCCTTACTTGTATTCTTCTGTCTACTTTTGTCAAAACTTCTGGAAACTTTCCTTCTGTGATTGCCAATTTTTTTTTCAGCTTTGACTTTTGCCTGGTATTTTGCAATATTCTTAGATACTATATCTGTCATATCCAATTCTGAACCTATAGATTCAGTTGAGCCTATAATCATATCATCATCATAAAATATATCTTCAGGACTAATCAATTGTGGCTTCATTATTTCAAATGAATTACGCTTCAGTATGCTAGTAGTTTTTGAGTTGTTATAAGATTTCCTTTTAAATGGGTGCTTTGTTATATTGGCCTGTGGATGTATAACAACTTTTTTTATATTTGTATCACCAACTATTTCTTCTTGAACAACAGTGGGTATGTCTTCTTGGTCTTCATTATTGTCTAAGCCATAAGAAGCTGGCTCTAAATGTATTCCATGCTCTGCATCAATTAAAGCTTGTATTTCTACTTCAGTCTTTGATTTAATTGTTTGGGATATCTTTCTTATATTTCTACCATATTTGGCCTGTCAAAAAGAATGTGTAATTAACAGAAGGTAATTATATGCATGGTAACTTATGTCTGAGCTTTCCAAATTTATCAAATATTTAATTTCATCTTCTCTGGGAAACCTCCAAAAGCATGATCTTGGTTATTATGTTCATTAGGAACGGGAACAAAACCCTTCTTAAAGAATTATTGTCCAATTTCATATAAGCTGTTCTCAAGAGTCATCATAAATCATGTAACAAATAGACTTGACAAATTTCAACCCTCCAAACAAGCCAGGTTTGTGCAACTTCGTGCAACAATATTTTAGCCTACTATTTTAATTTTGATGTCAGCATTGTTATTTACTACTTAACTACACAAAAATCACAGCTTCCTACTAAAACAATTTAGTTTAAGAGTAGTAAGTAGATTATTAGTGGGCAATATTACTGAGTTACGAAACCTACATTTGTTATTCTTATATACAAGCCAAACTATTTTTTGTTTATATCATTCATGGTCCCAGTTCAGACATACAATGGCATAACCAGACTCCTGATAGGGACAGACAAGGTAACATTATTATAAGATATTTTTTTATTGTAACAGTCCAAAGGTTTAGGCTATAGGTTAGTTTTGGCTCAGTTTTCCATTGCCTGACGTCGGGTTGAGGGTTGATATTTTTATCACAGAAAGGTTACATTATTATAAGCACACACGCAAAGTTTCAAAATCAGAAAATGCAGTTTTTGAGAAAAAAAATATTGAAAATTAATTATTTTGCAATATTAATGCTAATCCATAGGGATTGACAAAACTGTGGTAGCATAGACTATATAGAATTCTCGCCAATGAACATTTCGTTTTACGAACGGTTAAAGGCGTATTCCACTTGACGCTAATTTCGATATTGTCGATAATATTGCGTCTATGGTTCCACATTTAATATGAACCATAGATACAAAATGTGGTAAAAATAATCGAAAATAACGGCGATAATAATTGGCGTCAAGTGGAATACGTTCGGTAATGTTTTATATTAAAAAAACAGGTTAGGTTAGGTTGAAACTGCGACAACACAACGCGCGAGCCAAGCGAGCGTAGCGAGCGAGCCGCGGCAGCGGCCGGCGAAGCGCTAAAAAATCTGTTACACATCCAACAAAACAATAAATTTGATCAGTGAAGTATTACAAAAAGTGAGGTGATGATTTTACAAATATATGCATAACTGGAAAACTATGCATTACCTTGTAATAAAAGTGGTGGGAAAGGGAAGGGATGACCCTCCCCTTCCACTGCCCTCCTTAATGGCAATCGATTTTAAAATTATTATTTTTATTTTAATCCAGAAAATGAGGAAAATTTAAAATAAGTAAAAAAGGGGGGGATGCGGGACTTTTCCTTTGAAGAGGGGGGAGTGGTACCCCTCCCCCCCTCTCCCCACCCCCTCTACCCCCTGGATTCGACGGACGTCAATGGAAAGTTGTACCAAACATTGGCAAATGCAAATTCGCACAGAATAACAATAGCCTCAATTATTTTAATTATATAATAATCTGTAGATCTAGTAACATGAACTCAATGTTAACCAACTTTTGTGGAATCACTTATGTATTATGATATCACAAAAGTAATAGCCCAAAACAATTCATTATTTACCATTTCCACAACCAGCATTTTCCGTTCTGCTTGGCTCCATATTGAATTAATATTACTGTTATTGCTTGCAACAGTTTTTACACCTAGTAGGTTCCGCGAAGTACCACTTCTATCCCTAAAATGTAGGTAGGGCCCAGAATATTATAAAGGAATAAGTTAATCAAAAGTAATGTATTCTGACGATAGCTATACTGTTATATCTTAGTGATCTTAGGCATTATTACCTACCTACAATTGTGTTTAGACTCTTTATCGTACCAATTGGTCGCAGTAGAGTCTGAAAGCCATTGTGGGTGGACGGTGTCTTCGCGACTTGAGCAGGATGGACTGTAAAATGTACCTATTGGTGACTTTGTGATAATTTTGTTTCACGAGTGTTGTATCAAATATAACTGATTTGTTGTTCCATCCAAATTAATGTTTTGGTGTACACAAATAGTCTTGAAATACGTGATATAACTTTGTTATGACATATAAATATGTCAACAAAACATCAACATTGGTGGCGTATTTTACAAAAGTGAAATAATTGATCGACAGAACTAATATATTGAATACAAACAAATACAGGCATACTCTGTGAATAATACTTACATTCCTTGATTATTTTGTGCAAAACAAGAATTGAAAGAAAAATCTCCAAGTATGTCAATTTCGTCTTCGTCTGCCATTTTGGTTTTTAGTTTATACACTAGTCACCACGGACAGATTGATTACTAGTATGCCTTATTCTATTTGAGTTTTTTTCGATGATTATGTCCACATTTGCTTCTATGGATCCACATTTAATACGAACCACAGATACAAAATGTGATCAAAATTATCGGAAATAACGAATTTAGCGTCAAATGGTAAACGCCTTAAAAGTGGTGCTACACAGTCGGAAACGAGCCTCTCACCATGGTTGACAACCATAGTTTACGACTGTGGAGATGGTGGTTTGCGACCAAATTATGTTTGACTTTCCAACGCCCTCAGTGAGCGAGCATGCTTTGGCGACCGTGGTGAGCAACCAATATTTCCGACTGTGTGGACGCCAGTTGCACACCACGCGAGGGCAGTATGTCGCTGCAGCCGGCGAGAGCGCACGCATTGCGGGAGCGCACGCATGGCGCGTGCGCACGCATGCGGCGTTCCTCTCATTGAGAGACGTACATATGTTTCTTAATCATGCTTATTATTTAAGACATATTATTATTCCAAATTTCATACCAAGTAGTAATTTTAAAACGTAAGGAGCGATATCATATTGTGTAGTTTTGCTTTCGTACGATGCGTGTTTCTGGCGCGGGAGTCCGAAACACACTGTGGTGAGCGACTGTGTAGTTGCAAATTCCGACGGTGGTTAGCAACAAGCGGCCCGTCAAGGCCAGTGGGCGGTACCCATGGTTGCAAACTGTGTAGATCAGCTTTGAGTAGCAAGCATTGATCTATAGCAGGGTTGGATTCAGACCCTCAAAAAATATACTACATCGAAAATAAAATTATACTATATGTCCAAATGTATACCATGTTCGACGTTACATGTTTTTTTTTTACATCCTATTTATACCTTTAACATCTCGGCGTTTTTTTTGTTTTGAATCAAAATAAAAATGCATTCGCTAATCATAAATAATATTTTGTTTTATTAATTTCCGACAAAGATATGCATGAAATCCAGGCATAATATGTAATCAATGTCAGGTAAATAGACTTCGATCTCGGCTAATTCGTCAATCGGAACATGGTACTTAGAATTGACACGACGTAATATGTAACATTTTACCAATTACCCTGTATATTATATAGTCGCTATCAATTTATAACTGCTCCTTCAATAGCATAAAAATACTGTTTGGTAAAAAATATTAAAATAGTTGATTGCGTGGCTGCTAAATAATTGTTTTTGTTTTGTAAACAATTCAAGGAAAATAAACGTAAAAATAATATTTTGAAAAATTATTAATATATAATGATCGCAGGTAATATATAACATTCATATAAAACGCAGGCAGATTAAACCTTTTTTATATTTTTAGATAGAAGATCTGACTATATAAACAAAGTTTTTTTACCTGTATTCTTGCAACTAATGAAATATTGTACAGATATTAAACATATTTTTTTTAGTAAATTAAATCATTATTTATGTTATTTTATTTCAGGAGGCTTGGGAACCTATTGATCCATTTAATTTTAAGAAGACATTTGTAGTTTAATAATATTCTGAGAATAAGAAAAGTAAAGAAAGAAGTTGCTCCTTGGTAAAATAAAACTAAAAACGTATAGATACTATTTTCAGTAAGAACTACTTCATTTACGTTAAAGGCACCTAAAAACACACATTATTTCACCTGTACAGACCTGTTAACTCACGAAGGCAAGTCCCTTCATATTAAAATTAATGAAGTGAATTTTTACAGTAAAATTGTCGCATGTGTAGATAGCTTTCCTGACGTTTGGCTCATCGTCAAAGCAAACATGGGTGCGTTAGGAGTTAAATTCGCCAAAAACTATAAAAACGATCGCACTCCCAAAAAGTTATTCCACGCTATGAAGCTACAGGAAAATTTTGAATTACCTACATCAAATGTCAAAAGTGGCAAATTTTAGTGGCATTCTTAGCGTTCTTATCCTAAATGGAACAGGGGAGAACAGTTACAAACGATCACAGTGATCACAACCATAGACGCAGAATGTGGTCAAAATTATCGAAAATAACGAAATTAGTGTCAAATGGAATAGGCCCCTAGTACCTACACCACCTTGTATACCACCATGGATCTATGAAATCTTTATGTCCATTTTGACATTAGATGTAGGTAATACGATGGGTGCGTACCATTTGAAGTTTAATTCGCCAAAAACGCTAAAAACGATCACACTCCCAAAAAGTTGTTCCAGATGGGTCTTGGAATTATTTTCGCCATAAACGCTATGAAGCTACTAATGAAAAATAAAAAATACTAATCAATTTTGACGTTTTTAACGAATATAACTTCAAATGGTAAGCACCCTGGAAGAGTTTCTATTACCTAGATCTAATGTCAGAAGTGACAGAAGTGGCCAATATTAGTAGCATTCTTAGCGTTCTTATCCTAAGGGTGCGTTTCATTTGAGTGAGATTCGCTAAAAACGCTAAAAACGATCAGTGAATGAACGATCACTTTTCTCTATGTAGTAGTAGACTACTACTGCATAGAGAAAAGTAATATACTGGGAATAGAGAGGCCCTTTACGAATTTTTATGCCGACCCGTTATGTCAAGAGACTGCTCTGGTATCACAATCCGGAACTAAAATTTACTCACACATGCACGACTATGAATGTGTGATTAGATTAGTATTACTTACACATACATTCATATAATACCTACCTGCTACGCCGGCGGCGTCGTGTATGACGCAGATATAATATATTTCGTTTCCAAAATGTAACATGTTTAGCTAACAAACATTTTCTGCTGGGAAAACTATTTGTTATAAACGTGTCCAATATTAGAAAGAACAAATATACCAGTGGCATACACGTCACGCAGATTTACTCTTCGCCGAAGGGGTAGCCCTGTATTGGCACCATTTCAAAATCATTCCTAAGAAACATAATTTTGTAAAAGTTGGTTTTTAAATGATTAGTATAGGATGCACCTTACTTATAAATTAATATCTATGGGTACTTATCATTATGAAATAATATGAACAGAAAACACAGTAATTTTAAGAATTAGTTATATTAACACAGTACAGAATTAGGTACAATTACAGTTGATAAAAGTCCTTAAATTTTACAATGTCAAATTAAAAATGTAATATATATATATGTATATATGCTTATGCCTATTATAATATATTTGGCTCCATTGTTAATTACATCCTTGCCTTCATTTATTAATTTACCTACCAGTCATTATATTAAAATAGTTTCCTTAATTTTTTTTGTACCTCATCACCTTCTTTAGTGTGTCCTCAGACATATTTGTCGTAAGCATGAGCAAAGTACCTGTTTCAGCATAACTAGCCATCGCTTCGTTGTATTTGCTGATTTTGGCGTCACCTGCTCCTTCGACAAGAATTGGCTTCTGGAGTTTACCTTCTGTGCCTCCCAGCATGATGGTAACCTTATACTTCCATGTTGACCAATTTTGTTTGCCTTGCAATTTTCCTATATCTATTTTGGTATTGAAATCCATTTTGTGGACCCTCTCTTCTTATTTTTCTCTGGGGACCAGAACCTCTTAAAGGAATATGTTGATTCCTAGCAGAACTACAGTGGAATTGAAAATGAGTAGTTCTCACAAATATATATAAGATACCAATTTTAACAAAGAAAAATATAACACACTATAAGGAACTTGTTAGAGATGTTTTTTATTCGATGACATTATAAAACTAACAAACATTGGTTCCCTAGCAACCACTACACTATGGTAGTAGTCCAACCTCTTTACACTGATGCTAGGTAGGTTAGTATATCACCTCAACAATACTTTTTACTTCCATGCCATAAACTAACTTACACTGAGCAAGTAATATATATAACAATAAACTTTTTACTTAATACCTACTTACACAGAAGTTGATGTTGAGTTTTTTTTTAATCCCACTGCATTTGGCCTCGCACGTTTTTGATGTAGTTGATTGTTCTGTCATCTTGTGGTGTAATATGGCATTAGATAAATCTTTTGAGACGGTGTTTTTAGAGGGCGCTATTTGCCAAAAATCACGGAAAATCTGACTTTTCAGGAAAGCGTCCCGCGCATGGTCTACTACACTACAACATCACACCACACGTCTTTCTGATTTGTGCACTAGGGCGTGCTGCTTTTCATCCTGCCTGGATCTAAGTGAAACTTTCGGCTTCTGAATGGTTCCACCATAGAACATATAATAATAGTTCCACTCCAACTATAGAACGTTTTAAAACAGTGCCATAAAATGAATATACTGAGAAAACTTACTACGATCTCCTCACCACCGTCGGGCATTTACAGGAGTCTATCGGTGACCGCAGTTAATAATGCAAATTATTCGTAAGTCTATCAATTATATATGTAGGCACTTATTTATATCATACATTTCAGTGGTTACATATAAGAGAATATGTTTGAAGTATTTATGGTTTTGTTAAAAACATCTTTTAGTGATTTCAGATTGTTTAGATTTGAACATTATCCCGTGCTTTCTTCATTTTATAGATTATGTAAGAATGATGATAGTATACTTATACCAGCAGGCTAATGTACTTATCCCTTCTGCATTAAGCATTTTACAATTGGAAATTGCATATCCCAAAAATTAAAACAAAATTGTCAATTTTTGTATATGTACTGAGAGAACTGCGAAGACCTACTGAAGCTAACACAGCCTTAACAGCCCTACTTTGCATATGCATATAAAGTACAGAAACAAGGTCGTTATTCGAAAATACTAATGTATAATAAATTACCAAAAAGTGTGACCACTTTAAAATATAGTTTGTTCAAACTAAAACTTAAGAACTTTTTTGAAAACAATCCCTTCTACACATTAAAAGAATTCATGTCAATGCAGCAATGCATGCAATGCAATCTTTGTTCTTAGGACAAGTGCAAATGTGATAATTGTAAATTTAATTTAACTGTATTATGTATAAAAAAATATGATACATAAATTTTAATCAATTATTTATATAAACGTAATTAGAATTTAATATGATTAAGTAGTATAAATATGTATTAAATGTACCTTGACATGCCAGTAAATAATTTCAAAAGGTCTAATAAAACTTCTTTATATCTTTATAATAATTAGTCCTAAAAGAAAAATCATTTTAAAAAAAGGCAATATGTTTGGCATGCATATTATAAAAAAAAAACACCTAGGTATTTTTAGCTTTGGAACAAGATATTGAAACTCAAAATTGGTTATAAGATTACAGAGAAATCTACCTTACATTAGAAGGAAGTAGAAAATTGTCTAATTGCATCATTCATTAAAACATCAAATAAAGAACCTGAATGTAACTTAAAATATCAAATATATGCACAAATCATAGTTTGTACAGCTGATGCTCAATATGACTTCCTCTGTTTCTAACACAAACACGCACTCTTCAATTGATTGCACTGGAGATATATCATACACCAAAGATTTCATATGACCTCAGATTTTATTAAATAGGTCATATGAAATGACGAAGGTCATGGTGAAGGTCATATGAACTTGAGCCCATTGGACTATTGTCCAATGGGCTCAAGTCAGGACTCCTCGCAGGCCAAGAAAAGGACCCTCCTCTACCAATCCGCTGACCGGGGAAATTACTGTCTAGCCACTGTCTCACAGTGACTCTGAATTCAATCATACACTTTGTATCCATTTAAAATAACCTAATGGCCAGTTAAACACTTGTTTATAAACATATTTATTCCAACATCCTCATTGTTTTGGCAGTACATACTTAAAAGTAAACTTTAATATCTGATTTAATTTAATTTGTTTCAGTTTAATAGTAATTCTAGTAATTCTAGGGTAGCCTGAACAAAATCTTCGCCCACATCATAATTTACCATCAGGTGAGATAGTGGTCAAAGGCTATCTTCTATCTATATGAGCTAAAACTATGAATAATTTTTACCATCTAGCTGAAACTGTAAAATCATGATAATTATCATGTGGAAAATGCTTTTACGCATACCCAACTGCCGGGGAGCAGTTGGGTGATGTCAGGGTCGGGGTTGATAAGGACTACTCTACCGAATAAAAAGCTCTTGATATATTGCCGTCCTCAACTAGTAGCAGAGACTGGGGTCGCCCAACCTCTTTTCCGCAGCCCCCACCGACGTCCCTGCCCGCTTAGGCAGGCCCAGCTTCTGTGGCATAGCTCCCCTCGTTGGATGCCCTGGAACACAGGGGGACATCCACACCTCGTGAGGAACTAACTCTAATGAGAGGCGCCGGCTGTCCCCACAACTAACGTCCCAGGTCCCCAGAGCGGAGATGGCGTGCCAGCTCGATTAGCTCGCCTCCATATCCTCGCTCTACGAATCGGGAGAGAGTACCCAATTTAGTGTTACGGGATTTCCCTGACTACTGGATGACACTGCTGGCAGGTATGCTGGTAGTGCTTTACTTGTTCAGCAGTCCAGTTTCCCAAAATTACCATCCTTTCCCATTCCCCTGAAATCAACATAATTGGTATCAGATCCTTGTACATCTCTTTTATCTCTGGCAATGTATTGGAAATTACTTCCCGCGGGGACACTATATAATTAAATAAAATTACTCATTAATCATTCATTGTTTAATTTCGCCGCCTCGAGCAGACAATAATCCGGCGCTCTTCATTTGTTATTACTTTCGCGCCACTTTTATTACCGACCAGTTACAAACTTTTTTCCTAATAAACACCCTCTTATAAGTTTATGATCTAGTTGGTCACGACCATGACCAATGTGCTAGGAACAATATTCAAGTTCCTAATTCAAACTTTCTTTCCGCCTTCTCAAACTATAACAAAAAATATCAACTTTGCTCGCATTTAAAGACGAACCAATCATTGTTTTTTTAATATGATGAAATTTATTATGTGACCCTATATTGCACTTATGTAAATGTTTATGAATGTAAAACATGGCCGAATTCAACAAAAGCCAACATATTATTCTGCAATTTTTTTTACACTCTCAATTAACTACAGAATAATAAAATAATAAAAAAAATTAAGGTAATGCAATGAAATTGTAATAAAGCATTTGAGTCTCACATTCAACGACACTGAAGGGAATGTGCATTTTATGGCGTTTTAGAGAGGTGTTGTTAAATGGAGAGAAGAAAAAAGTTTGTAAGCAACTAGGAAACGTATAGATAATCCAAGATTCCTACTTATTAGTCACGGTCAACAACAGTCTACACATGCAAGCAATCACAATTTATAAACAAAAAGAGAAATTTCTTAGAAAGTTCGGCATGCATGTTGCCGACAGTTGAGTTTATTACGGGCTAGGATAGTAAAGCGACAAAAGAATGTACACAACTGCGCAGTTTTTACTAGTTTGCTTAAAAGGTACTTTTTATGACTAAATTGTTGTCGTTATTGAGAGCGGGTGTAATGCTATATAAAGTTTATCATTGTATGGAAGACAATTTTTTTTTTTGAGGGGGGAAATGCCTTCGCACTGCCCCTCCACTATGGGGGTAGTGGAGGGGGATGTGTGGGACTTGAACCCACTAAAACCCCCCGTGAGCAGTCCTCCGCCGAGATGAGGCAAGATAGGGTCGCGTTAGCAGTCACCATCTTGCCCCGGCGGTAGGCCCGAACTTAATCGGGCCTCTGCGCCATGGAAGACGAGCTAAACCAACCAAAGCCAAGTGATTTCGTCGCCTTAAGGAATTTGTCGTTAAATCAAGTGACGTTACATGGAGTTTACATTGTACAATATAATTTTTTCTAAAGGCTACGCGGGCGAACCCTCGGCCAGAAGCCTGTATTATTGTTTATCTTTTTTTTTATGTTATTGTGACGGAACAAGCCCGAGGCCCACCTGATGTTAAGTGGACTAACCTCTGTCTATAACAGACGCATTTCGTCAACGATGAATTGGACGAATTGCACTGTGCTCGTCACACTGAGACATACAGTTGTTAGGTCTCATGTTCCTGTAATTTTTCTGGCTCTCAAGGACTGCTGCCGGAACACTATGTTAGGTGCTTGGCGACAGATTTTCTACTTGAGGGTGGTCGCTAGCCAGGCGGGCATTCGCAAAAAGCCCTTCCACCATGCGGTGAAGCTCAAGCCCGCGGCGGGATTCGAACCATGGACCTGCTGCACGGCAGTCCATAGCCAATGCCACTGAGCCATCACTGCTTCAAAAATCTCCTAAGAATTGTATACATACGTTACATACAAATTGTAATCTGTTTAGGTGTAAGCTGCTGGTGGTTGGTGGGGGCTCTGGTGGCTGCACCATGGCAGCCAAGTTCGCAAGGAGACTGGGCAAGGGCAAAGTCATTGTCTTAGAGCCGAGTTCTGTAAGTACACCTATATTATTTTACAGCTGATAGTTTAGCCATCGACCACTATCTCAACTGTCGGTAAGTGATGATGAGGTCTGGGATTGGAAACAGGGTTAATCAAGAATTACTAGCTGTAATGGACAGCTGCTAGATGACACTGTTATGTGTTTGGCGACAGATTTTCGGCGAGAGGGTGGTAACTAAATAGACAAGCATTGAACTGCCCACAAAATGCCCTACCACTATATTCATAGTCTCGGAGTTTTCAGGCCGCCCAAAGTACTCAGATTTTGCATTTTTTTTGAATGGGCTAAATGACGTTGCACTGCTCTTCCTCTACCGAGTTGAAACCCCGCCTCCGTAAGCAGTCCTCCGCCGAGGTGGGACAAAATGAGGTCGCGTTAGAATTCACCATTTTGCACCGGCTGCGGTAGGCCCGAACTTAATCGAGGCCTGGGCTAAAATACATAGCCTAACGACTGCCATCTTACCAAGAACGCGACAGGCGACGGCTTAACGTACACCCCGAAGCATGGAATTCCTTTGTAAAATGCCACAAGCAGTAACCTATCCAAGTAATAAAAAAATTCATGAAGCGCTCGTAGCGAAGATTGCTTAGCCGTTCTTAATCGATCAGCTAAGTTAAGCAATGTCCGCTGCGGTCAAGAGTTGGATGGTTGACCGCTAGTGACATACTACTGAGCGCTTCCGTGCTTCGGAGGGCACGTTAAGCCGTCGGTCCCGGTTGTTGTCTTACGATGGCAGTCGTTACAGCATGGTGGTAGGCCATTAAGCGAATGCCCGCCTGGCTAGCTACCACCCTCAAGTAGTAAATCTGTCGCCAAGCACCTAACGCTGTGTTCCGGCAGCTGTCCTTCAGAGGTAGTAATTCTAGGCTAGTCTGAACAACATCTTTGACCACATCATCGCTTACCATCAGGTGAGATAGTGGTCAAAGGTTAGCATATAAGCTATAAAGAAATAAATGATAATAATCTAACTTTGCTTAATCTATTTGGTCCGTTAAGATCGAATAGACAAGCTTCGCTACGACAGCTTATAAAACTATGATGGCTACTCTATCTAAGGCGATAAAATCGAACAAAACTTGACCGGTAAAGTCCTGCTATCAGTGCATGCATACGATTTCACAATCAGAAGCTAATCATTGAAGGTAGGTACTTCATCACCTCATATTCTGTGACCATTGAATACACAATGGATTATAAATATTGGTTCGGCATTTATTACATATAGGTTTGTACCTGCCAAGGTTATTTATTCATAGAGGTTTCTATTAATTCAATTTATTTCAACTGTTTGCAATTTATGCAACAACTACATTATTAAAACTAGCATGAGACCTGCTCTGCTCACGACTGTACTTTCGGGTAGGAATCGGTAATTTTATTTTGCTTTCAAAGTCAAAGTCAAAATCATTTATTCAATTTAGGCGTCTACGACGCTCTTATGAAGGTCAATTACAAATTTTAGTATTGAAATATTCTATATTGTACTGCCACGTTCAGCAAATAAATTGTATAGAGCCACTGAGAGAAGAACGGGCAAGAAACTCGGGGCTATTATTTTAACATCTTTTATAACAATGTGTTACATACTTACTATATAATAGTGTTATTACAATATTTGTTCAAATTATGTAGGTGAAAGGCAATAGCTTGGCGAGGCGGAATTGTCCAGGCATTTTTGTCGTTTAAGTAATCAGAAACTGTGTAGTAGGATTTTTTAATCAATATGTTTTTCACATGCAACTTGAATTTCCCTTCTGTGTGCGTTGTAATATGTTTGGAAACTTTATTATAAAACCGTACACAATTACCTAAGAAGGACCTTTTATTTGTCTTTGCTAATCTAAAACCTGGCACCGCTATTTTATCTTTATTCCTGGTATTGTAATAGTCACTGTTTAATTTAAATTTACTCAAATGTTTACGAACATATATAATATTTTCAAATATATACAGACTTGGTAAAGTTAAAATATCAATTTCTTCAGGTAAAGTTAAAATATCAATTTCTTTAAAAAGATTTTCAGTGATTCCCTAGGACTCATTTTATATATGGCTCGAATTGCACGCTTTTGTATGACAAAGATTGTCTCTATCTCAGCAGCAGTTCCCCACAGCAATACACCATAGGACATAATACTGTGGAAGTACGCGAAATAAACTAGGCGAGCAGTAAGCTACGTCTGTTTACTGTCTTATCCTAAGAACTGCATATGCAGCAGAACTAAGTCTTCCGGAGAGATCATGTATATTTGGATCCCACTGTAAAGTGGAATCCATTTTGATTCCCAGGAAGACTGTCGCTTTGTCAATAGGGAGTTTATCTGGGCCAAGCTTTATGTTTGGTTCCACATGAGGAACATTTGGTAAAGAAAACTTTAAACATTTCGTCTTATTTGAATTTAGGAGAAGATTATTAGCGGCGAACCATTTACAAATCTTAGATAATACATTATTTACATGAGTCAGTTCACTGTCTTTTCTATCTACTTTAAAAATCAGAGAGGTATCATCTACGAATAAAACAATATCGCAGAAATCTTTGACCATGCAAGGCAGATCATTTATATATGCTAGAAACAAAAAAGGTCCCAAAATTAATCCCTGTGGTACTCCCATTTTTACCAGTGACCCGGAAGAAGTATTGCCATTTATTCCAACCTTCTGTAGCCTGTCTGACCGATATGACTCTATAAGATTCAGAGCTTTTCCACGAATACCATAGTGGGAAAGTTTACGAATCAGAGTGCAGTTCGTATTTTGTGATCTTTCCAAGGCATTCGACTGTGTAGAGACACAGTCGAATGCCATGGAAAGATCACAAAATACGCCAATAGCATCATGTGAACTCTCCCATGCTTCCAGTATATGCTTTACTATAGGATCTAAGTTCTTACTACGAAATAAGTATTGATAAAAGTTTCTTTGCTTGCTATCTGTGCGATAAGCTTGATCGAAATTGGTAGTTGTTGAATTATTTTTTACATCGAGTAGAAAGTCTATCCCCAATCACTTCAGTTCGTTATGGCCCAAGAAACGATTATTTAGTTGGTGGAGTGTCGAATACGACGCCATGGAGCCTCGAGGTTTTGGGTTCGATCCCCGACTGGGATATTAACTGGGGTTTTCTTATATAAATTCTTAGTACCAGTCCAGTCTGATATCATACCTACTGGGTATAATACAATTCTTAATTACATGCACAACGTGAATGCATAGACACCTCTCCCCTGTCACCTGTCACGCTCGTATACTCCAAAAGGGTATATTTTTATATTAACCGAAAAAGTTTAGTAAATAAAAACAATTATAGAGATTAAATTATACAAAATTCCTCACATCAAAATACATATATAGAGGACTTTTATTTTTTTAAATGATGTGGTTGATATGATGTACAATGCGATTAAAATAAGAATAGGACGGGCTCTCGGCTAACTTCACTCATATTCACTCTAATAAGTACGATCAGCAGAACAAACTTAAAAATAAAGCAGTGACATATATTTATAGGAAATTTTAAATGAGTGACCCGAAATTGTTAATTTTAATAAATTCATATTTTTAAGGTCAGACGCCATTTTGGCTTGATGAAAACGCGGGCGCCAGGGTCATATTTCTCCGACAATATACTACTACGCGACACGTTTCCGAGTGTTTATTGATCTTCTCGTTTAATTTGTTCTTGTTGACTGTTTAATATGATTTTGGTGATTGTTATATTTATTTTTGTTACCCGTTACGATGATAACGATGAGTCTGACTCAGTGGGCCATCAAACATGCGGCATCGAAGAGCTAAGCGATTCAAATTAAGATATCTAAGTACAAAATATTGCTAACATATAAAATCAGTTCAAATTATTTCTGTGTTTGCTGTACCTACAGTCGCCTACAACTTCGTTTACCTACCTATGACTACTTGTTTTTTTACACGACTGCCCACATAAACCTGTGTTAAGTTTACAGGTTTCATGTATGTATGTATATTTGTGAGTTTATTTATTTCACCATAACTTCTAAACGGTTTAACCGACTTTAATGTACGAGATATCGTTAGTATTATCGTGATAACTGAACTGACACTATGTTCATAAAAATAATAATAAACAAACTGGTGGATTTTAGACGCCATATAGTGAGAAAAACAATTATTTTTTTCTTCCATAGCCATCGTGTTGGGTATAAAAATGATTGACTTAAGATTCCATAAATATGTTAACTGGCAGTTTTAATCTCAATTGATCGATAAATTTTATTAAATTTTATTCGTCTCGGATTTCATTTTACTTTTCTGTATACACATATGTTGAATTACAATCCAGGTCAAAATTTGTATAACTTGTATAATTATTATAAATGAGAAATTGACTGTAATTTGTTTTGTGTATCTAAATAAATAGATAAAACTCTTAACGAAAATATTTTTTTGCTGTCGGGTTTTTTATTTTCTTTATTAATTTATACATGTTTTATCATTTATTTTTTTGCACACTGTACCAAGTTCTAGTTTTGACGTCACAACATGGCGCTAGGCCGATCCTATTCTTATTTTAATCGCATTGTAAGGATATACTCACCAGAGATGTGTCAGAAGATGAACGGGGCTACGTTCAGAGCCTTACAGTGTGGTTGATTTTCAACCTACTTGTGGGTGCGGAACGACACGGTTGTACCTCAAATAGCGACATTGATAATAAAATATTTATCTTTGTTATGGTATATGTTGTGTTTTCTTTTTTGGTGAGGAACTAGCAAAACATATACACGTATTATGGTTTTTGAAAAGCTTATTACCACCGTTGCTCCAATATTAATATTAGTGCCTATAATTTTATCATCAGCAAATGTCAATGTCATGTCAGTAAAGGTTGCAACCTTTTAATAACCGGTTTTGATAGTTAAAAAGTTGCAACCTCAGAGCTTTGGAAACGATCGAGTTGTCACAACCGAACGCTCTCCTCTAAGGTTGTGAATTACGTTAGTGTGAAAAGTTCTACTCCGAGAGCGCTCTTAATTCTGAACGTGCCCCTGTAAAAAAAATCAACCAATAGGAGCGCTGCGCTCGGCGAGGCTAGGGAAATGAAGCGATCCTATTGGTGGATTATTTCCTCGCACACTGCACATCTCTGGTGGGTAGGAATGCAGTCTTAATACTCATTTCAACCTTCGTTCGTCATTTTATATAGAATTAATTTTATTTTAAACACGTTTTTAAATTCCTAGGACCACTACTACCAACCGCTGTGGACGTTAGTAGGAGCAGGAGTGAAGCGTGTGGCAGACTCGCACATGTATGAACACGCCGTGCTACCTACCAAAGCGCAGTGGGTCAAGGACTTCGCGGAAACCATCGACCCTGACGCCAACAAAGTGACCACGAGGCAAGGTGACGTCATCAACTACGAGTACCTCATCATTGCTGTTGGATTGAACAATGATTATGCCAAGGTTAGTGTTTGCACGTAATACCTATGCAGTGGTTGATTTCTTAGGTATATCATAATTTAATACAATGGATTAACGACTTCGTAGACATCATAAAACCTGAGCCCATCAAAGTGTACACAAGACAACGTTACGTCTTCGGGTTAATAATTGAAAATCTAATATGATAAACTCATCAAAATATTGCCCGTGTGGTTCCGGGCTAGAATGTCACCCCCATCCATTGCTACCTGTGGGTGTCGTAAGAGGCGACTAAAGGTAAATTAATACCGTAAGGTGGCCAGCAGCGCCTTATGAGGAACTGATATCTTAAACTGCGGTCCTCAAGACGCCTGTCAAGCGTGGGGATTGTGGTAAATCCCCCCTTAATGGATGAGGCTGTGTTCAGCAGTGGACAATCCGGCTGATATAGTTCTCATCAACATAATCTTTTTTTTTTTTTTTTATGTTATTGTGACGGAACAAGCCCCAGGCCCACCTGATGTTAAGTGGACTAACCTCTGCCTATAACAGACGCATTTCGTCAACGACGAATTGCACTGTGCCCGTCACACTGAGACGTCCAGTTGTTAGGTCTCATTAGCCTGTAATTTTTCTGGCTCTCAAGGACTGCTGCCGGAACACACCGTTAGGTGCTTGGCGACAGATTTTCTACTTGAGGGTGGTCGCTAGCCAGGCGGGCATTCGCTAAATGCCCTTCCACCATGCGGTGAAGCTCAAGCTCTGGGCGGGATTCGAACCATGGACCTGCTGCGCGGCAGTCCATAGCCAATGCCACTGAGCCATCACTGCTTTAAAAATCTATGGGTATTAAAGATTTCACCGATCATCAAAAAACCTTTTTAATTTCCAGAAAAAGGTTTGTACCCATACGGATTCAAAGCTCTCGTATTCTATATTTCTAAATGATTACAAGCACTATCGCGTCTTAAGCGAAAATCACCTTTTTTATTAAGGGTTAGAAATGTTAGAATTGCAAATGAATAGGCGGCTCACCTGGTGGTGCGCTCACCGTCGCCCACGAACATCCGCAACACCAGAGGTCTCAAGGCTGCGTTGCTGGCCTTTGAAGAGCGAATATGCTCTCTTCTTGAAGGTACCTAAGTCAAATCGTAATTCATATTTACAAATAAGAGCACAATAAACAAAATGTGCACCATGGTTCAGGTACTCGGACCGAAATCGGGGGACGAGGGTTCGATTCCCGCCTGGGACAAATAATGTGTCCTCTTATATTCTATTTTAAGAATATAAATAAAAAATACATAAGTAAAATAAAATACGGCGACAATATATTATTTAATCCTATTCTCCGCGTTATCTCAAGGAACGCTTTGAGTTTCTTGACTCGGCTCATGGCTTGTCATTGAGGTCATCAGAAAATCTTCTACTCAAAATACCGTCACGGTAGGGCATTTTGCGAATGCCCGCCTGGCTAGCTACCACCCTCAAGTAGAAAGTCTGTCGCCAAGCACCTAACGGTGTGTTCCGGCAGCTGTCCTTGAGAGCCAGTATTTCTAGATTAGCCTGAACAACATCTTCGACCACATCATCACTTACCATCAGGTGAGATAGTGGTCAAAGGCTAACCTATCAGGCATAAAAAAAATAAAAAAAAACATAGTACATCTTTCTATGATAATTCATTCTCAGTGCAGGCTGTTCGACTTTGGAACAGTCTGCCAGTATCGATTCGAAAATCTCAGTCACTATACATTTTCAAAAATAGAGTCAAAGAATTTTACATGTCCAGTCTAAGCTAAAATATTTCTTTGGTTATTACTCATTATATTTGTGTAAGTAGTATTTGGATACATGTATGTATATATTTATATCAGTGTATGTATGTAGGTATATAATTAGGTATTTATTATGTATATATATTAAAATGTATGTAAGTAATGTTTATTATAGGTATATATTTTAAGATATGTATTTATTTGAATAATGCTTCGTGAATATTTAATTTGTTTTTATTTTTAAGTAATGTTTACGTAGTAAACTGCCAACCTGGCTAATTTTTGTAAATCCTTTCTTTTCGGTTGTCTGGAAGAAATTGCTTTAAGCAATAAGACCGCCTTTTGTATACATAATTTGTGTGTTAATTTTCATTGTAATGTTTTTAAGGTATGCAAATAAAGTGTTTCTATCTATCTAGCTAAAATTCGTAGTTCTAGGGGTTTTACCGGCATATATCGTCATCAGTTGAGTCGAGATTTAAATTTTGCGATTAGTGGGTATAGTGGCAAAAATTATGGTAATCGACTCGTCGTTGCTGACGCTCTAAATACCAGCTAAAACGTGATATCTAGGATGTGGCCACGTTATCGCACTACTGGGGATGTGACAGAACGGCACAAGATATCGTGTTGCTACTTAAATACAGCATCGATTTTAAGAAGAATGTCGCTTTATCAATTGCAAGTAGAACTTGATCAATTTCAATGTTCTGTTAGCAGAACACTCTAGAGTGTTCGTTACCAAATGTTAGTACTGTAAATATATATATATATATATATATATATTTATGTTATTGTGGCGGATCAAGCACGAGGCCCACCTGATGTTAAGCGGACTAACCTCTGCCTATAACAGATGCATTTCGTTACAAGTCACGAATTGCACTGCGCCCGTCACCTTGAGACATAGTTGTTAAGTCTCATGTACCTGTAATTTCACTGGCTCTCAAGGACTGCTGCCGGAACACACCGTTAGGTGCTTGGCGACAGATTTTCTACTTGAGGGTGGTCGCTAGCCAGGCGGGCATTCGCAAAAAGCCCTTCCACCATGCTTTGAAGCTCAAGCCCGCGGCGGGATTCGAACCATGGACCTGTTGCGCGGCAGTCCATAGCCAATGCCACTGAGCCATCACTGCTTCAAAAAAAAACATTTGGTACCGAAAACTTTAAAGTAAGTAATTTTTTTTTTAAATTTAATAGTGAATTATTAGCTGAAAAGCACTTAGTGATAATGGATAAATTGTACTTGTACTTTGCTATCTATTCTAACTACAAAAAAATCAGAGAGGTCGACTGCTAATAAAAGAATATCACATTGATATTTGTCAATTTAAGGCAAATCTAGAAATTGATATATACTAGAAAAAGAGATGGTCCCAATTTTGATCTTTGTGGGAGATCCCATTGTTCTGAAGAGCTTTTTAATGTTATCCCTCATCACCATTCCGACCCCATTCAACTGGTTCTGGTCTGGCATGTCATCCATAGACAGTTCAGAATCTCTTACCACGGACCAAAAATTTGGGTGCAATTAAATTGTGGAACGCTCTGCCGGCCTACGTTCTAACTTGCAGCTTTGATCCTGGGCCTTTCAAGCGGGGCGTGAATAAACATCTTACTGATCATCATAGTGCACCAACACCAGTGCATCATCAGACTATCGCAACTCAGGCAAGTCGTTAAACTGTCGGAACAGAAAGATGTTGAATGCATAATGTCCTGTCCATAAATTCATATATTGTAGGAACGTGATAAAAAATAAAACAAAAATAACAACTACATATCTAGGGTGGGGAACGAAGTGCACAGTGTCTAACGCATCATTTACTTATCTATACAATCTGAACTTGTTTGGGGCATTGATTAATTGATAGTGTCTTAACATCAGGCGTTTTCGCCACTCACACCACCGATTGATAAATAAATGCTACTTATGAGACAAGCGTGATGTCATTCTAAGATAAAACATCGTCAATAACGGCATTGATCGATAGCATTACGATTACCTGCCTGTGCCAACATAGCCTACTGCATGTAATACAATTGTTTCAGTTTACTACGGATCTTATCAATAAATTATTATATATATCCGAGTATATACAAGTTACTTCGTGGGGTTCGTTATAATAACAAATTAAACCGGCCATAGGTGAGACTCACATATGGCCGGTTTAAGTTAGAGAGGGTTCTTTACCAATACAAAATATATGTATAAATACACATATTAATACTAAAGCCAAAGGCAGGGGTTCAACTATAGAAATAAGAGCACAATTTTTGATATTTACATTCACCAAAAAATTATAATGAAGTCAAAAAATTGTCATGACGTTTATGTAATAAATTAAATGAAATACGTCTGCGAGTATGTATCCTAGCTTTAATATTTCATAAGCAGTAGGAACTCAAATATCCCGGAAATGTTGTTATTTATGAGATAGCAGCCATAATATTATTGCCGGGTGTCACTTATGGAATCTTGTTCAATAACTTTGAAGACAATATGAGCGATATTTTGAAGCAGTGATGGCTCAGTGGCATTGTCTATGGACTGCCGTGCAGCAGGTCCATGGATCGAATCCCGCCGCGGGCTTGCGCTTCACCGCATGGTGGAAGGGCATTTTGCGAATGCTCGCCTGGCTAGCGTCCACCCTCAAGTAGAAAATCTGTCGCCAAGCACCTAGCAGTGTGTTCCGGCAGCAGTCCTTGAGAGCCAGTAAAATTACATGCACATGAGACTTAACAACTGTACGTCTCAGTGTGACCTTAATATCAGGTGGGCCTCGGGCTTGTTCCGTCACAATAACAAAAAAAATAAAAAAATAATTCGCGATTACCATAATAATGTGGAATGGATACCGAACCTGGCTACAAGCGAGATAACTGTTTGAATTTTAAAATTTCCACCTCTGTCGTGAGGATCCACCTTTACCTTAGACGTCCTGATAGGATATCGCTGCTGAAACCGTAAGATGAAACTCTAATAACTACCATAGTCTTATTATGTGATTATGACGAAATAAGCACGAGGACCACCTGATGTTAAAAGTCTCTTGTGCCTGTAATTTAATATTTCATATTTTTTATTACGTAGCTCGATGTAAATATTCAAAACTCTTTTCAAAGGGAATTCGCAAAATGTCCTCCCATCTTAGGCGAAGCTCAAGCCGGCGGTGGGGATCGAACCATGGATCTGCGATTATTTATTATTACCACTCGGCCATCATTGTCTTCTTCGTTGAAGGTCAGGTGTTTTTGTATATGTTTTTCGCTCGCACGGTCAAATAGATCGTGCGGGTGCATACATATGCCAATTAGAATAACATATTTAGCGTACCAAGAAAAATTGTTGCGTTGCCCTACGTCTTACGGTACGGTACTTGCCTACGGTTGTCTATAGTTTTGATGTGACTATGCTTTTAACCTATACAAGCCCTTGTGTCTGTTGTTTCAGATACCCGGTCTGACTGAAGCCCTAAAAGACCCGAACAGCAGCGTGTCCACGATATACGACGCTCAGTACTGCGAGAAGACATTCGGTGACTTCCAGAAGTTCAAGGGAGGCGACGCCATCTTCACATACCCCGATACCCTGATCAAGTGTCCCGGTGCGCCGCAGAAGATTGCCTATCTAGCTGAATCATACTTCACCAAGGTACCTTATATATCTCTCTACTATACCAGTCTCAATCCGCACTTTAGGTGCATAGCTACTGGTATATATAGGCGTATCATTCCTGTCGGGATTATTGTACGGCGCGTGCCGCGTCAGAAGAGAACAGAACTATGCGTGCACATGCGATAGAAAGAGAGATGCCTTGTAGGTGAATATAAATATTAGGTACTCTGTGCTTTGCGAGCTGAAGTGCACTTTATTGCCTCGTAACTAGAGTCGCTTATTTATTGGAATGGCTTTGCGGAGTGATCATTCTCCGTCCTAATTATTCTGTGACTATGCTAAGATTACTTGATTTGACTATATTTTCTATTACATATTGTATAGTAATAATAATGTCATAATACTTTAGAATAAAATAGTCATCTCCACCATTACCCATTTAAAATAATAATAAATATACTAATATTGTTATAGTTTGTAAAAATATCAATGTATATAAAACATCAAGTTATCTTTGAGTACTAATATCTAGACGATTAATGATTTATTGAGTACTATAACAAATATTCCCCGTGGGGTGCATGGCTAGAATTGCACCTTCCAAATCTTCCTGTGGGAGTTATAAGATGAAGAATACCAGAAGGTGAGCAGCAGCGCCTTCTGAAGAACTGTCATCTAACACTGTGATCTCCAAGACGTCTGCCAAACGTGGGGACACTCTCAAGGTGAAAATATATATCGCTGTGTTCGGCAGAGTTCTTTGGGAGCCAGCTCTCATTCAATACCTATCCTTGTAACATCTCCAACGACTTCGCAACAGCACGTAAAAGAAGAAACAGTTTTAAATTCAAACATAAAAAGAAGTGGCTTGCCGATTTATTAATTTTTGTGGGAAAAAATATCAATATTTGATCAACAGGTTGGATAATGGCTAGCCTATTAGCAAAAAAATTAATGTCCATGCGGGATTTACTTATATATATTTATTAAGATATAATGTAAACTGAACTGCTTTACAATATCCATTGTTTAACAAAACAGATACCAGTGGTCACCAATGTTTGATAACATCGCCCTCACTATCACAAACGAATTATTTAATAACATTACCATTGTTTTGAATAATAACCGAGCGCAAAGAAAATAACTTATCAATTTCAGAATTGTACTTCTTTGAGACTAAGTTATTTAAAAATATTCTCGTCAGATGACAATGATTAGGCATTCCAATCTTGGCTTCACAATAAAATACAGTATATTATGGTATTTGACATTGATAATGTCAGTAATAAATTGCAAGAATACGTGAGCCAACTAATTTATTGATAATTTTTATGCCTTTGAGATTAATAGTGCAGTTAAACCTGTACCTACGGTTCAGAAAAGGATATTCTGCCAGGAAATGCATAATTCTAGTAATTTCTCTATTGCGAGTGTTTTCATCGAAACACTACACAAAAACAAGAAACAAAACTTTGTTTCATGCATTCCGTAGTTTATGACACCGTAGGATTTGAACTGGCAATTTACGAGATCAAATTACTCGAGATTCTCGATCTTCTCGTGTCAGCGTGCTTGTGGTGGACATTTGCCAGATATCATTTTTAGGGTTCCGTAGTACCTACAAGGTTTCGTCATGTCCGTCTGTCTGTCCATCTGTCCGAGGTTTTGCTAAGAGACCGTTTGTACTAGAAAGCTGAAATTTTGTACGGGTATGTAAACTTACCACGCCGACAAAGTGGTAAAATAAAATTTTGAAAAAAAAATTTTTTTCGGGTAGCTCCCGTACAAGTGTATTGGGTATGATTTTTTTTTTCGTCGTCTATCCCATCGTGTGGGGTACCATTGAATAGGTCTTTTAAAATGATTTAGGGTTTGCTAACACTATTTTTCGATTTAACGCTCCATTTACGAAATATTCAACTTTAAAGTGCAAATTTTTGTTCCAGTAGGGCGTCCCCCCCCCTCTAAAACCTAAACTGCTAGCTTGAAAAGTCTGAAAAAATTCATGATGATAGTGCAGTTCATGAACTTTTTAGGAAAATTATAGCGGTTAAGATAACTTTATTACTTTAGCAGTAATAGTCGTTGAACTTGGGTATTAGATAATTTTGCACCAAATACAAAATCCTTAGAATAAATCCTTTAAAGTTACTAAGATGAAGTACTGGAAGGACTAAAATCGGTATAGATAGTTAAGTACTATAGGAAGGGGTGGAGGAGGGAGGGGGGGGGGTTGTCGCATCCACCCAGAGGGGTGGGGGATTACGAAACTATTTTTTTTAAATAATAATATCAAAAAAACTATCTACATACATTAGAAGGACTTTAGGTATGGTATATTTGTAAATATGTTGTGCAATGGGGAGGGAGAGAGAGGGCGGAATATTCCCCATTGATGTGAGGGGGTTACAGAAACCTATAGTTTTTTTTAATACCACTGAAATTTCTCAAAATTATCTTCTTCTTAACCAAATACTACAAACTATATATAACACTACAGCTACTACAATAAAAGCATTTGGACTCATAGGCAGTCCAAATGCTCTAGCCCACTATCAATTGGCAGCGTGCCCACCATGCTGGCAGCATTGCCCCGTTGAATTGCAATGTTTATTCTTCTTCAAGAAAATAATTAATCATAAATCACAAGCACGAAAACATCAACAAAAAATGGTTAGGCTTAGAGACAAATGCTTATTAGAAGTGAAGTAGTTCTATGACAGCTCCGGCACTGTGGGTATGCAGCTTTAGTCTTCTCGCTACCTTATCGCAGCGTACTCGCTACACCTTCGCAGTATACTTGCGCCGCTCCCTCTCCGAGTTTCTGGCTTATAAAAAACACTCTAGGGGTAGGGCAGACAACACTGCTTGGAAGATGGGTGCTCCAAAAACAGCAAGTGACCAAGTAGATATTAGTAACATTTACTCGAATCTTTTCCAATCAGTATTTGAACCCTCAACTGTTACCGACGGTTATAAGGCAGATAATAAATTTTATATTTCTGAAGATAACCACACGTCAGATTAATTATCAGTGATGTTTTTTTTACTATAATCAAATGTATATCTAATCGGAACTACGTTGGCTCGATCGAACTAAGGGCGCTGAAGTTAATAATGTCTCACCATAAGTTCTTAAATACACCGCTGACACCATTTGTTTTCCAGTCCACCATATATTCAACCTAAGGATTATTTAAAGTTGTAGCAAACCATCGCCCAATCTCAATTTTGCCCACCTTATCAAAGCCTTACTGAAATATTTATAACGTAGACAATAACAAACAAACAAACAGTGTGTTAACTAAAAAATATTTTAAGTTTTTTAAATTGATATTACATGCCGATGACCTGAAAATATATCATTTTATAAATACTTATCAAGACGACTTAAAATTCTATAAGGATCTGGTCAGATATTTAGTGTATTTTATTAAAAATAATTTTACTCCTAAGACAAAAACAAATCATTTTATACAAATTCAAATTAATTTTATTCCTCCTTATTGTGATAAGTTTATGATGAGTATATGACTCTCAAAATAGACTGGTGGCTAGTATCTCAAGAGCCAGCTCCTTCCTGGCTTTAGAGAATCTGTAACACATCTATATTTTTTCTTTTATATATGCTATTTAGTAACAATTCAAAATTGAACCAATACATTGAAACATATATACATTTAGAAAAAATAATTAACGAAATTGTTTTTATTCGAATTAACGTCATTTTGTATATTTTTAATAATTAATATTTACGTGTAGTCATTGTTCTGTGGTGTAGTATTGGTGTACGAAGGTGTATGTGTCGGTGCATGTTTCGGTGCGTGTTTCTGTATGTTTGAGTATACGTGCATGTGAAGGGTATGTGATTTGTAATGTGTAATTTTACATATGTGTTGGGATTCTAACTTTGATGAAGTTCAAGTCATAAAGGATTAGGGAATAATATTAGGTAGTAAATTAATCGATAATTTAAATATTCAAAATATAATAATAGCACGTGGTTCAAAAATATTTAATTTCGTCATAAGGTCCTCTAGAAACTTCAACAACGAATTAACGTTTTTATTGCATAATATTAAACCATTATGAAGAGCTTCTAAACAAATATAAATTATTGCAATTAAATTCTAGGAGGCAAGAATTACATATTATGCTTCTGTATGACCTATATCATAAGTCATAACAGATATGACTGTACAGAGTTGATCGATTAGCTTCGGTTTAAGGTACTTTTTAGACCTCATCCTCGCCGTCTCATAATTATTATTACACATAAGAATATTTTTTCATTAGGAAAATATTTTCACTCTGTTTTTTGGTTCTTGAATATATATATATTCTGCATATACACCGTGTCCCAAAATTCAACGATAAGCCGGCATCGGTGCATGGACCTACTCATGACTACTCGGGAAAAAATTAAAAAAAAATTATAACTCTTTTTTTTTTTAATTACAGATACTTTTATAAAGTTGCGCCAACTTTTAATAAAACTTGCCATGGTAGTGTCCATACTTTTTTTTTTAACCCAGACTATTAGAAAGTGCATAGAATGTTAAAATCTATGAAAATTATAAGAAAAAAATTTTTTTTTACTGATTTTTGTAAAATAACTACAGACTTTCTGTAATTTTAAAGGATTGTGGTAGATAGCCGTCCTTCTTAGGTTGCTAATGCACAAAAAATATCAAAAATATGTCAAAAATTGTGGTCATGTTAGTTGAAAATAGCATAATGGGTATCGAATATCGATGAAATTTATAAAAGTCTCTGTAATTAATAAAAAAAAACAGTTATAATTTTTTTTTTTTTTCCGAGGAGTCATGAGTAGGTCCATTCTCCGATGCCGGCTTATCGTTGAATTTTGGGACACGGTGTATATGTATATATATGCACAGTCCCTTCAATGTCGTTGTATAGTTTACATTATATATAGATATATATACACATACAGTGTAAACGCAAGGGACTGTGCATTTTATGGCATTATAGAGAGGTGTCATTAAATGGAGAGTAGAAAAAAGTTTGTGAGCAAGTAAGAAACGTATCACAATTTATAAACAAAAGAACAAATTGCTTAGAAATTTATAGGTAGAGAGATAAAAAGAAAAACAACAACAGAATTATTCTATATTATGATAACGGGCTACTACGGAACCCTACATTAAGCGTGGCCCGACACGCGCTTGACCGTTTATTCATTAATAATTCCCAAACTTTTCTCTTCGTAATACAATAACAATTTGAATCATCTTCATCTAAATTGTTTGTTTTATTGTGTTTTAGAAATCAAAGTTCTTGTTGAAACACCATTTACAAAACAACAATAATTTTATGTGATTAAATTAGTTTACATAATTTAGATAATGAATAGATACCTTGAGGAAATCCATATTAAAAAAAAAACATATCAGAATATATAGATAGAGTATATGTGACAAATTCTGCCTTATTTTCCAGTTAAGCCTACGTGACGTTATGTTATAAACGCCACGTAGTCAAACCGGAAGAATTTCTGACGAGTTTCGCTTCTATACGAAGCGAGGATGACTGAGGAAGCTGGACTCGTCCAGCGCATGATCAGGCGATCATTCTCTATTGTGCGCTCGACGAGTCAAGACTTTCTGAGGATGTTTCTTGTATTTGTGAACACAAAACAATCATTTAAGTCGAGCTTGAGTAGTAGAGCAAAGCAGAGAGGTTGAACAAAGTGATGACATTCTTGTTTGTAGCCAGACATAACCGTCTAAAGTAAATAAAAATTGCAAAAGGAGCGAACCTGCTTCCAGCCCGCCATCCATGGGGTATAGTTCCAGACTTCGAACTGTCATTAAAAATAGATTAGTCATAGAAATCGCCATAGACGATAAAAACGTCTATTGTGCTACCTTAGTTTGAAAGTACTCTTGTAAGTTTATCTTTGGTTGATAAACAGATAAACTGATAAAGATTTTATTAATAATTGCAAAAATTATAAGTCATTTACATTCTTTGTCAAATAGTTCTACATAGTTGAGATAATGAGATAAACAATAATTCACACAAATAATACTTACAACTATATAAGTAAAAAAATGTACTAGACAATCAAGTAATCATCATACTATTAAAATTTATTTGAAGTTACATATTATACATAGGCAAAATTTTTATTTAATAATTTGCATAGGCTAAAATTTTATTTAATTAAATATAATAATTTATATAGGTAATTCTATCAATAATAACAGTAATAAATTAATAAAGTCATAATTTTATCACAATAACAAATCAATAATAATCATTAATATAATTATTTGACAATATACTTAGTATATATTTTTTTCAATAATTCCAGACGAAAGTCCGTTCAAAAGCTCAGATCCACTACAACAGCAGTCTGCCCGTTATCTTCGGCGTGAAGAAATATGCAGACGTACTCCTCAAGGTGGTCGAGAGGAAGAAAATCAACGTCAACTACAAGACGGTGTTGAAAGAAGTGCGACCTGACAAGAGGGAGGCGGTGTTCTTCAAGTGTGACGAACAAAAGGTAAATTGTGGTGAAATTTTGATGAAAATGAATGAAAAAGTTTTGATGATACTTCTATCTGACTAATCTGGAAGTATATCTTCTTCCTCGCATTGTAAATTTTTCAGAGTACAGAATTTATCACTGTGATTACCGATTAGCACGCGATAGTGATTGTAACCATATCATATTTAGAAATACATACCTATATACTTCATATAAATAAGGAAATTTTCAAATCGGTCCATATACGACGGAGTTATGTGACAACAAACATACAAAATAATGAATAAATATGATAGAAATTATTTCGGTTGAAAAAAGATAATTCCCAGTGGGACTTGACCCGCAACTCCAGAATACCGTCCTGGTGCATTTCCAATTATGCTAAGAAAGCGGCTGCTGGACTTTTTAAAAATATAGTCAAAATAGATAATGAAACTGGTCGGAATCTTTCCGGTAAATATAACGCGGGTCCTAGCCGGTTCCTAATAAGTTAAAATAGATAATATATGTATTCTATTATTCTAAAAAAAAAAACGGTAATAAAGGGGTCCCCTTAGAAAGTTCGACTGTTGTTAAACTAATTTTCAGACAGCGGGCAACAAATTCCAAATGAACCATTTCACAAATCAACTTTTTGAAACAACTTCCAACTTTTCAAAAATGTTTCACAAACCTTACATCTCATAAAGGTATTCTCATTTTGTAGCAGGATATTAGTATTTTGTTCGAAATATATAAACATTTAATTGACAAAGGTCTATTGATTAATTTTTACATAATATTTTGGTTACTTGGCTTATAAATTAAAATATAAAACATTAGGCAGTTGGTTTTAATTATACAGGTATGAAGTATTTTTTTTTAAACTTAAGTACGGCCCATTTTTTGTATAGCTTGCATCCCATCCCATAAAACAGATTACACTGAATATTTCTTTCAATGGTATTCACGTAATATTAGCATTCCCATCGAATCCCAAACAAAATATAGTAACAAAACAACCATTCATATACAATGGAAGTGTAGCTGTGTGCATTGTATGCGTGCTTTTTATCTTCTCCACATTACATTGTCGTGATATTAGAGCGTAGCCAATCTTCCTTTTTTATTTCCATCGATGGTTATAATTTTTTTATGGATAAAGATATCATCGACGACAAAAGAAGTTTCCGATCTAGTAGGCGTAAACTTAAAGCAGTATATTAACCACGAATTACCAAATACCAGCTAAACACTATACGAAAATCCAATAACTTAATGTTTTCGTAAGAAATACTAATTCGTACTAATACTAATTAAAAATATATGTGAGCTATTTGTTATAGTAATAAAATAATTTACACTAATTCATATGCAGAATAATTGATTAAAGCTAACGTAAGTTTGACACACACTAAAGACTATTTTAAGCCGAATTAATTTACGGTTTTTATTTACGTCAAGAAGCCTTCTCGACGTAAATAAAAACCCTAAGTTAAATCGGCTTAAAATTGTCTTTAGTATATATCTAGAATGTATGATTAGTTACTTATAGATTGAATATTGTCTTTGATAACAATAATTTTGCTGCTGCAAGTCCAGCGAACGAACCGTCATTTTTTTGTCATATATTTGATAACAATCGATCAATTTTCGACGTACATTATCGCTCTTGCTGATAGCACGTTTTAATTATAAAACCACTGTCATAATTACTTACATAATTTTTAAGACTTCTTTAGTGACGTAACATTATACGACTGATGTAAAGACACGAGTATCCAATCTCTGTCCTTGACAAGTATAGGTATATATATTTTATAAATAGTCATATTTTTAACTTAATTAATAGTTTTTGTTTGTATTGTTCGTTCCGGTAACCGCCGTCGTAAGGCAATTAATTTTTATTCCAACCTGAATCCTACACAACATCTTGAACAATTATTCCTCATTTAATACAGTAAGATTTGAAGCAGTGATGACCACAGCTATGGACTGCTGTGCATGAAGTCTATAGTTCGAATCCCTCCACGGACTTGAGTTTCACCCCATGTTGTTAGATGCATGATTCTTGAGAGGGTGGACAGCTGCCAAAATACACCGTTAGGTGCACACCTAACGGTGTGTTTTGCCAGCCGTCCTTTAGTGCCAGTAATTCTAGGTTAACCTGAACAATATCTTCGACCACATCATCACCCCAGCTTCCCGTGGGGTGCCGGGCTAGAATGTCACCCCCCATTGCTAACTGTGGGTGTCGTGAGAGGCGACTAAAGGTAAAATTACCGGTATTTTACCTTTACCAATAATAATTTGGACATCATATTGTGTGTCATCTTCTGATGTGTTACCTTTAGTCGCCATTTACGACACCCACGGGTAGATATGAGAGGGTGACATTCTAGCCCGGCACCCCACGGACTGACGGCTGCTTTTAACAGTATTTAATCTTAATTGGGGTATAATGAGCGTCTCTGAGTCAGGAGATAGGTTTTTACTTATTTATATGCTTGATGTTGATACAACGAAAAAGCGTTTTACTTCGTGATAGCACAAAACTCATATATTTAAATATATTACAAAATACAGTTAAAAACAACTTAGCACAAAACAAAGGGAGCGGAAGTGAGAGTCATAGATTATATACATTTTGACGTTTGGTGTTGCTTACATATTAGGTAAAGGATAAAGGTTTATGGTTTCACAAAATCATACAACAGTCTCTCTCTCACACAGGATGTCACTCTGCCCTACGACATGCTGCACGTGGCGCCACCTATGAAGACTCCAGACTTCATAAACAAGAACAAAGGCATCACAGACGAGCTCGGCTTCCTAGACGTCGATAAGTTCTCACTACAACACACCAAGTATAAGAATATCTATGGGATAGGCGACTGTACCAACACGCCTAACAGCAAGACTGCAGCTGCTATTGGTAAGTCTTTTAGTTAACTGTCTTAAAGTTCAGTTTTGAGCTTAACTTTCAGTTAGTGTTTGTGTATTTTTTTTTCTATGCTATTGTTACGGATCAAGCTCGAGGCCCGCCTGATGTTAAGCGGACTAACCTCTGCCTATCACAGATGCATTTCGTCACAAGTCACGAATTGCACTGTCACCTTGAGAAATAGTTGTTAAGTCTCATGTGCCTGTAATTTCACTGGCTCTCAAGGACTTTTGCCGGAACACACCGTTAGGTGCTTGGCGACAGATTTTCTACTTGATAGCTAGCCAGGCGGGCAATCGCAAAGCCTTTCCACCATGCGGTGAAGCTCAAACTGGCGGTAGGGATCGAACCAGGGTATTGCGGCGCGGCAGTCCATAGCTATTACCGCTCGGCCATCATTGCTTCAAAAATGTACACTCTAAATCACACACCGTGTGTAAAGCCGAGGATACATGCCTTTAGAATGGAGCAGTAGCTTGCATGCTTATTAACGGCATATAGAAGTTACTGGCGCAATGTGGATAGATTTGCAAGTTAAACTTGCATGTAATTTGCGTCCTTGGATGCCTATATTTGCAAAACGTATACACAAACAGTTCACGAGACAGCCCCCCGCGGCCCCTCCCTCACGTTGCATGCCGGTAAATTAAATGTAGGTTGTATCTAATTGCGTGGCAGATACAGGCATGCAAGTTAGTGTAGAAACATGAAAGTAGGCGGCATGTGCAAGGAGCTTTTTTACAAGTTTGCCAGCTGCAGTCATGTGTATTCCAGCCTTAATTTGTTAAATGACAGGGTAGGCACTTGCACGAATACGTCGAACAGTAAGACCACTGCTGCTATTAGTAATATCTTATGCTGAGTTTCTGAGGCACTTTTAACCGTAGGTTATATATTCTTTAACGCCATTGGTTCAATAACTTGTGAAATTGTGTTTCCTTACAGTTCCCTATAAGTTAAACTTAGTTTGAACGCTGTCTTGGATCCAACCCTATTTCTTAAATATATAAACGATCTTTGTAATATGGAAATAAAAAATGCCCAGATATTTTCGTATGCTGATGACACTGCTGTAGTTTCTGGTGACACATGGAATGAAGTTGTGAAAAATACTGAAGATGGAATTACCAAGATTGCTACAAATGGCTTACTGTGCTTTAGCATTTACAACCACACTCAGCCAAAAGAAATCAAAATTAAAGTACACACATGTAACAATATGTACAGTGAAACTTGTAAATGCATAAGCATAAATAAAGTCACACAAACTAAATACTTGGGCATAATATTGGATCAGAGAATGACCTGGAATAGGTAACCCTATCTTGAGCAGGTTACTGACAGGATTAGAAAGCTGAAATGGATATTCAGAATATGAGGTGCCAAAAGGTGCGACTAGTCACAAATCTCCAAAAAATCTCTTAAATGATATATAAGTTGCATTATGTAGCCCAGTCGATTTTAAGTTATTGTATTACTATTTGGGGAGGTGCGGCCAAGACAAAAATGATAAAACTTGAACGAACCCAACGAGCATTAATAAAAATTATGTATTTAAAAAAAATGAGATATCCAACTGAAAGCCTTTATTCAATCAGTAATTTATTATCTGTGCGAAAATTATACATCATACAGACTGTATTGAAAAAAACACAGCACACTACCTTACAATGACAGTATAGATAAAAGAAGAAAGAAAAAATATGTCTTGCAGGTTCCCTATGTAAAGACTACCTTTGCAAGTTGGCAGTACATTAAACGATCGGTACAACTATATAATAAAATAAATACAGATCATAAAATTTACGCCAAACCTTATTATGAATGTAAAAAAAAAAATGGACTAGAACTATTGATTACAACGAGACGGAAACACTTCTGCAACAACTCACATAAATAAATACAAATAATTTAACAGATACTTCAAAATAAACACAAATTTAGAAATTTAAAGCATACACACACAAACATATACACAAAAACCAATTCTATGTTTTACAGATGAGATATGGAAGAGCGGAGGCTCCTACTACAGGCATTTTGTGCTTAAAAAGAGACTCCTGACGCTTGTTTTATGTAATGTTAATGTCTGAAACAAAATAGATAATTTAGAAATTTGAATTTGAAAACGCGGCTTCACTTAACTGTGAGGGCCGTTTATCTATTCGTTAAAGTTATTTGACGTCTTATCAGTTATGTGTCATCAGTTAGATTTTTTAAAGTATGGGGTTTGTTATATCGCCAAATATTTCTGCTTGAATTTGTATATCAATCTTATTTACAATATTGTTAGCGGACTAACGGCATCTTGGAGCAAACACGTATGTAAGGCGATGCAAAACCGGCGCTCGCGCCTTCGGGCTATAAGAGGGCCTTACCCCCGGGCTATAAGGGTGACAAATCAACATCGAGCTATGCTGCGCTGTACTGCGCTGTGCTGTGCTGTGTTTCTTAAGCTACGTTTTGTTAACAATCAACATCAAGCTGTGCTGCGCTTTGCTTAGCTAATCAACATCGAGCTGAGAGCGAGAGATGGCTGTACGAGAGTGAGAGAGACGTCTGAGGGCGATGGAGAGGCACGCAGCGTGCTCCATGTTTGAAAAACCTATCACAGCTCGACACAGCGCGGCTCAGCACGGCGGGTAGCGCGCCTCGCTCGATACTGCTGCGTTTTTAAACAGAGCGTAGCCTCACACAGCGCAGCACAGCATGGTTTGTTTGTATCCTCATTAAAATATTAGACGAGTGAGTTGACCAAACATAGCACAGCGTAGTACAGCGCAGCATAGCTCGATGTTGATTTGTCACCCTAAGAGAGCCTTCCCTCGCCCAAAATCCGGTGGAGCTTAACGGCCCACAGCGGCAGCCAGTATCTAAGTCCTCCATAAAAGAAAGGCGCTCGCGCATTATTGTTCGAGATTTCGGGCGGAACGGACGTAGTTCTTTACCTACCCTCATTGAATTTTAGTGTCAAGTTTATGTTCAAATCTTTTAATTGTTGTTTTGTTAAATACGTTTAGATTAGGTTTTTCGCGGGTATTTTTGTTTTTAAATGAAATCCGCTTTTAATGGCTAATAATATATTAAAAAATTAGTAAGTATGATATGTAATTATATTCCAGCGAAACAAGGGTACGTAGTGGAACACAACCTCCTGGCCACCATGTCCCGCTCGGAGCTGAGGACGGAATACGACGGGTACGGCGCGTGTCCGCTGCTCACCTCCTACTCCACCTGCATCATGGCTGAGTTCTTGTACGGGGGCGTCGTCAGGGAGACCTTCCCCTTTGACCAGGTTAAATCCTTAGATCGAGTCAGTCAAGTATGTATCGTATCTATATTAGAACTTAGACTCATTTTTGTATAATCATAAGATCATTCAGTGCAATTGGGATTTATGTAATAACATTTCAATGTTTAATCAACAGAGGCATTAACATTAGAATCTTTGATCAAACAGGACTTTGAGCAATATGCATCTGTATGATATATCACTATGTAATGCTTAATTGTGGAATCTTTTTCTGTATTCACTGTAAGGATAAAATAGCTAAGATCATTTAGTGAAGTGGAAATTCATGTAATAATATAGCCGATTATATTGCGTCTACGGCACATATCCGCTGCTGACGTCAAACATAACGAACATAACGGCCATGATCGAGTCAGCCATGTACAACTATGTGCCTATTCCATTTGACGCTAATTTCGTTATTTTCGATAATTTTGATCACATTCTGTGTCTATGGTTGTGATCGCTGATCGTTTGTAACTGTTCTCCCCTGTTCCATTTAGGATAAGAACGCTAAGATTGCTACTAAAATTTGCCACTTCTGTGCCTTTTGACATTAGATGTAGGTAATTCAAACTGTTCCAGTAGCTTCATAGCGTTTATGGCCAAAAATAATGCCAAGACCCAAGTGGAACAACTTTTTGGGAGTGTGATCGTTTTTATCGTTTTTGGCGAATTTAACTCCAAATGGTACGCACCCTATGATGATACATAGGGTGCGTACTGTAAAATAAAACTGTCAAATCATAAGCATATATATTAGGCTCAATGACATACATACAAAGTGAATGCCCGCCTGGCTAGCGACCACCCTCAAGTAGAAAATCTGTCGCCAAGCACCTAACAGTGTGTTCCGGCAGCAGTCCTTGAGAGCCAGAAAAATTACAGGCTAATGAGACCTAACAACTGGACGTCTCAGTGTGATGGGCACAGTGCAATTCGTCGTTGACGAAATGCGTCTGTTATAGGCAGAGGTTAGTCCACTTAACATCAGGTGGGCCTCGGGCTTGTTCCGTCACAATAACATAAAAAAAAAAAAAAAACATTCAGTAATTTGAACACTTGTTATTTGAAATGTGACGAAATGACGTTTGTTTGGAAAGCGCTGTAAATACACTTTATTTCAAATTAGATCAAGGACTTTAATCTAATGATTTTTGAAAAAAATTATAAACTTATTTTTGTTGTGTTGTTTGAAATCATAACCAATTGAATTATACCATTTTATACCATAATCATGTCATTTTTGAATAAGCAAAATAGAAATAAATTTATACATCTTATATTGTGTCATCATCAAGCATCATTAAAATATACATTGCTAAATTAGATTTACGTAGTTTTATATATTTAGACGTGCATATCGTTTTGTTTGTTGCAAATTTCATTAGAGTAGAGTAACAAATTGACATAGAAATGTATTCAACTTAAAGGCCTTATTAAAAGTAGAACATTTACAATACGGGACCGTAGTTATCCGTACAGTACGGTATAAAGAAGGGATTAAGATGGAAATATACGTTTCTGTCCGGAAATTTAAAATTTAAACAGTTTTATCGTAATTGTACCTTGGTATGATAAGTATGAATAATTATTAATTCTAGCGAGAGTAGCGGGCCTTCTCACTATCTCACAACTTGTACATTTTGTGTCACACTTTACTGAAAAACTATCACGCCTATAGATTTGCGCTTTAACATAGTAATTTAACTTCATATCTAGATGTGTTATCTGTCAAAAAACATAATTCTAAACCATTGAAAAAAATAACATTAACAATTTCGTATTCATTGGATAGAATGTCATTGTACTACTAACGCCATCTGTTAAAAAACCAAAGAGTAAACATCGCTGCAACAGAACTAAACTCAATACTGAAATACATCGTAGTTAATCTACTTAATACTAGATGACACCACTAGAATCAGGTTGTAAAATAAACCGCGAGCGCTCACAAAGCTCAGCTTTTTGCTAATGTTAACTATTCCACGTGATCATGGAACTCGTGGGTTAAAACAAAATCCCTAATCTAAATTTATAAGCGTCTTAACAACTAACGTACCCTAAATAACTCTACTAAACCATTTCAGCTTCCCAGATATAATAATTCATTGATAAAATGAAAACCTACTATTACCTTCTACTTAAGTTAATTTATACTTTACCGAAACACATACAAGACCTCCACACTCCACGCCCTTTCATAAAATACTAAAAAGAAACTTATATTATTAAATAACTCTGATTATATACTTCGAATACCGTTTTGTTATGTTAGCTATTTGTTATTTTAAGCTACCGAACTCATTGACTGCTCAGAAGCCAAAATGTTTAATTTCCCGCCATTGACCTCAGCTTTTTCTCAAAGAATAAAAGGAGTGTTATTTTCTCGTATGACGTTCCTGAGAGGAGATTTGGCCGCGCCGCGCCGCTTCAAAATATTGACATCAAACGATGAACACGTCTGTATTTGAAGTTTTTGGTCTGTAACTAAGCATGATTTTAATTTATTTCTTCATTATCGGGCTTGAATAGTTACAAACCGTACCGTACCGTAGTAAAAAAAGGTAGTTATAAAACTCAAAAAAATTACATGAAAATGTTTTCGATGCCCATAACTTTCAAGTTAATTATGTACCTATCTTTTTACAAATTTGATCGAACAAGCCTATATAATGAAGATAACTCGATATCATATTTAGTTCTGGACAAAAACTAAAATAAATGAGTGATTAGCCTTCGATATTAGAATGCAGAAATGACCGGTCATTTCACCGGATATTTATTAGTATATTATTACACGGGATATTTTTTTATTGACCCTTGCTACTTACGGGATCGATTGTCATTCATTACCAATGACTATATTATCAAGATAAGAAAACACTTTTCAGTTATCGGAGTGTAACTCAAAAAAAGTCTTGACCAATTTTGATAAAATTTAATGGTACCACACGGGAAGCATCAGCTTTCAAATAAAAAAATAATAATCATAGATCGTTTACCAAGTCCAAAAGTTCTGAGGTAACACACATAAAAAAATCCAGTAGATTGAGAACCTCCTCCTTTTTTTGGAGTCGGTTAAAATGCACTTAATGAGCAGAATGTTACTACTGAGTGTGAGTCAGGTGTTGTTGCATATTAGACGCTCTTAACCAACTTTAAATGGCCTCTCACTGAACCCAAACCTTTCTTCAATATTTTCTTGAGTCGTCTTTTGTGTTGATAGCATTAATACGTTGTACCGACCCCACATGCGTGGGATGTGGCAGTGATGATGAAGAACATAGTGAATGCATTATTACCTAATGTAATATTGTTTTCTTTTTCAGTCCGCAGAAAGCAGAATAGCATTCCAGATGAAAAAAGAACTGTTCCCGTTCATCTACTGGCATTTCATGCTGAAAGGGTTCTACAACGGGCCGGAGTGGGTTAGGAAAATCGTCAACCCTAGAGCTAATTGAACGGTCACGTTAAACGGGTTCTTAGGGAAGCGTTTGGCGCTCAGGGGTGCCTCATTACTTTTTTAAATATTTTTATTTCGAATTTTAGGCGATTTTAGGCATGCATAAGTCAGTGATATTTAGTAACTTTTTTCATGATTTTCGTTGATAGGTTTAGGTTTGCCCACCGTGACGCCTGCCGGCTTATTAGCTATCTCTCGGTGAACTTCAAGACGAAGACAATTGGGCTTCGATTCAGGGGTATTACCTATCATTTTTAATGACGATGGAAGTTGAATGAACTAACAAAAGTGAAATAGATTGGGTCTATTGTGTGTTTCGTTTATGCTTTCGTGAAATTTCTGGCCCTATCTTAGTGCCATTAGGCCCTAAATGGAATTGTAAGGCGCAAAATGGTAATTATATTGTGATTATATAATAATTTAAATAGGGAGTTTAATCATTTAATTACAATTATCATTAAAGTACATATAACTCGCACATATCTTAGATACGCTGTTAATGATGTATCTCCTAAAATAATATCGAAACGCAAGTTGACATTTGTTTGTCAACGTCAGTTTCGCGCGCTATACAAAAACGTTCGTGAAGTGGAAGATTACTTGTGATTGTGAATTGTAAACAAAGATTACATTGTAAATTGAGCAAAGTAAAACTAAATGATGTGATTAAAAGTTACAATTACTTGGCTCATGGCAACCGAGCAAATGGCGCAAATGCTGGGGGAGATCGTTGGCCACTTGCAGCGCATAGAGGCCGCACACAGAAGGCACTAATTTTTATGGCCTGATAAGCGATGATGCTACCTAAGATGGTGCACACAGATTTAGTTCAACAGCTTTGCTAGCGGCGGGCCTACTGCTTGCGGCGAAGATATACAAAACGCAAGAAGATAAATCACGAACGAGTTTCTTACATTTATCACTGACAGTGCGGAAATCACCTATGCACTCCGGAAACCAACAGCTAGGTCAAGAGTCATGCCCGATTGTCACTTGGCGCTACAAAATTTAGCAGACATAATTATATAAGGTAACGGTGACATGTAATAAGAGCCACATTTCAAATCAGGGTAATAATAGAGCAGTTATTCATGTCAAAGGAAGGAGTGAAAAAGAATATCTCTACAGACGTTGCATAGCTCTGTAAGCCCACAGCAAAGGAAGCACAGAATCTGTTGCATGTCTACACTGAGAAACAACTACAAAATCTATGGAACAAGAAGTCCGACTAAATATGCGGTGTCCTTCCTGATATAAAACAAAAATGAATCTAATAATCTACTTAAGCTCACGAGGGCAGATCTCCATGTGATGATTGGGATCAATACTGGCCTTTGTGATCTATACTATCACCTACACAAAACTGGAGCAACAGAGTCCACTGTGCCAGGGCTGCTTGCATGAGAATGAAACTGTAGAATGTTTTGCTCCACTGCAACTCCATACAAAATACTGAGGATAAGAAGCGGCTGGGGCTGGGCTGATTGGGGTTGGCTGGCAGGAGGGAAATGCACAATACACCCCAAGCAGGATGTGGGTGCAGGATTCATCGTTATTTTAGAATTAGGATAGGATTGCTGTATTTTATATTGTTTATAAATAAATGATAAAGTATTTATTCAGTATTGTACTTTTTATTCAGATAGTTTGATTACATCTACAGAGTAGAACCAGCAAGAAACTCTTGTGGAGCATCTTAAAATGTTTAACAAAAATTCCATAATATTATCTTACACTAGAATACATTCTTTAATTTTATTATCTGATAGAATACTAAGTTACAAATTAGAGATACAATGCTATACAATAAAAATAATATAATATAAAGGGGAAAGTTTGTTGTATGTGTGTTGTGCCTTCACGCTGAAACGGCTGAACGGATTTGCATGAAATTTGGGATTAAGATGGCTTATACCCTGGAATAGCACATAGGCTACTTATCATTATCATCACCTCGCGGGTGACACCGCGGAGCGCAGTTAGTATCATATAATCATACAAAAGAATTATTTTTAAAAACCTGACACGTCGCACATCAAATATAAGAACATATATAAATTTTATGAATCAGTGTTCCAGTGTAGGCTGTAGAGGGTCACAAAGAATTAAGCCATACATACTTAAATACAAACATACTCTCCAAAAACATTACTCTAGTTAAAATCTAGTGAAAAAATCAGTGAAACAGTTTAAACATTTGAAAATTATTTTACTAATATGTACATAAGCAACATGAAATGACTTCGTTTTTTCTTCTGCTAATTTCGTTTTATTATGTTCCTATTAATATTATCATCCTATTATATGTCCTTCTAAAGGATTTCCTTCTTCTGTAATACAAAGTTACACAAGACCACACAGTCTGACTGTTTTGCCTGCCTTGATATGGGGTGAATAGTGCATCAACCTGTAAAAAAAACAAACAAAATCAGATATATTTAAAGATTCATGAACAGCAATGTTTGATACATTCTTGTTGTATTGCACTATTTTACCTATGTGAGGTGTCGACCGGACCACAATCTTTCCACAACACCTTGCCTTTCCCCATCTAAGTTTTGGTGGTTCCGCCGCTCATGTGCAGTAGGCTCTGGCTGTTGTGACCGGTCATTTAGAATTTCTTCATCGTCAATGGTGAAGCATTGGTCTTACACAAAGTTATGCAAGACCGCACACGCATCGACTATTTTCCCTGCCTTCAAGGTTGTATAGTGCATCACACAATTAAAAAAAAAAAAAAAATTTAATATGCATATAAGTTCAAGTAAAATTCTGCTGGAAGTTTTGGATATGATGTTGTGATGGTAGGAAGACCATAAACTACTTACCTGTGTGCCAAGAGACATTGGAAGCGAGTTTTCAGCACACCAATACAACGCTCTACCACATTCCGTGTGCGAACATGCTTGTAGGTGTATAATTCTTCAGGCGAGTTTGGCACAGCGTTGAGGATTGGTGTCATCGTCCATGGTCGCTGTGCATAGCCCGAATCACCTGTGGTGTTTTGATACATTATTCATTTAATCACTTATGAATCGTTCGTATGATTATGTATATATGTGTATCTGTGAAACCAATTGTCCTTAAATTTGTTTACTTACCGAAAAGCCAACACCTTTCCCCTTCAGCATTAATGTCTTGCATCAGAGCCTTTACTTGGCTATTATTCCAGACATGAGAGTCATGGCTCTGACCTCCAAAAGATGCATCTATGTGCAGGATACGCAAATCAGCATCACAAATCTAAACAAACAAATGTTTTTTTATTAAGTAGGTTTATAAAAACATGTCTTGTGTTATACCTTACCTACATCAAAACTCATAACATACAATTAGGACATTCAATGAATGGTATTGCTAACCTATTGTAGTAGGCCTCTTCATCTTCACTGGGATGAATGATTGCAACATGAGTGCCATCAATGCATCCCACCACGCCAGGAAATGCATGCTTATCCATGAATCTGCAACAAGAAGTTCTAGTTTATTATCAGTATTACTATTTTATATGAAAGCATTTTATAGTATCTTGATCTTTAAATGTACATGTAATGATGTGAACACATGCCTTTTGCTCTGATGCATATGCTTATTAAGTACAAGAAAACTAAAAGTAGATACAAATTTATAAATTGCAAAATTCACCTCCTCGTGATAGCCTCACACTCCACCATAGTCATAGGAAACTTTATATATTTGGCCTGAATCTTTGGGTTATTCAGGGCTTTGGTGACATCTCTTAGACAGAGTGACACAGAGGCTTGTGACAGGCCTAGGTGGTAATAGGCACCAATATTCTTTTGATAGCAGCCGTTGGTATAAAATGCCAGTGCTGCCAATATCTGCAAGACAGTATCAACGTCATATTATAAACATCAAACACTATACATTATTTGAAAAGGAATCTAACTAAGGTAGGTACCTAAATGCCTGGCCGTACAGCGCTAGTGCGCTGGTTTACCGGCAAAAGCGGAATTAAATCTTCGCAGAGTTGTTCTAAATCGGCTTTTCGTAGACGGTAATGACCGACAAATTCCTTCTCAGGTAACAATAGAGGCTTGCTGCCTGAGTACCCTGCGCTCAATGATCAACAGCCTTTTAAGGCGTTCTTCCTCTGCAGCTGCCAACAACATCGTTGAAATCAGAGATTAATATCGAAATTGAATAGTATACTCAAGCTAGCAAGAATAATAAGCAAATATATCAATGCAATATTAATGAAACAAAGAAAAATCCTGTTCGACTTTCACAAGTGTTAATTTACACGAAAATCCAAATTTCCGCAGAATGAGTGGCTTAAATCAGATATAATAATATCAAAAATAATATGGATCTTTGAATTTACAATTAAAATAAGAAAATGTCTATTTATATACAAACTCGAACTAAAAACCCGCCAACCAGTGAGCAATAAAGCTCCCTTGTTCATTTGACGTTTCGTAATGGTCTTGAAGCTGTCATTAGAGTTACATAATACCAATTTTACGTCAAAAGTCCCTAGTTTCGTTCATTCTCTCGTCTTCAGAAAGTCTGGTAATCGTCTTGTCGGTTAATTCAAAAATTGATGTCCACTCTGACGTTCACGAAGCCCATCGAGAGTTACGTAATAGCTCTGCTGGTTGTGCATGTTGTGGCTGATAGCCTAAGGCAAGACTGCTAAGCTAGTACCTAATTCTCACTGCATCAGTCTAGAATCACTTTATTTCTTGGTTTCGTTCCAAAATCTAGTCTAAACAAATAAGACTTTAAACTTTTAAAATGTATTACTTGAGAGTTGAGATTACATCTATTCTTATATCCATACCAATAATACTTTTGTGTAATAAGGATCTTATTTGATTCCGTACCTTTTTTCTGCCATGTTTTTTACTATGCTAAATTATAATTGATGTTATTATGGCTGCTGGTCGTGGGCCTAAGTCACTTGAATGATGACGAAATTCGTATATCTATTCATTTGCAACATTAACCATCTATATCTGCACACGTAAATGTATTGTCATCAAGATAATGAGGAGATAAGTCGATATCATTCTTAGTTCTGGACTTCAAGGGTTAATTAATTATTAATAAGGGACTGATTACCCTTCAGCGTTTGTATGGAGAAGTGGGTGGCCTCAGCAACCTAAACCATTACATATCGGTATTGAATTCATAACAATAGATGTGTATTGTTATCTTGTGAATGTCTTCACAGCCGATCCACAGCGTTTAAAGTAGGTATGAGTAAAGTTATGTTCTTCCATTATTGGTATTTTTCGTTGATTTTACTAATGTTTATATCGGTTTCTTAAGAACACTAATTCAAAAAGGTCTCTCAAAATACATTTTACCGCAGCTACGTTTGCAGGGTAGTTTAACAATATTTAAATATTGATGGAACTGAGAAGTTGAGAAGCTAGTAATGTTTTTGTTTACTTTGCTGCGAATCTGCGGCTTTTGTCTATTTCAAAATACACATTATCTTTATAATATACACTGTATATAATTAAAAGATTATTTTCAACAATATTTATTTTCCCTATTATGGAATCGTGTATACAATAAATAATTTCAACATTTCATTGGGACTCAAAATAGACATTTATGTCCTTTGGCATTTAAGGTGGTAATTAATACATTATTGAAGTTTAATTAATGTAATCAATTACTTATATTTTGTACTGTAAGTGTTTTTAAATGTTTTTGATTTCAATTTTATTATACATTTTTTTGTTATTTATTGTTTTTTTTATAGATTATAAAAAATAAAAATAAATAATCGTGATGCTCTATACAATTCGACTGTGATCTATTTGAAATTAATTTGAAATTTATTTTATAAAATTTATAATATTCGGTAGGTATTAAAATATTTCAAAACATAATTGTAATTCTATGTAAAATAAAGAATTATTAAGATTGTGGATTAAAACATACTATACCTACTATGTATATCAGTTTGTAAAAATATTTACACCAGTTATGTTATTAAAAATACTTAATAAAAATATTTTTACACTTACTTTCTTCGTTTCATTTATTTATAACATTAAGTTATATTCAATTACTTACAAAAAATTATCAAGTGCGTGACGGACTCTCACAGTGAGGGTTTCTTACCACACAATATATATTAATTGTTTTCTACTTACTTGATTTGGGTCTGGATCGTAACAATGGCAATGCTGGCCCCTTGTCGAGGTCCTCTGCGGGGGGCATTGAATGGGAGGACCTCGGTCTTCGTCAAGGAGACCCTCAGGCCTAGCTGACTGATTCCATCTACCGACCTTTGTGAAAACGGTAGTCAGTTGCGCCGCATCCTGGTACGTTCGTCCCCGGGCGATAACGTGTTATCTTCATATCATAACACCCCCACCCCGGGGAGAATCGGCTCGCGCAGGAGCCAGTCGCAGCCGACGTTCCACAGGACCGGCTCGAGTACTGAACCCTGTGGAACTCCGCAGGTGAAAGTTTACCTTGCCTAGGTCAACTGGAATCACCAACCAGATTCCGTAAGAAAATAATATAAGGTTGATGGATAAATAGTTACAATGTTGGTGGTGTTGGTGGGAGGTAAAGGCCTCATCTTGAACAAAATCAAGTTCTTTTTCATTACCATTCTAGTCAGAATAAGGTCTCAGCTTTGATCTAAGAACTAAAGTCCGCATCAGGGCTCGAACCACCACACGGCATGGCACGGCAGTTTAAATAAAGCGCAACTGACCATACGCTGCTATAATTCATTATAATAAGTGAGTACTATGTCTAAATCTAGTTGGTCTGATGTCTGTCAAAATTTCAGTTAACATGTAGCAGAAATTAAAATGTAGAGAAAGGTTAATAATTACAAATCTCCCATTAGCAAATGGGTATTAACTTAAAACAACTATGTGGGCTTTGCACTAATAAATTACCTTACGGTGGAGTGTCGACCGTCTGTACTAAATATCGGTAAGTAGGTACCTATACGGGCTTATTTTATTGTTTGTTTATTTTCTTGTAAGATGACATCTTATATAAATATTTGTGAGAAACAATTATGTTGATTAAAACGATAAGTTATACATGTTACGTACATCCATATGTATTTTTCCTGCCACGCTAGTCCACGTGCTGGGCTTGAATTTCAACTCCCAGTTTCTTCCCGTGGATGTTGTAAGTAAGGAAAAAATACGTCTAATACCCGTTCATCATGACGTTTCTTACATAGTGGACTTTTGGCTGATGAGGTCGAAGATGTTGTTAAGGCTGACTTAGAATTAATGGCTCTCAAGGACAGTTGCAGTTGTTGCTGGAACACATTAAGGAATTGGCGACAAATAATCTATTTGAGGGTGGTAGCCAGCCAGGCGAGCATTCGGCGAATGGTTTATCGTATCGTAGCTTGCCTAGACTTTATTTTTTATAACGAGGTTTTAACTTATGTTTGTGTGCGTTCGCCCAGCAAAAAGTATCGCATTTTCAAGAATTGAATGATAATAGTGCCTTATATCGTGTAAGTGTGCCCGAAATTTTATATGTTTAATGGCTGATATAGAACCTTCTTGGGAATGCTCTCTTTGGTAATATCTTTCGGGTTATAGGGCATTAAGAAGGTAAGAGGTATTGTTTTAAGCCCTATGTACACACAGCATTGACATCGACGTTCGATTCATGACGATTCATTTCTTTCTTACGACTCCCATTGGCAATGAGAATTCTTGCCTGGCATCTTGTTTAAGTGTCGTTTCAAAATACAGAATTTTAAGCCTATGCCTAAATGTCTATGCATACTAAAATTAATGTCATGTTTTTAGCTAATAACGCTAGACTTTGACCACTATTTCCACACCTACTTAGATGTTCATGTGGTCGAAGATATTGTTCAAATTAATCTAGAATTACTAGCTCTCAAATAAAGCTGCTGGAACAAACCGTTAGGAGCTTGGCGATAGATTTTCTACTTGAAGGTGGTAGCTAACCAGGAGGACATTTTCAGAATGCCAGTCGTCACCTACGACCGGCGCGTCGTAATATGGTCGTTATACCTTTTAGTTCCTATAAATTGTACAGATAAGCATTGCTTGATACTTGTCATTTAGGTTTTTTGAAGTTGTATGTCACTTATAGCTGCAAGGTCCTGATTGTGGGCGGTGGTACCGGGGGCTGCAGCATCGCATGGCGCTTATCCAGGAAGTTGGCGGCTAATGACATCATCGTCCTAGAACCTTCGCAGGTCAGTCACCTTATATAATCATGCCTAACCTCAGAATACAGAACGTATAAGAATACAGAATACATTACGTACGAGTGTTACTTAAACAATGTCAACTCTGGTCTATAAAATTATAGAATAGGTAGCGCTTAGCACGGCAGTCTCGTAAGAGATTTACGAGCTTATCGCTGTGGTACCTACAGAAATACCAAAATTTGTATCGTATCTACACCACCCTTTAATTTAATAATTTGTTGCTGTGACCTGCCTGATACACTTAACAGTGTGTTCAACAACTGTCCTTGGGATATTGCTTCTGTTACCTTCGACCACGCCTTTATTGACATATTATAGTGCTAAGCCGTCAGCAATAAAGAAAAGATTGTTCAGTAGACTGATTTATGATTTCACATACCTACTTTTGATTTTATTTTAAATAAGAAGAACATATTTTATAATTGTAAAACACTGTTATTAGAGCAAAAATAACTTAATAAAAGTCGATATCATGATCGAAACAAAATATTCGGATTCTCCCGGAAGCCTTCTAGTTACGTCCGCCTCTACCGCGGCACTTTTCACACGTTCAAGAATAGCGTAATCAATCTGGAATTATCGTTGGTATAGTTTTGTTTCAAAAAATCATGAATTGTCTTATTAAATTAATTTGTAGAGTTCTGGCACAGAGAGCTAAAGTTCTGTACCTAATTGCCTCAGGAGCACTACTACCAACCGCACTTCACGCTCGTAGCAGCAGGAATTAAGCGGTTCTCTGACACACACCGTCCAACGGGATCCATTCTCCCTTCAAACGTAATCTGGCTGAGAGACCACGCGGAAGACTTCGATCCTTGCAGTAACGTGGTCTACACCAGGTGTGGGAACAGGATCACGTATGACTTCCTGGTGGTGGCTTTGGGACTCAAAAACGACTATGAACAGGTAGGTGCACTGTTTGCTACTTTGTCAGTTGTTGTGTAAATAACAATTTTGTTGAGAAGTGCTTATAACTAAGAATCTATTTCAAAGAAAAACCGTCTGGCAATAATATTTTATAATTCTTTATCGGCCCTCTGTACTTCCTGGTCAATGACGCAACTTCACGTCATTATTTTCCTCAGACCTCATGGTATTAAGGTAAGTTTCTTCTCTTTCATGGGCCGTTATTACTGCATCTGTTATATAAAGATTGGAAGACTGATGATGTATTTGTATCACACGTATTTAAGTGTGATACTAAAGTTTTGTGCAGCGCACGCCAGAATAGCTCGCAGATGGCAGATTTTTTTTCCTACTTAACACTTATCGTTACATTTTGGACAATTCACACAATATCTTTATAAATTATATCCTATGTGTTATGATGTGTATTCTGATGTATAAGCTATTAATATAATAAATACTATTATTGTAAAGTTTCATTAAAATCCATTCAGTAGTTTTTGCGTGAAAGAGTAACAAACATCCATACATCCATACTTACAAACTTTCGCATTTATAATTTTAGTAAGGATAAGGATTATGTTCATATATTTTCATTTCTCATTCTCGGAAAGCAGTGTTTATTTGATCTGAGTAGTGGGTGGAAGACGTTGCTTCCCACCTAAGGGTGGGAAAAACTCATACTAAATGCTTCCCTCTCTTGGGCCGGAATGACTTGTAACCATGGCAACCATTGTTGTAAACAAGATTACATGGTCATGTTTTTCGTTCTAAAGTACTCTGCTGTAACTGTACCTAACCATGGCAATCATGATTGTAAACAAAATTAGAATGCTATATTTTTTAGTTCTAAAATACTTTGCTGTATTATAAAAACTAATTACGACTACATTTATATATATGTAAAGGCTAAAAGAATTAGTTTATAACAGAATTAACGTGACTCTCTCAAGTTACTGTATCATTAATGAACATTTTAGTCACTAATTGTACTAATCCCTCAATTAATTTTATGTATGTTTCTTCTACTCATTTCCTGGTTTTCAGTAAACATTTAAGTTTTTTATTATAGCATTTTAGAAAAACTACTATTTTTTTACTTTCTCATTTTTTTATTGAAAAGAAGAGTGTTTAACACGTATGCAAGTTATCAACTCCTATTTGGAGTATATATGCATTAATTTTAAATAGTTTTTACTCATGTTCTTGTCATCAATAAATATTACAGAAAATCATTTTTTATATTACTCATATTCGTAGTGAAAAGTAGAGTGTTTAACAACTGTGTGTGAGTGTGAAAGTCATAAATTCCTATTCGGACGATAGCCGTCGGTAAATATTGCAAGCAAAAGTTAACTTTAAATTTCACAAATATGTCTTACATCACAATTATTTAATTTTACATAGCCTATTCATGTTATTATTATTAATGAGTAATATAGAAAAACTACTATTTATTACTTTCCTTATATTTGAAATGAAAAGTAGAGTGCTTAACACGGGTGAAAGTTATCAATTCCTAATCGGACTATAGCCACTCTCGCTACGCTCGGGCGTCTAAATACCTCGTATGTGAATTGATTCCTTTCGACCCTCGTATAACAATCTACTATTTCAGATCCAGGGCCTTAAACAAGCGCTAGAAGCCCCCTTGACCCCAGTCTCCACAATCTACTCCCCGCAGTATTGCCAGAAAACATGGGCCCTGATGCAGCAGTTCCGAGGGGGGCTGGCGGTCTTCACGCGTCCACTCCAAGGGGGAAAATGCTCGGGAGCCGCGCACTGCGTGACTTATTTGGCTGACGATTATTGGCGGAAGGTGAGATGAAATATGTATATCCTTACGTATATATCGCAGCCCATGTTAGGCACCGGCCGCATAGAGATGAAAAAGGAATAAAGAAACATCACTACTACTACTTTTTAAATACTCTTGCTTGGAAAAGGACATTTTGCGAATGCTCACCTGGATAGCTACCACCCCCAAATTAAGAAGCTGTCGCCAAGCACCTAACGGTGTGGTCCGGCAGCCGTGATTTAGATACAGTACTTCTAGATTAAGCTATTCACTATTCTTAACAACATCATCACTTACTTTTCTTTTCTTCACGAGTTCACCGTAGCAGGATACATGTGGCTAATAGCCGATCACATTTTACCGTATTCATACATATTTTCATACATACCTGACATTGTCTAAATCCCCACCTCGTGCAACCTGGAGAAGCTACACTGTCCAATTCTCTCGATCTTTTCTTCCGCAGACCTGCAGGATGTGGAATAACCCTCCTCCGAAGGTATTTCCGTAGTGTTAAAAAGGGAGCATTTTAAAAAGGACCTCTACAGATTTATCTCCAGCAAAGCTCCAGCAACACCACTGATGTTGTACTTGTTTAGAGGCAGCGGTTTAAAAGCTTCATACCAGGCTGACCATCAAGTTTATAAGAGGGCAAAGAACCGCCCTTTAAAATTATAAAGTAAAAACTTAATTCAATACTAAGATTTAACAACGAATAAAATTCTGAAATCACGAATACTTTTTGAACTCAATGTAATGTTTTATTCCAGAACAAAATCCGCGAGCAGACCAGCATTACCTACGTGACAGGCGACAGCGCCACATACGGAGTGCCGAAGTACGCGGCGGCACTGAACAACATAGCGACCGACCGCAGCATAGCCGTCAACCACAACATGGAGCTGGTGGAGGTCACGCCACGGGGAGCGGTCTTCGTCGAGAAAGGAGGAGGGGTAATGTATATATAATAATATATATATACGTGCGATTTCTTTATATTACTAGAGTTCTAAGTACCTACCTGCACAATTAATATCCGTTTTACATAGCGCCTTTGTCTGATTCAATGTGGGGGTTTTCGAAAGGGCTTTTCTGAAGTGGATCTGGCCTTCGTGGGCTCGTGCTCCGATCAAAGAAGTCTTCCAGTGATGACATTAAACAATTAACTGTCCTGCTTGAAAGTCAGATTCTGACAAAAGCTTTTGAGTTTAAAAATTGGAGCTGAAGCAATTATAGGTGCTAACTACAGTTTAGTTCGTCTGTACTTTTTATAGAACGTTGTCAATTCTGTGTATTTGGGGAAAAGATATTTCTACCGTTGACTAAGTGAGGTAAAATTTCCCAAAATAGTGTAGGTACGCTCCATTCAAATTTAATATTACAAATAATAACATATTCCAGTGCATAACCCTCCCGTTCAAATTCCTCCACGTGACTCCTCCCATGGGACCCCCTGCCTGTCTCAGCAAGTGTTCAGATTTGGTTACGGAGACAGGGTACCTGGATGTTGACCAGTGGACTCTGCAGCACCGGAGTTTCTCCAACGTATTCGGGATCGGAGACTGCTTGGATACTCCCAATAGCAAAACAGCAGCCGCTGCTGGTATGTTCTTGCTTTACTTCATTCGTTCTAAGTAGTTGTATTAATGCTGAGAGAGGTTGTCACCGACAGTCGACTTGGATTAGTGGACCACCGCAATTTTTTTATTTGATTGTGAACAAGCTTTAGGCCCACCTGATGTTAAGCGGACTAACCTCTGCCTGTAACAGATGCATTTCGTCCGAACGAATTGCACTGCGCCCGTCACACGTCACACTTACATACAGTTGTTAAATCTCATGTGCATGTAATTTTTTTAACGCTCAAGGATTCCTGCCGGATCACACTGTTAGGTACTTGGCGACAGATTTTCTACTTGAGTGTGGTAGCTAGCGAGGCGAGCATTTGCAAAATGCTCTTCCACCATGAAAAGTTTTCGGGATTGGAGACTAACTGCGGTCACACCCAATATCAAGATGGCTTTGCTATCACTAAACCTTACTCTAGTTTATTGTTATTTGGTGTGTGTGTATGTAATTTAGACGTATACCTACCCGTGAAGGCACGAGCAAGCTTGCTGCGCAGTAGACCCCTTACTAGATGAACTGACGACATCGTAAGAGTCGCTAGAAGCCGAAGGATACATGTGGCTAATAGCCGCGATCATTGTGGCGTTCTATGAGGGGGCATATTTTCAAAAGTGTGGACTTATTCTATAAAAATTATCTTTAGTATCAGTCCAGAGTACGAAGTACGAGTACAGAGTACGGTATAAAGCATTTGGTGCAATGTAGATCTATATTCACCTTTGCCAACTCCTTCCGATGTATTGAAGGACCTGGATAAAATCTGACAGCGACATTAAATTTCCAGCGCAACAAAGCCCCGTCGTAGAGCGCAACCTCAGCTCAGCGATGGTAGACAAGAAACTGACCGCCAAGTACAGCGGCTACGGCGCGTGTCCGATCATGACCTCATACCGCACTGCCATTCTCGCCGAGTTTGTGTACAACAAGCAAGTGTGCGAGACCTTCCCTTTCGATCAGGTAACTAAACGTAAAGTCTATTGCGTTCTACTTAGCCAATGTCACAGCGTCTCTTTGAGGCAGTGATAGCCGTACCGATGGACTGCCTTGCTGCAGGTCGATGGGTCGATCCCCACCGCCGGCTTGAGCTGCACCCCATGGTGGGAGGACATTTTGCGGTTATCTAAACGAGCTAAATACGCCATATTCACCCGATTAATCACTTGAGAGCACGTACTTTTCTTTCATCAAATTATTATTATTTCAGAGCAAAGAAAGTAAATTCCTGTGCACATTGAAGAAGGATATCATCCCTTACATATACTGGAACAAACTGCTAAAGGGCAGGTGGGGTGGGCCTGCCACGATACGGAGGATAATCAACCCTTTTGGAAGATAAATCAAACTACTAAGTTTTGTTTGTAACAAATAATTTATTAAATAATTTCGCTTTGAAATATACAGTTTTATATTTTACAATTCTACTTACTTATAAATTACATATTTACATCTAAGTCAGGATGCTATTTTCCTTCATATAGGAAAGCTCGCAGCTAACAATACTTGGTGGTGTGGGTATAAAAGTCTACAACTATTTACATACCTATACGAAAAAAACTAAGTTCCGAGTTCTATCGTTGAACTGAGCCGGTTCCTGAGGTATATGCGTGGTGTTTTTTTTAATTAAGAATTAGACTGTTTTAAAGAATAACCATATTATATAAATTTGTTTTAATATCCCTGAAGGGGTAGGCACCGGTGGCACCTACGATTATCCAGATGGTTTAGGTTCGTCTAAGAGCTATATTACATTGCCTTGCCATCTAGTGAACATAGTTGCCGACTTCCGATAGCTACTAATAATTCATTTATAAGAAAAAGCCACTTAATGTTCCATCCGGTGGTCGAACCTTCTAGGGTCTTGAGATTCTAAACGCATTACGCCACCAGCCTAGTGAGGCAGTCTGTCTCTTTCTAAATAATAGAACTAGCAGTTAATAAACAGAGACAAAAAAAAACGTAGTATCCCTTGCTGTGATAGAATATGGACGGTTTTTTTTTTTTGAAATGCCCTCCCTTTCCTTTACTAACAACTTGGTTAGTCCTACCTCAGGAACCGATTCAGTTAAGCGGTAGATTGGTTAATTAACATCTACTAGAAATAATTTCACATTTTATTAATTATAATCACCATGATATTAGGTAGGTAGGTAGGATTTTATTTCGATTACCTTGGTAACTATTTAAGATTACCTACATAATAATCTCACAATTTTGTTCAGTGATACCTGACAATGCATTATTTGCATGAATGCCTATAAAGAAAATATGCTCACAAATTCACAAACGATGTAATAAAAATTTCGTTCGGTCTCGCTCGTTGTGTTTTTTCTGTCTTTTTGGTTTTGTAAACTAATGATCAAAACGGCAAGAGTATTTTTACTATTTATCAAATAATGGAAACCTATCATAGAACGTTTATTTTGTATAAAATAAAACAAAAAATCTAATAATTTTCTCTAACATAAAATTCCCAGACGTACAAATAAAATTACTTAAAATATCACTTTTGTTGAAGAATATATTCCAGCACGAGAATTCCAATTGTAAAAAGATAATTTCACAGTACAAAATGTTCATATTCCTTCACACAGTAACGTTATTTTAGGTGAATTTGTTTTTTCCCATTTGGCACCCTACGCATCTACTGTGCTCAGAAATTTCCACAGTACTGTGGAAATTTCTGAGCTGTCACACTTTCTTCCTTCACATGTAAAACGGAATGGCGATGTTTACTCTTGAGAATAAGTACTAAGAAATGTCAATACTACAGTCGCTGAGCAGTATATCTAAGAAACGATCCACATAGCGCCTCCGTCACTTTGTCACAAACATAATGTTCTTTCGATCGTATTAAGTTACCGACCATCGTTGTCGAGATAAAAGTTTGATTGCAGTGGCAAGAAGTAAAAATATCAGGGTCAATGACCGAAATTCTTCCTGCTAAGCGATAATAATAGCTCAGTAAAGATTGTTAGCAGAGAAGCTGAGATAATGCACGGTCTTTGGGATTATAAAATATAAATTAAAACAAAGTAATTATCAGGGGCAATGACCGAAATTCTTCCTGCTAAACGATAGTAATAGCTCAGTAAAGATTATTAGCAGAGAAGCTGAGATAATGCACGGTCTTTGGGATTGTATAATATAAATTAAAACAAAGTAATTATCAGGGTCGATGACCGAAATTCTTCCTGCTAAACGATAGTAATAGTGCAGTAAAGATTGTTAGCAGAGAAACTGAGATAATGCACGGTCTTTGGGATTGTATAATATAAATTAAAACAAATTAACTGACAGAACACTGACGTCGAAGATCATCGAGCTAGGTTTCAAGATGTTAAATATCGGGGCGCGGCGAACAGTCAGACAGAACAGGGTTTTGCCGGTTAAATATCAGGACTTATAAATTTGTAAAACTCAAGAACATTTCAGTTTTAGATACTATCGGGAAGTTCCAATTTACGAACACGGGAATTTTAACTGTAAAAACTAGAATCTCCATCACAGCACACAAGGTCCATATCCCCTCATACATATTCCATATTTTAAACTTTGTTTAAAGCGGTAAACTGTTCTTTTCCATTAGCATTCTTCGCGTCTATCGCGCTCTGCCGTTTCCGGCGCATGGCCGATTGCTTTACGTGGTACTTCCGCCGTGTCTTTACCAAGTAGACCGTGAGTCCAATGGCGATGAACAGAGAGGCGATGATGCAGCCTCCCAGGATCATAGTGAGAGAACTCACGCGAGAGAGGGAGTTGGGTTCTGAGGATGACCCGATCTGTGAAAGAAAATTTCTTTAGTTTAAAAGTTAACGAGTAAGGTGCATTGTTGTTGCGTATCTGAAAGCCTAAAATACTTCCTTAAATCTCTTTAATAGCTATGTAATAGTTTCCGCTAGCTGTCAGGCAGTGTTATGTTCAAATCCAGCTGCGGATTTGAGCTTCACAGAATGGTTCGTGGACATCTTATAAATGTTGAAAGCTGTTTGAAGCGCTCGTAGGGAAGTTTACTTAGCTGTTCTCAACCGATCAGCAAAGTTAAGCAACGTCGCGCGCGGTCATGAGTTGGATGGGTGACCGCTAGTGACATTAATACTGAGCGTTTCCGTGCTTCGGAGGGCACGTTAAGCCGTCGGTACCGGTTATTGTCTTAGGATGGCAGTCGTTATAGCATGGTGGTAGGGCATTTTGCGAATGCCCGCCTGGCTAGCTACCACCCTCAAGTAGAAAATCTGTCGCCAAGCACCTAACGGTGTGTTCCGGCAGCTGTCCTTGAGAGCCAGTACTTCTAGGTTAGCCTGAACAACATCTTCGACCACATCATCACTTACCATCAGGTGAGATAGTGGTCAAAGGCTAACATATCAAGCATAAAAAAAATTTTGAAAAATTAGGCAGAAAATATTGTCGCTATGTTCCAGCAGATGTCCATGATAGCCAGTTCTCAATTTAATTCTATAATATTTTTTAAAAGAAAATACTCTTGTAGATTAGACAGATATAGTACATATATATTAGAAGTTTTAATATATATATATGTATTAGCCGGACTGTCCACTCCTGAAAGCAGCCTCCCCCATTGTGGGGAGGGGGGAGGTGTGCCATAATCCCCATGCTTGGCTTAGTCGTCTTGGGGATCGCAGCTTGAGATATCAGTTCCATAAAAGGCGCAGCTGCCCACGTTCTGGTGTGATACCCTTAGTCGCCTTTTTACGATACCCACGGGTAGAGATGAGGGGGTGATATTCTAGCCCGGCACCCCACGGGCAATATATATAGAGAGATGTTAGTTTCGACCACATCCGGTGATCATTTTCTGTAAACAAAGATGGACCACAACAAAACTTAAAACACTGTGACTATCGATTTGAGCTGGTTACAGATCAATCGCTGAAATGGGCAATTACTGCGAAAAAAATCCAAAAATACAATATTTTTCTACATTTGCATCGATAACAAAGATGCTATCGGTACAGCAGACCGGGGAGAACGAAGAACTCCGAGCGCTGAAGTAGAAGGGCAGATGCATCCCAATCGCGTGCACAGGTAATGTACCTACTTGTATAACACAACATATTTTTCATTTCTCATACTCGGAAAGTAGTCTTTATTTGATCTGACTAGCGGGTGGGAGGCGCTGCTTCCCACCTAAGGGCGGGAAAAACTCATAGTAATTGCTTCCCTCTTAAGGCTGGGAAATTTTTTTAAAAATAGAACCAAATTTGTTAAGGTTAAGGATATACAAAAAAATATATGAAAAAAGTCGATAAAAATAAAGCGATGGCCGTGTGAATTTAAAAAAAAACTTTAAGCGGGATGGCGCGCGGCCGTGACCAGGTGTGTTCCATATGTGAAATTTTAAATAGATTATAATTTGGTGGGATACTAAGTACCTCTGTAAACTGTACCGAAATACAAAATCTTGGTTTTATGGACTAATATTTGATAAAAATGAGTTCAAGCGATTCTGTAATGTTAACCCCAGATTCGGTTAAGGATGAGGCAGATATAGTTATTGAAAATCTTCTGCCAGAAATTTCAAAGGACAGATACTTAAATACATACAACGATTTTATGAAGTGGCGAGCAGACAAGAAAATTAAATCATTTTCCGAAAGTGTGCTTCTTACATATTTCAATGGACTATCTAACAAAATACAGCCTTCTACGCTATGGAACAGGTATTCAATGCTCAAGAGTATACTTAGTGTAAAACACAATGTATATTTGAAAAAAATCCATAACCTAACATCGTTTTTGAAAAGACAGTCTCAGGGGTTCAAGAGCAAAAAATCTAAGGTTTTTACCTCATAGGAAATAGAAAAAAATATAAATGAAGCCCCTGACGAGATATATTTGGCAGTGAAGGTGAGCTCTTTTACTCTACTAGCAGGAGGTCTCTTACTCTAAAAATGAACGTTATTCCAACGTCTTTACTAAACTACTATTTATTACTTTCCTTATGTTCGATATGAAAAGTTGAGTGCTTAACACGGGTGAAAGTCATCAATTCCTACTCGGACTATAGCCGACCTCGCTACGCTCGGGCGTCTAAATACCTCGTATGGGAATTGATTCCTTTCGACCCTTGTATAACAATCTACTATTGTACTGTACCATATAGTTCCCCGAGCGAAGGTAAGAGTCGCTGCACATGGCCTGCTCGGTCCAGTTGTACCAGTGAACCAGCCGCAAGCCCTCGAACGGACGGGGGGAACCGCATCTGGAACGATAAACAGTATTCACATTTACTAATTAATTATACGAGCATAAAATGTTTGTCCCGGGCGGGAATCAAAGCACAAAATTTTGGATGAAACAAGCATGTTCCGGTTTAGGTACCTGGAGCCCGATTTTGCTCCACGGACGCGGGTTTGATTCCCGCCGGAAAAAAATGTGCTCTAATAATCTGTAATTGTGATTCTCGTGTAGTACGAAATAGTGCTAGCAACCATATTTAGAAAGTTATAGTTAAGTTTAATTTTTTTACCTATAAAATACTTTTCAGACGGATTACTATGTTACTAACCAGTCGAATATTCCAAATTTAGAATGTGAAGTTTTTCTTAAGAAAAATATTTTATGCATTATCTGACCCAAATTAATTTATAACAAAAAATTCCGACGTTTTGCTACAATTTTATTTTGGTCTCATTCTCATTTATCACCATCATTTACCAAGTATGGTTTCCTGGATACTTGCTACGCTACTGGTATCTGAAATTCGTGTTTTAAGTACCTTGGATGCATCATTCAACTTAATCCGAAATACATACAATACGCATCTCTTCCCCGCCATAGTGGAGCGTGGGCCCCCACGTTCCGTTATCAAGAGCATCTCCACCCCAGCAGCAGTTACCTGAGGTCGGCTAACAGCCGCGAGTGGTCGTGGTACATGAGCGGCAGCAGCCTGTCCACCACCCACTGCAGCTCGCACGAGCACCGCCACGGGTTCCACTGCAGGTTGGCGCCTTCCCCACTCACTGCCGACCAGTCGAGCAGGTGCTCCGATATGAACGTTAGGTTGTTCTTGCTTATGTCCAGCTGAAATAGGATGTCGTGGAAGGTTACAAGAGGACGACATCGGTGAATGTATACTGACCACTAGCCTCCTTATGTCAAAAAGAAGCCGGATTTTACTAGAGTAGAAGTTAACTTTACTTCATTTCTGAGGGATTTTTCATTGAATTACCTATAATCTATCAAACAATCAGCATTGTTTTTATATAACAAGGTTGCAGATTGCAGTCGTTTTGAAAAATGGCCATTGTATAAAATAATACGGGATAACTCACGTGAATACGGGATAACTCTTGCTTCCTTCATATTTAACAGATATCTGACTATAGATAGCTAGACTATAGTTTCGACCACATGGTCTTTTTCAAGGTGAGCTCGGGACGCCCGAGTTGACGTCCCGTTTGCAAGTGAAAACCACGTTAGTTTTTATAATAAAACGTGGATGTTTGAAGAATCTGGTATGAATGAGGGAAGCAAGAGCGATTTGCCTACATGTATGGAGAAGTGACCGGCCAGTTCACCCTTAAAATTGAACTGGCCGGTCACTTCTCCATACAAACTTCGTAGGGTGATCACTCCCTTATTTGAGATTTTAGGTCCAGAATTAAGCATAAAACCAATCGATATCGTCATTATCTAGGCTTGTATGATGCCATAATTTTAAAAAGATAATTAAGTTGTAAGTCATGAGCCTCGAAAACTTTATATGAAAATGTTTCGAGGCTCATAATCCTTAAGTTAATTATTTTATTAAAATTTCGTCATCATACAAGACTAGATAATGACGAGATCAATCGGTATTATTCTTTATTTTGGACCTAAATCCTCAATTAAGGGAGTGATCACCTTACGACGTTTGTATGGAGAACGGGCCGGCCAGTTCACCCTTAACTAATAAAACCATATCTATTTCTACCGCCAAACAGTAATGTTTGCATTACTGTGATACGGTGAGAAGGGTATGGTACCGGTTAAATTACAGACACATGATACTTAAGAACTGTATGTGTCAGGGTGATCTCCGCGGTACAGTTCGACACTTGTGACGAAATGCATCTGTTATAGGCAGAATTTACTGCTTACCACCATGAAGTGCTTATTCCGTCATAAAAAAAAATGCAGTGGTAAAATTGTCATAATTTTACTCATTGATCGCTCGAGTTTATGATATTATTATCAAGGATGATAAAATAAAATTATTGAAATGTATTTGTATTAATAATCAAACAAAGTTTTTTTGTATCGTATTAAAGCCAAACTCACCATGCACACAGACGTGCCATCGAAGGCGCCATCTTTAATCTCCGACAGAAGAGGACAGTTAGACAGATAGAGAGAGAAACAACCCATTTCGTCCACGTCATCTCCTCTCCCCACCACATTACTGAACGCCTTATCTTCGACTACCCTCAATTTGTTTAAATCGGTCATATACAACGTCTTCAAAGCAATGATGTTCTTGAAATATATATTTTGTATGTTGTTGCCATCAAGATGTAGTTCCTCTAAATTGGGAAAGAACTGCGAACTCAACATTTTAGGGACCTCTGTTAGCAAGTTGTATGATAGGTCTAAAGTGTAGAGGTTTGGTAGTTTCCTTTCAATATTCCACTCCTTGATCTGGTTTCCTCCTACGTTCAGGACCTGAAAGTACAAAATAGTTGATTATACAACGATTGCATAAAAAATATTTATATAGAGGCTAAAATGGGGTTTATACGCGATTTGTACACTTAACATTTCAGTTTAAAAAGTGATCAAATGAAAAAAAACATTATATACTTATCTCTATAATTATTATATTATATAAATTATATTTAAAATTAGAATTTAAGCAATCTTTTATTATGACAACAATTATGTCAGCGTCTTTAATAATACCTCGGTCTATGGGTATTACTAAAGACCCCGGCAAATACCCTACTAGAATTATTTTACAAAGTTTACCTCTGATAATAATTTGTACAGACCTGTAGACTCATGAAACGCGCCCCTCCAAAGTACTCTTTTATACACTACATCTTAGTGTAGGTGTAAATGGCAATTGTACATGCAGTAAAATAATAAAAATGTAAATTAGGAGCGCTTGAGTGGGCATTTGCACGAGTAGTTGCAACTACTCTCTAAAAAAATGGAGGGGCACTCCTTCATGGCCTGAAAAGTCAGTAAACTATCCCTGCTGGCCGAAAATCCAATGATAAGAACATTTTTGCTTGCGCAGCTGTAACCTGGACTAGTAAAGAGCCCTTGCCGCCAACTCCCACCTTTTATGGAACCATCATAAAAAAAGAGCGTTTTGTTTCATGCTTAAAATAATCATTCGTGGACACGAACTATCACCGACCCACAACCGCATAAAGCAATATTGGTTTGATCCTACTTAAAGAACGAATGAAATATGTATCACGGATGTGCAAACAAGATACAAGATGTTTATAATGAACCGTTATCCCGCTCGCACTGTTCCGAACTACGATGTTATGGAACGGATTTACCACAGTTTTATGACATTTTATTTTATGCTGCTCAACAGCTGTCTGTAATATTTTTAGCTTCACTCATCAAATAATTTTGCTGCATATATTTTAAAGAATAATACAAATAAAATCATTGCACGTAATTTACACATTAATTAAACTCATTTTTTTCGTAAAATGCCCAAAATCAAGTTTAAATCCGCTGCTAGGAAGTAACTTTTTTAACGTAATAGTTCGTACGTCAGAGTTCGCGAAAAGAGTGATCAATTTCTTGTGACGTCATCAAAACGACGAGCGATTCTATTACTGTTTGTAAGAGTGCTTAATTTTCGTGGAGGTATAAAATTTAGCAGTAAAATTAAATTATAATTACTATAAGAGGTGTGAGTTGGCCCCTGTTGTGGCTAATGTGCTTCAACACCGTAATCACTTCAATGCGAGTCGTGGGATGCTGCTCATCCGGCGCATTCTTTCTTTAGTCGCCTTGTACGACAACATTGGATATAGGACTGAACTATTCTCGAGTCGGGAAAAGTATAGCTACTCTATCAGTTGCAAAAAGAATATAAAATAATCCTTGTTATGCAAAGCTGCAAAGTTGTTATTTGGCGCGAGTACCTACTTATATTATCCTGAGGAAGAAGACTCTAGCACTAGAAATCCTGAGCGTAAGGAAGGTTTCAAAGTTACGAGATGCTAAATAACTTTGATGACGAGGGAAAACTAAATGTTTCACTCTAGCGAGGAAAATGCACACACGAGTACCTATATAGTAAATACAAGTGTGAAAATTTAGAGTTAATTTTTCGACGCATATTTCACATGATAAACAACATTTTTCCGAGCTTGTTAGATGAAAGCAAACGCTTTGTTTTTGTTTTAGGAAAACTTAACTTCAGCTGATGATCAAAAATAATTTGCATATATAATTAAAGAAAAGAATGCTATCATACCTCCAAACTATCAAAATTAACGGTGCTCTCATCATAAGTACCCGACAGCCTGTTGTACGACAGATCCACGTACTTTATACCGTTCGGGAACTCCGGCCAATGATACAACGTGTTCACTTTCAAATTGGCTATTTGCAGCGTTGACGGTAGATTGAAAACGAACGTTATGTTGTTCTGGGCAAGGTTCAATTCTCTTAAATTTGTGCAAGACAGAAAGGCGTCTTCTTCGACGATTTCAATTATGTTGTTGGATAGGTCAAGAAGTTCTCTGTAAAAATAAAACTTCATCTAAGGAAAGTATGTTAAAAAAATCCTAAAAAAATCTAAAGCTCTATCACATGCTATCAAATATCATCATATTCAATTTTTATAAAGCATACAATTTTGAGAATATAATCCAAATGCTCCGGTAAAAAAATTGCAGATATAATAATTAAAATATTTCATCGTTGATTAATCCTTTTTTTTAGTTGGTAATCATAAAAAATATATTTCAATATAATTCCTTCAAAAGTTCCAGCCCATGTACCTACTGACAGGACCCGGACGTGAGACACGGCGAGCAATCTTGCGCTCAGACATTCAACACTTCCTGAAATGCTTCGTCCTTCCTGAATTCCTAATTCCTTGGCTTCCTGAAACGAAATGAATGCGTTACGATGCATTCATTTCGTTGTATCGCGGGGTGGTGTGAAATCGTAGTAAGTATGTATATATACTGAATGAATTCCACTCATGTTTAGAATATTTTACAAATTATCGCTAGATATAGGTATTTCTTGTTTTTTGTTCAGGGAAATAACGTCTCAAGCGGGAAAATCAACATTTTATGTATTCTATACTATATGTACCTAGTCTAACTATTGTACCTACTACGTCACGTAGTACGCGAAATTCAAAGAAGATTTATTACTACCGACTACTAATACTGTTTTAATACTGTCGAATTTGTTACGGGTACACGTAATTTTCGATACTTTTAACGGTTTTGGGAGTACATTTTGGAATTACGTGCGTGGGTGTGCAATAAATCTTCAATATAATATTATTTTAAACTCGAGAATACCATAATCATGTAGAAGAGTTACCAAACCTACAGGGACGTTTAAACTAATCCAATTTTGAATTTATTACCATAGATGTCAGTTTTCATAATTATGTTTAAGTTACGTACTCACATACTATTATTCAACGGGAAGGAGTCCTTCATCACCGATCGTATTCGATTCCCATTCAAATACAACCTTTTAAGACCACCCAGGGAACCTTTCCCGCTCTTCTGCAGCATCAGATCATAAATCGCATTTTTACTGATATCCAGGTCTTCCAGCGACGTCATCGGATGGAGAGCTTCTAAAGGAATGCTCTTCAGCTGATTGCTTTGCAAGTTCAGCTTTTTCACGTTATGCAAAAGCTTAAAATCCAATTTATTTAACTGTGATAGCTTGTTGTATGACAGATCCAAGTCTTCTAAAGCCTCTACCTTGGTGAAGAGGTCAGGGGTGATCTCTGTTAGCTCGTTCTGGGAGAAGGAGAGCTTCTTCAGGTTGGGAACATCACTGAAAGGGTCGGGCCAGTATGTCTTTATAGCATTATTGCTGAAACGGAGGGTTTCCACTTGCGAGTTTGGGGGTAACCTGAAATGACAAACATTAAGTATATGATAACCGCTGTAGAACTAAAGAGTTTTAGCAATACCATTTTTGAAGCGCTCGTAGCGCAGTTTACTTAGCTGTTCTCAACCGATCAGCAAAGTTATGCAACGTCGCCCGCGGTCATGAATTGGATGGGTGACCGCTAGTGACATTACTACTGAGCGTTTCCGTGCTTCGGAGGGCACGTTAAGCCGTCGGTCCCAGTTGTTGTCTTAGAATGGCAGTTGTTATAGTATGGTGGTAGGGTATTTTGCGAATGCCCGCCTGGCTAGCTACCACCCTCAAGTAGAAAATCTGTCGTCAAGCACCTAACGGTGTGTTCCGGCAGCTGTCCTTGAGAGCCAGTACTTCTAGGTTAGCCTGAACAACATCTTCGACCACATCATCACTTACCATCAGGTGAGATAGTGGTCAAAGGCTAACCTATCAGCAATAAAAAAAAAACATTAACGTAGACATATCGAATGCGATATAGGTACCTACAATTGTAGTGAAAAAAAACCTTGAATGCAGGGTGCATAAGGTTTTTTTCACTGCACGATGGTAGAGGTTCCGTGTGTCACACATAGATAAAAGTTGGAAATCTAACCTCGGATGTGGAGAAACTGGGGTTCTATTGTCAGAAACTTTTGCAAAGATTGGCCCGTCATCCAAAACAAAAAAATATAATGTTTTATCTTAGGAAGTCAAGTTTTTTTGAATATTCCAATATGTCATACGCATGCTTTGCCAAGTTGGAGAATTTAAGTGCAGCTCGGATCCGCACTCCTTGGGATTGAAGATATAAATAATAAGTCACCCTAACTGTGGCTCTTATGAACAATCTCAGAGTCGCTCAACGAGCTATGGAGAGGGCTATGTTGGGAGTTTCTTTGCGCGATACAATCCGGAATGAGGAATTCATTCATTCAAAATAAATATTCGCGGAAGAAACGAACAGAACGAAAAGAAGAACCAAAGTCAAAGACAGCTTTCAGAATAAGCTCAATACCTAAAAACTAGAAAACAGTGTTTAGTATAGGATTATCTTAAATTGGCAATGAGCAGGCCACATTGCTCGACGAACTGATAACCGATGGGGAAAAAATGTTCTCGAGTGGTTACGACACCCGATGTATAGTTGTGGCCCCCTACTAGGTGGACTGACGACATCGTAAACGTAGGAGGGTAGGCAATGGTTACAAGCGGCTTATAGCCGCGCTTTGGGGCGTACTATGTGGGAGGTATTTGTTCAACAGTGGACATCTTCCGGCTGATGGTGATAACTAAGAATAATTTCCGAATGCCGTATTCGGCGCGTGATGTACGACGACGGAAAAAAGATGCAGGAATAAAATCGTAGTAAAATAGACATTATGAATAATGTACACAATTCTTTACGTTAAAGCTTAAAAAGCGTAAAGAAGAAGAGACCATTCTAATTTTAGTTTTCTTTTTAACAGATAGGTATGAACCTTTTGAAGTCTATCGGCGGATTTGCCTCATTAAGCATGGTATTCATCAAGCGGAAAAGATGTGCATGGACGATGGCGCCGTGCCGCCAGATGGCACGGATTTAATTACTCCATTGTGATTTAATTAATCCATATAGCCAGTGTAATAGGAACAAGGCATTAGATAATGGAATATTTATGCCACACTTAATAATTTTCTGGAACGCATAATCTTCACTTATTTTAATGACTGAATCAAATGACAATGGTTTTTAGGACGATAAAACGAGAATTGACAAATACAATAACAAAGCTCCATGAAATAGAGGCGGTGTTTCTGTATAATTAAAGTAAGGGGTATTCACGAACAAATTAACATAAAAAAAACCATGTCGTAACCTAGACGTCTAGTCTATTCGTGTCAATGCAACTAGATCGAAAGGCCGAGAAATGTATAAAGTACAAAAATAGTATTTTTATGTTATTGTGACGGAACATGCTTGAGGCCCACCTGATGTTAATCGTACCTCTGCCTATAACAGACGCATTTCAACACAAGTCATGAATAGCACTGCGCCAGTCACTTTGAGGCATAGTTGTTAAGTCTCATATGCCTGTAATTTCACTGGCTCTCAAGGACAGCTGCCGGAACATACCGTTAGGTGCTTGGCGGCAGATTTTCTACTTGAGGGTGGTCGCTAGCCAGGCGGGCACTCGCAAAATGCCCTTTCACCATGCGGTGAAAGGGCATTTTAAAGGAAGCTCAAGCCCCGCGGCGGGATTCGAACCATGGACCTGCTGCGCGGCAGTCCATTGCCAATGCCACTGAGCCATCACTGCTTCGAAATGAAAAAAGATGGAGAGCCAATTGACGATTACCGGGATAAGGGTATCATGTCTCGTACCTAGGTACGGCCCGAAACCGACCTCTTGGTTTAGTCGTCGCTCATAACAAAACATAAAACTGAACCAACACCGCAGTGTTCAAAGTGGGATGCAACGTAATCATTTATATTGCGCAGATACGGCAGTTTTAGCTGAATTGGGCAAGTTTCTTGCCCTGTTTCAGAATTACATTATATTAACTGCTTCTCATTTTCTCTCGACCTAAATGTTCGTTGTCAAGCAATCAAAGGTCAATATCCACGTTATCATACAAAAAACACAACAGCGCAGGTTATCAGCACACCTATCAATCAAGTCTCCGCAGTTGACTTTGCGAATCATGCAGGAAGCGTCAGAAATTAGGCCTCTGCTGTATATAAAGACAGTCAAAATAATGATTTAGTTATACATTTTGTCAAAGGTTTGTTAGTTTTTTTTAAAAGCTAATAAGTAAAAGTAGTACCAGGTGAGATCTTTTAAAAATGAGTTATTTCAGATATTCTGCCTGCAATTATGTGCTTAGGCGTGAATGTCAAAAAGGACAAGTGAAATTACTGGGCGAACGAAACTTAATTATTAAAGTCTCGGAGTGACAACAGCAGTGCAGTGCTAAGCATAACGAGAACGGTGTCACTAACACTACAACTGTTTCACCCATAGGCTTATTGAGCGTAGCGAAAAAATAGCGAACAAAAGTCTATGGTTTCACCACAGACGCGTTGCTATTGCCATTGGGCGGACAGCTTGTCCATTTTGTCACTGGAAATCATAAAAAAACGATTTACAACGAATTATCACGTCTTAGGTACCTCCCGAAATAGACAGACGTGTCTAAACACCGACGTTTTACTAAAAATGTCTTCACACATTTCATCCATAACAAATCTGTGCTAAAAATGTTTAAATCGGTTATGCGTCCAGCATTGTCAGATTTAGCAAGTTTTATTTTCTTAAATTTTATCCTTTTTGTCCAAACAAAAGGTCGTAGGTGCCACGCACAGCGCTCATTGAGACATATTTTGTTTTTACTTTCCGTAACAAGTTTCTAATTGATCTGCATCGCCCTCGTAAAGGGTTCAGTGACTCATAATTAGAATAAAACAGAGTTTTGTCACTAACTGGAGTACCAGGTCATTAATGTTTAGACTATCATCGAAACAGAAGCATCGGAAAGAAAGTATAAAACATGAAGAAAATTAGGTAAGTCCTACCATCGCGCCGTCAGTAAGTTCCTTACATTCCTTACTCCAAAATTTGTAAATGTGATTTTCGAACAGCACGCGATAGTGCTTATATATATTTAGAACCACTAATATACATTTATTGTCCCCTATTATTACCTACTATATACTATTCGATATATAAACACAACATATGGCACAAGATCACCGTCCCTTATCACTAAATGCACCGAAGAATGTGTCACCTCACCTATTGGTCGGTTGTTTGCGTAAGTAGGTATCAACTTATGTAGGTATATATATTTTGTGTGCATAGTGATGAGTACTGATTCATATCGTTGTTCGTAACGTAAATATTACTTACTATGTACGTTGACGATATTCACTTACTGGCCAGTAACAATAAATGACATTAGGGACTATCACTTACCTACGAAATTATTCCTGAGAAAACGTAGGAATGGTATCTTTTTGTAAAGACGGTTTTTTTTCGTTATCCTTTGACCATTACCTCACCTGAAGTTAATTTAAAGTAGATAGAAAAGATAGTGAGCTTATTCATGTTACTCATTATCTCTAAACAGTAAGCAGGTAATGCTTCTCTTAAATTTAAAAATGACCAAATTTTTTAAGTTTTCTTTACCGAATGTTACTTATGTTGAACCAAACATGAATGCTTGGCCCAGATAAAATCGCTATTCACAATGCGAGTCTTCCTGGAAATCAAAATAGATTCAACTTAATTACAGATAGCCTAATCTTTGATACTCACATGATCTATGCTTGAAGATATTACCAGGATAAATCGATAATAGAATATTGTTAGCCTTCAAAGAAACTTACCCGTTAGACCGTTAGGTGCAAGGCGTTTGCCAGCCAAACAAAATTAGAATTCCAAAACACGTGCGGACATTTTTAAGTTTTTATTTTTTGTTTTTACCTCATAAAACAAAAAAAAGACCCAGTAATTTTTTTTTTATTTATGTTATTGTGACGGAACAAGCCCGAGGCCCACCTGATGTTAAGTGGACTAACCTCTGCCTATAACAGACGCATTTCGTCAACGACGAATTGCACTGTGCCCGTCACACTGAGACGTCCAGTTGTAAGGTCTCATTAGCCTGTAATTTTTCTGGCTCTCAAGGACTGCTGCCGGAACACACCGTTAAATGCTTGGCGACAGATTTTCTACTTGAGGGTGGTCGCTAGCCAGGCGGGCATTCGCAAAATGCCCTTCCACCATGCGGTGAAGCTCAAGCTCTGGGCGGGATTCGAACCATGGACCTGCTGCGCGGCAGTCCATAGCCAATGCCACTGAGCCATCACTGCTTCAAAATGTTTATCATTCGAAATCTGCATGTAAGTGCTTTTTATCCACGAGCGTAGAAGAACTTTTATTTTTTTATATACACGAACACTAATTTGCTATAATATTTAAGCTGTTTTCCTTGAACCTATCATATTCCTCGCTCTTGTGAAGTACTTATTTTAGTTTCTAAAATTGTCTTACGTTATTTAAGTTATTTTGTCATATAAACACTCGCTATGCCTAGAATTAAATTTTTGAACCATCTGGGAATCCTTAAGCTTTCTGAGATTTTAAACTTGCGTCAAATAACAACTTTGCCGCCTTGTAAAGCAAATAACTAAAATTATTTAACATAATATCCATTAGATAATTTATATGTCATAATGAATATATTAAATATTGAATATTATGATTATAACATATTGATATTATATTATTACATATTACAAATCATAAAGTTTACTCTAATATAATCAATGTGTACAAAAGACGCTACGTTTTATTTCTAAAATACGAATGTAAACAAGGATTAAGATACGCCAAGAGAGAGCAAACAAAATTGCCCTTTAAAAATGTACTCTCGTCCATTATTACAGCCTTAATGACTGCAGATAACATTCAAGGTGATTAAACAAGAAATAAAATAAAATCGTAAACTATAACATAAACATAAGTAATATATGCGTACTTGCTTGCCGAGAGAAGAAGTTATTAAGGACCTGTCATAGGATCTTCCGTAAAGATGAGAGAGTGTTAGCCAATTTAAGAGTCTGTTGAGGAATATTCGAGGCAGTGATGGCTCAGTGGCATTGGCTATTGTGATTGTGGATTGCCACGCAGCAGGTCCATGGTTCGAATCTCGCCGCGGGCTTGAGCTTCACCGCATGGTGGAAGGCCATTTTGAGTATGCCCGCTTGGCTAGCGACACCCTCAAGTAGAAAATCTGTTGCCAAGCACCTAACGGTGTGTTCCGGTGGCTGTCCTTGAGAGCCAATAATTCTAGCCACGCTAGCAAACTAGCCATTCAAGTTAACACCTTCAACCACTACATCACGGAGGTGAGATTGTGGTCAAAGGCTCAACTATAAGCAATAAAAAAATGCATGTGATATAGATGAGAATGTAAGGTGGAGGTTCAGGATGTGTGGTGTATCTAGAAATGGCCACAATTAGGAATGAGTAGCTATTGATGAAGATTCATTCACCGTGCAGTGTCGCCCTAGAATTACATCCCCCCATTTCTTTCTGTGGATGTCGTAAGAGGCGACGAAAGGAAAAATGCCCGGAGGCATGCAGCAGCGTCGTCTGAAGTAATTCTATCTTATATACACTACGATCCCAAGACGCTTGCCACTCGTGGGGATTAAGGCAAACCCAACATAGTGAGGGCGGTATTTTTTCAATGGTGGACTATATTGCTGTTGATTATGACGATTTATGAGGAAGCTTCAAATTACATACTTAACTTGAAGAGCCATAGGTATCTAATCTTAGATCCTGAAATGTGTTCCCATGGTTACACAAACAAATTATTTTAATTGAATTACAAGACCATTGAGTATGAATGTACGTTTTGCGAGTGCCAGGCCTAGCTACCTTCAAGTAGAAAATCTGTCGCCAAGCAACTAACGGTGTGTTCCGGCAGTTGTCTTTGTACGAACGCCGTGAGTATACTAAGATGACAGCTAATAAAGCAAAGTAGAAGAATGCATGTCGTACCGATTGTACTTAGCTTGGGCTGTGGGCAGGAAGAAGTACACTTACTTTCCAAGAGTGGAGAGCCCCAACCCTTCAAACGAGGCCGATATCTTCAGCCCGTTCGGATTGGGAGGCCACTCTATTTTATCCAAATCGGCAACATTTTCTATTTTATCCAATTCCGAGCACAATATATTTAACACTAGATGATGCCCTTCGATATCAGGTATTTCACTGCACGTACACATTTCACACACTTTGATCAGTTTAAGGACCTCCTCGGTGACGTCCACCAAGTCCTGGCCACTCGCGTTGTACGAAATTAAAAGTAAAAGTGTAAATAAGGCGCGCATAGTTTACTTTTAATTTTTTCTTTTTAAAATTGGAAATGGTGCGACACATGTGCGCAGGACTCGTAATCGAGGTGGAATGATAAGGTTCTTTATCGTGCCGTTATCACTGTACTGTGTATTGCTGAAAGTGACGCGGTATAGATAATGCCGGATTAATAAGAACTTTGTGAATCACTTGGCCCTTTCTCTTCCATGGAAAATATCGCAAACAAAGGGCACATAAGCCCATACTTAGAAAAGATTCTTATTATGTTGTATACCACGATAATATAATAAATTTCATTAAGTACACAACTTGTTTTGTAATTAATAAATATCTGTTATATTATTACCTTAACTCATTAGAGAACAATCGACTAGAGATACTTAAGTAACGGAAATACCATCTCTAAATATTTGACTGACTTAAGCACTGCAACGTTAATTAAGATGTTCCAAAATTATATAAGCACAATAACTTGTTTATTAATAGACAATGTGTAAATCAACCACCGGTGAGCGTAGAACAACAGTTGTCAGTTATGTATACCCGTAGATACAGTTTGACCACATTTACACAAACAGAAGCCTCATTTATAAAAAATACACATTCGGTCACCTAGATTAACAGCTTCAGTATGCTAGTATACCTTCTAAGCAAAGATAATTAGGCTATTACAAAACTACAAATATACAATAGGAAAAATTTAAGTCATTAAATAAAAAAAAAATCCTATCGTATATTTGTAATTTTGTAATGTAATCCGCTTAGCAGGCGTTATTGCAATCATAACAATATAATAATTAGGCTATTCCAGATTTCGAGGTGTTTAATATACATTCTAACTGACAATTTGTGCGGCTGTCTTCTATAAACTTAAGCAGGGAATGAAACGCAAAGCAATAAAAGCGCTTGCATGCATTGCATTGTAGTACCACCAGTATTTCTTCTTATATTCTCTTGGGAGCTTGTAACGGAAATAAAAGAAGATATGAATTTCAGAGTTCTATCGCTATGCGCGGTGCTATGGCGACTACAACCCTTTTGTTTATACAAAAAGCGTGCGACATTTACAGAAAATAATACTTTTCAAATGGATGCGGTGTATATAGTTCGTCACATTTCAACCAAAGTTAATGTGAAAATTCACTATCGTTAAAGAGTTCCAAAAATAATTTAAAAACAGCTGCATAAAAAAAAAAAAATTTACCTTTAATCAAGTTAAGAAAAACCTTCAGCACGAATTTGTTCACACAATGTCCCTACATGGTATACTAAATCCAAACAACGATTCTCTGAGGAGGAGTTCAACTTCAAAATAACAAAAGTCGGGAAGCCGTCCCCTTAAATTATTCGCAAATTTTGTCTAGTTAACGAAAAAAAACTATTATTTTAAATTAGACTGTAGAAAACACTTTATTAGCCGTTCCTTCATACAAAACTGGTAGCCTTATAGATCCTTCCGCTTTTCGTCTCGCTATTAGCTTACGCTTGGGTGCAAGGTGTTGTGTTGCACATCACTGCCAGTGTGGTACTGCAGTTGACCAACTCGGTCACCATGGCCTCTCCTGCTCTCGAAGTGCTGGTCAAATTTCCCGCCACGCCAGCCTTAACGATATCATTCGCCGGGCTTTTACCAGCGCCAATGTTCCAGCTGTTCTCGAACCGAACGGTCTGATGCGTGACGATGGTAAAAGACCTGACGGCATGATTCTGGTTCCATGGAAGTTAGGACGGCCCTTAGTGTGGGACGCTACATGCGGAGACACTTTAGCGCCGTCACACCTTTCTGAAACCCACGTGAGGGCTGGCGCCGCGGCTACTTCGGCAGAGCAACTCAAGCGGCGCAAATATGCTAACCTCGGTATGGGTTACATATTTAAGCCGTTTGGTGTAGAGACGTTGGGTCCGTGGGCACCGGGAGCTCATCGTATTTTCCAAAATTTATCAGAGCGCTTGGTCGATGCGACGCGTGATCAAAATGCTGGCACCTATTTGGCTCAAAGAATAAGCATTGCAATTCAACGGGGCAATGCTGCCAGCATGCTGGGCACGCTGCCAACTGATAGTGGGCTAGAGCATTTGGACTCCCTATGAGTACAAATGCTTTTACTGTAGTATTGTAGTAGCTGTAGTGTTGTATATAGTTTGTAGTATTTGTTTAGTAAAAAAATTCTTTATTTGCACAAGAACTTAAAAAAATTAAACAGAAATACACTAGTGCAAAATGGCGGCCTTATCGCTTATAGTGATTTCTTCCAGACAACCAGGAACAAAGGATTTATGTATATTTTATATGCGAGGCAGTTTTCCGCAATTAGTTATACAAATTACTAACGTTACCATGAAATAGGTACTGCATACAAGGAATATAATAATAAGGAATATAATCTAATAACAATAGATAAGTACATGCAATTCTTCTCATTTATGGTTTTAAAATAATTTGTTTTAATTACATTTTATAAAGACTGTGGGAAGAATTATATATAAAATGGATATTTTTATAAAATAACAAATTGTATTTAATGGAATAAATTAATGATTTTTTTGCAATATAAAACTTAGAAACAATCCGAAAAGAACTTTCTGATCGTGGTCAACCCGCAGCTTGCAAACAGGAGGTAAGTGTCTACATATTGGTATTGTCGTAGTGTAGACAGTAGTAATCGGAGAGCCGCCTGCAGCTGATTATTAACCGCAGCTCCTACAGCGATGCAAGTGTAAGTACCTCATTAACTTGCTACGTACCCACTTACAGATTACGTCCACCTGAGTATTTATTGTATAGGTATTTTGTATCCAGTATTAATTGAGGAATTTAGTGCTATTAGGTTTCCGTAAGCAGTCTACGGTAGTTGGCATAGCGCCCAGAAAGCTCCTTTAATAACTTTTTTTATTTCCAACAGCAATAAGAAAAATAACAATATGACGATTTAGTTTTACAAATATTTAAGACGAGCACAGTCGCTAATCAGCGGTTGTCATTAGTTGCCCTTGATGCGATCCTGGGCTAGACGGAAATACATCTTCACATACAGCAAGACGCATGGCAGCAGCCCTAAGGATAAAGACAACAAACCAGTGGATAGGCACGGGACAAATCACATTATCGAATACTAGACACGGCCACAAAATACCAATACGAGGCAAGCCACTGACAAATAGCCTTTGTAACAAGAAGTAGAAGGTAGCTACTTAAAACAGCGCTATGGCAGACGTATCACCCTCCTAAAATATTTACACAGATGGCGCAAAAAACAAAACAGGTGCAGGCTGTGGTAATTACTCACCGGAATCACATGAATAAATAACCGTACTATGCGATTAAAATAAGAATAGGACGGGCTCTCGGCTAACTTCACTCATATTCACTCTAATATGTACGATCAGCAGAACAAACTTAAAAATAGAGCAGTGCCATATATTTATAAGTAATAAATGAGTAACCCGAAATTGTTAATTTTAATAAATTCATATTTTTAAGGCCATCTTGGTTTGAGGAAAACGCGGGCATCAGCGTCTTATTTCTCCGACAGTGTACTACTACGCGACTCGTTTCCGAGTGTTTATTGATTTTCTCGTTTAATTTTTCTTTTTGGCTGTTTAATATGTTTTTTGGTGATTGTTATATTTGTTTTTGTTACCCGTTACGATGATAACGATGAGTCCGACTCAGTGGGTCATCAGGACATGCGGCATCGCACAGCTAAGCGATTCAAATTAGGATACCTAAGTACAAAATATTGCTAACAAATAAAATCAGTTCAAATTATTTCTGTGTTTGCTGTACCTACAGTCATCTACAACTTCGTTTACCTACCTATGACTACTTGTTTTTTTACACGACCCACATAAGCGTCTGTTAAGATTTCAGGTTTCATGAATGTATGTATGTTTGTGAGTTTCTTTATTTCACCATAACTTCTAAACGGCTTAACCGATTTTAATGTACGAGATATCGTTAGATTTATCTTGATAGCTCAAGTGACACTAGGTACATAAAAAAAAATAACAAACTGGTGGATTTTAGGCGCCTGATATTGAGAAAAACAATTTATTTTTTATTCCAAAGCCATCGTGTTGGGTATCAAAACGATTGGCTTTAAAAAACGATTTCATAAATATATTAAATGGCGGTTTTAATTTCAATGGATCGATAAAACACTTAACGAAAATTAATTATTGCAGTCGGGTTTTTTATTTTCTTTATTAATTTATACATGTTTCATCATTTCTTTTTTGCACACTGTACCAAGTTCTAGTTTTGACGTCACAACATGGCGCTAGGCCGATCCTATTCTTATTTTAATCGCATTGTACAGAAGGAAAGCTTCCAAATTCAAAAAATCTTACCTTTTTCATAGGGCTGTCACTCAGTTATTGAAAATGGAAAACCGGGCAACTGTGAGTTGGAATTCGGCAATGAGCACCAACAAGCGAACGACTAATGGACAGACATGACACATCAAGAACAACAACATGGACGTCCAGAACAACCTAGATTTTTATTTTCAGCCAAATCGGAGCAAATTTCTTCAGTTGGCAGACGACATTGTTATGCAGTATATCTATCAAAATACCTAATAATACATTTATCACAAAAAAGTTCAAAACACGGTGGCGAGCACAATGCAATTCGTGACTTCTGACGAAATGTATCTGGTATAGGCAGAGGTTAGACCGCTTAACATCAGATGGGCCTCGAGCTTGTTCCGTCACAATAACATAATCTAAAGTAACAAAAACTACTGGTCTGGTTCTATTATGGTTTTACAATCCAATATTAATACTGTGATAAATCAAACTACATAATCGTCTGCGTGGTATTGCTTTGTGGCACACCTTAACTTTGTCCCCAGGCTGAGCTGGGTCAATCCGGTTTTGTACCCGAGCGGATGCCCCTGTAACCCCGCGCGTCTTGTCGCGACAAGGTGCACACATATAGCTGTGCGTGTAGTGGTGAAGCTTTCCTTCTGTACGGTTCTTTATTCATGTGCTTGGAATCACGGACTCAAAAGGACTGTACAAGACGACAACAGTAATGCAATCAGAGGCAATGGGCTACAAGGGAATTATCACGTCTAGACACTTAAATTTAGACATTGAGCATAAGGATAAGTCCCTTCTTTTCACTACGTACAGTGAGGCAGTGATATAAGAACTCAGAAAACCCGTAACCAGGTCTACTTGGTTTTTAAAGTTCATATATCACTCTAGAGAGTTATTGCTGAGTGCCATGCTGCTCTACAAAAATCATCAAACAATTATAATGTAATGATATCATGGACGAAGGCACATACCATGTGTCCGGGTAACACCATGGAGATATTCTGGCCAAAAACGGGGCACAATAAAAATTAAGGGAACTACGTTTATATGGAAAGCGGCCCGAGAACTCTACTCTTAAAGCCACAAATTGTTGTGCATATATCTCAAGTGTAACGCTTAGCTATAAGGTTTATCAATATGCAAAAAAAACTTCGCCCACGTACAAAACATTAGTGAGTAGCCAGTTGTGGGCATTACTCCTAACTCCGTTCTGTAGTGTGGACCTATTCAGTTGATAATAAAAAAAACACCATGGATACACACACATTTATTTTAAAACCAGACTACTTTAGTTCCCACAACTCACTAATTTGGGCTGAGGTTCCTGCAAGGTGTTATGAGCACTGCCTCTGGTTCTTCATAGAATTTTCAAAAAAATGAGGTACTTACTGATCCAAGTATCGTTTTCATTATATTGAGAAAAAGAAGGAAACGCGTTTGAACTTGTTTTAAAAAACTACTTACGTGATTTATTATGCTTTAATCTTTATCAAAATGATGGCTAATATGTTGGACAAAATAGAAAAAAAATATTAATAAAAGTCCGATGGCAAGAGACCGGATGGTATGACTTTGGTGCCGTGGAAGAATGGCAAGTGCCTCTTGTGGGACGCCACGTGCGTCAACACTGTCGCTCCCAGTCACCTTGGTCGTACTGTCCGCTCTCCAGCAGCTGCAGCCGAAGACGCGGCTATTAAAAAACATCACAAGTATGCAGCCTTAGAGGCGCAATACTTGTTTGTACCATTTGCAGTGGAGACGATGGGCAGCTGGGGCGCAGATGCAAAAAGTTTGGTGGATCAATTAACTCAGCGCAGACTAAGGGAAAAATGGGGTGACTCCCGCTCCGGCTCGTACCTGGTGCAAAGGCTGGCCATCGCAGTCCAACGAGGCAATGCAGCCAGCGTTATGGGCACCTTTGCGCCAGGTACAGTGAGGGGCGGGTTATTTGATAATATTTAATTTAATTAGATTATATAAAAAGAAATTATCAAAATCGGTTTATCCTCTAAAAAATAATAAAATATTTTGATTAAAAGTAGTCAAAATGTTGGTTTCTGCAGAAAAAAACCACTTGGATCATTTTGGCACAAAATATTCGAAAAACTATATGACAAATAGAACTCATAAAAAAAAATGTAATATAATACTTGTTCCGTTGCCAGTTGAATTAATATTTTATACTTGTATATCTTTTTCAATAAATCAGCTCAGCAAAATTTCACCGAGTTTGAACGCTAAGTATTTAAAATATGACGAAACTACGTTTGTATGGAAAGCGCTTTGTTCAATCTACTCTTAATTCAGTTTATGTCAACGGCAGTTACAAAGACATGCTTTATTCGGTTAAAACGTTATGCGCAATGATGTTGATGACGGATTTGAAATTATATGCGTACCAATATGGACCCCTGTACAAAATGTAATGGCTATTTAAAGTAAAGATAAGTATTGCATATAAAATTTATTCGTATAATAACACTGTAAATAACAATATGAATACATCTTAAATGCTAATGATGATTTTTAATCAACATGCTAAGCCATATATTATATTATTAAATCCGATGTTAGCAAGTTATCGAACTGACACTATCTCAAGCATCTAAGCTGGGTAAACATTTGAGCAGCTCCTTGACTTGAGAAAAACAGAGGCATATGTTGCGACACAAAGCTGAGGCGGAGGCCAATGCCACCCAGTTTTCTATTTTCTTCCATTATATTTTTTGAATGTGCGAGAAACATGAACGCCGTGCGAGGAAAAATCCACCAATAGGGTCGCTTCATTTTCCTAGCCTCGCCGAGCGCCGCGATTCTATTGGAGGATTTTCCCTCGCACACCGATCATGTTTCTCGCACATCTATAGTGGCTACGCAGCCTTAAACGAATTAGGTTCGAAAGTTGTTCAAGGATGACTTCGAGTATAACGTGTGAATATTTAATATTCAAATAAAACCAGTATATAATCTTAACTTAAAGTACAATCACTGAAATAAGTACATAGTTGATAGCAATCAAATACTATTAGAAAAACATGTAATAATATACATCATTTTAATTTGGTGAACGTTTAACGTTTTATCTACGTACGACATCAAAATATACATAATAGATAATAAAATCGTTAATATTAATATTATCGTTATAACAATATTATCTGAAACCCTGTACGAAATTTACAAAAAGTTTTGAAAACTAATATCTGTGTCGATATTAAATCTGATTCTAATTATTAATTATGTAGAAACTATGCATTTAATCAATATATTAACAGCACCTACCATAACCATATATAACAAACCAAATAACTCTATACGTGAAAGAATTACAGGAATCTATTTATACTTACTAATAAAGGATATTATTTGAACACTAACCAAAACTGATTTTTAGAAGGGTCAAGTGAGCATTCTCGAAAAAAACATTAATTGATTCAATTCACCTGGAAAACTCAGTCTAAGTACTGCTTAAAAAGGTAAATTAGTATTCCACACTATTTTCATTGCATCCAAAAACATTTCAAATCGCTCTTTAAAAAAACATAAACAAGGAATGTTTTAACCCTTACATATCGGTATATAATTCATAACAATAGAAGTATATTACAGTTCGACCAACTTATCTGTTCAGGCGGCAGAAAAAAGAACTACAAAATCCCCTCAAATTGTGACAGTTTGTAGTTGATTTCGTTGACCAACAGCGCCCTCGAGAACTGCACAGTTAAGTTGGTGGTACTATATATATCTTGTGAGTATATTCACAGCCGATCTTCAGCGGTTAAAGTTCAAAATCAAAGCATTTCACATTTTTTTTCTCATTAATATTATAGACGTGATAATATAAAACATATGCAAGTGTAATGTCTAAAGCAGCCTCATAACTAAAATCGAAAGAAATAATAGATCACACCGTTTTACTGATTTCTTGCAATATCTGTAAAAAAGTGAGTGATCCATTTTGGAAGGCGACTAGTAAACAGTCTTTTTTCAACGATATTGTGCCAAAAGTCGATAATTTCTATGAAATTATATATTAACACAATTTACAATAATGGCACTCAATAGGTTGAATCGTTTAACTTTACAGATATGAAAATAAATATTTAAGCCAATCGTTAATTTATCATCATCACAAAGGGGTACACTTTATTTTAATTTATTTTAAATTTTTACTTCATTTCCCCCACTTATATCCAAGAGTACATAAAAGTATAGATAAATAAAAACATTTAATAAAAATTATTGGTCCCTTTTATTGCTAATTATTGGTGTCGATTCTGTAAGAAATATCTAAATTTAAAATTCAGTAAACTATCTCTTTGAGATCTTATTCTGTTAACACTTAGTCCAATGTTCGTGTAATACTTAGTTATAACTAAAATATGGGATTAATTTATTCGATTTTGGGTAATTTTACGACAGTTGCACCAAGATATCTGACGACTTAATTTTTCTTCATAGCACGTAAACTGATTTAACAGCTCTGTTACTTTTAAAGACCCATTACCTAATGCCTGATTTAGAGTAAACAAACAGTATGATGAAATTAGGCCTAAACCTGCGTAAACATTACCCACAATTAAACAGAAAAGGCAAATTTAATTACTGTCACACGCAAGCGTTATACGATTTTTTTTCTTATTTTTAGTTACGAAAATATTATATTTAGTTAATTCTTATAAAATCGACACGATTGTTAAACTTATTTTTTAAATGCCAACTACATTTTCTTAATTAATTTTATTTCTTCTCGTATTTGTTCGACAAACAAACAGAGACCTGCAGCGTTATTATCTAACTAGAATGGTATAATTACCATTTAAATACCAATAAAGCGAGTTCTTATTAATATAAGAATTCGCTTTATAGCCATTACCATTTGTAATATTGACATTAGCTTAAATTATTTCGTTCTCCAAACCCATTCAAACCAAATTTTTACAACTCTTTCGAAAACAATGCCTATCCTTGAGTTCAAATATCAAAATGAAGTTCAACTCCATTTTCGTTTTTTTACAATAAGGCTGCTATCAATAACTGGCTCATAGGTGACAGATCGTATATAGGCAACAGTATAACCATAATATAATTATATCCCTAGGGACACAATATTTAAATTATTATTATTTTATTTAATTTACAAAAATACAGGTTTGTCAAAAAAAAAGCTCTTTAAGGGTGAACTGGCCGGTCATATCTCCATTCAAACGTCGTAGGGTAATCACTCCCTTATTAAGGATTGAGGTCCAAAACAAAACATGATATCGATTGATCTCTTTATTATCTAGGCTTGTATCGTAACATTTTTTTTAATTAGATAATTAACTTGAGAGTAATGAGCCTCGAAACATTTTCATATAAAGTTTTCGAGGCTTATAACTTTCATCTTAATTATCTTTTTATAATTCCATTCCGATACAAGCCTAGTTAATGACGTGATCAATCGATATTATGCTTAATTCTAGACCTAAAATCTCAAATAAGGGAGTGATCACCCTACGACGTTTGTATGGAGGAGTTACCGGCCAGTTCAACCTTAAGAATCATGTACTTCAGGTTTCCGGTCTGAGGATATTTATAGTCACTTATTTCCCAGTGAAAATATTTACACGAGTCTAACAATCATGTAGTTGTTTTATAGCTGATAGGCTAGCTTTTGATTACTATCTCACCTAATGGTAAGTAATAATAAGTTCAAAGATATTAACACCTAGAATAATTGGCTTTCAAGGACAGCTGTCGGAGCCAACCAAAGGTGTTTGGCGACAGATTTACTTAAGTGTGTTAGCTAGCTAGACTGGCATTCGCAAAATACCATATCATCGTGCTATACCGATTGCCAACTAAGACAACAATCAAGAACGACGGCTTAACGTGCTCTCAGAAGCACGGAAGAACTAGTATATGCCAGTAGAGATCACGTTTCCGCAGCTAACGTTGCTTAACATAGTTGATCGGTTAAGAACAACTAAGCAAGCACAGCTACGAGAGCCTCAAAAAATTATATCCACCATTTATGTGATATAATTATATCACTAGATTGAGGATATAGTTTAATTATATCACTAGATTGAGGATATACTTTATATATATCATTAGATTGAGGATATAGTTATACTGTTACAGCAACGGTTTGATTTACCTACAAAAATCTATAGTGGATAAAATAGTGGAAAACCTCGTGTGTGTATCTGTTACGGCTAGAACCCGAAGCGCGGCTACGTCTAATTTTAGCCGTATGTATGTATGTAACTAGGTATGCCATTCACTCTTGGTTAAATCTAGTATAAGCCAATTGTTTTCGAGTAGAACTAGGTCTAGCTGGTATCATTCCGACTACAACTAGGTCCAACCAATCCCTGGTGGCTATTACTAGGAGTAACCTATACAGGTTGGTAAACTTGGGTGGAAGTTGTTCTACTAAATTATTTTTATTTCTAAAAATCTTGAAATATAATATGGCTCTCACTACAGAAAAAAAATAACAAAGGGGGAGGGGAAGAACCTCCCTTCCCTTTTCCATCACTTTTATAACAAGGTAATGCATATTTTTGTAAAATCATAACCTGACTTTTTTGTTTTCACCCTTCACTGATCAAATTTATTGTGTTGTTGAATGTGTAACAGATTTTTTAGCGCTTCGCCGGCCGCTGCTGCGGCTTTGGGTATAAATAGGGTCAGAGCAGGCAGCACCAGTCTTAAGCTCATATCAATAACTGCATCTCAAGAATGTGATCGATCTTAAGATAATGTTTTTGACAGATGTTCAAGACTCTGACAAATGCTGAAATTCTGTCACTATTAGATTGTACAGGAGTGGAAGAGAGGCATCGATGGTGTAATCGCTATCAGTTTGAGTGAACAACTATAGAAAGCTTATTAACACTAAACAAGTTACTATTATTAAGTTGGCATCATGCATCATGCATGATGGCACTATGGCCAAGTTATGAATGAAATTCTATTTTTATAATTATCGCCGATGTCAATGGGTTAATTAATGGCCTTAGTGGGTTCAGGGGGGCAACTCCCACCTTTTACGAAACCATCATAAAAAAGAAGCGTTTTGTTTCACACTTAAAATAATCATTCGCAGTCACAAACTATCACCGACACACAATCGCGTAAAGTAATATTGGTTTGATCCTACTTAAAGAACGAATGAAATATGTATCACGGATGTGCAAGCAAGATACAAGATGTTTATAATATAGCGTTATCCCGCTCGCACTGTTCCGAACTACGATGTTATGTAACGGTTTTACCATAGTTTAACGACATTTTATTGTCTGCTGCACAACAACTGTCTGTAGCTTTTTATAGTTTCGCTCAATAATTTTGCTGCATTTATTTTAAAGTATAATAGAAATAAGAACATTGTACGTAGTTTACACATTAATTAAACCCATTTTTATGGTAAAATAGTCAAAATCAAGTTGAAATACGCTGCTAGAAAGTAATTTTTTTTAAGATGGATAAACATGACGGATTTGTCGCTGGAACAGTAACAGTTCGTACGTCAGAGTTCGCGAAAAGAGTGAACAATTTGTTGTGACGTCATCAAAACGCTGAGCTATTCCATTACCGATTGTAAGCCTGCTTAATTGACGTGGAGGTATGAAAATTAGCAGTAAGATTAAGATATTATTACTATAAGAGGTGAGAGTTGGCCCCCTGATGAGTGAACAGTGTATTATGAATGTAAAACTACTGAAATAAAGGGGTCAGTTTGGTGATAAATTGAAAGAAAACCAGAACTCCGGGTGGTACTCTATTACCAGGTGGTCTCTTTAGCAAGGGTCCATCTGGGTGGGTACCACCGAATTGTCTGATATCGCTAGGGCTAGACTATATTAAGGTTATTACTGTCTCACTGCGACTCGTAGACATTGCATTAAAAAGTAGTTCAACAATAAACAACCGCTAAGCGAAATTAATAAAAATAGTAATACGTATTTACATAAATAATTAAATATTTATAGAAAACTTCAGAGCTGTACAATAACAAAATATATAACTATTACTTTTAAGCGTAACGACTTATTGTACTGAGAGATATAAGTAGCTGTAGAAGTCTTTTTGTGAGTTCGTCCGGGGAAGTACTGAAACCATGTCTATTTTTACCGCCAAGCACTAATTTCACATTACTGTGTTCCGGTTTGAAGGTCATGGGTGCCCGTGAAATTACAGGCACATGTGACTAAACTACTTCGTTTCAGTGTGATGAACTCAGTGCAGTTCGTCACTTGTGAAGAAATGCATCTGTCGTAAGCACAGGTTACTGCTTAACACCAAGTGAGCTTCGTGCTCGTTCCATCATAATCGTGTAAAAGCTAAACGCACGCACTGTTTCCGTAGAGATAGCTACAGACGACCTTAGTCAAAACTCACCTTTCGTAGGAGTCAAAATACGGCCTAAACAGGATTATCTAGAAGCGCTCGTAGCGAAGTTTACTTAGCTGTTCTTAACCGATCAGCAAAGTTAAGCAACGTCGCCCGCGGTCATGAGTTGGATGGGTGACCGCTAGTGACATTACTACTGAGCGTGCACGTGCTTCGGAGGGCACGTTAAGCGGTCGGTCCCGGCTGTTATATTAGGATGGCCGTCGTAATAGCATGGTGGTAGGGCAATTTGCGAATGCCCGCCTGGCTAGCTATCACCCTCAAATAGAAAATCTATAGCTAAACACCCAACGGTGTGATCCGGCAGCAGTCCTTGAGAGCCAGTAATTCTAGGTTAGTCTGGACAACATCTGCGACCACATCATCACTTACCATCAGGTGAGATAGTGGTCAAAGGATAACCAATAAAGCATAAAAAAAATAGGAACTGGTGCTCAAGTACGGTTGCTGGTATACCAGTGCGTGATGAAAGATTTTCTACTTTAGGGTGATAACTACCAGGTTGAGCAGGGAGACTCTTCACGTTTGATAGGAATATTCTGTCTCGAAGCAGTAGTGTGCAACCAGTACTGTTAAGGTATGAAGGGCTCTGTAGCAAGCGAAATGACTAGGCAAACGAAACGATAACTTACGTCTAGAAGTGAGCGTGTATAGCAAGATGAGAATGGTGAAGCTGCACCTGTTATGGTTAGACGTGGCCGCTAAACATAAGGCAGTCGACATATCTGTTTCATCACTTTATGAAATTAAAAAGAAAAGCTATCCAGCCGACCATCAAAATGTTCTACAAACAAGTGTAGAGGTAAAGTTCAAGCCCGCGCGGCGCCTCGGTATTTAAACTATAATTTATCTACGCGACAGTTTCTATTTATTTCTTGTAGGCCATCACTGCTTCAGACATTTGATTTGTGGAACCACTGTTATATATTTATAACAATATTTTGTATGATATCAATAGCACTAAGTCGTTACGCTTAAATACCCGAGTGTTTTTGAAGAAAGCATGGATATTGCAATATTCTACCTGTACCACAGAATAGATGACAACATGAAAATACATACCATCATTAAAAAATTACAAATATATGATAGGAAAAATTTTAGTCGTGTGCTAGATTCAAACCCGCGTCCATACACCCCTTAAGCCGGGGTTTGCTCTAACCAATTGAGCTAACATGACATGACGTCATAAATGAAATCTTTCCTATCGTTCTTTAACCATCGTATTGGGATGGAGCGACATCTATAGTACAACTTACGTTGTATTACAAACAAGACCAATTTTGCAATTAGTTTTATATTTGTAAAAGATGACGCAACCTTATAATTTTAATATTGTTATGTTTGCAACAACGCCTGCTATGCGGATTACATTACAAAACTTTGCGTTATTGCAAACATAACAATATTAAAATGCATACTATCTTTCTAACATTGCAATTTTTGCATTAACGCTTGCTAAGCGATAGGATAAATTTGATCTATGACTCACTCACCACGATAGTTCAGTTGGCAGAGCATGCCCCGGCTACAGGGACGGAGGGTCACGGTTTCTAATTCCGTCAAATTGTTCCTTTGGTTGTAATGTTGTAAACATACTATTATTGATTCTGTGGTACATGACATAGAACTAATGGCTACATACTACAGTTGGTGGATAAACCTATGATGTAGAGTATGGCTGGTAAAGGCTAGTTAGTGTACCGGATGTTCATAGCGCGTCGTGTTCCTTCAGTAGGTAATGTCCGACAAGTCGCTTCTGTATGTCCGTAACGCCGCCGTAGATCTGCGTGCCTCGCGCGTCCCTGATACAAATAATACACAAATTTTAAGAGCAAGTATCATATAGGTAATTATAATATACAATATAGCCAATATTATATATATATTCTGAGGAACTGCTAGTTTACACTGCGATCACGAAGACACCCCTCATGGGGGGAGGCTGTATTCAGCTGTGGATATTCCGGCTAATATAATACAGTACATATATGTAACATTTATATATTCATAAGTTCATTTATTTTTTGCTGATGCCGCTTTATACTACAGTGGCATTGGCTATGGACTGCCGCGCAGCAGGTGTATGGTTCGAATCCCGCCGCGGGCTTGAGCTTCACCGCATGGTGGAAGGGGATTTAGCTAATGCCCGCCTGGCTAGCTACCACCCTCAAGTAGAAAATCTGGTGGTATATTTTTTTGTTTAACATTTTTTTTTTAAATGGGCGGTCTTATATCTTGCAGTGAGACAAGGATGGAAAAAGTAAATCTCAATAATATGAACGGTGGTGTTTTAACAATAAAATGTATATTATTGAAGGTATGTATTATGACTGTAATGGATAGTATTGTACCTGAAGTGTCTCTCGGCGGGATAGTTGGTGCTGAGTCCCCTCCCGCCGAGGATCTGCACGCAATGGTCTGCGACGGCGGTAGCGTTCCTGCCGGCGACGTACTTGGCCATCGCGCTGTTCTTGGTGCTGAGGTCGGTGGCGGCGCGGTACGTGCACAGCCGGGCTGTTTCTACCAGGATGCACATGTCGGTCAGGCGGTCCTGGAATCGATTGTTTTATTGAACCTTTTAAACTACCATCTCACAAGTTCACCTCATGGTAATGTTTATGTGATCAGATATGGTTAACAAGCTTAACCAAGAACGGGAACTGGCTCTCAAAGACACACTATTAGATGCTTCTCGACAGATTTCCTTATTGAGGATGATAACTGCGGCCAAGGGCGTTCGTATAATGCCCTACCATCATGGTGTAACGACTGATATCCTAAACCAACAACCGGGAGCGACCGCTTAACGTGCCCTTCGAAGCACATGCTCGCGCAGTTTATGCCAATAGCGTCACCCATCCCAGTTATAACCACAGCGGATGTTGCTTAACCTAGTTGGTCGGTTAAGAAAGAGTAATAACGATTGCACTGCCACTGCCGGTTTAGAATTGCACCTCCCCATATCATCCCGTGGGTATCGTAAGAGGTGACTAAGGGAAAAATAATTGAAGGTGGACAGCAGCGCCTTCTAAAAATCTGCTTACACTGAACTTACACTGCGATCCCTAAGCCGCCTGACAAGCAGGGGGATTATGGCAAATACCCCCTTGATAGGGGAGGCTGTGTTCAGCAGTGGACAAATCGGCTGATACAGTACAGTAAGCTTCACTACAAGCTTTTCTAAATGCATTTTCCTTGAGAACTATGCATGAAAATTGGGGGAGAGTTACTCGCCGATAGCAAAATTTTGTGACGGTCAGATAACTGCAACAAATTAGTTCTTTTTTTATTTTGATAGCAAGCATTTGATCCCAGTATCACGAAACTGATGATTTAAAGTGACAACGCAGTCGATCATGGCGGTGCATGCTTGCCTGGCGGCCTATATACCTATACAGTCTTTACTTAAAGACTTTATTATATTTATCAGGAAGTAGAGATGCTGGATATTACATTAGAAACATGCTTATGATTTACTATTACTCCCAATTTGATAACTTATATAAATGTTCAGCCATTCTGACGTCATATTGGATGTTTTTCACTATAGTTTTAGCTTTAGTGCATTACTTTACTTACACGTAAGTATTTAATGTTACTATTTACTAACCAAACATATACTTCTTTATATCTTTATATTTTTGGTGGTGTCAAATCTCTGCCTTTGGGGCTTTCGGGCGGGGAAATCATCAAAAATACGGCAAACAGCAGCCATTTCAAAGCCGTATAAAATTTGTATGCAATTATACGGCCGGATTTGGAAGCGCTAACAAAACCGAATTAATTCAAGTTACGAAACGCATTAGCGACTCTTTCTGGCCATTGGCTCCTCGTGGAGGTCCCCCTAAGCTGTAGTCTCAAAACAAGGCAGCATGTATGTACCTTATAGTGTTTCTACACCTAGCGACTTTCTCATTTAGTAACTTAGTTTATGAATATTGTATTGTAGGTAGTGTAATGTACGAGTATGTGTATATAATGTAATATATTTGTTTCTAGTTAGGACACTTATGACTGCTCATATTTATTTATAGATTTTGAAAGGATTTTTGCGGATTTTCAGTAAATATTTATTTGTCAGTGCGTTCGTAGCAGATAATAACATACCATTTTTGCCTATGGACCATTTAAAGCAACTAAAATCATGCTTTCTTTCTTGTAAACATTTAGTTTAAAAACTTAGATTTGCGGCAAATATTTTTGCTATTCCCCTGAAATACGGCAATTTTAAGGATGAGATATGGCAGCCCTAAAATTTACTTGGAACAATTAGATGATGATGGAACAATGAATGTACCTTCACAGACGCTAGCCTAGCGAGAGTTTTTCCGAAAGCTTGCCTCTCTTTGGCGTGGTGGATGGCTGTGTCTAAAGCTGCTTGAGCGATACCTGGAAGTATAAAAGCACAACTTATTAACAATTATTGCGATAGTAATGGCTAGAAGAGTACGTGTTGTTCTGGGAGTTCTTCGTCCTCGTCAACATCATATACAACCGGAAGACGTTCATAATTATCCACCATTAAAGAGGGGTTGCCGCGTTAGAATTGCACCTCCCCATATCATCCCATGGGTGTCGTAAGAGGCGACTAAGGGAAAAATACTGGAAGGTAGGCAGCAGCGCCTTCTAAAGAACTGCCATCTTACACTGCGATGATCTTACACATGGGGATTGCAGTGTATGATGGCAGTTCTTCAGGAGGCGCTGCTGCCAACTTCCGGTATCGTTCCCTTCGTCCCCTCTTACGACATCCCCAGGAAGATACAGAGATGTCATTCTGCTACCAAGCCTAGACGGGTGACCGCTATTGGCATTTAGTGCTTCCGTGCTTCGGAGGGCACGTTCAGCCATGGCATCAGTCCCTTGTTGTCAGGAGACGTTAGGTAATAATGGAAGCCTTCGGGCGGCATATGAAAACTACGACACTGCATTGTCATATGGCATTTTGCAAATGCTCGCCTATCTACCATTTCCAAGTAGACAATCTGTCGCCAATCACCTAACAGTGTGTTCCATCAGCACTCCTTGAGAGCCAATAAATAATCATTACAGGCACATAAAACTTAGATATATACGATAGGAAAAATTTAAGTCATGTGCGGGATTCGAACCCGCGGCTATAAACTTAACAACTGTATGATAGGCGCAGTGCAGTTCAAAAGACGAAATGCATCTGTTATAGGAAGATGTTACCACTAAAAATCAAGTGGGCCTTTTGAGTACTTAGTAGGCGTTAATGCAAAAATAACAATGTTAAAACTTTTCATTTTGTACTAAAATCTGTAAAATACAGTTGATGGCGAGGTCAAGGTCCTACTAATTCTATAGTTTTTAAATCTAAGGCTGGTATTAAGACTGGAGGGAAGTCTCGAATTTTCATACAAAAAAAGTAAAACAATCACCGATTTTGATGATTTTTGGAAATGTTATAGATGTTATCATTATCCAGGTTTATAAGTTTTGATTTTTATCATTATATCTAAGGAATTTGAATTAATGGGTATTTATATATTGAGGGTGGTAGCTAGCCAGGCGGGCAAACGTAAAATGCCCTTCCCATGCGAATCTGTGTCTATGTGTAATAGTGTATATAAGACGTAATAGTACGAGATCCCGCTGCAGATTGGTGTGCTCATCGACTTTTTGTTTAAAACCAAATTTTTATGTTTATTTATAGTTAAGAGTATATATATTTACTAGGGTGCCTATCAAAATTTGGCCGCCATTATTTTTAATTAAATTATTTTTAATTGATTTTTGGTAAAAAATTTCGTTTATTTATTTTTTAAATAAAATAACGTCTACATCACGGTAATTAATATGAAGATTCTAAAAAATCACGGTTGCCGTTGCGCACCTGGCCGCACCTCTTTGCAGCCAGGTGTAAACAGGTATGATTTCGATGAATTTATACGTTTATAACCTATTTTTATTAATTATATGTCAAATTGAAGCTAATTTTTTTCTATTAATTATCATATAAAGTTGCTTAATTAAATCTGGCCGCAAATAAGGGTTGCTGGCTGTTAAAGATAATTAATATTTAAGGTAGAGTGAAAGAGAGTTAGCGCGTAACATCATTTGTCAGACGAGGACAGCGAATGCTATGTGAATCCACGAACATAGCTTCCGATAACGACGATTCTGATATTTGTAGCGATGAAAGTGATAGCTCCGATGACCGTACAACTGAAAGCTCCGATGATTCAGATTTTTAAATAAGAGTTACGAAAATATAAGAATTATAAAATAAATTTAATAATTTTTTAATTTGCTTAAATGTTTAATTAATATGTAACAGACAATTAAATACTTGAATAAAATCTAATAAAATTTTTAAAAAATACTTTCGCAATAAAATTTTCTTTTACTTAAGTCACCTTGGTTTTATTTTTTTATTTTTTAAATTAATATTAAATATCGACGTTCTAATTAGCAAATTATCTAACTCCATTTTAGAGAATCTTTTAATTGTACGGAAAAAAACAATTACTTCAAAATTTATTATCATTTTAAAAAACCATTTAATATCCTTTATATCTAATAGAGATATAATATTTAAGTTTGAATCATTCAAATAATTTGTAATTGGATTATTGCTTTATCAAAATGTTAAAAAAATTACCCTCTAAAAAATAAGGAGTTAGAAAAATTGCTAACTAGACCGTCGATATATCAAATCAATATTAATTTTTTGTTGCAATTTTTAAATTTGTCATTTTGAAAAAAATTACATATTTTTTGGAGTATTTATTATAAGTCGTCTCTATAACTCCCCGGTGGTTGAGAACACTAACATTCGACGCATGCGCAATGGCTTAAAAGCGCCGCACAGCCGGCAATCGCTGTCCTCGTCTGACAAATGATGTTACGCGCTAACTCTCTTTCACTCTACCTTAAATATTAATTATCTTTAACAGCCAGCAACCCTTATTTGCGGCCAGATTTAATTAAGCAACTTTATATGATAATTAATAGAAAAAAATTAGCTTCAATTTGACATATAATTAATAAAAATAGGTTATAAACGTATAAATTCATCGAAATCATACCTGTTTACACCTGGCTGCAAAGAGGTGCGGCCAGGTGCGCAACGGCAACCGTGATTTTTTAGAATCTTCATATTAATTACCGTGATGTAGACGTTATTTTATTTAAAAAATAAATAAACGAAATTTTTTACCAAAAATCAATTAAAAATAATTTAATTAAAAATAATGGCGGCCAAATTTTGATAGGCACCCTAGTAAATATATATACTCTTAACTATAAATAAACATAAAAATTTGGTTTTAAACAAAAAGTCGATGAGCACACCAATCTGCAGCGGGATCTTAGACTATAATGACTGACCGACAGCGTGCGCGGCGATGCCGATCCGTCCCTGGTCGAGCTGCTCCATGGCGATGCGGAACCCCTCCCCGCGCGCGCCCACCATCATGCCGCCTCCGATCCTCACGTCGTCCAACGTCACGCTGCACGCCGTCGCAGCCCTGAGGCAAGCGCTTCACACTTGTGTAACTTGTATGTACCTCTCTCTTTCACACCTTCACCACACTACACGCCAAACGACCGCCTTACTCTAAATTGATAGATATTCTATATTGAACACCTCACATACAACACTTTATATGCAATAAGGTGTGAATAATAGTAGATTATGATACAAGTGAGCTAAGTTGCTCATTATACACGAGGCTGTGTGTTGCAACCAGAGCCGTAGGCGAGGGCGTAAATCAGCCGAGTGTATAATGAGCAAGTTGCTCACGAGTTTCATACGCACTTTTTTCAACACCCTTGCGCGGAAAAAAATATATATTGCACAAATGCGATACAAACAACATACGAAAATTATGGAAAGCAAATTTGTTTTATTTTGCGCGTGACAAATTTATGTTGGTTGATTACATATTATAAACCGCTTTGATGTTACAAATATGTATTACCTGGTTAAATTGAAAATGCTCTGTTTACTCGCATATAATTTGCAGTTAGGTACTAACTTAACTTTGTAGGGATAATTCTATTACGCACTAGTGAATAATAGCACGAGGGTATTATAGTTGGTTTATGGCCCTAAGAAGGATATAATAAAGCCTACTTTACGAGCAAGGGTGTTGAAAGTAGTATAGTAACATCAACTTTTTAACTTAATGGCCTCTGCAGCATTGCCACCATTTCGCCAATGTCACGTAGAAAATAAACGATGAAGATTGGTCGGTGCCAGGAAGGGTGATCGGTGTTTTCAGCCAGGATAGTCTACGATTGAATAATAGTTCACCTGGCAGTCTCACCACTCAAAGCACTGTCTTCTGTACTAGACAACCGTAGGATGGAGAGCAATAACATTAGATAAGAAGCAATGATAGCCGAGCGGTAACAGCTATGGACTGCCGTGCCGCAGGTCCTTGGTTCGATCCCCACCGCCACCGGCTTGAGCATCATTCGCCTATCTAGCTACCACCCTCAAATAGAAAATCTGTCGGCTAGCAATAGAAATACATCATGTGTGAAAATTTCAACTGTCTAGCTATCACCGTTCTTGAGATACAGCCTGGTGACAGACGGACGGACGGACAGCGAAGTCTCAGTAATAGGGTCCCGTTTTTATCCTTTGGGTACGGAACCCTAAAAAGGATGTGAATCACTTCAGGCCTGCCTGGTATATCGGCATATCGGGAGTTACAGTATGGATTCCTTCAAAAAGGGTGTTAAAAGAGTCCTAAAGGGTCGCAACGCATTGGTATCGCCCCTGGTGTTGCAAATGTTCATAGGCGACGGTAACCGCTTACCATCAGGTGGGTCGTCTGCTTGTTTGCCACCCCATAATACATATTTAAAATTAACAACGAATAATGAGTTTCTATGAATATATCTACAATACGTTTGTTTATGATAAATCGAAACACTTTAATTCGCTGCTTGGTAGGTTAACTGTCGTCCATAGTTTTGTAATGGCTTGCATAAAACAATAAACATGTAAAATACTGGTTTTTTTTTAACTTCTAGCAACAAAAGGCTTTTAGGATAATCTGTGTCCAATTAAAATCTTAAAATTGTACGTAGAATATGGTAATACGGTATTTTACCACGGATTTACTAAGGCTTCTTCAAAATTTGAAGCGTGAAATACAAATTTCAAACAGTTAATTTTTCTTTTGTGGCTTGATTAGATTCGCGATATTAGAAGAATATTATTTTCATTATCTATTTAAATATATCCGTCGAAAACATTACAAATTAGATTTGGAAGTATATATTATGTTTAATTGCTTTAGTTACTATCTCAACTGATGATAACTGACAAAGAGGTCGAAGATGCTGTTCAGCCTAAAGTAGAATTATTGGCTCTCAAGAACTGCTGCCGGACACATAAGAGTCTCGTAGACGCTTAAATTGAATAAATGATTTTGACTTTGACTTGGCACATAGTTATATGTTAAACAATAGATTTTCTACTCGAGGTTGGTAGCTAGCCAGGCGGGCATTCGCAAAATCCCCACTACCAAGCTATAGCGACTGCCATCCTATGACAACAACCAAGACTGAAGGCTTAACGTGCCCTCCGAAGCACGTGCACGCTCAAAAGTTTATACCACTAGCGGCCACCTATCCAGGTAAATAACGCAGCGGACGTTCAACTAGTTGATTAGTTAGGATCGACTAGGCAAGCTGAGCTGTAATAGCACCAAAAAAATATAACAGACGGATTAAAATCATGACCAGATCATGTAGTTTTTTTTTTATCTCACAAGATATGTAGACTTCGACCTCAAAAAACTGCCTCATTGTCGCTAGAAGTTTTTTCAAACACTTATGTGTTGGCAATAAGACTAAGTATACGTTAAGGATAGATAACATGCAGAGCAATGCAATAAGACTCGGACGTGTGCAAATAAACTACAGCCGTGTAATCAATTCATCGCCGTTCTTATCAACCTAATGCTGATAACGTGACAAAAAGTTCAACGGCTTTACGCTCCCTTTTTATTGTATCAAAAGGAAACACCGTTCCGCCATGCGTATTAACCACCACACAGATAATTGGAATATGCTGTTAGGTAAAAGAATACAGAGAGAGAAAAATACAGAGTGAATAAATATCTTCTAGGCAAGTCATCAGGTGACACTGCGGTACATATGCGTGTCTATAGAGTATAAAAAAAAGGTGCATGAAGACAGATTGTATAGTACCGGAGGTAGCTATACCCAGGGCCCCGATTCTCTTAGCTATTGACCAAACGCCACACTACTGCGATGCTTCTGCGATCGAACTTCTGTTAATGTCAAATTCGGTAGTCTGCTAATTCTAGCTCCTAATCGCAGTTGTATAGCAATCGCGTCGCTATCGTATGGCTGTGCTATGGCTTGCAAATTTTGCCATTGAAATAATAATGAAAACTTTTATCAATTAAGCATCAGTGAAAACATCAAAACAGTGGTTTTCTAGCAAATAATACATTAAATAAATATATTTAAATCATTTAGCTATTTTGTATCTAAAATCTATGCTATGCTATCTATGCCACTGTAGCAACGCAATCGCCACAAAATAGCTTACAGCATACCAAATATGTCAAAAACTATTGATAGCAAGCAACTTGCGATCGAACCTAAACAGCGGGCAGACTACGGATACTGTCAAAAACTACAATTTTCATGCAATTAAGTTGCGTTAACGCAGTTCAATAGCTAAGAAAATCGAGCCCCAGGCGACCATACAAAATACCACGACACTGAAAAGTTCAGTCCTGTGGCACGATGGAAGTTATAACTGCCCTATACTTTTTACCAAGTAACTTATCGTATCATCTATACAAAATTCAAATGAGGTTACTTCGTGTGATATCTCGACGTGGGTAGTAAAGAACAAACGAGTCAAAATACATACCTGACTCCCATAATAGGTTCCTTGTTCCCCCTGAACACACCCTCTGCTTCGGTCGGCACCAGGAAACCTACAACAAAAATTATTTGATTAAAATAATAAAAAGTTGTGAAAGTTGTGTATGGCAGAAAATGCATGAAATTAGAATAAATGCAGTGGAGATGATAACATTGGGAAGCATGATTGGAGTTAAACGGAGTGTCAGGACAAGGCTGTCTGAAGCGCTCGTAGCGAAATTTACTTAGCTGTTCTTAACCGATTAGCAAAGTTAAGCAACGTCGCGCGCGGTCATGAGTTGGATGGGTGACCGCTAGTGACATTACTACTGAGCGTGCACGTGCTTCGGAGGGCACGTTAAGCCGTCGGTCCCGGTTGTTGTCATAGGATGGCAGTCGTTACAGCATGGTGGTAGGGCAATTTGCGAATGCCCACCAGCTACCACCCTCAAGTAGAAAATCTGTCGCCAAGCGTGTGTTCCGGCAGCCAGAGAGCCAGTACTTCTAGGTTAGCCTGAACAACATCTTCGACCACATCATCACTTACCTTCAGGTGAGATAGTGGTCAAAGGCTAATCTATCAGGCATACAAAAAACCTAGATGTCACTGCGTTCCTCAGCATTTGTTCTGAACTTCAACTGCATTGCTAATTTTAAGCCGAGACCTAAATCTTGTAGATGCAACCAAATAAAGGAGACTTACACGAGATCCCCTTATGTCTGAGCTCAGGGTCGAAAGTCGCGAAGGTGGCTATAGCTGAGCCTTCAGTGGCGGAGGTGACCCAACTCTTCTTTCCTTTGAGCACCCAGTTGTCGCCGTCTTCCTGAACTGTTGTTCTGATGCCGGCCACGTCTGTACCCGCACCTGAACAACAAGAAAACGGATTCAGTTTATTTGAAGCGCTGGGTGGGTGACCTAGAAATGGTTGAGTGTTTGGGATACGCTTGCGAGTAGTAGTAAGGAGGTCCACGTCAATAAGGTGCTGATGCTATACGTCTGGCGGTTACGCAAAGCCCATCCCGTCCCCTTTAATGGGTCAGGCCTTTGTTCAACGATGGACGTCTTCCAGCTGTTTATGAAGATGGGGAAACAGGCAATGTCAAAACACATCTGACTTACCAGGTTCACTCAAAGCGAAGCACCCGATCGCACCCTTGGTGAAATCCCTCAGGAACTTGTCCTTCTGTTCCTCAGTCCCTTTCTCGTTGAGGAGGTTGGCGTACAGGAAGTTGTGTATGGACAGGATCATGCCGGTACTGGCGCATCCTCGGGAGATCTCCTCCACGGCGATGGCGAGGGACAGGTAGTCGAGCCCTAGGCCTCCGTACTCGGGATCCACGCATGCACCCATCAGGCCCATGTCTGTTAGTTTTTTGATCTGTGTAAAGGAAAAATGTTTTGAAATACCCATTTTACAGTAAAAGGCAGTAAAACGGTAAAAGTATGCATCATCTAGTGGAATAAAGATGGAAACCTTTATCCCATGTATGTACAATACGTGTGATATATATTATATAATATGTATAAATCACTTGTGATGAAATACATCTGTTATAGGCACAGAATACCGCTAAACACCAGGTGGGCTTCGTGCTTGTTCTGAAACAATATCATAAAAAAGTTTTCTCCATCAACGCAAAGGACTGCACAAGAACATTATTGAGCACTCGTAGCGTTGTAGCATGTTGTACGCCTAATGTGTACATTAGAAAAAATCGACCAATATGATCGCTTCACTTCCCTAGCCTCTGAGCGCAGCGATCCCATTGGTGGATTTTTTCCTCGCACACCGCTCATCAGCCTCGCACATCTCTGGTGGATATGCAACAGCCTTAGTCACTTATTATGACATCCAACATAGGGAACAGTCTTTATATTTCTTTTTTTTTACTAGCGCCTGCTTACAGTATCAGCCAGACTGTCCACTGCTTAACACAGCTTCGGTTTGCCATAATCCCCACGCTTGGCAGGCGTCTAAGGGATCGCAGTGTAAGACTGCAGTTCCTCAAAAGCGATGCTGCTCACCTTGCGGTATTTTACTCTTAGTCGTCTTTTACGACAGCCACGGGTAGAGATGGGGGGTGACATTCTAGTCCAACAGTCCACGAGTTTTACGCACCGGCTGCCGTAACCACATTGCTATCGAGAATGGCTCGACTGAGCCGAAAAAATTAAGGCACAACTAATTTTATTATATTAACCATCATAGTTAATGGTGCGGCCATCAAACAACCCTAGACTTCATTCGAATGAAGTGCTTTTCAAACACTTAACTCTAAAAATGTCTTGAAGCGCTCGTAGCGAAGTTTACTTAGCTGTTCTCAACCGATCAGCAAAGTTAAGCAACGTCGCCTGCGGTCATGAGTTGTATGGGTGACCGCTAGTGACATTACTACTGAGCGTTTCCGTGCTTCGGAGGGCACGTTAAGGCGTCGGTCCCGGTTGTCGTCTTAGGATGGCAGTCGTTATAGCATGGTGGTAGGGCATTTTGCGAATGCCCGCCTGGCTAGCTACCACCCTCAAGTAGAAAATCGGTCGCCAAGCACCTAACGGTGTGTTCCGGCAGCTGTCCTTGAGAGCCAGTAATTCTAGGTTAGTCTGAACAACATCTTCGACCACATCACTTACCATCAGGTGAGATAGTGGTCAAAGGCTAACCTATCAGACATAAAAAAAAAATAAGATGTCACTAAACTAAACATTTGTAAATGTTTTTTCGCGTAGCACGCGATAGTGCTTGCAATCTTATTTAAAAACGATCCTTATAATTTTTAATCCATCTTTATATCTTATACTAAACGAGCAATACCGGTATATACATTTTTATTTGTTTGTTTCGTAATCACGCAGTCGAAAGCGGCTTCGACGATAAAACTTACATACTGCAGTTCTGTTTTGGGGACGTAAATCGACCCAGATATGCCTCGTTTGTGGCATGACTCGTTTGCCATGCGGACCGGATTTTCTTAAGGATAGAATGCACATACCGGCTTCCATATAAACGTAGTTTTGTCATATTTTTAATACCAAGTGTTCAAACTCAGTGAAATCTTGCATATCGCTGAGCCTAATATCTGTGCTTCTAGTTTGCCAGTGTTTCGATTTATTGTTTATTTTATCCCTAAATATGAAAATAAGAATTCCCATACAAAACAGTTTTTCCGAATGTGTTTGAAAATACTTAAAATACGAAAAACTGGCATACAAGAAGCATAGATATTAGATTCAAGGACATGCATGCAAAATTTCAACGCGTTTGAACATTTGTTAATTTAAAATATGATTAACTATGATTGTATGAAAATCGCTACGAACACTAGCATTATTATTTTTTATTTACACCTTGACCACTATCTCTATTCTCACTTGTTGGTAAGTGATAATGTTGTCGACGATTTTATCTGGCTCAGCTAAAAGATGAAAGAAGAAAAAGAAGAAACCCACTCATTACGAAGACACCCAGATTATTATGTGGTAGATTCCGCTCTCGGCTTCATTCACGTATATATTAGCTATGTCGTTCCATCGGAAACTCAGAATTAGGTACATAAAATATCCTATATCTAAGTCCTGGACCTAAGGAATTAATATAAAAAAATTGGTAGTATAACCGGAACTTACTCGAACATTCTGAAACAGGCCCTAATTCTGATAAATATAGATTTATTTCCTAAAAGGTCCTGGATATATAATACAAATACTCAGAAGTAGTTCCGGATGGAGCTGTAATACCTCAGCTATGTAAACCCTAATGCTGCGTAATCAGCACTATCCAGTCAGACACAGACTTTAGTATTAAGGTTGAACTGGCCGGTCGCTTCTCCATACAAACGCCGTAGGGTGATCACTCCCGTATTTGAGACTTTAGGTCCAGAATTAAGCATAATACCGATTGATCTCGTCATTATCTAGGCTTGTATGATGCCGTAATTTTAAAAAGATAATTAAGTTGAAAGTTATGAGCCTTGAAAATGTTATATGAAAATGTTTCGAAGCTCATAACTCTCAAGTTAATTATCTTATTTAAATTTCGGCATCGTACAAGCCTAGGTAATGACGAGATCAATCGGTATTATGCTTTGTTTTGGACCTAAATCTGCAAATAAGGCAGTGATGACCCTACGGCGTTTGTATGGAGAACGGCCCGGCCAGTTCACCCTTAAGGTCTGAGTTCAGCTCGTCTTCGCTCTTTCAACGTAACGGATCTGCTCAAGAGTCTGTAAAATATTTTAATCATAAGTTCTTCTCCAAAACGCATAATTCTGTACTTACAAAACAATTTCTTTTTGTTTAAACCGAACTCGATAAAGACCAATAAGTCCAATAACAGAGCATTATGTAAATAATTAAATTATTCTCGGTTGAAGACTCGGCGACTACAACTCAAGAAAATTTGTAGATAAGTAGGTACCTAAAATTCTTAACCTTCTGATAAAATACAATAATCACATTTATGCAACAGATAATTTAACGATACCTAAAGAGATACGTCAATCTTATGATCTCTAAAACATTGTTTGACAAATACTCTATGTAATTTTAGCACCTCTAAATTTATAACAATTATAAGAAATTTCACTATATTTACATTTTAACAATATGTTAATAATTTATGGTATGGTTATTCCTGACAAAAAAAAAACTGTTTCAGTATGAAGTATGCGCTACTGTGCTCGGCAAATGGCAAAAGGTTTGTCCCCTGTTGCCTGGGATTGGTCCCATTGGTCCCTGTGTTGGGATTGTGTGAATTGATCCATTGAATGGAATCCATTTACGAGACTCCGCTGTCTGTCTGTCCGTCCGTCTGTATATCACGGGTCTCTAGCTGGTAAATGGGATGGGTTACAAACCTGAAATTTTGGTATTTTGTGTAGAATTTTAACCCAAAAACGAATATTTTACTAGAAAATATGTCAATGCCATGTTTGTCGACAATCTGTTCACCGTAGCACGCTAACTGCACCGCGCACTGTGTAGCAACGGATTTGAACAGAAACGTTTTTTAGGTCAAGAGAATGCAGGGTTTAAGTTGTGTAAGGGTGAACTGGCCTGTCACTTCTCCGTACAAACGTCGAGCGCTAAAAGAGTATAAAAACCAATTAAATTGAATGTTCTCAGCATAATTGAATGATATCCGATGCTCTTTATATACACCAAGTTGTAAACATATATCATCCATCATCAAACAGAATGTATCAGCCTCACGAACATTTTATACAAAAACTTGGAACTCACATTATCAAATGGGAACCTTCCTTCTAGGTCTAATTTTGCAGCTTGTGGCTTAAGGTTCTCTTCTGCAAACTGTCTGGTTAGCTGCTGGATCTCCAGCTGTTTGTCATTTAGCTGCGAGCTGAAGGTTCGGCTCTGGGAGGCTACAGTCCTCAGCCATTGCAGAGCATGTACTGTAAAAGAAATGGTAACGTCTTGTGGAGATAAGCAACATTTTGTGCTTATGATCAAAGCCCCTAAGTTTATGCTTGGATCTTTGTTGGAGTGGGTGGATTCATACACATTTAGCATATCATAGACCATCATATAGAGCCACAGAACAAATGTAATACTTTATACAATAGTTTATATAGGGGAACTTTTCCAAGCACTCAATCAATGCTGCAAAGAACGCAGAATATTATTCTAAGAACAATTAATAATGGACCCTGGTAGAGAGACGAATTACTTAGCATTCCATGGATTCACCGTGCGAGTGCCGGCTCCATCGCATTGCAGAGGAAGAGGCTAGCGGGGCCTGGGACTTGCAATCCAGGAGTAAGGTTAAGGGGCCCCTTTATGATATATCAATGCTCCCATTCACCGCTCGAGCCTCGTCCCCTACCTAACCAAATTTGGTAAGATCCTACTAACGCCGCCTTAGATACAAGTTTTAGGATGGAAGTTACGGTTGCGTACGACAGGACAAGATCTTTTAGTAGGTTATATAGGGATTTGCTGGTATACCCCTTGCTCTGACTTCTACAGCTTATAAATTAATCACATAACCGTTTTTGGTTAATTCATTTGTTGAACACAATAAAATCTAATAATAGATTAATTCATTTGTTAGGTCATAATATTTGTTAGTCTTTATTGTGTGGTCTTTAGGTATATTTGTTTCCCACGGCACAGTAAGTTCTATAAGTACTATCAGTTTAAGTACAGAAATATGTCTGGTCTGGAAGATGAAACACCAACATCCTCAGGAATTTTGTAGTGTTTTTCAAACGTGTCCATCAAAAGAGTCCAATCGGGAGCTGCACCTAAGATGGAGTAAGGCTTGGATTTAGATTTTGTAGATGACCCTTCTTTTACAAAATCGACGTGTCGTTTATTCGTGGTGAAACCTTTTTTTGCTCTAGCTACCGAGTGTCTCGCTGTTTCATGTATGATTTCGAGGACTCTATCATGGCGACGTGAATAATGACCCCTATCAAGGAGCACTTTGCATCTAACCAGCAAGTGCCTACCTGTACCGATCGCCTCCCGACAAATACCATATGACTTTTCGGTGGCTTTAACTTAGTAAGATGGGGATCTTACTAAGTTACTTTGGTCTGGGAGGGTCATCTGAAAGGCGTCTAGATAGAATTTTAATAAGGCAGGAGTCCAGTCGTATATCAAGATGCGCCACTTAAACGCCAGAGGGATACAAAATTCACCTATAGTTAGCCATTCGCTCTGCATTTCTAAGCTCATTGCATGCACTTTATAGCTATCATTTTCATCTTGCTGTAGAAAAGATTTTACAACGTCTTTATCCTCCATTTTCTTTTCCGACCCAAAACCATAACTAATTCTGAAATACACGAAAACCTGCAGATGCAGACTGTTAAGGAGGGATCATTAGGTCAAACACAATCTACCACCAATCCTATTGAGAAATTATCCAAATAAACTGGCTACCCAACTAATAAATCTAAATTATACACCCTGTCTGCGAAGTAAGTAAGTGCTTGCCTCTGACTAGGGAGCAGACAGAAATGAAATGAGTTGATCTTTTCGGTGGGAGACTCACTCTGCATAACAAACATACCCACAGACAACCTTTTAAAAGTGAAAACCACTGATTGAAGATAAAAACGCAACAAAAAAATACCTTCCAATTTACTCTTTGAACGCCATTTGCAGACAGAGACAGAAATACACGATTAGTAAGAGTGCGACAAGCAGGGTGTAGAATGAAGTATCATAAACAAAAAAATTTTTGGATGGGTAGACCCCCCCTGTGAAGGGGAAGTTGCGATCCATAGCAAGCTTCTTAACTTCCTTTTCACAGGGGGGGTCTACCCATCCAGCACCCTCCCCCACCCCAACCTTAAATCGATGTTTTATAAACTAAACCAGAACCCAGTATTTACCCTTTCCCTCCTTACGGTACTTAGAAGTACCTCCACATTTTTCTTCTTATAACTTAGGTACGAAAACACTTTTATGTTAACTTCAACTGACGATCCTTTAGAGTACTGTTTCCGTAAACTAATCACGGCGCGTTATTTGAAATACCGCGTGATGTTGCTGAATAATTTGAAGAGCGAGTTACAATATGTCGAACATTTTATCAATTCGCTGTGCAGTGTATTTGGAAATGTTTTATAAATAGAATATCATAGGTAAGTGCTATTTTTTTTACAAATTACGTTCTTTATATCTTTGACTACATTTCTAAAAGCTGGTATAATGTATTATCACTTTATTTTATATGAATATTTGATAAAACTGATGTGGACTTACAAGTACAATCAGGTGATTGTAGTCTGAAAAATTATGTGTTTTTATAATACACATAGTCGATGAAATGGGTATTTTGTTTTATCATAAACAAATGTTTTTTAAATTTTTATTATTGTTCTGACCTATTTTCTTATTGCTTTAGCCGTTGAGATGGACATTACAAACAAAAGTGCTCTGATTGAAGCCCTGTTACTAGAAGAGCTTCCGGACTGCGACGAAGATTCTGATGCAGGTGTGTCCGATGATGAAGTGGAAAATCTTCAACTACCCTCACCAAGAGGCTACGAAGAGGTTTTATAAAGATATTCTAGACAGTGTTTTTGCCTAAGTACCGCCATAGTCGCCGTCAAATAAAGATGTATTGGAGTGCCCTATAAATCAGGTACCAGGTTTGCTTGAGAAACTGAAAACACCTACGCATGTGGAACTATTCGAAATAATAGAAAAGGACTGGCCGGAAATATGCTCGCTGATTCTCACATGAAAAGTGGCGACAGTGATCATCGATTTTCAAATTTAGACATTGGATATTGGAAGGATAACAAAGTGGTTCATTTAGTATCTAATTTTCATGGGAACCAAGAGGCAACTGTGTCACGTAAAGGAAAAATGGATCGAAGTCTGCCATTACATGCCCTGTAGGTGTCAAAGATTACAATAGTTATATGGACAGCATAGATACAGCTAATCATTTGAGAGCCCTTTACTGTATAGATCGCCAATCTCCAAAATGGTGGCACAGGTTGGGGGGTAGTTTCCAAGTAGCGCTGTATTGATACGCTAACTATGGGGCTAACCTAACCTGGCCACCTGTCCGGTGGGCAGGTTCGGCGTAGGGTTATGGAAAGGAGCGCAGGTCGTGTAGACATCCATAACAAGTCTAATATGTTACCTTCACGTGGTGCCGCCTGTTATTGGTCTGGTCCCATCAGGAACAGATGTAACGAAAACACTAGACGCAACTCTGTTATAATTCCCATCCCACCTTTCCCATCCCAACCCATCAATAGTAAACCATAAATTTCCCTTCCCATCCAGTAGCTATAAATCCTATCCCCACTCTAATCTTTCCCGTCACCGCTACAGTGAATAGGTAGGTGGTCCGGTAACTGTGGTCTTGCTATCCCACAAAAGAGTGATAGCAAGAGGGTAAGGACCACCCACGTGTCTTGGTGCTGCACGTGGGGGGCCCGTACGGGTGGATGAAACAAACCTGGAGGCTGAGTGCAGAAACACAACACTCCTCTTTGGTGTGGATTTCACCCTAAACGGGAGGCCAGGAGCTAGCCACTCTTGGTCATTCAGCACAGACGGGCAGCCTTCTGCTTCCGTCATGGCGAGAGGGGGAGATCAATGGGGTCTACAGTCGGCGGTGCACGGGCGTCCATCAAGCTGGTTGATGTGGCTCCTTTGTGCCGTGCGGACTCGTGGATAACGTGATCTCCCCCTCTATACCTAACTGATATCCCTGGTGTTATGTATAACATCCCCAGGTGCGGGCTCCGTGGAGGGTGGGGAGTCAGAAAGGTGAAAATTTCAATAAACAAGTATGGACAACCATAAAATTACACCAGCATACGAATCATTTAAAAATAAGCCTACTCCCTCGGGTATGGGGGAGGTGGTGCAGGATCTCGTGGCGGCCTTATCGGCCCCGGAGCCTTGTACCTCGACGTGGACGGTTGTAAGACCGTCGAAGGAGAGGAAGGGACAACGGCCACAAGTCGGAGATCCTTCAGCAGGTTCGTCAAGACTCGAGGTGGCGCAAGTCCCGGAGCGCTTGACGAAAAAACAAAAGCAGAAACTTAGACAGAAAGAGAGGAAAAGACTGCAACTTGAGGCAACACGGGTAGGACAAAAGCCGGAAGCCAGAGACCCTAGTTCGGCTTCATGCTTGACGGGACAAAGGCCTCAAGCCGGAGACCCTAAAGCGGGAGACTGTCCGACGGGACAAAAGCCGACGACTGGAGTCCGAGCCCAGAATGCCCCCAAAACCTCTCAACTGAGCAGAGCATCACAGCCTAAGATCGTTGCTGGCCTACCAGTGGTAGAACCCATACCTTCCGGATCCAAAGGCAAATGGATGCACACCAAACACGGCAACCGCTACAACCGGCAGAAACGAGCAGCGATGGCCATTGCCAAATCGGCACAGGCCCCAGTTCGTGCCGAACCTTACAAAAGGACGCGGTTAGACGACACAGTGTCACCCAGAGGTGACCACAAAAAAACAAAGCTTGACAGCTCACGCAGGGCCCAGACCAGCTATGCCGAGATCGTCCAGAACGACCTCTGCGTAGCTGTGACTGGCGCAAATTATGAACTGACAGCCGAGCAAGCCACGAAGGTGAAGAAGTTCCTGACAGCGCGGATTCAGGCGGACGTTAAGGACCCCAACATCTCCTTCTCCCCCCTCTTCAGAGGCAAACCCATCATAGCAGATGGAGCACTGAAGTTGTGGTGTGAGAATGAGGCTTCACTTGAGTGGCTCAAAAACGCCATAAATAGCATACCCACTGAAGCAGGCGCAAAGCTGGTCGTGAAGAAGCAGGCGGACCTAACCAGACTGGTTAGAGCAGCTCTTTTCGTTCCGGAATGCGTGGGCACAGTGGAAGATACAAGCCTAGTCCTGGCAGATCAGAACCAGTGGGCACTTGTCCACACGTGGAAGTTGTTCTCCCATTCTCTGCACGGACCGAAAAAAGACACAATGTTCCTTACATTGGGGATACCAGAAACCGTCATACCGACTCTCCTGGACCATGGAAGACGACTCTGGTATAACCTGGGGAACATATACGTGCGCTTCTATGCGGCCAATGGATCGCTCCAAGATGAACCACCAGAGGCAATGACGACGAAGACCGCACTGGAGGCATCCAGTGCGAGTGAGTCTCAACCTATGGTGCCGACAGCAGACCAACCAGCTCCAACAGACGGGACGATGGATGTCACTCCGGATGCACCGTCTCACTCATCGCCTAGACCATCAACCTCAAAGGCGACGGAAGGCATGAGTGTGGATTCCGACCACCCTAAAAAGGAGGTATGGCGGAGGCCAAGAAGGAGCCAAACGGAGTCAGATGGGGAGGGAAGCTCGAATGACAGCGACCCAAACCCGTTTAACCTGTAGTGTCATCCAAAGCAACCTCCAGCACAGCCTCACTGCAACGGCTAACCTGCGCAGAGTGCTGGAGGCAGACAACGAGGAGACCATCGCCCTGATCCAGGAGCCGTGGATCAGGGCAGGGCGTGTGTGTGGTCTCACTAATCTACGAGGTAAGTTGATCCTTGACAACACTTGTGACCAGCATCGAGCTTGCATTTATGTACCAAAAAATATAATAGCAGTGCCTCTAACCCAGTTCTGTTCCAGAGACTTGGTAACAGCCAGGCTCCCGAGCGTAATTGGGGAGGAGACAGGGGATGTCATCGTCGCGTCAGCCTACATGCCCGGCGATGAGGAGGTTCCTCCGAAAGACGTTGATGACCTGGTAAGATACTGTGAACTAAATAATTTTAATCTAATAATATCAGCTGACACGAATGCCCATCATCCAATCTGGGGCATGCCAACATCAAACAGCAGAGGAAACGATCTGGTAAATTTCTTATTCTCTACCAATCTTTCAATAGCTAACACGGGTGCGAAACCAACCTTTGTGAGAAATCAGAGCCGCACCATCATAGACCTCACCTTGGTATCAGGTAATTCGAGTCTAATCACGAACTGGAGAGTTTCGGATGAACTCTCAGCCTCCGACCATAGGTGGATAAGGTTTGAACTACAGGTAACAAAAACTACACCAGTGCCCACAAGAAACCCTCGAAGGACTGACAGAGAAATCTTTAAGAAATCTCTGACTCAGTACCTCAAAACAGCAAACACAACACAACTAAACAGTACCATAAACATTGAGCAGAACGTTAAACAGCTTGCAACTGACCTCACTAATAGTTTCGAAAATGCCTGCCCTCTGTCACTGCCGAGTGACGACAAGGGCAAGAAAATAGTTTGGTCAAAAGACTTAGAAAGAAAGAGAGGAAAAGTACGCAAACTGTTTAACAGAGCCATGAACACCTACAGGGACGAGGACTGGGACAGGTACACTGAAGCTAGATCAGCCTACACGAAACTTATCAGGTCTAAATCTCGTAGGTCTTGGCGAAACTACAGCACAAACATAGCATCCAACGCGCAGGCAAACAGAGTACGAAAAATAATGGCAACCAATCCGAGTAAAGATATCGGTACTCTGAAGAAAAGTGACAACACCTACACAAAAACAGACACAGAGACAAACACACTATTATTAGAAACACACTTCCCAGGCTGCAATATCGAGGATACCATACGCTGGAGTCCAGATGTAGTAACCACACCCACACCGACAGACTGGCTAGTAGCACAGACTGTGGTCACGGAGGAAAAAATCAGGTGGGCAATTAACACATTCCTTCCATTCAAAACACCGGGCTTGGACGGGATTTTCCCGGCACTCCTACAATGGGGCTTGCCTGATATAGCCGGAGTACTCAACCCCATTTTTAGGGCATGTCTAGCATATAGATATGTACCCGTGCAATGGAGGGAGGTCAAGGTTATCTTCATACCCAAACCAGGCAAGAGTGATTACACAGAAGCGAAAGCGTACAGACCGATAAGCCTCACGTCCTTCCTCTTAAAAACCCTTGAAAGGCTGTGTGACAGGTATATCAGAGATAGCATACTCACTACAACACCTCTTCATCCTGAACAGCATGCCTACAGTGCAGGCAAATGTACTGAATCTGCCTTGCACAACGTGGTACACAGAATAGAAAGAGATTTACAAAATAAAAACTTATGCCTAGGTGCATTCATTGACATAGAGGGCGCCTTTGACAAAACAAATTTCACCAGCATAAGAACTGCTATGTGTCGACATGGAGTTGATCCCACTCTTACCGATTGGATCATTAACATGCTTAGGCTAAGGGCGGTACGCATAGTCTTAAATGGCGAAACCAGGGGGGTGGTATCACGGGGCTGCCCACAAGGGGGAGTCCTGTCTCCACTTCTCTGGAACATGGTAGTCAATGACCTGATCACCAGGCTCAACTCCAGTCGATTCTACACGGTGGGCTATGCTGATGACCTGGCCATTCTAATATCGGGACTATGTGCTAGCGTCGCATGTGAACTGATGCAGAAAGCCGTGAGGATCATTGAAGCATGGTGCACAGAACAAGAGCTCACCGTGAATCCAGGAAAAACAGAACTGTTGTTTTTCACAAACAAAAGAGCACTGGGCAGGTTTACCCTACCCAGTCTGTTCAATAAGGAACTAAAACTGTCAAAGGAGGTGAAATATCTGGGCATCATACTAGACAGCAAACTGAACTGGGCAAGTCACCTAGAGAATAAGTTGAACAAGGCCAGTGTTACTTTCTGGCAATGCAAAAGAATGATCGGAAAAACATGGGGGCTTAGCCCTAAGATCACCCTATGGCTGTATGCAACGGTTATCCGACCATCCCTCACACACGGAGCAGTGGTATGGTGGCCCAGAACCAAACTACAAACTGCTATTGCCAAACTAAAACAATTCCAGAGACTAGCCTGCGTCGCTATCACTGGGTGTATGAAAACCATGCCTACTGTCGCGATTGAAGCTCTCCTCGGCATGATACCGCTACAGCTGTACATACAGCAAGAAGCAGCGGCATCCGCATATCGACTTAAAGCATTAAATCTCTGGAATCTAAGTAGACAAGCACCACACACAAACATCATAGAGAACTACACTGATAACAATAATGGTTTGATCTTATCTCTCTATGACAAAGTTAACAAGCAGTACCACTTCTTTAAGAGCTACACTATACAAACACACGAAGAGCCTAGTGACAGTTCAGGTACTCACGAATATAGAATTTATACAGATGGCTCTAAAATGACTACAGGTACAGGAGCAGGTAGTTTCTCCGAAGAATTTAACATACACATAGCAACAGGCCTGGGTGCACACAACTCCATATTTCAAGCCGAATGTGTGGGTATTATCCAGGCTTTGACTGCGCTACTGAGTAGAAAGGTAAATGGTCATTTTATCAAAATCCTCTCGGACAGTACTGCAGTTCTACGAGCCCTGAAACGACATGATCTATCATCGGGGCTGATCATACAGTGCCATCAGCTACTGGAAGAAGTAAGTAGTCACAATAACAAAGTTACTCTTCAGTGGATAAAAGGGCATAGTGGGTCTAGAGGCAACGATGAAGCAGACGAGTTGGCGCGGAGAGGTTCGGGTCTTCACCCTGCAGGACCAGAGCCTCTGATGCCACTTCCATTCAGCCAAGTCCGGGCTTGGATCCGCCAAAGAACTAAAAACTTACATCAAAATTACTGGGCAGGTACAATAGACTGTAGACAGGCGAAAGAAGCTTTCCCAGAGTTAAACTTAAGGTACTCTAGAAGGCTCCTCAAGATTCTGCGTTCGGAAGTGATAGCGAGTAAACTTGTGGGAGTGATTTTGCGTTTTTATTCAGTTTAGTGTGGATAATTCCACCATATTGATTATTATAAGTGTTGTGTTGTCCTATTTAGGTGTCGGTAAGATATAATTAGTAGTAGTTTTTGTGTTTAGTTGTCTAATTCGGTGTTTGAGGTTCACCTAACCTCAAACACCCATCATGGATTACGATCCACCCGACCCTCCGGATCCTCCGGACTCTAATTCTACTTCAACCGCAACTAAGAGGCGGATTGAGATAGAAGAACAACCCCCGGCCAAGAAGGTTATAACATCACCTGAGCTGGCAACGGCCTCTATTGAGACTGTGTACACGGACTCGTCACTAGTAGTTGGCGGACTCGCTTACACATCTCTGGACAAGGGCCCCTATGTGGTCCATGTTTCCCGAGTAGAACCCGATCTATCTGCAGGAACTACCATTAGACCTATCAAGTTTGGGCAATTTCTGAAAACACACAAGGTGTCCAATGTTTGTATTGAGGGAGTTAAAAGAGTAGGCAGGAATAAAATATCAGTAGAGTTCACTTCCGCTGAAGACGCCAACAAATTTATCAGCTTCCCTATATTAGCCATGTGTAAATACACTGCTACAATTCCCACATACAACATAACTCGCATGGGGCTCATACGTGGAGTTCCGACTGATATGTCCATGACAGATTTTGTTACCTCACTCGAACTCCCTGTAGGATGCGGTAAAGTTTTAAAAGCGCGTCGTCTCAACAGGAAGACTATAGTAGACGGAAATCCAACTTGGGTCCCCACCCAAACAGTGGTTGTTACTTTCCTTGGACAGGTTCTTCCATCTAGAGTTTACTCATACTACACATCTCTGCCGGTTGAGCTCTACCAGTACCCCACCATCCAATGCCACTCATGCTGCCGGTTTGGCCATACTAAAGCCCAGTGCAGGTCAAAACCCAGATGCTTCCGTTGCACCAAAGAACATACGGGTGATAGCTGCGATGTGTTAGAAAAAGACTCCACTTGTCTACATTGCTCAGGTCGGCACTTTGCTACCAACAAGAATTGCCCAGAACTAGAGAGACAAAAGTCCATAAAGGCTGTCATGGCTCAAAACAGTATATCTTATGAAGAAGCTGCTACTCAATGTCCTAAAGTATCGAGATCATATTCTGAGGTCTCCCAAAGCATACTTGCTCCCCCCTCCACTTCATCTCCTTCTTTGGCACAGCCAAGGTCGTCACAGCACCAACACAGTAACTCATATGTCAGAACAGTATATGCCAGCCCTCGTACGAAAGCCCCTCTTGGGAAGTCGTACGATAAAGCATCCCACCGAGATATAGTTGCCACCCCTGCATCTGCAATGCCTAACGGTTGTGCTTTAGGCATTAACCAAAGTACAGAACCTGCTCCCCATAACGAGAATATGTTGGAGACATTGTTAAATTTAATCATAAACATAATCTTAATGAACCCTCAATCCATACCGTCCAACGTTGCCGGTAAACTTAGACAAATAGTATCATTTACTGGCCATAATGGATCCAGTAACCGTTCTGCAATGGAACACCCAGAGCATGCGACCAAAGAAGCATGAGCTGGTTCATTTAATTTCAAAATTCCACCCGTCAGTCATTGCCATCTCGGAGACATGGTTGGTTCCTGGTTCCCAATTTAGGGTTCCGGGATACTCCTGTCTCCGGGATGACAGGGCTGACGGGTATGCTGGTAGTGCTTTACTCATAAAGCGCTCCCTCCCCTTTTCCCAAATTACCATCCCATCCCATTCCCCTGATATCAACATTGTTGGTATCAGATCCTTGGATATCTCTTTCATCTCTATTTACATACCCCATCCCAACTCTTCCTTAATACCTGATATACTCCTTCTCCTTTCTTCTATTCCTACCCCAATGATGGTCATGGGTGATTTTAATGCCCACCACATTATGTGGGGCTGAATTCCAATTTATTTGGACTTTCCCTCCTGGAAATATTTAATGAGGTCAATCTTTGTGTGGCTAACGATGGGTCTCCCACTCATAGAGTCTATCCAACCCAAAATCCTAAAAGTGCAGTAGATCTAACTTTATGCTCACCTTCACTCTCATCACTGCTTACATGGAAAATTCTTCCACTTACCTATGGAAGCGACCATTTTCCCATTATCATCTCTATTCCTAATAGAGTAATACCATTTCGTAACCCTAGCCCATCATTAAAATATAAACTTTCTTCTGCTGATTGGCTGTCATACTCTGCTACTCTAGACAATAAATTAACTGCATCTTCTATCTATCCTTTGGACATCGACCCTCTTATGTCATATGACTTATATATACAAAATATTACTGCAGCCGCTGACCTTCACATTCCTTTAAAGAAAGCTGCAAAAGACTTTGTAATATCAACTCCATGGTGGGATTCTGAATGCACATCTGCGGTGTCAGATAGGAATCAAGCTGAACTGAATTATAATTTGTGTATGACAAATGCAAACTTCATAAAATATCAGCAGGTAGCGGCTAAACTTAAGAAACTTTCTTTCAAAAAGAAAAAGTTTGGATGGATAGGTTTTTGTGAAAATTTGGCACCTAAAACACCAGCATCTCTTGTTTGGAAACAGATAAAGCGATTTAGATGTTCTACAAACATAGAAAATATATCAGCGAATGATCCCACAAGTTGGCTGGAGGCCTTTTCACATAAACTTGCTCCTCCTTCTGTCCCTTCTCTGGATTCTCTTCCTTCACTCCCTAGCTATCTTCCTTCCTACGATTGCTTTGATCAGCCTTTTTCCTTCCATGAATTGACTCTGGCACTAGACGGACTGACTGACTCATCTCCAGGGATTGATGGAATCCCATATTCTTTTATAATTAAGTCTTCGGTCAAATGTAAGCAAACATACTTAGATTTAATAAACTACTTTTTTGAGCATGGCATAGTACCTGACAAATGGAAAACCCAACTTATAATTCCACTTTTAAAACCTGGAAAGGATCCTTCAGATCCAAGCAGTCGTAGACCTATTGCAATGTCTTCAGTTATGGCTAAAATTATGGAACATCTGATAAAACATAGGCTTGAATGGTTTGTTGAGAACAGGCTTATTCTAGCCAAGACACAATTTGGTTTTAGAAAGGGTTATAGTACCATGGATAGTCTAGGCCTGCTAACAACGGATATTAACATTGCATTTAAGGAGCAAAAATATCTCGTGGGGGTGTTCCTTGACATTGCTTCTGCATATGACAATGTGTTGCTTCCACTACTCAGGAATAAACTTATTCAGCTGAGTATTCCTGCGAGGCTTGTACAATTCATTTGCAACATGCTAATGGAACGTACAGTAGTCATTAAACATGACCAACATACCCTCCCTCCTAGAACAGTTTGGAGAGGCTTACCCCAAGGTTCAGTGTTAAGTCCATTACTTTACAGCCTTTACACCTATGATTTAGACAGATCTGTGGACTCATTCTGTGAAGTACTACAATATGCCGATGATCTGGCGCTGTATGTACAAGTGCAGTCCATAGAGGAGGCAACCCATAGACTGAATATGGCTCTCTCGTATCTCGGGGACTGGCTATTTGACCATGGTCTATCGCTATCTGCTTCAAAAAGCTCAGTGGTAGTGTTTACTAAAAAGAGAATTATCGCTCCGATCAAAATACTTATAGGTCAGGAATCTATTCCACAGCTAAACAGTACTACATTTTTGGGCATCAAGCTGGATTCGAGAATGTCTGGTGTCCCCCATTTTAATACTATTTCACAAAAGGCAGAAAAAAACGTAAATATTCTCAGATCTATATTCCCAAAAACTGCTTTACAATGCCATAATCCGAAGCCATTTTGATTATGGTTCATTTCTTTTAAATATGTGCAATAAAATAGGGCAAGAGAAGATTGCAAAATTCAATCCAAATGCCTGCGAATTATCCTTGGAGCCATGAAGTCCTCACCTATTAATGCCATGCAGGTTGAGTGCACAGAACCCCCTCTTCATATTCGCAGGCAATTCCTTTCAGACAGATTTATCTCCAAATTAATTCAAAACTCTAGCCACCCCTTACTTCCAAAATTGAGTCTTCTTTCTGACCTGTATGATTTGCGGAATACAAATAATATCCCTTGCCTTCTTCGCAGCTTCATTAAATTCACAACCCTTCCTGATCCTCTCATTCAATTGTCAATCAATCCACTGTACTCAACTCCCTATGAAGCACTTACCTTTGAACCTCAAGTCCTTTTACATTTCGGTATTAATAAAAATTCACCTAATGCATCATCCCAGTTCAGTGAATGCATTAGTTCCCAATTCATCGGATGGCACTTTTTATTTACTGATGCATCAAAGCTGTCATCAGATAGTGCTGTTGGTGCAGCGGTGTGGATCCCCTCGGATAAAATTTGTCTACCTTTTAAATGCCCTTCCTACTCCTCGGTATTTACTGGTGAAGCCCTGGCTATACTGGAAGCCATCTCTTTTGTTAAGTCCCATAACCTTAACAATACCTTAATTTTTACTGACTCTAAAAGCTGTCTAGAAAGTATACTTTCCAATCCTTTCCGTTCTTCCTCTCGTTTCCCTGTAATTTTCCAAATTAAAAACATCCTATTTGAATGCCATAAACTTAATTTAAATGTTGTTCTGGCCTGGATTCCAGGACATTCGGGAATTCCTGGCAATGAAACAGCTGACTCATGCGCAAAAGCAGCTTCTCAAATTGGTTCACTTGAGCATTTTAAAATATATTCTCATGACCTTTGTCTCCTCCCTAAAATACACCTGCAAAATTCCTGGTCAAAATATTGGGAGGAATCCAAAAAACAAAAAGGCAAGCATTATGGAGACATACAACCCCAAATTCCTAGATGTCCCTGGTTTTTTAAATTCCGCAATGCAAATAAAACTGTCACCTCCACAATTTGTCGTCTTCGGTTGGGTCATTCATGTACTCCTGTTCATTTAGCCAAGTTACGGATCAGGGATCACTCAATGTGTGAGTGTGGCCTGGACGAGGGAAATGTGGACCACATATTTTTTAATTGCCCTAAACTGCTTTGTTCTCTGTATGATATCCTCCCACCTTATATCCCCCGTCCTACTTCCCTTAAATGTTTATTAGCCTTAACTTTTACTAAACAAATTATACCTATATTATGTAAATTTATTAAAAGAAATAAGATTAAATTGTAAATATATACCTATTATTATTATTTATTATTATTATTTATTATTAATGGACGAGCAGCAATATGCTGATATGTCCATATCATTGCAGTGTTGGATTTATAGTTTCAGAAGAGATTTCTTTTCTGTAGATAGCCATTTGTCCAGTTTATTTTTAAAATTGTTTATTGATGTGGCTGACACAACATGTTCTGGTAGTTTATTCCAGTTATGCACTACTCTGTTACTCAGGAAATGGTGTGCAGGCTTTGTATTGGCCAAATCCCGAGTAAGCTGGATTTTATGTCCCCGGTTTGGCCTTGAGCTTTCTCTGATTATATAAATGTCTTCTATGTTAGGTAGGTTATAATATTGATTAATGATCTTAAATGTCTCAATAAGATCACCCCTAAGGCGTCTTTCTTCTAGACTAGTGAGGCGTAGTGTTAGGAGTCTCTCTTCATAGGACTTGTGACGCAGGACCTGTGGTAATTTGGTTGCTTTCCTCTGGACACTTTCTAGAAGGTTAATATCTTTTTGGAAGTATGGGCTCCAAACTTGAAAGCCATACTCTAGCAGGGGTCTGATATATGTTTTGTATATTTTTAGAAAGACTTCTACAGTGAAGAATTGGAATGATCTCCGTATGGCATATAAAAATGAGTTGGCCTTTTTCACTATAGATGTGATTTGATCTTCCCATTTAAGATTAGATGCTATTAACACTCCTAGGTCTTTTTGCAGATCAACAGATTCTATATCACTGTTGTCTAACATATACTTTGCTCTAGGGTTTGCTGAGCCCAAGTGTAATACAGTGCATTTTGTTGCATTCAGTTTGATAATCCAATCCCTGGCCCAGGCTTGGATGCAATTAAGGTCCTCCTGTAGCTGTCCGGATTTAATTAGTGGGTTGGCAAAGATTTTACCATCATCAGCAAAGAAGGCAGTCTGGGATTGAATCACCTCTACCAGATCAGTGATATAAATTCCAAATAGATGAGCTGAGAGCACCGACCCCTGGGGAACGCCACTAAATACTTGTTTTGGTTGAGATAGGTATGTTCCAACACGTACTTGAAAAGTTCTATCTTTTAAGTAGTTTTCTATCCACTTGAGTAGTGTACCTCGTACTCCAAAATGCTCTAGTTTAATCAGTAGGCGTTGGTGAGGGACCTTGTCAAAGGCGCGTTCAAAGTCTAAGTACACAATATCCACAGGATTGTTGTTGTCAAGGCTTTTTGTCCATGAGTGTATGCATGATAGCAGATTTGTAATGGTGGACCTCTTTTTTGTGAAGCCATGCTGTTTAATAGATATTACACATTCTCTGTTTAAAAATTGGGTCAATTTTATGCTTATAATTTTTTCCATTAATTTTACAACAGTACTGGTAAGACTAATAGGGCGGTAGTTTCCGGAGACCATCTTGTCACCCTTCTTATAAATCGGCGTGACCAGGGCATGCTTCCAGTTTTGAGGTAAGTAACTATTTTTGAAGGACATATTAAAAAGTGTGCTAAGTACAGGAGCCAAGATGTGGGTACTGTTCTTAAGTATAAGGCTTGGAACTTGATCAGGGCCAGGAGATGAGTTGATACGCAGGCTTGTAATTGCTTTCTCCACATCTTCTACAGAAAAGGATATATCGCATAGATAATTTTCCACACGAGCCACACCAACTTTCACCAGTTGTGACAAAGAGGGCTCTAATGAGTATGTTTTTTGAAATTCTTCGGCAAAAACATCAGCCATTTGAGAAGGCTGCGTTACCAGGTCACCACTCTGGCTCCGGATGGCTGCTGGGATGCTCACTTTTGAAGACGAACATCTCCGAATGTAAGAGTAAAATGATTTGTCCCCATATTTAAGTATTTCGGCTTCATAGCAGCTCCTTTGTTTCCTCGACATATCAACACATTTGTTGTTTGTTTCTCTGTAGAGTTGGTAGTCATTTTCTGAGCCAGAGGTCGTGTAATTGTCCCAAAGAGTTTTTTTTTCAGCCACTAGTTTTAAAACATTTTTATCAATCCATGGTTTATTTCGAAGTTTATTCTTGACTTTTCTTTCTGGGGCATGTTTATCAACAGTTGTGTTGATTGCAGACAAGATATCCATCCACAATTTTTCTGTATCATTGAAACAATTTACCTCCTCTAAATTGTTCCTTAAATCATTATTGAAACTGTCAAAGTTAATATATTGGTAGTAACGTTTAAACTTAGGCTTATCAGTAGATTTTCTTACTAGGCACTGAAGGCTGAATTCTAGTACAGCATGGTCACTTTTGCCGATTGGAGGTTTGTGCATTACTTCATCAATTAGAGAATCCTCATTTACCATAACTAGATCTAGTAAGGATGATTCTTGCCCTTGTCTGAAGCGTGTATGGCATTTCACCAACTGATGGAGATTGCTGTCTCGGAACATATTAACAAAGAGTTCTTCGGGGCCAGAATAACTATGGCCTGGTGGAATAGGCCATTTAATAGTTGGATAGTTGAAGTCACCTGCAATGATCACTGTATTTCTTTTAGTAGCAGTAATGAGATTATTTAGTAATGTAGTGTCACGAGTTTTCCATACAAGTTCATCCTGACTACCTGTTCGATATAAACCAATAACCAAGAAATTATAGGTACTAAATTGTATATCTACATATAGTGCCTCAACTTCATCGCACATATAATTTTTGTTGCGCCTTGCTATGATAGGAATACCGTTTAAATGTTCCTTAATATAAATGGCTACACCACCTCCTCTAGTTTTTCCTTCAGCCTTATTTTTCTTATGCTTCCGGTCATGTCTTAATAGCGTATAGCCTGGGATATTGTATGTGCCATTACGATCATTGCTGTTTAGCCAAGTTTCAGTGATGATTGCAATACATGGACTATTTGTGTTTATGTAGTTCAAAAAAAGGTCAAACTTAGATGGTAAAGATTGTATATTGGTATAGGTGAAAGTAAGGTCAGCATATGGATTTCTATTGACATTGGCTAGTTTTTTTGTGCGACAATTTTTGGGTTACCTTTTATATATTTTATGGTGAGGCTGGTTTCCCCTTTTCCAGTACGGTCCTTTAAGGTTTCCCGGAGCTTGTTCAGTTCTTCACGTTGTTTAGGAGTTTTATCATCATATACTCTTACCTCTTTTTGAGCCTTGTTCTTGTTTTTCAGTAACCAAATAGCATCCTGACGGTACTTTAATATCACCTTCAATGGGCGCGGCTTTACTATACCTGGTTCACGGCGGCCTAGACGTTGTACCTTTACCACTTTGTCTGAGAAGTCAGTGCCGTTGTTTATGTCGTGCAAGATTTTCTTCACACATAATTCATCATGTGACTTTCTTTCACTGCCGATGTCTGAGTCACTTTCCTTAACACCAACAAGTATTACATTAGTGGCTCTGCGCTCCCGTTCCATTATTTCTTCTAATAATGCATTAGTGTCCGTGGGCATCTCGGTCATAATCGTCGCAGTTCCCGCGGTGTTTGATGGTGTAAGGCGTCTTTCGGCGAGCTGCTTTTTTACGTCATCGAGTTCTTCTCTTAATCCATCGTAGGATTTGATTAGTTTTGGTACTTGAAAAAGGGCCTCTCGGCATGGAGGACACAAGTACAGGAGGGTGCGTTTGCCCTTTAATCCCATAACACGCACCTCACTAGTTGTCAAGTTGCTGCATTGAAGACAGATATGTCGTTTGCAACCATCACATTGCACCACATTTTCATCATTATGATCATCTTCACATTGGAAGCACTTTATTTTATTAGACATTGTTAACAAGGATTTGAAACAAACTAAATCAGGCCACGAAAATACGATATTAACACATTATACATATATAATTATGTCTATTGTAATTTTGATTGTTCTACTAACATTGTATTTGTCTTAGTTGTGATGTCTCTTTTGTTTTAGATAAAATAATCATCATGGTTGGAAAACATCTTGTGGATTCTCCCTTGTAAACACCAACCGTTCTCTTAACATTAAACACTCTCCACATGATTTATGACACTAGCAAATACGGACATTGGCAGAATTGTGACAATATGCCACAGAAGCCATTAATATAAGAATCAATCAATCAATCAATCAAGGCTCCTCAAGCTTAAAAGAGACAAATTACGACGGGTCGTTGGAATTGTCACTGGTCACTGTCATCTAAACAAACACCTGTTTACTATAGGTGTCACAGACAGCCCCCTGTGCAGAGGCTGTATGGAAGCAGAGGAGACAGCCGCACATGTGCTCGTCGAGTGCAGCAGTGTGGCGTCCCAAAGAGCAGAGCACCTTGGTACGCCAGGGACCGTCCGGGAGGCCTGCGCCGGCATCAGCGAGCTGCTGGCCTTCCTGGCCGATATTGGATGGCTGGATTAACGACAGTCTCCAAACTCCACGCAAAATAGGCCGCACAAGAGCGGCAAAATTGCGGAAAAGAGCCCGCACACCAAGTACCAAGTAAGGTGGCACAGGTTGTTCAGGGGTCTTCTGGACATCACGTTTGTCAATTCATATGTCATTCATGGACTTATAATGGGACAGACTACCGTAAAAGATTTTCGACGCTCTGTTACTCAAGGCTTGATGACAATGAAAGATGCTAGTCAGAAAAGAAAGACTTCTACTGATAATACTGCGAAAGCCCTTCCAAATGGCGCAAATCTGACTATTCCACTATAAAAGACTATTGACTACTAAGACGCTTGAATAACAGAGGTATCCATTGGCCTAAGTTCGTAGAGAACAGGGGAAGGTGTGAGGTTTGTAGTTTGAAGAAGATACAGTCAAAATCTCATAGTAAATGCTCGCATTGCAACATGTTTTTGTATGTAATAGAAAAGAAAAATTGTTTTGTTGAATACCACGAGGTGAATCTGTAATTAAAATCTATTATTTAATTATTACTAAGTCAATTTTGTATCTCATTACTGTATGCCTATCACAATGTTAAGAACTTTGATAGAAACAAAAAGTTAACATTGTGATAACACAAAGTTCTTGATGGCACTTTAAAGTCTAGGTCTTGGAAATAGTACTTCTAAGTGTAATAAAAAATCTAAAAAAAAATGTGCGTTTCATTTTACCTCCCTTATTATAATAATAAAGTTGAAAAGCGGAAATTCGTTAACAAACACTACTCCGGGGGGAAAGAGTTAAATTATGTTGTTAAGCTTTTAAGGTAAATTTGATTAAAATTTGACTAGTATTTCTATAAACACTAAATTAATTAATTGAACTTCAATAATAGTACTTATTATTTTTATTATGTTACATAAATCATAACCATCAAATCAGTGTTAAAATTCAATCAGTAACAGTGTAACAAAGTTAGTATAATATCACAATTTATTATCTGTAAATAAAATATGAAGGTACATTTTGGCATATACCGGTTCTAAAGACGAGCATGAACTTATAATTAAGCAGTTTCTATAGGTACAGTAGCATTATCAGTAATTACTTACAAGTGGATTTTGAGGTCTTCATGAAAGTATTTGCTGCCATGGCGGATGATAGTTTTCGCTAAGCTCGTTCTTGATATCCGTATCTACAGCACGCCGAAATAAGACAGATCACAGCATACAAAACCAGAATACAAATCGCACTAAAATAAAGCCCCGTTGACATTCAATAACTGATAAGCATATGATTAGGGCGTTCGGATAGCCTATCGGTGCCAAAAATAACACTCACAAACGCTAAAAATGATCACACGGGCCGTTCGTTTTGAGACTTCGTGAGCAAAAATATCGTTTTCGCTCACCGTTCGGATAGCTTTGAAAACGCTACAAATGACAGAGAAAAGTGATATTTTTGATCCATGTCATAACGTGGGATCGTTGTGATCGTTTTTTGACAACTGCTGGTTTGACAGTTGTATTTGGCGCGATTGAAGAGTTTCACAAGTTTATTACCTAAATAACTAGCAGAAGCCATTAACAAAGAAATAATGATAATATAGGTACCTACTTTTTTGTTAATTTTAGGGATTGATTCCATATTTCGTACTGTGCAAAATGGTTAAAACATTGTCGGTTGTCAAAGTATGTTTTAAGCCGTTCGGATAGCATGCAGTAATTGGTGGTCAAAAATAGCAAAAGCTTCTATCCGAACGCTAATACACAAATGCCACTTTCGAAACTGCTACAAACGCAATCGAGCCAAAACGAACGCACTAGATATCGGCCAAGGTTGCCGCTACGGCAAAAAAATGTGCGAGACCAAACAGAACGTAACAGTAACCAAAAAACCGTCAGCGCGACCGGTTTTTATTCACTTTCCTTAGGAACAAATTGGTCGTACTCTCTTCTCTTCTGATCACTTTTACAATTGATCGAATACCTCTTATCTTCTTCTTATATAGGGCGTTCGGAGAGCCTATCGGTGCCAAAAATAACACTCACAAACGCTAAAAACGATCACACGGGCCGTTCGTTTTGGGACTTCGTGAGCAAAAATATCGTTTTCGCTCACCGTTCGGATAGCTTTGAAAACGCTACAAATGACAGAGAAAAGTGATATTTTTGACCCATGTCTTGCCGTGGGATCGTTGTGATCGTTTTTTGACAACTGCTGTTTTGACAGTTGTATTTGGCGCGATTGAAGAGTTTCACAAGTTTTTTTTAAAAGTAACTATCAGAAGCCATTAACAAAGAAATAATAATAATATAGGTACCTACTTTTTGTTAATTTTAGAGATTGATTCCATGTTTCGTACTGTGCAAAATTGTTAAAATATTGTCGGTTGTCAAAGTATGTCTTAAGCCGTTCGGATAGCATGCAGTAATTGGTGGTCAAAAATAGCAAAAGCTTCTATCCGAACGCTAAAACACAAATGCCACTTTTGAAACTGCTACAAACGCAATCGAGCCAAAACGAACGCCCCTATAGTATGTCTTGTTAATTATGTGTATAAATCTTTTTTTGGCACATATTTTCAAATTTTGCGGCACAAACAGAATCACTTTTACTTTGGCAACTTTTTTCTAAAACGTAGTGGTCACTGGTCACTGGTAGTGGTATGGTTGGTAACTAAAGTGAATATAAGGGCTACGTTCAGAGCCTCAGTGTGTTGTTGTTTGGTGGTTTTTTACTCACTCGTAGAGATCAGACGGGCTATATTATAATTTCAAATATTCCAATTTGTTTGTATAATATCTTGAGTTATATAAAGTAAGAATTAATTAATTCGTGACTACTCGATTTTAATGTGTACTATATCGTCATACAAAAGATAAGAAAAAATGCTCATGGTATTTAAAATATAAGGAAAATTTAGTCTCAGTGCTAAAATGCGCGAGGGCTGGCTAGCTCATTTTAAAAAATCTGTCCTTAAACATTTATTTGAAGTCTAAAATCGAATATATTAAAACAAACAGAGACTTTTGTTTTTTTTTTTGTTTTATAAGATCTTTATTTAACATATAAGTATATTTACAATAATTACAAGACACGGTCAAGTACTTATTTCAACAATTTTACATTAGCTTGGCAGGTTAACATCACCTTTTTAAAGCCTTTTAATAAAATAGATACCTATTTATGAAAATTTTACATTGTTAAACATATATTCTTAGAAAGTATTTTATTCAAATTACTTACGATGAATTAATTCATATGTGTCCTTTGTTCCAGTACACATTTATAACAACATCAGCACAAACACAATTACACACGAACAGGCAAAATACTTAAGTAGGTAGGTACCTATGCACTATACGAGTACAGAACTAAGTATACTACAGAACTATTTAACAATACGAGTACATAATAAGTTGAGTATAGCACTGAAATATTAATAAGTATGTACCTATCTACAACTACACGTCCATGTATACCATCAGTTTATTTTACATCATAACATCAGTGATAATAACATGATCATAATTCTATATCAGATATACTTAATAAATGTAAAAAGTTAACCGGGTAACATACGCCAGAAGTACCCTCGTTTGAATCGCGAGTGTCGCTGTCGATACTTGGTAAGTACTCGGTAGGTAAGGCGGCCATAGAAACGTAATAGTTACTATTGGTGTACCTCGCCTCGCGTCACTCGCTATCTTCGTCCTCTAAAACGTAGTGATGGGGTAAGCGGTATGATCTCGACAAATTATACGTTTTAGCGTAAACAAGATTTGTTAAGCGGGATTTAGCTATAGACTTGATAAGTGAGTTATTATGGTTTTTTATTGTAAAAAGATAAAATTTACGAGTTTGTTCTAATATGAATTTCTTTAATGTTGGAAATTGTATTTTATCGTGAAGTTTACTAATATTTGTCCGAAATTTAGTATTAAAGGCTATTTTAAATGCTTTATTTTGTAATACTTGAAGCTTCTGATAATTACTCTGACAGGTACTACTCCAAACTGGGCTAGCATAAGAAATACAGGGCCGTATCAAGGTGGAATACATTTTTAATTTTGTTCTAGCGCTTAAATTACTTTTACGATTTAAAACCGGGCTCAATGCTCCAAAAGCTTTAAGACCCTTTGATTGGATGTACTTAGTATGTGTTGACCAGTTTAATTTTGTGTCAAGATGAATACCTAGATATTTTACAGATTTACTCCAGGGAATATTGTGGCCATTAATACATAAAGTTTTATCAGGTGGTACGCGCTTTCTTGAGAACATTATAGCCTCTGTTTTGTATTCATTTATTTTTAATTTCCATGCTTTGAAATATTCAGATAATAAGTTCATTGATAACTGAAGTCTATAAATTATTAAATGTTCATCATTTGAAGATGAATATGATGCAGTATCATCGGCGAAGCATGCCAAATGTGTTCTAGGCTGTTTGGGAATATCATTGAGATACACCAGGAATAGAAGAGGTCCTAATACTGAACCTTGTGGTACACCAGCCGGAATCGAAAACAGTTCAGATGACTCATTCCCTATGTGTACTTTGAATTGTCGTTGATTTAAATATGATTGTACGATTTTTACCAAATTTACGGGTATCTGCGATGATAAAAGCTTATGTAAAAGACCATTGTGCCACACGGTATCAAAAGCTTTTTCTATGTCTAAGAGAAACATCCCGGTTGATTGCTTCATATTTAAATTGTGAGCTACATGTTCGCTTACGCGTGCTAGTTGTTGAATAGTTGAGTGAGAACGACGGAATCCAAATTGTTCATTAATGAATCGGTTTCCTAAGAAATATAACAGACGGTCGTAAATAACACGTTCAAACAGTTTGCTTATGGTGGGTAATAGACTGATGGGGCGATAATTTACGGCTAATTTATGATTTTTACCAGGTTTGGGGATTGCGATGACTTTTGCAGTTTTCCATGTGGCAGGAAAATAATTATTTACGAAACAGGAATTAAAAATTTTTGTCAGGAGTACCAAACATTTCTGAGGCATGTTTTTGAGTAAAATATTATGTACATTGTCATGACCGGGAGCTTTACGATTTTTAAGTGATTTTATGTGTTTACGAATTTCAATTGGTCGTGTTAATAAAAATGATGATTTATCAATATTTAGGTTTGAGTTGAGTAAGCTCAAAGAAGCAGATACTCTCTGATTAATTGTATTATCATACCAATCATTAGTCATTTTCATGTTTTCACAAAACACTGAAGCTAGTTCATTGCACTGTTCCAAAACTGAAGCAGTTAAGCAATTATCTGTTTTGGTAAGTGGAGGAATAGTTGAAGACTGTCTTTTTAACGATTTAGTTATACGCCAGAGTTCAGAATGATCGTTGTCAATTTTAACCATTTTTTTATTCCAATTTTTATCGTTAAAAGCTTGAACAACAATTTTGATTTTTGCTTGTAAGTTGTTAATTTTTGTTTTAAGGAGTTTACGATCACTTAATTTAATGGTCCGGTAGACACGACTGCGTAGGTTATCTTTAGTTTTAATAAGTTGCTTAATAAATTTAGGTAGGGGCCTTGGTTTTAAATCAGTGTGTTGTTGTGGCACTGCATAATCCCTGGCTTTTAAAAGTGAATTTGTTAATATTTGGACTTGTTGATCAATCGTTTCAATGGAGTTTAATAGTTTACTTGAGAGTGATATATGATTATTTAGATATGAACGATATTTATTCCAATCTGCGTTTTTATATGTGAAATGACTGTGTTTATCACGCTTTACTATTCCACCAATTTTTACTAAAACTGGATAGTGATTTGAAGATAAAGCGGGCACAGTAGTAATGCTATTAATTGAACAAAAATTTGACGTTATTACAATATCGGGTGTACCAGGTGTATGTTCCGTTTGGTAGTGCACCAAAGTGGGGTCTGACGGCGCATGAATAGTATATTCATTAGATGACATGTGGTTAAATAACGTCTTTCCGTGGCGGTTTATAGATCTGTTCCATCCCCAGTGATGGTGGCGTGCATTAAAATCACCTGCTAATACTACGTTTGTTCCCATACCCAATAATAAATCTATGTCACTTTGTAATAACGCTAGATTTGGAGATTGGTAAACTGAGAAAATAATAACATTTTGAGCTGATATTCTGGTTTCTATTCCTATTGCCTCCATGTGTTCCATGTTCGGAGTAGTTACTTGCGAGTGGGTGATATCGGTTTTGACCAGAATAGCAACCCCTTGACCGCGATCTTTCCGTCCATGTGTAACTTTATCTTGACGATAACAGGAATATCCAGGTATATACAATGGTACCCGATTGCTTAGTTTTGTTTCACTGATGGCTATTATATCTGAGTGTAAGTCACTGATCGCAAGATTTGTAAGTTCAGAAACTTTTGACCGTATGCCGTCCGCATTCCAATATAACAGTTTTAGTTCTGAGGTCGTATTATACATATTGGCCTAGATGAGTTAAAACAAGAATGACCTTGTCCATCATATTAGTACATGAGGTAAATTTTGATTTTATGGATTTTATTACATTCAAAATTTCCAACATTTCATTTGTGGTCGTATCTACATGAACGCTTATGTCGGATTTGGGGTTGTTCACTGCGGGTTTCGACGAGGATGTCACGCTGGCCCAAGTGCCTTCAGAATTTTGATTTATCGGCACTGATTTTGTTCCAATCATAGGCTTATTGTTGGGTTGTTTAAGCAGGTTCTTCTTTTGTTGAATGCGTAGGAGATAACTTAATCTTACTGGACATTGGCGGTAGTTGGCTGGGTGGGGTTCATTACAATTACAGCATTGAGCTGGACTTTTGCGTTCTTTTTTAGGACATTCTTTTGTACTATGTGACCCGATGCACTTCACGCAGCGATTCGGAAGGTTGCAATTATTAGAAGCATGTCCGAAACGTTGACAGCGGTAACATTGGGTACCCGATCTGTTGTTAGGCTTAAATCGTTCCATGGTTATGGCACAATTACAGAGATGTTTGATTAGCTTGAACTTTACAATATCGGATCCAGCAGGCAACTGCATTAAAAGTGGGGTGCAGGAAATATTGCTATCTGGCACTAACCCTTTTAGTTTAGTTATTGTCACACCATTGAAACCTAATGTAGTCAGTTCATCGCGAACTGTGTCTATTTCTTCAGAAGGTATACCACGAACAACTACTTTGAATTTCCTGTCGTTTTTACGTGTGAAGGTATGGAAGCCAATTTTTTGATTTCGGAGTCCATCTACAACCAGGCGATGACTTTCGTTGGAGGAACATTGAATAGCGACTTTGCCTTTTTGTTTGTATTGGAGATAGTAGTTATTTGTAAAGTTAGAGAGAAGTCTCGTAATAGTCTGGTGAGACCAATTGTCTTTAACTTCAACTACAATTGGGGGTACTCGGCCACTCGCAGTATTCACAATTGATTCAGTAGGAAGTGGAGTCTCACCTTGGCTGCAGCCGGGGTCAGTAGATAGATCTTCGAAGCGATTTGATGAATTGAAATTGATATGTCCAGGCAACTTTTTCGCACTAACAGTGCGCTTTGGCCTTCTCCATATTTCTTCATCAGCTGGCCTCTTGATGGTTAAGCTATCATTTGATGATGATCTCACTAGATATTTATCCATAACTGTTTTAGAAATTTATCGATGTCGATAAGTTGTAAAGTTTTTAAATGGTTACACCACTATCAGGTACACGTATGACCGGTTTACTCGCACTGCGCTACGAACGTACTCGTATAAGCGTGCGCTCACTGTGCGAGCCGAGCCGAGAAACAGAGACTGACTCGACGCTAAATGGTGCAGACACGATACCAAGAATACCCCTACATCAAGAAGATTTAAACTGTATTCACTAAGCATATGCGTTCTCATAGATTGGCTCCACACATATTCCACCAGGACGTGATGTACGTCGTGTAACACTAAAAACAGGAGCCACAATTATGGAGATAGCGTTGTTGAGGCCAAGTAATGATAATCGATTCAATATTGGATCGAAACACAAATCGACTCAAATCCCGTTATATATCTCTGGACAAAATTCATCTATTGTGATATTTTCACGATATTTTTATAGTTGCGTTCGTTTTGGCTCGATTGCGTTTGTAGCAGTTTCAAAAGTGGCATTTGTGTATTAGCATTCGGATAGAAGCTTTTGCTATTTTTGACCACCAATTACTGAACGGCTTAAAACATACTTTGACAACCGACAATATTCTAACAATTTTGCACAGTATGAAACATGAAATCAATCTCTAAAATTAACAAAACAAGTAGGTACCTACTACATAAAATATAAATACTATATAACTTCAAGTTCTTTTTTTGAAAAACAAGTGAAACTCTTCAATCGCGCCAAATACAACTGTCAAACCAGCAGTTGTCAAAAAACGATCACAACGATCCCACGGTAAGACATGGGTCAAAAATATCACTTTTCTATGTCATTTGTAGCGTTTTCAAAGCTCTCCGAACGGTGAGCGAAAACGATATTTTTGCTCACGAAGTCCCAAATAAAACGGCCCCTGTGATCATTTTTAGCGTTTGTGAGTATTATTTTTGGAACTGATAGGCTATACGAACGCCCCATATCAGTATCATTTTTATTCTATTGTCACAGCAGGGGGTCGTTCGGAACCTCGGTTAGAGCGCCCTCAGAGTGCAACTTTTCACTCTAACGTCGTTCACAACCTTCGAGTAGAGCGAAACTTTTTAACTATCAAAAACGGTCTTTAAAAGGTTGAATCTTTAACTGGCATGACCTTGACATTTCTTGATGAGAGAATTATAGGCATTCTTTTGTATTTTGCAGGTAACGGTAATTTTTGCTTTTCAAACATCATAAAACTTCTATATATTTTGCTTGTTCGTTTTAACTTTGTTAGTCATTCCAAACCTTCGAGTTAGTTAAAGCAACCGACAACTACACTCTGAGGCTTGGAACGCGGCCCAGTATATGGCACAACCTTCGAGTAGAGCGCAACTTTTTAACTATCAGAAACGATCGTTAAAAGGTTGACAGCCTTACTTATAAACGCTACTTAAATTTTAAACATTACTTAGCCGCTGATTAGCAAAATTTCTTACTCATAAACGCTACATAACTTTATTCAGTACCTAAGTACTGCTTAAATCAGCTGTCAATTTAAACACCGTCCCACCCACAGACCTAGGATTTTTTCGCTACGCTCAAAAGCCTATGGTCCCACACCTGTTTAAATTTTAAGTAACAAGATGGCGCCCATATTTCTGATCAGCTGATTTAGTTACGAATGAGGTTATTGTTGAGTAGGCACACAAAACTATAGACAAACATACTCTGTTAATAAATCTTAAAAAATATATCAAGTAGAAACATACATTGGATGATGAAATAAATATTATGCGTACTTTTCGAGATCTTAATAAAGAGTACACCGCAGCTATATACCGGACATAAGAATATAAGGACTGTGCCATATTATCTTCCTATTGGACGTAGGTATTAATATGCAACTTGGGAAATAAATAATGCGCTCAATGAGTGGTGTATGGTGTATGTAATGTTATGATAGGAGCCAGCAGAGTGTCCCGTCTATGCACGTCTGTGAAGATATTGCAATTGTATTGGCTTCCAAAATACATAGGGAAGCTACTGCAATTAAAAAACATCTTACCAGCATGCTTTTATGACGAATGTTTTGGAGTCGAAGTATTCTTATTTGGTATTAATGGTCTTATTTAATAGGATGCGAGCCTATTACTATGTACTAGACTACTTAGACCATGATATAAACTCATGATAATACAATCAAACTATTGTGTTGTTTCATCCAATCCTACAAAACGTCCCTCAAGCCGACAAAACGTGAACAGAAGACAAAACACATTCACATAAACTTTCGCCTTTATAATATTAGTGTGATTTAAGGAAGCGTTATAACTTATAAAACAATATAAAAGAAAGGTCGGAAACTTGGATTCATAAAGAAATACGTAGACATAATCGGGCATAGAATTAATTTCGGATGGAAAAAGATAACTTCCAGCGGGACTTGAACCTGTAAGCCCAGAAAACTGTCCTAGTGCTTTTCCAATTATGCTATGGAATTGGTTGCTGGCCAATATAACTCATAGAATATTATTGCACTTTGAATTTAGCATATAGCGAAATAAAAACCGGCTTCAGAAGTCTCCAGTACATATAACAATATGTACGAAAATCAGTACCTACAAAGAAAAGTATTATTTTTACTTATTAATTTCAAGATATTTAGCACTAGATACATGCCATTTAGGTCATTCATAATACCTTTTAGTACAATGTTGTCAGTTTAAAATACGTTCCTCATTATCCATTGCTTAGCTAAACAGGTGCTATGTAGCGTTTATAAGTAAGAAATATTTAAACATTACTTAAACACTGTTTAGTTATCCATTACCAACCAACCAACTACATAGCGATGTTTTTATAAGTAAGGGGGTGAATTTTTACTAACGCTGAACTAACATGACCTTGACATTTCTCGATGAGAGAATTATTGGCACTCTTTGGTATTTTGCAGGTAACGGTAGTTATTGCTTTTCAAACATCATAAAACTTCTATTCTATATATTTTGCTAGTTCCCCGCCAGAAATCGATATTTGAGGTTATAAAACAACCGAGTTGTTCTAAACCTTCGAGTAAGTTAAAGCAACCGACAACTACACTTTGAGGCTTGGAACGCGGCCCAGTATGGGCCTGTTCCATTAACCGCTAAGAACGTAAATTTCGATAATTTTGATCACATCTGCGTCTGTGGTTATGATCACGTGATCGTTTGTAACTGTCATCCCCGTTCCATTTTTGGATAAGAACGCTAAGAATGCCACTAAAACTTGCAACTTCTGTCACTTTTGACATTAGATGTAGCGTTTAAGGCGAAAATAACGCCATGACCCATGTGGAAAACTTTTTGGGAGTGTGATCGTTTTTAGCGTTTTTAGCGAATCTCACTCAAATGAAACGCACCCATATTTGATCTATGATGAGAAATGAGATTGAGAATCTTCCTCCTACCATTCAAACAATAAATGTTTTTTGAAAATAATCAAATTATTTACAGATTTATGTACTACATATTTATTGGCAATGATTCATAGTTTTATACTGCAGCTGCAACTGCTTTTGTTTTGTCCAAAAGAGCACTAAAATCTCGCTCATGTGCTTCCATATCCTGTAAGCGCTGTTAACGATTATAGATTGTGGTATCTTAATTGAGTAAAAATGACTTCAATACTGGAGCAGTACGAACAGGACGCGCAAAGCTCGCAGCGATTGAAACCTGCCGTAGAGCCAATGGTTTCCTCTGGGTATATCAACATGCAATTAGAAGACAACACCCCTATGTTTTCTAAACAGAAGATGAAATTCAACCCTTCAGACTTGATAACTCACGCAGCAGTCTGTAATGACTATTTGGTGCTTGCCATGGCCAATGGGAGACTGTTCAGACTCGATTTAAAGAGACCTGATAATCATGAAGGTATAATACTTCTATATCCATAAATATACTTTATCCATAATATATACAAGTATTAGCGCACACTGTCCACCTGCTGTAGTTTGTTTTAAAAAGTTCCATACAACAATTACATATTTTACGTACCCACACATACACTGTTCAGTTTTCATACAAATGTGATGTGGAGAGTAGAATTTTTTTTCTTTATACCCTTGCTAACATTATAAACTAGATAGCAATAAAATCATCACCTATTAAGTGGGACCCATTAAGCATGGATATTATGCTGAGAGTTTGTTTAAGGTTTTATCTTCATACTATTTCTAACATATTATATCATAAATAATATTAATGAAATTTCTCAGAAATAACAGACTTTTACTGTACATATGTGGTAATGCTTTTAACCTAACATCAAACATTCAATAATGATTTATTTATTGTTACTTAAACATATATTTAGAGAGCACAGAACAATGTTATACAGTAAGTTTTATTATATTGTTACAAGCATAAATTTAACATTTTTCTTTTATTTATTACAGAAATTCACTATTCCAAGTTTGTCCAACCTAGCTCCAAACTTACTGGCATATTCCTTGACCCACTTGGCCATCACCTTCTCATGGCATTCACTGCTAGAACCAAAGAGGGCTATCCTGAGCTGGTGTACCTGAACCGCAAAAGTGTAAAGCTAAAACCTGTGAGCAAATCTCGAAACTATGAGGTTACCGAAGTGGGCTGGAATATGGAGAACACATCAGATACAACGACAGGTCCAATTTTGCTGGGAACTTCCCAAGGACATATTTTGGAGACTGAGGTGGAGGCAGACAGTGATAGAATGTTCACAGCTAGTCAGCAGTATTGGAGACAGGTAAGTTTATTTTGCTCATGGGGGTTTAGACAGCTTTGCCTACCTCTATAAGTAATACTGGCATGACAATGTTGTCTAATCTACAAATAAATATGTAAAGAAATGTAAGTCAAGCTCAATAACCGCAAACTGGAAGCATTACCATAGCTGGCATGGTTTAAAAAGTGTACCAAACAGTGCAACAACATTACCTTGACGCAACTGATAGGATGCAGTCATATGTAAGCATCAAATCAATAAACTAAGCGAATTGAATTTGGAAGATTGTGTGTTTTGTTAATTGTGAACTTGATGAGTCCGAAATCATAGCATTAACTGAATGAGAGTTACACTTCTTTACTTATTTATTCATAGTGTCTAATGGATGGTGCATTCACATTTAGATGTGTCTGAATCAAAAGAGAAACAAAAATTAATAGAGACTGTTAGGTATTGTATCTTCATCTGCCTATTAAATAGGCTGTCACAACAAACAAGTCTACTTTTACTAATTTTTATTGATACACAAAACAGAATACAATCACTAAAATAACACAGTGATATACTCATAGTTTAACATTTACGAGCCAGATTATATCCCTAAATATATATGTATGTACAAATTCAAGCTCAAAATCATTTTATGCATGAACATTGGTACATAAAATGGTTAAGATGTAAATAAACCTTAATTGCTTAACTACATTCAACCCCATTAGGGTGTGCAAAATAAATTGTATCACGTATAATTATATTTTTTGTTATATTTGTTTAATACACATCAGCATAACTAGCAGTAGGTATGTACTTATAACATACAATTAAAAATTAAATGGAAATAATAAAATTTAAGTGGTGTTACCAACATTTACAATCAATTTTGGCAGTAAAAACAACTGCCTAAATCTCTTTTGAAAATGGAAAGGTCAAATATGTCACTACTGCTGTTCCATAATGTATTGTATAAACTACTGAAGGTAGGTAAGAATTTATAACAAATATGTTAATATAAATAACAAATTGAATTAAATTAATTATAAATAAGTCATGGCAGTATAGTTTTATATTTCTATATGCATAGCTGTATACCATTGACGAATTGAAGAAGAAAAGAAATTGTTTAAATGATTAAATTTTTTTTTTTATAATATTGTTTCTCAGCTGATCAGCCATGTAATGAAGGAGATAGCCTACATTAAAATTAATTCTAAATGCTTATTAATTTATTATATTCATACATAGTGAAGGACAAACTATCTGATAGTACTTTTTTTAAATATTTTCCTGTTGTATATTATTAATTATGGTTGTGAGTTCATGTTCCTTATTTGGAGTAAATGTGGATGTCTAGTTAAACTTGGAGTAAATCCAAACTTCCACTTTTAAGAATATTGTGCCAGAAAACTTTTGGTATAAATATTATTTGCACAAATTTTACATTACTGGCGCTTTACAACATTTATTTATTTAGTTTATAAGTTTTAACTATGTACTTTCAATGCTGATAGGCTAGACCTTTACCACTACTTCACCTGATGGTAAGTGATGATATGGTTGTAGATGTTAAGGGTGAATTGGCCGGTCAGTTTCCCATACAAACCTTGTATAGTGATCACTCCCTTATTTGAGGATTTATGTCTAAAACAAAGCATGATATCGAACAATCTCTTTATCTAGGCTTGTATTGTAACATTTTGAATAAGATAATTAACTTGTGTGTTATGAGCTTTTTATTTTTTATTTTTTATTTATTTATTATCCAAACTTACAGCTATCATTACAGGTACTCAACCCAATGCGACAGTGTAGCGATTTATACATTAAACAACATTACATAAAATTCTCAAAGCTACGTTTGTGAATTCACTCAGGTCACAGCTAAATAAATCTATTTCATCCGCAATTTCATTGAGAGTGCGAAATGCTCGCGTAAGAGGCGCCACTCGTAGGAGGTTGGTCCGCGCGTGAGGCAATGCCAACAACCTTGGCAGCCGTCTTCGGCACACGAATCCATCCGGTACGCACAAGTATATCTGCTGTAGAACATCAGCATTGTGTACCCTACCTCGCAGCACATTAAAGATATAAGTAACGAGAGTGCACTCTCTCCTGACCCTTAGTTCATTATATCCTACCATGCCTAGAATAAATAGAGTAGGGTACATCAATGGATAGAATGGATATACTCCATATTTTTTTAAATATAAATACCTTATAAATTTATTTTGTATTTTTTCTACCATTAGAACGTACTTTGTCTCGTGAGGAGACCAGATGACACTATTGCATTCCAATTGGCTCCTGACTAGAGTGTTATATAAAGCAGAGATTGCATTTATATTGGTAAAGCCTTTGGCCATACGCAGGATAAACCCCAAGCTCCCAAATGCTTTTTTGCATATTTTAATAATATGATTCCGAAATAATAATTCCGCGTTAAAGGTTACTCCTAAGTCTTTCACCTCATTGACTCTAACCAACGGCATTCCGTCAATACTATAGTTATATAGAACCGGTTTATGAGAACGCGTAAATGTGATTGATAAACATTTTCCGGCGTTAAATTGCAGACAGTTGTCCTTGCTCCAGGACACTACTCTGTCTATATCCCTTTGTAGTCGCTCGCAGTCTTCTGTATTCTTAATCACTAGCGATAGCTTCAGGTCGTCAGCAAATAACAAGCATTTAGCATCCTGAACTACTTTCGGCAAGTCATTTATCATCAAAATAAATTCCAAGGGTCCCATATTGCTACCCTGGCTTACCCCAGACCTGGTAAAATAAAGCCCCGACCTATATCCCGAATATTCTACATATTGTTTCCTGTCAGTCATGTAGTTAGCAAAAAACTGTAAAAGATTTGGGGTGCACCCAAACCATGCTAGTTTCTTAAGCAATATATCATTATCGACCAAATCAAAGGCTTTTTTAAAGTCAAAATAAGCACTATCCACTTGACCTCCACTATCTATTGTTGGAAGCAGTTCCCCCATGTAACTAAGCAGATTGGTGGTAGTGCTCCTTGCCGGTCTAAACCCGTGCTGAGCATCTGAGAGCTGCGAACTTACCTGTACTGCTATTTTCTTTTGCACTATGGACTCGAATACTTTTGCTGCTGAAGAGAGTACTGCAATAGGTCTATACTCATCTACCTTAATACGCGATCTACCCTTCGGTACCGGTACGACCCTAGTGATCTTCCATCTGTCCGGAAACTTTGCTGTTTGAAGGCATTGGTTGTAAATATGTAGAAGTGGTTTAGCTAGCACTAGTCGACAATCTTTTAAAATGTAGGGCGGGATACCATCTGGACCAATGGACTTCTTCGGCTTGAGTTGCAGAAGAGCATGTTGGACATCTACTAACTGTAAGCTGTCCAGATGGACACGCGCCGCTCCGTTCTCACCGCCTGATTCCGACATCGCTGAGTTCACGTTTAATTGTGCTCGTTTTGTACTATATACTGAATGGAAATATTTAGCAAACTCGCTCGCACCTTGTTCGTTGCTAATAATCTTTCCGTCCTTCAGTAAACTACGAGGACTTCTATTACCTCTTTTGGAGTTAACATAATTCCAAAAAGTCTTTGGGTCCTTTTGCAATTGATTCTGCACATTAAAATTATATTGAGTCTCCGCGGTTAATATTTTATTTTTAACCCTGGTCCTGCACTCAGCGAACGCCTCGTAATCAGTAAATAACCCACTAATTTTATACTTCTTATGAAGTTCCGCTTTTAATTTTAAATCTCGAATTAAGTCAGATGTGTACCACTCAGGGTATATATACTTTGAGCTTACCCGGCTTTGCTTTTTCTGAGGAACACAGTTACCTATAATAGTGTTTATATTATCATAAAAAAAATTCAAGCTCATCTCTAAATCTAAATCGTATATTGGTGTCCAATCTACGTTCGATATCGATGTGTATAGTGACAAAAAATCAGCTTTATAAAAATTATTACGCGAGGCACCTGGTAGTTGCGCATCCATTTGAGTTGTTCCCGAGGTTTCGACGTCAAATGGGAGTGGCCACCGCCGAGGCAAACACACTGACACCTCAAGCGGAGGGTGATAAGGGTCAACCTTCAAAAGTGGTATATTCGCCTCACATACACTCACACTACCACAGTCTTCAAATGTACTTAGTACTAAGTCCAATTGTCTGTCGTCACAATTGCCTATGCTGTTACTCTGAGTGAACCCACAATACGTTTGGAAATATTCAAAGTAATTACAGATTTCTACAGTGCAAGAATATAAATTGAAATCGCCTAGTACAATTATTTCGTTATAGTTCTTACAATATTCTTCAATTACTCTAAACATTGTCATATATTCATTTTCCGCACTCCTAGGCGGGATATAAACGACACATATTAAAAATAAAAATCTATTACGCAAATAAACGCCACCACAAACCAGTTCAAATATATGATTGTCAATGTTTACATCCACCGGTACCTGCATACGTCTCAGCTGATAGCGCGGTGTGGCCACTAAACACACGCCGCCCTGTTTTCGCCCATCTGTACGGTCGCTTCGGATAATTGTGTACCCAGGCGGAATTAATTCTGAATCGTAAATGGAATCGTTACATCCTGTTTCGGTAACGGCGAACAAATCAACGCTAGAAGTTGCAATACTATGAAAAAATTGGTTAGTTTTTGTTCGTAGCCCTCTTACGTTCTGATAAACTATGGAAACGTTAGTAGGTTTCTTTGGATTATTTTGCATGCTGTAGTGGTCTACGAAACCAAATCCACTCACAAAATTCAATATTTACAGGCCAGTTTTCGGATTGGCACAATTTATTGTATTCATTTTCTGGAACACCTATTATAAAAGAAGCATAATCTCTTTCCGTCTTATGTTTTATTTTTTCTACTTTTATTGGTACTCCATCTCCACATATTTTCTTCGTATAGTTTTCCAAATTCTCTATGGTCGTTTCTTTTTGGAGACGCCAGACATGCAAATATTTTTTCCTTGCAGCTCCTTGTATATCTATTGTACCCGTGCAGCCTCCGCGCTTCACCTCGCTGGTAGGGTATCTTTTCTTTTTCCTATTTATAACGGTCCAATTATCTCCAGTTACTGGTTCATTTGCTTTTCTCACAGTATTATCCCGAGCTGCTTCCAACGTTCCATGACTAGTACTTTCTTTTTGAATCATGTTGTGATTTGAAGTGTCAATCACAGTCTCTGGTTTTGTGGCCCTAAGCTGATCCATCGTTGAGTCATCTACCAGCTTTTGATTTTTATTTGCACGCAGTACATTTTTAGACGTTTTCGTAGCCCCACCGTGTTTGGTTGACTCGTCTACCCTCGTTTGGTTTTGAGTTTTATCAAGCTCAAACGTACTCTGCGGTTCTTGAGAAATTTTATTTAAAGGAACTAAGGAATTGTTTACCTTAAAAATCGCTTCGTATTGTTGATTTTTTTCCTTTAACTGCTTAACTTCCGTTTCTAATAAATCAACTTTCGTGACATTTTCTTGAACTGCCGACATTATGTTACGAAGTTCTCGTAACTCAGCTTCCGTGTTACAATATTTATTTAGTAGCAATGAGTACTCCCTTTCTCGGTTATCCAGACGATGATTCATCTCCGAACGAAACTCCTGTAGCTCTTGTAGGATCTTATTTTCGTTGTCCATACTTATGGACAGATCATTCTGAATAAGATTGTGATTTCCGCGCCCAGTATTAACGTAGCTGCATGGTGTAAATGTTTTATTCAGCATGATATATTACCTCGTACTGGCGTATTGGTATTACCTTTTTTAGGTATTACATTCACACATTCTGGACAAATCCAATTGTTCTTGTCTGTCTGCGTGAAAGCCTCGAACTTCTCCGTAGTCAGGTTCAGACACTTAAGATGGTACAGCATTTTACAGCTTTCAGCAGAACACTCCATAAATAATGTATCGTATATCACTGATTTACAACCGTTACATTCTGTAGACATTTTAACTGGTAAAAGCTTAATGCACTCACTACGTAAACACGTCCGTTCGCAACCGAGATCCGTACGACATCCGTATTTTAGCGATAAGACCGCCAATTGTACAACATTACTTAAGTTTATTTTGGTGTACAATAAAGAGTTATCTATCTATCTATGAGCCTCGAAACATTTTCATATTAAGTTTTCGAGGCTCATAACTTTCAACTTAATCATCTTTTTTTTATAATTTCGTTACGATACAAGCCTAGATAATGACGACATCAATCGATATCATGCTTAGTTCTGGACATAAAACCTCAATTGAGAAAGGGATTACCCTGTGACGTTTGTATGGAGCGGCCAGTTCAACTGCAATTTAGCCTAGAATGGGAAGTGGCTCTCAAATATATCTGTGAATATTTTTGAGACCTTTAGGCGCTTGGCAACATTAAGTTGATGGATTTTATCAGCCCAGTGAGAATTTAGAGAATTTTTTATAAATAAATAAGCTTCATAAGCAAAATGACAGCATTCAAAATGTAATCAAAGTTGGCTATACCCAGAATTTACTACCTTAATACATTTATAAAATGATTAATCAAATCTAACTCTTCATTCAAGCAAATATTTTATTCTATGTTTTGGAATACATGTTACTTTAGTAAAATTTCTAACATTGTAGACAAACTGAACTTAAGGTGAATACTGACATCTAAGGTGGGAAATTCAAATTTAAACATTATTTTAGTTTTGTTGCTAAGTTGTCTAACTATTGTACTATATTTGAGAGACAGAGAATATTTGGTAAAATGTCATATATATAAGACTTATTGAATTAATAACAATTTGTCAAAATAATTTTTAATATTTTAGATGACTGTAGGAGTAATTTATACAATCATGTGCATTGGTATTCAAGACAATACAAACAATATCGTTTTAAACTCGTGAATACCATTTTCGCAACCTATCGACAAACGCAATTCCCGCCATGGATGTGAGTTTCCGTTTCCGTTTGAGTACCTTAGTACATTATTTATTCTGGGGTGCGTTCCCGCACGCCTTCGGCCAAGACAAATTTTGGACTAAGCGCGGATATACGCCGTTCCAGCACTCCAATCGAGCTTAATTTGATCCTGGCAAGATTTGATCATACCCGTTCCGGGCGACCAGTCAGAGCTAATTTTGCTCTACTTGGCCAAAATTTTAGGCACGCCTTCGGCCAAGTCAAATTTTGGTCTAAGCGCGGTTATACGCCGTTCCAGCACTCCAATCGAGCTTAATTTGATCCTGGCAAGATTTTATCATACCCGTTCCGGGCGACCTGTCAGAGCTAATTTTGCTCTACTTGGCCAAAATTTTTCTACCTTTTGAATCGGCCAAATCTTGGCTAGCTGTCAAATGTGACAGATTGTACAATAAATAATAAATTGTGTACAAGCTAAGCCAAGGATTAGTGATTTCTATGATTGATTAATAACGTAAATATGATTAATAACGTAATGGGGCTCATTCTAAAACATACAGAAAATATTTGATCACTTAAGAACATCGCTGTCAATTTCATATTGTGACAATAGCGCCAAAAGGTCGTTCTAGGTACCTTGGATCAAATCTAGCTCGACCAATATTTGGCCCGGCCTTACTGGAACGCACCCCTGAGTATGTTAGTTGTAACAAATATTTTTCTTTAAATACTTACCTTTAAAAATGTTGAGATTTTCTCATCAAATCTGTTTTATTTTTATTTCTTTCACAAGCTGCCAAACTATCTGCCTCTTTACGGAACCAAGGAAATTGATGGATTGGTAATTTTAAACACACTGACATAGTTTTTGATCATTTGCGCATGTGTCCTGTAATATTGCTTTATGCAGCATTGTTTTCTATTCTTGCTAAATTAATGTACCTAACAAGTTAAGTATAAAAAAATACCAATGCAGTGTCTAACTCTAGGTCACTTTTTTATGTTATTGTGACGGAACAAGCCCGAGGCCCACCTAATGTTAAGTGGACTAACTTCTGCCTATGACAGACGCATTTCGTCAACGACGAATTGCACTGTGCCCGTCACCCTGAGACGTACAGTTGTTAGGTCTCATGTGCCTGTAATTTTACTAGCTCTCAAGGACAGCTGCCGGTACACACTGTTAGGTGCTTGGCGACAAATTTTCTACTTGAGAGTGGTGCTAGCCAGGCGGGCATTCGCAAAATGCCCTTCTACCATATCTTGCGGTCAAGTCCGTGGCGGGATTCGAACCATGGACCTGCTGCGCGGCAGTCCATAGCCAATGCCACTGAGCCATCACTGTTCTTTATTACATTACCATATAATTTTAAAGCATCTCATATGTATATAACTAGTCTGGCCATAAATACTGTTACATAAAAACTTATCTTTATTCAACTTTTTAATTATATTGAATTTTGTATGCATTTATTAATTTTAAGATTTCTTTCGATTTCGCACCATTTTATATATTTTTTTGTGTTCATTTATCAAATTACAATATTGAGTGAGGTGTTAAAGAAAATAGGATTGCGGTGATCGCCTCGCACAAAGTCGGTATGGAGCCGTCGGGCATACTCCAGACACTTCAAAAGCTTGGTGTCAGCCGTATGTTCGTATATCGTACTATCAACAGATACAACAATACTTTCTCTGTCGAAGACCATAAAAGATCGGGGCGGCTGCGAGCTGATATAACGACAAAGGCTGTTAATACTGTTAAAGCCAGAATTCGTCGAAATCCAATTAGGAGATAAAAAATCTTATCGCCAGAAATGAAGATTCCCGCTAGGACTCTATGCCGTGGTATAAAAAGAAACCAGGGGGCCAAGTCTGCTAATTACATGTTCATATTCAGCATAGATTCATTCAAGACAGAATCGGTAGTCTACTGATCCCATATATATATGATCAATCCAGGCTGGTTTGACGATATTGCCAACAAAAAATATTAAGAATTGAGTAAGGTAATTCAGAAACCAATTTTGCTATTATTTATTATTTCGTTACGTTTTCATATGAAACCGAGATTGAATCAATATTGACTCAATATGAACGATATGAAGTTAGTAGACTACCAAAATTATATAATTTATGCGTTAGGTGGTAGGATTCCTGGCAAGGAAGAGATGAGAGAGATGCATATCGCCATCATGCGCATTAATTTGTGTGCAAACAGCCACCAGTGCAATTTTATCCCGGCATTACAACGCACAATTTCGCATCAAACAACTATTATTGCATTGTTATACCAAGTGTATATGCTTCTGGTTTGCCAGTTTTTCGTTGTATAATTTATTTTATCTCTAAATGTGAATATTAGAATGCCCATACAAAACGACTTTACCAAATTTTTGAAAATACCATTGACCATTGATATATACTAGACGCGACATCTCTAACGAGAATAGTCGACCAGTGCAAGTATGCCAGCCGGCATACTCTCCCCCACACGCAGCTGGGCACTCGTAGAGATTACACGCGCTTTACTATTTTATCATGGCACCAACACGGATAAGTCTCTTTTGTGGAAGTAGACCTTTTTTGCTAGTATAAACTTAGCTTAACATTAATCATAATTTTGTTTTTGGGACGATTCCTTTATTTGCTCGCGCGTGTTGTTCAGGTTTCTGTAAAAACTCACCTCATTACTACGTTACGCCCTAAGCAGAAAAAGTTTTAATAGTTTGGAGAGAAACGCGTCAAAATGAGACGGTTACCACTATTAAAGGTTCACATAGGACCATTTACCCAACAAATTAACGTAATAGTTCTTGCTTGTGAAAGTGAACACACAGTTGTACTTTGTTTGCCTGCTTGGTAAAATCAAGCTACAGTTGTTATTCTAACATAGGTACTTGCTTTCAACATTTTCTTGTTTCTAGATATTCGACATTGGCAAAGGCACAGAAATGCCCATAACTGGTATACAGTTCCACCGCAGCACCCCGAAGAACAGCTCAAACAACAAGTATTTTATCTTCGTGACAACCCGCACGAGACTGTACCAGTTCATTGGTCAAGCGGTCATAACTGATGACAAGCCTTCTCTGCAGTCTGTATTTTATTCATACCTGACGAGACCTGAGACAGACTTTCAAGAAATACAGTCGTCGCTGAAGTACTCCAAACTTCAGTTCTTCTTTGATAAAGATAACACACCGAAAACATTTGCTTGGTTGACTGAACCAGGACTTTTCTATGGCCAGGTATGATAATACAAATATTAATAATGGCATAAATTGGCACAGAAGGACCAATTCAAAACATTATTTTGTCAGACTTAATTTGAACTTGTACTTTATGGCAATATTGGATTATTATTTCTATAATATTCAGTTAAGATCCTTTCCAGTAATGTTCGGGCTTACATAACTGTTTTGCAAATAATTTCTAAATACCTTTTGTACTACTCGAGGTCAATGTATATTGTTAAGGCACAAAATCCTGATTTAATTTCCCCTTGCAGTTAGATCCAACCTCACAGCAGAACTCGAACTCCCTATTCACGCATGGCGAGCTTATTGAATACCCGGCTAACGGTGCCGAAAAAGAAACTGCTCCACTCTCCTTCGTCCTCACAGAATTCCATGCCTTGCTCATGTTCTCTGACCGAGTCAAGGTCGTCTCCTTGCTGAACCACGAGCTGGTCTATGAAGATATCTACACAGAAGCTCATGGAAAGCTCAAAAACATCATTAAGGATATCCAGAAAAGAACTATTTGGGCTATCACAGACAAGTCAGTCTTCCGCTACAAAGTCGTCAGAGAAGAACGAAATCTATGGAAGATTTATTCAGATAAAGAACAGTTCGACTTGGCGAAAGAGTACTGTCACAACAATCCCGCCTTCATAGACATTATTAACGTGAAGCAAGCTGAGTTATTGTTCTCAAAAGGCGAGTACGAACGTAGCGCAGAAATATACGCCGAGACGCAAAGCAGCTTCGAAACCGTATGCCTTAAATTCCTCGAGATAGACCGAAACGATGCCTTGAAAGTGTATCTGTACAAGCGATTAGAAGCTTTAGCGGAAGACGACAAGACTCTAATTTCGATGCTTGTGATATGGATGACTGAGTTGTACCTATCCCAACTAGGTCTTCTCAGGTGCACAGGTCAAGATGATTCTCAGAAGTATCATCAACTGCAGAGCGATTTCGAAATTTTCCTTCTTCATCCAAAAGTCGCCAAATGTATGCAGCATGTGAAATCCGTCATATATGATCTGATGAGCTCACACGGAGACAAGCAGAACCTTATAAAATTAACTATAATTAACGAAGACTTCGAAAATGTCGTCGCTCAGCACATATACAAAGGATCATATTTGGAAGCTCTGAACACGTTGACGAACTTAAAAAAGCCGGAGCTGTTTTATCAGTTTGCTCCAGTTTTGGTGGAAGAAGTTCCAAAGCACACGGTCAACGCTTTGATATCCCAAGGTGCGAGACTGATGCCGTCGAAGCTATTGCCTGCTTTATTGTCTTGTCAGTGTGACGAGGAGCATGTCACTGAGATCACGAGGTACCTGGAGTTCATCACGCAACATTTCAATGTGAAAGATAAAGCGATCCATAACTACTTACTCACTTTGTACGTGGAGCATGACATCGAGTCTCTGATGCGGTACCTTGCAAGGCAGGGTAAGGATCTGCAGATGGTCAACTACGATGTTCACTATGCTTTAAGGTAGTCTTTGTTTTAAAATGCTGATTGGCTAGCCTTCGGCCAATTATCTTACCAGATGTTAACTAATGACGTGGTCGAAGAGGTTTTCAGGCTAACCTAGCACAGACCATTTTGAGAATATCAGCCAGGATAGCTACCAACCTCTAGTAAAGAACATGTCACCAAGCACGTAATGGTGTGTTCCGGCACCTGTCCTTGAGAGCCAATATCTCTAGGCTAGGCGCAACAACGTCTTTGACCACATCATCAATTATCACCAAATGAGACAGTGGTTGAATCAAATCTATAAATAAATACAGGTGTGACAATCTGTTGATCATATACTGTTCAATATACCATATGTTTGCAGACTATGCCGCGAAAAGAACCTTTCTGAAGCATGCGTGGAGCTGTCAGCTCTGCTCGGGCTGTGGGAGTGCGCAGTGGAACTGGCGCTGGAGGTAGACTTGACGCTTGCCAAGACCATCGCAGACCGTCCCGACACCGCCGAGACGCAGCGGCAGCTGTGGCTCACCATCGGTATATTATTGTTGAAATAAAAAACATAAATTGCTGGAAAAAGAACTGAGTACTTTATTTTCTGACGTATTACACAAGGGAGGAACAAGGAGGAGTGAAAAAGTTCACAGATTAAACTATGTCTAGCATAGATCAGATATAATAAGTTTGCGTCTATAAAATAATAGATGGCGCTATGAGTATAAAAATAGCTAACATAAGATTATTAATATTTACTAATATTACAACACGCCTCCTTAAATTTATAATCTTATATCTTTTACATGAAAAATACAAAAGAAACAATAATTTCAAATACACTACATTAACTTTAACACTAATCTATTTTTTAAAAATTTGGTTTTATCTAAACTTTTAGTCAAAAAGTCTGCTAAGTTAAATTTTGTATCAATTTTTACAATATCAATTATCTTATTTTCATAGTTCTCGTTTATATAATGGTATTGTACTTCAATATGTTTTGAATTTTTTGTGAAGTTACCATACTTAGCAATAGCAATGGCACCTGAATTATCCTCGTACATTTTAATTGGTTTACATAACTTAATATCAAATGATTCACATAATAAGTTTCTAACAAAAAGTACTTCTGAGACTGCCTCTGACATAGCTATATATTCTGCAAAAGTTGAACATTTAGTTACAGTATTTTGTTTATGTGTTTTCCAAAAAATTAAGTTTCCAAAAAATCTAATAATAAAACCTGAAGTAGACTTTCGATCAACATTATCTCCTGCATAATCAGAATCTACCATACAATTCAATATTTCGGCATTTGCATTGTCATAGTATGTTAATTTCAAATCCTTAGTTTTATACAGATATTTCAACACTCTCATTGCATATTTAAAATGTGTTTGATTGTAACAACTTTGGTATCTGCTTAAATAGTTTACACTGTAAGCTACATCTGGCCGTGTGCCTGTACTAATATACAATAATTCACCAATAATATTTCTATATTTTATGCTTTCATCAACTACTTGAGATTGCTCTAATTTTAAATTTGTTTCCATCGGAGTATCATATAACTTAGAATATTCTAAATTATATTTTGCAGCCAAAGATTCAATATATTTTGTTTGATTTAGGGTCATTACATGTTTATCATCACTATAATCAATATCTATCCCAATATAACTTTTAATTTTTCCCAAATCCTTCATCGCAAATCTTTTCATCAAACTAGTTTTAATCTCTTCTATTATATTTTTATTTTTACAACAAATCAAAAGGTCATCTACAAATATTAATATATATATTGGATCTTTGTTTGCTCTATTTACATATAGACAGTAATCATAGTTACTTCTAACAAAACTTAATGTTTGAATAAACTTATCAAAACAATCATACCATACTCTAGGACTTTCTTTGAGACCATAGAGAGCCTTTTGCAATTTGAAAACTTTATTGTCTCCAGATTCATAACCTTCTGGTTGATTTATATAAACTTCTGACTTAACATGACCATTTAAAAAAGCTGTCTCTACATCCATTTGTTCAATAAATAAATTATTTTTGCAACTATATGACAATAAAATTTTTAATGTTTGCATTTTACCTACTGGCGAGTAAACATTCTCAATGTATTCCTTTTGTTGGAATCCTCTTACAACTAACCTAGCCTTAAACACATTATTATTTTTCTTTTTATAAATCCACTTAACATCTATAACATTTTTATCTTTCGGTCTATCAACAAGTTGCCAAGTATTATTTTTATATAAACTGTTTATTTCAGAGTTCATAGCTACTTGCCATTGTTTACTATCATTGGAGTTCATCGCCTCCTCAAATGTATTTGGTACATTTGCATCAACATAATTGACATAAATAAAATGAGAAATTGGATTACCATATCTATTAACAGGCACTCTTTTTCTTTTTGGCGTCTCTACAGAATTTTCTCCTCTATCATCTAAACAATCATTTTTAATCAAATCTTTATCATTAGTATTTATCTCACTGGCATCTTCAAGATTTTCATCACATTCATATTCATTTTTAAGCATTTCATTTGACACATTTGAAGTTACATCATTATCTAAATCTTTATTTTCTTCTCTTTGATCATCTAGTTTTTCTAAGCAAATTAATTGAATGTTATCTTCTACTACTTTCACATGTCTAGCGTTAATTATTCTGTTTTTCAATAGAACTCTATAACCATTTTCATTATAACCCACAAGAACTCCTAGTTGGGCTTTATCATCCCATTTACTTTTTCTCAAAACCTCAGGAACTCTGACAAAGACTCTACTTCCATATATTTTTAAATGCTCTACATTAGGTTTAATTCCAAAAAATATCTCAAATGGAGTTTTATTTTCAACAGTATTTGCAATGGTTCTATTCTTTAAATAAGCTGCTGTTTTTATAACCTCTGGCCAATATCTTCTATGAATTTTAGCTTCTCTCATTAAACACCTACCTATGTCCATAGCGGATCTATTGTATCTTTCTGCTACGCCATTTAGTTCATGAACATAGGGTGGACATGGTAACAACTCTATACCCTTTTGTCTAATAAAATCATAAATATCCTTATTTAAGTATTCCTTACCATTATCACACTGTAATTTCTTAACCTTCTTATTGAATTTATTTTCTACTAAGTTCACAAATTCTATAAAGCAACTAGCCGTTTCAGACTTATTTTTAATACAAAATATTCTAGTACATTTACTGTAATCATCAATAAAAGTCAGAAAATATTTCTCCCCGCTATAACCAGTTGTGTTATGCGGCCCGTTTAAATCAGTATGAATCAATTCCAAAATCTCGGTAGTCTTTCTTCTATTATTTTCAAAAGGTACATTACACATTTTACTTTGAATACAATTTGAACATTTCATTTCCGTGTTTTCAATTTTGTCTGGCAAACCATCCACTAATTTATCACTAATTAATTTATTTAAATATTGAAAGTTCACATGGCCAAGTGCCCTGTGCCACTTCTCTTTATGAGTCAATTGAATTGAACTTACATACATATCATTTTTATAACCTTTGGATACATAACTTTTTATACAATACAAATTGTTTATTTTATCAGCAACAACTATTAACTCTCTATATTGATTATATATTTTTGCATTTTCATTTTTGGCAATAATAGTGCAACTCTTAGTTATTTTGGAAAAACTAAGCAAGTTTTGTTTTATACCTTTCACAAAGTATACATTTTTTAAATCAATGTATTTTTTATTATAATAATTTTGAAAATAAACTTTTACTGTACCCACTTTTGTCGCTTGTAATGTTTTGCCATCTGGGAGTTTTACATCCACTGGGTTTTTCAAATCAATGTAATTACAAAAATAACTTTCATTATTGACTATGTGATCCGTACAACCACTGTCTAAAAGCCAATTTATTTCACAATTATTATCATATTCTTCCCTTTTCACAAGCCCGGTTAAGTTATTTATTTCTGAACTGCATACTTGTAATGTCCAGGACTCAGATGAGAAATGTTTGGACGACTCACCTCTGGAAGAACTTTGGCCTCTACCTCTGCTGCGACCTCTATAGAGTCCACCTCGGTTAAAAACTCGTTGGCCACGGTGTCCTCTCTGTGCTCGCTGGCCTCGGTAGCTGTTTAGTCCTTGGTTATTTCTCTGCGCATACCAGCAGTCGTTCTTCATATGGCCCAGCTTCCCACATACAAAGCATTGGGCATTTGTTTTAGTAACAAATGTACTGACATTGTTTTTCTGATTTGGTTCTGAAGAAGTCATATTTTTCTCTTTTATTTTTGACTGTACATAATCAACGGTTCGTTGTTCTTCTGGAATAACATCAAGAAAATCTCCAATATAACTATAGCTCGGTGGCAGGGCTCTAAGTAAATATCTCAACTTCTCGGATTCATCTATCTTTCCTCCAGCCACTTTGAAATCATTTATTGTTTTCTCAAAATCAACAAAGAAGTCTTCTACTGTACTATAATTATTCATTTTTAACTCTTCAATTTTTCCTCTGCATATTATTTGCATGGCTGTAGACTGAGTTAGGTACATCTTGTCAAATTTGTTCAACATTTCAAATGCGGTTTTACATAAACTAATATATTCCAATTGTTTGTCCGATATTGTACTCATAATAATCGTTCTTGCCTTTAAATCCTTCTTTTTCCATTCCGCCTCAACATTTTCATTTTTACTCGGCGCTGGCATCATGGCGGTGGCCGGCTCGTGGCATTCTTTGTACTCTAGTAGGGTAAGTAATCTCAATTTCCAGCTCGAATAGTTGGCTCCATCAAAAATAGGCAACATGATGTCCTCAATTCTTGCCTGCGTGGCCATTTTTATGATAATTACGTTTGATTTTACTGAATTATTAGAATCTTTCTCAATTTTACATAGACACGCGGTATAACCTCACTCACGCATTTTCACTTTCTTGATATTTCACTGATTTTACTTTTATACTGACTGATTTAAAAAACTACGGACATTACTATGAAAACTGGCGAACCACGCTCTGCTACCATGTTGAAATAAAAAACATAAATTGCTGGAAAAAGAACTGAGTACTTTATTTTCTGACGTATTACACAAGGGAGGAACAAGGAGGAGTGAAAAAGTTCACAGATTAAACTATGTCTAGCATAGATCAGATATAATAAGTTTGCGTCTATAAAATAATAGATGGCGCTATGAGTATAAAAATAGCTAACATAAGATTATTAATATTTACTAATATTACAACAATTATATTATAGCATTGAGACGGAACAAGCACGAGACCCACCTGATGTTAAACGGTAACCTGTCCCTCCACAAGTGACGAACTGCACTGCGCTCATCATCCTGAGACGTACAAGTTGTTAAGTCTTATGTCATTTTTATTCATCGCATGGTGGAAGGGCATTTTGCGATTGCCCGCCTGGGTAGCTACCACCCTCAAGTGGTAAATCGCCAAGCACCTAACGGTGTATTGCGGCAGTTGTCCATGAGAGCCAGTACTTCTAAGTTAGCCTGTACAATATTTTCGACCACGTCGTCACTTACCATCAGGTGAGATAGTGGTCAAAGGCCAAACTATCAATAATAAAAAAAAGTGTAAACTATACATTTTATTGTCCAATAAAATACACCCACGGGACTTCCAATTTTTTGACGTCATCAAGGGCACGGAAGACCAGGCTATTTGCTGCAACGTCTAGATTACAATCTGGAGTATGTATATTGTTTTGTTGTAGCGGAGCACGTCATCACCAAAAACCAGGACATCCAAGAGGCCATGAGTTTCCTTGAGGAGTGTCCGCACATCAAGATAGAGGACATCCTCCCTTTCTTCAGCGACGTGGTCACCATCGACCACTTCCGTGCACCCATATGTCAGTCTCTGCAGGTAACAATCGTCATTATTCATAACTTCATTATGATCTTATTTTCATTGTTTAAGACCACGGTGATCGGCGATTCCCTCCTCTCTTAAGGGTCTATATTCAGTGGCAAGAGGTTGTTAAGCCGTATTAACAACTCTTATCAAACCTTTCATCATAATATTATCTTTAAAAGTAACGTTTTTCCCACATAATATGGGGCAAACCTATTGCCATTCACTGGGCACAGTTTCAGGGTTATACAAAATGTTTTCTCTAATACACTGGACGAAACACAAGAACATATTACGAATATGTATAATGTTTACACTTACATACGTCTTGTTATTTCAGATGTTTCAGATCTGTCGCCAAGCACCTAACGGTGAATTCCGGCAGCTGTTCCTTGAGAGCTAATAATTATAGGTTAGCCTGCACAACATCTTCGACCACATCATCACTTACCACCAGGTGAAATAGTGGTCAAAGGCGTTAGCCTTTATAGCGTATCAAGCAAAAAAAAATACAAATGTAAATTTCCATTAAGTGACGACCAATTGTAATTCTCTATAAATATGGTTTATTTTCAGGAGTATAACAACCAAATAGAAGATAAGAAATCAGAAATGGAGGAGGCCACGCGATCTGCTGAATACGTAAGTATTATTTTCCATTTTATTTCCCAATGTAACACATTACTGTAATAGCCGACTCGTCGACTGCTGAACACAGCCTCCCCTATTAAGTGGGTATTTGCCATAATCCCCACGCTTGGCAGGCGGCTTGGGGGTCGCAGTGTAAGATGGCAGTTCTTTGGAAGGTGCTGCTGCCCACCTTCCAGTATTTTTCCCATAGTCGCCTCTTACGACACCCACGGGAAGATATGGGGAGGTGCAATTCTAAGCCGGCACTCCACGGGGGGCAAGCAATGTGACACAATAATTCTTGCTATTTAGGCCAGAGCGCTCATAATGCGGGCGATGCGAGTATCGTGCAAATGAGAAAACACAAATTCATTACAATACTTGGTTTATTCATAATTCAAATATGTATTAATTTGCATGGTGGAAGGGCATTTTGCGATTGCCCGCCTGGCTAGCTACCACCTTCAAGTAGAAAAACTGTCGCCAAGCACCTGTGTTACGGCATCAGTCCTTGAGAGCCAGTGAAATTACAGGCACATGAGACATAACAACTATGTCTCAAGGTGACGGGCGCAGTGCAATTCGTGACTTGTGATGAAATGCATCTGTTATAGGCAGAGGTTAGTCCGCTTAACATCAGGTGGGCCTCGAGCTTGTTCCGTCACAATAACGTAAAAAAAACATTTATTTGTTTTTTTTTTCGAAGTGTATCCATAACTAATATGTAGTTGTAATGTGCAGGTCCGCGGCGAGATCCAGTCGTTCCGCAACCGCAGCGGGCTGGTGTCGGTGCAGGACACGTGCTGCCTGTGCGACATCGCGCTGCTGCTGCGCCCCTTCTATCTGTTCCCCTGCACGCACAAGTTCCACGCAGACTGCCTCATCAACGAAACGTTACCGATACTTGGTGAGTCTCCTCGCTTGTACTCACAGGACTCAATTAACTATGAAACACTTGTCACACTGGATGGGTTCTGAATCCCCGTGTGAACATATCTTCTTCAAGAGTCATAACCACCATTGAACAAAGACCTCTCCATTAGGGAGATCGCAGTGTAAGTCCTTCAGAAGACGCTGCTGCCCACTATGAGCTATTTATCCTTTCGTCGCCTCCCTTCCTTATGACTCCCACAGGAAGGTATGGGGGGGGGGCAATTCTAGACCGCCATACTGCGGGAAGAACTGGAAAATCATTTGCAGTTTATATATATATTGTATAAATATGATCCGACCGTGCGAGCACTCGAACGCATCGGAAAAACAAACTTCAGTCATAGAATACGTGTGTTTTTTTTTATTTAAATTGATTGAAATGATTTCTGTCCATACAGAAAACCTACAGATGCCGTTCAAAGTTATATAAAATGGCCACTGTTTGCCCTGTCCACCTTGCCAGGATCGCTGACTGCTTGTCATAACCGACAAGTGATATTTTCTCAGGTTATGAATATACTTATCTAGCATTAAATCGTTCCTTTTGCACTGATTTTGACAGTATTTAGGTAATCCTAATAGGCGTCTCTGAGTGCGGCAATCAGGCTGACATTCAAAGATAGACTAATGTTAGAGACTAATATTATTATAAAACACACAACTTTCGTCTCTAGCGTGATGGGATCACACATCCCCCAGCTTTACACTCCGTTAAGTGAAGGCAGCCGCCTTAACCGCTCGGCCATTAAGACTGGACAGATGCGAATTTTGTCCCAACCGTCATAAAGTACTGTGTGATTTGACTGAAAGAAGCGCTTTATAAAACACTAGTGGCCTGCCCGACTTCGCACTGGTATTTAGCAAAAACTTTTTTTTTTTGTTAATGTTCTACAGCCTATATTCATCAGGGATAATGTAGGATTCTAATGGTGAATTTTTCAAATTGGTCCATTAGTTTTATGTTTATTCGTTACATACAAAAATACAAATATTTCCTCTTTTTAATTTTTAGTATAGAATTACTTAACTTTGGTAATGATGTCACTATCCTATAAGCATACATCACTTTGACAATTTATTTTTTCTTTATTCAAACGTATGAAAATAAAAAAAACTTGACTGTAGCTACAGTTGACAAAATCCCGCCCAGAGCTTGAGCTTCACCGCATGGTGGAAGGGCATTTTGTGAATGCCCGCCTGGCTAGCGACCACCCTCAAGTAGAAAATCTGTCGCCAAGCACCTAACAGTGTGTTCCGGCAGCAGTCCTTGAGAGCCAGAAAAATTACAGGCTAATGAGACCTAACAACTGGACGTCTCAGTGTGACGGGCACAGTGCAATTCGTCGCTGACGAAATGCGTCTGTTATAGGTAGAGGTTAGTCCACTTAACATCAGGTGGGCCTCGGGCTTGTTCCGTCACAATAACATAAAAAAAAAAACCATTTACCGCAGCGTACGGTTAACTTCCGTTTGTTTGTATACATCACAGAAGATAACAGTTAATGGTGAGCGGTGAGTTTATCGCACTCCCCCAACGGTACCATTATCGTAATACCACAGAATAAAAAGGACGTAATACTTGTATCCCTTACACACAATATTTTATCTACATCGAGTTCTAGATGTGTTCCAGCAGATGTTTCTTAGATCCAGGAGAAATTATAGATTAAGGCTGCGTATCCCTCCAGAGATATGCGAGGTAGATGAGAGGAGTAGGTGTAAAGAAACTACCAATAGAATTGCTTTATTTTCCTAGCCTCAGCGCAGCGATTCTATTGATAGATTTTTTCCTCTGACACCGTCATTACATCAGACATCTTCCTCGCATATCTTTGGTGGATTCGCAGCATTACTCAGTAGCCATCGTTGACTACATCATCATTAACCAATAGAGGAAATTCACTTGACAAGTTTGTACAAAATAATGTCCTCCTTCAGAACACATTTTGATACAAAACATATAGGTAACATTTGTGGTATTCTTCCGCAGCCCCCGCGAAACGCAACAAGTTGACAGACTTGCAGCGGCAGTTGGCAGTGCTGTCTCCCATCGAACTGAACACCGTCACCTCCACAGGTGGGTCAAAATTAGTTAAATGTTTATTTATTATATTTTATCTGTATATGTATATTTATCTATACCCAAAGTTACTTTATTCATAAAATGTTGACCACTATTCTGACATAAAAACTCTTTGCTTAGATTTAAAAGAGTACCGTTCGTTTTAGACGTCGCATATTGATAAACCGTGCGTTTTACTTTATTAAAAAGATACTCGTGCGTTTTACATTGCAATAATGCACAAGTACGTAATGAGATACAATACGATATTGAAATTGGAGAAATAAGAGACCCTTTACGAGCAAATGTGTTATAAAGTTGATTTTTCACGGCCAATTTTTCCGTTAATAAAGCCATTGTCGAAAAACAGATCTTCTGTTATTTTGACAGCTATTTTGTATGGGAGTAGAGAATTTTGCGAATGCTCTTATCTGTCGCCAAGTACCTAATGGTGTGTTAGAAGATGCCCTTAGGAACCAGTTCAAGTTGGTAATATCTTCAGCCTCATCATTACTTACCAACAGGTGACATGAAGATCAAAATCTAGCAGCAAAAATCAACATTTAAGCAAAGATATAAGTTAATACCATAGCAAATAACCTTGAAGCATACATACTTAACGTCACCTCTGTTTCTGGGAGGGGTAGGCAGTGGAGATGTTTGTTGGATTAGATAAACTTGGAGTTCCTTTCACCTATTCCTAATCTCTATAAATACCTAATCCATTGAATCTACTCAACATAACTGTATCAGCCAGATCGTCCACTGCTGAACACAGCCTCCCCTATAAAAGGGGTATTTGCCATAATCCCCACGCTTGGTAGGCGGCTTGGGGATCGCTGTGTAGGATGGCAATTTTGTTAGATGGCGCTGCTGTCCGCCTTCCAGTATTTTTCTCTTAGTCGCCTCTTACGACACCCACGGGATGATATGGGGAGGTGCAATTCTAACCCGACACCCCACGGGGAACATAACTATTCAGAATAAATTTAAATAAAACAGTGACAATCACGAGTATAGCACTAGGAATAAAGATAAAATAGCGGTGCCAGATTTTAGATTAGCAAAGACAAACAAAAGATTCTTCTTAGGTAATTGTGTGCGGTTTTATAATAAAGTATCTAAACATTATTATTACAACGTTCACAGAAGGAAAATTCGAGTTGCATGTGAAAAACATTTTGATTAAGAAATGCTACTACACAGTTTGTGATTACTTATAGCTCAATTTTTTTATCAAGACTTGGCATGACACTCATTAAAAATTGTATTTGTGATAAGGGCGTCGTAGACTCCTAAATTGAATAAATTATTTTGACTCTCAAAGTCAAAGTCAAAATCATTTATTCAATTTAGGCGTCTAGGACGCTCTTATGAAGGTCATTTACAAATTTTAGTATTGAAATATTCTACATTGTACTGCCACGTTCAGCAAATAAATTGTATAGAGCCACTGCGAGAAGAACGGGCAAGAAACTCGGGGCCATTCTTTTAAACATTCTTTAACAATGTGTTACATACATACTATATAATAGAGTTATTACAATATTTGTTTAAATTATGTAGGTGACAGGCAATAGCTTGGCGGAGGCGGAATTGTCCAGGCATTTTTGTCGTTTATGTAATCAGAAACTGTGTAGTAGGATTTTTTAATCAATATGTTTTTCACATGCAACTTGAATTTCCCTTCTGTGAGCGTTGTAATATGTTTGGGAACTTTATTATAAAACCGCACACAATTACCTAAGAAGGACCTTTTATTTGTCTTTGCTAATCTAAAACCTGGCACCGCTATTTTATCTTTATTCCTAGTATTGTAATCGTGATTGTCACTGTTTAATTTAAATTTACTCAAATTTTTACGAACATACATAATATTTTCAAATATATACAGACTTGGTAAAGTTAAAATATCAATTTCTTTAAAAAGATCCCTCACAGATTCCCTAGGACCCATTTTATATATGGCTCGAATTGCACGCTTTTGTATGATAAAGATTGTCTCTATCTCAGCAGCAGTTCCCCACAGCAATACGCCATACGACATAATACTGTGGAAGTACGCTAAATAAACTAGGCGAGCAGTAGCTACGTCTGTTAACTGTCTTATCCTAAGAACTGCAAATGCAGCAGAACTAAGTCTTCCGGAGAGATCATTTATATGTGGATCCCATTGTAAAGTGGAATCCATTTTGATTCCCAGGAAGACTGTCGCTTTGTCAATAGGGAGTTTATCTGGGCCAAGCTTTATGTTTGGTTCAACATAAGGAACATTTGGTAAAGAAAACTTTAAACATTTCGTCTTTTTTGAATTTAGGAGAAGATTATTAGCGGCGAACCATTTACAAATCTTAGATAATACATTATTTACATGCGTCAGTTCACTGTCTTTCCTATCTACTTTAAAAATCAGAGAGGTATCATCTGCGAATAAAACAATATCGCAGAAATCTTTGACCATGCAAGGCAGATCATTAATATATGTTAGAAACAGAAAAGGTCCCAAAATTGATCCCTGTGGTACTCCCATTTTTACCAATGACCCGGAAGAAGTATTGCCACTTATTCCAACCCTCTGTAGCCTGTCTGACAGATATGACTCTATAAGATTCAGAGCTTTTCCACGAATACCATAGTGGGAAAGTTTACGAATCAGAGTGCAGTGCTCTACACAGTCGAATGCCTTGGAAAGATCACAAAATACGCCAATAGCATCATGTGAACTCTCCCAGGCTTCCAGTATATGCGACATCAATTGAACACCTGCATCTGTTGTGGATTTGCTCTTGGTGAAACCAAACTGATTCTCATTTAATGAATTATGCTTGTTAAAATGGGATAGTAGTTGTTTGAGCATAATTTTTTCGAATACTTTACTCAGAACAGGTAAGATGGAAATAGGTCTATAATTGCAAGGGTCAGATGTAGACCCCGACTTTAAAATTGGAGTGATTTTACTTTGTTTCATTAAATCGGGGAAGTTTCCACTATCGACAAAAAGATTGAATATTGTTTCTAAATATGGTGCAATAATGTAAATTATAGACTCTACCACTTTTACCGACATACCCCACAAGTCTTCAGTACTCTTTATGTTTAAATTTTTAAATGTTTTTATAATTTCAAATCTTGTGGTGTGTCTGAAAGAAAAGTCCGGTGATTTGCTTGGAAAATTATGTTTTAACAGAGTTTCTGCTACATTGGGACAAGAGTCCAATGACTTAGTGGCTTCAAGGGACAAGGTAGAAAAGAAAATTTTCAAATATATTCGCCACTTGTATTGAATCAGAGATTTGATTTTTATCAATAGTTAAGACATATGTTGAATCTCTATGTTTATTTTTACCAGTTTCACTATTTATAGTCTTCCAAATGGTTTTTATTTTATTTTTAGACTTGCTAATTTTGTTTCTAATAAAAAGAGATTTAGCACATAAGCAAACAGACTTGAACATTTTTGAATACTTCCTAACATAATCATGAAACTGTTTGCAAGATGTTCAATTTTTCCTGCGATACAAATAATAAAACAAATAATCTCTACTTTTTCGAATACCTGTTGTTGCCCAATCACCGAACTTCAACTTTCCATCTATTTGTTTTTTTATTTTTGGACATACTTTTTGAAACTCAGTGTTTACTAAAGAAAATAAGCTATTATAAATGTCACTCGGGTCACTATGAGAAAAACTTGTAATGCCAAGCTTAGCTTCTATGTTAGTACTGAGTATTTCCAGCCTACTAGTTGTTAATGGTCTATGTTCAATTTCATACCTCTCTGTTTTTCTGATTCCATCAAATTTTATCGCTAGGCCCTCATGATCAGATCTAACACCCTTCATTATTGACTTTTCTTTAGTCTTACAGTTTGAGTATATATTGTCTATACAGGTAGCTGAAGTGTCTGATATCCTAGTGGGCTCACAGAATAGAAATTTCAAATTAAATGACTTAAACAATGAAATAAGATCAGTCTTATTTTTAGTATTTAATAAAATGTCTATATTAAAATCACCACATACAAATATGGGTTTATTGCATTTTGAAATTTTCTGTAGTATATTTTCCAAAGTGGATAAAAATTCTGTAAAATTTTGAGCACGACCTTCATCTGTTGGTGGTCGATATACGCACAACACGAGATGCCTGTCCACCTCCACACAAGCAACCTCACAGACACGTTCGACAGAACATCTGACCAGGTCACGGCGATCTTTAAATTTTAAATTATTTTTTACAAGTATAATACACCCTCCTCCTTCTGCAGATGATCTGTTAAACGCACTACCCACACTAAAATTCTTAACATTAAATAACATTTTATCTGCTCTAAGCCAAGTTTCAGTGAAACATAATATGTCAAATGGATATTTATCTAAGAATATTTCAATTTCAAGTATTTTGCCAGGGAAGCGATTTATATTTTGGTAGTATAGTGCTATGTCAGAACACTTCCCTGTTGTCTCTCTTAAGAGTTTAAACTGTTTGACTGAACATTAGTACATGTACTAAAATCTGTAGCGTCAAAACTAGACTTAGTTATATTTCCTATAACCGACTCAATATTATAAGCTACCAAAGTAGCAATTAAATTTTTATATTTCTTAGGTAGGTACATCCTATCCTGAGTCAATATAAAGTGAGTAATAAATTTATTACAGTCAAAAAATAAAAGTTTGTCTCCATGACGACATGTCATATTATATAAAATTGTATTTAATGAGTGAATATGCTCATTCTGGCTTTGAGTCAGTGCATCTGAATAGGGAAATGCACATAACATGATTTGATACGCATCAAGATTTAACAATGAAGTTAGGTATACTTGCTATTAACTGTTTCCTGTCAATACCCAAACTTTGGCCTAAGTACACAATAACTATGGTATTATTATCAATTTCAGAAGCCATAATTTTCTCCTCAATCTGTGCATAAGAAGCACCAGGCATGCAGTAATTTTTAACCGAGCAGTTTAGTGAATTACCAAGTAACGAACCAAAATTTTTGCCTATTGCATCTGAAAAAACCAAAACTTTGGTTACCATATCCTGGTTAGTGGTGATACCCTGATTCTCCCTCCGCACTGCTTCAGTGCATGTTTTGTTTAATGGCTAAGCTATTGTTGGTATTGAATGGGGCTCTCTGGTTGCTTGCGGCTGACTATGAGACCTTGAGCATGCACACTCAATATTTCTCACACTCTCCACATTGGTGGTCACAAGATCCATTAAACTTATAGCTTCCTTGTAGTGATCACTAAGATGGTTTTGAGCTGATAAGTAGCTAGAGAAAATATTTTGCAATAATTTCTCTTTTTCTAGCAGCTCAGAGCGAAGACTCAGAGTATCATCATCATACAGTTGCTTAGTAATTTCTAATTCATCTCTACAGCGTGAAGTTCACAAAAAGAGACAGACGGGATGTTAGCAATTCTAGGTTAGCCTGAACAACACCTTCGACCACATCAGGGATAAAAAAAGGCTTTACTAGTTAATATTACAAACTTTTGTTATGACTTTCTGTATCTTATTTATTCTGTATTTTATCTGTCGCTAAGCACCTAATGGTGTGTTCCGGCAGCTGTCCTTGAGAGCCAGTACTTCTAGGTTAGCCTAAACAACATCTTTGACCACATCATCACTTACAATCAGGTGAGATAGTGGTCAAAGGCTAACTTATCAGGAATAAAAATAAAAAAAAAACACTTTCTAGTTCTGCTATTTTCAAGTTGTGTTTTATATGCCTAATAGAATAAGAGTCTTGTAAACTTTGTCGATTGTATTATTATCTATGTAAGTATCTATTCTACTTAAATTGATATACATCAACCAAATTAAACTTATTTATATCTATATTAATGAGAAATAATAATCGTTCCATAAGTAAAAACTATTTGACTCTAGTGTGCCCTACCAAAACTATATAAAATGATATAAGCATTTACTGTATCTCATCCATAAGTCATAACCAAACTGGTCTGTTTTAGTTGTAAGTCAAAGTCATTGTTCTTGTTTTCATAACACTGTAGCACGTCCATTTTTTTTTTTTTTTTTTTATTCCTGATAGGTTTGCCTTTGACCACATCTCACCTGATGGTAAGTGATGATGTGAAATATGAAGTTCTACTTGAGGGTGGTAGCTAGCCAGGCGGGCATTCGCAAATTGCCCTACCATCATGCTATAACGACTGCCATCCTAAGATAACAACCGGGACCGACGGCTTAACGTGCCCTCCGAAGCACGGAAGCGCTTAGTAGTAATGTCACTAGCGGTCACCCATCCAACTCATGACCGCGCGCGACGTTGCTTAACTTTAAGATAATGAATAGATTCAGGCGTTACTTTGCAGAAATCCATATTTAATAATAACAAATATTTTAAAATATTTTACGAAAACATCAATTTAATATTTTAATAAAACACTTAACAATATAAAAATATATCTAGTGTCAATTCCGCCCAATTTTCCTGCTAAGCCGACGTGACGTCACAAACGCCACGTAGCCAAACCGGAAAAACCTTCGACGCGTTTCGCTTCTACACGATCGCTAGCAGGAAAATTTGGCGGAATTGTCACTAGATATATTTTTAAGTGTTTTATTAAAATATTAATTTGATGTTTTCGTAAAATATTTTAAAATATTTGTTATTATTGCTTAACTTTGCTGATCGGTTAAGAACAGCTAAGTAAACTTCGCTACGAGCGCTTCAAAATTCAGGCTCTACAGGCCTCAAGCTGTGCTACAATAATGACTTGTGAACTCATGAAAAATTCTTATTTATTTATTAACCTTATTAACTTTACAATTAGGGTTACCACTTCGCGAGGGTCTGCGCGGCGAGATCGACGACATCGTAGCCGCCGAGTGCGTCTTCTGTGGAGAACACATGATCAACTGCATCGACCGGCCATTCATACCCGACGCAGATTGGGACCGGCTTATGAAGGAATGGGAGTGAGACAGATATAGACATTGACTGATTGACAGGATACAACAACAGACTTTGTTATTTACGCTCTTGTTCTGTGCTGTATGTGGCGAACATCTGCACCTGCAGCGAAGCTTGCTTAGTTGTTCTTACACGATCAATAAGTTAAGCAACGTCCGCTGCGATCATGTCTTGTATGGGTAACGCTAGTGACATTACTACTGAGCGTGCACGTGCTACGGAAGGCATGTTAAGCATCCGCATCGGTCCGGGCTGTTGTTTTACTGGTAGGAAATATACTAGTTGGTTGAATTCTCTTTCACTCCACACAATTTGTTTGAAAACGCAGGTGCATTTTTTGGATTTTAGTTGACTGTTTTATGCGAAAACTTTAATTGAAACCTTGAACTTATGTCTAGGTCTTAGATTTAACTACCCGCAAAACCGAATAGCTCTTGTAACGTTCCTTTAAGTATAGGAAAAAAACACTGCTGCAGGTGGATAGATCACGGGAGCAGAAGTCAGCAGCGTACAGGACAAAAAGCGTGGCAGTAAATGTTTATATCTGGTGCAAGGATCCTTGGTTCACGTCTAGGTCAACATGTCAGTGTTTTCAATCAGCTTGGTACCGACTTCAACTAGTTATTTCATACTTTTCAGTGTTTGATTTAGGTTCCATTGTAGGATGTGAGATAATGCGCTCGTAGATAAATAACGATGAATAATATGATGTAGTAGAACTCCAATTATCCGAATTAATGGTGACCGGGACCCATTCGGATAATCAAATATTCGGATAATCGGATTTTAAAAAAAAAAATTGCCATTGGAGAGAATAAAAGCTACGTTTTGATATTGCACTATTTTTTTATTGAATTAAATGAAAGAAACATGAAATTTTCACATGTTTTAAATATAAATAAAATGTACTTATGTACAAGTTTAGAAATAAAAATCATTGTTTTTTAAACATCTCCGTCAATGTAAGCTGTTTTGCGGTCTTCAACCGTTTTCGGGCAGCCAGGTCACGCATTCGCTTGACGGTGAGCAGTTGCAAGTGGTCACACTCGGGCTGACGCTCCATCCACTTCAAAGCAGTCTCGAGGCCGGCAAATGCTTCACTAGCTGATGGTCCAGCGTCTACTTCAACATCAGCAGAAAGTTCTTCTTCCACTTCCACTTCAACATCTTCTCGCACACTTACAACAATTTCATCGTCATTGAGAATTTGAAAACCAGGGTCAGACGTGTCACAAGCCATCCACTCTCCTACATCTTCAGCACTTACTTCTGTACAACCAGGAATTTTTACAATCATTTTTCTTATTTCCTCTAGTGACAACGCATCTTTATCATCATCATCCACTCCATATTCTTGTTTCTCATTTTCTTCAGATTCTTTTTTTTTGTTCTTCTCAGACTGTAGGCCTTTCAGTTTATTCCACGCACGTCTTAGCGTCACTGCCGTAACCAAACTCCAAGCTTCCGCTACCATGTAACAGCAGTCCTTTAAATTTATTTTGCTATGATTTGCCAAAACCAATTCTTCATCTTCAGCACCTTCGATCAGCAGTTTTCTCAGCAGTTGCCTTCTGTAATAGCGCACTTAGACTTTTTTTGGACAATATTTGCTGATTCGGATAATCGGCGATTCGGATAGTCGGAATTCGGATAATTGGAGTTCTACTTAAATACCAGCACGTTTCTATTAATTATCTTTCATGTATTAAGCACGCACTTCCTAAGTACTGATTGTTTTAGTATGTATATATTTTGCATGGTGGTAGGGCATTTTGCGAATGCCCGCCTGGCTAGCTACCACCCTCAAGTAGAAAATCTGTCGCCAAGCACGTAACGGTGTGTTCCGGCAGCTGTCCTTGAGAGCCAGTAATACTAGGTTAGCCTGAACAACATCTTCGACCACATCATCACTTACCATCAGGTGAGATAGAGGTCAAAGGCTAACCTATCAAACATAAAAAAAAAATAAAAAAAATATAAGAATTCCTAAAGTAGCAACCAAGATTCACCGTTTATTTTTAAATATGTTGTATAGTACTAGAACGGTGAAACGATCAAGCTGCCTACCTGTTCTTTAGCCCCTGCCCATAACAGATTGGTCAGATCATGGCAGTGTTGTTGTACGCTGTTGTTACTTTGTGACCTAAGACTCATTTCTTCTCGTGTGCCGGTAAATCCACATCTCTGCAAGAGATATTTTCGCTGCGTCTGTCCAGAGAAGCGTTTTAATAACTCATAATATACCTAATATAAAATATAGTATAAATATATAGATTTATATCCTCCTTTGTTTATAACATAATAAGATCTGTATAGGAAAATTGTATGTTTAAAAATAAGATGGCGGGTAGAGTGGCAGCCATCTTGGAAATTGTGGTTGATTAGTGCAGTTGTCGAAAAATTTGAGGGTAGTGTACATAAATAACTTGTATCACGTGACACTACTGCTAGGCATTTACAGTGCTATAGGAATTTCATATCTCCCGTAGATGAGGTAAACTTTATAATTAAAGATAATTTATAGATCATTTTGTATATTGAAGACTGTTTGTATATTATAATCAATTTGTTATATAATTTGCTACATATAATTATGTGATATATAGAGAATATATTTAGTGGCATTGTTTATTTCGTTAGTATAAATACACTGTTGATATCAAATATAATTGTTTGCTTATTTTAATTCGTTCCCTAGTTTTGTTTAATAATTTGCTGAATAATTAAGATTTTTACGTTACAAGTGTAATTAAGAGTAAACTTTGCAATTGTATACTATAGAGATATTTTTAAGGAAACTTGTTTCTGACTCTTCTTGGCCTTAGAGAATATTATCAAAATTATCATGTAATGTTTTTACTGCTACAAGATAAATATATTATGCTAAGACTGAAGTAAAGCTATTTGTCAGCGTAAATATGCATTACAATCTGTGACCATTGTCCACCTACTTATATATTTTTTTGATCTGGATATACCAAGGTGCCCGTGGGGTGCCGGGCTTGAAAATCACCTCTCCACCTCTGCCCGTGGAAGCCGTAGGAGGCGACTAAGGATTTTAAAAACACTGGAAGTGGGCCGCAGTGCCTTCTGAGAATTTTCTATTTTTCACTACGATCTTCAAGCCCCCTGCAAAGCGTGGGGATTATGGCAAATCCCCTCTTGATGGGGGTGGCTTTGATCAGCAGTGGACAATTCGGCTATTTTAAAACTGTCATGATACGTATTGGTGACTAATGTCATGCAGAAAAAAAAATCAAACGATGTTAGAAAAATATAGTTATAAAACGAAATGGCGGGAATCTAGGGCACGTTAAGCCGTCGGTCCCATTTGGAGTCTTTGTATGGCAGTCGTTATAGCATGGTGGTAGGGCATGTAGCGAATGCCCGACTGGCTAGCTACCACCCTCAAGTAGAAAATATTTCGCCAAGCACCTGTGTGTTCGGGCAGCTTTCCTTGAGACCCAGTAAATTCTAGGTTAGTCTGAATAACATCTTCGACCACATCATCACTTACCATCAGGTGAGATAGTGGTGAAAGGCTAACCAATCAGGAATAAATAAAAAAAATGCAATATTTAGTGCAATTATGAATACAAACACAAAATTAGGTGCTAAATAAACTTGAAATGAAATGAAGTTTATTCCAGCACTACACAACACTACAATAGCTTCAACTGAAGCACAATTAAATACATATGTAATTGTTAATACAGCAATTGCAATGTTGCGCGATGCTAGGAACGAGTCCCGTCTCAGCATGTGCCAGGTTCAAAACTGAACCTAAGCGCTGGTTTTCAGACGCCACTCCCGACCAACATCACGAACGTGCATGACATTAAATAACTTCGATGTTACGTGTCATTATTAGTGTGTTAGCTGACGTTACAGTCTCCAGCTGAGTCAATCCTTCACTTTGCTCAGTAGTCTGAAAAAGAATCACTCGCCGCGCTAGTGATTTGGTTCTAAGACTACTTCGCTAGCTCGCGACTTCAAGGCGACTGCTGCTTATCCGTTTGTAGTGTGGTACTAGTTACTAGGCTATTCTTATCGATAATACCAAGATGTACCTCCAAATTATTAAATGAAAGCGATTATTTAAAACCCCTGGATAAATCGATATTTTTCCCTAAAGCTACAAATGCTGATGTATTTGAAATTGTAAAAAAAAAAAAATCTCCATAAAGCTCCAGGTGTCGATGGGATTAGAGCCTGTGACGTATTATGTTTATCAGATCGAATAATTAGTGCAATCACTAATTTGATAAATGCTAGTATCACGACGGGACGATACCCGAAAGAGCTTAAGACTGGAATTGTAAGACCTATACATAAAGGTGGCAGTACACAAGACTACTCGAAATATCGCCCTATCACGATTCTTCCAGTTTTAGATAAAATAGTTGAAAAATATGTATCAAAAATCGTCCACAATTTTTATACAAGCCATAAAGTGTTGTGCAATCAGCAATATGGGTTCCAATCAAATAAAAGCACCTCACTGCTGTTGTCTCGCTTTACAGATGATATTAACAAATACTTAGATGATAAAAAACACGTACTCTTATTATTTATTGATTATAAAAAAGCATTTGACACCCTTAGGCATGACATATTAATGAAACGATTAGATAGCAGCGGTATAAGAGGCAAACTATTGAAGTGGTGCGAGGACTATCTCCGCGACCGCAGCTATCAAGTAAGGATTGGCACGGCGTACAGTGACAGTGTTACAATCACAGAAGGGACCGTACAAGGATCCGTATTAGGCCCACTCCACTACTTAACTTACGTAAATGACCTAAACAACGTAATCAAACACTGTACTGTATACCAGTTTGCGGATGATACCTGTTTGATAGCTGCGAACCGCGATATATCTGTTGCACAAAGTGAAATCCAAAAGGACTTTACTGCCATATGCAAATGGTCACATGATGCGGGGTTAGTCCTCAATGCCGATAAGACTAAACTTGTACATGTCCATTCAAGCCACAACTCGAACGCTTCTAAAGAAGGTGTAAAAGTATTAGCCCACAGTCATGACTGTTTGCATAATAGTTATGCCCCTTGTACTGCTAGTTGCCAAATATTAGAACAAGTAACTGAACTTACATACCTGGGTCTTGTCATTGATGACAGGTTTAACTGGGCGAAACATATCGACAGGACTTGTAATAGATTGCGAGCTGTTATGGCCAAATTTTATATTATAAAAAATAGAGTGCCGTTTGACATTCTCTTAACAATGTACAAAGCCTTAGCAGAAAATATAATTTTATATGGCCTTAGCCGCTATGGACGTACATATAAAACATATCTAGACCAAATTTATAATTTACAATATAGGCTTTTGAAACTAATAGTACCAATTAAAATTAAAGGTAAATATAAGGATGATCCTGAGGGACTCTTTACGTATTGTGGCGTAATACCCGTCCATAAAAAGGTAGAATTTATCTTGTTATTAGAGCAATACTTCCGTTATGAAATCCAAATTCCAATCACTCATCATATTGTTACAAGAAGTATTACCAACAAACTTCTTAACATACCAAAATTCAAAAACTTCTACGGCAAACGAACTACCCAGTATATTATCCCGAAACTTATAAACAAACTGCCTGCCGAAATAAAAAATAAAATAACAATATCCAATATTAATATTGTCCTAAAAAAATATTATCTAAACAAATAAAAAAAAAAAAAATATTATCATGAATTTAAAATAACCGCTTACATAATTCTTGGAGCTCCCTATATAACTGTACCGGTTGTGATCGCGCGCACACAATCATATCTGTAACACTATTGCTTACGAGAGGGGATGGATAGCAAAACCAGAATGTCACTCAACATATCTACCTACATTTATTTTGTTGTTGTTTTAACTGAACGTTTTTATGCGCGTGGCCGACGCGACGATGTGCTTTTACTCGCATGGTAATTACTTACTAGAATAGATATAGTTATATATATATATTGTTATCCTGATGACATCTCGAGAGCGCTACTGTCTAGACAAATCTAACTTAGATTTTAAGACGGTATTGATTAACCTGGATGTAATTATGTGTACGATAATATAAATAAATAAAAAAAAATAAAAAATAAAAAAATATTGCTTCCAGTGAAAATATTGTCTAACTAGAACGGTAATTGAACTCCATACTTCATTTTGAACTCATGAATGAACATTGTTTTCAGATAAATTGTGTATGATTGGCTTGGAGACTAAACGGAAGCGTAAATATACCTCCTAAGATGCATTTTTTTTTTATTGGAAGGCAGTAGTTCCTTATTAGGCGCTGCTGCCCTCTTTACAGTATTTTACCTTTAGTCGCCTCTTACGAAACCTACGGAAGAGAAAGGGAATTACAGCCCAGCACCCTACGCGTGCCGTTTGTTTTAAATTAATTCTTATATTTAATATTATTTTTTATCAAGTAGCTACTTAGATACGTAAAACAAAAGTGCAAATTCGGTGTTTCATTTGAGTCAATAGATAAAATTAGGCTACGACATTGCGTTTTTTAATTTTTTTGCAGTGTTAGAATTATCTATTTGAAATGTTGATGTTGAAAACGTATTACTTTTCCTCACTCTTTTGAATATCAAAACAATGTCCCTATGGATTGAGGAGCCATTCCAGATTTTAAAAGGAAACACCTTGATCTTGCAGATGTACGTGGGCGACGGTGATCACTTACCACCAGGTGAGCCGCCTGCTCGTTTGCCATAAAAAAAACCTTATTTAGTATCATAGCTAAATATTTTGTAGTACAAATTGTAGAATTTATCCTACAAAATATTTAGCTTTTTATAAGGGTGTTTCCTTTTTAAACCTGCAGTGGCTCCTCAATCGATACGGACATACATAACACCCCTTTTCCGGAGTGACGAAAACTCATTTTCGTTATAGCTCTACCATATGTCTTCCTCATTGTTCCACCCAATGAAACCCTTATCCAATCAGCCATTGTGACTTTTCAATAAAACAAAAAGAATAGCCGATTCATTTTAATTTATTGATAAAATCGTGTTATCAAGTAATGATAAACAATAAATTATACTTTAAATATAAGGATTTAAATTAAAGGAGACCACTTCAAAGCGCAAAGGACAACATATTCCTTTACATTGCTTTAATATTAAAAACATAAAATGTACAAACATAAACAATGTGAACACGTGTTAACGCACAAACACAAAGAGCGAGGAAGGAGCCTCCGCTGGTGGCCCCGTGCACAGGTTACAATACAATACTGTGTATCTAATAATGACACTTTTCACTAACACCATTCTCTTTATTGACTAGCAGCACCGTCCACTTCCATGGTTTTGTCACCTTTATCGTCTACTTGCATCACTTCTACCTTTCCACCCGTCTCCGCTTCCACTGGTTTATTGCTATCTTTGGACGCCTCAACTGTATTACTATCTTTAGCTGCTTCCTTATTATCTTTGCTCTTATCGCGTTTCTTAACTACTTTTTTCTTAGGACTGGGCTTATTTTCTTCCTCTTGCTTTTGTTGATCTGTTGTCTGCTCCGGTTTGGTTTCTTCAGTTCTTGTGTCAGTCTCGGAGGTTTGGGCCTGTGCACTGTCTGAAGGTACAGGTTCCATTTTCTGTTCTTGTGTTTGTTCTTGCGGTTTCGGGGTCGCTTCTCGCTTCTCCTCTTCTATGACTGATTCTTTGGGCGGCTGCGGTTCGCCCAATCGCTCCTGTTGTGAGTCGTCCAGCTGGGGAGCTACATCTCCATTTGCCGCAACGTGTTCGGGTTCAGAATTCTCTTTCATCTCGACGTCTAGCGCTTGCGAAGCTTTAGCAGCATTCGCACTCGCGTCGTTGCTCTCCGCTTTGGCTTCCAAAACCGCGATACATTTTTGAATACACCTGATAGCCTCCTTTCTCGCCAGCCGGATGTTCTCCTTGCCCTCAGTTTCGATATTGTCCAATTTGATGAGATTCCTCGTGAGCATCTCATCCAGGAAAATGTATCTCTTATCTTTTTTGGTTCCTTTAAAGTTTTCGACCTCGGTCATGAGATTGAGGACGTCGGTCTGAATGCTGAGGATTTGCGTGATGGGGTCATTTGAAGAGGGCTGAGGGCGCGGCGGGGGGGTCTGTTCGCGCTGAGGGGAGGGCTGCTTCGGAGGGGGAGGCTTGTGCTGCTGGCGGGGCGGGGCTTGCTCGTGGTGTACGGGGACCTTGACAAAAGGCTCCTCTTGCGGGTGCTGCTGCTGCGGCGGCGGCTTCGGGGAGTGCGAGCGTTGTGGGGAGGGGGCGCGCGCGAACGCGCTCTGCGGGTAAGCCTTCTGCTGCGTGAAGGGCTGGGGGCCCTGCCGGAAGCCCTTGTTGAAGGGCGTCCCGAACGCGCGCGTGAAGTTGGGCGGATGGTGGAACGCGGCCGGGCCGTCGTCTGCGAAGTACTGTTCCCGGTCGACGTGCGGTGGCGAGTGGTGCTGCGGCTGGTACGCCGGCTTCGTATCGCCGAAGTGCGTGCCGTGGTCTACATTCTTGTTGATGACGGGCTCGTCGCGTCCCTCTACGAATATCGGTATGTGCCGCACTGTGGACGGCTGCTGCTGGTGGTGGTGCGGCGGCTCGTGGTGGGGCTCGTTGTGCGCGCTCATGTCTGGCGGCGAGTGAGGGGGGTGGGGCGCGTCGGGAGGGGCGGACACGGATCGCTGCGTCCTCTCGTCCGCATCGACGGGGCTCTTCTGCCCGAGGTCTACGGTGTTCCGGAGACCGTACTGTGGTAAACTCTGCGTCTGTTCCTTATGCTCGGGATCGTTTTCTGTCTGCGTGGCCGCCGTGTGGTGCTGCGGCTGCGGCTGCGTGTGTGCGTGCGGCTGCGGCTGTGTGTGTGCGTGCGCTTGTGCAGCCTGTGTGGGTGTGGGCTCGGACGGTTCGTCGCGATCGAACCGCCTGTTCCAATGTGAGGGGAAGTGCTCTCTGAACTCCGGCGGGATATCGTCGAAGGGGAATCTGTCGAAGCCGCTGAAGCTCTCGCCGAAATCTGCAATGACCAAGCGTTTGTGTTTACAACCTGTAAGCGATACATAGGGATCAGTTTTGATTCAGTTAGTGGAATTGTAAAAATGAATCAAAATTGATTTAACCGTCTTCACTGCACATAATAGAGAGAAGAAAAAGCTTTAACATTATTTGATACTCCCAGTGACTTTACAATTGTCAGTCAATTACGTGGAGTCGATATTAAACCATTGTTTTATCTTTAAATCTACTGACAAAAGACTGTTTTGGTGAAATAAAACAGCGTTACACTAATGTTGTGAGAAATACGGGTCCTAAGTCTTAAGATAACTTGAGCTCTTTTTGAAGACTAGTTTTTTTCCGAGACACAAATCGGATTTGAAGTTGTGTCTTTTTCGAGGTCCTTTTGAATTTTGTGTTGTCGTAGGAAAGTCCAGCTCAAGTATTTTTTTAATTTTGAGTCACTATACTACTACTTCTTGTAATGTATCCTTGAAAACCAGTTCCCATTATTGGCTAAGTCTGTTTATCATCTGAGATCACATCATCACACACTATCACGTAGAATTGCGCTTAGATAAAAAAAAAACATTTTATAGGGGAAAACGTAGAACTTTTGTGTAAAATGTTAACCCAAAGTCGACTACTATACTAAGAATTTATTAATTTTTTAAGAGAGGGTCCAAACATGAGAAGGTGGCGTAAAAAAAGTATTACACCCATGAAGGATGGAGGGGCCGATCACAAATTATCCCTTGACGAATTGTGTCGCCAGTTTGCAGTTTGGAGATTCACATATTACTACTCCTCTCCCCCTCCATCCTTCATGATTACACCCTAGCATGTGGGGTGTCATCGTCTGAGCTCATTATGTAGAGTGTTTTTTTGTTTTTAATAAAGTTTTGAAGTAGTGATTTTTTTACGTTTACGGGCGGCTATTGCAGCACGTAACCCTAAATTCCTCCGTTGCTAAAAGAGCAATGCCTGGTTCCTATTTAAAACAACAACCAATTTTTTAAAACTAATACGACTAAAGAAAAACAATTTATATATTATAGATTATCCTGAAGCAATAAGCTATTGAATTTTTGCAATATGACATAGGTTCTTCTACATTTCTGATCGGGCTATAAATACGGTATACTCTCGGGTTGTGTAGTGTACATCAGGATGGAAGGTATAGTAGAGAAGGCACATACCGTCTGTGGCGTCTTGGCTGGAAGGCCTGCGCTTGCGCGCCCAGGTGGCGGTGGCGGGACGTTGGCGGAGCCGCGCCGCGATGTCGGGGTGACGCGCCGCGAGCTCACTCCACGCGCCGGACCCCTCCTCCTCCTCGAACGGGAATCCGCGCTGCAAACAACACAACATCTCAATCAAGCAAACATCTACTTGCATAATAACTATAACTAAGTACATACGCAGCGCTCTTCGTAGACGTAAATCATACGTAGTTGTCAAATTAATGTTTCATCTCTTAACATTTTCCTTCATCTCTTTGAGCCTAATCTCAATTTGTATTAATGGCTTATAAGCTAGCCTGGGAACACTATGATGGTAAGTGATGATATGGTCGAAAATGTTCAGGCTCACCTAGAATTACTGGCTCTAAGGGCAGCTACCGGAACACATTTTTAGGTTCTTGGCGTGAAATTTCCATACAGCAGCCAGACAAGTATACGCAAAATTCTCTACCACCGTGCAAGCACTGTGCCTGCTAAGGCAGATATCTACAATATAAGTATTATATATTTTTTTAAAGTATAAAAATAAATACATAATTTTACCAGTATCTGGCAACCACTGATAAGCCTAGGTATTGTTTTTAAAGGCCAAATAATTACTGTAATTTGGAGAAATTTCAATGGTTTTAAATTTTGTAACAACGTGAATCGGGAAAGACACCTAGCGATAGGGTGTGTTACACCTTTAGTATTGGTAGTCGGTAGATGTTGGGTGCAAAAGGTTAAGGATCAACCTCAGTGGCGGCGTAACCCTCTACTACGTCATATTGATTTAGTTATTTTTAATTGTTACTTATATATATATGCTCGTTTACACCATAAGCCGTTTCATAATACATAGAGCAGGTCCCATACTGGCCGTGACAGAGCAGAGGCCGCGCGGTCGTCGTCGTCTTCGTGATGGTTAAGGACAAACCAGCCAATTTAATTCACTTCCCGGGCTTATTTTTTGTACTGTATCGAAAGATAACTGCGCGGGAGACAATAATTCAACATGAATGTCAATACAGGAAGTGAAGGATTACTAAGAACATTGCAAGGACCTGGATGGCTCCGTAAAAAACATGATCATCATTAATGGGGCCGATTCCCCTAATTTTGGCCACTTTCATGGTCGTCTTCACAGTATTATTAAATTCAGTAAAAATATTGTATGTATTTTATACGGCATTAATGCAATAAATATGTGCTGAAGGTAAAAAAAAGCTGAGGTATTTAAAAAATATTTTTAGGAACATATTTATTTCATAGCAAACCCGAGTTGAAAAATGTTTAATCGGATAATCGCATCTATGTGAAAGATTATCTCTCGTTTTCGCGCTTTTCGGATAAAAAAGGTAGTAGCCGCCACGCGCTGTGCGCAATTAGATTGAACTTTATTTACTTCCTGTTTAGTTTTATTTTCCGTTACAAGGTCCTTACCGATCAGAATCGGCACCTTAATATATTCGCTAACAACACACCCTATCATTTTTTATTTTAATAAGTTTTAGCTTTAGTTAAACGGCGCGGCGCAGGGGGACTTATCCTTTGGAATGCCGGACGATAAGATGGTAAGGCATCCAATGTCCAGAAACAACATACATCGACGTGACTGGCGCGGCACGCTGTGCAAGCCTATTACAACATTCAACAAAAGGACAGTATTTTCCATATGATAGGTCGACAGGTGAAAAACACACTCGTAGCAAACTGCACATTGTCATTGTAATACAAAAGGCAACAAACGAGATACGCGCGGCGATACTGGAGGTGTTTGCGTCGCTTGATACAGCCATATATGGCAAGGACGACAAAGGAAGTGACCTTTAAAAAACAAGACTTTCGTATTTTGATACTCTCGGAATTATCACGCGCGCCGAATTTATAATTGGTGATAATACGCGAGGTCTCGATATTTTATTACTGCCAGACTGTACAGTACAGCTTGTGTAAAACAAGAGACGGCTGCCACCACATTATTCAATAATGCAAAAATAATTCCTTTCGCCCACGTTGCGTTGGTAGTTGACTATGAATAAATATATTATTCGTAGGTAACTGAAGTTTCACAACCATCTTCGAACACGGTTTTCATATCTGACAGGTGAGAGCTTACCTTGTTGTTTTCGTTATAGATTATTTGTAACTATAAACTAATAAAAATTCATTAAACACAGTAATACTTCCTCAATTTTTTTTCAAAGCGCCAACAATAGTATACTATTGCTAATGTTCCGTGATTGATCTACAGACTTACAGCATTGATTTTGGAGGCCATATTCAGCCTTAGCTAAGTACTAACCTAATGCCGAACCAAATCCTAGCTTTCTCAATAACGCGGAAAGAAGTTTATTTTATTTGCTAAATAAGCCTTTGATCTAGTCGGTAAGTCATGATGTGTTTGAGGATGAGAATAACAATAAATAAAAACTGAATTTCTTTCACAGCAAATTTTTTTGATCGTCTTTAATTGAACGATCGTAATTAGTTAAAGCTAAAAGTGTTGCGTAATAGTAAATGACGTGTCATTGAAAAGAAACGACCGAGAGGTGTACATTTTCTATCAAAACGCGTCGACTAAACGAGTCAACTACCCTTTTATACAAACAAATTACGTAAAATGCTCACAATACGCCGTGACAGTGCAGTTAGTAAGTATACTTATTGCAAACAAATATTACATGTGATATAAGTGAAATATAAAACACTAACCAACAACAAAGCAAGTAAAAGAAAGGCTGGTTCGAATTAAGATCTCGATCAGTCTAGGCAAAAATATTTTTTTCCACGATATCAAACATCCAAGACATTTTAAAAGAGCTCTTGATTAACGATTTATCCAAAAAACTATCATATGAAAAAGATTTAAAATGAATCCGCTGAGATGACATCACCTGAGTGGGCAGAGCAATGCAAAAACCGATGAAAACGTTGCGTCACAGATTCGCCGTCCGTCGATTCGTTGGAAATCGTGCAAAACACCAACACGGGCACACAATGACGGTAAGGCACGTGTTCAGTCTCGTGAATGGACATTTCTATAGCCATTACATCGACAATTTATATAAAATGGAACGTGAGTAAAGTTCTCGATTGTTCGCGAGAAAATCGACCGTAAAAATGGTCCGTCTAAGAAGCTATGCTAATACGAATAGGACGGTATAGTATACAAATGAGCTACATGGACTCCTAAATTAGAATCTAATGAAGATTATACAAAAACATAACAATGCTGATGTCATAATGAGTGTTGACGTAACCAGAGTCATTGACCTATCATTAGATATGTCTACGTCACCAAGAATACGATTGATGGCTGGTGAAGAATAGAAGAAATACCAGATTAAAAAAGATATTCATTGGTATATTTTCTTCTACCATTATTATCAACAAACTTTAGTTAAACTGCAAAACTGTACTTGGTGAAATGCATTTATGAACATATTAAATAAGTTTGTATCAAATACTGCATCGCTTATACGTTGGGATCGCCCACAGAATGCAAAATTTGGTTTGTCGTTACCTAAGGTTAAATAGCTAGTTACGTAATTATATTCAAAGCTTCATTAGTGTTTATGCTTATACGTTCTTGTGGTCTAACTCATGTACCTATCCTTATATAGTAATGTCAACATATTATTTATTCATTTGCCGCATCCGACGGCCGTCTCGAGTGTGTAATTACGCTTGATATTCAACAATATTTATTCCGAATAGACCATTAGTTTGATATATCCATATCTCAAACCATAATCGATGCTATGACCCAAATTATAGTACTCTAGCGTGTAGGATGAAACTAGTCATTGAGTATTCCATAAAGTAATCTGATTGGGATATCTTTAATGATGATATCGATATGGGCATATCGTTTCGTCATATAGGTAGTGTTCGAACGGTAGATCCATATAAGACACTGTCCACTAATCCAGATGTGGGCGATCTGTCAAATGACGCACGCAAGGTACGATCCTTAGACCGGATTTGTACAAACTATACATATATATTTTCTTTTCCAGGTAAACATAAGTGACATCACGACTAAACTTAGCTCCATGTTTACCAACTTTGAGATCCATGGATCGGTCTGTAAACCTGACGATATCAATACAAACGTGACTTTAAATGACTATGTGAACGTATTAAAGTGGATGACGCTACGTAGTTTCATTTGATGAGTTACAATAACAACATAGTGTTATTGTTATACACAATGCGAATAATAACCATAAAACTAAACAACAGCAAATTCTTTGAAATAAATTTACTAGAATACATAATGATACGGGCAAGCACAAAACATTATAAGTAGAGCAAGGTCAAGACGAAGCCGCAAATAAAAACAAAGACGATGGTATAGAAAAAGAGACGAGACACCAAATAACTGTGTGTCATTGAACCGAGAAGTAACATGGACCAATACCGCAATCCAATCACTGATTGCTATTATTGAAACGTATTTAGAACGAGCCACTCTGCAAGATACCGAAGCAGAAGGGGATATCAGTATCTTCTGAAGTCTTAACTGAACTATAAAGGTAAGTGAACTTTCATAATGATGAATGTGTATCTTAAAATATTGTTGTAATAATATTGTTAAGTACAAGTGCTATTTGGTTAGCGAATTTAGCGATGTGATATTTAGAAACCACTCTCGTGAATGTTACCATTAAATTTTGAACACAAAAAGTTATTTCTAGGGTGGGAACACAAAAAGACACTGAGAATTCACTTTACACCTGATTATTTTTCATTTTCAAAAGGAAAAGAAAGCTTGGTGAAATTAACACAAATACAAATCGAGCAGAGTAAATAAGGTTAGTTAAGAAACGATTCCTGCGAAACCTCTATATATGGAGATTCAATGAGGAGATGCGCCGACGCAGGCGCCGCTGCCGCCGTCACCGCGCCGCCAGACGACCAGCGAGTGCTGTGACTCAAGCAACCCAGACCGACGAGGTTCTTGATGTCAAACTGTTCACACTTCTCTAGTGTTCGAAGTTACATTCTAAAGTAAATAAATATTGAATTGCTTTTTGGTATAAAATGATACAGGATGTTTACGTCTCGCATCGTTGCATCGGTAAGATTTGTATTGTACATATGTGATTTTTTTGTCTTGACTGAGGAGAAAATATTAAAATAAAATTGTTTTGCCTTTAAATGCAAATATGTCTTTACAGGTGGCTGGCTACTGCTAATCACGTTTTCTTTTACTGTCAAATGAGTTTAACTATAAAATAATTACGAAACGTGACTAAAAGCTGCCCTAACTCGTCTGTGCTAAAAACATATGCAAATACGTGAAAACGCAGGAGATGACAGAAAAAAAGTTTATACGAGTAAATGTGACTTATTATAAACGCAAAGAATAAATGGTGAAAGTTGTGAATATGAAATATTAGCATTTGTAAAATAATGTAACTGCATAAATTGTGTAAAGTGCATTCATTCAAATATATATATAGGTTTGATCAACAATATCAATATTTGCCCAAGTATCTTGTTGGCAGAATGTATTTACATTTAACTAATAAAAATTTACTTACAATTGAATAGAAAAAGTCACGTTTTTGCGAAATGCGCAGAAACTAAGTGTTTTTTGTTTACACCATTTGTAATTTTGTAGACATTAAATGAACATTGAAACTAGGCTATTTAAAGACCGAAAAGTCCTCAAATATAGACAATGTGTTTTGACCATGACACTTTCTGGACTGTATCCAAATTACTAATGCGAAGAAGGAGAATAAAATGCTTTCCCTGTTTTCATGCTTTATAGGTGAGATCATCTTACTAAGCAATAATCATCTGTTGCTGCATGATGGGATCAGTGCATTGTTTTACCAGTTTGTCCTTATCAGACTGATCGGTGAACATATTATTTAGAAAACTATAGTTATGAAAATTTCATAAGAATGTTTACCAGACAAATTTTCAGTGTGAATGTTGAAGTTCCTGTTTGATTTTGAATAGTTAATTATATTTCAGTATTAATTACTTAAACCACATTTTAAAAATTAACAAAACAGTTTAATAAACTTCATAATGTAGTTTTTAGTATTTCCGCCTTTCAGATCACTAAACTTATTGGTCAAGATATTTTCTTTATCAAAACGTCGACAAATCACTTACATCATTATTCCCGTGGTATTCCGGTGGCTTATCCACAACAACAGGTGATTCCATTTCCTAAATTAACAAAACACTGGAATGTATTCACGATAAACACTTCACTCGTACACGATATGAAAATCCTCGAAATATATGTAGCGTTCTTTCTCGTGTTTCAATGAGTACTGAAGTAGCAAATGCCGAACGATTGTATTTATACAGTCTGTGGGCGCGCCGCGAGTCTTCGAGAACCTTCGAGATCGTTCGAGAACAAACTGCTCCAAGCCCCTGTACCACGTTTCGTATTTAGAAGAAACCGCCTTGTGTTGCGATGCGACACGATCGCACTGCACGGTGTATATTGTTGCTTAACTATACTCAAGGCATAGAACATATAATAATACTCAAGGGTTTGTCGGTATTTTTTAATATTATATGCAGTCCAGATAGATATTTTGTATTTGATCGCGTGATTCGGGAGTTTGTTAGAAAACTCGTTAGATTATCAAATGCAGATTTTCCAAAATCAAATTAAAATCGTTATTGCAATTGGTTTTACATAATTTGGAACAGGCTGGTTTATTGAATATAATACGTTTGTATTGAAAGTATTCGTCAAGAAAATCATAAATTATATGTAAGTAAGATTTTACTTTTTACTAACCGTAAGTATTTCCGTCGCCTTTGAATCCTCCTGGCAATTTATTGGATATTGTGATGAGATGACCACTGAATGTGTGCTGAATCTATGCAATTTTATTCTAGATTTTATGATGACTTTTACAGTTTACAATAATGTAATTCTAAATAATATGGAAGGTTTTAGTGGTAATTATTTTAATGGTATTGGGAGCATGATTTTCGTAGTATCGCGAAATCAATGATCATTCTGACATGACATAATTAAAAAACCTTAGTCGACGCCAACGAAAATACTTAAAAATAATAATTTTATGCCTACGTGTGTTTCTAACTTAACCCATTGGCATCGGCGATAATGATAACATTAGAATTTTACTAACATTCATAACTAGGACTTATTGGTCCTGACGATGCCAACTTATTAAAACTGATGATGCCACAATTCTAGAAACGCAATAGTAAATAATGCTTCAGTCCATGATATTAGATAACAAATATCATTGAATTCAGCTGAGAACATGGTAGGGGGACACAAAAGGCGCTTGCGTGGTGAACCTCTCGAAGTTTCGAGGCGACCGGCCGGCGGCGGCGGCGACGACCCTTTCCATTGCAGATGGCTAGACAAAACGGGAGAGGGTGGCGACTGGCGCATGGCGTTAACCCCGATGGAAGTTACTGGAATCTCTCGGAAGTTTAACGAAAGCCGCAGCTCATAGAGAGTGGAGGGCATTGTCTCAGACATATAATGAAGTTGAATAGATGTTAATCTGGATTAGTAACTTGTCCGTTTTGTTACTGTTTGATAGAAAATGATGAGAGCGCCAAATGACAATAACTTAGTATAAGACATCATGATCCTTCCTACCTGTCTTATACTCATGTAGAATCGGTACAATGTCTTCTCAACATAAGAACATATAAAAAAATATGTTTTCGTCAACTACACACACGCCAACACAAGGACTTAAATTGTAAAAAATATTAGCTTTGTATTTACGTTCGCCACTTACCTGACGGAAACCGTCCGTGGGAATGCTCCTTCATGCACCTTCCGGTATTTTACCTTTAGTCGCCTCTTTCGACACCCGCAGTTAGAAATGGGGGGTGATATTCTTACCCAACACCCCACGGGAGTAGATATACCTTCCGGATATTCAGGACGTTAAGATGATAAGGAGCCCTTATGTGCATACCCATGTAGCATGTTGCGCGTTGGGCGTATAATTCCCTTAATATGCCTTTTATTTTATCCATATAAATATGTATTTAATTGCTTTTATGAAGAAGCTGTATATCAAAGGAAATTTGAAGGTGTTTAAAAAACCTTATTGTTCGAACATATATGGTGTGATTCACCTCGTACAATTCGTACTCTGAGGTGACAACACAATAGCAATTACGGCATGATTGTTTATTTAAGTTTTCCTTACGCGTTCAATAAAAAACACCCAAATTTAACGGAGCTGCATCGTGTCCTGACCATACATCACTGTAATTTAATTATTACCACTAAAATATATAAAAAATTGTTTCTGCTGCATTGGAGTATTCGAGAATGGCGAAAAAGGTTCGATCGTAAATAAAGCTGACGGTTCGGGTTGACAAACATTATTGCGATGAATAAAATTACATTAAAGATTCTCTGATAAATATTTATGAGTGATAATGGAATGTTCATGTCTTCCGATATAATGTTCAGGACTTGCAGGAAGTCAGGTGCCATAAGGGGACTGTCTGATACGACTTCTTCCAATACTTATCGACCTCGCGAAATATTGACGTATCTCATGTCGGTTGAACTGTCACAGTGTTAGGATTAATAAACACAAGAATATTTTTATTCAATTTAGGGTAGGGTGTGTTTAACAAGAATAACTTTTGTTTTAGTGGTTCCAGATTCGTAATATTAAAACAAAACATTGGACTTTTACGTTTGAAAACACGGGTGTTTGAGCGTGAAATAACTTACTGTGAGTCGATATGACTATCGACAATGTTTCGGCTTCTACCGGAAGCCTTCCTCAGGATATTGAGTGTGGTTTTTCACGCTCAAACACCCGTGTTTTCAAACATAAAATATGAATATGAGCGTAAGTTTTATAATATAAAACATTGGACTGTTTATCATTCTTGTAGATGCCTCAACCATGCACCAAGAAGCTTTAATACTTTTGGGGTCCACTACCCTGCCTGATACAATAGTGACCGCAGTTCATTGCTTTTATTAACTCGGTTGCATTCGAATAACTATTGTCTAGGGGTAAAATGCGTTTATTTATGCCTAAGAGCCTATGTAGATTGAAAGAGATGATTTCTACAGTTCCAAAACAACATGTGGGGTCGGGTAACAAAATTAGGAAGACACCGCGTAGAACCGACCCCTCCGGAGTAGAACACTTGGAAGTCTTATGGGGTTTGTGGCATGGAAAAAGACATAATCTTGAAATAGATATATTACCTTGTGAACATGAATGTGTTTGTTATCTATTGATTGATATAAATTAGTCAACGACATAATTAGAATCTGATGAGACATTTGATTGAAGTAACAATGAATTGTATAGGAATGTAATTAGTGAGCAAGGTCGGTCTAGTTTAGTCACGGTTTGACAAAAGCGTAGAAGCGTCGAAATAAAACGCTTCCGTAATGAATTAATTCGCTACAAATGGTATGTATACAGAATAAGAGAGAAACTAGGGTTGTCGCATTCAATATATTATACTAAGGATATAAGAAAGTCTTATAACACACAAAAACAAGGTCACGCCACCCCAGGCAGATTTCAAGCAGCGTTTTACCATTATCGTTCACTCTCTCATCCCCATACAATCCTAGTGCTCTTTCAAGTCCATCACACTCCATCGCTTATACCAATTAAAACACTCAAATTTCAACTCCTCTTTATACCCTTTGCTATATATATACACAGATATTGGTGTAGATTCTAGGTCTCTATATTTGAAAAGCTTTAACATAAATTTGTGTGCCACAATGAATTAGAGAGAAGAAGTACTTTGTAGAATTCAGCCACATTTAATTACAAAAAATTCAATAATATTAATTTTCATACAGATGCATCTAACTTAAGTTTTATTAAAACTTAAGAGTTAGGCTCTTGTCGGTGCAGCTGATGCAATGTGCTCCATTTTTTTCTATTTAACGCGACCCTGTTTGCACTATGCACTCTAAAATCATTACATAGTTAACATATTGAATGTATATTTATTGCTGATAGGATACATTGCAGCTGCTGGATTGTGTTTCAGCAGTTGTAATGTTCCTTATCACAATTATATTAAAAAAATAATGTTTTTTTTATGTTATTGTGGCGGAACAAGCCCGAGGCCCACCTGATGTTAAGTAGACTAACCTCTGCCTATAACAGACGCATTTCGTCAACGACGAATTGCACTGTGCCCGTCACACTGAGACGTCCAGTTGTTAGGTCTCATTAGTCTGTAATTTTTCTCTGGCTCTCAAGGACTGCTGCCGGAACACACCGTTAAGTGCTTGGCGACAGATTTTCTACTTGAGGGTGGTCGCTAGCCAGGCGGGCATTAGCAAAATGCCCTTCCACCATGCGGTGAAGCTCAAGCTCTGGGCGGGATTCGAACCATGGACCTGCTGCGCGGCAGTCCATAGCCAATGCCACTGAGCCATCATTTCATATAATTATATAGTGTACTACCGGCCTTAGGGTGATAGGCGCAGTGCTTTTCGTCACTAGTGTCGTGACAAAATGCCTCTGTCATCGACAGAGAGATATTGCACCTGAAAGTAAAATATTATGACGGTTTTACGTTATGACTTCAACCATTCCCTAAATGACGCGAGTGTAAAATCCAAACACAATAAACCACAACGACGAAACAATACATTATATTTTTTTACTACGTGGGACATATTCATAAACCATTGTAATACAATACTGTAAGTGTACATTACCTACTTGAGTGAGATTTCCTTTGCAATTTATTTATTGTTAATAGGTTACCATTTAACCACAACACACTCATCTGTTTGTAAATGATGATTTGGTCGAAGGGGGCGATTCAGATCAATTCGGAGCATGTAATGAAAAAAGGAACAAAATAAAATTCTAACTCAATGCGCGCTGCGTATGGCGGCTACGACCTTTTGTTTGTCCAAAATGCGCGAAATTTAGAGAGAAAATAATACTTTTCACATGGATGGGTATGTTCGATTTTAAAATTTTCAACCTGCATTTGGGATACCATTGGTCACATTTTAGATAAAGTTAAATATGAAAATGCTTTACCGTAATTAAATATCGCTGAGGATGAATTCCAAAAAAAATATTATAAATCAGCTACACTTATAAAAAAAACAGTTATCTAGCAGTTGTGAAAAACGTTCAGCACGGATTTGTTGCCAGAACGTCCGTACATAGTATGTATATAAATATATATTTATTTGTGAATACAAACAATGATACTCAGGAGAGGAGTTCACCTTCAAAATGACCAAAACCACGGAATAGACCCCTTAACATGAACCTAAAATTACTGGCTCTCAAGGATAGCTGCCGGAACGCACCGTTATGTGCTTAGAGACAGATTTTCTTCTTGCGGGCGGTAAGTGCCACAAAAAGACAGGCGAGATTTTAAAAATTCCCTACCACCATTAAAAAGCAGCCAACTTGCTATACCTATTGCATATTTTTACACGCACATACATACTTATATACTGTTCTTATATATTAATATATGTACATAGTTAAGTCACAGTTAGGTAGGATAACTTTGAACACTTCAGATTTTAGGTACAGAATATAAAGGATTATATTACGTTTTATTGGTTAATCTCTGAACAACATCTTCGACCACATCATCATTTACCATCAGGTGAGAAAGTCAGAGGCTAGCATATCAGCTACAAAAAACTTATGAATTGTTAGTTACATTGATATAATATCAGCTGATTTCTACGTATTTGGCAGCACACAATAACAGACGATGCAAGGTCGACGACCTGGCGCCGCAGATAAACCTAACCTCATGGATGCAGCCAGAATACTAAGAAGCATATCAATGGACAACTCACAAATTATTAACTGAATTGAATTATAAGACAATTTATATAATAATTGCACGAAGATTGCACAGACATAAAAGGGACTTTGAAGAAAGTACTATTAATTTGATTATTTCTATAAACTCTAGATGTCGCTATAAGTTCTGAATTTTTTAATAATTAATATACATACTATTCTTGTGAGAAATGATGTGTAAAATTATACATAAATATATTTGTTTTCACAAAGTATTTTAATAAAATTTCGTATCAAAACGTAACTTTGGCAAACTTTTTTTATTAAATTCCGACTTAGGTATATTAAATCGACCAACTAAGATAAAACTAATTCGTATAAAAACTATTATTATATAGTATAGTAGTATATATTATTAAAGCTGTTCTTCTTCATACATGCTGTTTTTCAGTTGACGAATCTTTAAATTAAATAACGTTGTAAACTTTTTTTATTGAATATAGGTAATATTAAAATAGAATAAGATGCAGCCTATCGGTATTTTTTAATATAACTACGACTATATAGATTAAAAACTAAAAATAATAACTATTCATAAGACTAAACACAACCCATATAAAAGAACAAATGTCAGATTTTTTTTATATTTTAGTTCAGTTGTTTCAAGTTTAGCCGTATAAAATAATATCTGTCATAATTTTTATCTTATCGTTGCGAAACCGTGGCGTAATAATATCATATATTCAGACACAATGCAATTCGTTAATGAAAAACATATAATTATAATATGATAGCCTCTCTCTTGGAAAAGAAACGTGTCCTATCAGCGGTAACGCGAAGAGCTTAAACAAATGATAGCTGATTTATAAATAGATTAGGTTACAAAGCTGATTTCATCTTTTAAAATAAGAAATTCAATGAGAAACGGCAAATAAAGCTCATTCATTAATAGACAGTAAAAAAGTTTTATTACAGAAGCCAGACAAAGAATAAAATCGCTCTACTTAACAAAGACACTGAGCATATATGAAGCGAAGCAACATGTGAACCGGTGAACCATAAGTAGATAGGAAATACCACACGAGGATGACCAAACGACCACATTATATTCATTCTGATCGACACAATCCTCTGTTTATACCATAAATGAAACAAAACGTCAGCTAGCTCATCGAGTAGTTATCGGAATCAAACCAAGACAAGAAGAGAAATTCAATTACAAATATACGAGAGGAAATATTTATGTCATGTGCGGGATTCGAACCCGCGTCCATCCACCCCTTTAGTATGAGAAATTCAATGTTTATTTTTGTATGGGATCGTGATGGAAGAACACGCACGAGGACCACCTGGTCTTAAGCGGTAACAACATTTCCTCACAAGCGACGAACTGCACTGCGTCTGTCACACTGAGGCACACAATGTTAAGTCTCTCCAAGACTGACGGCTGGAACACACTGTTAGGTGCTGGACGACAGAACTTTTACTTGAAGGTGATAACTAGCCAGTCAAGCATTCGCAAAATGCCCTTCCACCATGCGGTGAAGCTCAAGCCGGCGGTGGGGATCGAACAAGGGACCTGCGGCACCGCAGTCCATAGCTATTACCGCTCGGCTACCACCACAGAAATGATCAAACGTGGAAATAAAGAATAGCATTGAGTAGTTTTTAAAATTGTACCGAATGTCTATCAGAATACGTCTGTAGCAATGGCCGTAAAGACAAGCAAACGTTATGCGCGTTACTAATCACGATCGGTATGCAGTCAGGTTATTTTTAAATTTAAACCTTTTAAATGTCAGAAACGTTTTGAAATAGTACCGACTTGTCGGTGCATAGTGGCTGAGAGAACTTGTATGGAATTAGAATAAAACAAAATGTATATATAATCATAGCACATTATTAACACAAAATGTAATAACTAACGATGATAGATGTCTTTTTCAATTCGGAGTAATAATTATGGAGCTGTTGTTTGCGAAAAATCAACCACAGTTACTTGATATTAACTGTGGTTGATTTTATAACTTAATTACCCTTTGACATTTAACTACAACTCTTTAACATAGCATCGGCTGCTAACCGCTACAAACAAAAATAGAAATCATACAAATAAGGTTCTAATCTAACAATTAATCATATACTTATACACCACCAAAGTATTTAGTCGCGTTATTCACTGCTAATATTTCACTAAAAGTATTTCAGGGTTGATCCACGGCGTATAAACAGGCGAAGTGGGTCGCGTCAACTGGCGTCGATCGACGAAGAACTTCACGTAGGCTGGAGGGAAACTTGCCCCAAATACCGTGTAAAAACACTTAAAAATTATGTAAAATTTTAAAATGTTTTTCTATACTTAACATATCTTATGATTTAGCTTATAACAATTCACGGTTGGGTACACAAAGTCAATTGAGGCCGTGAGTTCCAAAGTGGCCTGTTGCAGACACGATTGATTTTCATTGTCTCAAAAAGATAGGCGGCTACTCTTGTGCTCACCGCCTCAATAATTTAGCCAATCTTACGAGTCCTATACGATCTCCTCTACGGATTTACGACCTTTGCAAGAATATATAAAATCTAAGAATAACAAAACAATTCTATGACAAAATGCACAAGCAGGTGGCTATAAGTGCATAGTAAATATGTCTTCAACGCAAACATAAAAGAAAGTAATTTGAGTGTGTAAACAAAACATTTCGGTTGGCATTACCGTGTCATCTGTGTTGCCATCACGTGTTTTATACACTATTTATAGATTGTATGAATGTACCGAGCAGACCGTCATGTACTCACGTTTCGCTTCATGTTGTAACAACGATCAGAATCAGTTTTTCAAATGTAATTAATTAATATGTGCTTGTATACTATACACTGAATTAAATGTTTCCTTCTCAACACTACACTCGCTCACGTCTGAGCCTCGTTTTGCATGTGCTTGTGGGTGGACGCCGCGTAATACCGAAATAGAATTTTGGAATAACACTATACAAATTATATTTCTTGCGTCACTGGCTTGTGCTTGCCGAGATGAAGATCAAGACCGGACGGCCAGACATTCTCGTTATTAGCGTGTCGCGCACGTAACATACCTAGTATTATTTGCTTTTATAGCGTCACAGTCGAATTGATACACGAATGTGTATCAATAGATAGTTTGGCTTCAATGATCTCCATAGCCGCGCCACGCCTAAGTTTTCCTACCTAATACATATTGTGCATTTCCATTTCCTGCCAAACATTGTCCGGCTATTGTTCTACAACGATATTCAAATTCGTTGTACACTATGGTCTTACTATGTGTATTTATATAACACAGTAATAAGTATAAAACACTCTTATTAATTTTAGAGCCTGTTTCAGAATGTTCGAGTAAGTTCCGGTTATACTACCCAGAACATAATATAACTGAATGATAAAAATGACAGTTAAAATGCATCGCGTTTCAAGCTTTAACCGATTGATAGGCTAAATCGATGACTGTGAAACGCAAAGATAGTGTTTTATTTATTAAATATGTTCTGGGTAGTATAACCGAACTTACTCGAACATTCTGAAACAGGCCCTAAATAAACTTTAAAGTTATCGTCTCAAATGCTTTACGTTGAGCTGATTTGAGCTGAGTTACGACCACAATACATTTATTTACATTAGTTACGTCATAACTGTGAATTCCATACGTACCGAAATCGGTCCCATGTTAGTGCACTACAAAGACAAATATTTTACACTTATAAAATAGTCAATACGTAAAGGAGGTCAACCAGTCACTGCACTAGTCCATGCAGTGCAGACAGAGCAGTTGATTACAGCTTCACTCTAATGATCTGTGACGTCACGTAAATCTGTGCGACACAACGTACGGCCACGTGCAGCTACCTTCCTCCATAGGTGCAGTAAAAGGGAAGTCCTTGAGCAGCCCACGGGCAGTTGAATCATTAAACACCCACACTGGCTCGGAGGTACTGCAAATTGTTCCTATTGCTCGAATTGATTCGTGGGTTGGGTGCAATGCAATACTGCAGCTGCTAGGGTTCACTAACGAAATGAGGAAATAACGCTTTATAAAAGATATGACACCCAGCAAAAAGTTATTGTCAGAAACTGAACAACTATCTGCAGCAGCGTCGTCTTTGGACATGCCTGAGAATATACAGTAAAATTATATAATAATCCAAATCTTGCCAGCCAACTGAGTCCAATATGAAACAAATGACTATCATACCAACATTTCCAAGCATTAAAAGACTTGGAAAATAGTGGCAATTCAAGTAAGTCAAGGCAAATTACTCGATTCGTTTTCATCGCCTTAGTAGAAATAAGTTGGCACGTTGCCTTCCCGCGCTGTTTGGTAGAATTGAGAACAAACTCAGATGCAGAACAACGCAAAAACATGTGCCAAATGTTACAAATCATTATCGCCTTATTAACATCTACGTGGATGATAACCAGGTAACAAAAGACATTATAATAATTATAACGTAGGCAACAAATGCCGTTTACGTGTAGTGTGATGTGAATCAGTCTGTAAGAACATCTGTATCCTTAATCCGATTAGCGCAGCAACAAATCATTATGCAAACCTTGCCTTTCCTATCCGACAACATAGAAGGTGAACGTTTTATCTAGAAGACAAATATGGAGTTCCAAAGCCAAATCATTTATTAGATTAGAATCGTAGGTAAATATAAATCTTGTTTCATTATGGGCAAATATCGTAGAGATGACAGCCCTGTCCGCTGCGGTTAAACCAGTTCTAATGATAATAAATGAACCGATGAATGAACTAATGCTAGTTTATTGAATGAGGTTTGTATGCCGGTAGCCTGACAATCTGACAATGTAATTTCAACAAATGAATACCTAAATCTTTTACAACAGATGGAATGTTCCCACGTCATCGCCATCCATTTAGATACGATATATGTTGCAAAAACGGATTGCTTTCTTTTTACAGTAGCACATGAGAAATGCATGCAAATGAATGTGAATCAAAGGTTTCTAAGAATAATTTCCACCTGATAGCATCAGCTGCATTCTAAGCATGGTTGAAACATAATATTGTTATATATTCTAGGGCTACAAATCATATTCTCCACAACGACCTTGCTCTATTATTAAGTTAGGGTACGTATGACAGAACGCGTTATTTTTATTTCACGTGCGATTTTGCGCTAATCATGACATTCGTGCATGACACACGAAATCGTGTCACAACATTCGTATGAAAAATATAATCATATGATAAGAATAACAGCATAATTTGTTGTTTTATTGAAATAATTGAGGGTAATTTTAATCTGTTGATAGGTTAACGTTAGTGACATTTGAAGAATACACTTTTTAAGGTTCCGTACACAAAGGGTAAAAACGGGACCCTATTACTGAGACTTTGCTGTCCGTCTGTCATCAGGCTGTACCTATCTCAAGAACGGTGATAGCTATACAGTTGAAATTTTCACAGATGATGTATTTCTATTGCCGCTATAACAACATATACTAAAAAAAAATAAAGTAAAATAAATATTTAAGGGGGACTCCCATACAACAAACTTGATTTTTTTACCGTTTCTTGCTCGATACTAATAACGGTGAAAGGTAGACGCTTTAACTATTCACGAATATTTAGTTACGAAACCCTTCGTGCACGAGTCCCACTCGCACTCGGTCTGTTTTTTTAATATTATTGATGCTAGATTTTATATTTACTACTTGAGGAAGGTAGTGATGGTAGTTTTGCTCTTGTAGTAAGATGGTAATCCCCTATTTGACATAATCCTCACTGGCAGGCTTCTTAGGGTTCGTAGTAGCAGTTCTTCAGAATGCAGCAGCGCAACCTGAAGAACTGCTACTACCTGGTGGCCCACCTCCTGGTTTTTTAATTCTGTCACCTCTTACGTTCGAGTCGTTAAATTTTAGCTCAGCACCCCACGTACGGACAGAGTAGGCAGGGTAATAAGTATTTCGTTTTCTCGTACAAAACCCTAAAAATGACTTAGTCCCTACAAGACACTTTTATATAAAAGTAGCTGGGTACATATTTATATTCATATGGATCAGATCTAGAACAAGTGCCATGTCGTGAATTTTTTTTATCATATTTCGACTCCAAGGTTCTTATATTCTTTGAGACGTCTCAGGACAATTTTGCGACCACAACACCCTAAAAGACAGGTCAACGACTTCGAGACGAAATCACAGAATAGGTGACAGTAATAGATAGTTGACTGAAGACAGATGTCAAAAAGCTGGCAAATGTATAAAACATTTACTGCAGGAAATGTAAACAGTATTACAATTTATACAGATAAATTCAGTCGAAAGCGAACATCTACAGATTACCTACTTTGTAGGGCACTTAAACTCTAAAGCTGATGGTCTAGATTACTTTTGTACTAACACGAAAGGGAGGAAAGATTCTTTGAAATAAAGGAATTGGAAGCGTACAGTGGTATACTTTCATGTACAGTATCTGTTAAAACATAATACATACAATTTCTTACTTTTATAGTATTTTTTTCTAAATATGGTTTCTAACACAATCGCATGCTAAACAAAAATTCCTTTTTATTTTAATTTAATTGATAAAACAAATTATATTCCATGATAAATATAATATCCTGAATTTAATTGACAGGATTCAAAACAATTAAGATTTTAATCTGGAATTAGAAAACGAAATGCAAAATCTGTAAACCTGTATTACCTTGGCCTAACAAACATTTTACTTGAAATCTGATGCACTGAGCAAGTAACATCTGATGCATCTACATCTTTGAAACAGCTTTAAGCAATGATTGCCGAGCGGTAATAGCTATGGACTGCCGCGCCACAGGTCCCTGGTTCGATCCCCACCGCCAGCTTGAGCTTCACCGCATGGTGGAAGGGCATTTTGCGATTGGCCGCCTGGCTAGCTACCACCCTCAAGTAGAAAATCTGTCGCCAAGCACCTAACGGTGTGTTCCGGCATCAGTCCTTGAGAGCCAGTGAAATTACAGGCACATGAGACTTACCAACTGCGTCTCAAAGTGACGGGCGCAGTGCAATTCATGACTTGTGATGAAATGCATCTGTTATAGGCAGAAGTTAGTCAACTTAACATAAGGTGGGCCAGGAGCTTGTTCCGTCACAATAACATAAAAAAAAGCTGATAAGACTTTCGACAAACATGGCTAAGCACCGTCGCATCGTTATACCTGCATTGGAATAAAAAACAGCAACAAAATCTGTTCATTCGTTTGGACGATGCCACAACACAGAATGAGATAACAAGAACTCAAGCGTATAGCACCACTCTTTTGCCGTCTAAAGTACAAAAAAAAAACAACTTGCGTGAGGTACGTAGTTATTTTTAGCCAGACAAAAGTCAAAATAAAACGTAACCCGAATCTCATAAGGAATAATTATAATGACATTGTCAATTAGTTTGGTATGAATCTCAAATTGCTTGATTTACTGCAATGCAATGAAATTATTAATATTAACTCGTTTCAATTTGCGATCGTATGCGAACCGAGAGTCAAATCATAAGTGAACAAATGTATTAAGAGATTCAACAATTGCCATTTGCATGGTGGAAGGGCATTTTGCGATTGCCCGCCTGGCTAGCTACCACCCTCAAGTAGAAAACCTGTCGTCAATCACCTAACGGTGTGTTCCGGCAGCAGTCCTGGAGAGCCAGTGAAATTACAGACACATGAGACTTGACAACTATGTCTGAAGGTGATGGGCGCAGTGCAATTTGTCACTTGTCATGAAATGCATCTGTTATAGGCAGAGGTTAGTCCGCTTAACATCAGGTGGGCCTCGAGCTTGTGCCGACACAATAAAATAAAAATAAATAAAAAATTGCCAGAAATTTACAGGCATATTATGATTACTAATTACAATAACAAATCAGTTACAGATTGTTTAATGAAAAGCAAAGTTCATTTTAAGCCTAATGAAATTTGAATACACTGGTTTATAACACATAAATTAAAATAAACTAATACAAAAAAAAGATACAAATCTAATAGCTTTAAAAAAATTTTGTTAATATCTACAATTTTTTATTTGTAAGAACTGTGCTGCTTTTAGTGTTTTATTCGGTTTTGCGTATTTTTAGGTGTTTTACTTACCTACACTATTTTTGCGTCTGATTATTTAATAACGACGCTCTAGCCATTAAAAAATAATAATACAACTTGCTCTAATGATTTTCTGACACGACAACGCTTTAATAGGAAAGAATCGATTTCATTTATAATTATATGATATAATAGACATAGCACCGGTAGACTCCACGAACCGTATCAAATCGATCGGACGCTCCTAATCAAATTTATGTCGCCAGCAATTGACTCTTACCCTTGAACTTGTTATATTGCCTGAACCAAACGACTTCAGACTAGACGAAACGTCAATCAAGCTCAATAAAATTAACTCGTTGTACCAATTTTAACATTGGTGGTACAAAAAGTACTTACTATCCACTCGTGTACGTTGCTAAAGCGGAAACTGATTGTGGGGGTATTTCAAAATTCGTATAAGGGTATATTCCATTTGACGCTAATAACGTTATTTTCGATAATTTTGATCACATTTGCGTCTATGGTTGTGATCACTGTGATCGTTTGAAACTGTTCTCCCCTGTTCCATTTAGGATAAGAACGCTAAGAATGCCACTAAAATATGCCACTTCTGTCACTTTTGTCATTAGATGTAGCGTTTATGGCGAAAATAACGCCAAGACCCATCTGGAACAACTTTTTGGGAGTGTGATCGTTTTTAGCGTTTTTGGCGAATTAAACTTCAAATGGTAAGCACCCTAACAAGTTCCAAGTCAAGTTTCACTATTTACACAGAACTATTTACAAAATCTGGAAGGATCAACTCTATCTACTGTCCAAAACTTTAAACGGTCTCCTATTTGGTGACGAATTCTAATAAAGCTTTATTTATATTTCCCTTTCAGATAGTATTCCCCTTCCTCCCCTTTTCCCAAGCTAAGTGGTAGTAGGCACAGTATGTTATTACCTCTACTCGAACGTATTAGCTTAATATTTAGGTATTCCGTATACAAAGAGCAAAACGGAGCCCTATTGTTGAGACTCCGCGGTCTGTCTGCCCATATGTCACGGCTATCTAGTTCGCAAAAGAAATGAGTAACAAACATGAATTGTAGATATTTTACGCAAAAAAACGTTGACACAAAGTCGACGGTTGGATTAGAAGTGCAATTAAATTATTTGTAAAGGTGAATACATGTGAAAGCAGCCGGAAAAAAGGCTTTTTCTTCTGCCTAATATACGTTTATTTTTTTTTCTAAAGAAATAAATAAATAAAAAGAGGCAATCCGCTAAATTTGTCAATTTTAGACCATTTTTGGAAATCAAAAAACGAAAGTATTTCTGATTCTTAAATTTCGATATATGATGTACCGTGTCCCATTTAATCAAAATATACTGAAAACGCCGTTTTATAGTATAGTTGTTTAAGCTTTGATCAAAACCAATACTTTTTTTTTGTAACGCGGAACAGCGTGGCCTGCCAGACTAACGCACATGGCCAGCTTTTCTTGTTTTTTTTTCTTATTTCAATGTTTAAATTGAAATAAATACTGGCCGTAGAACTACCGAGGCGAATGGTAGAGTGAAGGGTGTGACAAATGAGTACTTACATAATTTTTTGGGCTTCGTGCTCACCAACAACCTCTAAATCACATGTATAATAGAGTAAAGCCTCGCCTAACCTAGATTAGAATTATATTACTAGCAAGGTGTTCGTCACGTTATCCCTTCATTAAGTATGGTAATTACAATTCAACATGTATACATATAGGGTATACCTACTCTCCGCAATGTAACACCGCCAAGCTCGACATTTCCCGAAATTAAGATTCAGACGTTAATGTGCGGAAATCCATATTTAATAATAACTAATATTCAAATAATATTTGTTATAACTCTACGAGCTCACGACAACACAAATAATCGGGGCCTCAATATGCTTCAGAGGCTTCGTTGCGCTCCGTGATTTGCCTGTCTCCTATGTGACATTGGCAAAAATGTGATTTATCCAAGACAAAGAGCCCAAATCGAAGAAAAAAATAAACTTTAAAAATTCTAAAACACGGTAAAATATACAATTATACGTATATATATTCTATTGAAGTATGTATTATTTTATTATTATGAAAATGTTTATGTATTAATAATTAATTTGTGTTTTTGATTTAACTTGTTTTATCAAATTGCACACCTCTATCCGCAATATGCATTTAAATTTGAATTCTATGTCCATTCAACGGTTGCCTGTAAGAAATTGCTCTTAGCGATAAAGCCGCCCATTGTACAACCATTTGTTTATGTGTCCGTATGTTATATTTTAATGGTTAAAATTGGTATCAATAAAGAATATTTGTATTGTATATAAAAATTACGTTTAAGTTAAGGAATTACGTATGCCTAATCTTGGCCCAAGAATGCATTGATTAAAACAAGATGTTTTGTTTTTCAATTTAATAAGTTTGTTTATGTATACTTCGTCAGCGTTAACCACAAAAGCCAGCTGAATATAGCAATCCGTCACAGCTTATTTCAATCTTAAGCAAGTAGCCGAAGAGCGGTCAATTTCCCAGAATTCTGTTTAATATTAACAACATTAAGGGTATTTAACCGCAAATTGGTTTTAACAATGAACTGGAACGCCGAGCCAACGTTAGCCGCCGCCGCCGTGCAGCGCCAGCCATACCCTTGTTGTCTGGGGCGCGTTCCTGCTAGGTCGGCCGAAATATTGGTTGAGCTAGATTTGCTCCAATCGACTTGGAACGACCTTTTTAGAGCTACTGTCAAAATATGAATTTACAGCAATGTTTTTAAGTGATCAAATATTTTCTGTATGTTTTAGAATGAGCCCCATTAAGTAATTAAGCAATGATAGCATATTATTCACTAATCCTTGGCTAAGCTGATACAAAATTTATTATATATTGTGGAATCTGTCACATTTGACAGCTAGCCAAGATTTGGCCGATTCAAAACGTAGTAAAATTTTGGCTAGGCAGAGCAAAATTAGCTCTGACAGGTCGCCCGGAACGAATATGATAAAATCTTGTCTGGATCAAATTAAGCTCGATTGGAGTGCTGGAACGGCGCATCCGCGCTTAGACCAAAATTTGTCTTGGCCGAAGGCGTGCAGGAACACACCCTTGAAGTAAAGCGCGCTAGGCGACCGTTTGTCTTACGAAATGTATCTGAGGCTAATACGTAGTACATGACACAGTTTAAATTTTCCTGGCAGTTCCATCTAGCTTCTATTAACCTATATGCCGCCAATAAAACATTTAAACCTATTTGTCGCCAAAAGTACATTGATCTTTGTGCCATGATATTTTTTATGAAAAACAGTTTGCAAACAAGCGTGCAATACATGTAATATAGCCTTTTCTATAGCGATTTAAAACCATTTTCATATCATTTACAGTATCGGGGTTTTCAAGTGGCGGAAATTACGCAGCTGTTTTATCGGTCATCTCTGAGAAAATTAGTTATTGATAAGTGACGAGAGGTGCTCGGTCACACAGGCACCGTGATATACTTATGAATAATATGTTTTTCATTATAAAAATATATGGAAGTATAATTAAGGATCAGGGACCACATACAATAGATAATTAATAGATTCAGACATTGCTTTGCAGGAAACATAAAATAATATTTTGAAAATTTATTGAAATAATACCAAATAACAATATATCAAATAATTGGATATTTTTTTTATGTTATTGTGACTGAATAAACTCGAGGCCCACCTGATGTTGAGCAGACTAACCTATGCCTATAACAGATGCATTTCGTCACAAGTCACGAATTTCACTGCGCCCGTCACCTTGAGACATAGTTATTAAGTCTCGTGTGCATGTAACTTCACTAGCTCTCAAGGACTGCTGCCGGAACACACCGTTAGGTGCTTGGCGACAGATTTTCTACTTGAGGGTGGTCGCTAAATGCCCTTCCAACATAACTAAGCTCAAGCATCACTGCTTCATAAACATACCACATTTCCGCCAAAATCAAGAAAAAAGCTGCTATTTCGGCTAGATATAAAAAAAAAACGAATGTCTTCTTTCAATTTTTTTTTTACATTTGTTACTGCGTGCGACACAATAGAAAATGGCAATACCCACCAGAATGTTAAAGCAGAAATGGCGATTCAGTATTTCGGCTAAGCACATTACGTGTTAACCAGTTAGCAGTGCTCATATAATTACATAGACACATAGTAGTGATAAATCCAACAATAACTACAGACCTAAAGTCTATGTAGAGTGAAACAATATTCTTTGCTTCGTCGTTGATGTCGAAGATTCGAGTTGGTTGACGTCTTTATTTTTTGTAGTTAATGTAGAATTGATGAGACTAGCCAACAAGGTAAGCAAAAAAGCTTAGTTATGCGAAGCCATTCAACAGCAATTCATATTCGGACAATTTAGCTTGAATAATTTTCGCACATTCTCGTCTTTATACTTTAGAGAGCAAAAAAAGGTTTCTAAACGGATTCTTATCAATTTCATATTATTCTGCTTTCAAAAGTTTGTAATTTTATCAAACAATTTTTTTTCATAGGGTGTAGTACAACGAGTTAATTATAAAGACAACAGCGGGCCTAACACGGACCGGAGAGAGAATACAAATCGTCTCACTTTGATTATTTTTCTACTCTCGCAACACCTAATATCATGTTTTTATAATTTTATTATACTAAATACATTATTATCATTTATTTCTATTTTATCTATATTTTTACGTATTCTCTTATTGTATTAATTTGTTTGCTTTATGCACTGTATTGATTTTGATTTTATTTTATTTGTATGTTAATTCTAATCTGTGTGGTAGATGTAATTGATTCTAAGTCGTTTCTATTCACAATAAACAAATTTAATTTAATTTAATGGGCGCGCCGGTGAATACCTACCTATATATCCACGGTCGAAAAATCCTTTCTCTCTATTACTGTCGCTATATATAACAATTTAAAATTAATTTGTTTACCAATATTGTCAGTCCTTTAGTGCTCTTCCCGCCAGTCTTTGACCGCTATTATCACCTAATAGCAAGTAATGAAGTTGTCGACGGTGTTACACAGCATTTCATTTTAGCACAAATTAAGATACTCCCGCGACAGTATATTATTCAATTAGTTATTTATATGCCCACGTCTTGAAATAAAATAAACTTCTCCCTTTCTTATGTTATGTCATACGGGGACAATTTTATCCTCGTTCTGAGTTTGTATGTTTAAAACGGCATACTCAAAAGTCAGTCAAAAGTAGATAGTTTTACTATCCTCAGTAGGTAATTGTCTTTTGATGTGGATAAAAGTTTTTTTTTTTTTATGTTATTGTGACGGAACAAGCCCGAGGCCCACCCGATGTTAAGTGGACTAACCTCTGCCTATAACAGACGCATTTCGTCAACGACGAATTGCACTGTGCCCGCCACACTGAGACGTCCAGTTGTTAGGTCTCATTAGCCTGTAATTTTTCTGGCTCTCAAGGACTGCTGCCGGAACACACCGTTAGGTGCTTGGCGACAGATTTTCTACTTGAGGGTGGTCGCTAGCCAGGCGGGCATTCGCAAAATGCCCTTCCACCATGCGGTGAAGCTCAAGCTCTGGGCGGGATTCGAACCATGGACCTGCTGCGCGGCAGTCCATAGCCAATACCACTGAGCTATCACTGCTTCAAAATATAGTTATATCTCCAGTCCATGCTAAGCCTGCAGAATCAGTGTTCAGAACTAAGCTTAGGGTATATTGATTATAATAATAATAATCGCTAAACAATGTTTCGAAGCCGCATTAAACACAAGTTAGTTTCGTGTAATTAAAGTACAATTCATCAAAGACATACGATACAAAACCAGCGCTTTTAGAAGAAGCCGTAAATATTTTGCTGGGCGGCGAAACATAATATTACTAACGTTTTTGTGTGTCACACTATACTATAGAGTCGAGACGACACGCTTCACGGTCAAATGGACTGTATCGAGTACAAGCAAACGTTCGACAAGGTGATATTAATACTTCCAAAATATGTATAGGTATGAAAATAAATGAGTAAACGTATCAAATATGTGTTGGAATAAAGAGAGGGAGAAATACCAAACAAAAATTGGAATTAGTGACAGAAATCAAATGATAAAAGGCAACACAAAATCATTCTTAGTAAATCACTATCATAATAGAATGTAAAAGGAACGAGAACCTGCGCCACCAACAGTTTGGACGCGATCACGTTCTCTGGCAAGTTGGCGGGTGCAACAGTGTGCTAGCCCAACCACTGTCAGAAGACTATGCAGCTCTTTACGGAATATACCAAGTAGTGCTTCGATCAAGAAAGAATATTTTATAATTTAAGTTAGATTTATAAGGGTGACTTTAAATTAAATCCGTGATAAAAAAAACCGTCCTCACATTATTGCGACAGGACCACATAATAAAACAAGTATTGATTTATATGAATTCACACACATATTTAGAATAGCAGCCTCAACTTTTCCAATGGGTGTCTTTCCACGATCCGAGGAAAACCAGAGAACGGCTAGCAAGGAGCGCCTTCTGTAGAACTGTCAACATCTATATATACTACAATCCTCTCATGATACCACCATCAGGGATTATGGAAAACCATTCCGCTTGGGGGAACCTAATGTACAGTAATAGTTCAAAATGTCGGGATTTTTAGGTTTATGTTGTGTGTAATTAATATAACGAATCAAATGTATTTCATGATTATAAATCAAAAGTTAATTATTTATTGACATATAAATTAGCAGTTTCAGGTATACTTTGACACAGGTGAACAACTCGTCGTAAGTATCTTTACAAATCAGTAATTTGAAAATAGACATAATTTATATATAAATCTAATCGATCCAAATGGTTAGAGTCAATCCGATACCAAATACGTTTAAATGTAAATTATGTCTATTTTCAAATTACTGTTTTGTAAATATATTTACGACGAGTTGTTTACCGGGAGTAATGTATACTTCGGAATATGAAGTGTAGACATCATATAAAACGACAGGAGAATCTTACAGAAGCATCCCTAGCATAAGGCAAACCTAGAAACAGCATAAATGTATGTATAATGTAGTACTGACTGCGGCGCGGTGCCGCCTTGACTATGGTGGTATATATATATATATATATATATATATATCACTGGCGTGGCGAGCCAAAATATGTAAGTACTCCAACTAAGCCACCAGACACATTGTGGATAACAAAACTACAATAGTAGATTTTTTGTATACTTGTATATAATTGACTTAACTAACTTAATTGACTATAACTTGAATATACTATATAAACACTATAACACTGCTGCTCTCATTTCAATCGTTAAAGAAAACAACAAAATTACCTAGTTATCATCACGATATTTGCAACCGAGTTGGCAGTACCTATATTACTCTTCTGTTCACTAAACTACGTTTGTTTGAAAACATGGATAAGCATAATACGATTTAGACAAAATATTCGTGGTCGTAGTCGCAAAGAGGTTACCTCAAATACTATATTGAAAAACAAAATTATTTTAGCTATAGTCTGATTCGGTCGGATCTATTCCAACATAGTAATTTATTACTTGATCTTTAAGAATTCGGACTCGATGTCGGCATCGCCATTCTTTGGCAGTGCATAGCTATCAGTCTAGATAGGAGTAAAGTCTTGGCACATGCTTCATTAAAACATTTTCATACAAAACTCACTGAATTTTTCATTTTCTGTTCACGAATCTAGTTTCAAACAAAGCATTCAATGAGAAATGTACAGAAACAAACAAAGCAGCGTGCAATATGAAAACAAGTTTCGAAATCCCTTCTATCGAATATCGATCGACGATAAAATTGACATTTTACCACAAAGCAAATTTCTTACAATATTGTATTGAAAGATTTCCTTTATACCAAGCCCAAAATAATCAGACCAGATACAAACTCCGTGTTGAGTCTGGCTTCTCCGAATGGCAATTTACACTAGTAACCAGTGCTGTGTGCACATACCTTCGAAATGTTTTCGCAGTTGTGTGTGTTCGGTAAAACGCAATGTCTATAAATTAATATTATCCGTCTATTTCATTCTGTTTTTATAATTACACAAATTTGTGGAATACAATCCAGCTCAAAACTGTTTTAGTTTAAGTCCTATTTCTAACTTGACTGTATACTGTCTTGTGTATAAATAAATAAAAATAAATATCGTTTGGAGAAATGCTTTAAACGACAGGCAGGTAAATAAACTACAAGTAGCTATGACTAATATCAAAAGTGTGCCAAGTACAATTCTACGCTAATGAGTGAGAACAGCCTTAATAGAGCAAAATACAACTTTCGTCTACAATGAGAACAAAGAAATAAAAATCGTCCGAAAACAAAATCCTAAAAAACTTCTTTAAAATATGTGAAGCCAAACACATTTCAATAATATGAACATTTCTTTGCGTAAAATTCAAGAAAAGGGGACAATAGAAAAATAAATATCATGAAAAAATGAATCAGAAACCAACAACTTTATCGATTCAATTCCAAACGTCGCAACAGCAAATATAATCATTAAAACTATAATAACTGTATGTGTCAACAAATGAGTCAACCTAGGATTATATGGACATTATTCACTAATTGATTACGATTATTCCATACACCGAACACCTGAAACACGAAGCAAATGGTCCAACAATTGGCGTATTTGTTTGAGTGGATTAATCACTATTTAACATTTTTATGAGAGTCGCGATATACCTTAAGCCAACGCTATATTGATACGTCAGATTTAGAGTTTTCTTGTCCTGGGATATAGAAGTGTCATTGGATCCTTATAAATATAAACGTTAAACTAAAGTGGGGAAACAAAACATAATGTCCTAGTTTAACCTGATATGTGACTAGATTATAATTTCATATCGAAAATAGTAATTACTAAATTTATATGTCATATCATAACTCCTAAGGTACCGTTTTTTTAATTATGATAAGCAAGCATTTGTCCGCAGTCTCACCTGTTGGAAAGTGACGACGCGGTCTACGGTGGAACATGCTTGTCTAAAAGATACCTGTTTACTCTGTACTTGAAGATTTCCAGATTATATATATCGGGAAATAGAGACGCTGGTATGGTGTTCCATAATTCGGTCGTACGCATTATAAAACTAGATTTAAAACGCTTTGTGCGTATTTTCGGAATATCGACCATGTATGGATGCCGTGTTCCTGTGCGCCTTGTTGTCCGATAAAAAATAAATAAATAATAACATCACAGACACCACAAGGAGCACTGGATATATTACATTTTCTTCAATTAGACTCACACTATCGTTGATTGACGAATGAAATTAATCATATTTATGTATTCATGTACATTTACGTCGGACACTTAACTGACAATTGTGATTTACTGCTTCTTCCTTATGTCATAGTTCTTGTGGATGAGATAGTTATTTCAGCAGTTTAAGTGTTGTCAATCTGATAGATCATTACGAGGCTGACACCTACGGGGCCGCCCACAGCGCTGCTCCGAGCCAAAAACAACATTCACAAACGATATTATAGATTCATTCATTACCTACTCTACTACCTGGTTTTCGAACAGTCATTGGCATTGCAGATATTGAGTATCCAATCATACCAAGTGTCTGAATTACATCATCATGCATTTCATTTGATAAGGTTTCCAGAACTTTCATTGTAATCGATTCTTATGTACTTATACAAAGTGCATAAAGCGTAAGCCTCGAATGTACCAGCTTAGAATAATTTTAGATATAGGTCAAGTCAGCCCTGAAAGTTGCGTAGACCGACTCCGTTCTGGCGCTGCAATATATTCCGATTTTCAGGCGCTATTGCGTCGTTAAAATATGAGATATGTATACTACAAGGCGGATTTTCCAAGGCTTCCAAAAGCTGAGCCAAATTTCCAGTTACAACCAACATGCCTTTATTATCCGTAAAACAATGGTGCGAGCTAAATCAACAGTTTCGGAATTTGTATGACAAGTCTCTGAGTGGCGACCGAGCGCAGTTCCTAGAAAAACATACCTCAAGGTCAGATAAGTGAACCATCTCGTCTCTTAGCTCAGGTAGTGTATGCATTACAAAGGTGACGAGATATAAGCGACAAGCGTCGATAAATTTAAGATAAAAAAAATCTGAGGAACTGATATTTCACACTGCGATCCCCTCCTGGGGATCGGTGTCCTCACCTGCCAAGCGTGGGGATTATGGCAAATCCTCCCATAATGGGGAAGGCTGCGTTCAACAGGGGACGATCCGGCTGATACAGTAAACGATTACAGTACAGAGATTTATCCAAACATCGAGAAGAAAACGTCGAAATATATATAAGCTACACTGTCAACCTCATCACACCTGATAGAAATCTATACCCATACACTATTCAGGCAAAGAAATCAGATTTGTAAAATTGATAATTTTCGGTAAATTGATGTCAAATGGGCAAGAACCTGATCCTTGATATTAAGCCACTTCCCAAGTAAATAACATTACATTATAAAAGCGACACTGGACCGGTAGCATCAAAGTACAAACAGTCTATTTAATTTTGATGTATCACCAAGCCATCGCCCGTGGAGTGCCGGGCCAAAATTGCACCCAAGAAATCTTCCTGTAGAATTCAAAAGAGGTGACAAATGGAAACACCAGAAGGTGGCCATCTACAACACCTTCTAAAGAACTGAAGAACTACCATCTTACACTGCGATCGCCAATACGCCTACTAAGCGTGGCGATTATGGCTCCCCACCCCCTTTGATGAGGGAGGACTATGTTCAACAAACAACTATACGGCTAGCGGCTGTTGATAGTGATCACCAAGCCATTAAGAACTTCAGCAATAAACTAACGAAACGCTGACTGGAGATAGTCTCAAATCGCTATAGCTGTTCTAATACAACCTCAATATTCTACGTAAAAACTATTTTGCGTCACAGTAGCGTATACATGTAATGAGTCTAATGTGAACATGTCCTCGTGATTGATAGTCAGCTCATTACAATTCATTGTATCATACTTTTATTGTATTACAATGCAATAATGCAGTAACCAGGTATTCAGTGGGAACACAAGACTTTTAACTTGTAAGCGTTTATTGCAATTGTTACTGACAATAGCGCAGAGTTTATCACTGTCATATAGATTATGACTGTACTAGGAAGTCCACCAGGTACTTCCAGGTTCATGAAACTTAAAATGATTAGTTTTTGTGTAGGCGATGTTATTAGTAATGAATCTGAATCTGCTATATTTCTTTAGTAGCTCATAGCGAAGATTGTCTAGTCATTCGTAACTGAGCAGCGTCCGCTGAGATCATTACTTGGATGGGTGACTGCTAGTGGTATTTACTATTGAGCGCTGCCGTATTTCGGTGGGCATGTTACGCCGTCGGTCCCGGTTGTTGTCTTAGGATGGCAGTCGTTATTGCATGGTGGTGGAGCATTTGTCAACGATAGACGCCCTGCTCTGGATCAAGGGGTGGACGCAGGACGTGGTCGGCGGGGGGGAAAAGGCGTTGGCTGTCTCGCTTGACATTGCCAACGCCTTCAACAGCCTACCGCACGGGACAATACGGGAGGCGCTCCGCTATCACGGAGTGCCCCTGTATCTGCGTAGGCTGTTGGCCGACTACCTCCGGGACCGCGAGGTCCTGGTGGAGGGACGCGACGGTCTGAGGCGACGTCTGTTGTCCTGCGGGGTTCCACAGGGGTCGGTGTTGGGACCGCTCCTGTGGAACATTGGCTACGACTGGGTGCTCCGCGGCACGTTTCCCGCAAGTATGCGGGTTGCGTGCTACGCGGATGACACCCTAGTCGTAGTCAAGGGGAGGGACCTCGGGGAGACGGTGCGGCGGGCCACGGTGGCCACAGCACTCGTGGTCGGCCGCATACGTGCCCTGGGGCTGGAGGTCGCCCTCTCCAAGACCGAGGCCCTAATGTTCCATGGGCCTCGGGGGGGACCCCCTCCAGGAACGAGGATAGACCTGGACGGGGTCCTGGTCCGGGTTGGGACCCAGATGAGGTACCTGGGTCTCATCCTGGACGGGCGGTGGACTTTTGGGGCCCACTTTACTCAACTGGCCCCAAAAGTCATAGGCGCCGCAGCCGCCCTTGGGAGGCTGCTGCCCAACGTGGGCGGCCCGAGCGCCACATGTCGTCGCCTGTACTCCGGAGTGATCCGGAGTATGGCCTTGTACGGGGCACCTGTCTGGGTGGACGCCCTCGGTCGCGCCAATAAGGCCCTGCTGCGTCGTCCGCAGCGGGTCATCGCGACGAGGGCGATACGCGGGTACCGGACGGTGTCCTGGACGGCGGGATGCGCGTTGGCCGGTGATCCCCCCTGGGAGCTCCAAGCGGAGATCCTCGCCGAAGTATACCACTTCGTGGCGGCGAGGAGATCCCGCGGGGAGCCTCCAGCGTGGGAGGAGGTCACGCGCATGCGACGGCAGGCGCGGGCCGCCCTGTTGCGGCGGTGGACGGAGGACCTGGCTCCACCGGTCCCTGGACAGAGGACGGTGGATGCCATTCGCCCGGTCCTTCGGAGGTGGGTAGGGCGGCGATTCGGGTCGCTCACCTTCCGATTGGTGCAGGTGCTTTCCGGGCATGGATGTTTCGGAAAGTACCTGCATCACATCGCAAGACGTGAGGCGACCCCCGCCTGTCACGAGTGTGGAGCGCCAGAAGACACGGCGCTCCACACGCTGGAGGAGTGCGCCGCGTGGAGTCCCATGCGGCACACCCTCACAGCGGTCATAGGCGCAGATCTGTCGCTGCCGAGCGTGGTTAACGCTATGCTCGGCAGCGACGGATCGTGGCAGGCGGTGGTCTCTTTCTGCGAAGAGGTGATGGCGCAGAAAGAGGCTGCGGAGCGGGCGAGGGAGGACGACGTCCTCGCAGACCCGCTCCGGCGCACATACTGGTATATGCAGGATCTACGCGGCCAAAATTATTTTTTTGCTTATTTGGTACAAAAACAATGCTAATATGAAAAAAAACATTTATTCATACAAAAATAATATATATTCAGAAAACTTTGGGAATTTATGTGGATTTGATGTACAAAAATGTTATGTTTCTATATAACTTTCTTCATTACTTTCTGATGAATTTTCAATTATATTTGGTTCCGCAGAAACGAACATGGCCAAGGTTTCAGGCAAGAATGTGTTTGCTTTCCTTTTTTTTACTGTCCGCATGCTACTTAGCAAAGGATCTGAACTGAGTAGAAGGCGGTTAAAAATATCTTGATTGCAATTTTCTCTGGAAAATTTTCGCGCAAAATCTTGGCGGTAAGTTCTGAAATGTTTGTTGCGAGCCTCAGCTGCCTCCTCAGAAAGCTGCCCAATTGGTAATAATGCCTTTTCGATGATGAATGCACCATGGACTAAAACCTTGTGCATTGTTGGCGTCATAGGATGCCAATTATATAAGTTAACATATATTCGTGCAGTTTCAGAAGCATATTCTTCATATTTTACAGGATCAATTTGGTACCCACTTGAAATTGCTTCTAATAAGACTTTTAACCTATAAATTAGCTCATAACTGATGCCTGTTATGTCTGATGATAATCTGGGGTTCTCAAAAAACCTTCTGCTAGTATTTCCATCGTTTGTATTCCCGAAATTAGATTTAGGCATATCTACTATTAGACCTGTTTCAGTGCGAAACCTTGCCTGTATCTGTCTCTTTGTTTGTGCTTCTAGGTCTTTTTCCTGTTGCGTTTTTTTCTCCCGGTATTTTTGTACTTTTAGTTTGTAGGCTAAATGTAAAATACTTTCAAATATACGAATTCTGGCATGTAATACCGATATACCGAATTCAAGGGCTGCAAGACTCACTTCTCTTGTATTTTCCAGTTTATTAAAATCCTTGGATGTTGCTCCACAAATATAGCACTTACTTGTAGACTTCGTGCCTGTGGCTGCATTGCACACCTTTCCATCTACCATTGTCATTATAAATGTGTGCTTAACAATGATTTTTTTCCCTCTTATGTCGACCTCTGTTGGGACTAAAGAGCTAATAGCGCTTTTAACATGTCTTATTTCTTCTTCAGTGACGTCATTACTTTCCTTTATAAAACGGAATCTTATTGGTCGACAAAACCGTGGAGAAGAGGGCATTGGATTTTTCCACAAAACTTTTTCATTATTATCTCCACAAACTAATTGAAGGGGCACGAAACAGCTTTGAAATATATTTGCGTCGGAATCGGTATCGCTTTCAAGTTTTTGTTTAAACTGTGATTGTTGGGACCCATCACAGCCCCATTTACTTATTACTGTTAATTGTTCACGCTCTTGATCCTTTAAAGTTGTCAATACATCTTCTAGGTACTCCGATAACCGCCTAACGGTAACATCAATTAGAGGCTGTAACTCAGCTTGGGCACTAGTACTCGTTACCGTACATGAGTCTGGTGATGGGTAACATTTCTTCTTGGCCTTTTGTAAGACACTGTAGCACGGAAAAAACTTCTTATTGGTTTTTCTTATAATTTCGTACTGACCTTGTGTCAAATCGGCATCCACAAACATTTGCAACGCTTGCATCGGTGTCAAAGGGGGTCGCTCTTGCCTTGATTTTGTAAGACGAAATGCCTTTTTATATCTAGTTGCTCGTGTCGGCGTACTGGTGATATCTTTAAGGACATTTGATGCATCTCTTTTACCAGATTTTCCCAGCTCTACTTGCGCAGCATGTATAATGATATCTTTTTCAAAAGCAGAGCGAAGTTCTTCAGTTTTTCGCCGTTTGCTCCGCTCGCTTGCCTCTTCAAACGGTTTAGATGGTCGACCTGACCGTTTTTCTGAAGTGTCAACAACAGGGATTTCAAAAGTACCGTTCAGCCATGACTCGTTATATTTAAGAAAGTTTTCTTCTTTATAATGGGCTTTGGACCACCTTTGTTTAATTTCCGACTTAAAATGAGCAAAACCCCGTTTCAAATTCGAAATTTGATCTTCATTGTAACCTTCACATGACAAAAGTTGATCTCTTAGATGATTTAGTTTTGCATCTAAATTAGGCAAATTGTGTTCCTTCATGCGATCAAACAAGTATTGTCGGGTCACAATCCTTACTCCTGACGCACTCTGTAAACCTAAAACAAACATACAATGTGTAAAAAGTCGCTAACGAAAAATCGCATTTTATTGCTATTATCTTTGACCCCTCAATACTAAAACTATCCGGACGTTTCCGGAGACGTTTTTGATTATATTCACAAGATAAATGTTCAAATAATCAATTACAATTAAAAATATAGCCCGATCTAACCCGATACACAATCATATACACTAGAAAAGCAAAATTATTAAAGAAAATCACGGTATGGACTATGTACTTTTTAAACGTTAAATAAAAATGTTGTTTATTATTTGATCATAACTTGATTAATGAAATTTATAAGTCTCTTACCTGTTCTGTCAGAATCCATCACTTTCAATTCGTAAGATAAACTTGTAAACATAAAAAAACTCTTTCAAAGTTTAGAGTTTAGAAAAGCGGCGAGAACAGATACGTACACTAGGTGAAACGGTCTAATTCCGACTGACGCTACGTGCGCGGGGCGCTCGGTAGCAGGTAGATGGAGCATGGGTATTGTCCCCAGGGCTGTGCTCTGTTCGTAGAACCCGTTTTTAGGAATGTTTTTGTTAATTCTATATTGGGACTTTTGGCCGCGTAGATCCTGCAAATACCAGTATGTGCGGCGTAGACGAACTGGTGGAAGGAGAAGGCGATTCGGGCGCCTTCTCACTCTATCCTAGTGCTGTGCGGATCATCGGTGGAGAGTCGGGGGATTCTCCACTGGCTTGCACGATCCCACACGTCTGGGGGATGGCCCTAATGAGCTGGGTCATCCCTCCATTGGCCGGGGCCCGTCACCGGTGACGGGCCAACCGCCGGGGCGAGATGGTGATTGCTAACGCTACCCCATCTCGCCCCGTCTAGGCGGCAGACTGCTCATCCCGGGTTTTTAGTGGGTAACCTCACTTACTACCCCCCCGTGGGGGTAGTAAGGCCCCTCAGGCGAGGACTCCCACATAACCACTCTGCTCCCCCCGGAGCCGGGTGGTATCCATAAAGGATTTTCCCGGGTCAAAAAAAAAAAAAAAAAAAAAAAAAAAAAATAATGGTGGTGGAGCATTTTGCAAATGACCGCCTGAATAGCTACTAACCTAGCTAATTAAAAATGGTATTTACTACTGAGCGCTACCGGATTTCGGTAGTCATGTTAAGCCGTCGGTCTCGGTTGTTGTCTTAGGATGGCAGTCGTTATTGCATGGTGGTGGAGCATTTTGCCAATGACCGCCTGAATAGCTACTAGTCTACCAAATTAAAAATGGCGCCATGCACCTAACTTGGAGTTCCGACGGAAGACATAGGCTGGACTGTCAGCAAAAAAATAGGATGATTTCTGTAGGTCTATAAGCCATATTGCGATTTGCGAATATTAAAAATAAAACATACAATAAAAACAGACAGTCTAATTGAGAACCATCCCTTTTTGTTTGGGAGTCGGTAAACAAAGTGCCAGTCGCTTGATATGCGTTCACACTTTCCTCCAAAACGAAATCGTTTTAGTACAAATTACTCGTATATAATGTTTTAAAGTATTGTTGTACTTACTAGACTTTTGTACTGAACGTGAATATGTATAAAAAATCAAAAATATGTTTATACCTATTTACAATTTTACACTAAACATAAAACGATTCACTAAGCAATACTTGCATGCAAAAGTAGATCGTAATATTATGTAACAACCAAAGATAATACTACCAAACTGCACCATCACCGTTACGTAACAGAAAGTGTTTTAAAACAAAACATAAAATAGCAGGATGTCATCTTGAAATGAAAAGAAATAGAATTTACACAAAACTAGCACATATTCTTGAAGCGAATGTAACGCTCGGAAGTCATAATAATAAATCAACATTTTTTAGGTGTAACTTGGCTTATAATTTTTCTAGTTTATTATTGAGAAGACTTTATACCTTTCTGTTAATATTAGCGTGCACGAAGCGCTTTCCTTACAAACGTAATTTCGACATATTTTAAATACGTCATAGGTAAACATTTGGTGTGTTTAACCAAGTTGAAATTTTGCATGTATGTCCTTGAGCCTGACACCTCTGCCACTTGTTTGCTAGTTTTCCGTAAAATTATGTTTATACATTTCGTTGTTGAATGTTTATTTATAAATTCGGAATGATCGTTTATTATGGGAATAATTATTTAACTTTTAGATATAAAATAATATTTTTATCAGATAATTGGAAGACATACATGTTAGGTTTAAGAACATGCATGCAAAATTTCACCAAGGTTGAACACTTTGTATTTAAACTATGACGAAACTAAGTGAAATATTATAAATGACTAGCTTTCCTGCCGCGGCTCCTCCCACGCGTATGTCGGTTATCAAGCAAACCCATTAACCTCTTTTTGCGGAGTTGGATAAAAACTATCCTATGTCCTTTCCCAGGTCTCAAACTATTTCCATACCAAATTTCATCCAAATCGGTCCAGCTGTTTTTAAGTTTATTCGTTGCATACAAAAATACAAATCATTCGTCTTTATAATATTAGTGTGGATTATGAAAAGCCCTATACGCGCATACAAAATTTCGGTTTATTGCTGTGATGAGTTATTCGCCTAACTGGTACCTTTGGAGAGATTTATACATCTGAGTGACACTGCACTGCAGATGACAGACGAGACATACATTTTCAACTGTGGCGGTGCCTCGAGGGCTACGTGCCGGCTCAGGTGAACTGGTCGTTGTCAGAAATGGAAGAAGTAGGCTGTGAAGATGGAGAATGGAACAGGAACAATAGTACAGCGAAGCAGGAAAAACAGGAACGCGAAGATGAGATTTTTTTAAAGACTAATGAATATTTGTAATATGCGGCAGATATAATAATAGATAAAGATATTTTATGAATTGAGATTAGGTATTGAGTACCGTTCACAATGAAATTCCAACCAATTGTGGAATTGGAAGGTTGATTCCAATTCCAACCAAGTCCAACCAAGCGTCAAGTCATGCGAGTGTTGTGGCGATTATTTGAATGAAGAATTGGAGTACGAAATAGTATGTAGACATTAGAGAATTATGAAATGAGGTGATTTCTAATGCGATGAAAAAGGATGTCTTCGTAACACGTTCAAGTCACAACTGTCCCGCAATTCCCTATGCTTTGCTACAACATTCTGTTCAGCAATGCTAGCACGCTACTAAACACCTGTCACAGCTGTTGCACCTACTTTACGACAGTAGCTTATAAACTTAGCTGGCTTCGTAAAAATTACAATATAAAGTTTATTAAGTTGCGTCACCGTAAACACGAAGCTAATTAAAAATATAAACATGTTTCTATATCAATTTATATTGATTATAGGTGTCATACCGTCGTATAATGTTGGTTACGTAATAGGAAAGACGAATTCGAACTATGACAACTTATCACGATAGCACAGTTGGGAGACCATGTTTCGGCTCTCTTGTCAAACCGTGGTTCTAATGCTTCCATTCGCTGTGATTCTTCACACTTATTTTGCTTATGTCGCTTTACAGTATTAGAAAAATAATAGCTAAGTGTAAGAGTACTAGTATAAAATTAGTTTTTATCACAGCTTCAAATTAATCAGTGTTTTTAGTATTGTTGGTAAAATAAAGGACATCGGAGATAATATACCGAAACCTCGGGTTCTTTATTATTCTAAAATTTTAGATAGACCCAGAACAAAAATGTACAACTATAAAATGGTCTCATGTACATTTATTTATTTTTAAGATTTAAAATGACATTTGTATTCTACCCAATAAGCTCTAGTCTAAACAATGATACCCCACATGTGTGCAAGAATTAGCAATATTTTATTATGCGGCTATCTTCACATAGCCACTGAAAAATTATTTTATTGAATTTCAGGGCCAATATTCATCATTTATTGGTGGACCCAAATTCAATAGATAAATTATTTTGGGTCCCTGTTCAACACAACATATCAAAATTTCTGTATTGTTACTTATTCCTTTTCCTAGCTAGAGACCCGTAAAAAACGTATGAATGCACGGACGGACGGACGGACAGACAAAGAAGAACTGCCATCTTACAGTGGGATCCCCAGCCACCTGCTAAGCGTGGGAGAGTGAGCGTGGTAATGGCATATCCCTCTTAATATGAGGAGGCTGTGTTCGGCGATGGAAGATCCGGCTGATACAGTACGGAACCGTAAAAAGCAAGTAGGTGAACTGCCATAATACATCATTGCTATGGTTTTTTTTTTTTTTTAATTGTTGATAGACCTTTGCACAGAGATAGATATCGTATACACCGACCGAAGAATCGGTAGTACTTAATGTTTATGGACTGTATGAACCTAAAGAGGTTCCATGGAAACCTGGAAAGTTCAAGCATGGATGCCAATCCGACTATACTAAAGGCACATATTTGTGCTGATGTGTATGTAAAGAAACGCTATCACTTCTATCACGTCGATTCCATTAAATTACTCAGAACACGGCAGCATTGCAAGTCGTGAAATTGGATTCTTTTTGAGAACACCATGAGGTGAAACAAGCCGGCGGTGGGGGGTCGAACCTTGGACCGAAGGCACGACACCGTCGCTTCCTACGCCCTCAGTCTGACATTTTTCAAAAACCCCTTCGTCTTAACAATTTAATGCTGAGTCAGATTTTTGTATGTTTTAACACTTTCTCTTTCATCGACAAACTTTCTATTTAACTTTGTGTGCTTCGGTGCTTTTCACATATCCTTATGAGTTTGACCTGGCGGGAGTTATGTAAGAGTATTGCCTTTTATCGATTGCACATACATAGGAAATGGTCCACCACTACAGAAATTACTTCTCAATTTTTCAAAACAACATAATTTGAATTGCCTAATTGCTTTCTAAATTCTTGGATACAGTATCACTATCACTACATCATCATCACTACATAGTATAAAACAAAGTCGCTATCTCTGTCCCTATATCCCTATGTATGCTTAAATCTTTTAAACTTTCGACAAAAAAGCAACGGATTTCGATTCGATTTTTTTTAATAGATAGTGATTCAAGAGGAATGTTTATATAAATAATAACATCCATGAAATATTGAATAAAAATGAGAATACTGTTATTTTTGAGGTTTCTAATGTGATGTCGTAAATAATTAAATTTTTTCCGCTTACATTGCGAACGCAGGCTGAACCCTACGAGATTTATCAAAAATATGTACTAAGTATTGTACACATTAAAAAGGTCTACAGAAAACTCTGCTATGATATATATATCTATCTATATAAAATATATTGGTAAAAATGTAAATAGTAAACAAGAAAATGTAGTGTATGAATTTAGATATTCCAAAGATAGCAGGAAATCTTCATGGTTTAGGGAAAGAAGAATTATGTTTCTCTAAATTTAACGCGTACGGGGGGCCCGTGCAGTAACGAATAAATCAAACTACTGGATCGATTTTAATCATTTTTGCAGTGAATGACATAGGCTATATATTTTATACCCGTGCGAAGCCGGAGCGGGCCGCTAGTATCTTTTAAGAAATACAAATATGAGTATTAGAATTCTTTTATGCTAGTAAGTTGCGTGTACAAGACGGCGCCGCGTGACATCGCGTCGGGAAATGTGCAAAACACCGTGTATGACATCAGTGCACCAATCAGTAATAAGTAGCAGAATAATGATAATAAATATGAGCAGAAGGCCCGCCTGATGATAAATGGTCCCTAACATGTACATTACAACTACTACAGACCTTCCAGAACATATACCTAAATATTCAATTCATCATTAAAAATTTAAGTCATGTGCGGAATTCAAACCCGCGTCCATCCACCCCTTAAGCCGGGGTATGCTCTAACCAACTGAGCTAACATGACATGACGTCGTAACTCAAATCTTTCCTATCGTTCTTTAACCATCGTATTGGGATGGAGCGACATCTATAGTACCACGTGCATTGTACTACAAACAAGACCAATTTTGCAATTGGTTTTATACTTGTAAATGATGACGCAACCTTTTTTTCTTAGTACTGATAAGCATTTGACCACAATCTCACCTGATGGTAAGTGATGATGTGGTCAAAGGTATAAACAGGCCTAACCTAGAATTACTGGCCCTCAAGGACAGCTATCGGAACACACCGTTAGGTGCTGGGTGACAGATTTTCTATTTGAGGGTGGTAGCTAGACAGGTGGTCATTCGCAAAATGCCCTTCCATCATGCGGTGAAGCTCGAGCCCGTGGCGGGATTCGAACCATGGACCTGCTGCGCGGCAGTCCACAGCCAATGCCACTGAGCCATCACTGCTTCAATAAAAAAGCTAAACTGGAGGTGGTCAAGGCATACAATCAGGTCAAAAGTAGTCATGAATTGGTTTACAAGTGACAAGAAGAGAAAATGAGGAGGACCATTTAGACGATGGGTTGATGATGTTGACATAAAAACCATAGCAGGCAGCACATGCACAAGATTAGCCAAAGATAGAGAGAAATGGCGACAGTTGGAGGAGGCCTATGTCAACTAGTGGCATACACACAGTGAGTAGATTCATAATAAATGATTAATTAATGAGTGTAAGGAAAACAGTGATAAAAGATTTAATATCAGTAATTATGTAATGTGAATTATGTACTGTCTGAATAAAGGCTATTATTATTATATAATAAATTACCAACTATGTCCTAGTTTTCATCAGTGGTAACAGTAATTTTGTAACACGAGAATAATCGTGTTTCCATTTTTTCGTTTCGAGGTACAACAATAACTTAAGCTTACAACAGTACTTAGGCAGCAAATAGAATATTCATGCATTTCTCTCCTTTGTGTTACTGCAACAACTGTAAACACAAGAATATTTACCCCCTGGCATTGTAACAAAACCTCAAGCCAGCGTAGTTTAGCTCAGAATAAGCAAGTGGACTCCTTGAATTAGAGGCGCAACTAGAAGTTCCTGCCTAACACACCATGGGGCACGCGCACAACCTTGTAGTCTAAAATTTTACATTACTGCATTAATGGGGCACGCACACAAGCAGCACCTTCTATAGCACTCACACATAGCAGCAAGCGCTTTTACGAGTACACATACTTGAGTGTTGCTTTTTCTGGTGTATATATATATATATATATATGTTCTTTGGCTAAGAGGAGCACAGACTATATCAAGCAGATGTAAAAGCTCACAGAAAAGATAAGGGTGTTTGCACAATAGAGGGAGATATGACTAAAAAACTTTTCAATAAAAATTTGAGGTTTTGAAGAGGTTATTTTGAGAGATTATTACAGATGTAGCTGAATCACATTTACCGAATATGATTAACAATTTGACTTTCTTTTTGTGCAACACCAATGGATCAGCTTGAGGATTATGACTAGCCTTCAAACACTTAAACAGAAATGAACAAGTCAAAGTCAAAATCATTTATTCAATTTAGGCGTCTACGACGCTCTTATGAAGGTCAATTACAAACTTTAGTATTGAAATATTCTACATTGTACAGCCACGTTCAGCAAATAAATTGTATAGAGCCACTGCGAGAAGAACGGGCAAGAAACTCGGGGCCATTCTTTTAAACATCTTTTAACAGTGTGTTACATACATACTATATAATAGAGTTATTACAATATTTGTTTAAATTATGTAGGTGACAGGCAATAGCTTGGCGGAGGCGGAATTGTCCAGGCATTTTTGTCATTTATGTAATCAGAAACTGTGTAGTAGGATTTTTTAATCAATATGTTTTTTACATGCAGGATCCCTCACAGATTCCCTAGGACCCATTTTATATATGGCTCGAATAGCACACTTTTGTATGATAAAGATTGTCTCTATCTCAGCAGCAGTTCCCCACAGCAATACGCCATACGACATAATACTGTGGAAGTACGCGAAATAAACTAGGCGAGCAGTAGCTACGTCTGTTAACTGTCTTATCCTAAGAACTGCATATGCAGCAGAACTAAGTCTTCCGAACTAATGAGCTCATACAGAATGACGGTTCTTTTGGTTGAAAAGCTATATAATTTTATAACACCATTATTGTCTTTTTGCATATACACATCACATCAGTGAATTGCCACTTCCTAGGTCCATTACCGTAAAAGTTGTTACAAGATTATTATTGAATGACATCATATTTTGGTGCCAAAATGTAATTTTAGCTCATAACATTTCAAGATTAAACATATTATAGGTTATCATATAGTAACATGTTTTTTTTGTGGTACATAAAGCCAATGACGCCTACCTCCAAAAACTGTTTGAATAATGAGAGTTAGATTTATACCAGTTTCAGAATAATTCTGTAAATCTCACTATCAACTGCTGATCGGAATCCCAGTTTGTACAGATAATAGAAAAGCCAGGTACCCAGCTTATACAAATTAGGAATTAATGAATAAAATTATAGGCAAATATTATCAAACTCAATAAAGTTGTATGGAATGTGTGTATTTAAATAATGTAAAAACTTATTTAACATTAACAGGTTAACATAATGAAATATATATGTCCTAAGATCCTTTTATCAGGACTTATATATTTAAATATGGGGAAAAGAAACTTAGAAAAGCAATAAGATCCAAGGTATAGAACTTACACCTAGACCACATTCACAACAGGAATTGCCGCTGACCTTAATTTTGGCAAGAAAATCTGAAAAGCACCCAGTGTCCCAGATAATTCAGCAAGATTTATCACCAATAGGTTATAATATAAATAATATACAAAATCTTGGCATACCCAATCCAAAACATAAACATAATAATTACTAACCTCAAAAGCAGGCAGTTAGGAGGCACTCACGAACACTTGTGTTATAGCAGGCACGCATCAACCACCCTGTGGAAGAGCCAATTATCAGACCTCATGGCATCAAAATTAATATAAACCAGTAACTAGCACAGTCAAGGATACTACACTTGGACAAATGCCAGCAATGTGCTGCATGTGTGACCAAGCAACTGAAACTCAACTGCACTCAATTTACATGATCAAAACACAGATATACCAGGTTAGTTAGTCAGCGAGGCACTACTGGACCTTGCGTCATGGTCAGTCAAGGGCACTGCGAGAATACCACACCGGTCTCACAATGTACGTGCATGACAATACAATATTAAACAATATGCGCAAACAAAACCACAAATGATTAGTATTTGCTAGTACAATGAGAAACTTACAAAACTTCTTCCACGTAGAGGCATTTCACTCACAAAACAAAGTTGTATCACTGGTTATCACCAAGTTTTTCTTTAAAAGTGGGACCCCGTCGTCCACTGACTGTAGTCACTTATTATAAAAACAAATCGAGAGTATCAGCTCAACAATTTCAGCACCAAATCAAAGATAATAGAGTCTCCAGTCTGCACGAAATGTGTAGAAAATTTAGAAATCGAACTGATTTCACCTAGTCACTGCGCCTCTCTTTGGGACAATTTCTGTCTGAATTTTGCTGTAGTATTGTATCCTCATTGGCTGTCCGTTTCGTTTTTTGACAGTTACGATATAGATCAGATAGACACCAAAACATAGATAAGAAATAGTGTGACAGATAAATGTTACAAGTTTTTTGATCGTTAAATCATGGACATATTATATCTATGGACTGGAAATAGCGATAAAGTAAACGTGTATACCTAAAACAAGCAAGTGGCAAATTAAATGGCTGCGATCTTACGAGTTGGTCATTTCAAATTATAACGTTCTTATCGATATTCGCTTATTCTCTACATCTTATATTATCGTATAAGATGTAGAGAATAAGCAAACACCCTTGAATAAATATATAAGAAAGTGTAACACTCATACAGTTACCGCTTTGACTTAGGACTCATCGAGTTCACGATAATTAACAAAACATACGCAATCCTCCAAATTAAATTGGTTAATTGATTTGGCGCTTAGAATGGTCGCGTCAAGGTAATGTTGTTGCGCCACACTGTACACTCTTGAACCACGCCCGCCGCGGTCAGATTTGCGTTCTGCTGTTTTTGGGCTTGGCTTACATTTCTATAGATATTTATTCGTAACATACACCGATATACAGAACAGGGTATCCCAGGCCAACAAATAATACTTATCTTCATACTTCTATAAATGTATGTAATTTTGTTACAGTAGAATTTAATCTGATGCCACAGAATGATAGATATTCTGTGACATCAGAATAAATTATACTGTACAGGAATTTATTGAACGCCTAAGAAACGAGCCACGTATTAGTGATTAAAGATAATAAACATAAAATTTTTATTGGTATTTACATTAATTCACATTTTTTTTTTTTGCCTGGTAGGTTAGCCTTTGACCACTATCTCACCTGATGGTAAGTGATGATGTGGTCGAAGATGTTGTTCAGGCTAACCTAGAAGTACTGGCTCTCAAGGACAGCTGCCGGAACACACCGTTAAGTGCTTGGCGACAGCTTTTCTACTTGAGGGTGGTAGCTAGCCAGGCGGGCATTCACAAAATGCCCTACCACCATGCTATAACGACTGCCATCCTAAGACAACAACCAGGACCGACGGCTTAACATGCCCTCCGAAGCAAGGAAACGCTCAGTAGTAATTTCACTAGCGGTCACCCATCCAACTCATGACCGCGCGCGACGTTGCTTAACTTTGCTGATCGTTTAAGAACAGCTAAGTAAACTTCGCTACGAGCGCTTCAATTATTATTTTTTAATTACTTTGCCGCACACTTGGACTTTACCTGTAACGTGAATGCGTTTACAAAGATTAAAACTCACACGTGTTAAGATAAACTCCTTAGAGTATTATGTATAAATACTCTATAGTTAATACCAACGATTTAATATATAATGTGACGTATTGACTTTGTAACTGTTGTCATTGCTCTATGTACCAAAATGTGAATTGAATAAAACTGCAAGCATTTGCAATAATAATTGTATTTCTTTCGCCGCCAATTCTTCTATAATATTATGAACACGTACACAAATACTCAGACCCGGAACAACTACTTGTAGATCATACAAATATTTGTGCCGTGCGGTAATCGATCCCGCGACACGCAGCGCAGTATTTAATCACTCAGCTACTGCACCAACAGTGCCGTCAAATTATCAATAGTCTTAAGCAAATTCTTATACTCATACTTCGTCTTTTTAGAAAAAAAACGAAAATATTTTTGGTTCTTGCCTAGTGTTTGGTAATATTCCCAATATTATCCAATTTTATGAACGCATCCCTTCTAACTCAACTCCTACCTCCAACATATCCTTATATTTTTCCTTGGCTACCTTGGGGGTAGATAAATCTAGCCGTTGACGTCTGGCGTGCATACCAACGAGTCGAGCTCCGGTTAACTCCTCGCTAAAATATCGAAAAACCCAACGTTCAACAATCAGCCGCGATCCTCGCGCACGGAAAATCAACCGAAAGCATCACAAAAGCACATCATCATATTGGAGAAGGAAGAAAGGAACATTGCAGACGCGTCGCAATACATCCAGCACGCGGGGCGAGTTTCGAACCAGGTAGCCTTCCTATGTTCTATTTTTTCCCAACCATTCCTTGGTCCTTCGATCCTAATCCCTATTTAATCCCCTAAATCAATAAAATTTCCAAAAAGTTCAAAAACCTTATCAATTCATATTTCATCCAAATCCAGTCATCCTGTTGCGTTTCATTTTCGACGCCATATTGCAATACTTTTAGCATACAAACACTATTGCAGTGTTACCACATTAACGGAAACAGACGTTCAATCATATATTACTTGCTCAGTGGTTCAATCTCAGTATTTGCCAATATCCATCTCTAATCTGTTGACAAAGCAATCAAATCAAACAAACAATCGATCATATTATCTTTGGTCCTGTTGTTGTGTATTCATTTCACTAAAATATTTTCCTATTTATTTTGTTTTGAAAGCTTATTTTGTACACAATGGCAGATTTACGCGTATGTTTAGTGAAATTCGACATGTCCATGAAATGGTTGCAGGCTACATACGATTTTTCTCAGGAATTGAGTTTAAAAGAAGATGTAACTAGCAAAGAAAAATTACGCTTTGTAGCCCGCCACAAAGACTTACAAAAATATCGTATGCAAATGGATGAGGCATATACAGTTATTGTTAGCAGTAAACAAGCTCTACCACAGGAAAAGCGTTCATTATCAGACATTGAGAAATCTTATGAAAAGTTCATGGATATTTTTTATTCGATCGAAGTTTTGCACAGCACACTGATTGAAGCCAAGCCTGAATCTGATGGACGTAAACAGACTGCGTATACTCAGCATGAGAACGAATTTCATCTACCAAAAATTACCTTACCTAAGTTCTCTGGTTCTCATGTTGAGTGGCCTAGTTTTGTATCAATCTATAAAAGTTTGATTCACGACAATCAAAAGTTAAGTGCAGTGCAAAAGATGCATTACCTGCTAGGTGTCTTAGATAGGGAACCCTCCTCGCTAGTGAAGCACCTCTCACTTTCAGAGCAAAATTACAGTATTGCTTTTAATTTGCTAAGGGAAAGGTATGAAAATAAACGAATTATTGCTGACAAACATGTTGAAGCAATTCTAAATTTACCAAACTTAACACAAGTCAATTCAAAAACTTTGAACAGATTTATCAACACTTTGAAAGAAAACACACAGGCTCTACTGGCATTAGAATTTGACATACATGCATGGAGTTTCCTTCTTCTGCATATAATACTAAAGAAAATCACTATTGAGCTGAGGTGTAAGTTTGAGGCTAGCATAGATAATCCATTGAATATACCAACCTTTAGTGACTTACTTAAGTTTCTCGAAAGCCAACTGCGAGTACTTGAAAACATTGCTGGTCCTTCATTAAAATATACTTCTAGTTCTCTAAATGTTGTCAATGTAGAAAGTAAACAAAATTTTAGTTCTTGTCCATGTTGTGAAGATGCTCATTCAATCTACTTATGTCAAAAATTTAACTCAATGACCCCAGAGGAGCGCAAACAATTAGTCATCAAACAGAAACTTTGCTTCAACTGTCTGAGAACACATCATGTTTCCAAGTGCATATCAAAAAGTGTGTGTCAAGTATGTCATGGTCGACACCATACAAAGCTGCACATCAATAATAGCTTAAATAGGCCATCATCAGACACCAGCGGTCAAGCATCTGTGTCAACTAGTTCAACTGTACAGTCTTTGTATAGTGCTAACAATGGGGCGACCATGATATTAGGTACTGCTTTTGTACAGTTGAAGGATGTCAATGGACACTTCCATTCAGCTCGTGCACTGATTGATTGTGGCTCCCAAGTGTCAATTGTCACAGAAAATTTAGCACAAAAACTAAAACTCCCACGCTTACCATCTGGGCCTGTTCTTGGTTTAGGTGCTCAACCAACTCGACAGACACATGGCCGCATATCATGCGTAATATCACCTGTGGGTATTTGTCCTCCTTCCATATCAGCTGACTGTATCATCCTAAAGCGTATCACCGGTAATCTCCCATCCGTACCTGTGGATAATTCAGTTTTAAATATTTGTAAAAATTTGGTTCTGGCTGACAAGCATTTTACAGTTCCAGGACCAATCGACCTCTTATTAGGCATAGATGTCTATGACCAAATACTCGACAGTGGAAGGTTCAGCCTTGGCAAAGACATGCCGACTGCCTACTCTTCAATCTTCGGGTGGATAGTTATGGGCACAGCACCCGCAGCATCAACACTTATTAATAGTGCTACAGTGATGGCCTGCACTTTAAGTCTTGATCAGGCACTAACTCGGTTCTGGGAAGTCGAAGAAGCGCCCAGTCAACCAATTTTAGATCCTGAAGATGTTCTCTGCGAAAAGCATTTTAGTGACACTCACTCCAGGGATGATTCAGGATGTTTTATAGTTCAGCTCCCTTTTAAAATCAACTGTAAACCCTTGGGCGACACATCCACAACCGCTCTCAAGCGTTTCTACAATCTAGAATGTCGTCTTCTTAAAGACTCTCATCTTCGCGAGCTGTATGTTGCATTCATGCGTGACTATGAGGAAGCAGGCCACATGCGTGAGGTTCATCAGGATTCTACCAAACGTTACTACATCCCACATCATGGTGTACTGCGTTCCCATAGCAGCAGCACTAAGCTCAGAGTAGTTTTTGATGCATCTTCAACAAGTTCAACAGGTGTGTCACTCAACCAGGTTTTGATGTCTGGACCGAAGCTGCAGAAAAACATAGAAGACATTATTCTCCGCTTTAGAACTCATCGAATCGTCTTCACCTGTGATATTAAACAGATGTATAGACAGGTGCTTCTGGCTAAGCAGGATTGCAAGTATCAGACGATATTTTGGCGTGAATCACCTGAAAGGCCTATTAAGCAGTACGAGCTTACCACAGTCACATACGGTGTTACCAGCTCTGCCTTTCAGGCGATTCGGGTAATACATGAGCTTGCTTACTTGAATGCATCGTTGCATCCAGATGCATCTAAAGTTCTTTTGGAGGATACATTTGTTGATGATGTGTGTAGCGGTGCCAATGATTTGCATTCTGCTCTGAAAATGCAGCAAAAGCTGGTTTCCATCCTCTCTCAGGGTGGTTTTGCCTTGCGCAAGTGGTCCAGCAATTCCAAGGATTTTTTAAAATCACAAATTGCTGATCACTTTGAGCAACCTTACCGGTTTGAAGAGGATGGTAACGCAACTTATAAAATTCTGGGAATAGAGTGGAATTCAGAAAATGACAGTTTTATTTATAATGCCTCCTCGATGAGTACCATTCCAACTAAGCGTGGCATCTTGTCAAACATTGCAAAACTCTATGACCCTTGTGGGTTTCTAGCACCAATTACTTTCTTTGCAAAACACATAATGCAAACTATCTGGTCTATGCAGCTTGGTTGGGACGATCCTCTTCCATCTGAAATCATAAACACTTGGAATGATTTTAACAAACAACTTTCTCAACTTAACAACGTATCCCTACCAAGATGTCTGTTCACTGATGAAACGTCAGAGATTGAGGTCCACGGTTTCAGCGACGGATCTGAACGTGGATATGGTGCTTGCGTCTTCTTGCGCCTTCAAGAAAAAGGCGGCAACATTTCGGTTAGGCTCCTTCTGGCCAAGTCACGTGTAGCTCCGCTCAAACAAAAACTTACCATTCCTAAAATGGAACTCAATGGGGCTCATCTGCTTGCCCGACTTCTTCAGCATGTTCATGGCGTTATTGGTCCAAAACTGAAAATCAGCCGTATGACAGCTTGGTGCGATTCCAGCATTGTACTTGCATGGCTTAAGGTTTCTCCCCATAAATTGCAGACCTTTGAGGGTAATCGCGTATCACAGATACAGGCTCTAGTGCCTAGTGTTACGTGGAAGCATGTACCATCCGCCAAAAACCCAGCTGATTTGGCAAGTCGTGGACTGACTCCTGCCGAATTAGTTGAAAGTGATCTATGGTGGTCTCCTCCATGGCTGGTTGAGAATTGCTCAGCGTGGTCAGAAGATATCTCTCTTCCCAATCAAAGTGACTTGCCTGGCTTAAAGTCCACAATGCCTATCTCCAACTTCGCTGCACTTACTGAAGAACTTCCGGTTCTAACCAAGTTCAGTTCGTTTCCTAAGCTACAGTCTGTTGTAGCTTGGTGCAAACGATTCATCTATAACTTGCGCAATAAAAACCATCGTCGAACCGGTCCATTGACTATCCCTGAGCTCAACGATAGCTTGCTCAACATAGTAAAAATGGTCCAGTCGTCGGAGTTTCCTGAAACCCTAAAATTGTTGCGCAATGATAAGCCTCTTAAGGACAGCGTTCGGCGTTTGAATCCTTTCATTGATTCTCAAGGCCATTTAAGAGTTGGTGGAAGACTTGTAATGTCAAATCTAGAATACAGTTCCAAACATCCACTCTTATTACCTAAATCACATCATGTAACGAAACTCATCGTGAACCATTACCATCGGTTGTTCGATCATCCTGGTCTAATGGCTCTCACTAGTATGATTCAACGAAAGTTTTGGATTTTATCAGCGCGACGAGTAATCCGTCAACAGATCTTTCGTTGTCAACGTTGTTACCAGCTGCGGCCAAAGGCTATAGAGCCCTTCATGGGAGATCTCCCTGTGCATCGTGTGACGTCATGTCGCCCGTTTTCTAAGGTTGGTGTCGATTTTGCAGGTCCTTTCATGTGTAAAACATCGCGCATTCGAAATGCCAAGTCGGTAAAATCATACATGTGCATTTATGTATGCTTTGTGACAAAATGTGTCCACATGGAGATTGTGTCCGAGCTATCCACCGACGCCTTCTTGGCTTGCCTGGACAGGTTCGTCTCTCGTAGAGGGCTACCCAGTGATATATTTAGTGACTGCGGAACCAACTTTGTTGGCGCTCGAAATTATCTCAAGCACGTGGCACAACATTTCAAGGACGCTCATGCTGAAATCAGCAAATCTTTAGCCAGCCGCCAAATAACTTGGCATCTAAACGCTCCTTCGAATCCTCATATGGGTGGATTATGGGAAAGCGCAGTAAAGTCAGCTAAACTCATACTGATGCGTCTTGTCGGTGACCGCTCGCTTACTTTCGAGGAACTTAGTACTGTGTTTGCAAAGGTAGAAGCAGCCTTAAATTCTCGGCCCTTGTGTCCTCTAACAAATGATCCAAACGACTTAGAAACTCTTACACCTGGACATTTCATCATAGGACAACCGCTTCAGTCCTTGCCTGAGCAAGACTTCGATGAGTTTAACCCGAGCCTCTTGAAGCGATGGCAGCATCTTCGACAGATTAGCCAGCATTTTTGGAAAAGATGGCATTCGGAGTTTTTGCATACAATGCAACAACGTCCGAAATGGCTCGCTAAAATTACGAATTGTTTAATCGGTGATCTGGTTCTAATTAAGGTTGAACTGGCCGGTAACTTTTCCATACAAACGCCGTAGGATGATCACTCCCTTATTTGAGGTTTTAGGTCCAGAACTAAGCGTGATATCGATTTATCTCTTCATTATCTAGGCTTGTCATGGCACCGATTTGTAAAAAAAATCTTCACATGATAGTTATAAGCCTCGAAACATCCCAGTAATATCACGAATTTTAGCGCATGTTTAGTCGTAAATAAACGACTTATAGAGCATGAAATCCCTAAAATTATTTACATAGAAGCATAGCTCAGTTCATGATCATTTTAGATAACATTTTGGAAAACAAAGACATCCAGTAGTATAATCATAAACATCCTAGAGCCAAAGGTCGGCACACATAGTTTTGCGCGCTAGTTTTTCGTTCAAAATATTGGGCATCTCATGTCAATACTTCCATTCCGCGGTGAGGGAAGCGGGCGGGTCTCATGCGCAGCACACTAATATATAATTAACAAAACGCACACTACCAAAAGTCACGTACACCGCGCCGCGATCTTAGAACATAATATTATATTGTAGGAAGGAATGCCCTGTTGCTTTTTGGTGTGCACGTATGTATACACTACCAATATGTAGTGTCTATGCCTACTTACGTACTTATATATATATATATTTACATATGTTGGGAGTTGGGGACCGGATTTTCTTTCGCTGTTGATTAGTTTGTTCGTGATAGTAAGTGTCGGACGCCGTAATCCATATAGATAGGTACTTGGGTAATATAAATACGTAACTATGTCTAGGTACTCACCTACTCTCACCTAAGTTAGTACCTAGTAGGTATTAGTCAATACGCAGGTCATGGTAGCTATGGTGAGTACCTAATCATTTTAGCAACACTTAGACAATATAAAAAGCTGTATTTGGTTAGATATGGTATGGACGTAGGTAGTCCGCATTCTTTTTAGAATATAGTCTAAGCAGTAATATAACTTCGAGAAAGTACCTACCTAACACAAAGTAGTGAAGGGTTAGAATTAGAAGCTCAATGGAAGATACCTACGAGATAAGATACCTACCTATCTACGATATAATTATCATTTATCTTAAAGGCCTGCCTAGGCACGCAACTGTCAGCGATGTCAAATCGACATTCGCGGGCGCGCATTACATTGCATACCGATCTACATAGCTGATCACAACAAATAATAAAGTTAGTACCTACTATGTATCTACCTACGTAAATTAGTAGAATAAGTATGTATATTTGTAGTAGGTACTTATACCTAAGGTAGTACGAAAGTTTATATGGTAAACTTAGCGATGATTGTAGGCACTTACCTAATCAAAAATAACCTATGATTAGTTATTGATTTTTATTGGAAATAATTTAAATCAGTTACGGGTAGGTAGAGAATTTTTATTCCAAATGTGTTCTACCAGGATTGGTAGATCCATGATGCCATCGTACATTACCGCTTAGAGACAGATTTTGAAATCGGTACGACACACTCTCATCTCAAAGCTTGCTAGCCGGGCGAGCATTCGCAAAACAACCTTCCACCATGCGGTGAAGTTCATGCCCGCGGCGGGATTCGAACCATAGACCTGCTGCGTGGCAGTCCAAAGCTAATGCCACTGAGCCATCACTGCTTCCCGTTAGGTGCTTTCTGACAGATTTTCTACTTGAGGGTGGTAGCTATCCAGGCGAGCATTCGCAAAATGCTCTTCACCAACGCGGGGAAGCTCAATATCGCACCTGGATTCGAACCATGGACCTGCTGCGCGGCAGTCACTAGCTAATGCCACTGGCCCATCACTGCTTCCCGTTAGGCGCTTACTGACAGATTTTCTGCTTGAGGATGGTGGCTAGCCAGGCGAACATTCGCAAAATGCCCTATGCCCTTCCACCAAGCGGTGAAGCTCGAGCCCGCAGCGGGATTCGAACCATAAACATGCTGCGAGGCAGTCCATAGCTAATGCCACTGAGTTCACGTTAGTTGCATGGTGACAGATTTTCTACTTGGGTAGCCATCCCGGCGAGCATTTGTAAAATGCTCTTTTTTTTATGCCTGATAGGTTAGCCTTTGACCACTATCTCACCTGATAGTAAGTGATGATGTGGTCGAAGATGTTGTTCAGGCTAACCTAGAAGTACTGGCTCTCAAGGACAGCTGCCGGAACACACCGTTAGGTGCTTGGCGACAGATTTTCTACTTGAGGGTGGTAGCTATACAGGCGGGCATTCACAAAATGCCCTACCACCATGCTATAACGACTGCCATCCTAAGACCACAACCGGGACCAACGGCTTAACGTGCCCTCCGAAGCACGGAAGCGCTCAGTAGTATTGTCCTAGCGATCACCCATCCAACTCACGACCGCGCGCGACGGTGCTAAACTTTGCTGATCGGTTGAGAACAGCTAAGTAAACTTCGCTACGAACTCTCCACCACGCGGTGAAGCTCAATATCGCGGCGGGATTCAAACTATGGACCTGATGCGCAGCAGTCCATAACAAATGCCACTGAGCCATCACTGCTTCCCTTTAGGTGCTTGGCGACCGATTTTTTACTTGAGGGTAGTAGCTATCCAGGTGGGCATTCGTATAATGCTATTCTACCACGCGGTGAAGATTAAGCCCGCGACGGGATTCGAACCATGGACCTGCTGCGCGGAAGTCCATAACCTATGCTACTGAGCCGTCACTGCTTTACAAAATATGTTGTAGTAAAAGCAGTAACTTGCTAATTATGTAATAAATAATTATTATAGGTAAATATTTACTACATCAATATGAAAAGAACAAACTAATACATTTACTATGTACCTACAAATCATTGTACCTACTTACTAAATATTTACCTACTATAGGTGAAATAACATCAGTATGTTATTATAAAACGAACGAAAATTATAACAACAGGTACCTACTGTCCGAACCAAAATGTATTCCTCTGTGAATATATAATATTATTTTATAAGAAATACCTACACACGTCGTGACGTAGCTTGAGACACTATCTCCGTCCGTCGTCAAACATCGTAATTCGTTCGGCATGGTTCGGCTTTCATTGAGATATTGCAAACAAGTGTGCGTAATTAGCGTAGATGCAATACGGGTGTGTGATGCGCGAGCACTATCTTCTTACTACTCATCACGGAGTCTTACCCTTTCCCACAAAGGTATAGGTGAAATAGCATGCTTTGTTACCTCGCCCGCTGATAAGTTCGAGCCGTCGGCAAGTGCATCCTTAAGGATTCAAATCTGCCACCTCTTCAGTGGAAAAAGGGTAGAATTATTCGCGTCTGTCCGGGATCCGATGGTGTGGTTAGAGTTGTTGAACTGAGAACATCTAATGGTATTTTGCTGCGTCCAGTTGTGAAACTATGCCCTTTGATGCCATGTCTTGACAATTAAATCATGCTTAAATCACCTTTAATCGTAAATCATCTCATGTTATTAATTTCACTTCTATTTTTAATTTAGTTATATGAAAATCTGAAAATCAACAAGAACACTGACACCAATTTATTTTCTATTCTTTTTTTTTACTTTTTTTTATATATTTTTTAACTACTTGTTCCTCTAAAGAGCTTAGCAGCTCTTTGGGGGGCGGTATGTTTGGTAATATTCCCAATATTATCCAATTTTATGAACGCATCCCTTCTAACTCAACTCCTACCTCCAACATATCCTTATATTTTTCCTTGGCTACCTTGGGGGTAGATAAATCTAGCCGTTGACGTCTGGCGTGCATACCAACGAGTCGAGCTCCGGTTAACTCCTCGCTAAAATATCGAAAAACCCAACGTTCAACAATCAGCCGCGATCCTCGCGCACGGAAAATCAACCGAAAGCATCACAAAAGCACATCATCATATTGGAGAAGGAAGAAAGGAACATTGCAGACGCGTCGCAATACATCCAGCACGCGGGGCGAGTTTCGAACCAGGTAGCCTTCCTATGTTCTATTTTTTCCCAACCACCTAGATTCGTGAGGTTTTACTTATTCAAACGGCCCATCAGACTCATTTTCCGTGTCCGATTCATTCAAAGTACCACTAAGATTTGAAGTGTTCGCTTCCGACATTGCTGTATAACTTTTATGAGAACTGATATAACCATTAGCTTTTCAAAATTTTCTGGCTTCAATGAATTTCTCCGAACGTCTAAAATCCATTTGTACATTGAAAAATAGCGCTCTACGTCAACTGAGGTGAAGTTAGCGAATTTTTACACTTCCTCCTCCTCGTTATTAATGCAGGAAGAAAAATTTTCTGCAATATATCTGATAGTGTCCAAATCAGGATCTCTATCCATGACATTTTCCATTTTATCTTCTAAGCTGTCGCAGTTCCATTTCAAAGCGAATCTCACTGCATCAAATATTTCAAATGATTCCATTAGAGAAAGATCGGGTTTCTGAAGTGGTGTCAAAGCTGTTGGTAAAGTTGCAAAATTTTCTTTAATACGAATCGAATCATGCCTTATGTTGTCATTATTATTAAAAATGTTAATAGCATTCTCTATTGATTTTGCCTCTTGACTATTCAGCACAGATAATACAGGCTTAATTTCGTCGAAATGCTTAGCGTAATAGAATGCTGTATCAAGCCAAGTACCCCATCTAGTAATTACAGGTGTAGGAGGTAAGGGTAAATCCGGACATATTTCTTTAAAAATTTTAATTCTTTTTAGTGCCTTTAATTTTGTTTCAAATTTGAAATTAAATTACGAGATCTGTTGTAAAATTCCACTTACTTACTTACCTACTCCTCTGGCGCAGCGACCCAAAGTGGGTCTTGGACTCCGATACAAGAGAACGCCATCGGACTCGGTCCCGCGCTGCCTCTTGCCAATCGGCAGCTTGTAGCTCGCGCAGGTCCGACTCCACAGCGTCAATCCAGCGATATCTGGGCCTGCCGACGGGTCGGCGGCCACTTGGAACTCCAAGATATGCTTTCTTGACATTACGATCCTCCCCCATTCTCTGTACGTGGCCCACCCAGCGGAGCCTTTGGGCTTTGGTCTCTCCCATGATATTGGGCTCGGCGATCAGGTCTTCGATCTCCTGGTTCTTTCGCCAACGCCAGCTGCCATCATCACGTTGGACCGGGCCCAGAATCTTGCGCATAATCTTCCTCTCCGCCACTAGAAGTTTGTTCTCTTCTTTGAGGGTCAGTGTCCAGGCCTCGCATCCGTAGATGAGTATCGGTCTTATGATAGTTTTGTATATGCGGATCTTGGTTTTCCTGCTTAGTAGCCTGGACACCAACACCTTGTGAAGCGCTGCACTACAACGGAGGACGTTGTGAATCCGGGTGTCAATTTCCTCCTCCACCTGGTATAAAATTCCACACCTCAACCATTTGATTTCGTTAACATTTATGTAATATGATAACACAAAATGAATGAAAATACCTAATTTCTAGTTTATTGCATGTGGCAAGGTCAGCTGCCGAAACACACCGTTAGGTGCTTGGTGACAGATTTTCTACTCGAGGGTAGTAGTTAGCCAGGCGGGCATTCGCAAAATGCATTACCACCATGCTATAACGACTGCCATCCTAAAACGACAACCGGGAGCGATGGCTTAACGTGCCCTCCGAAGCACGGAAGCGCTCAGTAGTAATATCACTACCGGTCACCCATCCAACTCATGACCGCGGTGGACGTTGCTGAACTTCGCTGATCGGTTAAGAACAGCTAAGCAAACTTCGCTACGAGCGCTCGTAAAAGCGTTCACGGCTATGTGTCAGTGTGACAGAAGGCGCGGGTAGTGCGTGGGCCGCGCGTAAATACCATCAATAACAACTTTGTAATATAAGCGTCTAATTTTTATTATGGGACAACCATCAAGCGGGACACGAATATTTTCAAGTACTTCCTCGTCAGACCATTCAATAGGAATACCCTTGACAAGGCCCAAGCGAATTGTGCTAAATGATGGGATGAATGCTTTGTAATCATCTTTTTTTTTAAATATCTATCTATCTATTTTAATATTTGTGCAATATACTTGCCTTCTTCAAATAAAATTGATGCATTAGAGTGTGTCTTAAATAATTTCACGCACGTTATTAACAATGAAATTACAGCCAACTCACTTATATTACTCATGGGTGACTTTAACCTACCCTACCTAAACTGGGTCCCAGATAGTGATTCAGACACATTAATACCGCAGCCGAGTGGTATGTCTATGCATACCTTACTTAGTGATACATTAACTTTCAATGATCTCTATCAATTTAATGGTGTTGTTAATTGCGATGGACGCATTCTTGACTTAGTACTGGGGAGCAAAAGTAGCAACACTTTTGTGGTATCCGAAATTCACACACCTTTGGTACGTTTAGATCGGTACCACCCGGCACTATTGACTACTTTTAAATTAGGTAATCTTAAGCCTCTTAAAAGAAACTAGTTACACAAAGATCTTAAAATATCATGAATCAGATTATGTTAAAATAAATGAACATCTTGCTCAAATAGACTGCTCAGAAGTATTACACCCTGATCTGGATGTTAACGATATGGTTCAAGTTTTTTACGACACATTTAAACCAATAGTTAGGAGGAATTCCAAAAAGTGATAGGTACCCGGTCTGGTTTTCGACACCCTTAATTAAATGTCTTAAAGAAAAAGCGAAGTATCACTCAAAATTTAAGATGTACTTGTAGGTTCCCTACAAGATAAACTGGCATTCGTGGATGCCCGAATACGTTGTAATATTTTATTGACCGAATGTTACACGAAATTTATATGTAATACTTCCACGCTGCTGAAAAGAAACCCGAAATATATTTGGCGATACGTAAATAGTTTAAAAGGAAATTATAGTTCATTACCAAACAAAATGGAACTTGGCAATGAAACAGCTCTTGGAGGTTACGAGATATGTGCATTGTTTTCTGAACATTTTAATTCTGTTTACCAGTCAGAAACCTCTCAATTTTTTGCAAATAACGTAGCTCGTGACATTTCTGCAACATCTAATCTTGGTAAAGACTACATTGAAGAAAATGAAGTTTGTAAAGCTCTTTCTGCTTTGAATATAAACAAAGGCTCAGGACCAGACACTCTCCCTTCTGTTGTCTTAAAACAATGCGCATTACAGCTTTCAAAACCACTGACAATAATCTTTAATCAGTCGCTTTTCTCTGGAGTATTCCCGGAAAGATGGAAAGTGGCCCATATAACTCCAATTCATAAAAAAAGGGGACCTATCAAGAGTTGAAAATTATAGACCAATTTCCATCCTTTCTGGTGCATGTAAATTGCTGGAATCTTTGGTAGTAAAAAAAATTCACTGGCGCAATATGCCAGTGAATTTAAAAAAAAAAAAAAATAATCACTTCACATCAACATGGATTTATGCCTCGTAGATCTACATGTACCAATCTGATTGGCTACGTTCATGATGTCTTAGAAGTGCTCGATAAAGGTGGTGAGACTCACGCTCTCTATGCAGATTTTAGCAAGGCTTTTGATTTGGTCAACCATGATTTATTACTAGCTAAACTCCTTAGATTGGGCATCCATGGCACGTTATTACGGTGGTTTGAATCATATTTAAAAAACAGATCTCAATTGGTGGTTGTTAAGGGTTCCAAGTCAGTAGAATCACGCGTTCCATCTGGCTTACCCCAAGGATCACATCTGGGTCCGCTACTTTTCTTAGTCTTCATAAACGACTTACCAGTAGATATTAGATCAAAAGTCAAACTCTTTGCCGATGACTTAAAAGTATATAAAGAAATCAAAAGTAGTCTTTTGATTTATTAAGACGTTGTTATCCTTCAGAATGATATTGGCAGCATAAGTCGGTGGTGTAATGTTAATTATATGAAGCTTAACACCTCAAATGCTACTGCATAAAATTCACCCGAAAGCGTAATCCTTTTCACTGTATGTACCATATTAATGGCGAATTACTTACAGATGTACCTATGATACATGATCTCGGAGTCACTACAAACGTGCACATGAATTTCAGAGATCACATCGATAATATCGTCAAAAGAGCAAACAAAATGTGTGGGTTTATCTCAAAACAGGCTAATCAGTTTAAAAATAGAGAACTCTCCATTCACCTCTTTAATGGTCTCGTTAGAAGCATTTTAGAATATTGTAGTGTTATTTGGAACCCCGGATATCAAGTTCATTCTGATAGAGTGGAACGTGTCCTTAAACGTTTTATGTATCACTTGGCATTCATGGAAAACAAATGTAAGTCATTACGATCATATTAGTCTCGTCTGGAATATTATAACATTATGCCCTTGTACAGACGTCGTAAAATGATAGACCTGTTAATGTTGTACAAGGCAATGAATGGCTTAGTTGAATGTTCCGATATCCTTCAGAAGTTAAATTACAACGTGCCTCGCCCTAGTAGTAGGCCACTTCAGAGAAACACATTTGTGTTACCAATGTGCAGAACCAATCCCCGATACATAGTATGTGTAATACCTATAATGAGGAATACATCAGGTGTAATTTCGATATCTTCAATGTTGTTTTGCTGCCCTCAATTAAATCTTGTTTGAGAAATGTAGTTTAGTCAGTTGTGTGTATTGTTTTTGTGTATGTGTTAGGTCAAAATATTTTTAAATTATGTCATTTTCACGTTTAACTTGCATAGTACATTAGCAGCTTTAATAAGTAGGATTTTTTACATGTTAGGTTAACATTCGAAAGGACTTATGTAATATCATTTACTTTTTAGTACATTGTACTAGGTATCTTAAAAAATAATGTTTGTATATTGCATAAGACTGTTTTGTAAACTTTAAATATAAAAACAAAAAAAAAAGTCCCTTTTCAGACGAAATTAAAATTATTAAAGGGCTAATAAAACTTCTTTATATCTTTGAGACTCAGTAATTTTGTCATCAGTGATCTTGTTTGATGATGCACATGTTTGACCTAGCTGGAAAACTGATAACTAGGTTTGTCTCTTTTCCTAACTGCTTCTGTGTTTTAAGCAATGTTTTTTCCTTTATACAGTGGAAGAAGAGCCGTTACTCTGCTGGAAGTTTTGTTCTACAATATCTGAAGAATCAGATACTATGGATACAAATTCGACTGGTGAGGGGATAAAATTACATCTATCCGCGGTTAATTTAGTGGGACGGCCGCATAAATCAGGGGTCCTACAACCCCCATCGTATGTTTTCATCAAATTGGACGAAAAACAATTGAACGAAACAAATGAAATCTATGAACAAATGTTTACAGAATTTGCAAAACTTACCAACGATGTAATATACACGTGACCACTAATGGAATATTCTATTTACACATATAAATTCTAATATTTTACACTAAGAGTTACCGTTTCAGAACGTCTTACTAAAGTTTCGGGTTGCTGACCAACACATAAACTAACTGAATGATAAAAATATACAGTAAACATGCAGCGCGTTTCAAGCTTTAACCGATGGATAGGCTAAATCGATGACTGTGAAACGCAAAGATAGTATGTTCATTATTAAATATGTTCTAGGTAGTATAACCGGAACTTACTCGAACTTTCTGAAACAGGCCCTAAGAACAATAATAAGATATTTTTCGAATTTTTAATATCGCCAAAGTGCCCGAACTCTTTGACACAACTTTATCGAAAGTGTTGGAGGTGGGGAGGATTTATGGGCAAGTTTCGAATGCAATGGACATAAAGTTTATATGTGTGTTGTATACATTAAATCTAATGCTCCTGACGACTTTTACATGAGTTGGTTTTATAAAGTGGAAAGCTTTGTAAATAACCTAAAAGGGATTGTAATAATTTTTAGTGATTTAAACTTGTATACTGCGTCTTTAAATGTAAATAATTACTATTGTTACTTTATGTCATTTTGTAATCTATGTGATAATAATGCTGTGCCAAATGTTAATGGTAGGATGTTGGATGTGGTACTGATACAGAGGAACTTGGACGCTCATGTAAATGTAGAGGCTACAGAACCTCTTGTGAAAATAGACCCTCATCACCCACCTCTTGATATTAGCGTAAAAATGGGTAATGCCCGGCATTCGGTTCGCATTGAGCCCAGCAATATTGATCCCCATAAAGATTGGAACTTTAGAAAATGTAATTATAATTTATTATTTAACAAGTTGTCTAATGTAACATGGAGTGAATTTTACGAGCTTAGCGATGTAGTTATGTGTACCAACAGTTTTTATAGTACTATTTATCATATTTTTGACATATGCATTCCAAAGAAGCGTCGCGGCAGCACAACTGAGTCGCGGTATCCGGTCTGGTTTACCAAGGATATTATTGAGGATACGAAACTCAAGCTTAAGCTTCATCGTAACTGGAAGCGCACGGAGTCTGAGGAGGCTTATAAACTTTTTTCCAACTTAAGGGTTGACCTAAAGACCCGAGTCTCAAATGCTTATAAATTGTATATTGTCGGTATTGAAAAAAATATTAGAACACATCCTTGTGACTTCTGGCGTCATGTTTCAAGCTTGCGGACTAAGGGTGGTTTTGAACCCACAGTCAAGTACAAGGGAAATACCGTTAGTGGTAGGCAGGCATCTGAGGCCTTTGCTGACTTTTTTTCAAGCGTATTTCAGACGGACTCACCTATACTAGATGCAGAGAGCATCTCAAATGGGGACCTGGTTTCTTCAAGTAACTGCATCCATATACCTGATATATCGCTTTGGGAGGTGGACGCTGGGATTCAAAATCTGAAAACTAGTAGTTCTATTGGTCCTGATAATATACCTCCAAGGTTTCTTAAGGAGGGAAAGGCATTGTTGACTTATCCCCTTTGTCACTTGTTTAACTTAGCGTTACAGAATGGGATTTACCCGCCCCAGTGGAAAACTTCACGCGTTACTCCCGTATCTAAAGGCTCCAACAGAATTTCAGTTGATGAATATCGCCCCATTGCTGTACTGCCAACTGTAGCAAAAGTTTTTGAACGTATACTTCACAAAAAGATATATAAACAAATTGAGCCTTTTTTGTGTAATGAGAAACATGCGTTTAGAAGTAAAATATCTGTTAACTCTAACCTCTTGACTATCGTCGATTATATTTCTACTAGACTTGACCGGAGAGTGCAAGTAGATGTATTATACTTTGACTTCCGGAAGGCGTTTGATAGGGTCGATAACGACAGACTTCTGGTAAAACTGAGCGCTCTGGGTTTTACTCCAAGCCTGCTCCGTTTCGTTGCAGATTACCTTCGAGATCGCCAGCAGTTAGTTCGGCTCGGTCTGTACGATTCTCGACCCTATCACACGCGGTCCGGTGTAAGTCAGGGATCGATACTTGGTCCCTTGCTCTTTACTCTCATGATAAATGACCTACCAACAGTCGTCAAGTACGCGAAATGTCTCTTGTATGCTGATGACTTGAAACTTTTTCTCGAGATTAAATCGATCGAAGATTCCTTGAAACTAAAAGCAGATATTGATAGGGTTTATCAATGGAGTGTGGAGAATAACATGGAGTTCAATTCCTCCAAATGTTTTCAGATGACTTTCGGCCGAATGCAACACCCAATCGAATTTAACTACGAGCTGGGCCAAACCGTGATAACTCGAGTAACATCAATCAAAGACTTGGGTGTCTCATTCGACCGAGAGCTTACTTTTAATGATCACATTGTCATGGTTACGAAGCAGTCATTCCAGCGCCTCGGTTTTGTGCTTCGGAACTCTCGCGAATTCCAAGGCATTGAAGTCATTAAGTTGCTCTTCAGTGCTTTGGTTCGCAGTAAACTGGAAGCCAGTGCTTGTGTGTGGCATCCACATGAGGATAAATACACCCTTATGTTGGAAAAGGTTCAAAAAGCCTTCCTCAGATATTTGTACAAGCGCTTATATGGGTACTACCCTTATATGTATCCCACAGAATTTCTACTCGGTTGCCTGGGCTACAACTCACTAAAAGTCAGGAGAACCCATGATCAATTAGGAATGATGTGCAAGATTCTGCACGGTAAAGTTGATGCACCAGATCTTCTTGGGCAGCTATGTCGCTTTTTCGTGCCCGACAACTATTTTCGTAGCAGAAAACATAAACTGTTTGCTGTTCCGGAGCATAGAACAGTAGCTCACAAGACATCCCCGATACCGCAATCCCTTGCCGCGCTCAATGATCTCCTTGACTCTAAGCCAGATTGTGATCTGCTTGCAGGTGAGTGGAAAATTATCATGGCAGAATGTTTGACCTATTGTGAGGCAATTTAACTATAGCCAATTAGGAAAACTATATTATCATTGACCTTATTGGATACCTATGTCATGTTTAAATGACATTTTAATATATTATAATTTTATTTTTTGTGTACTTACATCTAAACTAACATGACATTTGATATATTTCTTAATTGACTTTGTTTTTGTGTAGGTACTCAGCACAATCTGTGACTGCTGTAATAAGTATGATTTAATTGAAATTAATAGACATTTAATTTTAATATTGTATTTGACATCCAGAATTTATATTTTAATTATCTATGACGTGCAAATATTCATCATTAATTTGTATAATTAATCATATTATGTATCATTATTCCTATCATTAGTGTAATTCGTGTTTGTGCGGTACTAATTGAATAAATAAATAAATAAATTAACATTCCAAAGTCATCAATGCCTATTACGCCCCCCTGGGGGGCGTTCAGAACTTTGGTTAGAGTGAACTCGGAGTGCAACTTTTCACTCAGTTGTCACAACTTGATCGTTCCGAACCTTTGAAGGTTGCAACAACCATAGGCTTAGGATGTACAAGACCAACTGTGATGGATGAACGGTGTTACAGAAAATTAAATGTAAATGTGTGAGTGACATAGTGTTGTCAAGACGCGGGCGTAATACTATCGACAGTTTTATTTGTTGAATCTTAGGACACATTCGTTTGAAATTATGCCCTATATAGTTCATTGAGACTATTGTAATGATCGTAAACAACACTGAAATCACAGAAATGCAATATATGCAATTTCATTAACTTAAACAACTTATTTTTCAAGTTATTATGATTTAAAAACCAAACTACTTAACTGATTATGATGAAATTTCAAAGGGATGAATCTTAAAGTATATCCTTTCAAACAAAATACGATGTTTTCAAATGAAAATCAAACCAAATATCATAACATGAATACAATCTTATTGAGAACCTGCTCCCTTTTTGATCTGTTAAAAATAAAACTCATTCAAAGTTGAAGTCAAATGCATTTATTGTAGGTCTAAAATGGTACAGCACTTTTAAAAGTAAACTACTATGACTTCATCGTAACGAGATGAAATAAAACTTACCATAACTTAGTATTATGATTACCATTAACAAAATCATTAAGCTGCAAATATACAGGTACTGTAAATTATTAAATTACATTTATCTGAATACCATTTGCGTAAAGCATTCACCTGTGGTAAGCAAAGGTCGAATTTGTCCCTTGTGTAAACATAGCTCATTGGGCTGTAGAAATGACGATATGTACATAATTTCGATGATCTTTACTAACTGGCCTACAAAACATATAATTCTTTAAAGTCTGCTTTTAAGTCTATAGCCGTTTTATCATTATTTTTGTTTCAGCTTTTAAACTTCTTAAGAGCAAATTTTTTTCTGAAATTTTTGTCACAATTTAGAACATTAGTTAATAAGTTTTTTCCTTGGAGACAGTACTTGATTTGAACGGCAGGTAATGGCTAACGGTGGTAATATATCTCTATTTAAGTAAGGTCAGGGCCGTCTTATTTTCAATTTGATCTGAAAGGAAAAATAAAAATTATTTTGTGTCAGGATAGCCATAGATATCCAGCGCTGCAATGAAGCGAGTATTAGATTTTATTGCACCAGGGACGCTAAGGGAAGGGTTACTAGATTGACTCAACATATCCTACAGTCTTTACATGAAAAAAAAATATTTGACCATGTATTTTATTACAAATTAAACTTTACGTTACTTGTGTCATCATTTCCTAAAGCTATTGACTACCATTTCCACAGATTTATGCATTCAGGGACATTAAAAGTTGGTATTGAGTCTTTCATTAGTATACATCGATGTTTTCTGTGTATGAAGCATTTTGATTCAAAGTTTACTACAAATTGTAGAGTTTTTATTTAGATTGCGTCAATAATCCGAACCATTTTATCACATACTGAAAATTTGTTGGTAATCTGAAAGAACACAAACATTATTATACGCGTGCATATAGTTATTTCAAATTCTGTTAAAAAGCCATTTGTATAAAGATACTAATATTAGGTCCTTACATATGAAATTGGCGTTTTTCGTACTGGCCACTTTAATCACGAATTTCTCCTCTTTGGTAAGGAATTCCAAATTAAAATTTGTACAGCTATAGACTCATGTATTTGTGCTTCGATGATCGTCATTCATTTGTTTTTTTTCTTCTGTTTTTTTCTGTTTGCGTCACTCATTTTACAAAATGGAAAACCTTAAATATCGCATTATTTACGAGTACGAGTTCCGCCGTGGCACTAGTGCTGCGGAAACAACTCGAAGGGTGAATGATGTGTATGGCGGTCGTGTTGCAAAAGAAAACACAGTTCGTTTTTGGTTCCAACGTTTTCGTTCTGGAAATTTCGACCTGCAGAACAAGCCCCGTGGACGGCCTGAGACTCAAGTTGATAATGAAGAGTTGAAGGCTATTGTGGAAGCGGATCCATCGCAAACCACGTCCGAGTTAGCTGCAGGCTGCAATGTTAGTGATAAAACTGTTTTAATTCACTTGAAGCAAATTGGGAAGATTAAAAAGCTTGAAAGGTGGGTACCTCACGAATTGACTGAAACAAACCGGCAAACGCGCGTCGACTGCTGCGTTACATTACTAAACCGGCACAATAATGAAGGTATTTTAAACCGAAAAATTACCTGTGATGAAAAATGGGTTCTTTACGATAATCGGAAGCGCTCAGCGCAATGGTTAGATCCTGGCCAGCCAGCCAAATCCTGCCCCAAGCGAAAATTAACCCCAAAAAAGTTACTTGTAAGCGTTTGGTGGACTAGTGCCGGTATTGTTCATTACAGTTTTTTCAAATCTGGCCAGACTATTACGGCTGATGTCTATTGTCAGGAATTGCAAACCATGATGGAAAAGCTAGCGGCTAAACAACCTAGGCTGGTCAATCGCTCCACGCCACTGCTGCTTCACGACAACGCTAGACCACACACTGCGCTACAGACGGCTACTATATTAGAAGAGCTTCAATTGGAAAGTCTAAGACATCCTCCGTACTCCCCGGACCTTGCTCCAACAGATTACCATTTTTTTCGAAATTTGGATAACTTCTTGCAAGGGAAAAAATTCAACTCCGATGGGGCAGTCCAAATCGCCTTCAAAGATTTTATTGATTCCCGTCCGACTGGTTTTTTTAGTAAAGGGATCAATGAACTACCTATGAGATGGCAAAAGTGCATAGAAAATAATGGTTCATACTTTGATTAATTAAATATATTATATTAAAAAATATTCGACTTTTTGTTCCTCCCATACAAAACGCCAATTTCATATGTAAGGACCTAATATTTTATGATAGAAGTAAGAGATATTTCCAATTATTTATCGAGAGTTAGGGGAACTTTTCACAGAAAACATCATAATAAAGAGGTTCGAATATGTACCTGAGCACTCACGTCGAAGCTACAGGTCAGACATAAACTATCGATTTTATCGATACTTGTGACGTCAGGACTTTGTCAAGCCCTATCGTAAACAAATGTTTTTGAATTTTTCGTAAAATACCAACCAATTCTACATTTAGCAAAGTAATTTGATGATAAGTATGAAGAGAAACCTATTATCTAATATTTCCATAGTTCATATAACTAATTTTAAAACAAAATGACAAAATACTGATTATCCAAAAAGCAGTACAAATAAACATAAATTACCTGTGCAACGTGTATATATTCGGGTTACTGTGTCTTGTAACCTCACATTCACTCACTGAACAAGACACCGTGCTTGCAGAATACATATTTTATATTATAATCGTAAGATATTTGAGCAAATACACAAAACTCGCGCCGACTTGGAAGAGGCCGGGACGCTATGGCCTCTTACTCGAGTAAAAAATGACATACCGTCTTCTTGTTTCACTATCTCTTTTTTTCTCGCGACGGTTTGTAGCAGCTTAGGACCTTTCACTCACACACTTCGTAGGTCTATTGAGCGTAGCGAAAAAATCCTAGGTCTGTGGCAACAACAATTATCAAAATCGGTCAAAATGTTGCATCTTTAACTGGAAAGACCTGGACATATGTTGATGAGAGAATTATAGACAATCTTTTGTATGTTGTATGTAACGGTAGTTATTGCTATTCAAATATCATAAAATGTCTTTATTTTTTTCTAGTTCCCCGACAAAAATCTATATTTGGGGTTATAAAACAACTGGGTCGTTCCGAACTATGGAGCAAATTAAAACAACCAAACAACTACACTCTGAGGCTTGGAACGGCCCCCAGTGTATGTAGAGGGCCGTTCCAAGCCTCACAGTTTAGTTATTTTAACCTACTCCAAGGTTCGGAACGACACGGTTGTTTTATAAGGGTATGTTCCATTAGTCGCTAAGAACGTTATTTTTGATAATTTTTATCTCATTCTGCGTCTATGGTTGTGATCACGTGATCGTTTGTAACTGTCATCCCCGTTCCATTTTTGGATAAGAACGCTAAGAATGCCACTAAAATTTACCACTTCTGTCACTTTTGACATTAGATGTAGCGTTAAAGGCGAAAATAACGCCAAGACCCATGTGGAAAACTTTTTGGGAGTGTGATCGTTTTTAGCGTTTTTAGCGAATCTCACTCAAATGGTACGCACCCTAACATTAACTATCAATTTTTGAAGGGGAACTAGATATATACAGACTTCTTATGATTTTTGAAAAGCAATGACTACCGTTACCTGCAAAATACAAAAGAGTGCCTATAATTCTATCATCAAGAAATGTCAAGGTCGTGTCAGTTAAGGATGCAACGTTTTGACGACCGATTTTGATAGTTAAAAAGTTGCACTCTAGTCGATGGTTGTGAACGACGTTAGAGTGAAAAGTTGCACTCCGGGTGCGTTCGTTTTGGCTCGATTGCGTTTGTAGCAGTTTCAAAAGTGGCATTTGTGTATTAGCGTTCGGATAGAAGCTTTTGCTATTTTTGACCACCAATTACTGCATGCTATCCGAACGGCTTAAAACATACTTTGACAACTGACAATATTTTAACAATTTTGCACAGTATGAAACATGGAATCAATCTCTAAAATTAACAAAAAGTAGGTACCTATATTATTATTATTTCTTTGTTAATGGCTTCTGATAGTTACTTAAATAAAAAACTTGTGAAACTCTTCAATCGCGCCAAATACAACTGTCAAACCAGCAGTTGTCAAAAAACGATCACAACGATCCCACGGTAAGACATGGGTCGATTGCTCTGTGGGTGCGATAGGAATATACACGTGTTAGTGAGATTGGTCGAAGTTTTATGTGAATTAATCAACGTTTTGGACTATATTTTTACCCCTGAGGCATATTTAATCTTTTGTGTTGGTGGTGGTGAGTTTTTGTGTTTGTTTTCGTTCGTAATCAGGGGAAATGGAGCCCATTTCCCCTGACCCTCCACCGGATCCCCCGGATGTGGAGTTAACTTTAGCGCCGATTACGGCTACTAAAAGACAGCGAACGGACGAGGATAACCCTTGTCCAAGTAAAAAACATATAACCAACAGCGAAGTAGCGTCAGCATCCATACAAACGGTATACACCCATCCTTCTATTGTAGTTGATGGTCTCAGATCCTATGAAACAACCGACGCGGGACCTTTCCTGGTTCATGTTTCCAAAGTCGTGACTGACCCAGCAGCAAGCACGGAGATCAGACCTATTAAATTCGGTCAGTTCTTATTTAATAACAAAATTGACAATATCTGTCACGATGGCGTCAAAAGAGTGGGCCGCAATAAGATCTCTATCACCTTCATATCTGCATTGGGGGCGAATAAGTTCCTTGATAACCCAATATTAAAGCTTTGTAAGTATGAGGCATTCATCCCAACATACAATGTGACACGCATGGGACTAGTCAGGGGTGTACCTGTAGAATGGTCAATGGACAGTTTTGTTGAGTCCCTACAAATCCCTGGATACCATACCCATATCATAAAACCTAGACGCATGAACCGAAAAGTGAAAACTGACAGTAACATCACATGGGAACCAACACAGACTGTAGTGCTTACCTTTAGAGGTCAACAACTTCCTCCACGAGTGTATTCTTATTACTCTTCATTAGCTGTAGAACCTTACCAATATCCCACCATACAGTGTTTGAATTGTTGCCGCTTCGGGCATATCAAAACTCAATGCCGTTCTAAGCCGAGATGTTTTAAGTGTGCTCAACCGCATGTTGGAGACGAGTGCAGTGTTGAGGAAACTAAATCCACTTGCCTGTACTGCTCAGCAAACCACTTTTCAACTAATAGATCTTGCCCAGAGCAGGACAGACAAAAATCAATAAAAATTACGATGGCCCGTGAAGGAATTTCTTATCAAGAAGCCTCTACTCTATTCCCTAGTGTACGCAAAACCTTCTCTGAAGCAGCTAAGGCTTCTTATACCCCAGATTCTCTTCCCTCCCAGCAAATCACAAACCCCCCAAATCAATCCTCACATTCTGTGATGTCTTACAAGAAAACTGTATCTTCCCTGCCCAGACCTAGACAGCCTCTAGGTAAATCCTACGACAGGGCTGCACATCAAAATATTGTTGCTGATGTCCCATCCTCTCTTCCTAATGGATTTGCCCTGCAATCCTCTCAAATCGCTTCTTCTCCTCGTGAGGAATCACAAGACCAGCTTCTTGTGCAACTTCTCACTATTATAATTAGTATTATATCTCAGAACTCTTAATTTACCGCCCAACGTTGCCCAAATGATTACCCAGCTCACATCTTTAATAGGCCATAATGGACCTGTGTCCAATAATACAATGGAATGCCCACAGTCTTCGACTGAAAAATCATGAAGTATACCACTTAATAGCTAAGTATTCCCCCGTCCTGATGGCCATCTCTGAGACATGGCTGGTGCCCGGATCTCATTATCGAGTCTCGGGCTACTCCTGTCTTCGGGATGATCGTCAGGACGGGTATGCAGGCTGTGCCCTGCTAGTTAAGCGTAGCTTAACTTTCACACAATTAACCTTACCTGCTCACAGCTCAGAGTTTAATGCTGTAGCTGTTCGTGCTTTTAACATAACATTTTTATCTATTTATATTCCTCATCCCCACCCTCACCTCATTCCCGATATCCTCTTAATTGTATCATCACTTCCTCCCCCAATTATTATAATGGGCGATCTAAATGCTCACCATACTTCTTGGGGATCTTACCATTGTAACCCATTTGGGTACGCCCTCCTGGAGATGTTCGATGAGGCGAACCTCTGTGTTATAAATGATGGAACTCCAACACATAGAGTCTTGCCATCTCAAAATCCTAGAAGTGCAGTGGACTTAACTGTTTGTTCCCCATCTCTAGCTTCAGTGCTGACCTGGGAAGTACAGCCTCTGACCTATGGTAGCGATCATTTCCCAATAGTCATCAAACTTCCTCAAAGATGCCCCCCGCAACCAACACTAAATCCCCTCTTGAAATACAGGCTTTCAGGAGCTGATTGGGAAGCTTACTCAAACTCCCTTGACAGTAAAGTGGACTCTATTTCTAATCTCTGTACTGAGAATTTTCTTCTGTGCTATACAAAGTTTATTGAAAGTATTACTAGCACCGCTGATGAACTTATCCCCCTCAAAAACCCTTGGTGTAGGAGATCTTCCCCTTACTGGTGGAATGCTGAATGCACTAGGGCAGCCAGAGATAGAAATGAAGCCGAAGTTAACTACAATAATGCTATGACTGAGAGGAATTTCTTGCTCTATCAAGAATCTGCGGCAAAATCTAGAAGATTAGTTTCTTCAAGAAAACGAGAAAGTTGGATCAAAACTTGCGAAAATTTGTCACCTAATACTCCCCCATCTGTAGTGTGGAAGCTCATTCGTAAATTCAGAGGTTATTTTAACTATATTAACTCAACTTCAAATGACTCTTCATCCTGGATTGAAGCATTTTCAGACAAGCTTGCCCCCCCCTTTGTTCAGATGGCTCTTTCCCTTAACATTCCAAATTATCTACCCTGTTTTGATACATTCAATGACCAGTTCACCTTTGAGGAACTGCAGATAGCCTTAGATGGGCTGGTAGATTCAGCCCCAGGAATAGATGGAATCCCTTATTCTTTTATTACAAAAGCGTCTCAGAAAACTAAAGAATTATTTTTAAATTTAATTAACAAATTTTATGAACATGGTTGCATCCCAGAGCCATGGAGCACCCAAATTATTATCCCCGTACTAAAGCCAGGCAAGAATGCCTCAGATCCTAACTCACGACGGCCAATCGCCTTATCCTGTGTTTTAGCTAAAATTTCAGAACTCTTAATCAAAAACAGGCTTGAATGGAGAGTACCTCATAGGCGTATTTTTAGACGTAGCAGCTGCCTACGACAATGTTCTTCTCCCTGTGCTCAGAGACAAGCTGTCACAGCTGAGTATTCCCGCGAGAATGACACGCTTTATCTGCTGCTTCCTGACACAAAGGTCAATCCTAATTAGAACTGACAACGCATTCCTATCACCTAGATTTGTCTGGAAAGGCCTACCCCAAGGCTCAGTACTAAGTCCTCTTCTGTATAGTATATATACGTGGGACCTGGAACTCTCAGTTGATTCATTTTGTCAAGTCCTCCAATATGCTGATGACCTGGCTCTATTCATGACTACTAAATCGATTTCTGAAGCGGAAAATAAACTCAACACAGCACTAAGTTACCTTAGTGTGTGGCTGGATGACCATGGTCTAAGCATATCAGCCCAAAAAAGTTGCTCGGTTATTTATACCAGAAAGAAAATGATTCCCAGTGCTAATATTATTTATAAAAACGAAAATATTCCCCAACAAAACATAGTTAAATTTTTAGGCGTTCTATTAGACTCTTGACTGAATGGAGTAGCTCATTTCAATTATGTTGTTGAAAGATGTGAAAAGAATATCAACATTCTCCGCTCCCTCTCCGGAGTTTGGTGGGGATCCCATCCATTTTCTCAAAAATTACTATATAACGCAATTATTCGAAGCCATTTAGATTACGGTTCGTTTCTCTTAGATCTTGGCAACAAAGCTGCAATGGACAAACTTAATAAAATTCAAGCCAAATGTCTCCGCATAATCCTGGGGGCCATGAAATCTTCTCCTATTAACGCAATGCAGGTAGAATGTGTTGAACCCCCCCTCCAATTGCGTCGTCAATTCCTTTCTGATAGGTTCTATTTCAAATTAGTTCAAAATGCAGATCACCCTCTTATTGGAAAGATTGGAAAATTATATGACCTGTATCATTCCCTCGGTTTTAGGTCTGAAGAAAACCTCCCATGTATTGTACGTAGCTTCCTGAAATATTCCCGACTCCCATACCCTATAGCTCAATTTCACGGTAACCCCTTATTCTCTGTAAGTTACGAATCTTTGATATTCCAACCCTCCATAATTCTCCATTTCGGCATTGATAAGGACTCAATTGAACCCTCTAAACTATTTTCTCAAAAAATTCTGTCTAACTGGAAAGACTGGCTTGCAGTGTACACAGATGCATCCAAACTGTCACCAGATAGTGATGTTGGGGTTGCAGTTTGGATCCCGAAATATAGAATTATATTAAACAATAAATGCCCTCCTATAGCTTCAGTATCTACTGGAGAGTCTATTGCCATCTTAGAAGCCATTATGTATGTGAACTCGCACAAGATTCCTCAAACAATTATTTTTACAGACTCAAAAAGCTGCCTGCAGTCTATTCTATCTAATCAATTTAAATGTAAAACTAGGTTCCCTATTATCTTAAAAATCAAAGAAGCACTATATCAAAACTTTCAGCTAGGCCTAAAGCTAGTCTTAGCATGGATACCCAGCCATGTAGGTATTCCTGGCAATGAAACTGCTGACTCATGCGCCAAAGCTGCGGTGTCCCAAGGCAATAGGGACTATTTTAAAATTTATACACATGACCTTGCTCTAACTTGTGAGTCTCAAATGCGGATTTCTTGGGATAAGTACTGGAAAAACTCTTTAATATCGTAAGGAATATTTTATGGCCAACTTCAATACTGTATACCTTCAAAGCCTTGGTTTTTTAAGTTTAAAAAAGCGAATAAAATTGCAACATCGACTATATGTCGCTTACGCTTGGGTCACTCATGTACTCCAGTCTTTTTGGCAAAAATTAGAATCCGAGACCACTCAATCTGTGAATGTGGCCTTGACGAGGGCACTGCAGATCACATTTTTTTTAACTGTCCGATGCTCCGCTGTTCTCTCTATGATATGCTTCCCCCAGATATCCCCCGTCCTACTAACTTATGCTACCTTTTATCCCTTGCTTTTTCTCCTTTGATAAACATTTTAATTAAATTTATTGTTATTAATAAAATTAAGTTGTAGATAGTTAAATTTATATATCTCCATATGTTTATAATAAGAAGTATGTATAGTATATAACCAGTATTATATGTATGTCTAATATTATTTGTGTTGTCCTGTATACGTCTTATGTGTTATTTTCAGATAAATATACCCAGACGCAAAATTGATGATCCTGGCTGAAAACACCGATCACTCTTCCGAGCACCGACCAATCTCCTTCGTTTATTTTCTACTTATCCTACGTGACATTGGCGAAATTGTGGCAATGCTGCAGAGGCCATTAAGTTAAAAAGTTGAAGTTGACATGGGTCAAAAATATCACTTTTCTCTGTCATTTGTAGCGTTTTCAAAGCTATCCGAACGGTGAGCGAAAACGATATTTTTGCTCACGAAGTCCCAAAACGAACGGCCCGTGTGATCCGAGTGCACTCTAATAGGGCGTTCGGATAGCCTATCGGTGCCAAAAATAACACTCACAAACGCTAAAAATGATCACACGGGCCGTTCGTTTTGGGACTTCGTGATCAAAAATATCGTTTTCGCTCACCGTTCGGATAGCTTTGAAAACGCTACAAATGACAGAGAAAAGTGATATTTTTGACCCATGTCTTACCGTGGGATCGTTGTGATCGTTTTTTGACAACTGCTGTTTTGACAGTTGTATTTGGCGCGATTGAAGAGTTTCACAAGTTTTTTATATAGTATTTATATTATAAATAAATATATAATATAAATACCATATTATTTAGTAGGTACCTACTTGTTTTGTTAATTTTAGAGATTGATTCCATGTTTCAAAATTGTTAAAATATTGTCGGTTGTCAAAGTATGTTTTAAGCCGTTCGGATAGCATGCAGTAATTGGTGGTCAAAAATAGCAAAAGCTTCTATCCGAACGCTAAAACACAAATGCCACTTTTGAAACTGCTACAAACGCAATCGAGCCAAAACGAACGCCCCTTAACCTAGATTCTGAACGGCCCCTAGTATATATTCTATTTAATCTATGGTTGCAGTTTCCAGACATAACCTCAAATTTTTAATAAAGAATATATCTAAAATACTGTGCTGAAGCATTTTGACTTTTGAGGCTTGAACACAATGAATAGCTTCAGATTAATTAAAAATCTACCTGTAAAACAGTGGCGCTCATTTTCACGATGGTAATAAACACAATTAATTTATAATATTATTCTGCCCAGGTTGTGCATACACTAGCTAGGTTACGCAAATAATTTCCTGGACAAGTAAAAAATAAACAATATTTGTGTGGGTTATTATGTTATGATTCCACTAAATTAGCAATGTGTAATATGGGAATTTTCATTATGGTGCATATATGCATATGGTGGCGATAACAATCCCATAATGAAAAATATATTTGATAATATTATTTTTTTGAACCAGTTGACGATATTTGAGAAACCTGTTTTATCTGTATAAATCTGATTTATTGCACCCTGAAATATCACATTTGGTGACTTGTATTCTTATATAAATTATAGTGAAGACATTGCCGCTCTTTCCAAGCTTTATCTTCTAAAATCTTGGAGTGAAGTATGGAAAAACGGTGCTAGAGTGAAGGGCAAGTATTATTACTGCATTCAACCCAACATTCCAGTAAAACCCTGGTTTTACATTGCTAAACTAAATAAGAGAGCTACATCCGTGCTTATAAGAATGAGATTAGGACACTTGTGCAGTCCAGCACACCTTGCTCGTATTCGTGTAAAAGATTCGAATATTTGTGAATGTCGGCAGGATGTGGGTGATGCTAATCACATCTTCCTTAACTGCCCACGATACGATTACTCATTGTTATACCAAAGTCTGATAGAATTAAATATACCTCTTCCCACTAATATACTATGTTTATTATCTTCTAATTCTATTTCTATATATAAAGTCATTGCTTCATTTATTGAAGTTAATGACATTAAGTTGTAAAAATGTATATATTGTATGCTTTTTTGTAATGATTTTATGTAGCATAATTGTCTCAATTGTATTCCTTAACTCTCCTGACCCTATCCTTTTATCCGTACCTAATCCTTGTTTATAAATACCTATCAGTTTCCCCGTTTTTAATTATCAAAAAATAAAAGTAAACCTGCTCCTAAATCTAATATATCCTAAATACACATGGAAACAAACAAACATGGAAGATCTGAAAATGAGAAGACAAAAAACATGACTCTGGCAAATGCACAATGTGCGACGCCAATTCCCCACATTTGGAGAAAAAAAAAAACTTTCTGGTATAAGAATTAAAATTAGTCACCAGAACATGGGAAGCAGCGCTTTCTGAGGAACTGATATCTCACACTGCTATACCCAAGATGCCTGCCAAGCGTGGTGATTATGGTAAAACCCCCTATAATCGGGGTGGCTGTGTTCATTAGTGGACAATCCTGCTGTACAATACAGTAAATGAGTAAAATGCCCATAATGACTTAAATAAGTGTAAAATACTTTCCCCAGCAGGTCATCACTGACCGGACAGAACTTCTTAGCGTTAATTAGCATACAACATAAATCATCATTACTTCAGCATTATCATCATTAATTGCTCCAAAGCTTTAGACAGCGTACACCACTAAGCAATATGGGAGAGCCTAGAACAACAAGGAGTATCCTCAAAATATCAGAATCATCAAGAACAATTATTTGAACAGCGAAGCTAGGATACAACTGGAAACCCTGGAAAAAAGTTCAAGATCTTGAGGCCGAATACATCCCAGTTCAATTTGCGCAAGATACTTTTGAAATGAAAGTACTTTCGCAAATTGAACTGGGATGTATTCGGCCTCAATATACAAGGCGTAGAACTAAATCATCTACTATTTGCAAATGATATAATACTGTTTGAAGAAGATCTAGCATACCTTGATGAAATGATCAAATCACTAATTGTAGAAAGCACAAAACTAAGTCTATACATCAATATGGATAAAACTAAACTTCTGACAAACTCCATACATGCACCCATAAAAGTTAAGAACTGTGCACTAGAATATGTAAAAGAGTACATTTACCTAGGCCAAGTTATCTCCCATGAGGATCAAACTAGCAAAGAAATTAACAGACGAATAGTCAATGGATGGAAGAAGTACTGGTCATTGAATGAGATCATGAAATTAAATGAGCTAAGCATGTCAACGAAAAGGAAAGCTTTCAATACCTGCATTTTTCCAGTCATTACCTATGGTTGTGAAACATGGACACTCACCAAACTACACAGCAAAGCTGGAGCGGTGTCAAAAAGCCATGGAGAGAAGCATGACAGGGTTAAGGAAACAGGACAGAGTAAGAAGTATGGAAATAAGAGAAAAAACGAAAGTAGCAGATATTCTCACTCGAATAGACCAACTGAAGTGAGATGGACCGGCCACATGATTAGAGATATGAAGGGAAAGTGGAGTACCACTGTCTCTGACTGCTATCCCAAAGACAGCAAACGAAACAGAGGATGTCAACAAGTGAGATGGGCGGACAACCTGAGGATCATGGCTGGACACCACTGGAGACAGAACTCAATGGAAATCACTAGAGGAGGCCTATGCCAAAAGGCACACTGAATTGCTTGATATTCTTTAAACCATTAAAGAAATACACTGTACCACTGTTCAAACTAAATGTAATTCCGAATAAAGGGCTTATTATTATTATTATTATACAACATAAAAACAATGCAAAACAAAACACAATCTTCCAAATTCAATTGGATTGGTTAATTAATTTGGCACTTATAAATAATTGTAATGGCAAAAAAAAAATTGCGTCAATGTAATGTTGTATATGATGTGTGATCTGTGCTACTATCTGTGGTGGCACAGGTCATTGGGCGGACTGAACTGCGCTGCGCCATATACGCAGAATCGGGGAGACCCTCCAGTCACATAGTGAGGAATGTGCCCCCCTTAGATGGAAGGAATGGCACCCAGAACTGGAACCCAGGCCCCTCCTGTGGCCACTAATCGAGCCATACCCGAGATAGCACGCCAGTCGGCGGGTGAGACGGTTGCTATCTGACTAATGGATCAGGTTGGACAAAGTAATATCCTACAGGTGTACTTGAACCACTGCACTGATTGATACACAAGATATGCTTATGCAGAGCATGGCGCGTTGGCAAATAGAAGTGGCGGTTGTAGCAGAAACATACGACCCCAACCTTACTGGGCTTGGCATCTAAATGGCTTTGTAGATTATTAGCCTATTTTGATCTGTTCTGTTGGCGCTCCCCCCCCCCCCCTTCAGTCACAGAAAGGGGTATGTGGTGGACAAATGGGAAGAGTATGCGGTCGTTGCTGTATACTTCTCCCCAAACAACCGCTGCGGAGCTGGAGGTCTTCGTGGACCTCCTGGTTGCAGCGGTCAGTAGGCAGGCACCACGACAGCTCCTCCTCTTTGGGGACGTAAACGCCAAAGGCCGGGATTAGGGCTACCCCTTCATTGATCCTCGTGGTGTGGTCATCAGGGAGTGGGCGTCGGGAAGGCATTGTCCTGACTGAGGACTGACCGTGCTGAATAGAGGGTTGGTTCACGCTTGCGTGCGACGTAACGTAGGCCGTGGTGGACGCTTCGTTTGCCACCCCGTTTGCCGCAGCACGTGTGTCTGATCCTGGAGGGTGATGTCTGAGCTGGAGACTTTCGGACCACAAAAGGTTCGTGATCTCCACCTCGCAACCTAAGAGAGACTCGGCAAAATACCGACCATATCCATATGCCTTGTTCCTGTAAATCTTGGTTTCCAATGAAAGAAAATGAATAAGATTGTGGATATAGGCCCCACATCTTCGAAGAGCCTGTAAAATACCAAAAAGCTGGCAACTTTGCATGTATGTTCAAGGCTGAGTCTAGCCTCTACTAAAGCATTGTCGCCAATGAGTTTCTGAGCTCGATTACCTATGGAATCCAAGTCTTGAACTTGGTATTTAGCCAAATCATTTGCAGAGATGGCTGCAGTATTATGATGGCAGTAATAACTGTTGACTGCGAGACCACAGCTCCATAGTTCGATCCCCAACGCCGGCTCTAGCTTCACCGCATGGTGGAAGGGCATTTTCCGAATGTACGAGTAGAAAATCTGTCACCTAGCGCCTGCTAAATAATTATGAATTACAGGGCACATGAAACTTAAAAACATGATGTCTCAGGGATCACCCTGTATTAAACGGTAGCCTCTGCCATCAGGCATATAAGGTTGGCATTGTTTGTGTTCTGTCACAATACCATTAAAAAAAAAAAGAGAGCATAGAAAACCTACCATTGAGGTGCCCCGGCATTTATTGCCAATTCATGGGACAAATACCCACTAAAATTAACTTGTTGATATTTCCCCCAAGAAATTGAAATCCTAGAGGATAGGCAAGATTAAACAATTAATGATCCTAGCAGGAACCACAATGTTTTGCTGCCTGGAGAGTGGCTAATGCTAATGTAATTGAAATCTGCCCTTTTTAAGGTCATTTTGCATGGTTTGAAAACAAAAAGTAACACGCAAGTAGTAACTCCCGTGTTGCTCATTGTTTAACAGCCTTTTTAAAGGCTCTTCTAGTTACGAAAATCGTTAGTTTTGCGGGTTTGAGCTTCGCCCTCAACCCAGGCTTAGTATGCTTCATGTTTTGGCGCTTCGGCGCGTCTACAAATAACGCTAAAAGGAATAGCTTAGTAACTAAAAAATTCAGCACATCAGTTACAGTATTCGCGCAGATAGGATCACGAGGGACTGCCAAGGTTGGCATGCAAAGAAAGACCGCATCCCATCGCAATCTGCAGAGTTAATTCTCTATATCCGCCGTGTGCTATTTTGGCAGAGGTTTTATTGTGTTGTTCAAAGGTGTCCATCATAAGTGTCCAATCCGTAGCTGTACCTAAGATGGATAAAACTTGGATTTAGATTTTGTAGCTGATATTCTAATATAAAATCGACATGTCTTGTGTTTGTTGTCAAGCCTCTTTTTGCTCCAAATACCAAGAATATAAGCTTTCTCGTATGATTTCTATCATGGCGTTATAAGTATAATGCCCCAACATTTTTTGTTTCCTTTAATGAGGTGCACTGGCAAGGACCATGCCACCACTGAACAAAAATGTTGATAGCATTGTTTTAATTTACTAAGTCGTACTTACTTCCTTTTATAGCACATGATTAGCAGTTGATACCTACCAGCTGACAAATAAAAGGTTTAAATAAAAAAAACACATAATTTTAATTTGCAGCTTAATACTACACCAAGAAGTGGCTCAAGCTGCATCTCCACTCACCATCCCAGTTCCTGAAGGCGTTGATAAGCCTGTATCACCTAAAATTGAGAAGATTGTTTCGGAAATAACAAACCTAAATCTTCTTGAAGTGTCAGAGCTCAGCCAAGTGTTGAAGAAGAGACTGAATCTCCCTGATGCTCCAGTTATGCCAATGGGAGGTTTCATGGCTGCTGCACCTGCAGCCGAAGAAGAGGAAGCAGTTCCCAAAACTGTGAAGACTAACTTCACTGTAAGTATCGATACTCATACAAAACAGTAACTAAGCATTCACAATATTTTGTGAAAGGTATTTGTATGATATCAAATATTCCTAATTAATTAATAATCTTATTTTGTATGTAAATAAAATGTTATGTAAATAATAATAATTCTAGGTTACCCTGTACATTATCTTCGACCACATCATCACTTACCATCAGGTGAGATAGTGGTCAAAGGCTAACCTATCAGGCATTAAAAAAATAAAGATTATATTATAACTTGTATGACAGCAATATTATCTTATTTTTTAATTTGTATTTTTGACATTTAATTTTTTTATAATTTGTATGGCAGTACTCTCACAGTAATATTCTCTCAGTAACTCTTTGTATATTTTGATGAGTAAAAATTTCAATCAAGCAATTCCTAAGAGAACTGGCACCAAGGGCTGCTGCCGACCACAACACAACAATTTTTATACTTGAGGATGGTAGCTAGCTCAGCGATCATTCGCAAAATGACACATGTATGAACCCTCTCCACGGTAAATACATAGAGTTGCTACTGGACCATCCTTGGTACTAAATTGCCATTTTTTTGCAACATTGAACTTACACTGTAATTTTTATCCACGTTGCAATTTTGACGGTATCCACCCATCTGATGTTAAGAGGCAACCTCTGAAGCATTTCATCACAAGTGGCGAACTATTATTATATAATAATGGTGTTTGCCATAATCCCCACCCTTGACAGGCGGCTTGGGAATCGTAGTGCAAGATGGCAGTTCTTTAGAAGGCGCTGCTGCCCATCTTCCAGTATTTCTACTTTAGTCGTCTCTTACGACACCCACGGGATGATAAGGGGAGGTGAATTCTAACCCGGTTCCCCACAGGGTTCATAATACTAAAAAAACATAATAAAAATTGAATTTTAAAATCATTGTTTTCCACAATTACAGGTAAAAATGACCAAATTTGATGAGAAGCAGAAGGTGGCACTAATCAAAGAAGTAAAGAGTCTGCTGGAAGGCTTTAACCTTGTACAAGCCAAAAAGTTTGTGGAGAGTGTCCCCACCGTGGTGAAGGCAGACATCAGCAAAGATGAAGCGGAGAAACTCAAAGAAGCACTTTCCAAAGTTGGAGCCATCATAGAAATAGAATAGATTTATGTGTAGTTAAGGTTAGTGATAATTTAGTTGCAATAAAAAGTTTATAAAGCTATTTTGTGTAGAATTAATTTGATATTGCCCATCTAAAATAATCTTAATTAATTTAATAGATTCAGGCGTTGCTTTGCGGAAATCTATATTTTAAGAAAACTTTAAATTATAAGTTTAATACTTTTTACGAACACTTTTTTATATAATTGTTACGGAATAAGCACATGATGTTAAGCGGTAATATCTGCCTATAACAGATGCATTTAACCACAAGTGATGAACTGCACTGCGCTCATCACCCTGAGACATATAGTTGTTGAGTATCATGTGCCTTTCATTTTGATGTTTCTCAAGGACTGCTGTCGGAACACACTGTTACGTGCTTGGCGACAGATTTTCTACTTGAGGGTAGTAGCTAGGCAGGCGAGCATTCGTAAAATGCCCTCCCACCATGTATTGAAGCTGAAGCCGGCGGTGGGGATCGAACCATGGACCTGCGGCACCGCAGTCCACAGCTATAACCGCTCAGCTATCATTGCTTCAGAACTACAGGCACATGAGACTTAACAACTCTTATGTCACAACCTCTGTAACCTCCTTTGAACATTTATTTATTTGATCCTCAACATAAAGTACACCGTTTCAAACTACAAGTAAAGTACAATATAGAACATGTTAAGTGCCGTTACAATTATAGAGGAAGACAACATGCAAAAACGAGCAAAATACAATTTTGTTTATGAATTTACATCTAGAAATTATCTAATAATACTAACGGAATTATAAATTAAATTACAATTTGGTGTTAAAGAGAACACAAATAAAAGAAAAAAGAATTATAACATTTACAAAACAGAATTGCAATATATCTACTACTTAAGTGTAAAGTCACAAAGACTGTTTAAGGATAACTGACTTTAACTTGCAAACGCTTCCATTATAAAGGTCCACGGAATTGTTCTTAGAAATGTTTTATCATTCTATTAAGTGGTGCATTATGACCTAAATTAGATTTTTTTTTGTGGCTACTAGTAAAAATAAGTTGGCATGGGACTGGACCACTATGGCCAATTTATGAATGAAATTCTATTGTTATAATTATCGCCGATGCCAATGGGTTAAAACTTGATGCCCTCTTTGATCTTAAGGCCTAGTATCAGTAGTCCGATCATTTAGTTCGATGATCGGACTAATTTTATAATTTCGTCTCAGTAGTTCGGTGTTACAGACAATCGGAGTACTGAGCTTTTTAGTCCGATTTGAATTTCAATGATCGGACTTTTCGTCGCAGTAGTCCGATGTTACATATAATAGGACTGCTGAGCCTTTTAGTTTTATGTTAAAATGGAAAAGAAAAAGTTAACACAGACAACAATTCAGGTGTGTCCAACAAACCATTTGCAAGCTTAAAAAGAAATGAGAAGTCGAGCATTCGTCTTCGATCCGATAAAGAATTCATTTTAAAATGTTTCAATCTTTCAGGGTAACTTGGAATGGTTTTAGCTAAATTGCAAGAATATGCAAGATGCCACAAAAATCGTTTTAGTACACTCTAGGCGCTCGATATACACTTTGTAGAAAGGATTCCAGATAACACTGCAGTATTCCAAACCGCTACGAACTAAGGAGTTATTGAGTAGTATTTTAGTTCTTCATTGATAAGTATGGAATAACATGTGGTAGTTGGACCATGATAATGTGAGGTACCTACGTGTTTTGAATCAGCATGGTACCGATTTCAACAAGTTATATACATAATACTTTTCAGGGTTGGAAGTAGACATAGCGCCGCGTTGAAAAATATCGGAGGTGGCGGCGCGCTGACCATTTTCAGATCGGCGCGGCAGCGGCGTGGTTTAATGTTTTATCAATTATAACTTACATATTCCATAAATTCCATTTAGGGATCGGGTGCACCAAAGCCGTCTTCCATGGAGAAAAGTGCTTTACGTACTGCACTTTGCCGGAAAATTATATCCGGCATCGAGGTATCACACCGTGGTATGGTCAGTGGTGAGTTCCCTTGGTCATCCAAAGTCGAGTTGGACGCAAATAGAGAGCCCAGAAGATCGGCCTTCTCCTTTGCGGTGTGGGCCAGTGTATCATTCGCTCTGTGCAGGGACGGTAGAGATGACTGGCAAAAATTCCCCTGGACAGCCCTGGCAAAAGACCAGAACGCACGTGTTCCCGAAGGAAGGCGGGCTAATCTCTCGCCAATTCCGCCGTCTTAGTAGTGACAGTAACAGGGTTCCGTACCGTTTTTCGGATACAAAACTACAAAAACTTCATGTCTAAATACTAAATATAGGTAGGTACGTAACGCTGTGTTAATATGCTGAAAAACATCGCTTCTGGAAAAATGACGGTCTAACCCAATAGTCCCATCATGTTGTTACAATATATCAATATAATCTAAATGGGCACTATTTCGCTCCAGTAGCCCCATAGGACAAGACCGGTCCTTCCCACGGGCCACGACACTACCAAGCTATGACAAGTGACATATCGGTACATTGCTACACAAGTTGAGCATTATATAGTAGCAACGTTTAAAGGCAATAAATCATATTTTAATTAAGTGATTGTGTTTAACTCAAACGCCCGTGGGGTGCCGGGCTAGAATGTTACTACCCCATCTCTTTCCGTGCGTGTCGTAAGAGGCGATTAAAGGTATAATATCAGCAGGTGGGCAGCAGCGCCTTTTGAGGAACTGCTTATCTTATACTGGCTAAACTAAAAAACACCCTAAAATCTACTGTAATATTGACGCTAAAACAGTTTTTTTGCTATAGGGTTGAAGTGCTCGTAGCGACGTTTGCTTAGCCGTGACCGCTAGACCGACATTACTATACTGAGCGCTTCCGTGCTTCGGAAGGCACGTTAAGCCGTCGGTTCTGGTTGTCTTACGATGGCAGTCGTTACAGCATGGTGGTAGGGCATTTTGCGAATGCCCGCCTGGCTAGCTACCACCCTCAAGTAGAAAATCTGTCGCCAAGCACCTAATGGTGTGTTCCGGCAGGTGTCCTTGAGAGCCAGTACTTCTAGGTTAGCCTGAACAACATCTTCGACCACATCATCACTTACCATCAGGTGAGATAGTGGTCAAAGGCTAGCCTATCAACATAAAAAAAGGGTGTAAAATTTTAGATTAGTACTAAGCGTGTGTTTTTGTTGTAGGTACATATTAGTGGTGCGCTACCGGAGACGCAACTTTTGGTATTTTACACGCTATGGTACGATGTGGAACTCTGTATGGGACTCTGTTAAATTCCGAATGTATGTCGAGTGGTATCATCATCATCATCATCAGCCGGAAGACGTCCACTGTTGAACAAAGGCCTCCCCCATAGAGCGCCACAAAGCACGGCTATTAGCCGCTTGTAACCATTGGCTACCCGCGACTTTCACGATGTCGTCAGTCCACCTAGTGGGGGGCGTACCAACTCTACGTCTTCCGGTGTATTGTGGTAACCACTCGAGAACCTTTCTTCCCCATCGGTTATCAGTTCGTCGAGCAATGTGGCCCGCCCATTGCCACTTCAACTTGCAAATTCTGAGAGCTATGTCGGTGACTTTGGTTCTTTGCCGAATATCCACGTTCCGGATTTTATCGCGCAAAGAAACTCCGAGCATAGCTCTCTCCATAGCTCGTTGAGTGACTTTGAGCTTTTTCATAAGGGCCACAGTTAGGGACCACGTCTCAGTGCCATATGTCATCACTGGCAACACACACTGGTTGAAGACTTTGGTCTTCAGGCTCAGCGGGATCTTCGACGAGAAGATGTCGCGTAACTTCCCGAACGCTGCCCATATAGTGGTATACCAAAGGTGAATTTTTAGTAGGTATATGAAATATCCAGTATTTTGCCAATATTTTAAAAAGTATGGCACCGATCGCGTTCAAACAAACGGGAAACGATCGGGGATCACGGCCCGCGTGTATTGAAACGAGAAGATGATGAAAAATGCAATGAAATTACTGTTACCAAAAACTGGGGGAGCCTGTGTATAACAGTGGACTATCCAGCTGATGCAGTCCAGTACAGTATTTGATATGGGTTGTATATGTTTGATATGTATTAAATAGTTCGTTTATGATTTACTTCATGTGCGAGTTGAAGAAGCGACAAGGTGAAATAACTAGTAGCTGGCGGCAGCAGTGCCTTCTAAACAACTAACATCCTAACACTACGATCCCCAAAAGGCACCTGCCAAGCGTGGGGTTATGGCAACTACTTATGGGGAAGTATTTGTTCCGGTCTCCGTCGTCGGCTGTTCATTTGTGAATGTATTGAGTTTGAAGCGCTCGTAGCGAAGTTTGCATAACCGTTCTTAACTGATCTGCTGAGTTAAGCAATGTCCACCGCAATCATGACTTGGATGGACCGCTAGTGATATTGCTACTGAACTGCACGTGCTTCGGAGGGCGTCATTTCACGAATGCCCGCAAGGCTACACTGAGAAAAATCTAAAGTCAAAAGCGCCCTAATGACGGCCAATTTATATGGTATGAAGGCAAAAAACCGTCCAAACGTAAATACGTATAAAAACGCCTTCCAACTAGAACTAGCGTTAAACGAGGTCAGTGAAGGCGAATGTTTCTTTTCGTCTTCATTTAAGGTGTATTTTGTGGTCTTTCTTAAATATTGACTTTTCGATGAGGCTGATTAAGGCGCACGTTATAGTGATAATCACCGTATATAAACCGCCGTAAAAGTAAGGTATATTTTATGGTCAATGCTGCAATTATTATCGTATAACAAGTTAAATTGTGAAAATACTTTACGGAAGGCGTTTTTTGACGGTTGTGTTTATTATAAAACATGGTACATTTTTATTGATTTCGCTTTGCGTGGTGAAAATCATCTTAAGAGTTGGGAATTCATCTTGCGTAGTTACAATTCAACGGTAAAAGGTCAAATTTGATTTAAACTCCAAAGTAGTTTTTCTCAGTGTAGTACCACCCTAAGGTATAAAATCTGTCACCAAAGCCCCTGACAGTGTGTTCCGGCCGCAGTCCCTGAGAAAAAGTAAAATATAAGGCACATGAGACTTAACAACTGTATGTCTCAGGGTAACAGGCGCAGTGCAATTGCCAGTTGGTGGTTAACTCTTCGTATGATACGTGTATCTGGCTAGTAAACGGAATGAGTCGTAAACAATAAGACCGAAACCTAAAGTTAAATAAAAAAACAGAGCAAGGTTTCCAACACATGATAAGCTATCCAAAGGTCAACGAACACGTATCGCCTCGAAACCGTTCTAACAATGCAACGTGTCGCCTGCCGGGGCCGCCGCGCGCCGGGCGCCGCCGCCGCTTCCTTTATATTAGTGAGCTTGTCCTTAAGTCGAAGCAATGCTGCATGCCTATGCCGGGTTGAATTATGTTCGCTGCAATATAAAGGATTTTTCAACATGAACTTTGTTTTCTAAAACTAAATAAAACAAAAAATTTAGATGAAGATGATTCAAATTTTTATTGTATTACGAAGAGAAAAGTTTGGCAATTATGAATGAAAAATGATATCTGGCAAATTTCCACCACGAGCACGCTTACAGATGTCGATTCTTTCATCAAAGATTTTAATCACTTTTTGGCAAAATGGATGGTCTATTCGTTAATCACATGACGGATTATGAGTTTTAGGGCTGCAATTGATTCGATTGGCTCCGTCTATACGTAGCCAAACGAATCAATTAAGGATAGAGTCTATACTCTCTCCTTAAGATAGTCCCACAAGAAATAATCCAATAGTTTTAAATCACACGATCTGGCTGGCCACTTAACCGCTGAATTTCGTGAAATTATGCGATCGGGAAATTCCGTTTGCAATAAATTGAGCGTTTCATTGGCTGTGTGACATGTGGCACCGTCATGTTGAAATCATTTGTAATGTAATCCGCATAGCCGTTATTGCAAACATAATATTAAAATTGAAACCACATGTCAGTGATATCCATGTCATCAATAATAGGCCAAAATTTTGACGTTATCATCTCGCGAAATCTACATTTTACCAAAAACTGATTAAAAACTTTGATGAAAGAATCGACATCTGTCAGCGTGCTTGTGGCGGACATTTGCCTGATATCATTTTTATTTTAAACGATTCATTTTTATTTTCGAGTCCATTGCTTGTGTTGTCTTCGTCTAGAGTTCCGAGAGTAGAGTGCAAACAAATTTATGTTTAATATTTTCATCTGTAAAAGAATGGAGGGCCGTCAAATAGCATTGTCAGTAGAATTTCGAATTAATATGCAAGGACAATTTTCTCTACCTAACCAACAAATACTAAAAACTCTGATTTATAATGACACCTAATAGTTAAATAATTAAATCAAAACCAACAACCAATTCTTCACACGCACTTAGTTGAGATTGAGAACTCGAATAAATGCGACTCGTTTATGGCCTTTTTTCGTTTATGGGTTGTTGTAGTGCGGAACCCAGTTAGGTGGAGATCAGACTCGCAATAGGCGATATTTTTGGTATTAAAAATACTTGCTATCAGTTCTTTCTTATCTCTTATCAGTATGGTCATGAATATTTTGTATTTTTTTATATTATCAATATGTTTAAGTCTTCAGTTCAGTCCTTTCGTCCATTTAGTTTTACGAATCTCAATTGTGTATATCGGGGGAAACCTGTAGCGATTAATAAAAACCTTAACATTAACACAACCATGTGAATTTGGCTGGTTGTAATACTCCCGATCTTGGCTGCTTAATAAGTTTTTTGTACAGTACTTGGGGACTGCTCTTATCTTCCACCGGCACGAGTAATGAAACGAATGTATCGCGCGTTAACTGCTATGTAACAAAACATTATAATCTATTTAATAATACTACTAGTGATAAAGATTGATTAAGTAGAGAAGGTAGTGTCTATGTAAACTGATTGACGTGAACGTGACTGCCTAAGGCTGGTAAATGTCGTTTGCGATTGGAAGTATTGGAAAATGGAGATAAACATTTATGTGCGGAAGTTCAGCAGACTGATTCAGATGATTTTTGAGGAAAAGTACGAGTTGAGTCGACATTATGCGAGGCGTTTGTTGAAGCATTTGAAAAATAAAAATTGCAGTAAGTACCGGACATGAATAACTTTGCTTGCAATGTTTTTTTTTCTATTATAAAAATACCGGTTTTCTACCGGGTCCACTACGCATTCTACCTTTACCTCCGTAAGTATCACTTGTTCTTAGGTGATGATGTAGACAAATATGGTAGACACGGAAATTCTTCCCGAGTAGTTCTTTATCATGTTTGTCTAAGCGCCTGATGGTTTTTATGCTACTAAAACTTTGCTAAGCAGTTTGCATGAGTCAAGTGCATTGTGAATGCAGTTCGAACCGTAGTCAGTTTAGATTAAATGGAAAAGAAAAACTTAAGAATAAGTGTCTCATCCCCTACAGCGATCTGTTTTGGATCGAAAGTAGTAGTTGGCATTGAGGAAATGTTTTAAATATAAGTATTAGAGATTTTCGATCGGTTTCTCTAATTATTGCGAGTTGGACTTTATGCAAACGCGACCCCGTCTTGGGTTCAAGTCCCACGCATCCCCTTCCGCCACTCCTGTGGTGGAACAAAACTGTATATTGGGAAGCCGAAAGCCACTTGGGGAACACCTTTCTGGTTTCTGAAGTAAAATACTTAGATAATAATGGATTGGAATCCTCGGAACCTTTAATGATGCCACAAGTGTATTTCCTAAGCAGCCTGTTAGGATGTACTCTCTAGTCTAAGGCTGAATTAATCGCGCGGCTTATACTCAAATGCATTTGTAAAGATAACTTAAGGTAGATTAACCTATTACAAATATAAGTGGGCGTAAAATATTATTAATAATTTTGCAGTAATTATGATCCTTGTCAAACTTTGTTTGATTCAGGTTGAATAAGAGTTAAACTAATTAGAAAAAAAAATGAGAAGTTATAAATATTAAATAAAATAAATTTAATTTAATTTGAAATAAAAATTAAATGATTATTATCGAGTTTCAAAATTGTGTTACTGTCTGGATATAATTAAGTGAAAGGGTAGGGGTTAGTGAAAGTAGGTAAGGTGTAGGTGAGTGAGTATGAGAGGGTGTGTGTGGGATCATGTATAAGTGTGTATTCAAGTGAAAGTCGAGCCTCCCTGGAAATAAATACTATTGGTACAAACATTACTTACACGTGTGGCACCTTATATATAGTGATTGCAGGTACCTAAATATATTGTTAAAATACTTGTTTGAAGGTATCTGACTATATTATTATTAATTACAATTAATTATTTTAGACAGTACCCGTAGGGTGCCGGGCTAGAATGTCACTCCCCCATCTCTGCTTGTGGGTGTCGTAAGAGGCGAGTAAGGGCAAAATGCGGGAATGTGGGTAGCGAAGCGTGCAGATTATGGCAAACCCCTCTTAATGGCTTTGTTCAGCAGTGGACAATCCGGCTGATACCGTACAGAATAGTATTGTAGTTACTAAAGTTTCGTGCGAATACTGTGTTATCATTAAAGAGAGAAATCCATTTAGCCGTCTTCTTTTAAGTCTTGGGAATGTTATTGTGTTTTATAAACAGCGCGCGCGATATAAAATTGCCTCACTGTGAGGACGTCCGCTACTTGGAAGAGTAGGTCTGTTGGGGAACGGCTCGGTTTTCCCAATATAACTTTTATACCAACCGGTTGAGTTCTTTCCAACTTGACATCATGAAGTATGTCTTGGCGACTCTAACCTAAACACCAATGTAATATTAGGCAAGTAAGGACTGGCAGTAACAGGGTAACCAAAGTGACGACCTTAAAAAAAAGTCTCAACGAGTTTTACTCGATGGGGAAATAATAATCCCAAACAGGTACAGTGTGACTGGTAGGGATTTGAAAACCACCCAAAAATACGTTATTTATTTCATACAGATTAAAAAATTAGCTATGGTTTAATTTTTTATTAGGAATCCCAATTTTCTTTCTGAGCATACTCTACGTACCTGTAATTACAATATAGCAAAGCTAACGTCAAAAACACGTTCTTCGTGTGGTTCCAATCTACTTTTATGCATAACCTTTTGTTATTATTACTATTTGGTCGGCAACCTTAAATACGAGTGCTAAAACATATTTTGTGAAAATTTAACCCGACTATATTATTGTCCGCATTTCGTGGCGATTAAATCACATTGTGAACGTAGTTCGTTACTAGTGACGAACTGCATCTGTTGAAAGGAAAGGTTACAGCTTATCACGAGTTGGGCCTCGTGTATGTTCCGTTATACAAGCCCATAAAAAAAGATTCCAAAGACACAGTTCAACGAAAAGGGGAGGCTTAGTAATAGCATAGTCCTGTTTTCTAGTAGGGTTCCGTAAAAAGGTCACTGATATTTGCGAAATGTTTTCCAGATGCTTCAAAAACATTACTCGGCATGCCAATGTTCTCTGACCTGATCTTCCACTCCATCGAAAACCTACTCTCCGTGTCGACGCAAAACAAAATATTCATAATAGAAATGCTAACAGTGCTCTTCGAGAATGAGCTCCAGTTCAACAGGTTGCAATCGCACGGGTTACAGCTCTGTATGATGAAGAAATATATGAAAATGAACTTGGACTCCAAGCATCCATCGCCCGAATTACACTATGCCTTCGTCAAATTGGCGACCGCTGAGTTATCCCACACGTCAGGACTTAAAACGATCGTGTTCTGCAAACTGTGGGAGTTCGTCTTGGCTCCTGACACACAGCACAAGCCTGATTACGTCGCTAAGGCCGCTTACCAATTCATGGTGCAACTGTTGTGGCAACTTGACGATTATGAGGAAGAAACTACACTCAATGAAGTCCTTGGATTTATCGTGCAACCATTAAAAACCAGCGCATACCAAACATTAACAGTGTTCGATGTAGACAATGAGAAAATTATTTCAGACCCAGTAATTACGCCTCTGAATATTCTACTAACAATTCTGAACGATACTGGTCAACTAATCAAATCTAAATACTTGTTGTCTCTTCTGAAGTATACACTTTTTGTAGAATGCCCTCTGACCAACGTGTTCACTGGTGCCAGGGATCACACTGTTATATGCCTTGTTAACGACATAACGTTCAGGTTGTTGTTTGCCTTGAGTGCGAAAACTGTGCCTAGGGACGGTCAGACTGGAAGCGATTTTATTACTGAAATATTAACTACCTTTCTCAATGAACTAACGAAAACAATGCTTGGAAAACGCATGATTCCCCCCGTAATGGACTTTATCACAAAAACTAATATATTTTGGTCAAAAGTCGGATCGACTCTGTTCTCGTCAAGTTTCGAAAGAAACGGGCATATGTACCACATTGAAGACCAGTTCATAATACTATCAGTTGTTCCTTTGCTGACATACAACTTCAGCAGCTATAAACAAGCGGACCTGGTGTTGGAGAAATATAATGTGAAGATTTCTAAGGTAGTGACCGAACACGTCATTAAGTATGGCTATACTTACAAGATGATAATCGAAGGCGGGGATATGAAGCAGCTAGTGATAGAAGCGGTGAAGGAACTGTTTAAACTAAAGGGTTTGTTAAAGCCAGCGCAAGCCGGAATCGTTTTCCAAAGTTTGTATTACGTTTTGGAGATGTACATAGCAACGGATGATAAGAATAGAATATTTGAAGAGCATCCTATAAAGACGAGGGACGACGTGAAGCTGCTCTCCCTGTTGTTGGACTGTATGAGGATGTTGTTAATGGAACACAACATACATTGGTACGAAAACGTCGAGATTATATCTCTGCAAAACGGACTGTTGAATTTATTGAAGGTGGTGTCGTTGCCGGCAAGGGTGAGTATACATTCGACGCCATTACAAAAGCAGTTTAAAAAATAACACAATAATCACTATGTATATATACCTACTTACGTAATGTTGTGTATTATTCCTGGGTATGAGCATTTTATTTTGTGGTATGAGTAGGTTTATGTCGGCAAAATGTTTGCAGTGGTGATTGCAGTTTAGTGTACTTTGAAGTACCTACATTTACAGAAATCACAGGTAATTAATATTTTTTATCGTTATCCCCAATTACGGTCACGGTCACGACACCGTATAAAGTACAATGTATATCGAGTACACTATCTATACTTGTATATACAAAAACGGTTAGTTCTCATAACACGATCTAACCGATCATAATCTAAGTGAACAACACCAAGAACTCCACCCATATAGATAATTATTAATAATGACCGACAGAAATTGTCGTAGGCTCTGTTACCACCATTAAATCAAATAATTCCAGAACTAGCCGTCATCAGAGACTGGATTGCTTTGTCATAATTTTTCTAACAATTCCATAGGTATAGACGAGTAGAACAAGTGTGCACGTAAACACGTATATTTTTTCCCTAAATGTTCTATTTGTTGAATTAGTGGAGCATATGACAAACCATATATCTCATAGGTACCTATTTGTGTAGCGCTATAGCGCAACTTGCTAAGTTTTGTCCCTAAAATGGAAGCTAGTCGCGACGCGAAAATCTCAACAAAAATCGATAAATGTAGTAGATTTATACCGATCCAAATATTTATAAAGATTAAATGTTTAAAGTAGGTGCCTATACATAGCTGACCTATATACGTAACTCAAATAAGTATATAGGTAACATCAGTTTCAAAGAAGCTATGTTGTCCAGCGCTATCGCACGCCACTTGGTATGTAAAACCGGGAGATACGGGTTCGACTCACGGTAGAGAGGAAAATGAGGTCTCAAAAAATTTGAAAAAATTAGGTACATATCGGCACGATCTTTCACCATCTGTGTTACTTTAAGTTTTAAATAAGCCCATCAAGTTTCTCGCTTGTATATACTTGTATGTAAAATTAATTAATGTATTGTATTGTTAACATCGCTGCAACAGAACTAAACTCTATACTCCAATACATCGTAGTTAATCTACTTCAAACTATAGATGACACCACTAGAATCAGGTTACAAAGCTCAGCTGTTTGCTAGTGTATTATATCTGCTATGATACATAATTATGTATATTTCAACCATCTACATCTTACTTACAGTTCCAAAGGTACAAACGACCTTGGACAATTTTAGTCCAAGGGACTGACAGACAGCTATCTCGTACAGAGCAATAAAAACTTGAAATATTGTGATCTCAGCAACTGCAACAAGTGATGGACCTGATCGAAATCAGCGTGCGGAAGTTCCTGTCTCCGGACATGACGCTGTTAGTGCAGAGCAGGCGAGGGAGCACGCTGGACGAGATGGCTTCCGTCATGAAGTCTTACATCCAGCATGAGGAGTGGGGGGTGCGGGAGTCAGCGCTCAATTTGCTGCTGACCTGTACTGACGTGGCTTTTGTTAGTGAGTGCTAACTCTTACTTCGCCAACAATGGGTAATCCTCGGCGTTAGCTCGGTATTAGATAACTTTATGTCTCAGGGTGCTGGGTGTAGTAAAGTTCGCCACTTGTGACGAACTGTATCTGTTATAGGCACAAGTTAACAAGGTGTCATTTTCCATCACGATAGCATAAAAAAGTATAATGTCATAATTTTACCAATTTCCGGTTCGCTGTTTTATCTCTCGTTTTGGCAATTTGAACGGGCCTTATTGGTGAACTAAAATTATACGTAATGTAAATGAACATCATTACACATACGACATTTTTACTGCATGGATGCCCATTTTCAAAATGTCAAATAGAGTTTATCTCCGTTCATTTCCACCACTTACATATACCATGAGTTAGACTATAAGATCTGAAGCTTGTTTGGGGCTCTTTGAAATTTCTTAATTCTGGAACACTACGCAAACCTACAAACATGTCTGTACGTTTACATTAAGTAGGAATATTTCAAGTCAGGAACATAATATATTACACATAAAATACTTCGGTTCAACCAAAAGCAGTTCTACATCGGACGCAGGTGTAAAATTAATGTCAAATAATACTTGACGCCTGGGAGAGTTCACATGATGCTATTGGCGTATTTTGAGATCTTTCCAAGGCATTTGACTGTGTGCGCACTCTAATTCGTAAGCTTTCACATTGTGGAGATCGTGGAACAGCTCTGCATCTTATAAGATCGTATTTGCCAGGATACAGAAGGTGTGGTGTAAACGGGCGGCGTTACATCTTCCAGTATTGAAGTTCCACAAGGATCAATATTACGAGTAGGACCATGTCTGTTTCTATCGTATATCAACGATTAGTTTTACATGGTCAAAGATCTCTGCGATAATATTTTAGATGCAGACGATACCTCTCTGATTTTTTAAATTGTAAATACAGGGAATTAATTCAAGTAAATAATGTTACATCTGTTATCTCTACGTGCTTCTTCTATTATAATTTACTACTAAATAAAAAGACGAACTGCTTTAAGTTTTATTTACCCAATGTTAGCTGCGTAGAACCCAACATTCAACTTGATCAACTTAAAGTTGCAATTGATAAAGCAGTAGTTTTCTTTGAAACTAAAGTGGATTAAAATCTACAATGGGGTACTTATTTAAATGATCTCTCAGGAATACTTAGTTCTGCGACATATAGTGTTCGTATGATAAGGCAGTTGACGGATGTAACTACAGTTCGACTTTTTTATTTCGCATATTTCCACAACATAATATCGTAAGATGTATTGTTGTGGGAGGCAGCAGCTGATATAGAGACCATCTTTATCTTGCAAAAGAGGACAATTCGTGCTATATATGGAATGGATTGTAGCGAATGACTAAAGGAGTTTTTAAACAAAAAAATCATCATATTAACTTTGTTAGGTCGTTATATTCTTGAAAATATATTGTATACTTGAAAGAAATTACAATTACAATTACAAATTTAAACGACGCGCATCGCAATTACGACACAAGAAATAAAAATAAAATAGCGGTGCCAGGTTTTAGATTAACAAAGACAAATGTAAAGTTTTTCTTAGGTAGGTAATTGTGTGCGAATTTGTCAAATTCCTAAAGATATTACAGTTCTCACAGAAGGAAAATTCAAGTTGCATGTAAATAAAGAGTTTAATTGAAAAAGCGTATTATAAAATCAGTGATTATTAAGAATACAAAACTGTTTGGTATATTCTACAAAAGTATTATTTACTATATGCTTAAAGTTACTCAGCTTAAGTATACATAGCGTTGTAACTTGTTCTGAATAAGCTAATTAGAGATTCTTCTTTCCTAGAATACGTACCTCTTCAGAAGCTAATATCGGAGAACGGGCTGATCCTGGTGGCGGCACACGCGGCGTTCAACGACTCCGAGTACTACGTGCAGGCCACGGCGCTCAAGTGCCTCGCCGCCGCCACCAAGATGGAGAGCATTTGGTGTGAGGTGATCAGGGCTAACAGGCATCTCTATGTAAGTTATTTTGGGTATTATACATTAAACTGCGAGTCGGGCTAGGGTTCCGTGCCACCAGTTTTGGAGGTAGTGATATCCGTGTGAGCGGGAACACTTTTTTTAATAATAAGAAAAATATATGTATACCTACATACATTAGAAGATAGATATGGTATATGTACATTGTACATATTATGTACTATGGGAAGGGCGAGAGAGGGCGGAATATTCCCCATTGAGGGGAACGGGATACAGAAACCTATAGTTTATTAATACTAATTTCTCAAAATTCATCTTCAATAATTTATTTCTCAAATCCAAATCTGTCAAATTTCGGTAAGATTAAATTTCATGTGTTATCACATGAAATGTTATCTTCAAGATCCCTATGAATATATAAGAAGCCTATATGTATTTGTAAAAAAAGAATGAAAGTACATTGTGGTGTATACCGATTCTAAAGACGAGCCCCCTTTGTGTTTTGTTTTGTTAACGTGTGATGGATTAGCTCGATGAATGAAATGTCGAATATTGTTAAACACTATTTATTACACAAGTTGACCTTACAAGTTACTTGAAAGTTACAAGGAAAATATTACAAATAATTTGTTGGACACCAAACTTACTGTAAATTAAAACGGTTAAAATAAGAATATAATACTGTTTGCGTAAAATACACAGCGCAGTTATTTTATATGATTCCAGATCTCCCCGCAGTATTGTTGACATATCAATATCCACCTTGTACTTGTTCAATGCAAGGTGAACAGTTTAAATAAGACATAACTATACTAATTAAATGTTCAATGTCGTTGCTCAATTGTGTGAAATGGGTATTATCCAAGCCAAATGTGGAGAGTGACTTTGCAGTACTAAAGAGATTTTATTATATACGCTCATATATTTTGATTAAAAAAACACGGGTATTAAAGCGTAAACAAAAAAAACACTAAAAAATTACGTGGGCAGCGATCGGAGGATGCAAAAAAAATGATTTTATTTTAATAAATTTAATTATAAAAATTACAATATAAAATAATTCTAAGTTAATCTAGAGTACGATAAATGATCGATGCAAGACCAAGAATGGGGCGTGTTGCAATCGTGCTTCCTCGAAGGTTCGGATTGACGTCAATCGCTGACACGTTCCGCTGACGGTGCGCCTGGCGTGGTGCGATGTTTATCTAGGCCATCGCTTACGCGGCTCTTTGCATAGTGTAGCCTTGCGTAACACCTCCCCCCGTAGAACAGCGACTATTGAAGACCTTGGTCGTAAATTGAGCTGGGGGTTGGTCGGGATCAACTCTTCTAGTAGTCGGTTCTGGCAAGGCGTAGACTGCTTGTAATTCCGGCTGCTCATCTCCCGAGATTACTGGTGATTTCTCCGTTGATTTCTGGTGGTATTTGCGGTAGTACAAGGCACTGGCTAGTACGCATGCACTTAATATGATTACGTACATCGGGATGGTGGTATGATATAAGCTGTAGTCGACCTCTTCGTTTAGATTCACCGGCTGTTGCTGAGAAATCTTAGTATTGATTGCGTGCAGATTACTAAGGTTAATCGAGTTCAGCTTCATAGTTGGGACTGTAGGGCGAGTGACGGCGGTGACATTAAGTAGGTCCATTAGTTTCATGGCCTGTCCTCTTAAACGATCGTTGGTGTTGGAGATCGTAAAATGCAATGTTTCAAGATAGCATTGATGTGGCATTATGGCGAGGTAGCTACCTTGTAATATTTTATATAGGTCTTGTCCGCAGGATAGGTGAACCTTTGTTGGAGCAGGAAAACTGAGAGTGTAATGTCTCTCGTCAAGTTCTTCGTAGGCAGGTTTAGTCAGCGTTACTGAAGTAGGGCTGCAGGCGGCGCTTCTTTGCTGCGTGGTTATGAGCTGTTGTATGCAGTCATAGGACGTTCGGCTTTGAAAGCTCTGTTCCTCCACACAGAGGTACCATTTAATGGTCTTCGGGCATTCTGCCACTATGTACCTGAAATCTTTCTCGTGTAGGGCTAGGAAGGGATATGGAGGAGATAGGATCTCTTGGTTTTTGTTCGGAACAATAGATAATTTATATAAATCGTATACGGAAGATAGGATTATAGGAAATTTATAGACTACTACTATCTCATTACCTACATAATAAGAACCTAGTTTTAGTACATCAAAATATTCTCTAGTATCTAAGTCTACTACTCTGTCTCTACCATATAGTGTGCTTAATTTGTTAATCATAGTGCGTATCGCGTACAGGTTTAATACCGAATGATGCGTAGTGGATGCTCTTATAAATGCTAAAACATTTTGTAGTTTAACTAATTCCTGTGAGATGGAATCCACATTATCACTCAATATCATGAGGATCTGAAATAGGTGTGCGTATTTCATTAAATCATTATCTCTAGTAGCCTCACTCTCATTAATTTTATTGACGAGGGCTAATATTTTATTCTGATTTTCAACGATGTTGTCTATTACCTGTGAGTATTGACCCATCCAATCCTTAGATAGACTAACGTGACTGTTTAATTCAGTAAGCAATTTATCTTCGTTACTATAAAGTGATTTCAACGCTTGATTGTAATGTAATGCATCGGTGTAGTCAACGTTACCCGTTATGCTTTTTATCACGGAGCCAAGACCATCAATGAGTCCTCTTTTAACACGATGACTTTCAAATGTCTCTAACTGCTCTAATACACTGTCAAGTTTATTTCTGAGGTATCTTATGTGAGGTTCAAATAATGAATTAGTTTTATTATGGAGGTTAGGGCTAATACTGTCTAACTGCAAGCTAATTGAGTTGATTTGATATCTTATATCTATAAGATTAATGTGCTGTAAGAAGGAATGGTAATGAGAGACGATTTTCGCTGGTCCTAATTTGAATGGTAAGATTCCAGGTCCGTCGTCTAGACTCTCAAGTCTTATCTCTTGCATGAGAGCTGGTTGCAGGAGAAGATGGAACATCAGGAACATTCTGTAACAATGTGGCTGACTTAGGGACTCTCTTAAGCCTATTTTTGGCAATGGGAGCTCTCTTTTTCTTAGTATATATATGAATAGGGAGATCAGCCATTACAACATCATGCGTATACCGGGGAGCTAGTTTCTGACGCGAAGCCAACGGATTTTTAACGAAAATCTGTTGCTCAGGAGAATACTCAACCTCGGGTTCCCGGCTCTTATTTAAATTGTCTATAAGGTCTTTACGATAGGCGTTAGAAAGTTCGTGAATGGCATTATAAGCTAAAGTCATCTTATCTTTATGATTTATCGTGTACTGTTGTAATAGTTGAGCTGAGATATCAATGTCAAACGGATCGCGGGGATCAAAGTGTCCGGTTACCAAATCGATGGGTTTGCATTTAGTAAGACTGTGGATGCTGCTATTGTAAGCTAGCAGAGCGTAAGGCATCAAGTTAATGACTGATTCAGATTTATGGCTGAGCTTCAATATACGGAGGTGTTCAAGTATGGTTGAATGGAACCTTTCAACTATCCCGTTTTCATTAGGTGCATGAGGGGCTACCCTGTGATGTATTATTTTGTGGACTCTTACAAATTCTGCAATTAGTTGATTAGTAAATTCGGTGCCGTTGTCGGTAACTATAGTGATGGGTATGGAATGATGAGTGCTGAAAGTTAGCAGTGCTTGGACTACGCTAACTGCCGTGCCATCTCTCAGGTGATAAGCTTGTGCGTACTTAGAAAATGCATCTACTATTGTTATGAACTTTTCGCCTTGAATGGTTAGTAACTCTAAATGAACTAACTCAAATGGCTTAGTAGCAGGTGGCACGATTTTAAATTGCTGTTTTATTCGATTACGATCGTATTTAGCTTGTCCACATATCGTACATTCATTTATAAATTTTGCAATATTATCTCTCATTTTCGGCCAATAGTATTTATGGGACAAAGCCAGGTAACATTCATTAATACCCCTGTGATTAGTTTTCCCGTCATGATATTTGTTAATTATTTGTTGCTGTCTAAGATATTCTCTGACATTTTCTACTTCCTTTTTAGTAAGTAATAAGTTCATAGATGAATTTTTAAAGGTTCTCTGAATGATGGGAATGATGTTGTACATAGCTAAGGGTGGGTTGATTAGTAAGCCTGTTTTAATTTTGGGGTGAACGTATTCCTTGATGGCATTAATGACATCTTCCTCTAAGTTATTTTCCGATATTTGAACAGATATTCGCGTGTTATTTTCAAATGGCTTTGTGACAACTGGTCTACCTTTGATGTCGCCAACAAAGTTAAAGATAAGTTGCTTAGTAAACCTATTGAGGGGATCGTCTGAAATTGGAACCTCCAAGATAGGGTTTTCTTGATTGGTATGAACAGTGGCGGTTCTAGAATCGTCTTCTGCTGCCGTGAGAGTCCTAGAATCATCTAGTGTGAGTGCTTTTTCGGATGTATTAACTACAATCGACATAAGCTCCTCGTTGTTAACCTCGATCCTCGATAGTGCGTCAGCATTGGTATTGAATTTACCTTGCTTATAGACAACTGTAAAATCATACTCGCTAAGCTTTAAACGCCACCTTGTAAGTCGCGAATTTGGTTCCTTAAGATTCATAACCCACTGTAATGGCTTATGATCAGTGATAATCTTAAATTTACGTCCAAATAGGTAAGGCCTAAAATATTTGGTGGCCCAAACGATTGCTAGAAGCTCTTTTTCAATGGTGCTATAATTGCACTCACTTGAATTTAGAGTTCTTGAAGCATAGGCGATCGGTTTATCCGAGCCTACGGTGCCTTGTGATAATATAGCACCAATAGCAACGTTAGACGCGTCAGTAGTGAGTATAAACTCCTTCGTAAAGTCTGAGTACTGTAAGATAGGATCGTTGGTTAACAGCGTTTTGCAATGTTCGAAACATTCAGTGTATTTTTTATCTAGAACGATTTTCGAACCTTTCTTTAAGCATTGTGTAAGTGGTTTAGTCACACGTGCAAAGTCGGGGACAAATTTCCTATAATAGCCAAGTAGACCGAGAAAACGTTTGATTTCAGTTGGGGTCTTGGGCAACGGGTAGCTTTGGATAGCTTGGATTTTATTAGGGTTCGGTTTAACACCATCGCGACATATTACATGGCCTAGAAATTCGGTTTCCAACCTCAAGAACTCGGACTTATCCATTTGAATTTTGAAGTTGGACTCACGCAATTTTTTAAAGACTTTCTAGGTTCAATATATGCTCTTGTAGAGAAGTGCTGAAGACGATGATGTCATCCAAGTATACTAGACATACTTCGTTCTGCAGGTCTTTGAGAACGTTGTCCATCACACGTTGAAAAGTTGATGGTGAATTCTTGAGCCCCATGGGCATCCTCAAAAATTCTTAATGACCATTTTCGACATTGAACCCGGTTTTATGTATATCCTCAGGATCCATTTCGACCTGATAAAATCCACTAGCCAAATCGAGGGTCGAGAAGTACTGACACCTACCCAGTTTATCAAGAACGTCAGTTATATTAGGGATGGGGTACTTGTCATCAATTGTTTTCTCGTTCACCTTTCTAAAATCAACGACAAGGCGCCCTTTGATCTTGCCTGAGGCATCCGCCTTTTTGGGTACAATCCAAATCGGGGAGCTCCATGCTGAGTCAGAAGGTCTAATTATATTTTGTTCAAGCATCTTATTTATTTGATCTCTGACCTCTTGTCGATGAACATGGGGATATCTATAAGTTTTTGTATGTACTGGAATTTCATCAGTTGTTCTTATTTTGTGTTTTATCTTGTTAGTGAATGTTAAAGGTTCACATTCAAGATAAAAGACGTCAGCATAGTTCGCGCAGAGCCGTGTCAAATTAGCGCGTTCTTCCGCATTCAAATGTTCAGTCCGAAGGCGAGAAACTACTTCGCTAGCACGGTCCGATAAAATTTCAGTACATTCCGTTTCTAAGTTAAAAAGTTCGGCTTCAACCGGTCTATCCATAGAAAAAATGACGTCATTTGATGTAGGGTTTGTAACTTCAACCCAACCGCGGTTATTCACGATATTTGTTAGACATTCGGTAATAAGACAGTTACAGATAGCTTGAGTTTCCACTATCACATCTCCATCTTGGGTATTCACTGGCAACCTAAGTAACTTAGATGTGTTAGCTGGGATGATATCTTCATAAAGGTTCGCGTTTCGTGAGTCATACATCTGGATAGGAATGCGCGCGTTACGTGTCATTAGTAATCTGTTTCTAAGGTCTATATTAGAACCCCATACGTCTAACAAGTCAAGGCCTAATAGTCCGTCGAAGTAGTTATGAAACTTGTACACGAACAATGTTACGTCACCTGGTTCACAAAATTCAGGGAAGCATGGCAACGTGATTGAATAATTATTCTTACTAGTAGCGTGAACGTTCGTTACTTCAAATGGGTCGTAGTTAAGTGCGATGTGACTGAAATATTTTTCGACAGCTTCAGGGCTAATAAAAGACTGATTAGCGCCTGTATCAATCAATAACTTTAAAGGGGGGTTAGTTATTTGAATGTACCCCAGCTGTCGCTGTATGTGAAGGTTAACCTCTATTTTGGCTTTTCTGAAGCGGAATTTTTCCGAAAATTTACCTCGTTCGAAGGGGTGGCACTGGTGGTTGCCTGATTTACCTCTTCTACGATTGCAGGTTCTGAATAAGGATGTGGCTCTTGGTAATAATATTCAGGGTACTCATAAGTATAATAGGGCTGGTCATAGTCTGAATAGTCATAGCCGTAATCGTAATAGTAATTATAATCGCCGTCAAATTCGTTAAAATTTACTTCACGAGTTTTAAAATAATTGCTTGGGGGTGGGTTTCCAGATTTTCGCCAATCATGCAAAATCGGTGTTGGTGGTAAAGTACGCGGTACAAAATGGCTAACGCCACTCATTGGGGTGGGCCTATTGTCACTAAATTTGAAAGATTGCTGCGGCTGGTTAGGCATTCTAAATGTATTATGATTAGGGTTATAGTTCTGTGGAGGCGCGCGCATTATCTGCTGAGTACGCGTTGGTCCTCGCGGTGGTTGCATTGGTGATGGAAAGGGTAGTCTCCATCCCTGAATATGCTGAGGATGTAATGGCTGAGGCCGTGATGGACCAGGCATATCAAATAATGGTTGTCTTATGGGACCCACACCTAACTTCGGTACAAAATTATTCAAAGGCAGAATATGGTTCTGCGCGGCTGGTTGTGAATCTTTTCTATTAGAGCCACTTTCATTTCGTTGTTGTAAGTACAAGGTATTGAGCTCTTCCTGTACAAATTCTAACGCTTTTTCCATTGTCGCGGGGCGCATGCAGCGAATTCTGTATCCTAATGGATCTTTCAAACCTCGCAAATATGCTTGAAGTGTAAGCTTAGCATAGAGAGCGCGTTTCGCTTCAATGGTCGTACCAACAGTTTCGTGTAGTGAGATGAAAGTCATTATCGTGCTAAAAAGATTCTGGCACTGTTCATAAAACTCCTGCGGTGTACTAGAGCCCTGAGTTTGAAGAGATAAGTCACTGTACAACGCGGTCTCGTCTCGATGGTCAGCAAAGTTATTAACTAAAGCATTCCTGATACCCTGCCAGTTCTCAGGGATGCCATTCGAGTTAATTAGCCTAGCCGCGGGGCCAGTTACTTTATTTAAGATACCATTTATCAGAGCCAAGTTTCCTAACTCGTTCCCTGGTGCGGTATGAAAGTGAGTCAGTACTATCTGATCACATAAATTTATAAATCGCGTTAATATGTGCGGATTACCGTCGAATTCTGGCAGTGACCTAAGTGATTTATAAATCGTATCAATATCGGAGGCCATTGTCTGATCTAAATTTCTATGTTCGTCTATAACACTAAGTCGACTATTGCTAGATCTACTGCTACTGCCTAACCTAACGTTCCGCGATTCTCTCGGATGGAAAATTTTGGAAGATTTATGCTAACTATTTCAAGTAAAAAGAAAAAAATTACAGAAAACTAGTCACTTAAAATACACAGTTACACAAAAGTTTAAATAATAGTAAAATACGATATAAAAGGATTAGCGCTAGGAAGGTAAGGACCGAGAAAGTTTCAGGGTACTTACATCATTTTTTCTGCCGAATCTATGTCTTGATTTCGTCCTGATTGCTGCTCCCAGTAGGTTCGTGATCGATTCACTGACTTTACTTTACAGCTATCCTACCGACTGCGCCAATTCCGTGGGCAGCGATCGGAGGATGCAAAAAAAATTATTTTATTTTAATAAATTTAATTATAAAAATTACAATATAAAATAATTCTAAGTTAATCTAGAGTACGATAAATGATCGATGCAAGACCAAGAATGCGGCGTGTTGCAATCGTGCTTCCTCGAAGGTTCGGATTGACGTCAATCGCTGACACGTTCCGCTGACGGTGCGCCTGGCGTGGTGCGATGTTTATCTAGGCCATCGCTTACGCGGCTCTTTGGATAGTGTAGCCTTGCGTAACAAAAATGTAATTTAAAATAAGACAACATATTTTATCATCGTAAATAAGTATTTGAATCTATAGCCTGTAACAGTATAGTGCAGCCATACTTAACCTTTTTTTTATAGTGGCCACAAACACGGTTCAGTCATAGAGTCGAGGGCCGCAAGCATAAATTATTGAGGTGTTAATTAAAACATAATTCGAAGCTAACAATGTAGTAATTGAAGTTTTAACAAAGATGTTTATATGTTATAAGGCGATTTTTGATAGTGTGAACACTTTTTCAACTTTATCAAGATCTGGCTTACCATCCTTATAACATCATACAGATGAGAATCTGTAAGTTTGTTTCTGTAACCGTTCTTTGTGTATTTCATCTTTGAAAAATTCGATTCGCACACATACGTAGGCCAATGAATGTTAGTAGGATTTGGGCAAATCTTTGGACGCTTTTATATTTTTGGGGATCCATACTTTAAAATTCCATGCAACCATAGATTGCTAATAATAGGCTGAGTTCCAATATACGCCAAAATCGCTAGTTTCACATTCCCGTTCTGAAACACCCATTCTCACACACAGGTTTACAATTGTAACTTCAGGGCCAATAGCAAAGGTCGGGCGGGCCGCTTCTGGCCTGCGGGCCGCAGTTGAGTATAGCTACTATAAGGTGCTATATGCACTTACAGGAATTCCAAGTAGGTGAAGTAGGGAAATCCCCCATAGGGTGCCGGGTTAGAGTTGCACCTCCTAGTATTTTCCTCGTCGACGAAAGGAAAAATACAAGTAGCCTAGTTCTACAGAAGGCCAGAACCGCCGTCTGTAGAACTGCCATCCCCAAAACGCCTGCCAAGTGTGGAGATTATGGCAAATCCTCTCAGATGGGGGAGAAATTTGTTCATTGGTGGACGATCCGGTTCGATGAAGTAGTGAAAGAACCGTTTGGACCACGAAGCCCTGGCTTCGATCCTCGCATCAGACAATTATTAGACTTTTATTGGTAATATTTACTGTTCTGTACTGTATCAGCCGGACCGTCCACTGCTGGACACAGCCTCCCCTAATTAGGGGGTATTTGCCATAATCCCCACGCTTGGCAGGCGTCTTGGGGATCGATGGTAATATTTATGATGCGATGGTAATATTTATGATGCGATGGTAATATTTACTGACAAACTAATCTCAGTAACAGTCAGGAGGCTGGTTATGTGCCCAGTAGTCAGCAACACGCTCGCCCCTCACATGGGACTAAGACAATTCAGGCGGAACGTGAGTATTTAGGTGGCTCTGCTTACCCGTTAGGGAAATATATGACTGATATATATATGTATGTAAACAACTTCATTCCATATTCCCCCGTGTGGTGAGGGGCTAGAATTGCAAATGTTTCTGTGGATATCGTAAGAGGCGATGAAGAGATGTTGGTGATAATTAAGTAGTAAATCCGTAGTTAAAACAAAGTCGATTAATAAATATAAAACAACTACATTTTATCATTGCAGAAACAACTCATCTTCATGCTGAGGACCAACCCTGAAGGCATGATACGTAAAGAAGCAGTGGAGGTCCTGACCCATGTTTACATTCACCAAAAGACAACTCTGCAGTTTGCAAAATGCATGTACAATGTCATGTCATCCGCCGCTTTGGACGACTTGCACTGGGAGGTTCAACTAGCAGCTCTCTACTTCTGGAAACCCGTCATAAAGAAACATCTCACCGACAAAGGGATGATGGACGGGAAGTTCCCAAAAGTCACCTTCTCTAAAGAAAAGAGAAAAATCATCGTTCTAGATGAGAAAGAAGTTAAGAAACAACTGACGAACATATTGAACGATCTATCTGATATAGGATGTCTCACTGTCCTACACGACTGTCTAGACGAGGAAGAAAACACAGAAGTGTTGGCGCGCGCTAATTGCATATCTAAGAAATTAGTCGAGGTGTTGGACAATCACGGCTTTAACAAATGTCCTGAAATTGAGAACAGGACGGATGAACCAATGGACGAACCTGTTAAGGAGCCAGATGAGGATATGGTATTAGATCTTTCTTTTGTTTTAGATACTGAAGCGCGAAGAGATCAAATAATTGATGAAATCGTTCATACGAAACGTAGCGAATTAATTATGAATTTGAACGTTAAATATGTTAATGCCAACGGTTACATTGATGACGATGTTCCGCTAAGGCTGTGTCCACCGATGAGACCTAAGATACATCCTAACAAATTCTTAGAAAAGTTCAGACGGACAGACTACGATAATGTTGTAGAGAGTAAGAGAAACTGGAACGTAGATAAAACTACTTTTGATGTCCTTTTGGATGAAATTTTAAGCACGTAACAGTATACGATCTCGTAATAAATATCTGTGATGTCAATAAACTGTATTAATTAAAACGCAATAAACTCAACATAGTGTATTTAAGAATCTCAAAAAGTGCTCTTACTATTAATTATTGGAAAAATTTCAGTACAAATTCAATAACAATCTAAAGAGTTGACTTCGTTATTCGCTTCGTAAATTCCGAGGACATCGTCTAATAGAGACGATATACTCCTGATCCCATCGTTCCACTTCCTCTTCTCTGCCGCTACAGATTTGAAATCTTTACTTTTAAAGTAATCGACAAAGAGGTACGGTGAAGCCGCCTTCGTAATTTTAACTTTTGGTTCAACATGCTCTTCTTGTTGAGCGTTTTGCAGGGTCATTTGCCTTTCATAGATTTTAGCGAGTAGATTTATGTCGTCAGAATTTAAAATGCCTTCAATAACATTATCTGAGGAGTCAAACGCTGCGCTATCGTCTGTCAACATGTCATCATCTTTGTCTTCCTTTATATGGCACATGAGATCGGATACGGTTTCAGCGAGTCCGGAGTTTTCCTGACTGGGCTTTAAGCACTCCGGTACTTTATATTTGTCAAGGATATCCATTAGCTCTTGTGACAACCCTAGCGCGCATTCAAGGACTTCCACTTCCGTATCCTCATGCAATAATTTTATAAGTACATTTAGAAGTCCTGTAGAGGAGAGCTCGTATAGAACCTTCAACAATCTTCTTTGTATTTCTGCTTCATTGAGGGTAACTATTTTTCTAGTTTCCCGTGAGAATGTGACGGGTGGGAAAGTGCCGTCGAGCATACCTTGATCTGTGAAAAGAGATTGGAAGACTATCCTCCAGAATTTGAGACCAGATATTTGCACTTCCCAATGGAAGTCTGCATATGCTGTGGAGACCATGTGATTGTATAGGGTTTGTTTGAAAGTGTGTGATATTTTTAGGTTTTGGTAAATTTCGCAGAGGACGTTGCACGCTTCCTTTCGTACGATACCTTCTTGGTTGTTACGGAGCATTGCTGTTAGCTGGTCCTGCAAAGATAAATGAGGAGTTTATATTTTCGGCAAATTGTTCTGAAATAACTCATGGAAGAGGTTCATGGGATATACTGGTACAACACGTGCGACTTAACTTGACACCTCGCTGGAATGCAACCCCCTTCCCCGCGCGGCGTCCCGCGTTCACCTTGTGAGCTCAGTACCTATAGCATCTTAGTAACCGTCGCGCGACTCATTCGTTCGTATATATTTACGAAATGATAGTTTTTTGGCGAAACGTACGATTAAGTTGACAATTACGTCATCAGCGCTGGGCAAATGTGATTTCTTACATTAATCCCCACTAATGGGATTTGTAAACTTTTCTCCCATAAACATCTCAAACTTATATCTACATGTCTATAATATTATAATGGAGATTTATGGGGAAAAATACTAATTTCCATTAATTAATTATGATCAATAATATACTAATTTGAGGAAAAATACATTTTGTGCCAACCCTAATTCGCGAGGTCTATGAATAGCACAAGCGCACCGAAGAATGCAGCCGTTAGAAGTGACATGATGTTTATTACCATAATCACTATTAAGGGATGCGTAATGGGGATAGTGAGACCTTCCGGCTTTGGACTGCTAACCAATATTTTACCTAATGATAATTGATGATGGGATCGAAGATGTTGTTCAGGCTTACCTAGAATTACTGGTTCTCAAGGATAGCTGCCGGTACACACTGTTAGATGTTTATCGACAGGGTTGGTAGTACCAGCATGGTATGGTATGAGGAGTAGGTAAGTAAGTAAGGCAGTGCCCTTGCCTGTATGGAGGGGTACTGAATCTTGAGTGCGTCCCAGACGGCGGGCAGCTTGGTGGCGGCGGCGAGGCACTTGAGCGCGGAGACCTGCGCGTACGGCTCGTAGTCGTTGAACGCGACGGCCGCCGACACCTCGATCAGCTGGTTGTCCAAGATCTGCTTCTGGAACGGCGGGAATTCTGGGGAACGAAACGGGGAGAAAAACTCTTTACATAAGCATTGATTTTTATAGGCTGCCGAAACTCAGGTAGCTCCGTGGTTCGATCTCCACCGCAGCTTGAGCTTTACCGCATGGTGGAATAGCATTTTGCTAATGTTCGCCTGGCTAGCTACCACCCTCAAGTAGAAAATCTGTCGCCAATCACCTAATAGTGTTTTAATTCAGCTGAACTTTAAAACCTGTAAGGAATCCAGGAATTACAGTCGCATGAGACTTAATAATTGTATGTCACAGGGTGTGGGCGCGGTGCAATTCGTCACTAGTGACGAAATGTGTCTGTTAGGTGCAGAAGTTACCGCTTAACATCAGGTGGGTCTCGTGCGTGTACTACCACAATCACATAAACGACAAAAAAAAATTTTAAATTCACATTAAAAAAACATCATACTTATATGAACATCAAAAATCATTAGGTATACCTATTCCAAAAGCTGATGAAATTCTCTTGTGATTTGATATGACAGGGAATCAGCTTTTTTTTTTTATTCTTTTCTACCCCTTTAAGTTTATCGGATGAATAAGTTACTTTCTTTCGTGATAAGGGTAACAAAACAGTTAGATAACAATTATGAAAATGTTTCGATACGGCAGATATACGATATTCTTTTAAGTTTTTAGACCCTATATCTCCGTCATTTAGAAAAAAATCTAAATCATTTTTCGACTAAATATTCTATGAAATTATCAAACCTACTTACAAAATTTCACTAGAATAGGTTGAGAAATGCGACCTGTAGAGAAGAAGAACCAGACACCTGAAAGTATTTTTGTGTCAGTTGAAGCAGAGACGTTACACATTTCCTGTTATTATGATATAAAAAACCAAACTATTGAATTTATTTTGATTAAATTTCTATGGGACCAATCCTGTAAGTGTTTATCTCTATCCTTTCAATAAGATAAACAATTTAAAAAAAATCCTTACCCGAGTTTAAAGATGACGAAAAAGAATACAATAGAATGGAAATCATAGAACATCCTTATGTTTTTAAATTGATATAAAATATTTATTAATGACCACGTAAAATTTGTTACAAATAGAAATTTGCAACGGAGAACTCGATAGAAATTCATAACATGCGACGAGTGTTTAGTCTACGTCTACGTTTACAGTAAGTAATTTTAATCGTTTTGTTGACTTATATATTATCATATCACTTGTCTCGATTTCACAACATTCGGAACAGTTCAGTGAGATCAACTTTACTATGTACCAATAAAAGTTAATGATGCAACACTGAACTATTTGTTTTATAATATAAACATCTATTATATTATCTCAACACACATATGCATTTATCTGAGTTTAGTGAGTACTTTATGAATATGTTTTCGGTCAAAAATACCGCCGTCTTTGTATTGACAGCATTTGAAAAATTAGCCTAGTATCAGTAGTTCGATAATTTAGTCCGATCATCGGACTAATATTACTATTTCGTCTCAGTAGTCCGGTGATACAGACAATCGGACTTTTGAGCTCTTTAGGCCGATGTTCATAATATTTATAGTTCGATTATCGGACTTTTCGGCTTAGTAGTCCGATGTGACATGTAATAGGACTGCTGTGCCTTTTAGTTTGATGTTAACATTAAGTACCTACCTAAATTTTAGAAAAATAAAAAACGCACTCTGGAATAAAAGACACAAAGAAACGCTATTTCTATCAAATCCCCTAGCCCTGTCCCACAGGGCAGGAAACAGCACTCACTATTATCTACTTGCTATTACTCTAGAATTTCTTCAGAGGCTAACTTTTCCACTATGATACCCTTATATAAATATAGAAATAACTCTCACCTATTATGAGTTTTTGTTCGCCTGGTACTTTCAACGAATTCAATTAGATATTTCATTATCTGAATTTTAAAAGGACACATAAGTTTAACCTCTCACTCATTTATGTACACCTGGTACTCGCACCATTCCTTTAAATTGTATGGTGTGACGGTGAATCTGATATCAAAATTTTTCCTATTTTGTATTAGTGTTTTTTTTATTTTAATTGCTTAATAACTAATATTTTTTTATTCCAGTTTTTTTTTATCTAGCATACATTACCTAGTTAATGTTCAGCCGTTCTATTATATGTAACATCGGACTAGTGAGACGAAAAGTCCGATCATCGAACTGTAAATGTTATTAACATCGGACTAAAAAGCTCAGTAGTCCGATTGTCAGTATTGCCGGACTACTGAGACGAAATGGTAAAATTAGTCCGATCATCGAACTAAATTATCGGACTACTGATACTGGGCCGAAAAATGACCAAGACCGCTACGGCCATCTATTTTAAAATGAAAATCAACTTGGTCATCGCGTCGTTACCGGTCACCACTATTGAAAAAAGGGTTTGCGAAATCCTGCATCAACGCAACATGTAAGGCCGCCATTTACATTCAGTTAAAAATTATCGAGAATGGATGATTTGTCCTAGTTTAGAAGGCGTCCGGTACGGGTTTTCAAACAGGGAGAAACTCGGATGCTTTTATGTCAGGGGAATCCGGATTGATTGAAAGGTAAGCATTAATTGATAAAAATCTCAGTTAAAAATTCATTCGTTATCATCATACAAGTTAACTTCGACACTGCAAAATCGACAACAATAGCCAACAACGACAGAACGTCCCCAGCGCCGCCCGTAAGAACTGCAGCCGGTCACTCACACAGTGTTGCAGTTGTGGCGAATTTGACGCTAGATCTACACATTTCTAGAGTCTTTCGTTTTTCCTCATAAGCATAAGCTAAATATCTAGTGCAATCAGGTGGAAAGCATGATAATCTTGATATTAGTTGCCAACTCAAGTTATATTGTGAGTTACAAAATCACAAATATACGATAGGAAAAATTTAAGTCATGTGCGGGATTCGAACCCGCATAGCAGGCGTTAGTGCAAACCTAACAATATTAAAAATATATTGTGAGTTGTTTCACTATTCTCGCGGCAATGAAGGAAGTAGAGGAACTACTAAATATACACACGGTTTCTTCTCTGATCAAAATCAAGTATTTTTTATGGACCTGTGTTGCTCCGACTTTTACAAATATCTGTTGGAAAGGAAAGATCATCTTGGCAAAAATTGGAACATCTCAAAAATATCAAAATAAGTAATAAGATCTTGAGCTCGTAAAATTTTAATATTGTTATTTAGTCCTAATTTACATTTGGGTATATACGTCATCAAACCAGATAACTTAAAAAAAATTAACATTGTAGTTTCTGATTAGTACGTTTTTGATTATTTATAAATCTAAAAATAATAATTTGATGCCAAATCACTGTTATTTGCTTTCCCTAATTATTTTTATCACCAGATTACCTTAGAAAGATAAGTGTAAAATTTTATTTGTAACACTGTAGTTTATACCGCCAAGAAGCTTTATAAATAAAAAAATAAAATATGTACGATGTTTTTATTTTACAAGATTAACAATGTTTTCGTGAGAGTCCGGGAATAATCTCAATTTCACCCAAATATCCGGGTTTTATAACAACTTTTTTCGGCGTAGGACGTTTAGGTGATGGCAGCCCTACATATCTAGTGTGTATTGCGAATTCCATATTGGACAAATACATCACACAAAGAACTAAAATAATTTAAAATTCCATTTTCAATGGAATTTCGTGTTCAGAGTCACTGAAAATGTTACAGAAGGCTTACGGTGAATTGACTTTATTAAAAACACGTGCATATGGGTGGAACAAAGCCTTAAAAAACGGTAGCCACGTCATGAAAGATTTTCTTCGTTCTGGTAGTAAATCAACGTCTGTAGTAGAAGTTAACATCGAAAAAGTGAAGGAAATAGTGACTGAAATCTTCATTCAAGTTTGAGAGAGATATTCGCCAAACTTTCTGTGTCTCAGGATTAGAGCCGTACCTTTACCGTATAATCATTTTGGTATGAAACATGTAGCTCCTCGGCTAGTCCCAAAAGACCTGAATTTTCTCCAATAACTCAAACGAATATGTGTCACTGAGGACATGCTAAAACGAGTCGATTTCAAGGTGATGGGTCGAGAGAGCTTCGAGTGGCGCCTTCCAACTGTACCAAAAAAAACACGCCAAAATCGATCTAAAGTCAAAGTCGTTGACTGTTTTCTTTGACAATCGCGGTGTAGTACACTCAGAATTCTTGCCGGAAGGTCAAACGGTAAATAAAGAATATTATTTGAGCGTTATGCGGCGCTTAAAACGGTAAAATTTTTTTTTATTCTGAGCATAGGGCAAATTTGCGTCAAGAAAATTATTGAGATTTTGCACCACGATAATGCACCTTCGCACCGCTTCGGCCATTATAGTGAACGAATTTTGGATCAAGAACTCAACAAATATCGAGCAACCTTTTTTCGTCGAACGGACGGTTTGGCAGACGGACGGAGAGCCGAGGTAATAGGGTGGACTAGAAATGACTGAATCCGTCGTAGAGTCCCGTTTTCTAGCATGAATCCCTAAAAAGTCACATCTTGACCTTCTTTGCGACTCTTTCTTATTATCACAGGCAAATCGAAAGAAACATCTACAATTTTTAGAGAAAAAAATATACCTTGAAACAAAACAACAAAATATGTATTCCTGGAACCACTGGAAACGGGCGCCAAGAGGAACAGTATTACTGATCAATTACGTATTTATTACTGATCAAATTCATCCTATTTGAGAGTTTTGTTGGTATACTGTTTACTGTGTCAGCTGGATTGTCCACTGCTGAACATAGCCTCCCCAACTAAGGGAGGAATTTTCTGTAATCCTTACGCTTGGCAGGAGTCTTCGGGATCGCAGTGTTAAAAAGCAGTTCCTCAGAATGCCCAGCTGCCCATCTTCCGGTATTTTATCCTTAATCGCCTCTTACGACACCAACGGGACGGGACGGGGAGGTGAAATTCTAGTCCGGCACCCCACGGGCAAAGCGTACTCCGTAATAAAGAAATTAAGGATACTCACTGATAAAGGAAATCTCAGTACACACCAACAGCAGTTCCAAGGCGGAGTCCCTGATCTCCCAAGAGAGGTCGTGCAGCTTCATGTAAATGAGCTTGCCGATGTGGTCCAAGGCCGATCCCGGCTTCAACTCCAGGAGGAGCGACAGGTTCGGCGGCAGGAACTTCTTCACCGTCATCGTGATTACGTTCAGTGACGCCACGATAAACTGCCGCAAACACAGTTTGATTTTTTAAATACTTTTATAATACATGAGAATTCCTATTTCAAAAGTCAAATGCAATTTTTGATATCATTTCTTGAACATTTTTTGGCATATCAGTACCTCTCAGTTAAGGATTTAGTCAAACACGCTCCCTTGAAAGAAAATCCCTATATTATATTTCTCTATTAATTCTTGACACAAATACTCCCACATTCCTTCCTTGAGAACTAACTGAACGTATCTGTACGGAAAGAGCAGTACACATTCTTTTAGATAATACCAAAACGGTCATTATAAAAACCCTGATGATACGATTGATATAGATTCATGTCCAGCAGTGAACGACTTTCCACTGAAGTGTATCTAGTTCATATACATACACCTAAAACTAATGTCAAAGAAATTAGTGTGTAGCCTTACCTTAGTCGACAAGTTCGGTCTCTGCAGTATGTTATACACAACGGTATAGAGACATATCACTTCTAAGCTCTCGTGCCAGTTGATATTGTGCTGTTTCAGAAGACAGAGAACAGTATCCATCACGTAAGTCATCACCATATCTTTATCCTGGCTATTCTCATATTGAACCCACCCTTCCTCATTCTTTGCCACACCAAAGTCGTCTATAGGATCATACTCTCGAAGTACGTAAAATAAGGCTTGGAAAACAAGATTCGCTTGTTCATTGTTCAAATTTTTCTTCAAACATGATAGTTTTTTTACACTATACACCACTATTTGCATCGTGTCCAATTCTTCCAGGAGGGACCTCAGCGCATACGCGGCTTTCGCTGTGTATTGACAAGAGGAATTCAGTATTCTTACGATATAGTCCTGCAGTCTTTCATCCGAACTTAAATCAGCCTTTCCCAAGCTAGCAAACACGATTAAGGGTACAAGGCACATGAAAAGCATCTGATTCCGCGGCACTACCTGCCTGTCTTCCATTACAAGGACTACATTTTCTGTGTCCTTGCACACCTCACCACAGATTAAATTGCACGCCATGCAGAAATCTATAGCCAAAGTCGCATGACGACGCTGCACTAAAAACTGAATCACATTAAAGTATGTGACGCTTAACTCGACGTAATCCTCCGGGACGCATTTGGTTTCCGAGCCAGCCGGTTTATTGAGATATATTTTCGCAAACGTGAACCAAAACACGAGTTTCGCTAAAAGCAGACAGCTCTCTTCTCGGCGTATTCTGTCGAACACGATGTACAGATGCGTGTTGATTTTAAGGTCTTCGACCAACGTTTCCAGAAGGAGAGAGTAGGTATCGATACGATTCTCAGTCGACACGATGTGTAAAAGTATGTGCAATGTGGGATCTAAGGATTTGGCGAGTTCCTCATCTATCTCACTAGACAGACTCTCGATATTTAAGAAGTCGTACTGTTCGAAGACCTTGAGAATGTAGTTGAGGACTACCTTGATATTAACCAGATCGCAGAGATCGTTCAGTCTCCACAGGAAAGCGGCAGCGAACTTGTACGTCTGCCGCACCACGAATACTGTTTGTTTCGCATAACATAAGCTCAATATCTCCTTCCACACTCCTGTTTCCAGAAGCCACGATATCCCTGAATTGTGTTGAACTATGCTTAAAGCAACTTCCATCGCAGCGACTCTTAAACTAGAGTTCGTATTTGGAGAGTTGATTTCTTTGTAGACTTTGAGTATCTGATTACCCTGTTTGGAGAATATCCTGGTGTAGTGGAGCTCCTTGTTGGAGACGAGAGCGAGGAACCTCATGAGGAACACCTGAACAGAACTGTGCACATTTTCTATTTGTTGCAAAGCGTCGCTGATCAAGTCGGATATTAATGGCATGTGACGTATCTGCGAAATTTCTGTAACAATTTAAATTAGCTATGTGAGTTACATTAACTGTAAGAGGTTGTGCAGGTCCTTATGTAGATTTTAGATGTTAATATGCCATTCCATTCCTGTGCTTCAATCTGGAATATGGCACGTAAGTGTTTGCTGGCAGCATTCCTAGAGAGCCAGTTCACATTTTATTTTTAACTTGATATAATGACAAAGTCGTCGTAAGTCATCTCATTTTAACTGTACATCGTAGTATAAAAACGGTTGCTAAGCACATAAGGGTGAACTGGCCGGCCCGTTCTCCATACAAACGTAGTAGGGTGATCACTCCCTTATTTGAGGATCTAGGGCCAAAATAAAGCATAATACCGATTGATGTCGTCATTATCTAGGCTTGTATGATGCCGAAATTTTATTATGATAATTAACGTGAGAGTTATGGTCTTCGAAACATTTTCATATAAAGTTTTCGAGGCTCATAACTTACAACTTAATTATATTTTGATAATTTTGGCATCATACAAGCCTAGATAATGACGAGATCAATCGGTATTTTGCTTAATTCTGGTCATAAAATCTCAAATAAGGGAGTGTGTGGTGAGGGGATACAGCGTCTGTATGGAGAAGTGACCGGCCAGTTCAACCTTAATGGTGTGCTCTGGCAGTTGTCATCCATTTTATTCTTGATAGTATAATAGTAAACTAACAACTAACATACCACATTGGAAATCCACGACTTTGGTGTAGTAATATGTAGTTATTTATTTATGAACTCGTATTCACAATATCATAGGAAAACTTACAGCTACGTTTTTACTTTAGGTTTATCGACATTCAAATCGGTCCAGGGGGGCAATTCTCAAAATTGGGATAAATTTATCGATTCTCGATATTTATCCCGTGTCACCTATAGACTATTAATATCCCAAAAATATCGACTTTTCACAAAAATGCTATTCTCGCGAGTGGTAGATATAAAAATATGTCCACAGATGAACTTGTGTTCATGTGTAAAGAAAGTATAATGATAATCCCGATATCGCAATGTTGCGTGTCGACTGTCGATCGCTAGGGCTTGATATTTATCGATAGTGATATTGCGAGAATAACACAAAACTACACGACTCGATATTCGCCATGTTTTCTCGATATTTATCTACTATGATATTCATATCACTGCACGAGAATCGCCGTTCAGTAGTTTTTAAGTTGTGTGTGTGTGTGAGGATTGAGTGAGCACCCTCAGAAAAAAAATAGGATAATTTAGTAAAAGCTTTAAAACAGTTGAAAACCAATATACCTTTTTACAAAAAGCTATACTGGTTTTACAATTGTTTTAGAGATTTTACTAAATTATCATATTTTATAAAACTTTTTCTGAGGGGGCACGAACACTAAGTTTATTCGTTACATACTAAAATACAAATATTTCCTCTATATAATATTAGTGTAGATATTCAGCTAAAAGTTACACATCCAGCAAGGTCAATTATATTAAACAATTTGCCTGGTCTATCATGTAATGTACCCACGCGTGAATACATTTTTTTTTTTGCCTGATAGGTTAGCCTTTTACCACTATCTCACCTGATGGTAAGTGATGATGTGGTCGAAGATGTTGTTCAGGCTAACCTAGAAGTACTGGCTCTCAAGGACAGCTGCCGGAACACACCGTTAGGTGCTTGGCGACAGATTTTCTACTTGAGGGTGGTAGCTAGCCAGGCGGGCATTAGCAAAATGCCCTACCATCATGCTATAACGACTGGCATCCTAAGACGACAACCGGGACCGACGGCTTAACGTGCCCTCCGAAGCACGGAAACGCTCAGTAGTAATGTCACTAGCGGTTACCCATCCAACTCATGACCGCGCGCGACGTTGCTTAACTTTGCTGATCGGTTGAGAACAGCTAAGTAAACTTCGCTACGAGCGCTTCAAAAACACACACATGTGTTAATGTATAATGTCTTCTTTTTTACAGATAACATTTACCTACCTCATTACCGCTCAAATAATTTGTATTGAAGAATGAGTAAACAAAACAAAGTCTACTATTTTAATAGAATAAAAAAACGAACGAAAGATGATGGTTACCTACCTATTTGATTATCAAATAGGACCTGTCGAGTCATAGTGCGCGTCAGGCATATCACGACTAGATTTTTTTACGTTTTTAAATCTCAGTAGACAGGCCTATTTGATTATTACATAAGGTGCGTGTAGTATGCGTGTGAGATAAACAGCTGCCGGTGCTTAGATAAACACACATTTAAGTCTCAGCAAAGTTAAGCAACGTCGCCCGCGGTCATGAGTTGGATGGGTGACCGCTAGTGACATTACTACTGAGCGCTTCCGTGCTTCGGAGGGCACGTTACGCTGTCGGTCCCGGTTCTTATCTTAGGATGGCAGTCGTTGTAGCATGGTGGTAGGGCAATTTGCGAATGCCCGCCTGGCTAGCTACCACCCTCAAGTAGAAAATCTGTCGCCAAACACGTAACGGTGTGTTCCGGCAGCTGTCCTGGAGAGCCAGTAATTCTAGGTTAGTCTGAACAACATCTTCGACCACATCATCACTCACCATCAGGTCAGATAGTGGTCAAAAGCTAACCTATCAGGCATTAAAAAAAAAGTATTTGGCGACAAATGTTCTACTTGAGGGTGGTAAATAAGCAGGCGGAAAATAAAATAATCTACCACCATGCAATAACGACTGCCATTCTCTAAAACCGGACGCAGGCACGTAGGCGCTCAGTATTATTTTGTATTGCAAATGTTCCGCTTTCAAAACGAGACCATTGCTCCCATGGCGTTTTACGATAGTAGTAGCTGTAGAAGTTTTCTGGTAACAGTAGAACCCTTTGTGCGACCTCTACCATGGAAGTACCGCCATACCTATATTTATACTGCCAAGCAGTAATGTTCACACTACAGACACATAAGACTTGAAAACTTAATGTCTTAGGGTATTGGGCGCAGTGCAGTTCGCCACTTGTGACGCACTGCTTTAATTATAGGAAGAGGTTACCTCGCAGTAAGAAGGTAGGCCTCGAGCTTGTTCCAAAATGATAGCATAAAAAATCGGCGAAGGGCAGAGCTCAAGCCAGTCCACATAGTACTCAGTGAGTTAAGATACATAGGTACTATATAATTAATAACAACATGTAACAAGTGTTTTCAAAAAATTTTAGAATCATATTTTAACAAAATATCAATAACATATTTAAAAAAATACATATCTACCGCCCGGATTAATGGATTGGAACCGACGACTTGACGCCGGAAACGCCACGCAGCCTAAGCTAGACGTGTCTTCTGCACTCTTCGAGCGTGCGATCGACAATTTTAAATAATTCTTAAAATTACATGAATAGTCATTAGGCATATATTTTTATATTTATCAAATGTCAAAGTTTAAAAAAAATATAATGTTCCAAGAAGTTTTAATAACTACGTTAACCCAACTACGTTACTGACAGCAAAAATATATAAATAATTATCCCTTTTTTGTATGTTGTGCGTCGACAGTTGTTTTTTTAATATTTTAAAACTCTACCAATATGGAACTACACCATATTCCGCTGCCGGGGTCCCCTGCTAAAGTTCGGCCGCTGAAAGAATGCGTTTGACAGTTCGTTTTGTGAATATTTATTCCCCAGTTCAAAGTAATATAGACATTAATACTGCATAATATTGCATTAGGCAGGCATTTAAGTATCAAAAAATAGGGTATATTTTATATTTTACTCTATTTACAAGTCACAACGACAGTAGAAACCCGTACAGTCAAACGCATTCTTTCAGCGGCCGAACTTTAGTGCGCAAATTGTGCGTATTCCTAATGAAATGATACGACTCATCCCATTATATAGTGGTATAAGTGCCAATTAAGTTTATTTCTTAGAAAATGCGAATATAGAGAGAGATAATGCAAGAGCAGATATAGAGGGACAGAGGAGCAGAATATTTATGTGCTGCATGAAATCACTAGTCGATTAACGGATAATGCTGCCGCGTTGCTATCTGAAAGGGTTAACGTCACAAACTGGTCCGCCTTCAAATAATTATTGCAACAACACTTCGGCGATCCGCGAAGTGAAGAATGCATAAGCATTGAGTTAGAGTCAAGCAAAATAAAGTCTGGAGAATCATACCTCGATTTTTGCTGTAGAGTACAAAATATTCGTTCTCTGCTTATCTCTAAAGTAAATTTAATGGGTGATACGGAATTGAAACGCGCAAAATTGCAATCTATAATAATATGGCGTATTTTATACAATTTGCCTGAGAATATGGTTCGTGTCGTGAGACTCAAGACACCGTCTACCTTAGAAGATGCTCTTAGTGTAGTGCTTGAGGAAGTTAACTTCCACGAGCAGTATTCAATACGCAATCGTACGCAAAACAACAGTTCTGTGCCAAAGACATCCATCATGCCGAATCAAGGCTTCAAGTTTGGACACAGCGCCCCCATCACGTCACCACCACATACTAATTTAAAACCTTACATGCCATATAATTCTGGTACTCAACAAAAATTTCGTTTTGGAATACCACAAAACGCAAAGTTTTAGCCCGCAACAAAATTTCGGATATAAGCCTCAATTCGGCTATCGGCCCCAACAGTTAGGTTTTCGTCCCCAACTTGTCTCTCAGCCACAGTTTGGATATAAACCACCCTACGAATAAATAAAGTAAAGAAGTATAACTCTGATACAGTGAACGATTTGATTTCGGCCTCATCAAATTCACAAGTAACAAAACACGCACTATTTTCCAAATTCAATTGGATTGGTTAATTGATTTGGCGCTTAGAAATGATTGCATCTGATTGGTCGCGTCAAAGTGATGTTGTCACTGCCGTCATTGCCTAAGGTCAAACCGCACTACTGCGGTACAGAGCGCGGCAGCGAAACGGCACGGCTCGGGAAATATTAATTTGTATGGATTTATAAATGGCGTAAACCGCACTATGAGGAGAGACGCGGTGCAGTAAATTATCTAGTTATTTCACGTTTAAACAATTCATAACACCTTAATTTAGGTTCTAAAATCAGTGTGAAATCGATCATTATCTCTGAAGAGTCGTAAAAAAAGAGTTTTTCGAACGAGAATGTTGTTATATCTTGCACCCAAATATAACACATATTAATTTTTCAGCTAAATCTGCTTCTTTGCAAGCCACCACGATTATTTTACATCGACGACTTCATACATTTCGAATTTTTGCCATTAGTTGGAAAAACCGTTCTGCTACGCCGTATTGCTATTGTGAATGAAAAAATCGCGCCACTTAGCTGCAGCACTGCTCTGCACCTCTGTAAATGCATATTAGGGGTGCTTACCATTTGAAGTTAGATTCGCTAAAAACGCTAAAAACGATCACACTCCCAAAAAGTTGTTCCACATGGATCTTGGCGTTATTTTCGCCATAAACACTACATCTAATGTCAAAAGTGACAGAAGTGGCAAATTTTAGTGGCATTCTTAGCGTTCTTACCCTAAATGGAACAGGGGAGAGCAGTTACAAACGATCACAGTGATGACTACCATAGACGCAGAATGTGATCAAAATTATCGAAAATAACGTTATTAGCGTCAAATGGAATATACCCTAAGTAGTGACAGCCGCTTCGCGACGAAACTCTGTAGTGCGTTCCCAGCTTTAGATACGCGTGGATGGCGTTATGCTACAATATGTAAGCTTGTTTACGTACTAATTTTCTATGACAGGTTTTTTCAATAAAATATTTTAGGTTTTTCATGTTATTTATTTCAGTAGATTTGAATTACTATCTTGGAAATAATATTCTATAATTTAAAAGTCGGTATGTACATATAATGCGCTGAATAAAAGAAATGTTTTATTAAGGGAATATTGATAGTAGGATATAACTCAGAATTAAATTAGATTTTAAAAATGTCTTATTGCGTGTATTAGATGAATAAGTACATAAATTTTTTTTTATTTTATCAAAATTCTGCAAACTATAATAAATACTTTTAACTACTACAACGAAAGCATTTAGTCAACCTAGCTGCCATTTCATGCTTGCAGGCAGTCTAAGCACTCCAGCTGTCTACCAGTTGGCAGCGTGCCCAGCATACCCAGAAATATTTTTCTAGTATTCCATTGTACCAAATTAAGTAGATGGATTATATAAGTATACCTATTGGAAGTAACAATACCGCAGCCATAGGTGTGACAACTATCAACGTGGCAGTTGATGTAGTATTTATATGTTTTAATTTTATGTTTTAGGTACAAATTACATTATAGTTATCTAGGTATAGATCTCAAGCATGACAGCTGCCAAAATGACAGTTAATATCATATTTTACCGTTTCTATTTCATAGTTTGGATTAAAATGACATAAAAGTACCTAGAAATTACTCTTACGTATAATAGCTATAAGACCAAAAATCAATTTATTTGTAATTTTTATGTCCTTTGTATTCCAAAAATTAAATCAATACTGGGAAATACGACATCAACTGACACTGACAGTTGTCAGATCTAACCCCTACTTCTAGGATATTTTTATGTCATTAAAAGCACAAATACTAAATTAGAAAATTGAGGACCTTTATCAAAGTTTTTCTATGACATTTGTAGTACATGTTTGACATAAAAAATCGAAAATACGAAAAAAAAAAATTTAATTGTTTGCACAAAAACAATTGTCAGACTAACCATCCGATCTTATTTTTGACTTCATGTAAAATTCATGTTGCATAAAACTATCCAGGGTAGTCAAGTATGGCTTTCCAAAATATTGTTATTTACTCGTTTATACAAGTTATTCCCGATTTTTTTATATCCGTATGGCTGCTCCACCATTTTACTACATAGTATGGTATTTTTTCAGAATTAAACAACGTAGAAGAACATTGGTAAATTCAGTTGAAAATTCCCGTGTTACAACCGCATGACTCGAACCCACACGGCGAACTGACAGCGCCGCGCGGTACACTTTTTAAGCCACGCCCGCTGCGGTATAGTTTGCGTTGTGTTGTTTTTGAGCATGAATTACATTTCTTTTCATTATTATTCGTAGAAACCACCACAATTTGGTTACAGGCCGCCACAGTTTGGTTATAGGCCTCAACAAAATTTTGGTACGACCCCGCAAGAATTTGGCTACAAGCCACCTCAGGTTCAAAAACCGCACTTCCAATCCACTGACATATCTATGAGAACGATGCTGCCGAGGCCTCAAGTTCCACAGCAAGGAAGGTTAAACGAGCTTACGTTGGAAAACGAGGACGTACAATATTATGACGACCATAATTACTACTATGACCATGGATACGATACACATGTTCATGACGCATACTCTATCGATGACGTAGAATGGACCCAACCACGAGAAGTCGTGGAATTAAACTGCGACGGTAACTTAAAATTACCTTACATCTTATTACCAGAGATCAGTGCGAAATTTATGATAGCCACGGGGAGCACTCGATCTTTTATAAGCCCTAGCATTGCCTATCAGTATTTTTCAGACTATATTAAACACGAACCATTCCAAGTCGTGAGCACTAAAGCAATTAGCCAGCATGACCAAGTGATAGAGATCCCATTATTACCCACATTTAATAGTAGTGAGTACCATAAGTTCTACTGTATGACGTAGACGAACGATACGAAGGGTTGATCGGTAATGACTTACTGAAGCAAATAGACGCAATTATCGATTTAAAGGATCTGATCTTAAGGACTAAAACCACTTTCATACCAATTATAAATAATCAGAATTACGTCATAGAATTACCCCCACGATGTGAACAACGCTCCTGGGCGGGTAGTTCTAACAACACCTTTTCAAAATTGCTCTAATACAATTTTGAGTTTTAAAATATAAATAGCATAATATAGTAGCTATTTCATGCATTATATTGTGATTTATTGAGCATACTTCACCTGCCAAGTAGATAAATCCTTTCCAAGCACAACAACAGGAACTTTGATACATCACTATATTATCACAAAGGAACATAACCTATAACTATGGAATCCATACAGCAACAAACATTCATAGAGATGATGGAGGCACTCAACAGGCGTATGGATCAATTTGAAGGTGAGCTTCAGAAGACCCCTCCTTCAAGTAACACTACTAGTAGCCTGGCTGCCGAATTTGCAGCATTTAAAGTATTTACAGCTGAAATTTTTCGTGGTTTCCAACAACAATTGGGCATCCTTGCACAGAATATTGACAATCTAGAAATGAATAGTCGTCGAAAAATCTTGCTTTTTCATGGTGTGAAGGAGGAAGAGAAGCAAGACTTGGCTGCACTTGTGGTCAATATAGTTTGCAACCAATTTAAGTTGCCTCATTTTGCTGTCAGCTCAATAAGTCGCTGCCAGAGAATGGGCCGCACCACCAGCGATAAGCCCAGGCCTATTTTAGTGAAATTGAAAAACTTTGATGAGCGTAATAAGATATGGTTGACTAAATCTTCTCTTAAAGGCACTTCTATTACGCTGTCCGAATTTCTGACAAGGCCTAGGCATCAGGCGTTCATGGAGGCGAGGCAGCGCTTCGGTATCAACAAGTGTTGGACCAGAGACGGGTTTGTCCATATCATCGGGCCGGACGGAAAGCGCCACCGCATCAGCAGTGTTTGTGAGTTGCTGAAGATTGCTCCAGAAGTCTCAAATCCGTTGCCTGCCACGGCTCCCAAAGAAGTTGGTGCTGCATCTAAATCACGGAGAGCCGCATCCCGGAAATAGGTATAATGTGATCAGTGATGCGTCATTTGTGCCCACATTCGCATATGTTTATTCACTCTTCGGTTTCGGTCATTTGCGTTATATAAATGATCATTAGCAGAATAGTGGGTAACTTATAAAATACAATTACTGTCCAAATTGAAAATATGCAAACACCCAATACTTGTTTTTGTTTGCTTTCTTCTTTTTCTTGATAAAAAAATGTTTGTTTTGTTTGTTCCATCTCACTATGTTGGTATGACGCATGTGACATGCAGTATTGACGTTGCGAAATTGATGTTTGTCATTTGTTTGACAGCTCGGAGCACGTTCCCGGTGCCGGGTGTGTTCCGAAACCGAATTAAATTATGAAAGAAGTTAAAAATATTTCTAGTTTCTACCTGGTTTCTACGCTCAAAACTGTAATGTCATATGTGGTGTCACAAAATAGCATTCTGTTTTTCTCTCTTCTGCTCTGCTTGTAAATTCGTGCTATTAATTATATCATTGTTAGTGTTTAATGAGCTCTCTCTTTTACGTTACAACCGGCAGATGAAGTATTAATTTGCTTTCTTTTTTTTTATTGTATTTTTTTTTATTTGTTTAAAATTTATATTTTTTATTTATTATTATTATCATATATATATATATATTCTTATTTATATTATTTATTACTTATTTGCAAGATGAATTCTGATGAAGACTGTAGTGATACAGAGCAATTTGTATCTTGTTCATCTAGTAATGACCTTAGCGATGACGATAGTTTTGCCAGTATCCCAACATTGAGTGATAATATAATGAGTGAACTTTTTGATGTACCTAAAAATTTCAACGTAATTCATATAAATGCCCAGAGTATTCCGAAGCATTTCCCCGATATGTTGGCGTCATTTGACAACAAAAACATACACGCTATTCTAGTCTCCGAAACATGGTTAAAACCATGTCTCCCTTCTACCTCTTACTCTCTCCCTGGCTTCATCCTCATCCGGAATGATAGAACTGATCGTAGTGGCGGCGGCGTGGCCATTTATTTACGCGCACATATCCCTCACTCTATTGTTGATGTGTCCACGCAGCCTGCTCCATTTAATGCCGGTGAACATTTGTTCGTTGAAGTCATACTTTCACACACCAAAATTCTTCTCGGAGTCTATTATAGCCCTTCCATGCGAGTTAATTATTTCTCATCTTTTGAAAAAATTTTAGACGATCTTACGCCTGCTTATAGACATACCATTATCATGGGGGACTTTAACACGTGCCTCTTAAAAAAAGACTCTCGTTCTTCTAGTTTAGTATCTACTGTCAATTCTAGCAACATGCACATCTTGCCCCTCAATGCTACGCATAATTCTCCAAATTGTTCTCCCTCTCTTCTTGACCTTATGTTTGTATCATCATTGCAGCATGTTGCTAAGCATGGTCAATGCTCAGCAGATGCTTTTTCATACCACGATCTTATTTTCCTTTCTTATAAAATTCGTCCTCCTAAACCCAAACCCAAAATCATTCTGCAGCGTAGTTTTGGTACTATGGATGTGGGAAAACTTCGCGTTGATGCTAGTAAGGTCGACTGGTCTGACGTTTTAATGAGTGAAAATATTGATGACCAAATCACAATATTCAATTCAAAGATCATTCAGCTTTATGATATCCACGCTCCTTTGCGGGTCATAAAAATAAAACATCATCCTGCGCCTTGGCTCACAGATACTATAAAAGACTGTATGCATAAAAAAGTGACAGCCAAAGCACAGCTTAAAACCTGCCACAATGAATTGAACAAGGAGAAGTTTAAGCAGGCACGGAATCGCTGCAATAGGATGTGTAGGGATGCACAACGTCGATACATCCATGAGTCTGTAGAAAATAAAGAGTCAGAACAAGTCTGGAAATTTTTACGATCATTAGGTGTTGGCAAATCCCGACAAGATTCTATTCCTCACCATCTAGACCTAAACTCTTTAAACCAGCACTTCTCATCGTCGTCTACCATTGATATGAATGACAAACTAGCCACAATAAACTATCTTTCTGGTCTGCCAACACCTGACTATTCTCAATTTGTCATAAGTCAATTTGCCGCATGTGATGTTAAAAAGAGTATTCTGTCTATTTCTTCTAATGCGGTGGGTGGCGACGGTATTAGCCGTAATATGATTGTTCCTATATTGGAAGAAATCCTTCCCATTATATGCCATATATTGAACACTTCTATTTCGAAGAGTGCCGTACCCACCTGCTGGAAAGAAGCCCAAATTATCCCGTTACCTAAAAAAAAAAACCCTAAGTCTTTCTCTGAATATCGTCCTATCTCGATCCTTCCCTTTTTATCCAAAGTTCTCGAACGACTGATACATAGCCAGCTTAACTCTTACATTAATTTAAATAGTCTTTTAAGTCCGCAGCAGTCTGGTTTCCGTCCCGGTCATAGTACTGTCACTGCTCTTATAAAAATAAGTGATGACATAAGATTTGGAATGGACAACCAAGACCTAACGATCCTAACATTGCTAGATTTTAGCAATGCCTTTAATAACGTTGATTTTGATATCCTCCTTGCATTGCTCCGCTCTATAAACATATCTCCATCGGCAGTTGACTGGTTTCACAGTTACTTGTTTGGGCGTCGGCAACGTATTCGCTTTGGAGATATTTTCTCTACTTGGTGTGATACGAATGCTGGAGTCCCGCAAGGCGGCGTTCTCTCTCCACTTCTCTTTGCAGTTTTTATTAATTCTATTTCTATATCTCTTACTTCCTCCTACCATCTCTATGCAGACGATCTCCAAATTTACTCGCAGGCTCCACCAGACCGTTTAGATCAAGCGATTGATACACTTAATGCTGACTTGCGTAGTATTGAAAACTGGAGTAAGTCTTATGGCCTTCAAATCAATCCTTCTAAGACTCAGGCAATAGTCATAGGCAGTTCCAGAATGGTTTCACGAGTAGATTTCTCAACTTTGCCAAAACTATTATTTGCGAACGTTTCTATTCCATACAGCTCACAAGTAAAAAACCTTGGAATCATAATAGATAGTTGTCTATCATGGGAACCTCAGCTACAATCGTTGAGGCAAAAAATATTTGCTTCAGGGTCATCTCTTAATCGAATACGTAACTTCCTGCCCACTGCTACCAAAACTGCTCTTGCACAATCTCTCCTTCTTCCAATACTTGACTATGCTGACGCCAGCTATCCTGATCTCTCCGAGGACCAGCTTAACAGACTTGAGCGCCTTCAAAACTATTGTATTCGTTTTATTTTCGGCCTACGAAAATATGACCACGTTTCCCAATTTCGATCTAAGCTCAAGTGGCTCCCCATTCGTCTTCGTCGGAATACTCGTATACTTACTCTTCTGTATAACATATTGTTTAATCCATCTACCCCTCTTTATTTAAAGGCATGTTTTAAGTTTTTACACTCTACCCATTCTCTTTCTCTTAGGTCATCACATAACCTTCTGCTTCACTCACCGGCTCATAATACAGTCTTTTATAAATCGTCCTTTTCTGCACAGGCTGTGCGCCTATGGAACGCACTCCCTGTCACAATCAGACGTGCCCAATCTCTCAACATTTTCAGATCGCAGGTCACCAATTTCTATCTCTCCACTCATAATTAATATTGTTCCCTGACGTAATTTTTTTATTTTATTTTATTTTATATAACTTTATTTCTCTAATTTGTTAAATGTTTATGTTTATTGTGTATATATCAAACTATATATATATATATATATATATTGTACTATATATCATATACTATGGTTTTATATTTATGTAGCTTATTTGTACGGTAAGACATCAATTTATATTATGTACTTGTTTATGTATTCGAGAAATGCACCACCCTCCCTGCTCAAAAATTATTCTCTGTCCATCCAAAGGTTGTCTGGAAGAGATCACTTTTAGCGATAAGACCGCCCTTTGTACCTTACTATTGTTATTGTTTCTTTGTAATTTCCTGTTCTTTGGTGTCAATAAAGAGTTATCGTATCGTATCGTATCGTAACGCGTTAATATCCCAACAGACCAACACTCAGGTGAAGCTTTTGTTGAGTTTAAGGAATTTACTTCTGGCGTGCGAATGCCTGGTGCACTGGTTAATTGTATGAATAGATATGCATTGACTGTTATTCAAAACACTTCAGCCTTACCTATGACACTAACAATAACGAGACTTTTTACGGTGACACAATATGAAACGGATAATTGTAACATAAATTATACGGGACACAGTAAATACATCAAGACGGAGCAGTTATTAGAACAAAATTTACAAAAGCTTAGACTTGACCATACTAATAACGAAGAACACGATAAAATACTGCGGCTTTGTAATGAGTACAAGGACATATTTTATTGTGATCAAATTCCTTTAAGTTTCACAAATCAGGTCAAACAAAAAATACAGATAAAAAACGAAGATCAAAAAACGATGATATCACTGTGGACGATTGACACCATTACATTTACCCATTTTGCAGGTTATTTATTGATCTGTTCCAAATTGAAGGACAATATTTCCTAACACTTATAGATGCCTTCAGCAAATTAGGTCAGGCAATATCAAGTAGAACAACACCTGAAGTAGTAAGAGGCCTTATGAAATGTGTTTCTTTTTATGCCATACCAAAAAGGATTAGTTCAGACCTTGGAACGGAGTTTAATAATGAATTAATAAAAGAATGCGCTAGTCTACATAAAATTGAACTGTGGATGGACTAAAGGATTGAGAACAAAACCTAGTAAATGCCACTGTCTGTGTCTGGGTAGACGGAACACCAAATTTACCTCTTACGATCCGGGACTCTTGATAGGAGGAGAATGTGTTTCCACAATTGCTGAATCTGTGCCATTTAAATTTCTTGGTAGGAAGATAAATTACAAAGGACGAACACCATCTCCAGAAACAGTGGTTGATCACTTTATTAAAGATCTTAGTATGGTAGACCAACAACCAATAAGCAACATTAAAAAAGCTTGGATATACGACAACTACTTAACATCACGTCTGACTTGGCCTTTCCTAGTATACGACATTACTAAAGCCCTTTTAACAAAACTGGATGTAAACGTTATCAGGACACCGAAGTCATGATTGGGGCTCGCATTTTCGGCAGACCCATCTACTTTATTTAGGGATCAAAATAATTTTGGGATGAAATTTAAGAAACCATCGGATATAAACACCGCAGAGTTACCAAAACGCACGTCTTAGTAAAATCTCAAGACGATATGGTTGCTTCTCTCCCAAAAGACAAAAGTGCCTCCGATCTTGATTCAAGGCTTCAATTCCATAAACGATTTATGATAGGTGCACAGTCCAGCAAAGCGGGTTTTGGGTCGAGGAAGAAAATTTAGGATAAAGACGTTGTAAAATCTTTTTTACAACAAGACGAAAATGATAGCTATAAAGTGCATGCAATGAGCTTGGAAATGCAAAGTGAGTGGCTAACCATAGGTGAATTTTGTATCCCTCTGGCATTAAAGTGGCGCACCTTGATATACGGTTGGTCACCTGCCTTATTAAAATCCTATCTTAACGCCTTTCTGATGACCCTCCCAGACAAAAGTAATTTAGTGAGATGGGGGAAAGCCACTGAAAAGTCTTGCGGTATTTGTCGAGAGGCCATAGGTACAGCACGGCATTTATTGGTAGGATGCAAGGTGCTCCTTGATAGGGGTCATTATTCCCGTCGCCACGATAGTCCTCGAAATCATACGTGAAGCAGCGAGTCTCTCGTTAGCTAGAGCAAAAAAAGGTTTGACCATGAACAAACGACACATTGCTTTTGTAAAAGAAGTGTTATCTACAAAATCTAAATCCAAGCCTTACTCCATCTTAGGCGCAGCTCCCGATTGGACTCTTTTGATGGACATGTATGAAAAACACTACAGAATTCCTGAGGATGTTGGTGTTCATCATCCAGACCAGATATATTTCTATACTCAAAAAATCTAAAACGCATAGTACTTATAGAAGTTACTGTGCGGTGGGAAACAAACATACCTAAAGACCACACAATAAAAACAAACAAATATTATGACCTAACAAATGAATTAATCTATTATTAGTTTTTATTCTGTTCAACAAATGAATTAACCAAAAACAGTTAAGTGATTAATTTATAATCATCAGACATCCAGACCAGACATATTTTTATGCTCAAAAAATCTAAAACGCATAGTACTTATAGAACTTACTGTGCCGTGGGAAACAAAACCTAAAGACCACACAATAAAAACAAACAAATATTATGACCTAACAAATGAATTAACCAAAAACGGTTATGTGGTTAGTTTATATGCTGTAGAAGTTGGAGCAAGGGGTATACCAGCGAAATCCCTATATAACCTACTTAAAGACCTTGGCCTACCAAGAACAACCGTAACTTCCATCCTAGAACGTGTATCTAAGGCGGCATTAGTAGGATCTTATCAAATTTGGTTAGGCAGGGGAGGAGGCTCGAGTGGTGAAGGAGAGCATTGATATATCATAAAGGGGCCCCTTAACCCTACTCCTGGGTTGCAAGTCCCAGGCCCCTCTAGCCTCTTCCTCTGCAATGCGATGGACCTGGCACCCGCACGGTGAATCCATGGAATGCTAAGTAATTCGTCTCTCTGTAGAAGTCGGAGCAAGGGGTATACCAGCAAAATCCCTATATAACCTACTAAAAGACCTTGGCCTGTCGTATGCAACCCACTCTTACTTGGTGCAAGCGTACTTATTGTGCAACAAATAAACTTAGACGAAATTAAATAGATGGCCAGTGCATTAAGGCATCATGAAGTGATAAACAGTGTTTTAAGAGAAAAAGACTCTAGCTTCAATTTATTTTATATCTAGTTTTGATCTGTCTACTTATAATTTTTACATGTGTCATGAAATATGATTACTTTATCGTGTATTAGAAATTATTGAAACATTATTATAAATGAATGTACCGATAATTTCCCTCTTGGGGAGGGAGGAGTTACTTAAGCATCCGCCCGAATCATCTATATTAGATTAGTGAGTGAATATTCCGCTGACTTAGCATTGTCAGTGGAAAGTTCCATAAAATGTATCCCACAACGATGCACACTTGCATCGTCAGATAACAAGATTTGTAAGCTAGAATAAATCAAACCTCATATCGGCTAGACATATTTCATAGTTTTTATTTTAAATTCGTTTTTAAAAACCCTTCTTTCCTAAAAGGAAGCTTGACTAGCTACTCGTAATAAATAGAATGAGTTCATAATCACAATACTGCAATAAATATTATCACACCAAGTCTCATGCTTGGGTATGATTAGCCATTGCACCGGCATCAAACTGGGCTTTGTAAGAACCGTCTGCCTGAATTCTAGGGTCATTTTTATCATTATTCTATGCTAACAGGGTGACAGACATAATATCTGGACACATTGGAATAAAATTCTTGTTTTGTGAAGTTTCTTAATTCACTTACCGGCATCCGACGTGCAATTTGATAGTTTATTGATTAAGCTATCAGCATAATAGTTGTTCATCACATAATTTGGTTCTACAATCTTCTCAAATAGCAACTTTAATTTGTTTTGAATGCGTACACTCTCCATTTTTCTGTAGTATCTCTAACTGATAGAAAATTGACACTGAACAGAAAATTATATGTTTTGTAGGCACATACGCAAAGATAAATACATTTAAATCGGATTTGTTAAGTTTACGTATTAGCAATCTATCCAAATATTTTCCAACAAATAGTCATACATGGAATTGACATGACGTGTTGTTCGGCCGCAGCTATTTCCCCGCAGTAATTTTAGCACAGACTAAATATACCTGTTCGTTCTTCAGTGTAATGTTACCATTACTAAGATTTTCAAGTAACTCAGTATTGGCCATACAACTGACTTGTAACCGTGAATGGGATGCTTTGCAAAGCGATTTATTATCTGTGTTAAACGTCTGTTTAAGATTAGGTTTGTTTACATTATTGTATTTTATGAATTTCTGAAGTTCTCTAAATATAAAAGATAATGTAGATTGATTGTTTTAGAAATCGTCCGTCAAGTCCGATCCCATATCAAATGTAAGTAAGCGAGTATAATACAACAAAACGTCGTAATGAAAACCTGTAACTGTTGCATGGTAGGAATCACTGCAAATACTAACAATTTGCCATTAATAAAGAGATGCTTTTATTTTTTAATAATGAAACGCCCTCCTAATCTCGAAATAGGTCAGTTGAAAACGTTACTAATAGTCAATTGGTCACCTATAATAATATAACCTATATGGCCAGTGTCGCAAAACTTGCCATACCTATTATCTATCTTATTATAAAATACATATGAGGTTATAGCTTCGCGATGTACTAATGTATTTCTCATATCTGGATTCGTCTTCCTGTAGGCTGCTAATTCTTTGTTTCTGCTTCGCCTTGGTTATGGGTTGTTGTTGTGTCTCAGCCTGCTCTCTACATCCACCTCCTATAGATATTAATGCAAGATGAGTATACCTAATCACCCATCCTGCCGCGAAGTCACGGTAAGCCCGTGGCGCTCCTTGGTGCACTACTTGGTCAACTGCAAACATAACTAGTATCAAGGCAATGCCTAAAATTCAATCACCGTCTCGCGATACACGGATTAACATACAATCTCACTCTCAAAGGCGCGAGTGATATACCAGACGTCTCCGGTAACCCATGAAACGTAAACTTGGTCAAGTGGGCAGCTTAAGATTCTGAAACAACCCAGATCTCACCCCTCGCCTTGGAGACGAGATATGTGCCTGGGTCAACTTTGGAGCTGTAGTTAGCATAAGATATTCATCTTATGCTAACTACAGCTCCACACCAGTCAGGATTGATCCCACACAGCGTGTGCAGGCAACCATCCAAAATGGCATTCCTAATAAAGATGAAACAAGGGACAAGACGATTTTACTTAGCATTCCATGGGTTCACCATGCAGGTGCCGGGTCCATAGCGTTGCAGAGGAAGAGGCCCAAGTCAAGGTGCCTGGGACTTGCAACCCAGTGAGTAAGGTTAAGGGGCCCCTTTATGATGCATTAATGCTCCCTTTCACCGCTCGAGCCTCCTCCCCTGCCCAACCAAATTTGGTAAGATCCTACTAATGCCGCCTTGGATACACGTTCTAGGATGGAAGTTACGGTTGTTCTTGACAGGCCAAGGTCTTTTAGTAGGTTATATAGGGATTTTGCTGGTATACCCCTGCTCCGACTTCTACAGCATATAAATTAACCACATAACCGTTTTTGGTTAATTCATTTGTTAAGTCATAATATTTGTTAGTTTTTATTGTGTGGTCTTTAGGTATGTTTGTTTCCCACGGCGCAGTAAGTTCTATAAGTACTATGCGTTTTAGATTTTTTGTGTATAGAAATATATCCGGTCTGGATGATGAAACACCAACATCCTCAGGAATTTAGTAATGTTTTTCATACATGTCTATCAAAAGAGTCCAATCGGGAGCTGCGCCTAAGATGGAGTAAGGCTAACTTCGACAGCATATAAATTAACCAAATAACCGTTCTTGGTTAATTCATTTGTTAGGTCATAATATTTGTTTGTTTTTATTGTGTGGTCTTTAGGTATGTTTGTTTATCATTATCATCATAAGCCGAAGACTTACAATTTTGAACAAATGCCTCCCCCATCCACATATTATGTACTATTACATTAGATTGCAGTAATTATTACATTAGATTGCATATGCCGGGATTTTGTCCTTGTGTCTGGTCTAAAACTTATTCAAGTTTGAATTAGTGGAATCAAGCGTCTTTGTCAGATAGATTTTAATAACAATCAAAACCCTTGTACACAAGTTTTTTTTACCATGGCAGAGGTTATTTACACATCATTTTCTTTAAAAATGTATTAAAAAATGGTCAACATGTGTTGATGTTTTGTTACATGTCAGTAGACACACACTCATATATAGTATTTTAGTCGGCAAAGTACTTAAGTCAATAACTTATTTTAAATTAACATTTGAGCTAAGTGCTTTCATTAACTATAAGTTCAGTGTCAGTCAGAACATGTAAATGAAATAGTCTATCAGGCAATGTTTCAAGGTTCTTAGAACTATTTACAATAATTATATAAATAGGTACTTATTTTTGTACAAGAACTTCAAGTGTATTAAATGATTTACCTGTATTTTGATTCGACGACAATGGTGTTTGGTGTATGTTGTGAATTTAATCACTACTGCCATAACGAGGGTACTTTTCCAATGTTTTAATAAAATTACTTGTAGAAACGTGTTGGTAGAAAGATATTGTTTGTATTTTACACTAATTCATGTACAAACAAAAGGAACGAGATTTTAAGCTAATGTACTTTATACTGCATATCAGAAGTTTTTTTAGTTTTTTTTATGCTTGATAGGTTAGACTTTTGACCACTATCTCGCCTGATGGTAAGTGATGATGTGGTCGAAGGAGTTGTTAGGCTAGCCTAGAATTACTGGCTCTCAAGGACAGCTGCCGGAACACACCATTAGGTGCTTGGCGATAGATCTTCTACTTGAGGGTGGTAGCTAGCCAGTCGCCAACGTCCGCCGCGGTCATGAGTTGGATGGGTGACCGCTAGTGACATTACTACTGTGCGCTTCCGTACTTCGGAGGGCACGTTAAGCCGTCGGTCACGGTTGTCGTCTTAGGATGGCAGTCGTTATAGCATAGCGGTAGGGCATTTTGTGAATGCCCGCCTGGCTAGCTACCACCCTTAAGTAATGTAATCCGCATAGCAGGCATTATTGCAAACCTAACAATATTAATCTAACATAGTTATGTATATAGGTACAATTACTTAATCTGTGATTTGTTATACTGTTATTCATTAAACTATAGTAGAGCAATATTAATGAGTTTTTTGTTACATTTTTAGGGTTCCGTAGTCCTGACAAGGAACCTTTACTTAGGGGTTTCTGCTTCCTCAGGCTGCATGTCTAGTAAATAAGGTGTTATTACAAAATCACAAATATACGATAGGAAAAATTTAAGTCATGCGTGGGATTCGAACCCACGTCCATCCACCCCTTGAGCCGGGGTATGCTCTAACCAATTGAGCTGTGTGAGTGGTTGTGTAACTCCGCCTCATAATGTTCAATTTTGACAGTTATGATGCCGGTCCTCAGCCCGGACAAAGGAGGAAGGCACACACTTACTAATCATCCTACAATTACTGGCTCTCAAGGACAGCTCTCATTTTGCCAAGCACCTAACATCTGTTGCCAAGGTAGGTGCTTGGCACAAGATTTTCTACTCGAGGGTGGTTGCTAGCCAGGCGGGCATTCGCAAAATGCCCTACCAGCATGCTAAAAACAAAGTCAAAAGTATTACTTAGTGCTTCTTCATAATGGTATGCATACTGTGATTGTGGAATGTGTACAATAAGATACCATGTAACCTATCAAAAGGTACTATGTTAAAGTGCAAAACATGGTTTCATTGTTGTACTGTCACGATTGATTTTTATGTATAACCACGCATAGTAATGCATCTAGGTTAGTTAACTACACTAACTGGATCATATGTTTTTGGTGATATTTTTTGTGGGCTAGATTATACCTTCAGTATTTCTTATTAACTTTATCAATTTAATTTCAATAGTCTATAATAGTCTATAATTTCAATACTCTATAATTATGCTAATAAACGTGGCTAGGTGATAATGTAATTGCTATCATTAACAGACATACATATAGTAAATAATATTCATACATAGGGATAAATGAACTTAAGTTAACATCTGTCACAACCGGTAGATTGAAGTGGAAACCTTGGTAGGGGTAGGTGTACAAGCCGACTATAATGTAGAGATTTTATATTCCAGTAACGTAAAACCAAAACCGTCACTCCAGTAACAAACCTGGAGTGACGAGGGCAGAGCAGTGCACGCTCGTATTCAGATCTAAGCTCCTGGGTGACATTGCAACGGGAGCACGCGTGGTGCTTAGCTTCAGGCACAACTTGATGCTGCTCTACAGATTTTATTACGCCAGTTGAATAAGATGTGTGCTATTGCTCTAGGGCTATGATAGCAGTGGTGTGCTGTGATCACATCGCAGCTTTGTATGCAGTCAATAAGAACTTGTTGAGACATAGGTACTGATGAATATAATTTCCATTCTTTTTCAGGAACGTAAAATCTTTCTCCATTGACGTCTTCAATCAAGTCTTTAGTCAAGCCTGTGTACAGTCAAGCATATTCCTGTAACGTTTTTGTGATAATATCAATGTGCCTGTGTTTCAATACCTAAATAATTTACTATGTAGAAATTCTTTATAAATATTAAACTCTTCCTGTAATAACTGCTTTATTTATTCCTTTTCCATTGCCCATTAGTAGTATGACATCAACAAAGTGTTATCCATATTCCGTTACCATTGTTTAAGCATATAAGTATCATGTTTTAATCCCATAACTTATCTTTGGGTAGACTGATTTAGATAAAACAAAAACCTAAACCTCATGACTCCTATAAATATATAGGTATTAGAAATAAGAAAAAATATTAGTATCTAACCTTCCTATTTATTAAAAAAGATTTTTGTTGGTATATTACCAAGAAAAATGTTTTTAATATTTTTTTTATATCTATGATAGGCTAGCCTTTGATCACTATCTCACCTGATGGTAAGTGATGATATGGTCGAAGATGTTGTGCAGGCTAGTCTAGAATTACTGGTTCTCAAGGACAGTTGCCGAAACACACCGTTAGGTGCTTGGCGACAGATTTTCTACTTGAAGGTGGTAGCAAGCCAGGCAGGCATTCGCAAAATGCCCATCCACCATGCTGTAACGTGGGACAACAACCGGGACCGATGGCTTAACATGCCCTCAGAAGCACGAAAGCGCCCAGTAGTAATGTCAGTAGCGGTCACCCATCCAACTCCTGACCGCGGCGGACATTGCTTAACTTAGTTGATCGATTCAGAACGGCTACGCAAACTTCGCTACGTGTGCTTCAATTATCTGTCATGTATAGACATGACGTTTATTACAGATTTATTACATGTATAGATGATAGCTCCAAACGGAGAACTCACTTACAAGACACGCGATTTCACAGGTTCAAAGAAGTAAAGAACTTGAAACAATTTAGCCAAACATTGTTATTGTCATAAGAATGTGCGTGTAGTCACGGAAAGAAGGCATAACTTTTAACAGATTGTAGTCAGATTTCAATAATTCTTTTTTTTATTAGAAAGGATATACCATTATGTTGGGCCCGTATAAATTTCATTAAAATCGGTTGAATAGTTTATAATTATGTTATAGTCAATTAATTGAAAAATGTATTCGCTTACCTGGATGATTTAATGGTATTTGCTATTGTCGACGATGAACACTATTTTAGGCGAGTGAATGTTATTAGAACTTCATGAGTTTGACCTACAGCTTCGTTAGTTACTATCATCAGCTTTTTGCGTCGTGTCGTCGATTGAAAGCTCAATAGTTTTTTTTTTTTAATGTTATTGCGACGGAACAAGCTGTGTTAAGTGGACTAACCTCTGCCTATAACAGACGCATTTTGTCAACGACGAATTGCACTGTGCCCGTCACGCTGAGACGTCCAGTTGTTTGGTCTCATTAGCCTGTAATTTTTCTGGCTCTTAAGGACTGCTGCCGGAACACACTGTTAGGTGCTTGGGGACAGATTTTCTACTTGAGGGTAGTCCCTAGCTAGGCGGGCATTCACATAATGCCCTTCCACCATGCGGTGAAGCTCAAGCCCGCGGCGGGATACGAACTATGGACCTGCTGCACGGCAGTCCATAGCCAATGCCACTGAGCCATCACTGCTTCAAAAAAGCTTCGGCCCTGCTATAGGTAAACCCCATAAATATCTTATATTAGTAAGTAATGGATAATAAGAATATATTAGGGTTTGCATATAGAGCACATGGGGTACTTATCTTCCCGGAAGAGTGATGTTGTGGGATAGCCACAGCCTATAGTGCATAGTGCACGTGTATGAAGTCGTGGGTGGAAACTGAAGCATTGTGACTACATAACTTGTGAACAAATACATAGATAAAATAAATTATTACCATTACGTAATGTCAAATGGTTTGAATTTCCAAATATCGAACATACATTTACATCTTAACAAGTCAGCATCGGCACCCGAATTCAGGCATAGGTACATATGAAATTCAATTGTTTTCATTACCTATGATGCGCAAGAATTAATGTATTCAAAAATACCGGAGATGCCTATGAAATGAACAAGATAGGAAAAAGGCCATGATCAACAAAAAAAACAGTAAAATATATACATTTTATTTCACTAGTGTACACAAATTCTCACTACCCTATTTGTATGTTAATATAATAAAACATTTATGTATGATTTTTTGATGGGATAAAAATACTCAAATTGTATATCAATCGAACTAAATTGAAACTAAAATAATGTACGTAATGAAAATATCTAATACTAGCTTTCCGTCCGCGACTCCGCCCGCGCGTAGGTATGTCAGTTATCGTTTTGCGCAATTGGAAAGAACTATTCTACGTCCTTCCCTGGATCTCTTTTACCAAAAAATGGAACCGACATCAACACTCAAATGTGTGAAATAACTTGTTGAAGTCAGTACCATGATGGTTAAAAAGTACCTACTATCACAATGTTGTACGCATGGTACCGACTTCGACAAGTTGTTTCACACATTTGAGTGTTGAAGTTGGTTCCATTTTTTGGTATACATTATTTTTCACCCTTTTTAGTGACCCTTGCTACTTATGGGATCGATTGTCATTCACTGTCAATCACTATATCATCAAGATAGGAAAATATTTTTCAACTATTGGAGTGTACCCCAAAAAAGGCTGATCCGATTTCTGATTTCCGATGATGAAATTTAAATGGCACGACACGGCAAGCATCAGTTTTCAAATAAAAACAGAATCATCAAAATCGGTTTACCCAGTCAACATTCTGAGGTAACAAACATAAAAAATAAAAATACTGAAGAATTGAGTACCTCGTCCTTTTTTGAAGTCGTTAAAAAATACGGCTGTATTTTGAAAATATCAATATAGACCAAAAGATTGTGTTTAAAATTTGTTAGGCAAGAATAATAAATAAAACAACAACGAAATCAAGAAATGTATGTTTGGAGTTTTGTAATTTTTTTTGCCAACATTAAAAAAAGGAGGAAGTACTCAATTCATATATATTTTTTTATATAATTAACTACAAATAATATACGGGCTACAGAAACATCATAATTAAATAATTGATTGTACAAGAGAGAGAGAGAGCCTATCACTTATAGGCATCTGACGACGTGCGTATCCGAGACATTGCCATTAAATATAGCGCAGGAGTTAATACTTTCAACACCATAATATAATGTATAATCATAATATAATTTACTTTACCTTTCTGTACACACATTATGTTAAATTACAATCTAAATCAAAATTTGTATAACAGTTATAATTGACATAAGATAATGTATGACATAATTATCTGTGATTTGTTTTGTGTATCTAAATAAATGAAATAAATATTTCGGTCATTATGAAAAATTTCCAAAAACTTAATCGTAAAAAATATTTTATGGACTTATCAAACCTGCTCACAAAATTTCGTGAGAATCTGTTGAGAAATGCGACCTTTATAGAACAACCGGACATACGAAAGCATTTGTAGCAGCGACGCTTCGCTTGAATTAAGTTCTCGGTCGGTTAATTAGTGTATGTGTAGTGTATATCAAATTCTCATGTCAAAGTGTTAGTAACCAAACTCTACCGAAACGGCTTGACCGATTCCTATGAAATTTTGTGGGTATATTCAGTAGGTCTGAGAATAGGACGTTAACTATTTTTCATACCCAACATTTTATTTTTATCTTTCGGACAAAAACCCTTTTTTTTAATTTATCTACGATTTGGCATTAAAATACAATAAACCCTAAAATTTCACCCTTCTACCACCAACACCTATTTTTAATAGCTATACAAGTAGGTACTTTAATAATTTTCTACTCTCGGCGGTCGATAATTGATCAGGAAATGAATTGCCCAGAGATGAATTGCTGTGGCCGTTTTAGGGCTGCTATTACCACTCGTTCTGTTATTCCCGCCAGGCGTCTATCGGTGTCACTTCTCACCCCGTAAACAGCATTGAGTAGGCAGGACTCCTGTCTTATGCACACAATAAGCTTCCTATCACTTTCTAAAGTTTAGGGCTTGAACAGTTTTATTTCCTAAAATTTCACTATCTATACGGCACAAAAGTTCACGGATATCCAAAATAGCATAGCATGTTGAGTACGATGAGGAGCAGCAAACTTGCAAGTAATTGTGAATGAAAGAATTAACGCAATACAAAATAAGGCTGTATTTTGTATTGAAAATATCAATGTAGACTAAGAGATGTAGTTTAAAATTTATTTGGTAGTTAAGATAATCAAAGGACAATGAATTCAAGAAATGTATCTTTGGTGTTTTGTTATTTTTATATGCGGTTATCGTTAATAGCGCTTCTTTCCTCTTCCTTTTTTTACTTACTTACATAAAATAAGTTAGTCATTTTTATGTGACTAACATAATATTCACTAGTTAAAATTTATATGGCAAAACAACGTACAGACCCACCAACTTATCTGTTCAGGTGGCAGAAAAAAGAACTACAACATTCCTTCAAATTGTGACAGTTTGTAGTTGATTTCCATGACCAGTAGCGCCCTCGAAAACTGCACAGTTAAGTTGGTGGTACTATATACCGGGCCAGCTAGTATTCATATAATATTATGTCTATAGAATTTCTTATATTTTCTAAATTTACTTTACTTTAAGTATACATTTATACCTAATCCTTTTAAAAAGCCATTTACATATATTTACTAAAACAAAATTCGTAAAGAATAAGAACAACTCTTCCGTGTCACGGAACGTATATCTTCGTAAGAACGTAAAAGCCTTATACATACAGCACACTATAAAAGAACCAGTCTAAAAGACCCCTACAATCTAGAAAGGCGAACGGTGACAAAGGTTATTTTATGCTGGTACTGCGGGGAAATAGCCAAAACATTGCCCACGCAGTAGCACACATACACAAAAACCTTAACACTTTCAAAGAAATACATACACACATACACATATTTCTGACACTCCGGGCACCCATATTGCCATTTTTTAGAATATTCAGATTTCGTATTTATCTAGGACACTGTGAACATAATATGTTTATACAAAAATCAAAAGGAACGAAAAAAGAAGCAAAGGGAATTGTTAATGAAATATTTTTCAATAACTTTGGGATATTTCTATGCTCCCACAGCTATTTTTCGTCAGTAAAAAGCAAATAATTAAAACTATTAAAAGCTGCCCATTCACGCACTCAGTTTTACAGGGTTCATTCAATCTTTTATATTATCTATGCAAGGTTCCACAGATAATATATGCCTGTCATTTACTGCGGGGAAATAGCTACTGCGGTTGTTCGAAGGAAGACTTCTTCTTCTTCTTCTTCTTCATAAATGGCTCTTATCGTTGCTTTGACGATATACTGCCAATGTCTTGTCTGTGTGGCCAGTGTACGGTATAAGAAAAAAAAGGTTTAACGGTCTAAATATCTCAGCAAGTGTATTGAATATTAATTAGTAGAAAATATATGAAATATAAAAGTTAAAGGAAAGTATGTTACAACTTAATATTATTAGATTTTATAAAATTACTTAAAACATAAATAAAAGGAGTGAAAACAAGTGATAGGAGAGATTTAAAGTGGACAGGGCGAGGGATATCAGAATTTAGAATATCATATAAAGAATAAGAAAGTTTTGGACAATTGAAAAAGATATGATCTAGAGTACCTTCCTCCAGGCCACATTCACAAATAGAGTGATCTCTGACCCTAATTTTAGCAAGAAAAGCCGGAGAACAGACATGACCTAAACGTGAACGAATTATTATTGAAGTACACAATTTATCAACTTTTTTAAATTTGAAAAACCAAGGCTTAGAAGGAATTTGCGGTTGAATATCACCAAAACGTCTACCTTTGATATATTTTGATCTATCCCAAAGAGTTTGCCAGTTATTTATCAAATCTTTTTTTGCTAGAATACGTAAATCTCTAGCAAAGTATTTCGAGTAATCATCAAGGCCAGTTACAATGGCTTGCTTAGCCAAATTGTCAACAGTTTCATTTCCTTCAATACCGCAATGTCCAGGAATCCAAGCTAAAACTACATTCACTCCAGAAGAGTGACATTTGTATAATATTTTTCTAATTTCCAAGTTAGTCCAAAGCATGTCTTTAGAGCGGAATGGAAATTTAGATATATCTTGTAAACAACTTAGAGAATCCGAAAAAATTATAGATTTATTTATTTTATGTGATTCGACATATTTAACCGCTTCTAAAAGAGCAACAGATTCACCTGAGTATGAGGATGAACAAGGAGGACATCGATAATTCAAAATTATCTTATATTTAGGAATCCAAACAGCTGAACCAACAAAACTGTCATCATTTAACTTTGATGCATCTGTATAAATGGGTATCCAATCCGACCAATGACGATTCAAATTATCCTGAAAAATCTTATCAGCACCAGGAGAATTTTTGTTAATACCAAAATGTAAGAGAATGTTTGGACGAAAAATTAAACTTTCATATGAAACATTAAACAAAGGATGAACTGAACTCTGAAATAAGGAGTAAGATAAATTAAAAAGTTTATTATAAGAATTTAATAAAAGTGGTGGATCCTTATGACGCCAAAAGTTTGAAGAAGTAACCAGATTAGATAAAGAGTATAGCTTAGATAAAATATTATGATGAGAAAATTGAGCAGCTTGAAAGAAAAATCGATCAGCTAAGAATTGACGACGTAGACTTAGTGGAGGATCAACGCACTCCACTTGAAGAGCGTTTGTGGGTGAAGATTTCATAGAACCTGAAATGATACGAAGGCAACGAAATTGGATAGAATCCAAGGACCTTAAGGACACTTTACTGCAAGGTTCTAAAAGGAACACACCATAGTCAAAATAGCTTCTTATAATAGCATTATATAATAGTTTTTGACAATAGGGATGAGAACCCCACCATACACCAGATAAGGCACGAAGAATGTTAATACTTTTTTCACATTTATTCATAATGTGTTCAATATGTCGTGAGCCAGATAATTTTGAGTCTAAAATGAGACCAAGAAACTTTGATTCACTATAAGTCGTGAGACATTGATCATTGATAAAAATTTGAATATCTGGGATATTTCTCTTTGTCGAAAACACAACCACCTTACTTTTGTCTGAAGCTAATGTCAGACCATGCTCATTCAGCCAAACAGAAAGATAAGAAAGAGCAGTATTAAGACGGGAAACAGAATCTGAAAAGGATTCAGAAGAATAATATAGAGCTATATCATCTGCATATTCTAGAATTTCACAAAATGAGTCCACACTTTTACAGAGGTCTGAAGTATATAAACTGTATAATAAGGGACTCAATACTGAGCCTTGCGGAAGGCCCTTCCAAATTAATCTCGGAGTAGAAATAGAATTTTGATATCTGACAGATATAAGTCTGCCAGCCAAAAGACTAAATATAATATTTGTCATCCTTATAGGTAAATTTAGTCGTAACATTTTTTGTCTGAGAAGAGGGAGAACAACATTATCATAGGCTCCCGTGATATCTAAAAATACACCAATTAAATGTTCATTTCTCGAGAATGCAAGACGAATATCAGTTGTAAAAATACCAAGACTATGAATAGTACCCAATCCTTTCCTAAATCCAAACTGTGATTTAGAAAGTATATTCCGCTGTTCTAGCAACCATTCTAGTCTATTTTTTATTAAATTTTCAAAATTTTTTACCATAACCGATGATAATGCTATTGGTCTGTATGAAGATGGGTCTAAGGGATCCTTTGCTGGTTTTAAAATAGGAATTATTATCTGATGTTTCCAAATTTCAGGAAATTCACATTTCTCATATATCTTGTTTATAATTTTCAAAAAACATTTTTTTGTTTCTGAACTTGAGCGACATAGAAAAGAATATGGAATCCCATCTAATCCCGGAGATGAATCTTTAAGATGATTTAAAGCAGCATTTAGTTCATCAAATGAGAAGAGAGCATCCATGGATGAGAAAGGCACGCTGTTTTCGGAAAGAGAAAAAAAATCTTCAGAAGGAGCAAAAGGAGGGGCCAACTTGTCAATAAAGGCTTCTAACCAAGAAGAATGGTTTGAAGATATTTCATGAGAATTACTACATGAGTTTCTAAATTGTTTAATTTTCTTCCAAATAATTGAAGGAGGTGTTCGAGGTGAAAGACTCTCACAGTAGGATATCCATCCTGTTTTTTTCCTTTTAGATAAAAATCTCCTTGATTTTGCTAAAACCTGTTTAAAAAGGATAAAATTAAAAAGATTGATATTTAAACAAAAATATTTTTCAGCTTCATTTCGTTCTCTAATGACAGCAGTACACTCTGAGTTCCACCAAGGAGGTGATCGAATTTTTGAGCTTCGTTTTTTTAATGGAATAGTGGAGTCTGCAGACATAAGAATAGCAGCCACAAATTCATCATATACCAAAAGGAAATTATTATTAAGGAAGACTTCGAACAGTTCGAACTCGAACTTCAAAGCGTAAAGTGTAAACCATAGATCAGTGTAAACTTGTAAAGTAGATGTGTGACTTATATATTAGGTCCTTACATATGAAATTGGCGTTTTGTATGGGAGGAACAAAAAGTCGAATATTTTTTAATATAATATATTTAATTAATCAAAGTATGAACCATTATTTTCTATGCACTTTTGCCATCTCATAGGTAGTTCATTGATCCCTTTACTAAAAAAACCAGTCGGACGGGAATCAATAAAATCTTTGAAGGCGATTTGGACTGCCCCATCGGAGTTGAATTTTTTCCCTTGCAAGAAGTTATCCAAATTTCGAAAAAAATGGTAATCTGTTGGAGCAAGGTCCGGGGAGTACGGAGGATGTCTTAGACTTTCCAATTGAAGCTCTTCTAATTTAGTAGCCGTCTGTAGCGCAGTGTGTGGTCTAGCGTTGTCGTGAAGCAGCAGTGGCGTGGAGCGATTGACCAGCCTAGGTTGTTTAGCCGCTAGCTTTTCCATCATGGTTTGCAATTCCTGACAATAGACATCAGCCGTAATAGTCTGGCCAGATTTGAAAAAACTGTAATGAACAATACCGGCACTAGTCCACCAAACGCTTACAAGTAACTTTTTTGGGGTTAATTTTCGCTTGGGGCAGGATTTGGCTGGCTGGCCAGGATCTAACCATTGCGCTGAGCGCTTCCGATTATCGTAAAGAACCCATTTTTCATCACAGGTAATGATTCAGTTTAAAATACCTTCATTATTGTGCCGGTTTAGTAATGTAACGCAGCAGTCGACGCGCGTTTGCCGGTTTGTTTCAGTCAATTCGTGAGGTACCCACCTTTCAAGCTTTTTAATCTTCCCAATTTGCTTCAAGTGAATTAAAACAGTTTTATCACTAACATCGCAGCCTGCAGCTAACTCGGACGTGGTTTGCGATGGATCCGCTTCCACAATAGCCTTCAACTCTTCATTATCAACTTGAGTCTCAGGCCGTCCACGGGGCTTGTTCTGCAGGTCGAAATTTCCAGAACGAAAACGTTGGAACCAAAAACGAACTGTGTTTTCTTTTGCAACACGACCGCCATACACATCATTCACCCTTCGAGTTGTTTCCGCAGCACTAGTGCCACGGCGGAACTCGTACTCGTAAATAATGCGATATTTAAGGTTTTCCATTTTGTAAAATGAGTGACGCAAACAGAAAAAAACAGAAGAAAAAAAACAAATGAATGACGATCATCGAAGCACAAATACATGAGTCTATAGCTGTACAAATTTGAATTTGGAATTCCTTACCAAAGAGGAGAAATTCGTGATTAAAGTGGCCAGTACGAAAAACGCCAATTTCATATGTAAGGACCTAATATTCGTATCAGGTATATGTAATAGGTTCAAGACAGAAGTTTAATATTAGGTAATATGAATTTTGTCGTAATGGGTTATTCAATTAATAGTGAGCGACGTGACGGCGACCGAGTGACGCTATTCTTCCTTACAGTTGCCAATAACTTGCCATCTCACTCTCACTCGTGGCAAGAGAAGACGACGCGAATATTCCAATTTGCAATGTATCCTCGCGGCTCGGTCCTTGCGCGCGGAGGCGTAGGGTAAGTTATTGCATGTGTTGTAATACATGTCGCTTTTTATAAAGGAGCATCGTGGATATTCAGAAAGTGACCAAGCAATAGATAATAATATATAATAGATTATTAAAAATTATGCAATGTGATGGGTTCGTATTATTACCTTTTATTTTAAAGTTGCCTATAACATATAAACATACTATTTTTGAAATATTCGATTAGTCGTGTTTATATAATCATTGCGCGTGCAGGTACTTAACATTTCAAAGTCCGGATACCTAATATCAGATCGCTGAACAAGACATAAACCTGAAAAAGTGAAACAACTTATGTTAATAAGTGGAAGAACCGATTTTCTTAAATATATATAGGTAATAGAATAAGAATATTTTTATTTGAAGATACCTAAATGATAGGTATATATTAAAACTAATACAAAAAAATCATAAAAACATTAAAAACAAAAAGAACATTCAAATAATCTACATTTATAATGTATATACAACTTATAAATCATCGCATATATCGTGATTTACTCTTTATATACGCCAAATATTTCGTTGATAGTCCTAGGGCTGTTAAGTTAAGTATTTAGGCAAAGTAAATCACTGTAGGTATATTTATATCAATAACGTGATTTATCAACTATCAAACATAATATTTTAAACAATAACGGTTTAGAGCGTCTTCTATGAACGAATAATATGGTAAGTTCTCACTATTATTTGACTATTCCAGTAATGGGTTAGATAACATAAAATTGGCTAAGTGTTATAATCGATAATAGGAATACGAATATACGATCCTAATATAACACCTCTAGTAAAGTAACATACACAAAGTTACTCTATGGCGTTGTTGCCGTTCTCAACCTCAAAATTGCCGTATTTCAGGGGAATAAAAAAAAACGGGCCGTATATTTAAGTTTTTTAGTACTATATGCTTACAAAGAAGAAAGCATGATTTTAACAAATCTATTCGGTATACAGCCTCTGCTTTAAAGCAGAGGCTGCCATTTTGCAACTAATTGCACTTATATCATAATGTACTTGTTCGGTAAACTTGAAGCCTTATAGCCTATAGGGTTCATATTCGAGCGGACATGGATATGTTTACAATGTAATTTCTGGAACGTTCTGACGTCATTGCGGTAGGCCAGATATTTTTTTTCTGCTAGTTTACTCTTGACCTAGTTGACTCGAGGTCGCGTCTTGCTCTCCAATTCGAGGGAAATAAGCGCGCGGTCGTGCCTATAAATTGACTTGAATTTTGAATGTGATATAATTAACGTGACGTAATAAAAGTTCGTTAGTGTGGTGAATGTTAATTTAGATGCTGGTCATCATTTACACATACAAGACGTGCATAGTGGATTAGTTAGTGAACTTCGAGCCTACTGCAAGTTGCCAGCGGCGTCGGCCTTTTGTATAAAGGGAAGTGTTATCTAAATAAACTATACCAAGTAGCGCTGCAGCCCTAGGAGGCTAGGTGTTTCAGTATAATACTCTCTTTGAGTACACGGGCCACTAGTATGTGAATATATTATAATTGTTCCCCGTATTTACATACATAATTCGGCTAGTTTCTTCCTGTGACTTCCAGGAATCCAGCTGAATACGCCACGACGTACGTGGTAAAGTTTGAGTCCAAGGGGATTCTGGAAAAACCCCACTGCTCACACGTTTCTAGCAGCAGTTAACGGTTATATCAAATAAGTCCCGATAAATGATCCATAAGCAAAATTGATGTGTTATTTGGGTGATTCGCCAAAATCTTGACTTTTTGATGTCCGAATGGACGAAAATTATATTATTGATGTTTATAGTTCATATTTATTTTTATTCAAATAATGTATCCCTATATACACCTGTTAAACATTAATATCTATATGAAATATATAAAAAAAAAATAACGAAATGTTAAAATCCTAATTTCCTTGTCATGTCCGTTTTGTATTTTATTTTATATTATCACCCATATTGCATAAAGTTGTATTCGTAACATTATATAAATCTTATCATAAAGTATAATAAGCCCCACTTCATCAAAAAAAGTGTTTAGTGTATTAAAAAAGATATGGTTTTAAAGTTACATTCAGTTTCATCCGTGTCCGCGAGTAAAATATAATTTCCTTGGTCAGTTATTTCAACAGTTGTAATATCGAAACACAAACGTTTGAAACAAATTGAGTTACACCGTTTTTCTCGACCATTTTGCCGCGAGAAACCCATCGGAGAAAGATGTGCACACCGTTGTTTAGTTTCGCACCATTCACATAAGTACACCCCTCCTTGGCTTTTGGTTTATAGATTTTTCAATTTCCATGGTCGTTATTTGTCAACAGTTTGATGGACTTCTAACTAATAGTTTCAATTAACGGTAATGTTTGTGGCACAGGTAGTCTCAATTTGACACATGAATATTATACGTTAATAGTTTTAGGTCTACGATTTTTAATGGCTTAAATCTAATTTCCTTGGTTCTAATTTCCATGTTTTCCTTGGCTCATGATTTGACATGGAAATTATGGTTTACCAAGGAAATTATAAAAATTACGCTTTATTTTATTGTCTTACCAGTGGTGAAGAGAATTATGTTTATACTATTAGATTTAAACTCTTTTTTTAAAGTGTTACATAAATAAACTATATTAAATTTATATATTTCTTTGAAAATAAGGATAACAGGTAACGTGTTTCACAACATTTAACTAATATATTTAAGGACATTACTATATTTCAAGATAATCAAAAATTTAATTCGTTAATTTTTCTCTTATGTAGAGAACTCAACATGGGGAAAACAAAAAAAAAACACAAGAGCTGAAAAATAGAAGAAAAAAAGATTAGAAAAATGAAGACTGATCTGCTATACTGGCCTGCAAATATAAGTACAACACTTTTAAAATTGCAATAACTTTTTAAATACGCAAGATATACTAACTAACAAAAAGGTCTAGACAAAAGTTTAATTTTGTACATAAAAACTTCATAGTTGGTAACCTTCTTTTAAGAAACGGCTGAAAAACCTTTCAGATCAAAAATAATCCTTTTCGAAAAACGATTTTACTCTTCATTTCTTGTTTCTACTTTTGTTTTAAAAAGTAAATCTTGATTGATGTGTCTTGTTACAAAAGCTAAGTTAGACAATCAGCACATAAACTTATTTATCATGCCTCTTCCACCTGAAGAATGTGCTAGGACTACTTAACTATACTGCAAGAATGTTGGGTGTGACGTTACGAACGGTCCAGAAGGTGAAGCGAAGGTACGAAGAGACTGAAAACCATTTGGTAATGGCAGACCCAGGTGTACTAGTGCCTGAGAAGACCGTTATATTGTTTCCACTGTGTTGCGAAATCGCCAACTAAATGCAGTTTATGTCCAGCATCTTCAGACCCGAAGGGACTACATTATTAACAGTTCAGTGAGAAGAAGACTGGCTGAAGCAAACCTGAAACCCCGAAGACCAGCGAGTGGTCCCAAATTTGAGAGGGAGCATCGAGTAGCGAGACTGCGATACACCCATGAAAACATACAGTGGGATCAACAAGAATGTTCAAGAATTTTGTTTACAGAAGATTCTCACTTTACACTTCTGATAAAAGGCCAAGTGTCTACAGGTGACCTGGTGAGTGATACCTTCAAGCCTGCTTCTCAGAAAGAGTCCAGTACGGGGGAGGCAGTGTACATGTATGGGCTGGCATATCTTCAGAAGGTCACACAGAGTTAGTGACCATAGAAAATAGCACTCTGTCTGGGGAAAGATTCGCCTAGGAGATTCTCAATGAGTATGCAGTGCCGTATTTAGTAAATATGGGTGTTGGATCGTTGCTGATGCAGGCCACACGTGGCTCGGGTCGTGCAAGAGTATATTCAGGAGGATGGTATCAGCGTGATGGCTTGGCCAGCAAGAAGTCTTGATCTCAACCCGATTGAATACGCCTGGGATGAGCTAGGGAAGCTAGTCAAAAGCTGCAGACCACCACCTACCACCCTCAAGGCACTAAAACAGGCCCTGATAGAAGAATGGGAGAATATTTCCCAACATCGGCTCCTAAACCTCGTGTTCAGTATGCCAAATCGACTTGAAGCTGTAAGCAGAGCCCGAGGAGGCAATATCAGTTATAAATAACATGTAAAATGTATATTATAGTTTGCGCTTCATTATTATTTTAATTATAATAATAATATTTATCTCCAAAACATGAGCTAATATTTACAATTATCAGTTCGTAGGTATGAATATGACAATTTATAAAATGTTTTAAACATGATAATTTATCAGTTATGGGTAGTTTTTAAATATATAAATATAAACTTACTTACGTTAATATTTTGTTTCATACTTAACATTTCTTTAAGGAAAATAAATAGTGTAATTAATATAACATAATACTGATTTCCGTGGCAACCTATAATGTAGTGCAATAGTTTTCTAATTTCCTTGGGACCTTACTAATTTCCTTGACTGTTTAAAACTTCATGACCTTACAACTTTTTTTCAGGAATGTTTTGTGATACCCCTTTTACTGAAATGAATACTGCTTTTATTCATTTATATAATCAACAACCTAACTGATAAGTAATTTGCAAAAAAAAATCATGCCAAGGAAATGAGGCAAAAAATATTTATTTTGGCGAATTACCCATTTTCTCCTACAAACGTACTGAATCGTACATATTTACTGAAAAAGGAAACCATGATTCCGGTTCAAGTTCAAATATATATATATATATATATATATATATATATATATATGCGCAGTCGTAAGTGTCTTCACTAGAATCAAATATATTACATTATACATACAATAGACTACATAAAATATAAAATGAACTAAGAGACTAAATTAGAAAGTCGCTAGATGTTCAAACACTAGCACAGAATAAAAAGGACCAGAAGGAACACTCCGCTTAGATGTTTAAATAAATAAGCAACTCCACTACAACGCAATAAGGAGCAATTCAGATCGCACACCACTGAGTACCTAACATTTATATTTGGCTACAAGGCGCCTCTCTTTCTATCGCGTAGTTCATATCTCTGCTGACGCCGTAAATGGGTTAGGGTTGTGATCGCGTGCTCACATGCTATTACAGCTATGTACTTATCTACATATAGTACCAATACATATTAATAAGCTGGCGTCGTCAGGACCACTATGTCCTAGTGATGAATGAAATTCTGTTGTTATCATTATCGCTGATGCCAATGGATTAAAGCAATTAAATACATTTCAAATATAAGTACCTCATATAAGCAGAAAACTATTTTAAGATGTACCCATGTAGTCGAATATGTAAAAGGCATAATGTTTGTTCGATCTATTTAGGTACAAGCTTATTTAATCTGGATTGACTTTTTATTTATTTATAGCTGATAGGCCGACTAACCTTTGAAAATTATGTCACCAGATGGTAGGTGATGTGGTAAAAGATATTGTTCAGACTTACCTATTATTACTTTATGCTTTACTCGGATCACGTTAGTTTCTTTCCTCACATTTTATTATTACTTGGGTATATAAAAGTAACTCGCTGTTATCTGTTGTTCCATATATACAATCAAATTAGTTTACACATTACATTTGACAACTAATGCACTTTTCAGTAAATAACCGCTTATCATACCTATAATCTGAACCCAAGCACCTAACAGTGTTTCAGCAGCTGTACTTGAGAGGCAGTTTCCTTGAATGGTTTAGCCTGATCAACATATTCAACCACATCATCACTTATCACAATAGTACCAAATTAGTTAACTTTAATATTTTTATGTTTGCAATAACGCCTGCTATGCGGATTACATTACAAAATTACAAATATACAATAGGAAAAATTTAATATCCCGCACATGACTTAAATTTTTCCTATCGTATATTTGTAATTTTGTATGAAATTAGTTAACATTAGAAAACTATAGGTATGCGTACATTTCCTTACCTTTCGATGTCCTTAGGAAGTGAGAAAAACGTGAGATTCGGATCTTTGTTGTTCTTCATGTAGCCAAGTGCAATACAGTACCTTGTATAATTACGTACAAATGTTATACGGCTTTGAAATGGCTGCCGGAAGCCGTATTATTGATGATTTACGCGCCTGAGTGCCGTATAAAAAAGCAATTGCCGTATCCTGAACATCGCTGCCACGTAGCGAACTGACAGCGCCGCACGGTACACTTTTAAACCACGCCTGGCGCGGTATAGTTTGCGATCTGTGTTTTTGAGCTTGAATTACATATCTTTTCATATTCGTAGACCCACTACGTTTCTAATACTGGTAAATACTATAGGTTCAATACATCTGGCAGCACTGGCTGGGGCTCACTCACGTGCAATATGGCCACAGATAAAATAATTATTGCGTGCAAATATCTCCTTCGAAATTTCAAAACAAAACAAACAATGCAAACACAAATCACAATATGTATTAGTTGTTAGGCGCCGCGCGCTGTGATAAAATCACGATGGTATTGGACCATGGTCTGAAATACCAAACAAACGTTGGCATCGTATATAGTTTGTGCCTGTGCCCACTGACTATGACCAAGTAATCACAATGTTTTTTCGTATATAAAATGAACTGGGTGACTTAATTTTACCCGTATCCGTGCCGTGACCGTGAAGTGAATGTAAAACATACTTCCTTTTATATTTTGTGATATTCTTTTATAGACAAGAAGCTGCAGATTCTGCAGAAGTTGGTTGACAACAATCAATGTATCCATAACCCTGCTGGTGAGTTCCTACTATTTCCTACCAAATTCAAAGAGGACTAAGGAGCATAATTTTTGAATAATAATCTAATTTCTCTAAATTACCTTTGGTTTATCTCGTTGAATTCAGAACTGGTATACGCCAGTATAATAATATAAGCCTCAGGTCTTGGATAGTAATCCAGCTCAGCAGACACTGATTCCTACTTATAGGACTCACGGCGGTGCTGTTGGGGGGTTCGAGAGATGAAGCGCAACATAAATTACTTGTTGGATCAAATACTCACTACAAACGTGGAGGTTGTACCGATAAACTAATGGGACCTGACGAAAAATTTAGATGGGAATAGAATGGAGGTAAAAAGTATATATAGATCGATTTCCAAGAGGCAAATCAAATTATTACCATACCTCTCAAGAATATCTACACTCAGATTTATGAAATCAAGAAAATATATGAAATGTTTGTAGATGGTTTGGAGAAAACAATACTAAAACCTGACTTTTCTAGAGATTTCAAATCTAAAATCTTATATATTCACCTTCTTTATTATATGGGTACCTATAAGGTATAACATTTGAAACTGAAATCCAATTACTATTAAGATTATTATTTTAAGAGGGAACTGTTGAGGAAGATGTTTCAATTTCTTATTCAACAGTCGATCAGCTATTACAGAAAATATTTTAAAAATTTTCAAATGTTGACCAAACATTAGTAGTAATAGTGAGAGAAAGTTCTGTTGCCTATGTTATTACCTAAGTAGACCAGTTATAACAGCGATGTCATTAGTCAGGATAAGTTCTAGTTAGATTATTATGTACCTAGATGATTAATTATTTTTTATGTAAAATATATAAATATATAAAAAAAATAATTTGTAAAATTATTTTTAAAATTAATAATTTGTAAAATTATTTTTTTATATATTTTAAGACAGGTCACAAAGGACACACACCATCTCAAGATGCAGTTGTAGATAGCTTTCTAAAAGACCTTAGTTTGATAGACCAACAACCAATGACTAAGTACATTAAAAAAGCTTGGATATATGACAACTATGTAACATCACATCTGACTTGGCCTTTTCTAGTATACAACATTACTAAATCCCTTTTAACAAAGTTGGATGTAAACATCATAAGGACATTCAAGTCATGGTTGGGGCTCGCACTTTCGGCAGACTAAGTACTCTTATTTAGGGGTCAATTTGAAGCATTGATGGCTCAGTGGCATTGGCTATGGACTGCTGTGCAGCAGGTCCATGGTTCGAATCCCACCGCCGGCTTGAGCTTCACTACATGAAAGGGCATTTTGCGAATGCCCACATGGCTACCTACCACCCTCAAGTAGAAAATCTGTCGCCAAGCACTCAACGGTGTGTTCCGGCAGCTGTCCTTGAGAGCCAATAGAATTACAGGTTACATAACATTACATGAGACTTAACAACTGGTTGTATCAGTCAGACGAAATGTAGCTGTTATCTTAGGCATAGGTTATTCCACTTAACATGTGGTGGGCCTTGGGCTTGTTCCATACAATAACATAAAAAAAATAATTTTGGGATGAAATTAATGAAACCTACTAGAAGACATTACAATGATTACCCTCATGATCAACGATCTCATGCTCACGCTCAGTGCATGCGCGGGCGCGACCGTGAGTGCACGCACTCCGTGATGAAGCGACTATGAAAGTCGCTGAGCGGTCGAGACGACTTCTCGACGTAACAAACCGTGAGTGAAATCGGCTTAAAATGTCTTCTAGTATGTGTCAAACTTATTTTATTTTTTATCAATTATTAAAGAAACCATCGGAGCTCTATAAACACCTCAGAGTTACCAAAACGTAGGTCTTATTAAAATATCAAGACGATATAGTCACATCTCTCCCAAAAGACAAAAGTGCCTCCGACCTTGATTCGAGGCTTCAATTCCACAAACAATTTATGATAGGTGCACAGACCAGCAAAGCGGGTTTTGGGTCGAAAAAGAAAATTGAGGGTTGTAAAATCTTTTCTACAACAAGACAAGAGAAAATGATAGCTATAAAGTGCATGTAATGAGCTTAGAAATTCAAAACAAATGGCTAACTATAGGTGAATTTTGTATCCCTCTGGCGTTAAAGTGGCGCATCTTGATATACGACTGGTCTCCTGCCTTATTAAAATTCTATCCTTTCAGATGACCGTCCCAGACCAAAGTAACTTAGTAAGGTGGGGGAAAGCCACCGAAAAGTCTTGCGGTATTTGTCGGGAGGCCATAGGGGTACAGCACGGCATTTATTGGTAGGATGCAAGGTGCTCCTTGATAGGGGTCATTATTCCCGTAGCCTCGATAGAGTCCTCGAAATCATACGTGAAGCGGCGAGTCTCTCGGTAGCTAGAGCAAAAAAAGGTTTGACCACGAACAAACGACACGTTGCTTTTGTAAAAGAAGGGTCATTATACAAAATCTAAATCCAAGCCTTACTCCATCTTAGGCGCAGCTCCCGATTGGACTCTTTGATGGACACGTATGAAAAACACTACAGAATTCATGAGGATGTTGGTGTTTCGTCTTCCAGACCAGACATTCGTAAATATACACTCGAAAATGATGATTATAAGGTTGCGTCATCATTTACGAGTTTAAAACCAATTGAAAAATTGGTCTTGTTTGTAGTACAACGCAAGTAGAAGTATAGATGTCGCTCCATCCCGATACTACGGTTGAAAGAACGAGAGCAAACATTAGAGTTATGAATCATTGTGTCATGTTAGCTCAATTGGTTAGAGCATACCCCGGCGAAAGGATGGACGTGGGTTCGGAACCCGCACATGACTATATTTTTTTCTCTTGTGATTTTGTAAAACAAGTATTATGTTATGACCTAACAAATGAATTAACCAAAAACGGTTATGTGGTTAATCTATATGCTGTAGAAGTTGGAGTAAGGTGTATACCAGCGAAATCCCTGTATAACCTACTTAAACACATTGGCCTGTCAAGAACAACCGTAACTTCCATCCTAGAACGTGTATCTATGGCGGCATTAGTAGGGTCCTACCAAATTTGGTTAGGCTGGGGAGAAGGCTCGAGCGGCGAAGGGAGCATCGATGACATCGTAGAGGGGCTCCTTAATCCTACTCCTGGGTTGCAAGTCCCAGGCCCCTCTGGCCTCTTCCTCTGCGATGCTATGGACCCGGCACCCACACCGTGAATCCATGGAATGCTAAGAAATTCGTCTTGGCCCCAATACCCAAGTGCATACGATCAGGGAGAACCACAAGATTGCCGAGCTGGAGGAAGAATTGAACAAGTTAAGCTGGGATGTCATGGGATTATCGGAAGTCCGAAGACAGGGACAGGACACCGTTATCCTTGACTCCGGTAACTTGTTATTCTACCGGGAAGGTCACAAAATCTCAGGGTGGTGTTGTGTTTCTTATCCGGAAGTCCCTTGTTAACAACGTTGTAAAAGTCGAAAGTGTGTCGGGGTAGCGTACCTTATACTGAGAATCTTCAAACGGTATTCGCTGAAGGTCATACAGGTTTACACAACAACCTCGACACGCTCAGACGATGAAGTAGAGGCTATGTTTGAGGAGATTCGAGAACTGCTTCCAGTGCCTAGCTGAATGCGAAACAATGGACGAGATAAACAACGGGTTGGTGGAAGCTGTCCAAGCGGTGAGGTCTCAGTTCTTTAAGACCCCTCGCCAAAATAAACAACAAAGCTACTAACTACCCAATGACGCTGTTTGCTGCTGATAGCACTGTAATAATTGACTGTAAAACAAAAGAACTGTACGAATCTCACATAAATAGACCCCTATCTTTAATAATTTCATGGCTTGACATTAATAACTTGAAGATTAAATTATTCAAAGGCTGCCGGAGAAAACTGACATTGTCGTAAAATACAAAAATGACATAATACGTGAAGTTGACAAGGCAAAATTTTTAGGGATGACTATTGACAAACGACTTAAATGGAAGGCACACATAGAAGTACTCTGCAGAAAAATAAGTAGTTCGGCATATGCTCTATTTAAATTAGCTCCAACAGTCGATGAAACTGCTTTGCTTACAGCTTATCACGGTTTAGCGGGTTCTGCACAGCTGAGGTATGGTATTATCTTTTGGGGCAACTCAACTGATAATGACTTAGTATTTAAGGCACAGAAGCGCTGCGTATGATCCATGTTCGGCTTAAAGACAATTGATAGCTGTCAACCATACTTTAAAAAATATAAAATTCTTACACTTCCATCACTCTACATTTAACTCTACATTTTAAGTAGCAATGTTTGTAAGAACCAATTCTGAATTATTCTTAAAAGAATCAGATGCCGTCACGCGTAATAGACGAGATGATTTAAAATTGTTTATACATCCAGGCAAAAAAATATGTATAGTTGCCATTCCTAATATCCTTTTATCTAATTTAATTATTGTAATTTTCATATAACAATTTGAGTTACATGTAATAATGTTACATGTGTAATGGACAGATATACACCTCGACACGAGAACCCGATATCAGTGCAGCTCAGGACAAGAGAGCTAAACTTACCCGACACTATACCGAAGATATCCCGGACATCAGCCTATACGAGATTAGAATGGCTCTCAAACAGCCTAAGAACAAGGCCAGGTGATGACGGAATCACGACAGAACTTCTGAGAGCGGGTGGAAAACCGGTACGCTCAGACTCTTAGAATCCTCCAGAAGTTATTTAATGCCGTCATCCTTGAAGGTAAAACGCCAGAAGCGTGGAGTGAAGTGTAGTGGTACTGTTCTTCAAAAAAGGCGACAAGACCTTGTTGAAGAACTACAGGCCCATTTCATTTTTGAGCCATGTTTATAAGCTGTTCTCGAGAGTCATTACGGATCGTCTTGATCGTAGGTTTGATGACTTCCAGCCTCCCGAATAAGCCGGGTTCCAAAAAGGTTTTAGCACCATCGACCACATACATACCCTGCGCCAGATTATACAGAAGACTGAGGAGTATAATCGGCTATTATGTTTAGCGTTTGTGGACTATGAAAACAATTTAGTTTAATTGTAATAAATGACAGCCCAGGACAAATGACTAAATGACAGCCCAGGTTTCGATTGAATTGAAGGCTAATTCAAACGAAACCTGGGCTGTACTGCAGTCTCTTCAGCGATGCCAAATTGACTATAAGTACATCGAAGCGCTGAAGTCTTTGTATAGGAACGCCGCCATATCGATTCGACTACAGAACAAGAGCACTGAACCAATCCAACTGTACAGAGTATTGCCGGTGATGACTTATGGCACTGAGGTCCATATGGCGTGGTCCTTAACTGTGACCTTTATGGACCAGCTCAAAGTCGCTCAACGAGCCATGCAGAGAGCTATGCTCGGAGTTTCTTTGTGCGATAAAATCCGGAAAGTCATAGTTTCTATAGGTGTATCAAATTAGTTTGGTACCAAACTTGAGTCATTTATTCTTTGAGTGCGTACAAATGTTTTCATTGACTACTTCTTCGAACATCAATTAAAAATAACGATTATTATTAAAAGCTATTTGCGCCCACTAAAACATACATAATAATAGTTGATTCGAAAACCAACTTCGTTTGCTCGCAAATATGATCAGGCAATAATAGTAAGGCAGTGTGCCGTCTATTCATTCGAACTCGTGCACTTCTTACTAAATAGATGACGCGCGAGCGACCGCTAAATGCTCAAAATCAACTGGTCTTACCAAGGCACACAATTTTTCCCACAATTTTTTATTCTAATATATTAATTTCCTTAAAATATTTTTTATTTATTGTTGTTTTGGAGTCTGACATTATATATAGCCGGTTAATATGGTTTACTAATCCAAAACAATATCGGTTACCGGTTTTGCATAGACTAAATATTTTTTATTAATATGGGTTTATTTATAATATACCCATATTATTATTTTTTTAATAAATCCATATATAAAAAAAATTGTCTGCAAACCGGTAACATATATTATTTTGGATTAGTAAACCATTTTGATAAATAGCGCTCGTAGTGGAGTTTGATTAGCCGTTCTTAACCGATCAGCTTAGTTAAGCAACATCCGCCGCGGTTATGACTTGGATGGGTGACCGCTAGTGATATTACTACTAAGCGCTAAGCTAAGAGCTTCCGTGCTTCGGAGGGCAGTCGTTATAGCATGGTGGTAGGGCACTTTGCGAATGCCCCCTACCACCCTCAAGTAGAAAATCTGTCGCCCAAATAACGGTGTGTTCCGGCAGCTGTCTTTGAGAGCCAGTAATTCTAGGTAAGCCTGAACACCATCTCCGACCACATCATCCCCATCAGGTGAGGTAATGGTCAAAGCCCAGAGTTTAAGTCATAAAAAAAAAACACCGATATTACTGGGTACCGAAATTAAACCGGTTTTTCAAAACCGATTCTTGTGTGTATATTCTCTTAATGAGCTCAATTTAGCCTATCATCTTATTTAGGTTATTTACGTCCTAAAATAATACAACTTTTACCCTGTAAGTATTTAAGTAGTTTCTTTGTGATAATACCACGCGAACAAAGCCGCGATCGGTGGCTAGAGATTCGCGATCTGTTACATTTTAATAATCCCTGTCTAGGACATGTATTTCAAAGAAGGGCTCTGTTCAGCGTTCTGCTTGTCCAACTATAAATAGAGCTTTCGAGGCCACACCGGGCTGATCATGACAGTTATCCGATATTAGGTGCTAAACAAGATGACACTTAGGTTTTTAATGTTATACAATAAAAAGACGAAACAATTACGCTACGGTTAATTGAACTTCTGGGAACAAATGTGTCTTTACCATGCAATCAACTGCCATTAATTGAACTAACATGAGACAAAGAAGTCTAATTAAATACAGTCCGTTGAGTTAATGATTATGTAGTAACTTTTAATCTGTGCTTCTGTGACTGAAAAGCAAGTGGCCCGCCTAATGTGAAGTTGCTGCCCCTGTTCATGACGAGTCAAATACCGTTCAGAAGTTTTTGAACTCGTAAAAGTTATGTACCTGGGTATATGAAACCACTGCTGCTTGGCGGCTGAAGAACAGTACAACTAATTTGTGGTACTGTAGCCTTCCTCGAAAGGATTTCCATTTAGTATGATAGTCGCAACATCAATAACGTTAGGGCCACAGGTTTGAACAATCATGTGTGAGATAAAAAATAATTAGGGAGAGCGAATCCATCGTATTGGGATTCGCTCTTAAAGACTGGAAAGATTTGAGTTATGACGTCATGTCATGTTAGCTCAATTGGTTAGAGCATACCCCGGCACAAAGGGTGGATGGGCGCGGGTTCGAATCCCGCACATGACTTAAATTTTTCCGATTGTATATTTGTGATTTTGTAGAGCAAAGCGAGCCCTACCACTTTATTATTTTATTTTTATATATGCCTGATAGGTTAGCCTTTGACCACTATCTCACCTGATGGTAAGTGATGATAGGGTCGAAGATGTTGTTCAGACTACCCCACAACTTAAGCATTTTGTGATACACTTTACGAAAAACTATCAAGCCTATAGATTTGTGCATTTTATTTGTATATTTAACATAGTCATCAACTTCATATCTAGATGTGTTGACATGGAGAACCGGGATGGAGTATGCAGCCGTACCCAATAAGTTTGTTTATTACTAAATATGATTACAATACAAGCACTATGGCGTGCTAAGCGAAAGTCACATTTATAAATTTAAAAAAGTCCAAATTTGTTACTTCGTGTGGGCATCGAACCCACGTTCCCCGATTTTAGGCACCGGGCGCCTTAACCTAAACTAGCCTAACTTAGCCTGATACTCTGTTGATGACCTCGCACCGGCCCCTATCACGATTAAAGTATTATATTAGAGCACAAAATTTCGGCTCAGTCGAGCGATCCTCGAAAACCCAGAGGTTCTCCATACACAGTGCGATTCACGCGATCTTTTCTGTCTTACACCTGCATAATGTGGAACAAGCTTCCTCTCGCGCTATTTCCGAGCAGTTACAACATGGGGTTTTTCAAAAGGCTAGTCAACTGAGCCCTTAAAAGGTTGGCAACGTAATTGTGATGGCCCGGATGTTACAGATATCCATAGGGGCGGTGATCGCTTTCCATCAGGCGGCCCGTTTGCTCGTTTACAACCTATGGCATAAATATATCTTAAGGGTGAACTGGCCGGGCCGTTCTCCATACAAACGCCGTAGGGTGATCACTGCTTTATTTGCAGATTTAGGTCCAAAACAAAGCATAATACCGATTGATCTCGTCATTACCTAGGCTTGTATGATGCCGAAATTTTAATAAGATAATTAACTTGAGAGTTATGAGCTTCGAAACATTTTCATATAACATTTTCAAGGCTCAAATACGGGAGTGATCACCCTACGGCGTTTGTAAGGAGAAGCGACCGGCCAGTTCAACCTTAAAGGTTCATCTTCCATTTTTTATAACATCATATTGGGCATATTCGAGTTAAAACAAATTCATCCGAAGTCAGTTCAAAAATGCGCTTCTAATTAAGAACCTCCTACTTTTTTGGAAGTGGGTTTAAATATAGTGTATATAATTTTATATGTAAATAATTATGAAATGCTGATTTATTAAAGTCCTTACCTGAGAGTAAGTATTCTCCTATAACGTTGCGCCCATTTGCTACTAACAAGTTATGAACCCCCGTTTAACACTTAATTCGGACCTGTTGCAAAATCCGGTCTTAGCTGACGTCTCCTACCTATAAACTACCTACCTGCCAAATTTCATCTTAATAGGTCAAGTAGTTTTTGAGATTTCGTGTTTAGTCAGAGAGTGATCGAAAAGGTCCCTCCATTTTATAACTATAGAAATATTGCTTCAGATATAAACCCGTCATATTAAAACCTAAACGAAAAAATATATTCAACAGACCTTTAATAATTTTCTGTAAACTTTCTGCCAACACCAGGCGCTCATCATGGCCAATTTTCTCTGAGCCGTCGCCTCTCCCCCGCTCTGCTGAAACTGAGATATCGGGGTGAACTTCCCGAGTTGTACAGGGATCTACTTTCGCAAGTCATGGACATTGTAAGGTTGCTTATTGTGCGATACCTGAAACTGTGAAGCGTTCTAGATAGGCATGCGTTCGCGTCAGTACGTCGGCGAATTTCGCACCGAGTGGACGCGTTGGCTGTTCAGGACCAAATGTAAGTGGAATTTATTTTGCTGCATATTATAATCATAGGCCTTAACCTTTCTACTCACGAAGGCGCGTCTCTCCATATTTTTAAAGTGTAGTAACAAATACTGCCTACCGCAGCGATCATATTTTACTTTATGTACCATAGTACTTACACTCTTACTAAGACGCCGTATACAAACGAGGCATACACGTACCTTTAATTTACTGTTGAAGTTGAAGGGGGAACGCCTTCGTGAGTGAATAACACATTATTTCTTCAAAATTAAAAATAGTCTTTTCTTCTAAGTGAAAAATAGTCTTACTCACTGACAATTTCAATTTGTGCTGAGTGTTTTATTTTGACATTACCAGCGAAGTTGTTACATTAAATAGCTGAAGTTTCTTGTGCGACGGAATTTTGTTACACATAGTGTTATGTGCCTACTTCCTTATTTAATGTTTTAAGACGTCTCATTAAAATGGTTGTCATTATATCTATTTTATCATAAGTCAAGTAATTTGATTATCGATGCGATATTTTTTTGCATAAACGCTGTAGTTTTCATTTCTGGGTCAGTCTTGAGTAGGGTTGCCATCAACTAAACCACCGATGCCGCAAAAATCTTTAAAAAACCCGAACAATTGCGTGAAATTGAGTTTTTTTTCCACGACACCCATGAAAACAACGTTCATTTTTTTTATTTACTTATACACCTTCTGTACGAAAAAACTAGTGTTACAAACAAATTTGTTCACTTTTCTGAGGTAATCTGGTGATAAAAATAATGATCTGGTGATAAAAGCACTGTTATTTGGCGTTAAATTAAAAATAAATTATAATTTCGGTTTTATAAATAATCAAATAACTACTAATTAGAAATTACAAGCTACATTGTATAAAAAAAATTAAGTCATCTTGTTTGGTTATGTAGATTAAGTACCCAAAACCGTTAAACTATTTTATTAAAATTAAGACAAGGTTAAACGGTAATATAAATGCTTTATTTGCCACTCGACGCTTCAAAAACTAAGAAAACACCTACTTTATTATTTTGTAGTAGGTATACTTTTTTTAAAGAATTTCCTATTTTGAATGTCCAAAGCGTACCGTATATTTTGTTTAAAAAAGGTATTTTAGTATTAAGTTCCAATCCCTAACATAACATAATAATAATGAGCTGTCGAGGTTCTATGTACCTGATAACTATCGGCGTGGAAGACGACACATATGCTCTTTGCGGAGTCCAAACACTACAATGCCGCATATGGCCAATCCCCTATTCCACGATCTCTTAAGGCACTTAATAGTCTCCTGGATCGGAATCCTAATTTATGATGTGCTTGCGGATGAATGGAAGGCGATTATTATCGACGAATCAAGAATTTTTAAAATTTTGTGAGGGGAAGATCTGACTTTCTGTGTATATAAGTTTATTTGTCATTTTATTTATTTTAATTTAATTTTTATTTGTATTGAAGTGGTATTGAATTTTATTTGACATTGACATCTCAGTAACCTATTTGCCTAATTTATTTTTATTGCGATAGATTGATTTTATTGTTACGTGATGTTTTCCTATATTGACATTTTATTATTTGTTTGTAAATCTTATGATTATTAATTAATAATATTCTGTAATTAATAATCTAATTGGTGTAATTGGCAGTAGCCGTACTAATTAAGTAAATAAATAAATAACATAGGTTTATGTTCAAACGTGATTTGTACTGCTAATAGGCAACAACCCATTTCAAAGAAAGTGCTTGTTTACAATACTCGGTGATCCTTAGCTATTTAAAAAAATGTAGATAACTATGAGACTTGTCTGAAGATTTAATAAAAACAATTATAAAATCTCGCTCTTAAAATTAAATGCACAATATGTCTCATACAGGTAAACTTTGAACATGTTTTTAGTCACAATGTACGCCTTACAGATATGAATAAAATTTGAAATATTTTATAGGATATGACAATTAATACGATGCCTGATCCGAAAATTCTAGGATACGCCTGTTAACACCTTCGACACATCATCACTTACCATCAGGTGAGATTGTGGTCAAAGCCTACCGATATGGAATAAAAATACGTTTCTCTCGATAGAAAAAAATAATGAATAAGCTTTAAAAAATTCGCTTAGTTAAGTTTTGTGTCTACAATAAATCGTATCAATACAAATTTTATTTCTGATTATGTAGCAAGCATGTTATAAAGTACCTGAAGGATTTTTATATTGTTATGATTGCAATAACGCTTGCTATGCGGATTACATTACAAATATACGATAGGAAAAATTTAAGTCATGTGCGGCACCGTACATGACTTACGTTTAAGTGACTTATTTACTTAATTTTTTCCTATAGTATATTTGTAATTTTGTAATACCTGAAGGATTATTTCCGTTTTAATAATTGCCTGGTTCCGTTTCGCTCACTCGCGTGCGAAACGAGGTCTATCCGTGCTACTCCCTCAGTCAGACATATTTCAAAGACCAATTCGTCGAAGCTTACTTATCTTGAACGAAGCCGCAAGCTGTGACTATACAAATAAATCAAGCAAGTCAAGTCCCAAGTTTTCCACGTTACGACACGATAGGACCGATGTTTTGTAAACATACCCTAGAAATCATGTATAGTGCTTCGTTGAAGGGTACTTGGTACATACAGATCTTTCTAAGTATAGTAGGCTATGAACGTAACCATCCTGGTGACGTTTTAAAGTTACGTGATGGAATTTGGAATGGTTATGTCATAATGTGAATCGAGGCGCTGCCGTATTTTCTGCGGGTTCAATCGGGGGTTGTCGGTATGCAAACATTACCGCTATGCCGACTTTGCCAAACAATAATATATCAGTTGCCGTTATGCAAACCTACGAATAAAATATTCGTAGGTGCAAACTTTTTTATTTTGGCCTTTAGTATCTTTATGCCGAAATTCACTTGATGCAGACTTTGACTATTTTGATTCCAATTTCGAGGTAAAAAACATCTTGTCGGTTAATTTATAATATATAAACTCACTACACAATTAACTCCGATCATCATCTATATTATAGATCTCAATCAACACGTTATAGATTCTATAACGTATTGATTGAGACCATTCCAATAAGCCCAAACGCGAAACCTCTGCTGTATGATGTTGAGAAGTTAGGTATACCGTATCTTCAAGTTGAGCTTACAATATTTTTGCAATTTCATTGGTTACCAAATTTTGGACCGATTCGACCTGTGGAAGTCATCAAAAGTCATAACATCCATAGTTGAAGCGCTCGCAGCTAATTTTGTTTATCTGTCAAAGTTAAGCAACGTCCGCCGTGGTCATGAGTTCGATGGGTGACCGCTAGTGACTTTACTACTGCGCGCTTCCGTGCTTCGGAGGGCACGTTAAGCTGTCGCGTCGGTCCCGGGTGTTGTCTTACGCTGGCAGTCCTTATAGCATGGTGGTAGGGCATTCTGCGAATGCCCGCCTCTCTCTCTGGCTAGCCACCACCCTCAAGTAGAAAATCTGTCGCCTAACACCTAACGGGGTGTTCCAGCAGCCGTCCTTGAGAGCCAGTAATTCTAGGTTAGCCTGAACAACACCTTCGACCACATCATCACTTACCATCAGGTGAGATAGTAGGCAACGGCTTACTTATCAGAAATAAAAAGAAACATCCACAGTTGAACAAATGCCTCCGCCATTATAAGGCGGTTGCCATAATTGCCACGCTTGGCAGGCATCTTGGGTATCGCAGGCTAAGATTTAGTACATCAGAAGGCACTGCTGCCCACCTCCTGGTATTTTCCTCTTCGTTGCCTTTTACGACTCCCACAGGAAGATATGTGGGGGTGCAATTCTAGTCCGACACCCCACGGGGACCCCCTATGTGGAAGGGAGGGACTCACATCAACTATAAAAGTGCTGATGGTCTTCAAACAGCTGAATAGATTTGCTTAAATCATAGGTTCTTACCTATGATTAAATCATAGGTTCTTACCTATGATTAAATCATAGGTTCTTACCTATGATCAAAATCATAGGTTCTTTACCTATGATTAAATAAAAAAAAACTAAATCCAAATCGTTTCGTCTCCTTGGTACAGATGTACGATGCCACAGACAATATATGTATAAGTTACACTTATAACACTCCTAATTGCTTCAGGGGTTAAAAATTCAGCACTTCTCACTTGAACTGTTTTTGGGTTAAAACTGGTACTTACTTATGCCCTATTTTATATACGAGTATGCACCCTGATGAAGCTATGCTCTACTTACATGATTTGTTCTTAACAATTTCTTCTCTGGACAACAGCAACAGTTTATTGACGACATTAAGAAATTTTAAGAGTGCGGTCATCATCCGGACTATGGACTTAATCTGATTTAATTTGTGATTTCGCATCGCACGCGATAATGCTTGTAAAATCATATTTAGTTTTATATTGATGGTTTGGAAACTGTTCCAAACCATTTTAGTTAACTGGTGATTTGGAAACTGATCCAAAATATCGCTAAGCTGTTGCTGGTTGCGACAAGATTTAATCGAATACTTGATGCAGACTGTTCGCATTCTCTTTTGAAAAAAGTTAACCACGTCTTTTGCTCCCAAACCCTAAAATGCGAAGAAGAACCTGCGAGCCGTGGCTAGCAAATTAGTGAAGAAGGTTGGATGATTAAATTATCGAAATCGGCTCCAAGATTTCTTCGAACTGTTTTGCTATTCGTCCATGTTTTGGATTAATAAAGTTGTTACAAGGAACTGGTCCTGTATTTGCTTAGTTCTAGGGTAGAGTCCCGGAAAAAGTAGGTTCTCTATTTATATATAGCTGATAGACTAGCCGTTGACTCTTATCTCACCTGCCACCAAGTGAGGATATGGTCGAAGATGTTGTTCAGGCTAACCTAATATTAACGTGCCCTCCGAAGCACGTGCACGCTTAGCAGTAATGCCACTACCGGTCACACATCAAATCATGACCGCAACGGACGTTCCGTAACATAGTGGATCAGTTAAGAACTACTTAGCTTCACATAAATTAAACCAAGTACCAAACATTTCCTGCCTGTCCAATATACTGAAGACCTAAGCACTTAGATATATCTACAAAGAAAATGTAATTATCTGACTGGAACAACATGAGAAAACCTGAACTATTTCGAACTACACCTGATGTTTATGGAAAAAAGTATAGTCTCGAATATACATGTTGAGCCGACCTCAACTGGCGTGGGAAAAGGATAACAAGAAGAAGAAAAAGCAATTTAGAAAATAGAGCTTCAGTCAGGCATAACACTGTTATTCTAGACTCTACGTTGATTAGAAATTATCGGGAAATATAAGACTTCACGATAGGATTCAATTTGTTTGGCTTAAGGGCAAAGTACCGACGACACAGTAGGTAAGGTAAGGTACATATAGTAAAAGCTTCACTATGCAGTAGTGTTTGTTAGACTTCTGATTAGTTTATAGCAAAATTGTTTATTACTGTTAGTGATTTAAAGTTATTTTAATTAAGATTATATTAGCTTATTTTGTTCTTTGTTGGTAAGGGACATTGACATAACATGTAGAGCCTGCAGTTTCACAAATTTAACAACAAAAAAAATCAAGTAATCAAAATTTTAGTTATTATTCCATTTACGAGCTCGAGACCCGTGACATACCTATTACCTACTCCGACAGACAGACAGCGAAATCTCAATAGGGCTCTGTCTATCTTGTGCTTTGGGTAGATACGGAATCCAAAGGAAACAGAGTCGGGTGCAATACCCACGGGGAACAAACGATACCCGATTATAAAGTCTAAAATAACAACAAATATCGACTGTCCCTACGTAGACTATCAAAACTCAAAAAAGGGTATTTTTTATTACCGTCGCAACTTGTTTCTATCACATTATATTACAATGTAGATAATTTATTTCAAATATTATTAATATATTAAGTTTTAGCAAGTCGTAAAGTATGGAATGTGACGTCGCTGGTCCTCGTAAACTCACGAAACTTCGATATTCGACAGTCGATATTTGAAACCGTCGTCTAATGAGGATCCCAACTCAATGAAAAAGATAAAGCCCAGGTACAACTTACCATGAATTGTTACTAAGATTCGCAAGATATAAAGGACCTATTGTGAATAGGATGTTTCAGAAATCCAAAAATACGTAGGTATCGACTTATCCCGTGAGTGACGCACGGACTGCATGATTAGATGCAGGCAGTTTAGATCATTGCAATTTCAACTCGTCGATGCCTATAACGTTGTTGTTGAATAATTTGCGTCTACTTGTAAATCCCCCGTTGTGCGGGCATTGACACGAATGAGAAATGATACAGATTATCATCCTACGTACCTACGTATTAAATCTGGGTACACCTACCTACCCAGGTTTCATTTTCTTCTGGGAGATGTCCCTGTCCTATCCTTTAAAAATCTAAATGTACGCGATGTAATAATAATAGAAGTAGTATAATTGAGTAAGCTCGTCCGTGGTTCGGGGCTGAATGTGGAGGTGCTGAAGTACTAAAATTCAACAAGCTCGCAATCACAAGGCTACGTAATTACGTATAGAAGAGAGCATTTAACTAGGCTGTCAAGTACTGCAACAAGATAGGTACTTTGGAAATCTAGATATGACCACATAACACAAACTGGCTACGTACCCAAGGGGCAGCAAAGTGTTTTGGTTCCTGGCAAAGTCGGTATAATCCAACTTCTACTGCCTCTCAGTACCTCTGCTGAAATCGGATGGGCCACTGGCGCACACCGCTGCAGAGAAAGAAAATATTTCCATTTGCTGGATGCTAGTAGCAGGGCTCCTCTGGGTCTGGTTACCTTTTTTGGATTTGAGGCGTTTATGTCAGCTGTTCGCATCCATCAAAATGAGGTTTTAAAGAAGATATGTAATCTAGACGTGAATAGATCCAGTGGATTCATCAGTGTTCGATCATTGCCAGTACAGTGCGAAAAGCCCGGAAACATGCTTGTTCAAAATGGTAATAATTAGCAAAAAAATTCAAAACTTCTTTCCAGCAAGTGTATGGAACGTGTATTGCACAAGAGGCTCCTGGCGTACCTTGAAGCTTATTACCTCCAAGTGATCGGCAATGCAGATTGATCTCCCGGGAATATTCTTACGTACGCCACACCACACATTTGGGGCGAGGCTATCAAAAGATAGAGGGATGTTCCAGCCATTTCCTTCTATCTTCAAAGCCTTCGGCATCGTCTGGCGCAACATTCATATAAGCAAGCTTCCTGTCTAGGCTTGCCCACTAGTTTTTGTGCTTAGGTTTCGGACTTCCTGAAAGAACGGTAAATTCGAGTAGTCGTTAAAGGCGGCACATCTTATCACTTGGCCATTAATACCGGTGTCCTTTGTTTTTTGTCCTGTCGGACAAGTCATTGGACGGATGTGAAGTAGCGCTTTGCTCTATAAACATACCAGCGATTCTCTGACCTGAGAGCTTGAGAGTGACTTTGTTCTTCAAATGGACCACGTTCGAAATATATAATAATGCTCCTGATAATCCTCGCAGTCTCATACAAATTGTATAAGTAGGGAACGGATTAATGCTATTAAATTTGTCGGGCCTATTAGTGGACTTCATGGAAATGCAGTGTAGGTACTCAGTAGATTATAGACCACAGCGCAGCGAGCTCGCGGTCTAAATCCCACTGCTGATTTGGAATATACTAGTCAGTCTGATATTATTAAGGCGCATGGATGTGGAAATAACTAGCCGTGGTGAAGTTGGGGACGTAGAACGGTATGTACCTAGGTGCGATGCCTGCCCGAGGGGTATATTATGAATTCTGATTGATGATCATTTAAACATCATTTTACACTTACCCCAACCTCTTAAAATATATAGGTATGTATATAACTACATACGCGTTTTCTTAGAAGAATAACGCTCCCGAATTCGAGTAGGCCCAAGCGAAGCCAGCATTTCAAGTTGGTTTGAAAGGGCTAAAAGGTTCTCGTCGCGTCACCGTCTCATTGCAAAGCGCGCGCAATATTACTCGTATTTAAAAAGTCTTAGGTACTGCTCATACTTTAAGGGTGTCACAATGCATCAAACACAATAATGATACGATTTTCCCTTGTAAGCACATATTACATTCGTCAGTACTATTTGGCAACTTACCTATAATTTTGAGTAATACATTGGTCAGACAAAAAAGTAACTAATTTGTAAATAAAACAGACGCCATGGTATATTAAACATGTGTGGCGTCATTACAATATATCTTTTTAAGGTTCCGTACAAGAGAGCGGAACCCTATTACTAAGCCTCGGCTGTCCGTCTGTCCGTCCGATAAAGGAATATCTTTGGATTTGTAATAGTATTTGTAATAATAGCCGGTTGAAATCTTCACAGAATATGCGTGGGTATGGCGGATAACCTGGAAATAAAAATAATAGCAAAAAGTTAAACATCGATGACAACGGGGTCGCTTACATCGATGTAAATTTTTTTATTACAATTTTTTTATTTACTTCGATGGTTCCTAAACAAAAAATGTTTTTTTTAAATTTATTTTTGTACTGTCTACAAACGATAAAACATACAAGCATCAAACTTAGCCAAATTATTTTTCATTATCTACCGTGTAACAACAAATAATAAAAACTGGTCAAGTGCGGGGATTCCCGCTAAGGATCTCTAACTGTATATAAATAGACGATGTTTTTGTACCAATCTATATTGATACGGAACCCTCAGTGTGCGAGTCCAACTCGCACTTGGCCGATTTTATTTAATCAATAACCTATGGTTATTCTAACATTACATTAGTCAACATGATAGTAAATAGATTATAACCTATAACAGATGCATTTCGTCACAATTGACGAATTACACTGCGCCTGCCACCCTGAGACATACAGTATAATATATGCCTGTAATTTTACTGGCTCTCAAGGACTGCTGCCGGAACACACTGTTAGGTGCTTGGCGACAAATTTTCTACTTGAGGGTGGTAGCTAGCCAGGCGAGCATTCGCAAATGCTCTTCCACAATGCGGAAATTCATTTCATTTATTCTTTGCCTATTGCGTAGTAACGTAAATAAATACAACAAGACATTCTGTGGCGCTACTATCAGATTATGTCATTGAATGTTACGTTGTTATTATTTTATTACGTTTAAGAAAGAAGTGCAAAATTAGTCCAAGAGCCAAGCTTATACATTATCTTACTTGTTTTATCATTTGACATAGATAATACCGCAAGAAGTACTGTGTGTGTCGCTCGTATATTTAAACATAAGTTGGATGTTTTTAAACAACATGTATTATAATTTTGGAGCAGCAATGGCTCCCGCCGCGTGCTTGACCTTCACTGAAGGGTGAAAGGACATTTTACGAATGCCCGCCTAGTAGCTACCACCGTCAATTAGAAAAGTCTATCGCCAAGCACCTAACGGTGTGACCCGTCAGCCGTCTTTGAGAGCCAGTAATTCTATTTTAAATCTGTTAACACGACCATACCGTCACTTACCATCAGTTGATATAGTGGTCAAAATCTAAACTGCCTTACAAAAACACAAATATACGATAGGAAAAATCCACCCCTTGACCCGGGGTATGCTCTAACCAATTGAGCTAACATGACATGTCATAACTCAAATCTTTCCTATCGTTCTTTAACCATCGTATTGGGATAATAAACTGTCTATTAAGAAAAAAGAGAGACTGAAAATATTACAATAATTTATGTAATATTTTATATAAGTAACTAAGTATAGCCTTAATGAGAAATTGCCAGAAACAAAGCGCCTATATGATGGCGCAAATTATAGTTAAATCAAACTCATTCCCATGACGATTTTATAAGAAAGTGGGAAGACTACTATTCAATAGGTATTTCAAGACGTTTGCTCGCTGCGTATCTAAAACGCAGTGTGCCCAAATATTGTTTCAAATAAATGTTTGAATGATATATTATGATTAAAACATTTATTAATGACTACTACTATTAGGCTTTCCGGTCGCGGCTCCGCCCGCGGGTGTATCGGTTATCGCGCAAAACCATTAACCTCTTTTGCGCAAATGGATAAAAACTATCCTATGTCCTTCCCCGTGTCTCAAACTATTTACATATCAAATTTCATCCGAATCGATCCAGTAGATCGGTTATCACGCAAAACCATTAACCTCTTATTGCGCAGTTGGATAAAAAATATGCTTTGTCCTTCCCCGTGTCTCAAACTATTTCCATACCAAATTTCATCCTAATCGATCCAGTAGTTTCAGAGCCTATTCAATGCAAACAAACAAACAATAATCAAATCTTTCCTCTTTATTATATTAGTTTAGATATATTATAATATGTGTGATGTATAAGATACGCCCGTGGACTCTCCCTTGTGGAAATTGGAGCCAGGCGCCGTTCCTTGTGTTAGTCCAGCCCGGCTAGCATGCGCACCACGAGTAAATTTCATCTACACTTTATCTCGTGTAAAATAGACATATCTCACTATGTCTACGAGTGCTAGCATGGCAGGGCAAAGAACTCGTCCTTGTTTACCTGTATTTTGGCTACCCGTGGCTACTTGTCGACCAACACTAACATGCGCGTCTCAGTTTAAATCGACTTTTGACACTTATCTGCGAGTATTTGCGTGAATTTTCTCTGCCTACTTTTAGAGGACGAGATAAATCTGTAGTCTATCTCGCGCGTCCCAGTATAATGGGGGCAAATTTACTTGTCCAGTCTACCGTCCAGTGTTAGCAGACCCGTTATATTTGTGTGTGTAATCAATACAATAACAAAATTTGAATTTGAACACAACTCACGAACTTTTGTGCGTAGCTTAAATTCAATATCTTTGAATAAAGCGGTAGGTAGTGTTTTCAACGATTTTTAATTATTATATACTATATGTTCTATCGTTCTTAATATACTATTATGTTGCTCATTACTAAAAAACAGTTAAATGTAAGTAAATCAGTAGGTATTAAAAAAAAAATAATGAAATTCGCCGCAGTCAATATTTAAAGTAATCTAAATTAATAACTACTTTTAGGGTTCCGTACCCCAATATGTTGCTATATAATATTAATAGGTACTTATATTGTTTAATGAAACGAAAAACAGATAAGCTCATAGGGATAAAACAGATAGGGAAAAAAAGTTTCTATCACAGCTACTGAACTAGTTTTTAGGGTCCCATTTATATGTTCTTTATATAACAATATATGTAAAAATAATATTTTATAGCAATATAACCATCGTCAAAAAAGATAAAAATAAAATACTTGATGCATAAAAGTCGGCAATTCAATGTATCATTCGTTTGAAAATTACATCAACGGGAACAGTTTTTAATCATAACCTTCATAGCCATCATACCTAACATAATTCCTAATGAAGTGTCGAGAACGGGAAAAATAAATTAATAGTTCATAAAAGTATGGTATTTTATTGGTTGACAGTCCATCACTGCTTATTTCCTAAAACTGTCCCAAATTCAACCAACAAACAGCGCAATGGAGAATAGTCTACAGATAATCTCATTGAACAGATCTTAGCGTGGTGCGGCCGCTGCTATCGTCCGCCACTTGTCTCTCGTGTCGTGCGTGACATATCTCTTATTTGCACATGCTAGCCAGGCTGGACCTTAGGACCATCATAAAGAACACTTGTTTAAATTTTCATGGTAATTTTCATTATTAGTAATATTAATTAAGAATAAAGTCTGAAAAACTAATAAGTAATTGAGCAGACATATTTTTCTACCCTCTTTCTTTGCTTTTGCTACACGCACTATTGGAACTTGATTGGGAGTCACGACAACAAAATATCAGATCATATCAAATAAAATTACGGACATTATCCTGTAAGTGAAAGTAAATCTCAAAGAAACTTAAGCATTCAAATTATAATATGTATAAACAGGTAGGAAGCAAAAATAAAAATGCTTGCATATAAATGTCGCTTGCTCTTCATCTGCATACATAAACACTATATACAAATAACTACCGCAGCATCATAATATAGTGATTGGACTTAGTACAGAGGAATACACAAGTTCTTATTGTTTGTTATATTCCTAAGGCTTGGTTTTTCAGTACTCGGGTAGTGTTATCCTCCTCCGTTATTCGCTATCCTCATTACTGAGGGTCGTGACCTCCTCCATCAAGTATTCGCTCCTTGATAGGTGAGCGCCATCTCGATCTGTTGGTTGCAATTTTTAGTGCTTCATGCACTCGAATTTCGAGTGTGGAGCGTATCTGGTCGGACCAACGCCTTGGACTGCGACCTCGAGATCTTTTTCCTTCTATTTTGCCAGTGACCATCAGCCTGTCCAGATTGTCATCATCTTTTCTGTGTTCATAATTAACAAAATACGCACAATCAAGGTTAATTTGATCCTGACAAAATTTGTTGTAATACCCGATATAAACAATAAATTTGCACAAACTACGTAAAGATTAGTAATTACTAAATTATTATTGTTTAACTACGTAATGAGCCCGATTTCCAAAACATGCAGAAAATATTTTACCACTTAAAATTATTTCATATTTTGACGGAGCTGTAAAGGTATATACTAACTATAAATATCAGTAGCATCGATCAAATCTAGCTCGACCAATATTCGGCCAAGTCCTTGCAGGAACGCACTTCGAGACACGGTTAGATTTCTGTTCTGCTGTTTTTGAGCTTCATTTACATTGATTTACATATTTATTCGTAGTAATAGGCATAAACAGATAAATCAGCTCCAAGTTCGAAATGTAGTACAATAATTGTTCTTTCCCACATTTAGATTTGTACCTAACTAGGACTAGGAGATAATTAGGATACAACATTTCATAACTAGGTAATGTTCCTTCTGAAGATTAATGTAGAGACCCAACGAATAGATTCGTTAATCCTGATATAAGTTTTTCACTTGCTTGTACCTAATCTATGCAGCTTCAGGGTCAAACCTAGAACTCGTAGCTAATCAGCGTAGTGCAAGGCAAACGTCGCGCGTCGTCGTTGTCGTCGCGTCGCTTGGTCGCGCGACTCGCGCTTGCTTCATTGGCAAAATATTATTTTTCTCGTTTTCTGTGCCTCAATAAGTACTGCTAATACAGCCCTGGTAGGTACATCAGGAAAATAAACAAGAAAATAAAATTCACGGTAAAAATCTATTGTAATATTTTTAACTTTATTTTCGACCTTTTGAAAACAAGTTTTCTAAAGATCCGAGGAAAAACAGAATCCTTACGACGACGCGACGCATTGATTCTGTCGTAAGGGTTCCTTTTTCCTCGGAAGATGTATTTTTTAGGTTTCTGTGATTGTTTTAAATTAAACTCGGAAACAACTTTCATGTTATTTGAATAGATAGTAGAACAATGTAAAATATACGCTATTTATTTTCCTTATTTATGTTTTTATGGCAGTCGCGGCTTCAGAATAAGACTCCTCTTAAGATCTCTAAGGGTCAACTAGAGGAAACGTTTCCAGTTTCCCACTGCTCTCAACACCCGTAACCAGGCCTGGTTCACTCCGCACTGTAGTTACAAAGCTACAGGTACATCCGTATATCCGTCCGGATGGGATTATTGTACGGTGCGTGCCGTGTCAGTAGAGAACAGAGCTATGCGCGGCTATTCGATAGAAAGAGAGACGGCTTGTGAACATAAATATTATGTATTCCGTGCTTCGCGGGCTGAAGTGCACTTTATTGCTTCGTAGCTAAAGTCGCTTATTTATGGAATGGCTTTGCGGAGTGATCCTTCTGGTACTTTTCAATCTGTGCCGTAACACCTAGACACGTTCAAGGTGTAAATAATAATAAATTATTTATTTGAACAAATACTCTACATTCGGTAGAGCTGCATATTAAGCGCATAATAGGTATTTGACCATACCATGAACCACGCTCTTAAAAAAGGTGGTGCTATCAACGTATATGTATTAAGTGAGCATTCTCAATTGACGTCAGATACGTGGCGGACCAAAAAACGGAAGACCAAACATCATAATATAATATCTTCTTGTGTTGTTAGGTACTGACCTCAGATTAATTGAGACAAAGGTGATATATGAAATATACCGTTTAACATCTTCATCTAGATTTAATTAATCATCAAACTTTGGTACAATTATACGTAGGTAGGTCATAAATTACATAAAATGAATATTTGGGGAAACATAATAAACTATTCAAACCAACTGCGCGTGTATCACAAATGTTCTGACTTTATATCTTATACATAAACATACAATCAGTTAAAACATCAGTCACTGACATAGACGCAATTATCATCTCATCATAAGCCGAAAGACGCTACGACGTATTAGAATTAGAATTAGAATTGTTTATTAGCCTTATAACATTAGTAGCTATACTAGGCAAGTCAATTTACAAAAAATACTTAATATTAACATAATAATAGAATAACATTTGGAAGCAATACACTATTAAATTTAAGATCAACAAGTAGTAGCTATACTCTTGTTAATCTTAATATGTAAAAACAACTCATAAAATTACATAAGCATATATAAATACAACATAAAATTGGTGGATTATACAAAGCTATGATGAAAATCAAAATTAATATTAAATAATAAGCATAAAATATTGCATTTTTTACGATTAATAATAATAATAATAACAAAAAATAATTATGATATAATGTATGTCAACCTTTGAAATTACAATAAAAAATAAATTATTTGGATAAAATTTTACGAATTATTATAAAGAGTGAATGTCAACAACTAATAATAAGTTAATTACTTGTATATGTAAACAATATAAATCAAGCTTAGAATTAAATTATTATTATTAATATCAGATAACCAACACGTTACACAGTTAATTGATCATGTCACCTATTTGCTATGAGAATGAAGATTCTTCAAGACGCATTTTCATAAAATCGTTTAACGAGTAAAATGGGTTAATTTCAAAGAATTGCTTCAGTTTTCTTTTAAAATGATTTGCTGATAAATCCCTCACGCTAAGTGGTAGTTTATTGAACATGCAAATCTTATTATAAACACCTTGCTTTTTTACTTTGACTAATCTAGTTTTAGGTTTAAATACATTTTCTTTGTTTCGCAGATTAACCGTATGTAATTCTTTATTTTTAGTCAAATCTGCGTCATAGATTTCTAGCAGACAGTTGTATATATATAAAGATATCACAGTCATGATTCTGTTATTTTTAAAGTACTGCCTGACTGATGTGCGTTTTCTTAGGCCAAACATTGTTCTTATTGCTCGTTTTTGGGATCTAAGCACCCTTTGTATGTCTGCCCCATTGCCCCAAATTGTAATTGCGTATCTTAAAATTGTGTGTATGTATGCGAAATATACTGATATAAGTGCTTTTCTATCCAGCAATGGTTTTAATTTCAGTAGCGCATAGTTGGCATTGGCTATTTTTCTGCACAGTTTTTCGATATGTGCTGTATGACTGACCGTGTAGTCTATCGTATATCCTAAAAATACATTTTCTTTAACATTATTTTTTACACTATTTAATCCTTTTCGCGTTTGATAATGCATTACCACACTCTTTTTATCATTCAATATTATACCATTGACATTGAACCATTCTTTGAGAGTCATCATTATGTTATTAATTTTTGCTTCTAATATATCTTTACATTTGTCACTTATGCCTATATGAGTATCGTCAGCAAATAAACTAACACATGTCCAATCCGGTAAAGCATTTACAATGTCATTTATATATATTAAAAATAGTACTGGTCCCAATATTGAACCTTGGGGTACTCCTATATCTACAGAGCTAATCGATGATTTTGCCTCATTAACAGATACAATTTGACGTCGGTTATTTAAATATGTACGCATCATATTTAATTCAGGTCCTTCGAAACCATAAAATTGTAGTTTATATATTAAAATGTCGTGTCTCAAACAGTCAAACGCTTTGGACAAGTCGCAGAAAATACTTGCGCATTTCTGCGAACTGTCCAATGATTCAAGGATGTAATAAATGACTTTTCTAATTGCCATTTCCGTCGATCGGCCTGAACGGAAACCAAACTGAGAAGTAGTGAAAAGTTTGTGGCGTTCAAAATAACTGAGGATCCTTTTTTTAATGAGTGACTCAAATATTTTTGATACAGAAGGTAGTATGCAAATCGGTCGATAATTACCAAGTTCAGTACTATCGCCCTTTTTGAACAAAGGTATGACTCTACCAAGTTTAAGACAGTCAGGAAATACTCCCTTTTCAAAACAGTAATTTATAGTGATATGTAGTAGTTCCACGATGTGCTTATTTGATAAAATTAATTGTTTCAATGTCTTAGAATTTATGTCGTAAATGTCAGGTGTTATCTTTTGTTTCATGCTTCTTACAGTCGTCAACAGTTCTCTTATATCTACCGGGTCATATTTTATTTTATTCTCATGTTTAGTTGCTATTTCTACATATGTTTTACATTTGTCGATGTCGATATTCGTATTATTACATGTCAGTTTATAAGCAATATTTCTAAAATAACAATTAAAACTATCTGCTATATCTGTGCAGTCTGTCAATTGATTACCTGTCTCTGATTTAATTATAGGAATGCTATGCCTATTCTTGTGTTTTTTATTGTACTTAATTTGTTCGTTAATTATTTTCCAAGTTTCTTTTATTCTACTTTTTGAAGCACTTATTCTATAACTATATCTTATCTTTTTAGCTGCAATAAAGACTCTCCTCAGAATCTTTTTATACTTTCTTATATGCATTACTCTTTGCTCATTAGGATAAAGCTCTTGTAACATCTCCATGTTAGCTAAATTGTTTTTAGATATTTCTATGCCGTCTGTTGTCCACTTTTTAATTACTTTACTCTTTACAATTCTTTTTATTGGAAAAGCTATGTCGTAATGAAATTTTATTGCATCTTGTAGAATATTCATACGTGTATTTGCATCATCACAAGAAATTATTTGATTTTTTAAATTTACATAATTATTGTTGAATAAATAATGAAAATATTGTTGATTGTTCGTTGAAAAATTCCTTTTAAAAAATGAAGGTTTCTCACGATTGTTCTTACTTGTAACAAGGTCAGTAATTGTAAGTTGAATAATTTTATGGTCAGATAATCTACGATCTAATACATAGCCTTTACAGTTGTCAAAGTTAACAATAAAATTATCGAGACAGGTAGCGCTCGCACCTTGTACTCTCGTTGGTTCATCTAGTATACATTTACAGCTAAAGTTATCAAGAATTTTTAGGAATCGCTTGACATACTTATTTGGTTTTAGGATATTTAAATTGAAATCTCCTGCTAGTACGACTCTTTTTCCTTCCCGTACCTATAGTCAGTTTGGTATCGCTGAAGAGACTGCAGTACGGCCCAGGTTTCGATTGAATCGAAGGCCTTTTCATAGTCCACAAAAATTAGACATAATGGCCGATAATACTTCTCGGTCTTCTGTATAATCTGGCGGAGCGTTTAAATATGTGGTCTATGGTGATAAAGCCTTTTCGGAACCCGGCTTGTTCGGGAAGCTGGATGTCATCAATCCTACGAGGAAGACTTATAATCATGTCTCAGAAATAAAATGGCCCTATAGTTCTTCAATAAGGTCTAGTAACCTTTTTTGAAGAACAGTACCACTACAGTTCTGCTCCACGCTTCTGGCGTTTCACCTTCAAGGATGACGAAATTAAATTACTTCTGGAGGACTGAGAGCACCGGTTTTCCACCCGCTCGCGTTGCGCTTATAAGCTGTTTTAGAGCCATTCTTATAGGCTGATGTCCGGTATGTCTTCGGTATAGTGTAGGGACAGTTTAGTTCTCTTGTCCTGAGCAGCACTGACAAAGGGTTCTCGTGTCGAGGTGTATAACTGTCCAGAAAACCTCTCTAGTTTTCTCAGTATCTCCAGTTTTGATGACATGATTCTGCCATCGTCGGTCTTCAGATTGGTCATTTTTGCTTTACCCTATAGAAGTTTTTATTTGGGAATATGCACTTTGGAGCCTTGGTTACCCTCGATTGCAACCTTTATACGATTTGTATTGAAGGCGCGCAAGTCGTGTCGCATTATCTTCGAAATTCTTCTATTGAGCTTACCGTAGTTCGATATATCAGCTGAAGATTGCAATCTCATCTCATTCCGGTCTTCCATTAGCTTGATGGTTTTCCTGAGAGTTTTTTCGGTTTATTTCAGCGGTCTTTAAGACCAGAGATCCTACCGATTGGACAGCTTTTACCAACCCGATGTTTATCTCTTCCACTGTTTTGCATTCAGCTAGGCACTGGAAGCGGTTATGTAGTTCAAGATGAAAGCTCTCGTTGGATAAGCTGCTTCATTGCTAGCCTATTTTCAGCTGTTCTTAAAGCGGCGACAGTGAGGCGTTAACTCCTTCGCTTCATCGGCTAGGTGATCGGCCACGTGATCTTTTCCACTCTGATTAATCTGGTTAGTACGTAGGTAATCGGTGTTCGGGACGTGTTAGTGTAAAATTATATTTTCCGGTCCGATTCTTACTTTGCCGCCGTGAGATGTTGTGCGAAATGGACGAGGAATAATTTGTAAAGCAATGTTAATTTGATTTTTAGTAGTACTTTGAACTTGTACTTACACACTAAATATTATAAATAATTACTATATTTATAATATTTAGTGCACACACTGAGAAAAATCTAAAGTCAAAAGCGCCCTAATGACGGCCAATTTATATGGTATAAGGCAAAAAACCGACCAAACGTAAATACGTACAAAAACGCCTTCCAACTAGAAGGCGTTAAACGAGGTCAGTGAAGGCGAATGTTTCTTTTCGTCTTCATTTAAGGTGTATTTTGTGGTCTTTCTTAAATATTGACTTTTCGATGAGGCTGATTAAGTTGTACGTTATAGTGATAATCACCGTATATAAACCGCCGTAAAAGTAAGGTAAATTTTATGGTCAATACTGCAATTATTATCGTATAACAAGTTCAATTCTGAAAATACTTTACGGAAGGCGTTTTTGTTTATTATAAAACATGGTACATTTTTATTGATTGGTGAAAATCATCTTAAGACTTGTGAATTCACCTTGCGTAGTTACAATTCAACGATAAAAGGTCAAATTTGATTTAAGCTCTAAAGTCGTTTTACTCAGTGCACTTATTTAATTACATTTATAATGTAAAATTAGCGTGCCCAACATTAATATAAATCGAGACACACTAAGCGAAAAAATTCGCAATACACAAAGTCACAGAGTTGAGAGTACACTGACGCCGAGGCAACTGGATTCGGATTGCAACTGAACCATATTTTGTTTTTATTTTATTATGCTAGGAAAACTAACAGCTAGTTACAATAATGTTTATGAAATATAAAAACAGAAAGCCAATTATAAGTTTTCACAGATATAATATATGCGGCGATAGATAGCTTTAATACGTATCGGGCTCTCTTGCTTACCGGCTTAGGCATTGGTGACGCCCCTATATACCGGCCGGTAGCTTACATACAGGTCTTGCTTACCGGCCATAATCAAGCGTCCAGGTACCTTCTTTCTTGACAAGAATCGGCATTGACCGAAAGGTATAAGTTGCCACTTATGGCCGTAATAACTATATACTATAAGGAAGGACTTCTTGGTAACAAATGGTTTCAACACTACAGATGATAACACTAAAGCGTGCTACGTAAACGTCTACTAAGAATCAAATTTTCTAATATAAATAACGTCTTTTGGTAGGTACATCACTACGCTGCGACTTCTTTTCATATACTGTATCAGCCTGATCGTCCACTGCTGAACACAGCCTCCCCGATTAAGGGGGTATTTGCCATAATCCCCATGTTTGGCAGGTGGTTTGGGGATCGCAGTGTGAGATGGCAGTCCTTTAGAAGGCGCTTCTGCCCACCTTCCAGTAATTTATCCTTAGTCGCCTCTTACAACATCCACGAGATGATATGGGGAGGTGCAATTCTAACCCGGCACCCCACGGGGTGACATAGTTGATTAATATTTTTATTTCTCTTTTCAGTTTTAGAAGTAAGGACTTCATCACATTGCCAAGATGCTGGGTGGTTCTGTGCTCTGGTTTCGGCACGGACTGCGTCTCCACGACAACCCCGCTCTGCTTTCAGCTTTGGAAGACAGTAGCACGCCTCTCTTTCCGCTCTTTATTTTCGATGGGGAGACTGCGGGTAAGTTTTGTTTAAAGGAGTATCACATAGCCAGGGTGCTGGGTTGTCAAGTGCTCGGGTTCCGGCACGGGCTAAGTCTTCACAACAGCTCTTTGCTCTCTTCCGAAGGAGTACCTAGGTACTAAAGTGAAAAGATTATGCCAAAACTATACCCCGAGGGGTGCCGGGCTAAAGATGTAATTTACTATTTCTGAAAAACTGAACTTCGACTTATTCGTAGTAACTCATAAATAATGGTTTTGTGAAGTCAGGCTATTAAGGCACAATGGATTCATAAGGGTTTGAATAAGGATGATACCAACATCAACAAATCATTAATATGACGGAGGAATATTACATATTGGTTTATATATATACTAGCTTTCCGTCCGCGGCTCCGCCCGCGCGAATATCGGTTATCGCGCTAATCCATTCAGTACTCCCTTTTTGCCCAGTTGCATAAAAACTATCCTAGTCCTTCTCCGGGTCTCAAACTATTTCCGTAACAAATTTCATTGAAATCGGTCCAGTAGTTTTTAAGTTTATTCGTTGCATACAAAAATACAAATTTTGTCCTCTAGAAAATGCTATAATTTCTCACCAGGTACTAAGATAGTTGGCTACAACCGTATGCGCTACCTCCTTGAAGCTCTTGAGGACCTAGATAACCAGTTCAAGAAGTATGGTGGCCGGCTCATCATGATCAAGGGGAAACCGGACGTCGTCATTAGAAGACTCTGGGAGGAGTTCGGTAAGTTGAAACACGTTTGACCCCTTCTAGTCTATTTCGTCAGATAGATAATATAAGATTAAAATATAAAAAAAAATAAAAATGTAGGTTATTGTAGGCATTGGCATATGTCTATGAAAGGGTCTCGTTAGACACAAGGCTGAATATGTAGGTGACTTTTGGCTAGGACAAAGAATCCTCCGAAACTAAAATCCCCAATCTAAAGTGTTACTGCTCCGTTGGAAGTTTGGCTGCCAGGGGTATCTGTGCTGTTGGCTACAGGACGCAGCCCGTGACCGCCATTGATCATTCCGCCTTAATCCCATACAAGGATTTTGTGAGGGTGGGCCATCTTTCAGTACTACTCGTGGGACTCCTGTACTACGGGAAGAACTTCTGAATGACTAGATAACTTAGTAAATTATTTGAGGATCGTAAACTTTATTAAGGCGTGACAGCATCAACACCGTGAAGTATGTAGATAATAGGTGAAGCTGTAGCTGAAGTCATCAGGAACTAATCAGGGTTAGAATGGTGGTCCTTTAATGGTCGCTCAGGCACATAATCGGTGAAGAAGCAGGCCAGGTAGTAAGAACCTGGAATTTGAGAAGAGGAGATAGTTTAAGGAATGGCAATAATCAGGGTACATATGTAGTGGAAGAGAAATTCGATGTCTATACACATATTTCTATAAACATTAAATATTGCCAAAGTATATAGAGCAAAGGAAGTGATAGGGATAATTCATTTTGTTATTAAAAATAAATCCGTCACATTAGGTCACTAATAAAAAGAAAATCAAGAATTTTTCAGTATATTGAATGTGGGTCGACGTTAGATAAGCCTTTTTTTTTTTTTTTTTTTAACGTGTGAAAAATGCCTTTACGCATTCCCGTCCACCCCGGGGAAGGTGGCCGGGATATGTCGGGCTCGACACCAACTACTCCCACAGCCCGCAAAAGGGGGTCAGACGACCCCGCTTCCGACGCCCAAGGTCCCCCTGCGACGGGTCAGATGAGTAGCCCCGTCGCCTGCTACTTCGGCCGCAGAGGATAGGGAGAGCGGCGCCTCGCTATACCAACACTCCTCCTCCCCTGCGGCCCCTCCGCGTCCGCCATCCAACGGTGGCGGCCCCGCCGTGGCCACGGAAGGTAGGGAGAGCGGCGCACCGTGATACCGGCACTCCTCTCCCGCCGTGGCCCCTCACCGTCAGCTGTGGTGTCGCCCATACAGCACCACAGCCCGCCTCAGATGCGGTGCTGCCCATACAGCACCGCAGCCTACCCGTTGCCGCTCCAGTCTGGACTTAGAGGCAAAGCCCAGTGGAGCGGCCCCTCTGGGGCCGGCCGACTGCCCAAGCCAGCACGGCCCCTGGTTCCTCTTCGCTTCACCGTGGGTGACGAAGCCACGGCTACTAAGCCCCACCGCCACGACAAGGCGGGAACCCTTCGGGGGGACGTTAGATAAGCCTAGGTCATGGCTAGGTTATGAATAACTATTTGCGCTCGCATTTCAATTCGAGCCATATATAAAATGGGTCCTAGGGAATCTGTGAGGGATATTTTTAAAGAAATTGATATTTTAACTTTACCAAGTCTGTATATATTTGAAAACATTATGTGTGTTCGTAAAAATTTGAGTAAATTTAAATTAAACAGTGACAATCACGATTACAATACTAGGAATAAAGATAAAATAGCGGTGCCAGGTTTTAGATTAGCAAAGACAAATAAAAGGTCCTTCTTAGGTAATTGTGTGCGGTTTTATAATAAAGTTCCTAAACATATTACAACGCTCACAGAAGGGAAATTCAAGTTGCATGTGAAAAACATATTGATTAAAAAATCCTACTACACAGTTTCTGATTACATAAACGACAAAAATGCCTGGACAATTCCGCCTCCGCCAAGCTATTGCCTGTCACCTACCTAATTTAAACAAATATTGTAATAACTCTATTATATAGTATGTATGTAACACATTGTTAAAAGATGTTTAAAAGAATGGCCCCGAGTTTCTTGCCCGTTCTTCTCGCAGTGGCTCTATACAATTTATTTGCTGAACGTGGCAGTACAATGTAGAATATTTCAATACTAAAATTTGTAATTGACCTTCATAAGAGCGTCGTAGACGCCTAAATTGAATAAATGATTTTGACTTTGATTATTACCTGCGTGGTGATGGAAGTTGAAAAGTATCCCATGTGCAATCCCAAGACCTAGGGTATCTGCATAATAAAATTCATCCAAATCCGTTCAGCCATTTGATCGAGAAACAGAGACAAATACTAAACTTAGGAAATAGTCAAGATATTAACAGGTTTTAGAATTTAAATAAAATGTGTTAAAAATAAAATTTTCAATATCAATTCAGGGAAAGAGAAGTGTGAGAAAGGTAGAAGAAGAATATTTTGACTTAAAAACTTTCACCAGTGGCGCCAAATAAGAGCATCCGATCTTTGCTTCGAGATGCAGTGTAAAAGGTGCAAGTTAAGACATAATGATCACCAACCTTCGTTAGAAGTTTGCACAGTAAAAAGAAGAAGCTGAAGGGTTATTTCTTTTCTTGCAGGTATTCGCAAGTTATGCTTCGAGCAGGATTGCGAGCCTGTTTGGCAAGCACGCGACTCCGCTGTGAAGGCCGCCTGTCGGGACATAGGGGTCTCGTTGCGGGAACACGTGTCTCACACTCTCTGGGAGCCGGCCACTGTCATCCGCGCCAACGGAGGCATCCCACCGCTCACCTACCAGATGTTCCTGGTGAGTACCTACACCAGAAAAATTCTACTGATTTTTTCTGAAATTTCATCCCAGAAATTTCATTGAAATTTCTCGATTGTGCGCTCGTAGAGTCAAGACCTCCTGAGGATGCTTCGTGTAGAAGCGGAACACGTCGAAAATTCTTCTGTTTTGACTGCGTGGCGTTTGTGACGTCACCTCGGCTTAACAGGAAAATTAGGCGGAATTGACACTAGATATATTTTTATATCATTTAAGTGTTTTATTAAAATATTTTTAAAATATTTGTTATCATTAAATATGGAATTCCGCAAAGTAACGCCTGAATCTATTGATTACCTACACTTGTTCCAATGGAGACAGGAGTGGCTGGTAGGCTATCCTTCATTCAACTTGGTCTGGCATGACAATCATATACTGTTCAAAATCTTTTACTACGTACCAAAAAGATTGGCAGTTTCTAACTCTGTCGTGTTAAATTGTTGAACTCACTGCCGACGTAGGTGTTTCCTCGCAGACCCTGGGTATTTCAAGCGGGGCGTGAAAATACATCTCTCTGGTCATCTAAGGATGGCGATTAGCGAAGCTTAAGGCTGCATTAATGGTCTTCTCTTGATTCCAACTTCATTTTCCATCGGTTGTTTTCCGTTGCATCTCTTTTAGAGGTTCCAGGCCTCTTCCGTTTGGTGGCTCAAATGGATGTAAGGTTGTACTGTCAATACTTGGACGCCAGAGCGGTCGTCCGTTGTCTAGCAGCAAGACGACTGGAGGCCGTCGCCACTAGCAATCCAAAAAAGAGCAGGTCAGGTAGCGCATGCAAGTCAAGATGACGAAATGGTCATCGGGCCATTCTGCTACGGAAGACCTATCGAGGTCTAAGGTACTTTATCCCTTGGTCCCCAAACAAAATGTATACCTACCAACATCGAAAGCTACCATTCTACATTTAAAATTACTTACTTGTCAAATATGGGGATCCCTTTTACTGTCACTGAGACAACAGCATCCGTGGGCCAAACCTAACGAGTTTGTTCATCCATTACAGCACACGGTGACGACGATCGGCGCGCCCCCGCGGCCGGTAGCGGATCCCGAACTGCGCGGGGTTAAATTCGGGAGCTTGCCCGATTGCTTCTACCAAGAGTTCACCGTCTTTGATAAGGTACTTCAGCTCCTTTATATGATATGTGTACAGTTTTATATGTTTTATTACTTAGCTGATCATCTTATAACTACAAAATTACAAATATACGGTAGGAAAATTTAAGTCATGTGCGGGACTTAAATTTTCCTACCGTATATTTGTAATTTTGTAATGTAATCCGCATAGCAGGCGTTATTGCAATCATAACAATATAAAAAAAATCTTATAACTAGTTTTTTATTACAAAATTACAAATTTACGAGTGAAAAAATTATAGTCATGTGCGGGATTCAAACCGGCGGCCATCCACCCCTTTAGCCGGGTTATGCTCTAACCAATTGAGCTAACATGACACAATGACTCATAACTCTGATTTTTGCTCTCGTTCTTCAACCAATGATTTTGAAGCAATGATGGCCGGGCGGTAATAGCTATAGACTGCCGCGCCGCAGTAACCTGGTTCGATCCCCACCGCCGGCTTGAGCTTCACCGCATGGTGGAAGGTTTTTGCTTTTTGCGATTGCCCGCCTGACTAGCTACCACCCTCAAGTAGAAAGTCTGTCGCCAAGCACCTAACGGTGTGTTCCGGCAGTAGACTTAAGAGCCAGTGAAATTACAGGCATATGAGACTTAACAACTATGTCTCAAGGTGACGGGCGCAGTACAATTCGTGACTTGTGACGAAATGCATCTGTTATAGGCAGAGGTTAGTCCGCTTAACATCAGGTGGGCCTCGAGCTTGTTCCATCACAATAACATAAAAAAAAGACCATCGTATTGTTCAACTTGCATTGTACTACAAACAAGACCAATTTTGCAATTGGTTTTACACTTGTAAATAATGACGCAACCTTATAATTTTAATATTGTTATGTTTGCAATAACGCCTGCTTGGCGAATTATTACATTACAAATTAACAAGAGGAAAAATTAAGTCCTGTGTGAGTTTCGAACCCGCGTCCATCCACCTTTTTAGCCGGGGTATGCTATAACCAATTGAGCTAACATGACACAATTTGTTATAATTAATAATAATAGATTTTTTATTGCCTACTAGCGACCCGCCCCTGTTTCGCATGGGTGCAATGCAGACACTATATAATCTGTACTAACGTTGAAAATATTCATTTAAATTACATGCTGTAAATGGCCATATTGATCTATATTAAATGCACAATGTACTTAATTGGATAAGGATGAATGCTGTGTTGCATAAAATCGCTTCGTAAATAAGCAATTATTTCTCGTAAAAAGTAAAGGATAAAAAATGGTTTTCTGGGTTATCTCTAAGAGATGGACATATACCATCGCAGACTTTTTTGTAGACCTCTTTAAGGTGTACAATACCGTAGTATATTATTTTGGTACATCTCATAGGGATCAGCCAGCGTTTATAATGTAAGCGCAAAACATGTGTTAATTAACAACATCACATTAGAAACCTCAAAATTATCCTTGTTTCTCTACCATATTATGCATGTATTACACATATATATATTCTTAAACCAAACGAAACCGCCACTAAAGAACTAATAAATTTGACAAAAAATTATAATATTTTTTTTCATAACACTGAACCAACTAGGCATAGTAACTGTATAGAAAGAACCACATACTTAGTAACACTGAAAATGCGATAAGCAAGATTCTTCAACTAGGCCTCTCCGATCACAACACAGCACAAATGTTATATATTCCGGTTCAGCCCAGATGCCGACCACCTTCTGTCTATTACGTTTCGAACAAAGACTATAATGAAGAGAACTTACGTAAATTCTACAATTACCTGGTTAAATTATCGTTTAGAGAAGTCTACAATGAAACCGATGTAAATTCAGCGTTTGAAAGGTTCCATGAAATGTTTGTTTTATTTTACAAGCTATGTTTTCCTACCGTGTTGTAGAAGGTTACGAATTTGTATAATAGGCCTAAATGGATAACAACTGGTAACAAAAAATGTTGTAGACGGAAGAGAACCCTACGCTTTAAATACTATAGAGAAAAACGCGAAAAAGTAAAATGCAATATCATTCATACTCTAGAGTTCTTCGAAAATGCTTACATAGCGCACATAAAATATATAACGATAAATACTTACTAAATTCAAAAAATAAATGCCGTGCATCGTGGAAACTCATAAAAAGTGAAAATAATACTATAACTGACAAAAAATACATATCCATAATTAAAACAAATGATAAAACAATATCTAATCCAAATGACATTGCAAATGAATTTAATATCTATTTAATAAACTTGACTAATACCAATGAATTAAATAATCTTAAAAACACTAATCGGAAGCTTGTGCAACAAAGTATGTTCTTGACTCCTTGTACGCAAACTGAATTAGTCAATATTCTTATGTACATTATAAATATATATTATATATATATAATATGAAAATATTTTTATAACCATTTACGCATGCTTAGCCAGAATACGAAAATAAATGTAATATGGTTATGTTTGCAATAACTCCTGCTATGCAGATTACATTACAAATTTACAAATATACGATAGAAAAAATTTAAGTCAGGTGTGGGATTCGAACCCGCGAAAACGAAAAAGATCGATAGTAAAGATTTGAGTTATGACGTCATGTCATGCATGCTAGCTCAATTAGTTAGAGCATACCCCGGCTAAAGGGGTGGATGGACGCAGGTTCGAATCCCGCACATGACTTAAATTTTTCCTATCGTATATTTGTAATTTTGTAATGTGAAAATAAAGTTTGTTGGAAAAAATATATTGATTAGGAGCGGGATCAGAAGCTACAATTACAGGTACCTGTAGTTGCGCGCTCGAATCTTGCCAGTAGCCAATTATATTTCCATCTAGCAGGATAAAAACAATATTATATTAAAATCGGTGACTCAACTGTATGACCGGTAATATCAATATAATTTTAAAAACACTCAGCGAATTTAGGTTAGCATATAATTAACAAACAAGTAACTAGGCAATTTTATGTAAATTTTCTAATAAAATATATAAACAATATAGTTATATTATATAGCATGCAATATAGTAGATTATACCTACGAAATTTTAATTAAAGATACCAATAGCTTGAACAACAATAAAACGAGTTTGCTAAAAGTAATTAGACTAAAAAGAAATCAACAACATTAAAATATGCAAAACTTAACAAAATATGAACTATATTAACTTTTCAAAAAATTATAAAATCTGATATCAGCCTTTTGCAGTTGATCTGTAATATGGTTAATTCGTTTATTTCTCCAAATTATTTATGAAACTACGCTACAGTAATTATTGCCTTTTTATAGCTGATAGGCTAGCCTTTGACCACTATCTCATCTGATGGTAAGTGATGATGTGGTCGAAAGTGTTGTTCAGACTAACCTAGAATTACTGGCTCTCAAGGACAACTTCCGGAACACACCGTTAGGTGCTTGGCAACAGATTTTCTACTTGATTGTAATGGTAGTGTGATGGTAGCTAGCCAGGCGGACATTCGCAAAATCTCCTATCACCATGTTGTATGACTGCTATTTGCCATCGTAAGACAACAACCGGGACCGACGGCTTTACGTGCCCTCCGAAGCACGGAATGTCGCTAGCGGTCACCCATCCAACTCCTGACCGCGGCAGACGTTGCTTAACGTAGCTGGTTGATTAAGAACGGCTAAGCAAACTTCGCTACGAGCACCATGTTTTAGAATGATTGCTAGGCAATATTTTTAAGTTGGCATCTTCTTCTAAATGATTTAATGAAGCTGGTATTTATTGGGGTGCATTTTGACAATGTTATTATTTAATTTAAAATGCCAGACTTCCACAACATGTTCGGAAATGTTCCTTATGAGTACACCATATGTATACAAAACTTTTGTCTAAGAAGCCATTGTCACCATGTAGTCGTTAAGGTCTTGTACTTCTGCAGTTTCTCGTGAGTCCTTCATGATATAACACCAGCCTTCCCTGATGCAACCTTTTTCAAGGTACCAGTCTTTTGCGCTTCAATTTAGTATTGTTGACAAGCACTTCGTATACACTAGTAGCTTGTTAAGCGTAACAATTACAGCACAATTCTAAAAAGCCGATGAGCACCTTCGTCTTATTTTATTTTTATAAGGACAACGAAACAGTTTCACAATATGTTCTTAGGTAAAAGTATTATTATTTATAATAATAATTTTAAGACCAACATCGATCGTTTGTTCAGTTTGGATTATTCACTTGATAAACTAAACAGATTAATACTACCTTGAAATGAGTATACTAAATATAATACATATTTTTACTCAAGTCGACGAGAAGTAAGCGGCGCGGCGGCGCGCGGCCGAAGACGGGCGACGCGGCGCGACAGCGGCGGGCGGAGCGGTGGCGCGGCTACAGTAAAATAATTGTGATCGTGTGACTCGACTGCACGTGTCTCTGTAGTACCTATACATATATGTTTATAGGATTTGACGGAGGTGCGGGGCGCGGAGCGCGAGGCTGGCGTTTAGCGGCGAGACAGCATCACTTTGTTGAAATACGTATTTCTCTGTGGGTGCTTCTGTTCCCTGTCCTCTTAAGCCAATATTCAAAAAGGGAGACAGAAAAGATATGTGTAACTATCGACCGATTGCATTAATATCAATATATTCTAAAATTTTCGAAATAGCTATAAAAAAAAGAATAACAGCATTTACTACAAAACTAGGTATAATTAAAAAAGAGCAATTTGGGTTTCAGGAAAATAAGTCAATTTTACTTGCAGCTTACAGTTTAATATACGATATCTCTAATTATATAGACAAGCGAATTCCAAACAGTGTTATATTTTTTGATATGACACGCGCTTTTGACTTTGTTTCCCATCGTATGTTATTAAATAAAATAGAAAATCTCGGCATCCGAGGACCTACCTTAAATTGGTTGGCTTCATACCTATGTGATCGAAAAGAATTCGTTGAAATAGCGGGCTTTAACGAAAAGTTTGAGGTCACAAAATATAAATCTGACTGTAGAATAAATGCATGTGGAGTACCTCAAGGTAGCATCCTAGGCCCATTGCTTTTTCTACTATATATAAACGATTTATCTGACATAACGGAAAAAAATTTAGATACCTTATTTGCCGATGACATTTCTACTGTAATTTCTTATTGTGATGACATTAATAAATATGAAAATGATATAAATAATACTATAAATGAGGTGAATAGCTGGTTAAAGGCAAATAATTTAAATATGAATGCTGAAAAAACTAATTACGTACAATTTCAAAATTATGGCAATGAGCCTCTTGACCTAAATATCTCCTATAATAATGTGAAAATTAAAGAAGTGCGAGAAACCAAATTTTTAGGAATATTTATAGACAGCCATCTGAACTGGAAAGCTCATGTTCGTTACCTATGTAGGTAATAAAATTAATCGTTATGTTTTTGTATTGACGAGATTAAGACAAACATCTTCTCTATCTACAATGCTCGCAGCCTATCATGGCTATGTTTCGTCCGCTCTTAAATATGGTTTATTGTTATGGGGTAACTCGACAGACGTTAATAGGGTGTTTGTGGCTCAAAAAAAATGTGTACGTGCATTATGTGGTAAGCCACCGTTTGAGTCCTGTAAACCTCTTATTAAGAAACTTCACATTTTACCTTTACCGTGCATGTATATATACGAACTTGCAATATTTGCCAAAGTCAATCATCATTACTTTACGAGGGCATTCGAATTCTACCCCACAAATACTAGAAATCGAGACAGACTGGTCATTGATAAAGTAACTAAAACAGCGTTGTATCGTAGACAATGCCATAACATGTGCATAAAAGTGTACAATGCCCTACCTGAACACTTCAGAAAATTAGATCTAAGGTCATATAAACGAGAACTGTTAAAGTGGCTTCACACAAATATATTTTATTCAATAAAAGATTTAATTAAATGCCATAATATAAATTTAGGTAAATGATATTGATGATGAAAATGAAATGAAATAATTGAAATGTAATGTGTAATGTGTAATTGTGTGTAAATGTGAAATCCTGATATCATTATTGTTTATGTTGTTTTAAATTATTTTAAATTAAATTAATGTTTGCATGCCACAGTTTGGCAAAATGTACTAGGCGCACTTTGCAAATCACTGTTCCATCCTTTGTACCTACATTTTATGCGAATAAACGATATTCTATTCTATAAACCTTACTCTTGAATTACTCTATCTACTAAAAAAACCGCATCAAAATCCGTTGTGTAGTTTTAAGATTGAACTGGCCGTTAACTTTTCCATACAAACGCCGTAGGGTGATCACTCCCTTATTTGAGATTTTAGGTCCACAACTAAGCATGATATCGATTTATCTCTTCATTATCTAGGCTTGTCTTGGCACCGATTTGTAAAAAAAATCTTCACATGATAGTTATAAGCCTCGAAACATCCCTGTAATATCACGAATTTTAGCGCATGTTTAGTCGTAAATAAACGACTTATAGAGCATGAAATCCCTAAAATTATTTACATAGAAGCATAGCTCAGTTCATGATCATTTTAGATAACATTTTGGAAAACAAATACATCCAGTAGTATAATCATAAACATCCTAGAGCCAAAGGTCGGCACACATAGTTTTGCGCGCTAGTTTTTCGTTCAAAATATTGGGCATCTCATGTCAATACTTCCATTCCGCGGCGAGGGAAGCGGGCGGGCGGGTCTCATGCGCAGCACACTAATATATAATTAACAAAACGCACACTACCAAAAGTCACGTGCACCGCGCCGCGATCTTAGAACATAATATTATATTGTAGGAATGCCCTGTTGCTTTTTGGTGTGCACGTATGTATACACTACCAATATGTAGTGCCTATGCCTACTTACGTACTTATATATATATATATATATATATTTAGATATGTTGGGAGTTGGGGACCGGATTTTCTTTCGCATTTGATTAGTTTGTTCGTGATAGTAAGTGTCGGACGCCATAATCCATATAGATAGGTACTTGGGTAATATAAATACGTAACTATGTCTAGGTACTCATCTACTCTCACCTAAGTTAGTACCTAGTAGGTATTAGTCAATACGCAGGTCATGATAGCTATGGTGAGTACCTAATCATTTTAGCAACACTTAGACAATATAAAAAGCTGCATTTGGTTAGATATGGTATGGACGTAGGTAGTCCGCATTCTTTTTAGAATATAGTCTAAGCAGTAATATAACTTCGAGAAAGTACCTACCTAACACAAAGTAGTAAAGGGTTAGAATTAGAAGCCCAATGGAAGATACCTACCTATCTACGATATAATTATCATTTATCATATAGGCCTGCCTAGGCACGCAACTGTCAGCGACGTCAAATCGACATTCGCGGGCGCGGATTACATTGCATACCTATCTACATAGCTATAAGATCACAACAAATAATAAAGTTAGTACTATGTATCTACCTACGTAAATTAGTAGAATAAGTATGTATATTTGTAGTAGGTACTTATACCTAAGGTAGTACGAAAGTTTATATGGTAAACTTAGCGATGATTGTAGGCACTTACCTAATCAAAAATAACCTATGATTAGTTATTGATTTTTATTGGAAATAATTTAAATCAGTTACGAGTAGGTAGAGAATTTTTATTCCGAATGTGTTCTACCAGGATTGGTAGATCCATGATGCCATCGTACATTACCGCTTAGAGACAGATTTTGAAATCGGTACGACACACTCTCATCTCAAAGCTCGCTAGCCGGGCGAGCATTCGCAAAACAACCTTCCACCATGCGGTGAAGTTCATGCCCGCGGCGGGATTCGACCCATAGACCTGTTGCGCGGCAGTCAAATGCTAAGAGTCATCACTGCTTCCCGTTAAGTGTTTAGTGACAGAATTTCTACTTGAGGGTGGTAGCTAGCCAAGCGAGCATTCGCAAAATGCCCTTCTACCAAGCGGTGAATTTCAAGCCCGCGGCGGGATTCGAACCATAGACCTGCTGCGTGGCAGTCCAAAGCTAATGCCACTGAGCCATCACTGCTTCCCGTTAGGTGCTTTCTGACAGATTTTCTACTTGAGGGTGGTAGCTATCCAGGCGAGCATTCGCAAAATGCTCTTCACCAACGCGGGGAAGCTCAATATCGCGGCTGGATTCGAACCATGGACCTGCTGCGCGGCAGTCACTAGCTAATGCCACTGGCCCATCACTGCTTCCCGTTAGGCGCTTACTGACAGATTTTCTGCTTGAGGATGGTGGCTAGCCAGGTGAACATTCGCAAAATGCCCTATGCCCTTCCACCAAGCGGTGAAGCTCGAGCCCGCAGCGGGATTCGAACCATAAACATGCTGCGAGGCAGTCCATAGCTAATGCCACTGAGTTAACGTTAGTTGCATGGTGACAGATTTTCTACTTGGGTAAAATGCTCTTTTTTTCATGCCTGATAGGTTAGCCTTCTTTCGTACTGTGCGGGCTCAAAGGAGCTTCCTTCCGCGGACGCTCAGATTGTGGAATGAGCTCCCCGCCGTGGTTTTCCCGATGGAGTACAGCATGGGGTTCTTCAAAAAGGGCGTGAAGAGATTTCTTCAGGGTCGGCAACGCGCGAGTGATACCCCTGGTGTTGCAAGCGTCCATAGGCTACGGTAACTGCTTACCATCAGGCGGGCCGTATGCTTGTTTGCCACCTTTGTGGTATAAAAAAAAAAAAAAAGGCCTTTGACCACTATCTCACCTGATGGTAAGTGATGATGTGGTCGAAGATGTTGTTCAGGCTAACCTAGAAGTACTGGCTCTCAAGGACAGCTGCCGGAACACACCGTTAGGTGCTTGGCGACAGATTTTCTACTTGAGGGTGGTAGCTATACAGGCGGGCATTCCCAAAATGCCCTACCACCATGCTATAACGACTGCCATCCTAAGACCACAACCGGGACCAACGGCTTAACGTGCCCTCCGAAGAAGCACGGAAGCGCTCAGTAGTAATGTCCTAGCGGTCACCCATCCAATCCAACTCATGACCGCGCGCGACGGTGCTAAACTTTGCTGATCGGTTGAGAACAGCTAAGTAAACTTCGCTACGAACTCTCCACCACGCGGTGAAGCTCAATATCGCGGCGGGATTCAAACTATGGACCTGATGCGCAGCAGTCCATAACCAATGCCACTGAGCCATCACTGCTTCCCTTTAGGTACTTGGCGACCGATTTTTTACTTGAGGGTAGTAGCTATCCAGGCGGGCATTCGTATAATGCTCTTCTACCACGCGGTGAAGATTAAGCCCGCGACGGGATTCGAACCATGGACCTGCTGCGCGGAAGTCCATAACCTATGCCACTGAGCCGTCACTGCTTTACAAAATATGTTGCAGTAAAAGCAGTAACTTGCTAATTATGTAATAAATAATTATTGTAGGTAAATATTTACTACATCAATATGAAAAGAACAAACTAATACATTTACTACCTACAAATCATTGTACCTACTTACTAAATATTTACCTACTATAGGTGAAATAACATCAGTATGTTATTATAAAACGAACGAAAATTATAACAACAGGTACCTACTGTCCGAACCAAAATGTATTCCTCTATGAATATATAATATTATTTTATAAGAAATACCTACATACGTCGTGACGTAGCTTGAGACACTATCTCCGTCCGTCGTCAAACATCGTAATTCGTTCGGCATGGTTCGGCTTTCATTGATATATCGCAAACAAGTGTGCGTAATTAGCGTAGATGCAATACGGGTGTGTGATGCGCGATCACTATCTTCGTACTACTCATCACGGAGTCTTACCCTTTCCCACAAAGGTATAGGTGAAATAGCATGCTTTGTTGCCTCGCCCGCTGATAAGTTCGAGCCGTTGGCAAGTGCATCCTTAAGGATCTAAGCATACATAAGGACAGACAGAGGGAAGCGACTTTACTTACTTTTATATTATGTAGTGATAAGCTAGCTTTTGACCACAATTTAACCAAGATATTTGAAGGATATGGTCAAAGATTGTAAATAGGCTTATCCTAGAATGGTATCTGGTTTTCAAGGACAACCGCCTAACACCGTTTGGTGCTTGGCGACAGATTATCTATTTGAGGGCGATAGCTAGCCAGGCTGTCATTCTTGAACGCCTTATCACCATCCTATAACGATTAGCGGTCACCAACCCAAATAATGACCGCAGCGGACGTTGCTTGACATAGTTGAAAGATTACCATTGCTTCAAAGAGAGAGTGGTGGTCTCTACTTTTATCTCTGGGAAACATGCATGATGCTAAAAATACTTATATGTAAGTAGTAATTATCACAAGTGATCAAAATGTTTCAGGTCCCGAAACCGGAAGAGTTTGGCGTGAACGTAGAGAATGAAGACATCCGTATGATCCGCTGGGTGGGAGGCGAGACTGCTGCTCTCAAGCAGATGGAACAACGGCTCAAGGTGGAATATGACACTTTCTGCAAGTAAGCATTATTCTAAATATATGGCACAATATATGGCGTGCTAATCTAAAATCACATCCCACCAACTAGATAGTTTGACCAGATCAGAGAGACCACTACTTCGTCTAAATTCTATGCCGCAGTGAGGAAGGCCACGGTCCTACTTAGCCAAGAGTGACCACGACCTTCAGCAGTGAAGGAACGACCGTAGAGACAGAGATACCACCCATACTATCAAAAGTACTGATTAGATTACTAATTAGATACTACAGATTTAGATTTTACGTATTTCTACCGCCAAGCAATAATGTCTCAGGGTGATGGGAGCATTGAAGTTTGTCACTTGTGACGAAATGCATCTGTTGTATAGGTTACCGCTTACCACCACATGGACTATGTAACATCACGTGTTGGAGGTGGAAGCGCACTTTGTGAATGCTCGCTGAGTAGAAAATCTGTCGCCAAGCACCTTACGGTGTTTTCCGGCAGCTGTCCTTGAAAGCCAGATCTTTTTCTAGGTTAAGCCGGTTTACCATCTCTGACCACAATAACATGAAGTGATATACAGGGTAATTGGAAAATGCTAACAACCTGTTAGGATTGACTTCTGCTAGTCCTAACAAACAATTTGTTTTTTTTTGTGTTTATGTGTATTTGACGGAATAAACATTAGGACTACCTGATGTTAAAAGTGTCTTGTGCCTGTAATGTTTTATTTCAGTAAAAGACAACGCCTACTCCGAATCAAGAGCTTTGAATAGAATTTTGAATATTTACATCGAGCAAAGTAATATAAAATATGATATATTAAATAACAGGCACAAGAGGCTTTAATCATCAGGTGGTCCTCGTGATTTTTCCATCAAATACACATAAACAAACACAAAAAAAAACATAATAAAAAGTAATAAAAAACATTTTCATCTCAAAATGTGTTTTAGAATTAGCAGAAGTCAACCCTAAGAGGTTATTAGCATTTTTCCAACAACCCTGTATAGTCATTGCAAAAAGCGAAAAGTATTAGTCTTTTTTTCAAAAACTACGGATTACATTACAAATTTACGCACATGACTATAATTTTTCCTCTCGTAATTTTGTAATTATATTAAGTTTTAAAAAGTAACAATAATTCCTGGTACCCGCAGGGGCTCGTATTTGCCAACGCACGGCAACCCGGACTTGCTCGGACCACCCATCTCGTTGAGTCCGGCGCTTCGGTTCGGATGTCTCTCAGTTCGAAGGTAATATTAGTGTATTTTGAAGCGCTGGTAGCGAAGTTTACTTAGCTGTTCTCATAATATGATCAGCAAAGTTAAGCAACGTCGCGCGCGTTCACGAGTTGGATGGGTGACCGCTAGTGACATTACTACTGAGCGTTTCCGTGCTTCGGATCGGAGGGCACGTTAGGCCGTCGGTCCCGGTCGTTAGGTCATTTTGCGAATGCCCGCTAGCTAGCTACTACCCTCAAGTAAAAAACTGTCATAACATAAAGCATCTAACATTGTGTTCCGGCAGCTGTCCTTGAGAGCCAAATTCTAAGTTAGCCTGCACAATTTATTCGCCAACGTCATCACTTACAATCAAGTGAGATAGTGATCCAAAGGCTAACCTTTCAGTTAAGAATTATAAAAAAAGTTAGTTTTCGTCAAATTTTTTCTAATATAACATACATAGATTATTTGTTATATACATCCAGCTACTGCAGTTTTCGTCGCGGTACTGCCACTGATTATTTAACTCGCTCATATACGTTTGGACGCATTTACTATTAACCGAGCTCTTATATGTGAAATAAAAACTGTCCCATTACATAACACGCTACTGTAATGAATTGTTACAAAATGACAAATGACAAATAATAATGTAATGAATAGATTCAGGCGTTACTTTGCGGAAATCCATATTCAATAATAACAAATATTTTAAGAAAACATTAAATTAATATTTTAATAAAACACTTAAAAAATATATCTAGTGACAATTCCGCCTAATTTTCCTGTTAAGCCGACGTGACGTCACAAACGCCACGCAGCCAAACCGGAAGAATTTTCGACGCGTTTCGCTTCTAAAGAAGAATATCAGAAGCATCCTCGAGAAAATTTTCTCGATCGTGCGTTATTATTTATTTAGATTAGGCGGAATTGTCACTAGATATATTTCTATATTTTTAAAGTGTTTTATTAAAATATTTAATTTGATGTTTTCTTAAAATATTTTAAAATATTTGTTATTATTACACGCTACTGTACTTGTTGAAGCGTAAATTGGGCTTTAGGGATAAAGCGACGTAGCCGTCAACCAGTAATAGCCAGTTCGAATCCCGCTAGTGGCACGCTACTCTAACATAAATTGAGTATGGAATAGGGCCCTGTTTTCTTGTGCGCACATTTAGTGCTTTCATAATGGTTACGTACTCAATGCAATCGGCTTTTCGTAATGTTCTTGTATTACAATTTGACAGATTCTATTGGAGTGTCCAGGATCTATTTCAGCAAGTGCACCAGAGGCAGTTGGGAGATTCCTCGCATTTCATAACTGGTAAGATTTTATTTGCTTAGCAACAAAATTATTCTTCCTCTCACAATTGGTGCAAATAGTTTGAAAGAATATATGTATGACAAAATTTACAGCCCTTAATTATATTTTGTTTTTTTGTGCACAAACTCGACTTTTTTATGCATATGTGATTTTTGGTGTGCTTATTTCTTGTTTTTGGAGATGATTTAAATAAATTAAAAAAAATATATAATTTCTACATGTATCATATCGTACTTAACTAAAAAAATACAAATTTTGTATACTTATTAAATATATATATTTTTTTATATTTGCATTGACGTATGTGCCGCGGATTTCATTACAAAATACAACAAGGGGAAAAATTAGTATCTCTCATATGACTATAATCTTTCCTCTCGTTGTAATTATGTATAATTTCCCCGAGAGTGTCGCGCTAGAATTTCACCTCCCATTTTTTCCTGTGGGGGTTTAAGAGGCGAGGAATGGGAAAAATACCAGAAGGACAGCAGCGCCTTCTGAAAAACTGCCATGCTATACTGTGAGCCCCAAGACGCCTGCCAAGCAATGCTTTGTTTGGCAAGTCTTCAGTCTCCTCCGTTATCTATAATCTTCGAGGCATACCATGGACTAAAGTAATACTCCGGAGGCATACTTTCGCATTAATCCAAATCGGTTCATAGTTTTGATGTTATAGTACAATTATTAGAAAAAAAATATATAGTAATTGCAACTTTTGTCAATGGTTAACATTATTTTAGACGAGTGATTGATCTTGTAAGCAACGTGGATCACTTAAAAGAGAATGTTTTGTTTTTTATAAAACTGAACCTACCTTTAACACTGATAGGGAATGAAATAATTTGTGGAAGTTTGACCATGATGATGTGAAGTCAGTGTTTAGAATCAGTATGGTATCGCCTTCAACATTGATTTTTATATAGTATTGAAAGTCGATTCAGGTTTTTTTTACCATTTATTTGTTAGAGAAAGCGTGTTAAATTATGATCAATATTTAAATTTCGGTATTGTGTTTATAAAGCGTATCAATATAAACCCGGTTTGAAGTGTACAAATAGAATTTTATGACATGCCAGTATATAAATGTAATTACTTCAAAACCTAATTTGTTGGTATTGACAGGTCAGCTGATTTGGCGCGAGTACTTCTACACGATGAGCGTGAACAACCCCAACTATGGGCAGATGGCCGGCAACCCAATATGCCTCGACATACCCTGGAAGAACCCCGAGGGAGACGAGTTGCAAAGGTATACCAACGATAACACATCTACTGAGAGGACATAGTGACCGATTACTTCCTTCGATTGGGAATCACAGTTTTTTTCTGAGTTCATACCGCTGTATTACCTTCTTCTTAACTGTATCCTCATGAGTGAGGTAAGTACGTGAATTTGGCGTGCAGCCTCCGCCACCACTGCTCTCCAAGCTGACCTGTCCTGCGCCATCTGATGGCGGCCTGAAGGGTTGATTGTGTTGCACACTGAGTCGTATCTGTTCATCGTGTTGGCGAGCATCCTCTACTTCTCTTGCCCTCAACACAGTCAGTAATCATAAGCCTTCCCAGACTGTGTGTAACCGAAGAACTTCAGAACTGTGCATGCAGATAGTTGACAGCCTTGACGTAATTTTGAGCTCTCTGATTGACTCATTAGTCCGGCATTTTGTCCAGGATACTCGGAGCATTTTACGCCAGCACCACATTTCGAATGAGTCAATCCTCGAGCGCACACAAGACTCCAGAGTCCAGGTTTCAGATACACAAAGAAATATCGAGAAAATAAGGGAAGAATATAGTAGATAAGAATACATATACTTTACCTACGAGGATATAATTTAAGATCAAAACTCACGTCTGTGGCGAAAAATTTAAAGCTTAACAGGTTTTTTTACGTTGTAGCTAGGTTCCAGAACCATTCTACAATTATATTCGTGCATCGTATATTATACAAAACGGTATTCGTGGGTTTCAAGTCCGTCTCTTCGACCAAAAAGTTCTTTACTAGCCAGTACGTGTTTTCATACGCTTCGAATTGTTAAGCCTGCACCGAGGCAATTGTGAAATACTTACGTTCTTTTGATCCCTTGCTGTATCTTTATTTCTTAATTTTGAGTTATGCAATTAATATATATGATATTTAAGGATTCGTTCCATAAATCATACAGTTTATGAAGAAGATTACTTAAAGTTTACTAGATAGAAAAATAACCAATAGAAAAATACCAAAGTTATATCTAAAAATCTAAATAAACCCTTAGTACACGGCGTAAATACTTCACGGAGAGTCATCAGTTTTTTAATAATAAAAATACAACGTGTTTTCTATAATGTATTCCCATTACACTTTTCAAATACGTATTTGTTTTTATTATACGAAGGAAATAGCTAAATTCACGCACTTTCCGCATTTTAGCCAGAGCCGCGATGTTTTGTCCCTGTCCTCTTTTAGTACAGCTTCGGCCGTCGGACGGGGACGGATGCTGGCGGCGTGCCTTACTCACGTACACATACGCGAATTTCTAAAAATCTCGGTGCGCTCTTAAGGAACCAGGGCAGCCGTTTTCTTTAAACATTTTTAACAGCGCCTCTAGCAGAAACGTCAGCAAACTACAAAAACGTTAACATATATCAATGATTTTCTATTTACTTCTATGGTTAAGTACACGAAAACTAGTAGTGGGGTACTGGCACATGAATAATTCACTGGTGTGTAAGACAGAATGATATTGACAGATTCGTTTACTCACCCTGCCTGGCACGGTCTATTGTGACAAACTACCGTTCTGATCGATCATGTTCCATTACTTAATTTATGGGATAGGGAGTTTTAATTACGAATTTGAAATAATACGCATAAGATATAAAAGATTCAGTCGTTTCTTTGCGGAAATCCATATTTAATAATAGTCTTGATCGTGCGCTCGTAGAGTCAAGACCTCCCGAGAATGCTTCGTGTAGAAACGAAACGCGACGAAAATTCTTCCGATTTGACTGCGTGGCGTTTGTGACGTCACGTAAGCTTAACAGGAAAATTAGAGGGAATTGTCATTTGATATATTTTTAAGTGTTTTATTAAATTTAGTTTTTCTTAGAATACTTTTAACATATTTGTTATTATTAATAATTAAATGCGAAGTTTGGCTCATTGAATGTTCTTACATTGTATTTGGACATAAGTTAACGTAATGTGTAATATCCAGATGGATGGATGGGCGCACCGGGTTCCCGCTGGTGGACGCGGCGATGCGGCAGCTGCGGTCGGAGGGCTGGGTGCACCACGTGGTGCGGAACACTGTCGCCTCCTTCCTCACGCGCGGCACGCTCTGGATCTCCTGGGAACATGGCCTGCAGCACTTCCTCAAGTACCTACTCGACGCTGACTGGTCAGTATACATTGTAGCTATTTACTTGCACTGTTACCTTCCATACTGACCAGAGGAATCCTGTGGCTGAATTGGGAACATGGTCTAAACCACTGTCTCGTGTGCCTTCTCGACGCTTCCTTGCTGACTAGAGGAATTGTGTGGGGTGGGTGTACTGGGATTATGACCTCAACCATATTCAGAATTGTCTTTTAGAAGCTTACTGGTCAGTTTACTCTGTAGCAATTTCCATATTACAGTGGCTTCCGTCCTTACCAGAGGAATCCTATGGCTGAATTGGGTAAATTTTTTTTTATTTATGATGGTTTCCCTTTTTATCACACCCTGCCTGATGTTAAGTATTGATGTGGTCTAAGATGAAGCACGCTTATCTAGAAGAAACATATTAACTCTCGATTTGAAGACACCCATACTGTGTCCATTGGGAAAAACTGACCACGCCAAGGCGTTCCACTCTTTCGCAGTACCCACGAGAGTAAATAGATAGATAGATAACACTTTATTGACACAATACTTACAAACTTAAAAACATAATAAGTAAAAGAAGGTGTGACAATCGCTGAGAGCGATCTCTTCCAGACAAAAAAATAGTGAAAGCGAAACGCTTCCTGCGAGTCCTGGGAATATCAACCATGTACGAATGGCGCCTCTCCGTTTGTCTGGACGTCGAATTGAAGAAGGGGGAGGAGGAAACATGACATCAACCACTTCCTCAAGTGCCTTCTCGGTGCTTTGACTGGACAGTGTACTTTGTAGCAAATTTTTATTTTGCTGTGGCTTCCGGCAGCAGTCCTTGAGCGCCAGTAAAAAAGAAACATACGATGAAGTTGAAGCACGCGGTAGTATCCAATCTGTGAATCCCTGCACGGTAGTCCACATACCTGCCATTGCCAAGGGATCGTCGTTGACTCAATCAGAAAATGAGTTATAATCCCATTTGAAAGAAAAGAAGATACATTTATTCATAACATGAACACAATATTTTTGCCATATGATAATAAAAAGTAATGAGAACACAAAAAAACAGATAATGTGCACATGCCACGAATCGGTCACAACTCAGCATATGCTGGATATTAAACCAGCGCTGGTCTTCCGTTGAGGCCGAGTGTGACGTCACGGGAGGACTTCGTGACAGCTTTACAATAATAATTATGTTGAACTTGAGAGATTACGACAACTTTAGTAAAAAAAAAATAATACTTATGAATATATAATAAATAACACAATTGATATGAAATATAGCACAAAAACTAGTACGAAATCAACGAATTTGTCTTAAAAATGTACAAAAGACATTTATATAGAATTCATACAATTTGCAAAGATATCAGGCTAGAGAATACTAAAGAAATGCATAGGTAACAAAAAGGTTTCGCAAAGTTATTTTACTGCTTAGGTAAGCAGTAAAGTAACTATGTAGTACCCTTTTTTTTGTTTTATATGGCACTTGTATCATGTTTTTGCAGGTTCCTGATTGACATTGACATTGATTGATATTTGACAGGTCGGTATGCGCCGGGAACTGGATGTGGATATCGTCTAGCGCGTTCGAAGCCCTGTTGGACTCGAGCGAGTGCGCGTGCCCAGTGCGCTTGGGCCAGCGCCTCGACCCCAGCGGCGAGTACGTGCGCCGCTACGTGCCGGAGCTCGCTCGCATGCCAGTCTTCTACATGTCAGTACTATACTGAATATGGTACCTAATACATACTATCCCTTCAACTGACGGAAACCTGTTCCTTCAAAGTCCATCACTGGTTATTTTCTAACACTGTTCGCAATTCAATCAACAAATAACGCAATGGAGAATCATCCATAGATAATCTCAATGAACGAATCTTTGCGAGGTGCGGCCGCTGCTATCGTCCACCACTTGTCTACGCGCGAGAAAATTCTCTACTCGTTTCATGCGTGACATATTACTTATTTGCACATTCTATCCAGGCTGGTCAAGGTTTCATTTTTCTTCCATAATTTTTATATGTCGGTTGAAATGATGGTATGGTGGCGGACGAGTTTTCTGTCCAGTACACTTGGGCCAGCTACTGGGTAACATGTTATTTTTAGTTTCCACCTAACGGCCTGGAAGGAATTGTATTCAACTTCAAGTAAAGTAATAATTTTGATATCCTTTTGGCTGTAGGGACGGACGGTAGCGGGTTCGAATCCCGCTCGTAGTTAAAAAATTTCCATTCGTTGTAATTTTGAAAAAATGAGAACTGTTGGAATTCGGCTTTCTGCAGAAGATTTCGAACTTTAATGAACTGATAGACTGTAAACATTTCGTATGAAAGTCGATCCTCCCCAGCAGCAAAGATATTACAATCCCATTTGGTAGAATGCAAATAAAGTTCGGACTCTTCTAACATAGCACGATAGTACACGTGATAAACTTATCGAAAATGTGGGGATAATTGATTAAAATATCGAAACACAAATATAAATGATGAAAATGTAAGAGCTTGACATTACTTTCCAGCTACGAGCCGTGGAAGGCCCCCATCGACATCCAGGAGCGCGCCGAGTGCGTCATAGGGCGGGACTACCCCGCGCCTCTCATCAACCATCTCGACGCCGGCAATCGGAACAAGGCTGCTATGGAGGTAGGATTTATAAAGTTACATTTGTGAGTCAAGTGAGAAGAAGACGTGTGCGAGGAAAAAATCCAACATGCGGTGAAGCTCAAGCCCGGCGGGATTCGAACAATGGACCTGCGGCGCGGCAATCCATAGGCAATGCCACTTCACTGCATGGTGGAAGGGCATTTTCCGAATGCCCACCTGGCTAGCGACCACCCTCAAGTAGAAAATCTGTCGCCAAGCACCTTACGGTGTGTTCCGGCAGCTGTCCTTGAGAGCCAGTAACTCTAGGATAAGCCTGTTAACACCTTCGACTCCATAATCACTTACCATAAGGTGAGATTGTGGTCAAAGGCCTACCAATCAGCAATAAAAAAAAATCTCAATTTTGAAATATTAATAGGAGCCGTAGTATGCTAAGATAAGGACTATTTTACTGTACATAAAGGTACTTTGTGTGCAATATGAGTTCTAAATACAGAAATTAAAACTACTGGTTGTGTTCTTCAATTATAAGTAAGGAAGTCAGAACTAACTGCGCCAAAATTAAAGGTGCCTAGCAATAAAGTAACTTTTCAATAAAAAAAATCCTTTAAAAACAAATTATTCTTATCATATATAAAAAAATATTGTTAAGAAAATGTTTTTTTGGTATTTGATTATCATTCACCAATTTCTGTTCAAATAAAGTTTTCCCTTGACGAAATCGCAGGTGGTTTTCGAGAACTTAAGCGACGCGGAATTTGTGCAATTTCCGAAGGGTATTGCATATGCTAGCCAGACTACATACCACCTTCAAGTAAAAAAAATGCCGCCAAGCACCTAATAGTGTGTTCCGACCACAGTCCTTAAGTGACAACGATATATTAAAAACCAATTGATATTGATTTTACGCTTGTTCTTATTACTGTAGCGTCTTGTCAATCTTTAAAGTGTAGGGGGCATTTACACTGCCAGACGTTCTTTACTTGTATATTATAAAAGGATATGTAATAATATTATAATTTATATTATATTTTATATATTATACTTTATATGTTGTAATTCATAGTATATCTATTAACCTTATATTACATTACGTATGTATATCTATGCAGTTGTATATTTACTTTTATGGTAATATACAATTTTATTGTTAAAACACCACCGTCAATATTTTTGAGATTTACTTCTTTCCATCCTAAGATTGTCTGGAAGAGATCGCTGTAAGCGATAAGACCGCCCATTGCACCTACTTAAGTTAACTACTCAATGTATTGTTTCCTTTGTTAATCTGGTGTCAATAAAGAGTTTTCGTATTGTATCGTATATCAATCTTTGTTATAGGAATATATACTTTTATATTTATATATTATTTATGTTCACTTTTAAGATAATTTTTAGTTTGTCTGAATATAAATTATATAATTTGTGTATAATGTGTACTATTTATGTTTATAGATTACTACTTATTCGAGAGATCTACTGCTTGAAAAGAACTCGCATTTCGTTCTTGTTGTTATACGTGTCTGAATTAACCAACGACTCATAAAAATCGTGTCCCATTATTTATCACCCTTCTCCCACGAGGTTACCGACTAGTGACTCGAGTATTTTACGCGTAGGTATCTTACTAGTTGTTCGTCAGTGGCCTCATTTTTATATTGTTATGTTTGCAATAACGCCTGCTATGCGGATTACATTTCAAAATTACAAATATACGATAGGAAAAAGATCCCGCACTTGACTTAAATTTTTCCTATCGCATATTTGTAATTTTGTAGTGGCCTCATTTGTTGTGGCTGCAGTACAAACTTGTCATGTTCAAGCTTTAACAACGCGTCCGATATCAGACCACAGATAAATATTATGAGCAACTAGAATCGCAAGCTACTCGCCTTTGTCAACTTAATATTGACTAAAGCACGGTCAAGTGCACAGGAAGAATTTCGGTCATTGACATTTCTGAATTTATGCCTTACGTTGACAACACTATATGTGTCATCTTGTCTGACCCAAAAAACACAATTTTACTTGTGGTTGGGTTTATTTTCATAGATTCAAAAATCACTCCATAGCTTGTACAATTTACTTACAAACTTCGAGATTTGAATATAACAACAGTACCTATGAGTAGTTGAATAAAATAACTCTAATAATCAATGGATAATGTTATTTTGTTCAACTCTTGGAGATTGTTTTTAGTACCTGATAGGTTGATATGATCATGAAGAATTGGTATCCATTAATCTGATATAATTTAAAGAGATAGTGAATTTTACTAACACAATTTTGCGTTTAATCACGATGTAAAGAGTCCGTTCGTTAATCCAGAAAAAAGATATAGGCTCAATTCAGACAGATGTGGCAGCGGCCAGCAGTTTTACTGTCAAACCATTTTCGACTTTGTCGCTATCACTATAATGTATAGTTTATGGTAAAAGACATGACGGTGATGGGCCTCGGGCGGCCGCGCGACTTATGCATGTCTTTCAACCAAAACTATGCATTATGGTTAATAGAGAAAAGGTCGAAAGTAAAGTAAAACTGTCGGCTGTTGCCACTTCGGTGTGCTTTGGCGCAATCAAGATCTTGCGTTGTTCTTCCCCAGAAGTTAAAAAGTTCACTCGGAGGACACGTTCAGAAGCACAAGTGGTTGGAAATTGTTGGGGTTTGTAAAACTTTACTATTTGCGGCCGTGGACCCAAAATAATGTTCTTTTGCGACAAATAAACTGATTTCTTAAACCATATACATAAAATGTATTCCTTAATGGCGCACAATAAAATCTGTTGGGGATATATTTTAGAGACAAGGTATTTGCTCTGCTTGCGCTTCTGAAGCTTTTTCGCGTAATTGGCATCTACAGATCCTTGCTGGCGAAGATTCACTTTAAAACTTCCATTGATATAGTCTTAAATAAAAATAAGTGTTTGGGCAATAAAATTAGTTTGGGTTATAAATCAGAAACGTAACGGTGATAGCCATTGGATGTGAAACAGTCGGAGCATTATTTGCTTCCGTTTCACGGGGAGATGTTTATTATATAATGCAAAATATAGAAAAGTGCATGTAAATCAGCCTTCGTAAAAGCTTGCATGCACGTCTAATTTACGATCATAGACATATTCTTTGCGAAATTTCTTACTTACTTTGATATCTTTTTACTTTCGAGGTCCACGGCCAACCGATTTTACGATCATAGACATATTCTTTGCGAAATTTCTTACTTACTTTGATATCTTTTTACTTTCGAGGTCCACGGCCAACCGATTTTTATGAATCCCTGCCAACGTTTGCCTTGCTAAAACAAAACTGCTGCTAAAATTTGCTTAAGGGTTAACATAGGTTAACTGAAGTTAGGTTCATAACAGCGCGCGCACGTGGAAGGATCACTCCGCAAAGCCATTCCAGTAAATAAGCGACTCTAGCTGCGAAGCAATAAAGTGCACTTCAGCTCGCAAAGCACAGAGTACCTAATATTTATATTCACCTACAAGGCGTTTCTCTTTCTATCGCATGTGCACGCATAGTTCTGATCTCTTCTGACGCAGCACGCACCGTAGAATAATCACGTGCGGATACGCCGACGTACATGTAGCTTGTACCTAAAGTGGGGAATGAGCTAGGCCTGCACGTGGCGGTCTACCCACATCTCGGGCTTGTTCAGTGACACTAACATTTTAAAAAAATCGTTCGTATCGCCACTTTTGGGCACACTCCGCTCATTGAGCTGTAATAAATTTATTCTGTGGCCAACTATAAAATAAATAAATTTTAAGAGCTACGTTGCTATTGTGCACGTCAGTAAAAAAAACTTGTTAAATACAACATATTTATCATTATATATTTATTCTAGCAACACATTTCATCATACTTTTATACAGAACGAAGGGGAGATACGAGTTGACTAAACATCCACCTTTGGTGTTTTGGTGCCATGTTACTGGTGGCGAGCCTATTGTAAACTATTGAAAATTTTAATATCAGAAAAAACCTTGTAAATGTTTGGAGCACAATTCGCAAGAAAGTAGTCGTAAGAAATAGAGTTATTCTTGACTGTTCCTTGACTGGCATGCTATCCCCACGAGAGGACAGAAATAATATAAATTCCTGATTGACCCCGAATTTCAATTATGCGACGAATCGAACTAAATTTAAATTGGATAATATTATGCACTTATCAAAATGTTTGTTAGGACTAGCAGAAGTGAATACACACGGACACCTGCTTTAGGGGCGGTGGGGGAGAGGTTTACCTAAATTTTACTTTTCCCTAGACATTGTTTTCAAAGTGACAGGATACTCTTCTTTATCAATACAATGCCATTAATTATTCAACAATTAATATCTCCGAAACTATTCATTTCCGATCTGACGCGCGACGGTTGAAATTTGGCAAATAGTTTTCATTTAGTAGTAGGAACCTACAATAAACATTACAACATCATAGGTTAAAGTTACATATATAAGTGACTAGCCTAACGATACGACAATGACGACTATATAATATATATTAATAGTAGATTATTAACCAAGGGCTGTATGACATCAATTGAATACGAGGTTTTTGGCTAATTAACCCGAGTATGCCATTGATGCTTACGCCCGAGATAAATACTCTGCTTTACATATCGATTGTGAGGTTAGTAAACAACAAGACAGCAGGTTTCAATGAACATTTATTAAGAAGAAAAAAATGTGTATTTAATTAAAATTAACTTTTTAAAAATATTCTTCGTGCAGTATGAGTATGACAGTTCTTTTTTCAAATTCCAAAACCTATGCTGTAATGATAGTCATACACCCTGGCATTCAGGGGTGTAAGGGTGTACTTACAGAGCAAGAGATATGTAAAAAATATTATAAACTTCAAGATACGTGTTAAATAGTTATTTAAAAGCTTAACATGATACATTTTCGCCCGGAAACGTGCGTAACACATCATTTTTGTGTGTTCCACTTACCTGCCGCCTTAGGCCGTGCGCTGCGTTAGGCGTGCGCACGGCGCGGGTGTCCGTCGCTGGGGCCCGCGCCGTGCTCCGTCGCGGACAAATTTATCCAGTCGCGGACGCCCGCGACGGTCTCCCGCCTCTCGCAGCGCCGCCAGTACAATTTTGATCGCGCGGGTGTACAGTCGATATCATGGATTATTTTTTTACAGAAAAATCGCCTTATATATAAGTCATTAGTCATATCCCATAAAACGAGGCGCCATTGGACTTCTAAAATGACACGTTCCGTGTCAATAATACTCATTGTTATCAAATTATGAAAAAGAATGTACAAGCACGGAACGTGCGGCACGGTAAACGCAACGGCGCTCACTGATTTCCTAGGAACATCTCCGCTCGCGTGCTCCGTCACACGGACACGGGTCGCGGGCGGGGCGGGTCCCGCCGCCCGCGCCGCGTGCGACGGGCGCCCCGCTGCACGCAGCGCTGATCTATGAGATTACATGAAACAGCACGCCACGCGGCCGCCCGCGCCGTGCGCACGCCTAACACAGCGCACGGCCTTAAGGTTACACCAATTAGCGCAAACTTTTTTATTTTACATATTCTTTAATGCATAATCTTAAATGTATGTTCTCGTATATTGTGCATTGTATTTGAAATGTATACTCATAGCTATAATATAAAGATGTTTGTCATCTTTGCAGAAGCTACGTCAGTCTCTACAGAAAGCGCCTCCTCACTGCTGTCCGTCGTCGGAGGACGAGATCCGTCAGTTCATGTGGCTCCCCGACGAGCCGCAAGCATCCCTCAACACTTCTACCTAATCACGAAAAGGACAATCAGAGTCCACCTCAGTCTTTGCCCAAGATTACAACTCCAGACTTAAATCACACTTACTTTTATGAGGTTTCAGGAAATCAGGCGCTTATTGTTATTATTTTGTACCCAACTATATTGCATGTAAAGGAGGAAGTTTATAGTATCTATTTTTATATCATCAAACACTATGTAAGTAAGCTGAAATAAAGATTTCAAGGCGGGGTAAAGCAGCCATAAAAGATGGTCAACATTCTTTAAAAGCCTTTATGTCAGTAGTACATTTTTGTTTGTGTTATGTTGATGGCACAAGTGACACAAGTTTGTAGCCTTAGTACCATTAAAAAATAGTACCTATAGATATTCCATCGTCATTTTAAACAATAATGATGGAACTAGCGATACTACTTTCTATTTGTAGTACTATTAAAACATAGTCAAGACATTGCGTATCAGCCGGATTGTCCACTGTTGAACACATTAAGAGAGGTTCGCCATAATCCACACGCTTGGCAGGCGGTCAAGACATTGCATGTTTTTTATTTGTATTGTCACATCTAGGATAAAAAAAGAAAAAAACCGAAACTTATACGCTAATATATAAAGGTCAATAAAAAAATGCACAACTGCGTAATTAATCGAAAAATAGTGGCACATTAATTTCTCAATTAAGGAGCTGCACTTAAGAATGTAATTTTTAAACTGGGGGTAATACGGAATTCTATTGCCCCCACTACACGATATGTATTTCGAGTTTGTTTAGTTGTACATGGAAACCATAGAAATCATAAGAAACATGGATTGATGCGATGTAACAATATTCTTAATGGTACTGCAGATCCTACATTAGTATCATTAGTGCCATTGATGGTACTAAGGATACAAAGTTGTGTCACTTGTGCCATCAATGGAACAAGTCAATGGTACTACTGACATTAAGGCCTTTATAACAAGGCACTATTCTTGACAATGTATTTTGTCAAACTTATGGTATCACGGAAGTAAGGCATAGCAGCTGGAATTGTAAGGTTAGTTCGTTAGCGCATCGCTTATCTCGTCAGAAACCAAGTGAGTTGCATTAGCTACTTGAAAGAAGAATTAGTTGGGTTAGCTTCACCCAAGTTCTGTGCTTCAGGTTTCAACTAGATACAACGATGAGCATATGTTATTTTTGGGTTTTAGATATACAGGTTGGGAACTTTCAGCGGGGCAGTGAGAGGAAGTACCTTATCCGTTGCAGCTACTCGGAAATGGGCTTAGGAGACTATCCATACTTTTTTATGGCATTTTGATCCCCATTTACGAAATAATGAAAAGTTTTTTGCAATTTGTGACTTTTTGAGTACTCCAACGATGGTTGGTCCCGTAGAAGTTTTTGATCAGTATAATATTAGAAACAGGATCGATTGGCATAAAAAATGTTTTTGTGTAAAATGGCAATTTTTTTTGCTACTTGTAATTTTTTTTTAAATCTGTTAATGGGGATCAAAATTCCAATAATAGGATAGTCTCCTAAGACCATTTCCGAGTAGCTGCAACGGATAAGGTACTTCCCCTTACCGCCCCGCTGAAAGTTTCCACCCTGTATAAGATATCCGCCATTTAGGTTCCTTTGGCATATAGCGACGTCACTAGGGAACAATTTTGATAATGATAATCTTTACTAGAAAATGTCTATGGTATCATTGCCACTATAATATCGATTTAATAACGATTTACCAGGTGCCCCACTGGCATTGTAGAGGTCTACACCTCTACAATGCCCGTGGGGTGCCGAGCTAGAAAGTCACCCCCACTGTGGGTGTCGTAAGAGGCGACTGAAGGTAACACACCAGAAGGTGGGCAGCATCGCTTTCTGAGGAACTGATATCTCATACTGCGATCCCCAAGACACCTGCCAAGCATGGGGATTATGGCAAACCCCCCCTTATGGGGGAGGCTCTGTTAGTAGTGGACACAATCCGACTGATATAGTAAGACATATTCACCAAAAGGCAGTCTTTGGGCGTGTACCTAAATTAACAGGCAAGCGAGACATAAGAACTAATTTATCGCAGTGAAGAGCGCAGTGCAGTCACGCAGAACGGTGACACTGCAAATGTTATGGGCAGGTGTGATGCTTACCGTCAGTGAGCGACTTATCCGTTCATATCATTAAGAAATTAAATATTCTTTTATAATTCAAGTTGTTTGGTTTGCTTCTACAAACGCGCACAGAACTGACAGCTGTTTTTTGAGAATTCCTCACATATCTACACATTATATTGTATTTCACTTGGGGTTTCTCTTTAAGTCGTGTAGCAAGGGAGCAAATTAAGGGTGTGTTTCTTTGCTTATATTTTATAGAAACCAAAGAGTACCTATCTAATCCGAATTATGCTAATAAAAGTGTAGCGCTAGTAATTATTAATATATTTTTTATATTGTGATTTGATTAGCTTCATTGTATAGGGTGGTGACTCAGGCCGGAATTTAAATAAGTCGTGGTGGGGCTAGAAGGGGGTTTGGGGCTGGCGTTTGATGGCCAGTGAACGCGGATTTTTAGTCGCCGTGTCACAGTGGTCGGGTGGCACTACGCGAACACATTATATCTAATAGACATCTCAACGACATATATATTTTTTAATGGAATCCGCATGATTGTAAATTGTTTTTCTGTAATTAAAACATGATTTTGTTATATTTTGAATTTTTCTATTCCGGTTGAGTCACCCTGTATATCATCAGGAAGCCATAATTAAAATTGATTATGTTTGGAAGTTTACTTCTATTATTTTAAGTTTATAGCCCCAATTGTTGTAATATTGTATAAAATATTGTTTATATTATGGAACGTTATTTTTTTATTAGTGTTATTATAACTTTATTTAGATGTTAAATGTAGTAATGACTTTACATCAGTTTTTGACGTCGTCTCGCATAGTCTGGTCTAGGTTCGTATGCTCGGCTGGCTCATATGTTTCTTGTTAAGTATGTGGAGTTAAAACTGGGGATTACGAGTGTTATATTTTGTAGGTATTGGTCCAACACATTAAATTTCAAATTAACATTTTATTACTGGTAAATTTATTATTATATAATTATTTGCTTGACATCTGACTTCTATTTTATTTAATGCAATTTTAATTTGTTTGTAATGTCATAATGTGTTACCATTTATATAATTCATCAATATTATTAGTTTACATGACATTCTCTTCTAGATGTATTTTATGGTATGATATCAATGTAATAATGTGTTAGATTTTATATTATATATATAAAATCTAACACATTAGTAGTAATGTATTGAGTAATTATGAATTTATGACGTATATTTTGATTATTGCTTGCTCTTATCTATTAATGTAGAATATAATATGTATTGAGTAATTATCAATTCTTAACATAGTTTTTCGATGTTTGCTTGTTTCTGTCTATTAATGTTGAATATAATATGTATTGAGTAATTATCAATTCTTGACGTAGTTTTTCGATGTTTGCTTGTTTCTGTCTATTAATGTTGAATATAATATGTGTTGAGTAATTATCAATTCTTTACGTAGATTTTCGATGTTTGCTTGTTTCTGTCTATTAATGTTGAATATAATATGTGTTGAGTAATTATCAATTCTTTCCGTAGTTTTTCGATGTTTGCTTGTTTCGGTCTATTAATGTTGAATATAATATGTATTGAGTAATTATCAATTCTTGACGTAGTTTTTCGATGTTTGCTTGTTTCTGTCTATTAATGTTGAATATAATATGTATTGGGTAATTATCAATTCTTGACGTAGTTTTTCGATGTTTGCTTGTTTCTGTCTATTAATGTTGAATATAATATGTATTGAGTAATTATCAATTCTTGACGTAGTTTTTCGATGTTTGCTTGTTTCTGTCTATTAATGTTGAATATAATATGTGTTGAGTAATTAATTATGAATTTATGGCTATTTTCGATGTTAGTTTGTTTTGTCTGTTAATGTTGGATACAATACGCATTGAGTAATTATGACGTAGTTTTTCGGTGTTTGCTTGTTTTCATCTATTGATATAATATAAATTGAGGATTATTAGTTAATTTATGGCGTAATTTTTAGATGTTTGCTTGTCTTTGTCTATGAATGTAGAATATAATAAATAATAATTTATAAAGTTAAAAAAGGTCATGATGAAATATGACATCTATTAAGTAATTATTATGAATACATGACCTAGTTTTTCGATGTTTTCTTGTTTTTGTCAATTAATCATGAATATAATATGTATTATATAATAATAATAAATAATAATAATAATGATTGAATTTATATACACTTTTACAATAATTGTTTTACAAGAAAATTATATAGAAATATTTAAATAATTTTACAAGAATTTATATACACAAAATAATGATTTAAATAATAACATTGAGTAATTAAATATGAATTTGTAGCTAGTTTCGATGTTAGTTTGTTTTGTCTATCAATGTTGGATACTATGCCTATTGAGTAATAGTAAAAGATAATATGTATTGAGTAATTATGAAATAACCGCTATTGCGTAATTATGAATTTATGTCGTCTATTTTCAATGTTAGTTTTTGTGTAATAATGTTGAAAATAATATGTATTTAGTACTAAGACAGAGTAGAGAGATTAATATACTTAATAGACGAGACAATTGTATATGAAATGTGATAAGCTTCATCATTAAACTTATAATACTGACACTAAAATCCTCAACATATCTAGGAAAAGGCCTACATTATACATTTGACTAAGACAAAAGTACTCTTCCCTTTGGTTTTCCATTGTTATTCTACACGTTGCATGGTATAGCTATGGAAAAATAAACTATTTTAGATGAGAAATGCTACCACCTTCAGCTACTACATCGGCCACATCTGCGGACTACCAGTGACTATTTCCTGTATTCTTGGTAGGAAATGAAATAAATGCTTATTTTAAGGACATTAAAATGGAAGACATTCTTAATCTCCAGAAGTCTTAGACATACACAGTTTGAAACTAAGATGTTGTTAAAAAAAACTGTTATTACTATCTATAAAAGTCTTACTTATACACTCATATTACTTTCTTTTTATCAGTTTTTATTATTAACTGCTCAAGTGCCAATATTAAATCAACAACTAGAATCTCATGTTATTTGACAAAGAAAATTTACACTAGTTTAGATAATATATTTATATACCTTATAGATATAATGCATATATTTGATATTCATATAAAAATTATATATATTTGGAAGCATTTATTAAGATTGATGTATTGTCTGTGGAAGAAATAAATAGTTTATGTAATAAAGTGTTTTATTTTATAACTCTTAATTATTATTAGGAATGATAACAATTATTTTTTTACACCTATACAGACTATTTACAAACCATTATTTTATAAATTTATTCACATTAATGAAAATAATTAGGTATGGACGAACTAATTCATTATAATAGTAAAAAACTTGATTGAAGTAGAATACTATTCTATTACATCTTAGGAGCGCAACTTAGGAAAACAAAATGACTTTTGAAACAGTGATGGCTCAGTGGCATTGGCTATGGACTGCCGTGCAGGAGGTCCATGGTTCGAATCCCGCCGCGGGCTTGAGCTTCACCGCATGGTGGAAGGGCTTTTTGCGAATTCCCTCCTGGCTAGCGACCACCCTCAAGTAGAAAATCTGTCGCCAAGCACCTAACAGTGTGTTCCGGCAGCAGTCCTTGAGAGCCAGTAAAATTACAGACACCTGAGACCTAACAACTGTACGTCTCAGTGTGACGGGCACAGTGCAATTCGTCGTTGACGAAATGCATCTGTTATAGGCATAGGCTTGTCCACTTAACATCAGTTGGGCCTAGGGCTTGTTGTTGGTAGGGTAAAAAAATAGATAGGACTTATTGCCAGTTCACAGTCAATATGCAATATAGCAAAACCAATTATAATAATTATTCTGTCTTATTTTTTTTATTAAATATGTGTGCGTGATAATTTCAGTCTAAATCATATATATTACCAAATACCTTTTTTTTACTATATATTATAAGTTTGGAGCAAACTATTAAAATTAATATTAATAGGTTTTTCAATTCCCAACACTACTATGCACCATTACTAACATCTTGACTCACTACATCTACCAGTTCATTGAAAACCCTGCACGTATTAGAGGCCGGTAACTCCTTGACTGCTGCAAGTCCTTGGCCAGCGAGCTTGCCCACTCGTGGATCAATGGGTAAACTACCTAGATAGGGGATCTTAGCGATCTCTGCCAGCGACTTCCCCCCACCGCTTGAGAATATGTTCGTACATTCGCTGCAGGTAGGGCACTCGTAACTGGAAAGAGGTAGAATAGCAACTTATGAATATGACAATATTAAAAAATGATGCTGAATATTAAAGAGTGAGTCTAGTTTAACCAAACTTAATAAGTTTTTGCTGTCGCTACTTTTTAGCTTTGTCGCACGACACTAATACGATTACTGGTGAGTATGACATTTGGATGAATGCTACCAGAGAGTACATTCATTTAGTCAGCAAGCAGAAAATAAAAAATGTTCATATTCCTGTTACATTAATCAATTAGCTTCACCGCATGATGGTAGGGCATTTTGCAAATGCCCGCCTGGCTAGCGACCACCCTCAAGTAGAAAATCTGTCGCCAAGCACCTAACGGTGTGTTCCGGCAGCAGTCCTTGAGAGCCAGTGAAATTACAGGCACATGAGACTTAACAACTATGGCTCAAGGTGACGGGCGCAGTGCAATTCGTGACTTATGACGAAATGCATCTGTTATAGGCAGAGGTTAGTCCGCTTAACAGCAGGTGGGCCTCGTGCTGGTTCAGTAACAATAACAAAAAAAAAAAAAAAAAATTTAATTGATACTGATTATTAATAGCACAATTTTAAATGTATTTGTGTCACAGTAGGTATATAATCGAATATACATAACTCAGAAGGTTTTTGACTACTAAAATAATGTCAAACTTTGCCTATGTTTTAATTGTATCAATAATATATTTAAGCTCCTGAGTAGTGTGCAGAGTATTCTTTTTATATTATCGTTAGCCAAACCTTTGACCACATACATATATAAGGTCTCGCTTGATAGTACCTACATAATGATATAGTTAAAGTCAGTATTGTATCAGCAGGCCACTGCTCAACACAGCCTCCTTAGGCCTCATTTAGGGGGGTTTGCCATAATCCCCACGCTTGGCAGGTGTATTCGGGATCGCAGTTTAAGATATCAGTTCCTCAGAAGGCGCTGCGGCTACCTTCCGGTATTTTACCTTTAGTCGCCTCTATGACATCCACAGGTAGAAATGGGAGGATAACATTAATCTGGCACACTAAACAGTTATAGGCAGTAAACAGACAATCTAGACTGATAACTGCCGCATACTTGCAGCTGCCGAAATGCAGCATTAGGTGCTTGGAGTTAGATGAAGCGTGGCGTTAGTTGAAGCGCTCGTAGCGGAGCTCGTACTTAGCTGTTCTTAACCAATCAGCAAAGTTAAGCAACGTCACCCACGGTCATGAGTTGGATGGGTGACCGCTTGTGACATTACTACTGAGAGCTTCCGTGCTTCGGAGGGCACGTTAAGCCATCGGTCCCGGTTGTCGTCTTAGGATGGCAGTCGTTATAGCATGGTGGTAGGGCATTTTGCGAATGCCCGCCTGGCTAGCTACCACCCTCAAGTAGAAAATCTGTCGATAAGCACCTAACGGTGTGTTCCGGCAGCTGTCCTTGAGAGCCAGTAATTCTAGGTTAGCCTGAACAACATTTACGACCACAACATCACTTACCATCAGGTGATATAGTGGTCAAAGACTTACCTATCAAGCATAAAAAAAAGATTTTCTGCGCGCTAACGTGTGATAGATGGCCTGGCGGGCGTTTGTAAAATGCACTACACCGTGCAAATATTTAAATAATTTCTAAGTTCAAAGTGGTCACAATCATCAAGCTAGCATGTAACCTATACCCAACCGATCAGTAGCCTAGTGTAGCACTGTAAATACATATATACACCATAGACTTCAGCTATTCTTATTTTCCAGATTTTATTTGGTGCATGTTCACCTGAAGTGAAGTTATTGTTGCCCTAATTTTACACACAGTCACAAGGAATTTTGGAAAACTGACCCGCTCATGTTTTCAATTATCCCCATGATCGGTATCCCAGTCTTTCTGCAGAATGTGATCTCTTTTCTAACATCTTCTATGGCAACTTGCTGTGGGGTGGTCACCAATATTGCTGAACATTGAGGGACTTGACGCAGATTCTCCATTACTGTTATGTGTTCATCTGATGTTCCTATAATGAGATTTAATCTTTGTATGAATTTCGAGAAACTTGGATACTTAAAATATTATTAATATAGAGTACATTAGCATTATAGTGCACCATTTTGTTTTTGTAGCTGATTGGCTATTCTTTGACTGCCATCTCACATGATAGTAAGTGATGGATAATGAAATCTAAATTTTAGGCTTTTATTTTCAATTACTGGCACTCAAAGATAGCAGCTGGAAAAAATGTCAGGTGCTTGGCAGCAGAAATTCTGCTTGAGGGTAGCTAGGCAACTTCCCGCGTGGTATTCGCAAATTTCCCTACAACCATGCAAACCTGGGTGTGGTATACTACAAAGTCAGTGTGTTTCCCAAAATTTATAGTTTGAGAAGAAATATGTGTGTTTAAGTTATCCCAGTGGAAAATCCTAACCTCAGTAATAACTCAAATTTATACAGCCTATTAAGCCTAACTATTGCCATCTAAACTGTTTACCTTAACCACATATTGAGTTGAGTTAAACTGACTCAACTCTCAACTATTGCGTTGCAGGGTTAAACAATTTAATCATGTAAAATTAAACATAATATAAAAATAAAATTATCTAAATGGTAGAATGGGGGCCATAGATCTCAGAGACGCCAGGATACAAGATTATTATTAAGCGATTTTTTATGAATTTTAGCGGGTAAATGTATGAGAGTTTTTTTCTCTCTTTAAAACTATGTTACTTACGACTTTGGTTCTTTTTTTGATATGATTATTTACATGTAATGTTTATGGCACATGTTCAAATCCCGCACATGACTATAATTTTTCGTTTTGGTAAGAATTAACTTTTTGGTAAAAGAAGGAGCAAAGCGGTAGGTAATATAGTTTAAGTGAAAAAATAAATCATAAATATATGGGATTTAAACCGTTTAAAGTTGTTTAATTGCTAAAAATACGGGATTGTTTCGTGTGAGTGTTCAAGTGTTAGTAGAATGTTTAGTAAAACATTCAAATGAGGACATTCTTCTCTTCTGAGGCTTAGTATGTGCCTACCTGGTGGAGTATCTATAACAAGAAAATCTAATTCTTGCCAGTAAACATCTTCAAGAAACTGCTTGATCATAGAAGTCTTTTTAGGTCCTCTCCACACTACTGCATCATTCCTGGAGCCTAGTAAAAAAGCAATGGACATGACACCGAGCCTTTGATCTTGATCCATGTAAACCGGAACCCAACCTTCTGGGCCTTGATGGACATTCTGACCCTCAAGATTCAGAATATATGGCACACTGGGACCACATAAGTCTATGTCTAATAGCCCAACCTGCAGTAACAAAAATGCATTTCAATTAAAAGAAGTGTAGCTATACAGTTAAAAGCCTATGCCTCTTTTATCAAAATGTTGACTCTCACATACTTTATAACCTCTTTCTTTGAGAGTTAGGGCTAATTGGGTGCTAACTGTTGATTTTCCAACACCACCCTTCCCAGAAAGGACTAATATTACACGTTTTACTTGGTCGAGCATTTCAGTTTTTCTATAACACTACTGGTTGCTGCAAATCCGAAAAATCAAAAATCCAAAATAAACAAGCAAGGAATAAAATTAAAAAGTCTAGTGTTTTTGTTTTCTTTTTCATAAACCACATAGATCAAATAGAATATATGATAAACCAAAGAGAATTTTTAACACAATACAATAAAACTCCATAGACAAGAAAAACATATTATTGCTGTGCAATGATGCAATAACAGTGATGAGCCGTGTACAAAAATATCGGGCTCATTTTTTTTTTATATATACGGTCTACATAATTATAAATCCTTATCTAATTTTATAGATGCCCCTTTGTTAATATACATTTTAGAATAAATGGACACATTTAATTTTGTAGATGATAATATGACAGATATTGTTTCAAGAATGTTTCGCAAAATATAAATAACTTTAACAAATAAAAACGTTCTAACATTAATTACCTAGCATCCCTCATTCGCTACTGGGAATATTATCATTATTTTGTCTATTTACAAAATAAAGTTACAGAGTGGTTTATCGCACTCGTGCAAAGCAATCTGATTTTCCACACTTATGATATGTTATGAATTATATATGATACGTTAATGATTGAATAATTTCAATCATCATTGATTGAAAATCAAATTTACAAGCCTGATAAAAGTTCTCAAAACAGAAATAAAGTGGGTATAGGAACTATAACAACGCACAGTTTGAAATGCTTAAAACTCTGTCTTATACGTTCTCGCAGTTTTGAAACAACTTATATTCTGTCTTATGTGTAATTAACATTAAATGTAGGTAAAAAGCTCAATCTACACTGAAATGGCAATGACGATGGTAAAAGCGTGTTGATCTTTTTAATTAATGCAACTAAAAATGATATAATTCCTGTAAATTGTGTAAATGAAACATAATCAGTACTCAAATAGTTAGTTTCTCATAATCTACTAGTCAAAAATCAAGAAATGAAACTTGTACAATAATTGAAATGATAATTCCTGATCTGAATCATACAAATAATAAATATTGATTAATTCGTTTGACTGTACCTATATATTATTAACCTTGTAACATCATAATACTTACAATAAATAATTTCTACTTATTGTAAGTATTATGTGTAAATATTTACTAATAACTTCTTTATTTATTATGTTTTACACATTTTCAGGATTCTTATTTTCCTGCATATTCCCAACACATTTCATTACATTAAACCTAATACGAACTCATCACTTGACTGATTCGTTATATGATAATTATTATAAAATGCAGTAAGTAGGTAGTTGTTGGGAACGATACCGTCAAAAACTTCGAGTGTATCGTTCCCAACAACTACTGGTACGGGTGCAACACTAGACATAATTTTCGTCCCGTAAGTACATATTAATTTTGCTGCCCACCTGCTGAAAAACTCTACTGAGGTCGCTGAGCATTGTACAGAGTTCATCAAGTGACTGCCATTACACTCACCTTGGTTTCGCTGATAACATAGTATCAGCGAAACGAAGGTGAGTGATGTATTCACCATTTTGTTGATGCCGAATTCTTTCGTGACCAGTTTCGGAGATATAACGTCTACCTTTCACACGACTCGTTGCAGTTGGATTGGTTCCGTGCTCTTGTCCTGTAGTCGAATCGACATGGTGGTTCGTATATAAACACTTCAGCACTTCGATGTACGAGTATCTATAGCCGATTTGGCGTCGCTGAAAAGACTGCAGTACGGTCCGGGTTTCGTTTGAATCGAAGGCTTTTTAGATAAATTCATGCAAATGCGCATTAAATAAGATCGGTTTATCCCCATACAAAATCCCTTTAATACAAATGGTTAGGCACGAATTTGAGCACACGCACGCTTCAATATGGATGCATTTGGAAGCTCAGTCTAGCTTAAGAACAATAAAATAAGTCAAATATAAGTTGGACTCGCAAACTGAAGTGAAGGTTCTGTACTGATATACCAAAAAACCGTTATTTTTGACATACATATAGCTCGTGATCGCAATAATCTGATCCCCACTTGGCCGTTATTAATTATTAATTGTTATAATAGATAATTACTATTTGATTAACTACGATCACGTCACATTTGTATGTATAAATTACCATTTGTACAATAGGAAAAAAAAACAGTACATATTGCTACGCTTTTTCAAAATTATACATTATGATTATCTCCATTTGACTGTATGGTACATATAAATGGAGATAATCCAAAAATGAAAAAAAATCAATGGAATTGGAATAACTGAACTTGAAGGGCGTGTGACGGCAGGGGCAAATATGTGCCATTTGTAATGTATTAACGCAAACGTTCGGTTCACAATATGCTAAACTGCCCAAACGATAACAATATGACGTCACCTACTATGGCTGATTATAACGCTCACAGAAAAGAGGCAATGGAACGTACACGCACACGTAATCTCAAAATTTTACAAATGGGCGAGGAGATTTTTGTTGTTGTGGTGAACATTTTATTCATAAAACATGAATGAAATTTAATGAAACAATGCCTTGAAATTTAATACTACCGATGGTACTAATTGATATGAAGGTTCATTGCCGAGAAATACAATTACAGTTGGAAGATGTCGTAAGCCCAGCTGTTAGTAGGTCCAAATTGTATAGTATCTAGCGCCTATTACTCTGATGTATGGTGCATATTCCCGTATCTCAATATGAACCGTGCGTTTGAAACGTATTCAATGGAAGCAGTGCTTGCAAAATTTTAACCACAATGTTGGATTGGATTGCATTGCGAATATTGCGCTACATATTCGACGTAGCATAATGCATTGATGAAATGCGCTATCTATATTGAGACGTGTAGCATTCATCAACAAAAAAAGCTTTGTCAGCACCGCGCCCTTTGACAGCGACCGCATTTGCTTGGGATTATCTTATTGGTCTGTGCTTGCATTGCTTTGCTACAGCAGCGCCACCAATTTGATCTTCCTTCCTTTCTTCAGTTTTGAAAGATTTTTTGTGTAGGTGGGTGTGTACTTCACTTTCCTCTTCCAGCTAAATAGGAAATATAATATTTTCCATCTTTCTCTGTGTATATTTGACCTTTTATGACATAATTAATCTGTCACAAAGTTTAAAGTGTTGTTTTTTAATTAACGAACAACGTGAACTGTTAGTGGTGTTTCGATTATTTTAGTTTTTTGTGGTGGTTGTGCAAGGCGTAAGGATTTTTCTCGTCGGCGTTAAATTTTGGTCGTCGCTCTGCCTTTTCAAGGACTTAACGAGGTAATTGAAATTTGATTGTTTACATAAATTACCTTTGAAATCGTGTTTAAGTCACAATTTGCTATTATAACACATTTCTTAGCTATTTAACCGAGTTATAAATTGTGGGCATGCGGGCATTTATCAGCGACTCACTAGCTACGACCCACCCCAGTGAGGTCGGAGGGGATCGTACGAGTAATGGTCTGCGTGCGAAATATCATCTATAGGAGGGGCAGCATTTTTCTGTGAACTCTAATAGTTTATTGATTTGAATTTTATAGGAAGTTTATACCCTGTTGCAGTAGACTGCAATTACAACTGAGCTATAGGTAGGTACCTATTGGCCCTGTTTGCTTAAATCCATATATATATTAAAATAGTCCTCATAGTGATCACAATGCTACTGCACTTGATGAGCAGCACTAAGTAACTACAATTACTAATATTTTAAGTTTTTTTTTACCAGTACTACTTGTTCTTGTAAATTATAATAGGTATATATATCCTCCCTGTAGTCCTCAGATATTCTTTTTATTAAACTAATTGTCAGCCAAGTGACAGCAATGCCAGATTTAAAGGATTTTAAATTTACTGTGAAGGCCTTTCTTAGGGTCTGTACTTATGGAAATTACTAATTACACTAGATTTGCGACCTGCACAAGATAGGAACCATCTGAACTATCTCCTTCAAAAATATTTTGAAAATAACAAATCATATTCCTGGCACTGCTCGAGCAATAATTGTGAGATTAACACGAAAAATAGTAAATATGTAATAATATAAGGACATGCCCCATCAGAAGAGAGAACTAATAGAAAGAAAGGTGCCTTCTAGGTAAATATAAATATTAGGCGGAGATCCTTCTGGTCCTTTTCATATTCTGTGACACTAGACACCTATTCCCTATTTATTGCCTGATATGGAATGCTACGTTTGTATAAATACCATAGTAATATGATTTTATATATTATATTGGTTTAATAGATAAAACATTTCTCTGCATCGAAATTGGATGCTCTCCCGGAAACTACTAAATAAATGTGATTAATGCAGACCTAAAGAGTCTACCTATGAATAAGTTACATAAAAACCCATACAATCATTCTGCAGATGAGTGGTAACAAACTAACACACATGTAAAGTTTTTTTATATAACATTCTAGTGTGAGTTTATTTATTCCACCGGGTGCTTCTGGAACAGACATTCCAAAAGTAGCATATTAAGATTAGCCACTAGCTAGTTAGTCTTTATTAGTTGTTGACCAAAAAATAAACTAATTAAGAAACAATGCTAGTTTGTGTATTTCAAGTGATTAAAAGACTAGTGAAGTGTTCCACTAGGTGTCATCCTACTCAAGTATAATTTATGTTCTAGCAATTATTGCGTATGATTACAACTACATATAAAACTTTGGATTAGCATGTCAGTAATATGGGCCTTAAAATGTCATGTGACTTTTGAAAATTTTTGTATTTGTGTAATTTTGTTTTTCCTTCTCTTCCTGTGCTAACAGCACAAAAACTCATATTTCATCTTTCGAGGTACTACACACTGCTAAACTTTTTATTGTTATGGTTATCACCTACTTTATTTACAATAATAATAATATTTATTGGACACAGATTATATGTTTTTTTTCTTAAGTTGAATTTAATCACTAATAAATGATTTTAAAGTAATTTGCCACATCACCCCTGCATTTGGCATTTTTTAGTAAAGGCCTCCAACTGCTTCCATTCTCTCTGTTATTTGGTGTTCTTGTCCACGAACCTCCTTCTAGTGCCTTTATGTCGTCGACCCAACTTCTGAAAGATCTCCTTCCACATTATTTACAAACATTCCATAAATTATTATTCACCATACCTTTAAGTCAGTACCTACTTAGATGTCACACATAACATAATGCACAGTCACCCATACAACTCACTTTATATTCTGCACATGATTGCTTTGCATAGTACATCAAAGGAATAACAATTCCTAGTCTTCAGACGCAGTTATTTGCAAAGTTGGGTCTTTGTGGGCATGTTTTTTTTATTGTATAATCTCAGCAATAATTGGTATCTTGGGGTTGGTGGCAGACATAGAAAATCAACATTAAAAAGAATCATGACAAACTATACTATGTCTAAGCTTGGTCCATAACCCATTGGGAAACAAGAATAACACTAAATAATGTTCTCTTATCAGCTTACTATTTTAAAATATTCTAGGCATAGATATGAAAAAGCTGTGGGGGTTCAGATGCAAAATGTCCGAAACGCAAAATGTCAGATTCACAATTAATAGTGTCAGCTAATTTTTATAATGATCAGTCAAAATGTCAGATTCTAATGTAATCATACCGTATCAGCCGGATTGTGCACTGCTGGACACAACCTCACTCATTAAGGGAGGGGGTTGCCGTTATGTCTACGCTTTGCAGGCTTCTAGGGTATTTCAGTCTAATATAACAGTTCTTGAAAGACGCTGCCCATCTTCCAGTATTTTTCCGGGACCACGGGAAGAGATGGGAGCGGGGGTGACATCCTGACCCCACGTGGTGTCGGGATAGAATGTCACCTGATAAAACTAGTACTTATAGTAGGTACTAGCAATTACAATGCAGAAATACCCACAAAAATAAATTTATCCTCTACTTTTTTTTTTATTTTTTTTATTGTGATGGATTAAGCACGAGGCCATCTGATGTTAAGCGGACTAACCTTGTGACGAAATGCATCTGTTATAGGCAGTATAACAGATGTATTTCGTCACATGTCACGAATTGCACTGCGCCCGTCACCTTGAGACATAGTTATTAAGTCTCATGTGCCTGTAATTTCACTGGCTCTTGAGACATAGTTATTAAGTCTCATGTGCCTGTAATTTCACTGGCTCTCAAGGACTGCTGCCGGAACACACCGTTAGGTGCTTGGCGACAGATTTTCTACTTAAGGGTGGTCGGTAGCCAGGCGAGCATTCGCAAAATGCCCTTCTACCAAGCGGAGTATTATTAATTAAAGACAATGTTACGCCACATGAAAATCAATATTAGGTTTTGCTCACCATTTATTGTTTCCTTTTACAACCCATGACATAAAGATAGACAGATACATTGGCAGCAGAGTGACACCAATACCTACCCATTTAATATGTGGTAAGCCTATTAAGGAACTAGGATCAATAGTTTCTAAATAGCTCGAAGGTAGGTAAGTGTCCGTTAGCTTCATTTGATATCATATTTTAGGAAACACCTTGAACTATACTTTGATAAAATTATTACGTAAGTTGGTAGCCATGTCAGTAAAGGTCAAGTTTGTTTATTACTTACTGTTTTAGTTCCTCATGTAGTGATGTAACACATCTTATCATTCATTAGCACATCTTACAAAGCTACATCTCTGTCTACTAAAAATATCGGGAGTTCTGGAAATAAATAACACAAAAGTTTAAAGATAAGGCTTATTGCTATGTGTGAGATGAAACACATACTTACACTACAGGTATGTTTTCTCAATAACAACAAAATAACATAATAAATAGTTTATTTTTTGCTAAAAACACATGGGATAGTACCAGGAATAATTGTAAAAAGTTCTTCTAGCTTCGATTTTATGGCTGGCTGCTTTTCTAACGCCAGCCCTTCTTGGGAATGCTTTCGTGGATGGTATGTTCCCGCTACCATTCGGATCCTTAAGGTGGTATGATAGGAAGAGGCCGTGTTGAGCGGCTGAGCGTCACCCCACTCAAATTGACGTGAGTGCTGAGAATTAGGCGTATGTTCTCCTTCATATTCATCATCAGCCATGATGTCCACCGTTGAATAAATTCTGCCCGATTACGAAGGCGGGTCTGCCATAACATCCACGCTTGGCAGGCATCTTGGTGATCGCCAGTGTGAGATCACAGTTCTTCAGGAGGCACTGCTACATATATTTTGGTATTTTTTCCTTGACTCGCTTCATACGACTCCCACAGGAAGATATTGGGGAGCAAAATCTGTCAAATGCCTAGTTCTTAGGCGTAGGTGAGTGATAAGGTTATGTAAAAGTTTGTAGGTACAGAACATCAGATACGAACTTACCTCAACGGCGGCGACGGCGACTCAATTAAAATAAAACTGTAAAATGACAATAATCAGCCAAAAATAACTCGTTTCGTTCAGCCGCCGCCGCCGACGCGACGCACGTCAGATGTGGTATAAATATCAAAATGTTAAAAATAAAAATACGCCGCCTATTCCTGTGTTAATTAGAAAGGACCCCAAGGCCGTTACGACCCCAAAATGAATAAATAAAGGGAGGTTATTGCTTCTGTTCAACCCCCAGTGAGTCATGGCAAGGCACCCACCTTGGGTTGCATATTTCATGATGAATGAGATTGTTTTATTAGATTCGACGCGGTGTTAACTTAATGTGAGCTTAGGAGTTTCATGATTTATGGTATTGAACTTTGCTGCGTTCGGCGATGGTATGTTATGGCCATATTTTCCAGTTTTCAAAGAAAATGCCCATGTAGTGGACAGTTATACAATACTTACTTACGCTAAGTGAAGCTGTGTAAGTAAGTGCAAGCTGTACTTTTAATTAATGCTGAGAGATTTTTACTCGCGATCTATGGTTCGAATCCGCTTGCTTGAGCTTCACCTCAGTTTTTAGTTTGCCGTTCTAGAAAACAAGGAGGTCCCAACTCCTAACTACGTTATTATATAAAGCTTATAATAAGAATACTGAGATTTGGACCATGTTTGTCAAGAAACAATATTGTTCGTAAATTGCTATATCTATAGCTATGACTGATTTGTTGCGTGCAGCCCGCTTTCACGTTGAAATTATAATGTAAGGTTACTTTAATAATATTTGATAGTACGAAATAATATTGTAAATCTAATATTGAAATAAGACTGTATTAAGAGATGGTAGTTGCACCCCACGACAATATTACTAAGCCTTGTTTGTACATCTGTTCGTCTGGAACCGTTATTATAGGTAGCTGGTTGGTATTTTCACAGAATAGTATGGCGTTAGTGTGGTAAATTGCCTAACAAACAATAATTTTGGCAAAATGGTAAAAATAAAAGAGGATTCCCATACCAAAAAATCGGTTTTTATATGGTTTTACAGTTCCATATCCAAACGGCCATGGGAACCCTATTAATGAGATTCCGTTGTCAGTCTGTCAGTATGTCACGAGTCTCTATCGTAAACTGCGTTGAGTTTCAAACCTGAAATTTATTGTGTAAAACATTGCCTAAAGACGATTGTTGGACTAGAAATACAATAAAATCATTTGAAAGGGCGCTTCAAAAAATTAAGAAGTTGCGATATAAAAAAAATATTGCACCCAATCTATGTAGCATCTTCGATCGCATCATCACTTACAAGCAGGTGAGATAATGGCTATTAATATTTATACTATAGTCTAGCCTTAGCTGTGCAGTTGGATAATTAAAAACTAAATAATTTATCTGCGCTTTTGGTTAGGTTTGATAAGCATTAAGTATACATGGAATCGTTAATATAAAATAATATTTCAATTTCAATTTCAATTTCAATTTATTTCAAAGAAACAAAGAAACAATTCAGTTACAATACAACATATAACATTCACACAAAATAATGTTAACAGAACCTACACTAAGTTGAAAATAACTTGTGCTGTAGGTTACTGTTACATCCCTTCTAAGATTGATATGTATTACTAACTATATGACTCATAGTAGTGTGAAAAGTATTCGAACGCCAATGCAAATGTTTTCATAAGTCACTCCTAAAACCGTCAAAAATATATAATGTTGCGTTTCCCTTCCCGTAACAAATTTAATAAGTATTAGATTTCAAAAACAAAAACTCCTTATCGCGCGAATTACTTGATCAATTTACAATACATAGTTATTATGAGGCCTAGCAACAAAACATAAACAAAACCTGCCAAAGTCATATGAGTGTGCTGCACTCCTTAACTGTCTTGACCTTCATTGTTGCAAATGCATTTAGTTAAGCCATAGAAATTAATTCAATTACGCAAATACATACATGACTCAGATTTTATGATGCAACATCAAAATCAGTTTCATATCTAGATGAGTATAGGTATAGTAAAACCAGTTTACTTTGGTATAGACGAGGTTATTTTTTTCACAGACAAATACCTAAAATTATGATATTGACGTTAGTTTAGGTAAAGTTTGCAATGAATTATCCCCAGTATACATTTGAACCTCGAATCCTGCTATTATAGCATGTCGCTTTTACCACTGCACTCATTGAATTAACAAGGCAGTACTGGCAAAAAGATAGACAGACGCTTCAGTTATCTTATAAGGTTTAATAAGATTTTGGTGCTCACGATCAACGTAATAAGTAGTTTGGTTGATCTATACTTCATCATCATCAGCCAGAAATAGTCCACCGGTGAACAAATCCTCCGGCATTAGGGAAGATTCGTCACCATCTCCACGCTTGAAAGGCGACTTGGGGATCGCAGTGTAAGATGGCAGATCTTCAGAAGGCGCTGCAGCCCACCTTCTGGTATTATCGTCGCCTTCGGGGTGGAGGGGGGTTGCACTTAGCCTGGCGTCCCACGGGGTTGCAATATATATATGTATATACCTACGTAGCATAGAATATTTTAATATAACTATGTAGTGCTACGATAGTAATATGAAAGGAATAGTTTGATATCGATCTAGTTTTTAACTGAATTCCATAATGAAGGAGGTTTTCGTTTCGAGTAATATTTTTGTATATTTGTTTTGTTACGCTATTTCTCTGTCAATTAAGAACTGATCTTTTTTGTATTTTTTGGTAGAGTATACATCCATTGTGGTCCCATTTAAATTTCACTAAGATCGGTTGAATAGTTTTTAAGTTATTAGTCAATTTACTTTAAAAAAAATATTTGCATACATATGATTCCTATTGTATTGTGCCGCTTCATAATGGTACTTTCTGGCTGTGGTTAAAACAAGCAACTGTTTTTTAAACTACTTCAAAAAATATGGTGCTACTCTATTTGGCTGTATTTTTTGAACCGAAATTCGGTACCACACTGATTCTAAACACTGACCTCACATTTTCATGGTCCGACTTCCACAAGTTATTTCATAAATTCAGTGTTAAAAGTCCGTTTAGTTTTTCTTTATGAAAGCTAAACCTGACTTCTGATATTTTCTAACTATATACCACGTACTATCTACTTATATAAATAGAAAAATAGGTATTTTGGTTGATAATCCACCACGCATAGTATTTGTCCAACAGGTGAGACAGCGGTCAAAAGGAACAATTTAAAAACAATAGTTCATCTGGGACACGAAGTATACTATATGATATCTGATTATTGTTATATCATAGTTTCAAAAGCTATTTGTCGTCACGAGACGAACGTTGCTCCCCAGTTGTACCATACTTACCGCCATATGTTTAACAGGCTCCAACGACAAAGAGTCGACCACGGCACAAAAGAAAAGATAGATACTCATACTTATGAATAATATAAAGATACTATTTATAGCTAAGTTACTCCGATTGACGCCTTTACAATGAGATAGAGAAATAGTGTAGGTCGGTACAACATGTCTTCTCAAAATAACTTGTACATATATTGTAAAACAGTTTTGGCTTATGTATACGACCGGCCCCCTGTCTGACCAACATTACCTTTTGAGAACGCTATCGATAGTAAACATGGTAGTACGCTTTACCTTTCGAGTCATGACATATTTTTTAAAACAAATTTATTTTTCTTTGTCGAACCTAAAATATTGATCGTTGAGTAAAAATTAATGGGATCATATTTGTAAAAAACATCGCTGAAGTAATTGTAATGCGATTCGTATAGATCAGGGGTGGCCAAACTGTTGAACCATGCGGTCTACATTATAATTTAAAATAACTGTGCGGGCAACCGTTAGCAATGCAAAAAAATTGCAAAACTGTTTGTTTATAATTCTTAACAATATTAGGTAAAGAAGTTAATAACAAAGTTTTCATAACAATAACCTGTAAAAATAAAATTGTACCTATTTCACTTATAATTTTTATAATTCATCTTTGAACATATTGAACAACAATGTCCTTGGCTAGATTTTTGCGCTGCACAGAGTCTATAAGATTATCATGCTGCACAGTGTATGAACTAACTGCAATGCGCAAGCAGGAAGTGAAATGCTCGTCTGTATGATGTGTCTTGTATATCACATTCAGTAGTTCAAAATATTAATTCTCAAAGATCTAAAATCCTAGGATCTAAAAAATACCGTCAAAGATAATAGTGTAAGTTTTCGGAAGAATGGCATTTTTTTTTTTGATAGATTAGTTCCATGTCTGTATTTTCAAATGGTCTTGCTTTCAAATATATGTCTCACCTAACCTCTCGTCAATTTCTTCCTTGACCGAAACTGATTTAGCAGCGATGAATTCACCTATTTAAATAGATAACATAACAATATTCATGCCTCCGCATAAAGGAAAGCACAATAAATCAAGAAAAAATAAGTTTAAATTGTTCTTGTAATGGAAAGCACATTTGCGATTAATGTGTTACTCTTTATTGCAATGTTTCGATATGCCGCTTCTCACGGGCTACCGAAAATGCCTCCGCGGTCGGCCAGTCGACCGCGGTCGACGTCTTGGCCACCCATGGTATAGAGAACGTGGTAGAGATATTTTAGAAATAAGCAAAAACCCTGATAAATCACCTTCAATCAGATTCAGAACACCCCCACCTTTGGGGACTTTTAGTGTTTACATTTTCGGTTTTCTGGATACTTCAAAGTACCACTGTACCAATGGTTAAAACTACACGTATTATTTCCCTTGCTTGCCAATTTTCGGCTTAATTTGCTTGAAGTGAGAAATTGACTCTAGGATTATTAGTCGACACAAATTTTACAAGCTTTAACAATCTTATAAAACAAATAAAAAGGGACTTCTAACACTGCAAAGAATGCAATAATTTGTTTAAACATGCTGATTCAAAACACTGAGCTTCCATTTTTAGTCAGAAATAGAGTTGTATCGGTGTCGATTCCGTTTTTTTTATTTTATCCATTTTTCTTGGTGCATCCGTGCTTACCAAATCGATTTTCATTCACCCACATTACTGGTCAAGAAAAAACTTGCAATTACCATGTCAGAGAGATATACTTAGTAGTAATACTAATTTCATAAATTGAGTGCTACAACTTACTACTAAACATTTTTTTGTTGATGAAATTTAAATTCGACTAACTTAGAGATATTCCACATTTATGTTCGCATGGTGGAAGGGCATTTTGCTATTTCCCGCCTGCCTAGCTACCACCCTCAAGTAGAAAATCTGTCGCCAAGCACCTAACTGAAAGTTACGCCAGCAGTCATTGAGAGCCAGTGAAATTACAGGCACATGATACTTAACAACTACGTCTCAAGGTGACGGGCGCAGTGCAATTCGTCACTTGTGACGAAATGAACAGATACATTTCGTCACTATAGGCTATAGGCAGCGGTTAGTCCGCTTAACATCAGGTGTGCGAGTTCGTTCCGTCACAACAACATAAAAAAATAATGTATTTCTCGACTTGAGAACCTTCCGCATTTTGTATGTAGGTCGGTTAAAAAATTAACCTATGCAACTAAACACAGTAATACATCGTATTCTAACTAATAATAACCAATCCCCCAAGTAGTATCAATTGATTTATGACTTTACTAAACGTAGCGGAGCTGGTTGCGTCTGTGAGTACGCTAAACGAAAGGTTCCGGGTTCGATTCTCGGATAGGTGATATCCGACGCGAGAACGTAGATTTATGATCAGAGATTTCTTGTAATTTTGTGGCAGGAAATATGATCTATGTTAATGAATGGGAACTAGCTCTCAGCCTAGCTTTTGCATGGTGGTAGGGAATTTTGTGACTGCCCGCCCGGCTAACTACCACCCCAAGTAGAATATCTGCTGTCAAGCTATTTGGGAGTTTCAGTTCCCTGGGCAGCGATTCTATTGGAGATTTTTTTACTCGCACACGCTTATCTTTGCACAACTCTGATGGATACGTATCCTTAGCCTGTTTATAATCACTGTTTACCAGCAGGTGTCGTAATGAGCAAAAACTAATACAGAACATCAAATGAAAAAATACTGTCTGAACACACCATTCGGGATAGTTTCCGAGTTCTTGGCTACAGAATGTTTGGTTCTTTCTTAGTTTTTTTATGATATGGTATGATAAGTGACTAAACTGGGAGCTTTTACTAGGGTGGTAGGTACCCGGGTTAACATTTGTAATAATGCCCTACCACCAAGCGTTTAAGTTTAGGGCCTTGGTATGATTTGAACAATGGATCTCAATGCTCGGTTATCCTTGTTCACAGCCGCTGGGTTATCATTGTTTCAAAATTCGAATTTCCAAAAGGTGAAAAATGTAATCTGTTGCAAAACCGTTATGCTGATACCACGAATCACTCCTTGCTACAGTGCCTACAGTCCCTTCAATCTCTCTTGCTTCATTCACTTACCTCATCACATTCTACAGCCCACTCACAAAACTCCTTTCCGACTTTTGGTCTCCTGAAAATAAAGTTTCTTCAAGGCTAGAGTGAATAGAATTCTTCTAGAGCGACGTGCTCCGTCCTCAGCCACAACGTCGCTTAACAACAGGCAGGTTAGTTGCCAAGCGTAGGTCTACATAGTACTCGTATAAAAAAATAAACATCCCAACGACAGGTGTTAAATACAGACCAGATTAAGAGAACCCTAAATCGACGTTCAGGATTCTCTTAACCTGGATTTTTTCTAAACGTCTCTATTTGTTGAGACTACAATTAGTTCTTTGTCAGCATACATACCTAGCCGGACCTTCCACTTTCAACAATAACTGTTGTGTCTGGGTAATAACTGAACAGCAACGTGTCTGGACCCACGGGCCGCCTACATCGTGAGAAAGTAACTGGGGCACGAGCACAATAGAACACAATTAGGTCTTCCATTGAATTCATTACCTACAATAATGGTTTCTGTTAATGATCAATCTCATATTGTATCGAGCGTAGTAGATTGCTCGATGAGTCTGCGCGTGATGTACACGGTCTAGATTTGTTGTACTCGAATCTTTGTTTGGCATCGTTCGTGGTTTTATATTTTAGTGTTTTATATCTTTAGTTTACGGAACAAGCTCGAGGGCCACATAGATGCATTTCGTCACAATTGCGATCAACCTGAGACATAAAGTTGTTAACTCCCATGTGCCTGTAATTTCATCGGCACCCATACCCTTCAAACCGGAATACAATAATGCGAACATTAGTGCTTGGCGGTAGATATATAGGCATGGTGGCAGTACTTACCCAGACGAATTCGTTCACAAAGAGTTCTAATGCTTGAGTAATACAGTTATTTCGTTTTAAAGAACTTTCATTGCAACAACATTACTGTCTTAGCAAAACTATTGTCATGAAGGTTTTCTATTCTTCAGGCCCCACCTTATTATTATTATTTTATTTTTTTATGTTATTGTGACGGAACAAGCTCGAGGCCCACCTGATGTTAAGCGGACGAATCTCTGCCTATAACAGATGCATTTCATCCCAAGTCACGAATTGTACTACGCCCGTCACCTTGAGACATAGTTGTTAATGTGCCTGTAATTTTACTGGCTCCCAAGCACTGCTGCCTTAGCACCGTTAGTTTCTTGGCGACAGACTTTCTATTTGAGGGTGGTAGCTAGCCAGGCGGGCAATCGCAAAATGCCCTTCCGCCATGCGGTGAAGCTCAAGCCCGCGGTGGGACTCGAACCATGGACCTGCGGCACGGCAACCATAGCCAATGCTACTGAGCCATCACTGCTTCAAAGAGATATATAGAGCAACATCATCTTCAGGCCCCGCCTTATGTTAATTAGCGATGAGACGGAGAAGTGGCCTAATGGCAAAGTGAGACGCCGGGCAGTTACAGTTGCAGTGTCATCAATCTCGTTCTTCATGACACTGCACTGCGCTCGTCTCTTCTGTACTTTACTTCTTATGTCTCAAGTTTTTGAGGTTAATTTTCGGTTAATATAATTCCATATAGGTATCTCCTGTTGGTCTTAATGCGGATGATATCGGTAGGTTTCTCTATATTTCTGACGTAGGTACAACTTAGCAATAAACCCAAAAGGTCGCAAAAGAACTGAAGTGTTACGTAAACCTTTTCCTAAGCCTCTTCAAAAAGGTTCACCGGCATGGTATGCATGTAATGGAACACAAACTAAACTGCGCTTTTTTCTCATTGTTGTATTAACTCGAAACTTTGCAATTTCGTGTGATTCAGATGAGACATCAGAACCAAGAAAACAGTCAGGTCATATCTGCAAAATTTGATCAATATTGAGATTAAACCATTATATATATATAATTTTGAGCTCTATTATTACTCTGTGTTTATATCAACAAAGCTTTTGATTACTTACACAAATTTGTAAATAACTTTGATTTGAACCATTATAATACTGGTTTAATTAATTATGTTAGTAAACAGGCATTTACTAATCTATATACTAAGTTTAATTTAAACCTTATTACAACTTACCATTTTGTTATTTTCTTTTGTATTGTTAGTTTAACACAAAAATAATAACTAGAATAAATAAGTATATGATTTGAAACACTGCAAATAAGTTTTGTCATAATAATTCTAAGCTCAACAACTATGGGAGAAGCCATTGGCTCTGAAACACAGTTTTCACTAGCTCGGAGCCAATGGGTTCAAATATTAACTAATCTGTACACATATTTTTATGACAAATAAAAATTTATTATTATTATTCACTTTATTTATTATACAACATAATTTTAAATTTTTTACAACATTATTACAAAAATAAATATTATAAAAAACTTAAAACTAGGGTGCCGCTGGTCGCGGGGCAGAGCCCAAGCGACCAGTGGTTAGGGCTGCAGAGAGAGGAACCTCCGGACAATGCGTGTTGTGTCCAGTATCACTGCCTTCTGCATCAGACCCTTGATCCAACCATCTAGCGAGAGCCTCTTAAGGTGTTGGTCGAGGCTCTTCGCTATAAGGCCGTTCGCCGAAACGACTATTGGGACAATGATCGTCGAGTCAACATCCCACATGGCGGTTACCTCGTGAGCCAAATCAAGGTACTTGCTGACTTTATCCTTTTCGGCCTTAACGAGATTCTCGTCATGTGGGATGGTGATATCTACGAGCACTGCCCGGCGCTGGGATCGGTCGACCACCACGATATCAGGCTTATTGCAAACAATAGTCCTGTCCGTGATGATAGAGCGGTCCCAGTAGAGCAATGCACGACCATTCTCGAGAACTGGCGCCGGTGCGTACTGGTAGTACGGCACCTCTGACTCAACAAGGCCGTATTGAAGGGCAAGTTGCTGGTGGATGATCTTGGCCACTTGGTTGTGCCTGTGCAAATACTCGCCGTTAGCAAGATGCGAACAACCGGAAATGATATGCCTGAGTGACTCTCCGGGTCGGCGGCATGCTCGACAAATGTCGACCGTACCGTCCTTCAAGATATATTTCCGATAGTTGTTCGTCATCATTACTTCGTCTGCAATTGCACAGGCAAAACCCTCGGTTTCCCCAAAGAGGTCTCCGAAGCGTAGCCAATTCACCGAAGCTGGTAAATCCACATCAGGCCCTGTTAGGGCCCGGAAAAACCTACCGTGCAGCTCCTTGCCTTTCCATACTGCCTTGCGGTCATCGGTGCTCAGCATCGTTGGTTTGCGCCAGTTATCGTTCGCCAAGGAGAGCGGTGTGAGGCCCTTGTCAACCGCCACGACATCGCGATGCATCCCGCACTCGTGGTTACGGAAATAATCCCTGAGATTGCACACTTCACGGTTGTGAAGGGTCTTGGCATTTAAAAAGCCGCGACCTCCCCATTTCCGTGGAATGTACAGTCTCATAACGGACGAGCGCGGGTGTAGCATGCGATGTGAAGTGAGCAGTTGTCGGACCTTTCTATCCAGGGCGTCCAGCTCAGTCTGTGTCCACTTCAGTATGCCAAAGGAGTATATCAGTAGAGGCATCACCCAACCGTTAAAGGCGCGCGCCCTGTTGCCTCCAGACAAAAGACTTTTAAGTACTTTTGTCAGGCGGAAAAAGAAGCGCTCCTTTACCGATTTTTTGATGTCCTCTACCGAAATACCCAACGACTCTGACATACCGAGGTACTTGTAGGTCTCGACTTCGGAGAGAGATCTGAAAGTCATTGTCTCAGAAAGCTGCAAATTCGGAGAATTTACAACGTTCCCCTGCTGTACATGCAAGACCGCACACTTATCTACACCAAACTCCATCCTAATGGCACTACTGAAAACCTGTGTAGTTTTTAGTAGCTCCATTAAGTCTTGGCGTTTCGGAGTAAACAGCTTGAGATCGTCCATGTACAGCAGATGACTAATGACCTCACCTCCTCTTCGAAGCCGAAAGCCTAGCCCTGAATCCTTCAGCAAAGTGCTGAGAGGATTTAACGCTAGGCAAAACCACAATGGACTTAGACTATCACCCTGGAAGATGCCCCGCTCAATCCTTATAAAGTCCTGCGGGTCAGAGGAAGTGTTGCTACCACCTGGTTGACGAAGGACTGTGGTCCACTGTCTCATACACGCAGCTAAAAAGGATTTTAGGGTTGCATCAATTTTATACAACTCTAATATCCTTTCCAGCCATGAATGAGGCACTGAATCATAGGCCTTCTTGTAGTCAATCCAGGCAACAGAGAGAGCCCCTCTGTTCCGCCGAACTTGTTGGCTAATGGTCATATCTATGAGGAGGAGCTCCTTAGTACCACGGGACCCAACCCTACATCCATTCTGAGCGGGGGCTAAAACATTGTTCGCAACAATGTGCGTGTTAATTTTTGTGGTCAGAATGGATGTAAGGAGCTTGTAGATGGTAGGCAAGCACGTGATAGGTCTATAGTTTTTCGGATCCGTGGTACTACCGGACTTGTGGAGCAGGAAGGTGATACCGGTAGTCATGAAACGGGGAAGAGAACCAAGCTCAAGGGCCTCTTGAAATTGAGTTGCCAATCGGTCATGTGAGCAACGAATCCATTTTATCCAGAAGTTGTGCAATCCGTCCGGGCCAGGACTTTTCCAGTTCTGGGTCGAACGAATTGCACAAGTAACGTCTACGGGGTCTATATTAACAGACCCCATGGATTCGATAGACTCACATTCCCGCTGGACAACACTAATCCAATCACCCTCTGTGTGCTCGATGGGTATCGACCAGATGCCACGCCAGAAATCATTCATGGTACAGGCATCAGGTAGTTGTCCGTCGATCACACTCTGATTGGTCCCTTCCCACTTCCGGTATACCTTCTTCTGATCACTTTGAAAGAGGCGATTAAGCCAGTATCTATCAACACGCTCTCTGTAGCGACGAATACGACTCGCCCACGCATAGATCTTCTGTTTCAGAAAGTCAATGCGATCCGTGACACAGGTCATGTAGTCTCGGGGCAGGACACCGGTTCCGGCAAAGGCCTATATATATTATTATTATTATTATTATATATATTCCTGTTATATTTGCCAAGTCAGGTATTTACATTAACTTATAACTTTGATAATGTTTACATATTAATGCTCGTGACTGGACCCTTTTTGAAAGTCGTTTGAAGAGTTCTATAGTTGAACTAAGTGAACAAAAAAAAAAAATTACGGATTTAGAGCGGGGCGGTCAACAATAGACGCTCTGCTTTGGCTCAAGGAATGGACGCAGAATACAGTCAGCGGGGAAAGGCTTTGGCAATTTCTCTAGACATAGCCAACGCCTTTAACAGCCTTCCACACGGAGCAATACAGGAGGCACTCCGGTATCACGGAGTGCCCCTGTATCTGCGAAGGCTGTTTGCTGACTACCTTCAGGACCGCGGGGTCCTGGTAGAAGGGCGTGACGGTTTGAGCCGTCGTCACGTCACCTGCGGGGTTCCACAGGGGTCGGTGCTGGGGCCACTCCTGTGGAACGTGGGGTACAACTGGGTGCTTCGTGGCACACTTCCCGCAAGTATGCGTGTAGTGTGGTACGCGGATGACACCCTAGTCGTAGCCAAGGGGAGGGACCTAAGGGAGGCGGTGCGGTTGGCCACAGTGGGTGCAGCTTTCGTGGTCAATCGTATACGTGCATTGGGACTGGAGGTAGCCCTCTCCAAGACCGAGGCCCTATTGTTCCATGGGCCTCGGGGTGGACGCGGAACGCGGGTATCACTGGAGGGGGTTCTGGTCCCAGTTGGGACCCAGATGAAGTATCTGGGTCTCATCCTGGATGGGAGGTGGGCTTTTAGGGCCCATTTTGCCCGGTTGGCTCCAAAAGTCGTGGGAGCTGCGGCCGCTTTGGGGAGGCTGCTGCCCAATGTTGGTGGCCCTAATGCCAACTGCCGCCGTTTATACTCTGGAGTTATCTGGAGTATGGCCCTGTACGGGGCACCTGTCTGGGCGGACGCCCTCAACCGCGACAACAAGACCCTGCTGCGACGTCCGCAGCGGGTTATTGCGACGAGGGCGATACGCGGATACCGGACGGTGTCCTGGACGGCAGCCTGCGTGTTGGCCGGTGATCCGCCATGGGAGCTCCAAGCGGAAATCCTCGCCGAAGTTTACCACTTCGTGTCGGCGAGGAGATCACGCGGGGAGCCCCCAGCATGGGAGGAGGTCACACGCATGCGGCGGCAGGCCAGGGCTGCCCTGTTGCGGCGGTGGACGGAGGACCTGGCTCCACCGGTCCCTGGGCAGTGGACGGTGGAGGCGATCCGCCCGGTCCTCCAGAGGTGGGTAAAGCGGCCGTTCGGGTCGCTGACCTTCCGGTTGGTGCAGGTGCTTTCCGGACACGGATGTTTCGGGAAGTACCTGCACCAGATCGCAAGACGGGAGGCGACCCCAGCCTGCCACGAGTGTGGGGCGCCTGAAGACACGGCGCTCCATACGCTGGAGGTGTGTGCCGCATGGGGCCCGCAGCGGCACACACTTTCAGCCCTCATAGGAGGGGATCTCTCTCTGCCGAGCGTTGTAAACGCTATGCTCGGTGGAGAGAGATCGTGGCAGGCGGTGGTCTCCTTCTGCGAAGCGGTAATGGCGCAGAAGGAGGCCGCGGAGCGGGTCAGGGTGGGCGATGCCCATGCTGCTCCGCTCCGGCGCAGACGAACGGGGGTGAGGAGGCGGCTGTTCGCCCGCCTCCTCACTTCTCCGTAGTGGGGTCACTGGTGAAGAGGCGGGGGATTCTTCGCCAGCTTGCACGACCCCACACGTTTGGGGGGTGGCCTTGGTGAGCAAGGTCGCCCCTCCACAGGCGCAGAGGCCCGACGGAGTTTGGGCCTACCGCCGGGGCAAGATGGTGAATGCTAAAGCGACCCTATCTTGCCCCACCTCGGCGGAGGACTGCTCACGGGGGGGTTTTAGTGGGTTCAAGTCCCACACATCCCCTTCCACCACCCCCGTGGTGGATGGGCAGTGCGAAGGCATTTCCCACCCTCAAAAAAAAAAAAAAAAAATGAACAAAAATTATTACTTAAAAATAGAACCGACTTAAACTCTCAAATGTGTAAAATAACTTGCTGAAGTCGGTACTATGATGGTTCAGTACCTGTTATCACAATATTGTGCGCTTGGTACTGACTTCGACAAGTTATTTAACACATTGGAGTGATGAAGTCGTTTCCATTTTTTTGTAAAAAAAATATTCACTCGTTTTAGTTACCCTCGCTACTTATGGGATCGATTGTCATCCACTGTCAATGACTATATTATCAAGATAGGAAAATACTTTTCGGTTATTGGAGTGTAAATAAAAAAGGGTCTCACGTATTTTAAAGAAATTTAAATGGGACCACATGGCAAGCATCAGTTTTCAAAAATAAAGAATCATCAAAATCGGTTCATCCAGTGTTCTGAGGTAACAAACATAAAAAAGCAGACGAATTGATTACCTCCTCCTTTTTTTAAAGTCGGTAAAAAATACAATAAGTTCTACTTTAACTTTCACATATCAAGTCCAAAGTAACAAACACAATAATAATATTTTTATATATTTTATCTCGTAACTAGTTACTATTACCAGCATTCACGTCCCGTCTAATACTTTAACTTGAGTCATTGGCTTCAACAGTGTGAACGCCCCTAATAACATATCATCAATTAAATTAACTGCCGACCTCAATCCTATTTCATAGAACAAATTAATTACGTTGCAAAGTGCAAATTGGCTCCGTTATCAAACTCTGCGTTATCTCCGACCAGGGTGTGGGCAGGCCGTCCGGTGATAGCACAATTAAACACTGTAGATGTACAACTGTGTATTCACTGTGGTATCTAATCCCACGGGGAATGGGATGTAGCTTAGTCAGAATGGTTAGTTAGTTACATGAAAGGGTAAAGGTCAAAGGACATTTTTGCAGTGTTTTTTTATGTATTTGTTACAGAACTAGCACGAGGCTGCACTGCAGGCCGATTATGTCATTTGATTCTTACAAACTTTGATTGAAATCATAGAAAAATGGCGGTTTTGATATTACGACTAACTAAGGGCCTGTTTCAGAATGTTCGAGAAAGTTCCGGTTATACTACCTAGAACATAAAATAACTGAATGATAAAAATGACAGTTAACATGCAGCGCGTAAACGCAAAGACAGTGTTTTATTTATTAAATATGTTCTGGGTAGTATAACCGGAACTTACTCGAAAATTCTGAAACAGGCCCTTAAAGTATTGTGAAAGTATTTATTAATTTATTTACTTATTTAATTATAACAGACATACCGTTTACAATATTTAATCATAAACTTACATAGCCATAAAAGTTAAATTAAGTTATTTAGTTAACTGATTATAAATTACAATATAAAATAACTGGTCATAGCAAAAGATTTATGGTACTTAAATTAAAGTGCGTTATATAAATTTATCAACAAGTGCACGACTTGAGGTATATACAACATGCTATGCTTCATTAAAATGATTTGCTAACGCTAAGTAAATTTATAATAGAAGACTCTACGTGCTGAAAACGTTCCCAATAACTGAAACATACAGACAACAGTTCAATCCATCCATCCGCAAGTCACAATCAGGATCTTGATCCAGGATACCGTTGTTCGCGGCCGACAGATTTTCTACTTGAGGGTGGTCGCTAGCCAGGCGGGCATTCGCAAAATGCCCTTCCACCATGCGGTGAAGCTCATGCCTGCGGCGGGATTTGAACCATGGACCTGCTGCGCGGCAGTCCATAGCCAATGTCACTGAGCCATCCCTGCTTCAAAAAATAAATTAAAAACAGTTCAAGTTAGTTTCAATTGTGCGTAGGTATACATAATAGCAAAAACCGCAAATTTTCTATGATTTCAACCAGATTCTGTTAGTAACAGATGACATCAGTCAGCGGTAACCTGTGTCTGTAACAGATGCATTTTTTCACAGTCGGACATCACTGAGCCCATCACCCTGAGACATTAAGTTGTAAAGCTTGTAATTTCACCGGCATCCATACCCTTTATCCGTGGGGTGCCGGGCTAGAATGTAACATCCCCATCTCTATAACCATGGGTGTCGTAAGAGGCGACTAAGGGTAACACACCAGAAGGTGGGCAGCAGCGCTTTCTGTAAGACTGATATCTCATACTGCGATCCCCAAGAAGCCTGACAAGCGTGGGGATTATGGCAAACCTACCCATTATGGGAGAGGCTGTGTTCAGTACTTTGCGGAAATCCATATTTAATAATAACAAATATTTTTAAAATATTTTATGAAAATTTCAAATTAATATTTTTTAAGTGTTTTATTAAAATATTAATCTGATGTTTTCATAAAATATTTTAAAAATATTTGTTATTATTAATGTTCACTTTACTCTGTTCCTGTTTGAAGGTTATGGGTGCTGGTGAAATTACAGGCGCATGAGACTTAACAACTTCATGAATCAATGGTCGCAGTGCAGTTCGTCACTCACGAAATGCATCTGGAATGGGTAGAGCTTATCGGTTAACACCAAGTGGGCCTCGTGCCTGGAAAGATAAAATAGAAATGGAAAAGTAACATATTTTAATTGTATTATAATAATATAAATAATATTTCCCCTAAACCTCAAAATTAATTATGAAATTTTAATGATTTCTTTATACCTTTGTCGTGATAATTAATTTGTCGCATGGAATTTCAACCAGAAAATAACCAAGAGTTTTCCTCTTAGCAGTTCACTTTCACCATCTCTTACATTAGCCGGTTGAAGGGTTTGGCATGAATTACGTTAATAAGATAAATCACTGGTCCAGATGATGAAATCTGATTCGCTTGCAGCTCTTGGAGCGCATTAAGTGCGAAATTGCTGAGATGCTGTAATCGTATTACCTCATTCCTCAACGGTGTGCCTTTTTGCGGTTTCACCAGTTAATTCATGGCTTAAATGATTCGTTTTTAAGTTTCCGTACCCAAAGGGTGAAAACGGGACCCTATTACTAAGACTCCGTCTGACTCCACTGTCCGTCTGTCTGTCTGTCACCAGGCGATATGTCAATATCCGTAATAGCTAGACAGTTGACATTTTCACTGATGCAGTATTTCTGTTGCCGCTATACCAACAGATACAAATAATAAAAGGCTTTCGTTCCTTTCGTGAAAACTAAGAAAAACGTTTTTAATATACATAGTGTTGAGATAATGGTACGGAACCCATCAGGCGAGAGTCTGACGCACTTGGCTAATGTTTATATTTTATGTAATGCAAATTGTTGATGCAGATTTACATCGTTATGTTAGCATAATATCACAGCCTGGACACTCGACTCATTCTCTATACAAAAGCCGCGTTCTAACTACCTATTACACAGACACTACACAAATGTTGTTTTTGTACACGCGTTAATGTGTGCGTGAAGTCTAAGGTTGTCATCGTATGAATAATTGTTGTACTTATAGGTAGATACAATTTTTTGATGCGGTTATTATGACTTATTAGATTTCATAGGTTATGCGTACCTTACCTACCTTCAGAAACATTTCAAGCACAACAATCCAACTTCATGTACGACGTAGAAATATGCAACACACAACCGAGTAGGTAACATTACTTCAAATTTCACTCCATTACTTATACAATAATAGATACCTACACTATACAAAAAGTATCATTCCAAGTTCACATTATATACAAGTAATGATAATAATTACAATCACAATAATAGGTAATTTATGTTCTTCTCGTATAATAAAAAATCATTATTCACAACAAACAATCCTTTTCTCGTTTAGTTGATAAGCAACCGTAAACAGCACATATATATAAAATTCTAGTAAAATCGACACGCTTCGACGTCACGTCATCGCGCATGAGTTGCGCGTCCCGTACTCAGGTCAGCTCAGAATCGGTGGCGGGGTGAGGAAGACTCGTTTTGGTGGGGGATGAGGAGTGTCCATTCTATACGTAGTATTATTATATGTTCTATGATAATATGCTAGATGGCACGATGCTAGATTTCTAAGAACATTTTTAAACTAAAATAGTGGCGAGCAAGCTCGCGGCCCGCCTGATGCTTTGTTGTTACGCAGCCTATGGATGCTTGCAACATGGCGGTGACATCATTCGCGTGTTTCCGACCCCTTAAATACCTATTAAATTGCCTCTTGAAACCCGTACAGTAAAGTAGTAGTACCATATGTCGTACTATGACGGTGGGCGACCGTGATAGTACAGGGTTGAAAATATAGCAATGTGTCAATGCTTGATTTTTTTAAATATATTTTCGGTCTCTTAATTTCGTTCAAAATGAAAAAAAACAATGAAATCAGTTTTGATAAAAGTTGATAACTTTGTTATATTTTGCGGTTATTGCTCTTCTGGTCTTTGGGTTCGTTAACAAAAATGACATACGAAGAGTTTTTTTACCACGAGTAGTCAAATCCGCACTATCCGTCCGTGCAAGGAGCCGAAACACGCTCTTCCATCTGTAGTAATTAATCATACTGGGGTTCGAATGTTTTTGTCCCAATTTTTACCAACATAAGTTATAAGAGAGAACGCTTAGTGTTTTATTTCATATGCTTTTACTAGTGGCTTAGATATTTTTTTATTGATGAGAAGCTAATAGCCCTTAATTACCATTTCAAACGTTGGTAAGTGATATTCAAGGTTTTGTTCAGGCTAAGCCTAGAAATAAGCTATAAGAGTTAGTTGCCGAATGAATCGAACAATAAGGTACTTAGGGTCAGATTTTCTAATTGATGGTGATAGCTAACCAGGCGAGTATTCGCAAAATGCCCTACCAACAAGCGATGATGCTAGAGACCACTACAGAACCCGAACTGTGTTTCAGACCATAGCCATTGTCACAATCAGTAACATATATTTTAAGACTCATTTTTTTTTATTCTTGATCAGTTAGCCTTTGACCTCGAGTTGAGTTAGATGTTGTTCAGGCTAACCTAGAATTACTGGCTCTCAAGGACAGCTGCTGGAACACACCGTTGGGTGCTTAGATTGAGGGTGGTAGCTAGCCAGGCGGGCATTCGCAAAATGCTCTACCACCATGATATAACGACTGCCATCCTAAGACAACAACCGGGACCGACGGCTTAACGTGCCCTCCGAAGCACGGCTCAGTAGTAATGTCACCAGCGGTCATCCATCCAACTCATGACCGCGGGCAACGTTGCTAACTTTGCATCATTGAATTAAATTTTTTAGAAAATAAAACACTGCTAAACCTGTTGCTAAACCGACGTGACGTCAGCTACGTAGCCCGAATAGAAGAATTTCCGACGCATTTTGCTTCTACAGAAAGCATCATCAGGAGGTATATAGACTCTTCGAGTGCAGGATCGAGTATGAGATTATAGATTGGCAGTTAGCGGGTCCCGGTCGTCGACCGCGTAATTGCTGTGGTGCTCTAATCGCATTATCTTATAGCCAAGCGTTATGTTGCGTTACGCCAGTTTGACGCCGTATCGGATTACGGCGGGCGCCGCCGCAGTAGGTACTACGCGACCTGTGGACGAATCAATGTTTAATCAGGCAGGATTGACGCGTTTGTGCAGGTTATGGTCGTAATTGCTAATGTTACGGGCTATTTCCTCGATTACTAGTTTTATGGATTAATTGTAGTTAAATAATTAAAAAAAAACGGCACTTTCTTTCGTCACTAAAAAGTTTAAATAACTTTTGGAAGTCCGTACCATGCCATTCTAAACACTGACTTCATATTACCATGGTCCGACTTCCACGAGTTTATTTTTTTTTATTGTTGAAATACGGTGCCGTTTCTTTTTATATATTTTTTACTTCTTTTAGTCACGATAACATTCTCTCCCCTAAAACACTGTTCGCCATCGACAAGAGTTGCTCATCCAGGTACGCAAATATTTTTTTCAGTTTAACTTAAAATCTACTCTACTGATTTTGATGATTTTAATATTGTTATGTTTGCAATAACATGAATTTTTTTTTTTATGTCTGATAAGTTAGCCTTTGACCACTATCTCACCTGATGGTAAGTGATGATGTGGTCGAAGATGTTGTTCAGGCTAACCTAGAAGTACTGGCTCTCAAGGACAGCTGCCGGAACACACCGTTAGGTGCTTGACGACAGATTTTCTACTTGAGGGTGGTAGCTAGCCAGGCGGGCATTCGCAAAATGCCCTACCACCATGCTATAACGACTGCCATCCTAAGACAACAACCGGGTAATTTTGTAATGATTTTGATGACATTTAAATGGGACCAACATGGAGGTATACTTATCCCAACAAAAAAAAAAGGTTGAAATCAGTCACAATTGGCGAGCATACAAAAAAATACATAGTCGAATTGAAAACCTCTAAAATTACAAAGCTTACGCTCTCCGTCCATTGATTGCCTTTGTATGACTGTATATTTAAAATCGTAATGAGTAATTTATTTAATTTTCCTTCATAAATTCCCCACAGTGTCCCACAGATGTATAAAATTCTGAACACATAAAACTGGTGTAAAATGAATCCAAATTCAATTCTTTATCCGTGACCGGTCATACGTAGAATCCACTTTAAAACCGTACAGGAAATCACAAGCAAGCAATCATAGACAATACCAAGTAACGACGGATGCATGAGTGCATTGATTCCTACCGTTTCCGCATTAGAGTCTCCCGTGCCCAAATATGTCGGGAACCCTACATATTTAGGAGGTTCGGAAGCCGTGTTTGTTTTAATTTGAAGTTTAAGCAGACGTTGGTGGAATTTGAAAGGGTTTTTGAACTGTGTTGTATAGAACGGGTTTGATGAATTAGGCAGCTTTGAATTCTGTAGAGTTGGGGAACTTGGGGTTGGTTGGGAATTATACATGTTGTTCTATTTTATTGCTTGATTTATTAATTAAAAATTTTAATTCTAATTAGGTTTAGCCGTGGAATATAAAATTATGGAATGTTTTGTTTTGAAGTATCATATAGCATAGCCTAGCGGTAATAGCTATGAATTAACGTGCCACATCTTCGTAGTTTGGCCCCACCGCCGCGCCGGCTTGAGCTTCACCGCATGGTGGACAGGCGTTTAGCGAATGTTCGCCTGGCTAGCTACCACCAAGTCGAAAAGTGCTTTTAGAAGCGCTCCTAGCTTAGTTTACTTAGCAGTTCTTAACCGATCAGCTTAGTTATGAGTTGGATGGGTGATCGCTATTGATATTACTACTGAGCGCTTCCGTGCTTCGGAAGGCACGTTAAGCCGTCGTCGGTCCCGGTTGTTGTCTTAGGATGGCATTCGTTATAGCGTAACTAATATTACATACTGATCGCCACCTTGCACTGCGGACGCAGCTGATCGTGCTGGTGTCCACGTACATACCTTAACACAAGAAGCATGAAGCTTCTGATTCTTGGATGAGCATAAGCATCTTTAGATCCAAAATATTCCTTTGGTCTTGGTATATATACGGTAAATACAATTTCCATTCCCGGTTTGATTAATTACTTAATTAATGATTCATTTAACTGAAGCTCTACATATCACTCATCGTAGGACGTCAATTGTTCGTGTTCTTAGTTATATTAATTGAATAATAGAATTAATATAATTATCTAAACCGCATTTACCCATTCATGGTGTTGATGAATCATGTATCCGGCTTCTGTTAAAAGGGGCTGACAAAGCTTTACTTGAACCGATAGAAGAAGAGAATTTATTTATTTTGTAATAATTTATTTGTAAGAAAATATATATTTCTAACATATATTAATGATCTGCCTTGCATGGTCAAAGATTTCTGCGATATTGTTTTATTCGCAGATGATACCTCTCTGATTTTTAAAGTAGATAGGAAAGACAGTGAACTGACGCATGTAAATAATGTATTATCTAAGATTTGTAAATGGTTCGCCGCTAATAATCTTCTCCTAAATTCAAAAAAGACGAAATGTTTAAAGTTTTCTTTATCAAATGTTCCTTATGTTGAACCAAACATAAAGCTTGGCCCAGATAAACTGCCTATTGACTGTGCTGTGGGTAACTGCTGCTGAGATAGAGACAATCTTTATCATACAAAAGCGTGCAATTCGTCTGTATATATTTGAAAATATTATGTATGTTCGTAAAAATTTGAGTAAATTTAAATTAGCCAAGCTAGCCTGTCACCTACATAATTTAAACAAATATTGTAATAACTCTATTATATAGTAAGTATGTAACACATTGTTAAAAGATGTTTAAAAGAATGGCCCCGAGTTTCTTGCCCGTTCTTCTCGCAGTGGCTCTATACAATTTATTTGCTAAACGTGGCAGTACAATGTAGAATACTTCAATACTAAAATTTGTAATTGACCTTCATAAGAGCGTCGTAGACGCCTAAATTGAATAAATGATTTTGACTTTGACTTTGATAGTTACTCTTGATCATATTCTCTAAAGCCAAGTTAATTCCGAAAACACGTTTCATTAAAAAATTCTGTATAGAATAAAATTGTTAAATTGACTCTTAACTACGCTTGTAACGTAAATAACTTACTAATACACTTTAAAATTGCTAGGATCAACTAAGGTATAGAAACCACTTTTGGGGCAGTAAAAATCATAGAATGTATTTTAAATAAAGACGTTCTTAATGGTACCTCCTAATAAATATAGTAATAAATATAATATATCGCTGGCCGGGATGAGGAGATACTCCCGGATAGAAAAAAAAACAAAACGTAAATGTCTCAATTATTTATGTTAAAATGTGTATAAAAATAAACGAACCAAATACCAAGGCCCTATCATGAGGGACAAAAAAAGTTACATTTTCGATTTAAGCCACTAGTTTTTTGTTAATAAACTTTCTTTAGTTTTTCACCGAAACTGATCGTGGATTCACCATCGATACCTCTATTTCACTCCTATGCAGTCCGATAGTGACAGAATTTCAGCATTTGTCAGTGTTTTAAATACAATTTTTATTTTAACTCTTATGAAGCTATGATAACCGAGCGGTAATACTTATGGACGGCCGTGTCGTATTTCCATGATTCGATACCCACCACCGGTTTGAGCTTACATCGTGTAATGGCATTTTGCGAATGCTCTCATGGCTAGCTACCACCCTCAAGTAAAAAAATCTGTCTAATCTAAGCACAAGTCCTGAAAATAAATGTTCGATAAGAATCAGAAACGCAAACATATTCTATAAAGTTTAAATATGTCCACAAAGCAGGCCCTAATTGAAACACAAAAGCAGTCATGAACAAAGTATCAGAATCCTTTAAACTCTTTGCATTACTGGACATGTACGAGTATGTTTCGTACTGCATCTTCTGAATGATATACGGTGGCGGGATCAACTTTGTAAAGATTTATTCACAAAGTAAAAGCTTTTGCTTCCATTTCATATGTTCTTGGATTATTTTATGTTTCGTGTTCGACGAAACTCATTCTAGGTTTATGTGCAGTCGATACTTTACGTCAAAAGCTACTGAATTATGTAAGCAATTAACTGTTTACAGTTTATAGTTAAGAGAACTGCGATGGAAATAGAATGACGAATGAAGTTCTCCGGTTCCTTTGTTAAACAAATAAAAAACTGTCCAAGTGCGAGTCAGGCTTGTTCTTTAAAGGTCCTGCATTGCAACAGCTCGATAGCATTTTTTTCATGATCAAAGCTTTAAAATACATTACAAACCGGGGTAGGAGTATTCATAAATTGAGTTGGCGTACGGAAGGCATAAACCGAAGCCAAATCTTACTATAACAAGGTGTATTTCTTGCGTTTTTGGAGAAAATATATTTTTGTAAATCGTATACCACAAGTAATGTCAGTGAAATTCAAACTTGACCAATTTGTAACAATACATGTAGCTTTTTGGTACACTGAGAAAAATCTAAAGTCAAAAGCGCCCTAATGACGGCCAATTTATATGGTATAAGGCGAAAAACCGACCAAACGTAAATACGTACAAAAACGCTTTCCAACTAGAAGGCGTTAAACGAGGTCAGTGAAGGCGAATATTTCTTTTCGTTTTCATTTAAGGTGTATTTTGTGGTCTTTCTTAAATATTGACTTTTCGATGAGGCTGTTAAGTCGTACGTTATAGTGATAATCACCGTATATAAACCGCCGTAAAAGTAAGGTATATTTAATGGTCAATACTGCAATTATTATCGTATAACAAGTTCAATTCTGAAAATACTTTACGGAAGGCGTTCTTGACGGTTGTGTTTATTATAAAACATGGTACATTTTTATTCATTGGTGAAAATCATCTTAAGAGTTGTGAATTCATCTTACGTATTTACAATTCAATGGTAAAAGGTCAAATTTGATTTAAGCCTTTAAGTCGTTTTTCTCAGTGTACATTCTTTGTTCTCTGCTGTATGAGTTCCACTCGCACTTGGCCGGTTTCGTTCTCATGTTAATAATTCGGCGTTATGTTATATATGAACAGGTATAACAGAAACCAATATCTTTATTTAAAATGAGTATATTTGTATACGAATATTAATGTAAAACCACCAGTCCAAATAACAACGAATGTCATGACTTTATAGTTTCCTTGGATCGTTGGATTGACATTCCTGAGTTTCCCCGTGATCTTCAAAAACAATGAAATTACGCTCTTGTGATGTTAGAAAAGGATATTGTACCGACCCCGTACACGTGTGATAAGAGTAGGAAGATGATGACATCAAAATAAGTATGCTGCATTGTTTTGAAATGTATTGTGAAGAACCTTGAGTCATAATCTGCATTAAAAGAGAAAGCTCCGTACCATAGTAGGTAGACCTTTGACCTTTCAAAATCAAACAGCGCTATTTATCAAAACGTAATCGCCGTATTCTCAAACTACGAAACCGTCCATCTCCATATAAAAGCCATTTCAATACTCAAATCAATTGCTTAAATATCGTTTCAAGTGTATTTCCCAGTCGTACTCTTCTATCCCACTTTTGATTTTTGAATTGTAGAACTAAAATTTGTGGACTTTAGGTTGTGTTTTCCTTGAATGTTTGGAGGACTCGATGGGTTTTTTTTATTGGCTCGTTTTGCGCTGAAGACGACACGAATCAATTAATTAAATTAGTTCGATTGAGTGAATCTCTCAAATAGCCTTGTCTGAAATTTGCTACTTAGTAAGAGTTTGATTTTGAGAGTTACGTTCGTTTTGTCGTCGTGCTCTCGAAAATTTATTTCTTTATAGGTTTTTGGAAAAGAGAGTTATGTCCAAGGGAAAAGTTTGGAGTACCTAATTTCAGTTTCATGATGTTTTTTTCCGTATGTTCTTAAACAAGTTTGTGAGCTTGAGAATTGGGATCCGAATTGTAGAATAAAATATTTGTAATTCCTCTTTAATTATATTTTGGGGGTTACACGTCCTAGCTGGTGTCATTTAAATTTCGCCATTTCGGGTTAGCAGTTTTTCAGTTTTCAGCATTGTGAGGTGCTTGGCTTCTAGTAATGCAACCCAAGAAGGGTTATTCCTGTTGGAGTCATAAGAGGCGAGGAAAGAGAAAATACCAGAAGGTGGGCAGCAGCGCCTTCTCAAGAACTGTCATCTTACACTGCGATCCCAAGACGCCTGCCAAGCGTGTAGATATCGGCGAACCCTCCTAAAGGGGACGCATTTGTTCAGGGATGGACGATATGGCTGTAATTGTTGATGATGATGATGAGAAGAGTAAAATACAAATTAGGCTATGAAGCAACGATGTCCCAGCCGCAATCGTTATGGACTGGTGAGCAGTGGGTTCATGGTTCAAATCCCGTAGCAGACCCAAGATGCTTGCGTTTATTTCAAAAGTTGACCACATGACTATATATCGATGGTCTGATAATTTGAACTATTGCTATTTTTGTGTGCCTTTTTTGGGACCAGTACTGTGGCCGAGTGACACAATTATTGATCTCCTAATATTGTTTTCATCTAATCTTACATTGTTACCATAGGAATGATTAAAGCTTGATCTACACGTAGTACGCAGCATACATAAGTAAATGAGAGAATAAAAAAAACAGTTTCTAACACTAAAAAGTCAGCACTCAGTGTTTGATTCAGAATGGAACGGACGAGGCATTTCAAATTTCACAGTGTAAGAAGTCGGTTTCAGTTCGGTTATTACTATATAAAGCTAGCGACCCGCCCCGGCTTCGCACGGGTGCAATGCTAATACTAAATAATCTGTAATATCTTCGAGGTTTAAAGGGCCATATTAATCTATATTAAATGCATAATATATTTGAGGTACTTACTTGGATAAGGATTAATACTATATTGCTTAAAATAGCTTCGTAAATAAGCCTTTATTTCTCGTAAAAAGTAAAGGAAAAAAAATGGTAATTGTGGGTTATCCCTAAGAGATAAACATATATCATCGCGGCTTTTTTGTAGACCTTTTTAAGGTGTACAATACTGTAGTACATTATTTTGATCTAGCTTGTAGGTTTCAGCCAGCGTTTGCAAAGTAAGCACAAAAAAATGTGTTTATTTACGCCATCACATTAGAAACCTCTAAAATTATCAGTGTTTCTCCACTATAATATGCATGTATTATACATATAAACCTTCCTCTTGAATTACTCTATCTATTAAAAGAAAAGCATCAAAATCCGTTGCGTTGTTTTTAAGATGAAAGCATATAGGGACAGACAGATAGCGGGAAGCGACTTTGTTTTATACTATGTAGTGATAATATTTATCTCGAATGCCTGATTGGTAACCAAACAAAGTTTTCCTCTAATACATTCCCAGGTTCACATAAGGGTATCCGTGCAAGTTTGACATTACCCTTTTACAACTGGTACGTTTCCACATCAACATGAAACATACCTATACGCGTATCACCACTAAAAGCGTTGTTTCGAAACTCGCTCTGTGAGCGTTCCGGAACTTTTCCACTTGAGCTTTTGCAAGTTTCCCGGCTGGTGGGGCGGCGGTAAGATCATAGCGAGATGCAGTTTCTTGCCTTATTTGTCTTCGTAAGTCGAAACGTTGATGAAACTTTGGTAAATATTAATAAAACGAATAGCTATTTTTCCATTGTACATGGTAGGAAGTATAGTTTATCGTTTTGGAATTATTTATGGACTGCTGAGCAGGGGATCTATCGTTCGATTACAGCGGACTTGAACTTCACTCACTTTGATAGGTAATTTTGCAATTTCCCTCGCTATATATATCTATCCACCATTTTCAAATCGTAATTATATGTTGCCAAGCATCTAATAGTGTGTTTCAGTGACAGGCGGTAAGTTAACCCTGTTAATACCTCCTAATAAATCATCGTTACAATCAAGACCTGACGGCAATCAAAAAAGCCCAGTGCGATTTGTCACCTACAATTTACAACGTTTTCTGCATTTTATCTCGTATATCTATATGTCAGCACCTGCAATTGACAACATTTCCTGCATATTGTCTCGTATATCTATATATCAATATATATTACCACCTGGAATTGACAACGTTTCCTGCATATTGTCTCGTATATCTATATATTACCACCTGGAATTGACAACGTTTCCTGCATATTGTCTCGTATATCTATATATTATATCACTATATATTACCACCTGGAATTGACAACGTTTCCTGCATATTGTCTCGTATATATATCTATATATCACTATATATTACCACCTGGAATTGACAACTTATCCTACTGTTTATCTCGTATGTCACCACCTGCAATTGACAACGTTTCCGGATTTATATATTTATACGTCACCACCTACAACTTACGTTTATTGCATTTCATCACGTATATCTTTATATTAGCATGAAAACATTGTACATCGTGTCAATTAGCCATGAGGTCGACAGGAAGACGTGTTACATCGCATCATCGATCAATCGTACGGTCGTGTGTTTAGGCATAACACGTTTTCCATATAGATAGCTTCATTGGATCAGAACTTGATCCACTCGCGGCCCACACGTAAGTGCGTTTGTATTTTATTGTGTCATCTATTGTAATTGATTTGCATTTATTTTTAATAAGGCATTATGACTAAATGAGTTCGTGATTCCTAGGTTAAGTTCTGCTCTTCGTAGGTTCTGTAAAGTATTTTTTTACCTACTCCCGTGGGATGCCTGGCTAGAATAACATTCCCCCATAAATTCCTTAGTTACTCCCATAATAATATATGGGAATAAATAATGTAACGCGTTCTGCAGAACTTCTTCGTTGTCTTGCACTGTGATCTCCAAGACGCCGGCTAAGCGCGAGGATTATGCCATGCCGCGGCATCAAAAGACCGCGCTGCGCTCCCTTTGAATAGAATTTTGAATAATATACATCGAGCTAACGTTTGAAAAAAATATGCATACAAAAAATACATTTCATAATGTTTGTTAGAACTAGCAGAAGTCAACTCTAAGAGGTTGTTAACATTTTACCACTAATATATAACTACTTTCAAATTCGCCAAATAATACCTCCACGTTTTTAAAACAGCAACTGATTTGCTTCGTAGATACCCAACAAAATTTAAACACAATCTAATTATCACGAAATCAAGAATAAAAATGCTTAGCTCCAGCCCAAATTCAACTGTCAATATTTAATAAATTACCACTAGGATTGAAAGTAGAAGAAAATGCATATATACGTTTGAAAAATAATACTTACATACTAAAAATCTTATTATTCTCTTAACGAATTCCTTCAAGAAAAATTTAGTATTAATTATTAGGAATAGACCGGTCCCCTCTTCACCAACGTTGCTACACCCAAGTTGGGTGATTATGTGGTACCTATATAACATTACGTATTTTTAAGACTTAATATATTTAAACCACATAATTCCGCAATAAACTATTCTTATTAGTTAACACTCACTTTTATCGTTAAGACTGATATTAATAACTAATTCTTAGTACTCCACTTAAATATTGTCTTGTTTTATAAGCATATTAACAGAAAATGGATCCAAACTTTGAAAAATGCTGCGAAATTGATTTTATCAAAGTGATACATATAAAACGTTAAAGCGTTCACCGCCGCGCGCCGCCGCCCATTAATTCGTTCGTACAATTCAATATGGAATGCAACCAGTACTTTATTATGCTCTATCAACTTATCCGCGTTTAAATCGAATGGTATTCAATATAGGCTTATCTGATACAATCGTAATGCACTCGTGTTTCATTTAGATCGATTTTGTGATATTATATTACATCAATTATTTTGCAGGTGCGTTTTCACTCTACACCGACTTACCTACTCGTATGTTTTAACTGAACTGTAAGGTAAATGGGGGAGTAGTTGACACATAGGTCGGGATATTCACCTTAAAAACACTGTAGGGTGACCAAAATGTTTTAATGTAATAGTGAATAATATATTTTAAAAGAAAGGGTTTTATGTACATTATTGCATATTATTCACTTAACTCATAAGAATAACCGATAAAAAATGAAAAATATATGAATATAAAGTATCACATGCACCCATGCTTGACATGCTAAAAATTGATTTGTTTGGGTAGTTGACATAGTTGATTCAGTAGTTGACATCAAATAAAGAAAATTCATTTATTTATAATGAATACTTTAATGAGGGCTTATTAATTTAAACCATAAACAAAGGTATATCATTATCATCATAATAGGACATGTCTTTAATAACGGGCCGGTTAAAGTTACCATAATACATATCTACAACCTACTTCAAAAATTAAAGTAAAATCTTCAACCTTTATTTTATTTAATAAAATAAAAAAGATATTGTCAGTAACTTTTCCAACTTTTTTGTTCTAAATCGGATCGCCAAAACACAACACATCTCTAAGGACTCCCTATTTTCAGATGATGAAACATTTATTGGATCTTCATTGGATGGATCATGAGTTTCTTCAATACATCTATGTAACTCTGGGTACATTATGTATATTGCTGTAGCAACCGAAATCCCTCTATTTACATTTTAAATAGCTTGTGAGAATATCCTGTTTAGGACAAGCGAACATCTTTTTTTTTATTGGATAGGAGGGCAAATGAGCAGGTGGCTCACCTGGTGGTCAGTGATCACCATCGCCCACTAACATCCATAACACCATAGATCTCGAGGATGCGTTGCCGGTGTTTGAAGAAGGAATATGCTCTCTTCTTGAAGGCCCCTAAGTCGTATCTGTTCGGAAATACTTCACCAGGCAGCTGGTTCAAAATTATGGCAGTGCGAGGTTGAAAATGACATATAAATCGCAAGGTCGTGGAATTCCAGACGTCGACATGAAATTGATGAAACATCATGCTTTGTCGGGACTTCCGATGGCGAAATTGAGCTGCAGGCAAACTGGCAACATTTTTTTTATCCCTGATAAATCAGCCTTAGACCACTATCTCACTTGACGGTAAGTGATGATGTGGTCGAATATGTTGTTCAGGCTTATCTAGAATTACTGACTCTCAGGGACAGCTGCCGTAACACACCGATCGGTGCTTGGCGACAGATTTTCCACTTAAGGGTGGTAGCTAACCAGGCGGGCATTCGCAAAATGCCCTACCACCATGCTGTAACAACTGCAATCCTAAGACAACACTGGGACCGACGGCTTAACGTGCCCTCCGAAGCACGGAAGCGCTCAGTAGTAAATTAATGTCATTAGCGGTCACCCATCCAACTCATAACCGCGGCGAACGTTGCTTAACTTTGCTGATTGGTTCAGAACGGTTGAGCAAACGTCAAAATTGAACAGTTCCTCAGTAGACTCCCCGTGATAGATACGGTAAAAGATGTAGACGCATCCAACATCTCTACGCAGTGCCAAAGGGTTGAGCCGGTCGGAGAGAACTTGATCGTCAACGATTCGCGTCGCTCTGCGTTGAATGCGATCAATTGGAAGAAGCTGGTATTGGGGAGCTCTCGACCAGAGGTGAGAGCAGTACTCCATGTGAGGCCGACCCTGAGCCTTATAAAGTTGCAGGCGATAGACCGACGTGAAGTTCCGTCTCGCCTTTCCGAGCACACCAAGCTTTTTAGAGGCTTATTTAGCCTTATCTACCAAGTGACAGCGAAATTGAACAACGCTCGATATGTCGACGCAAAGTACTCCGATGCTAGTTGAGGTGGCAAGGGGAGTATTTTCAAAACGGAGGGATACCACAAAGGGGAATAATTTATCGGTAAACGCACAACCTTGTGTCTTCTTAGGGTTAAATTGGACTAAGTACAGTCGGCTCCACTTCGAAACATTTGACAACATGGTTTCTACTTTAGACACAAGTTTGTTGCGACTCTCGAAAACGTTTTCCCGAGAAAATTTTGCACAGCCGGTGGAAAATCCATTTCCGGTACTGTCATCCGCATATCAATGAATTTCGCTGAGCTGCAGCATGTCATTGATATGCAAGAGAAAAAGAGTCGCAGATAGCACACAGCATTGCGGAATGCCAGCATTAATCGGCTTCAAGTCGGAGCATGCACCGTCGACAACGACCTTGATGCTCCGATCTGCCAAAAAACTGGAGATCTACTTGCCAAATTTCTCAGAAAGCCCATAGAAAGGAAGCTTTGAAAGATGCGCTTTATGCCACACCCCTTCCAAGGCCTTCGCTATGTCTAAACTAGCCGCCAACGCCGAACCCTTGTAATCCACCAACGCCGCCCATCGATGAGTAAGGTATACTAAAAGATCACCAGCTGGGCAACCGCGACGAAAACCATACTGGCGATCGCTAATCAACTGGTGCTCCTCTAGATACTGCAAGAGCTGGTTGTTGATAATAGATTCCATTATCTTGGAGTACAGAGACGTTATGGCTATTTGGTGGTAATTGGACGGATCTGAGCGGTCACCTTTTTAAGGGATCAGGTGCAGCAAAGTCGTCTTCCATGTTTTTGGGACAACGCTTGATGTGTAGCAGAACCGGAAAAGACCGCTCGTTCCACTACGATCCCCTATTTCAGTCCCCCAGGGGACTGTACAACACTCACTATGCGTTAGAACCGGTGTCAACCTGGAGCACAAGTACGCAGCACAATCGGAGGGATGCCATCAGACCCACCTGTTTTATGAATGTCCAAGGAGAACAGTGCGTTACGTACTGCACTTTGCCAGACAATTGTATCCGGCATCGAGGTATCACACCGTGGTATGTTCGGTGGTGAGTTCCCTTGGTCATCCAAAGTCGAGTTAGACGCAAAGAGAACGCCAGAAGATCGGTCTTCTCCTTTGCGGTGTGTTCGTATTTCTCTCTGATGGGCCCTGCAGAATATGGAATAAAGAGTTCCATACCTTGAAGCACTACATCAGCAACAAAATCGGCAGTGACATCTAGATCATCCGGGAAGAAGCAAACTTGCCCCCATTGGTAAGATGCAAAAAAGGACAAGGTCCAAATCAGCAGACCTATAGTGCCACACGCAACGACAACCTATGAAACGGGGTCGAGTTGGGCGTGTAACCAGCATTGAACTCGGGATCAGCCAGTGGCCCGACGTCCCTAGAGGAGCGTTATGGATGAGTAGTTGTCCGTGTGAGAGGTCAGCAGATGGTCCAACAGGGAAGGTGTTTGCGAAATCGTGAACAGATCTCCCCGCATGATCGATGGTGCGCGGACTAAGCCATTCGCCATGGTGGGCGTTGAAATCGCCAAGTATCACGATCTCGATATCGAATCTATCTATTTCGGCATTACCGTTGCTATGGGACCTATAAAGATACGTAGATTCGCTTATGGTCATCGCAGTCTACGCGCAACCAAATGTCAGAAAGGCCCCGTCCTTCAAGGCTGCTGAGACGACGAGCACAGATATCCTCTCTGACGTAAAGACACCCCCGCTCGCGGCAAAAAGAAATGCTCCAGTTTGTACCCTGGGTATGTGAGGTATGAGGTGTCTGTTGGAGAGCATATTTGTGTTTCGGTCAAAAAGAGCAAGGCCAGCTTAGTAGTTTCCAGGTGGTAGTGGACATCGTTCAGGTTAGAAAGGAGACCCCGTATGTTGCAATAGTCCACGGCTAGAATGGTGTTGAGTGACTTAAGCCTCCTGCTTCGTTTGCTTCGAGCAGCAGAAATACTCTTAGTTTTACTCCCTCCAGAATAAGCAGTGCAGCCCAAGCATCGACCTTCAGGTTCAGGTCCTGGAGGTAGATGCCCGGAGAGGGATTCTCCAGCGCTTTCGCGGCTGGTACCCTGCTCTAGATTAGGGGCAGTGTTTTCAATAAAAAAAAATGTCTCAGTACTTGACACCGTATGCATGTGTAGTTGACATCCCTATCAAGTATTGGTTTTGGTGATAGGAACTTGACTAACTAAATACTAAATTATTGTCACCTAACACTGATCACTGACATAATGCAAACTTGACTTACACCTAGAAAACCAGTAGTTAACTTGGGTGTCAATTACTACTTAATGCTGAAAAATGCGTAACTAGTAGTTGACACACACAAAGTAACGGAACCCGTTGCATCCACCAGGTTAGTAGTGCAATCCGGGTGATGAGCACTAAACTATTAACAACATTATACATAAGCTAAGTGAGCTATTTGACATAGCAATACAAAAAAGTGACTTAATGTAAATTCACACACCTCTCTTAATTTTGCTAGAAATATTATAAAAATCATTTTTTACTGACACCCACACAGAAAAACATACGACATTACTAAGGGGTAGAATCAATGTAGTCAAAATGAAAAAAATAATGAGTCTGGATATATTTCCTATCAATGGGATGCGTTCACATGACCTGTACTATGAAAAAACTGTCTTTATATGTCTTCAAAGTTGAAAGTGTCAACTACTACCTCAATGTCAACTATACCCACTGTTACGTTACTGACTGTCATTACTCTTTCATTACTTATTCACACATAATCAATAACCAGTAACCCTGTATGAGTCGCCGGCAGGTAATGATGTAGTGTAAGATTGTCCATTCAATTCTATGTTACGATGCAACGTAATCCTAAAGACTGGCAGTGACCCATGCTACCAACTGATTAAATGAGTGCCCCAGTTCCGAGAACTGCAGGGTCGCTGCCGATCGGATATTTGCTGTCAGTCAGTTTCCGATTTCATGTCGCAATACTACCGGAAAATATTGAAAACGTTCTGACAAATATATTCGATATTTGCTTTGCGATGAAACTGTTACACTATATTTCCCTATGTTAAGTTATTATGTAAAGGGTCGAAATAGTTAAGTCACGTATCACGAGAAAGTATTATCCGAGCCCCACGTTGGGCGCCAATATGTCTACACTGTATTTCTTTGAAATCTCTTCCTTAATTCTGTACTTGGCGTTTTTCCAAGTAGGGTTCATATTTTATGGTTGCATATTTCTTATGAATCAGATAATAAATCTAGTAGCTTTTGAAAATCTAGATGGTTCACACGTGGCTGTGTACCGGTGAATGGAGCACGTGGGTGCGGGCGCGGCCGCTCGATACAGCGGAGGCTGCGCGCTGAGCTCCCGCCCGGAACTGCCTTCAACCCGGCCACCGTACCTTGACCTACCCTCCCGCTTGCTCACAGTTCACTGACCATCTCTAAGAAGGAAACCTCCACGCACCCGGAGCTCCAGTCTATCCGGCTGCCTGAGCCGACACCAGTCACCCGAGAACTGCCATGTCCTAACAAAATCGACGCGGCAACGCCACCGAGAGAGATCCCATGCAATTGGATATGGATATTAAAGATTCTACTTTTCCCGGTACGTAGCGTACGAGTACGAGCGCCGCGCCGTACCTAATGACGGTGCTTTGATTTACGATAAGCTTTCTGTGATGTTATTGTATGCATAGAATATTAAATTATACCTTGGAGTATTACGGTTGTGTCGATGATAAGGCGTATAAAACTATTAATGGGCTTTGGAAAGCTGAGCCTATGTTTATAACGTTTCATTGTGATTTATGTACTGACGGGGAAACCATTTACGATGGTGTGTGGTCAGTAATGATGATAACAGTAAACTAAAAGTATTTAATAGCAAATAATTCAAAAGCATTAATTAATTAACATAATGTAATTTTCATATGAAACTTAATTTTGTATGGTGCTTGCCTGCTTCTTGACTCGCGATTTATTTCGAATTAGGTAACCCGAATTAATTGTGAGTGAAAGTGCACAGGGTTTTTAATATACATGCGAATGAATATTCGAAAAGTCTGATAAACTCGAAGCTGATCGAAAAAAAGCCCGCGGAACTTATTCAAATATTCAATTTGCTCACTAAAGCACGGTCAAATCGTACATAGTTAATGTCGTGTAGCACAATAGTTTTCTGCTAGTGTCCCGGCCGTCTCGCTTATTTTTAGGTCGACATTGCAAAAGGGAAGTGGTCTAGAGGGGGGTCGTTATGCCTCTCTGTTAGCGCTAACTGCCCGAGGCAAGGCCGGCTTTCAAATATACTTGGACCTTTTTTGTCTTTTTTATCACGTCTTAGTTTTGCAAAATTTAATACTATAGATATCTGATAGGAGAAAAATAAACTTCATATCAGAAACGCCGTAACTTCATGTCATCATTATACCCTTATTCCTCGTATGTTGAGCCGGTATTTTTTAACGGTTTTCTCTAATACAAAAGCATGGTTTTTATGTGATTGATTGTGACAATACAAGTACGAAACTCACTTGGTGATAAGCGGTAACCTCTTACTTATTGCTGGCTGATTGTAGTATACCCGTTACCTTTTAACATAATAAAGAGCGTTGTGCGCCCAATAAGCTGAGACAGCAACGACATAGACATGTTGACGTAAGTAGTGGCATGCTGCTCTTTCAAAGCATTATTTCCCTTATTTGGCTTTTACGACATCCAACATATAGTATGTGACAGTGATAAGATTACTTCGGCTTGACCTTCAAGTTTACTGTGTTTACAAGCCATTTGCACAATTTACACTTGAATGTACTATACTTGTATTTCCGTTACATTGAAATCAATTTCCGTTTACACAGCGTACCGGAAAGCAGCTGCACAACACAACTCAACACCGGCCGAACCGAACCGGACCCTGAATCTTTTATCTTATCTAGACAAATATTGGCATCGACTTGGCACATCGCAAATTTTGCTCTTTAATATTGTGCATGAACACGTCGGTAGAATTGACGACCTAAATTCACTAGCGCATAAGATATAAATTCCCATGATCTCTATATCGACTCTAGGGGATGAAATGCCCTCTATACCGATGGCAATAAGGTAGCGTTTGAAAATGAAAGGAATCGATTAGGCGCCAAGACGTGAGGCAAAGATGCGGATTGTAGACAGATAAAGTCGGTGTCCAAGATAAGGCGGTTCGTTGAACTCGCGGTTCGTAATTTAGACGTTCTATGGTGATTTTCTTTGGAGCAAAGGTGCTGAAAAGGGGACGGTTGATTAAATGAAAATTTTAAGCGGTGTTCTTTAAGTTGAGATAAAAGAATTCTTTTTGTAATTAAATTTTTTTACAGCTCCATTCTAGTTAATCTTCTTAAGAAACAAGGGCGCGCAGCTTTACATAAATTATTCAAGTCAGTGGTAATCCAAGATCTCGTTTTGTTAACCATTTTATACTTGTGAAGTCATGCTACTTAAAAAAATTAAGAATACGTAATACATTCTTTACATCGAAACCTTTACACGAGTAGATCGTTAAAACAACATACATGTTGCAATAATTTTAAATTTAATTGGCATTCCCTCAGTAACTGTTAAGCTTACTGAAGGATTCAAGGAGAAATCTACGTTATAGTGTATGGATATGCAAAACTATAGTGATTATAAAAACCAGATTCTGAGAGGAATGTTCTCTAGGTATTACGAAATGTGTCAATGTAGAGTCGTGCCTTGCAAAGAGGTATTCATAAGACCATCGAGTAGGTTCGGCTGTTCGGTATTCCTGATAGACATTATTTTTTTACTTGATTGTGACGGAACAATGAGAGGCCCACCGGATGTTAAGCGGACTAACCTCTGTATAAAACACATGAATAAGTGTCAAATTGCACTGCGTCCGTCACTCTGAGACAATCAGTTTTTAAGTCTCATGTGCCTGTAATTGTAATGTTACTGGCTCTTAAGGACTGCTGCCGGAACACACTTTAAGGTGCTTGTCGACAGATTTTCTACTTGAGGGTAGTAGCTAGACGAGCATTCGCAAAATGCCTTTCCACAATGCGGTGAACCTAAAGCTGGCGGTGGGGATCGAGCGATTGACCTGCGACACGGCAGTCGAACTACGGCATCCTTGTTTAACTTATTGTTGTGTTCGTCTCCAAAAGTAAAAATATGAACTTACGTTCATTTGGTTATAATATGTTAGTAAAGTTATAGGTAGGTATCGACCGTAGATTATTTTGGGAAATATACTTGAAACCACAGTTAACTACACAAAAATACAAGTAGGTGTCTAAGTTGACTCAACTCAGATATCTAGCAAAAATATAATTTAGACCAATTTTTTTAACCATCGTGGCATTGATTCTCGGTCGTGTCGGACTCATACACCTAAGAGTAGGTTCCGTAGCAATATTCTGTAGCATAAAATCATAGTAAAACCAGACACTTTTCTGGTTTCATTATGATAAGATCGTATTTTTTACATTGAGTTCGAGATCTTGAAATAGAATGCGAACCGCGCTTTGCCTTTTTTTTTATTGGTGTGGCATATGTAGATATTGGACTTTAATCATACCAAGTTTAGCGCTTGTTTGTATTACCATTTTTACGATTGAGCAAAAGCTTAAAAAAGCGTATATTGTTTGGGAATTCGAGCCCTATCACTATCCCACAACTAGAACATTTTGTGGCACACTTTACTGAAAAACTATCACCCCTATAAATGTGTGCTTTAACATAGAAATTTAACGTCATATCTATAAGTGTTATCTGTTAAAAAATATATAATTTTATAACCATTAAAAAATGAACATGAATAATTTTGTATTCATGTTATTATACTACTAACGTCATCTGTTAGAAAACCAAAGAGTTAACATTGCTGCAACAGAACTAAACTCAATATTCAAATACATCGTAGTTAATCTACTTAATACTAGATAGGTTGTAAAATAAACGCGAGCCCTCACAAAGGTCAGCTTTATCATATATATTTATACCAAGCTAGCCTGTCACCTACATAATTTAAACAAGTATTACAATACCTCTATTATATAGTAAGTATGTAACAGATTGTTAAAAGATGTTTAAAAGAATAGCCCCGAGTTTCTTGCCCGTTCTTCTCGCAGTGGCTCTATACAATTTATTTGCTGTTTATTTCAATACTAAAATTTGTAATTGACCTTCATAAGAGTGTAGTGAGCGAAATTGAATAAATGATTTTGACTTTATGCTAGTTTATTTCTTTGTAGAAGTTCACCATATTAACATATATTCATTGAAAATATCAACCGGCTACCTCTATTCTCTCGGCTCCAAATATTGACCCTTTAAAATGTCGCTCAGACAGAAAGACGGACAGAACACCGAGGCTTAGGAAAAACATAGTTTCATAAAGGCGTGGTAGTTTCAATTCGATACATAATATATGAAAAGGTTCGTAGAGAATCTCTGAGGGATCTTTTTAAAGAAATTGATCTCTTAACTTTACAGAGCCTGTACTTATATATTTGAAAATATTATGTATAAGAAATTTACAAAAAGGAAACATTATAGTCATGTGCGGGATTCGAACGCGAGCCATCCACCACTATTAGCCGGGGTATGCTCTGGCCGTTTAAGCTAACATGACTAATGAATGACTCATAACTATGATTACATCCCCATACGGTGGTTAAAGAACGAGAGGATAAATTAGAGTTATGACTTCACTAAAAAAAAATCTTGTAAATTGGTATACGATGTACCTAGAGCTTGCGTTTTCGCAAAAAATAAAAAGATTGCAATATTCCTAAAATTCAATAAATTTACAAATTTAAATTAAACAGTGACAATCTCGGTTATAACAGCAGGAATAAAGATAAAATATCCGTGCCAGATATACGTTACAACGCTCACAGAAGGAAAATTAAAATTGCATGTGAAAAACATTTTAATTATGAAATCCTACTACACAGTTTGTGACTTTATTATTAAACGACAAAAATGCTTGGACAACTCCGCCTCTGCCGAGCTATCGCCGGTCACCTTTTATACTATACTCTGTAACACATCGAAGAATAGCCCCGAGTTTCTTGTCCGTTCCTCTTGCAGTGACGCTATAAATTTAATTTGCTGAACGTAGTACGATGTAGAATATTTAAATATTAAAATTTGTAATTGACCTTCATGAGATAGTTTACTACGCAAACTTTATTTTGATTAAAGTTCTAGGTTCACTATGATAATAGGGTCCCGTTTCTTTCCACAGAACCCTAAAAAGGACTAGCTCAAACAGGTCATTAAGTAGGTGTACATAATGAAATAACCGGTTAACGATATAACCTCAATTAAATATACTCGCATAATTTTGGATGAACGATATATTATATCGGTAAAATTGAATGGAATGTTAATACGAATATTCATCATCATCAACATCCGGATGGAGTCCAGCGTTGAGTAAAGGCCTCTCCCAAAGGGATCCTCTCACCCAGATGTCAGCCATAATACCAGATGGTCGGTAGTCGCCATAAATGGATAGGGTATTATTAACAACACATATTCATCGTCGAAGCAGTGATGGTTCAGTTGCGTTGGCTATGGACTGCCGCGCAGCAGGTCCATGGTTCGAATCCCACCGCGGATTAGAGCTTCGCCGCATGGTGGAAAGGCACAATGTGAATGCCCGCCTGGCTAGCAACCACCGTCAAGTAGAAAATCTGTCGCCAAGCACCTAACGGTGTGTTCCGGCTGTCCTTGAGAGCCAGTAATTTTAGGTGAAGCTTGTTAACACTTTCAACCACATCATTACGTACCATCAGGTGAGATTGTGGTCAAAGGCTTCCCATAGCCTATATACGCCTATCAGCAATAAAAAAACACATCAACAGCTATACTGTCCACTGTTGAACAAACGCCTTTCTTAATAGGGAAGGTTTGAGTGCCCACGCTTGGCAGGCGTCTAGGTGGCAGTTCTTCAGAAAGGTCTTCATCTTCTTCTGCTTCTTCTTTCTAGTATAGTGCCCTTCATCGTATCTTACGACTTCCACGCGAAGATATAGGGGGATGCAATTGTAGCTCGGTAACCCAAGGGATGAGAAATACGAATATTGATGGTGGAGTATTTTTATGATATCATTTCGTAACGTTTTCTTATTGCTAGAGACCTCAGAATTTTGTCATACGGTGTAGTCAAAACAAGATTATGTACCTATAAGCTTATGAAGCTGAATTTGGTGATTAAAATAAGCAGCATGAAAGATGACGCTGATTTATGTAAATCACGATTATCAATTAAAAATTTAATCAGAATTTAAGTTGTATAAATTCCTTATTTAATTGATTACATCATCAACAATAACTCATATTGAGAGATGATATCAGTTTCTGATGATTCACAAATTCAGCTAATAGCGACCTGCTACATCCGTTGTTATCTAGCAGCCTACTATTTTTACGGACTTCAAATTAAAGAAAAAAAAGGAGGAGGTACTCAATTCGTCTGTTTTTTTTATGTTTGTTAACTCAGAAATTTTGACTGTGTGAACCGATTTTGTTGATTCCTTTTTTATTTGAAAGCTGATGCTTGTGATGTAATTAGAATTAATTGCCAAAGAGCATTCGTAATGTGCCCAATCCCCATGCGATGAAGAATTCTTGAAACGTGGACCCTCTCCCTGCATGGCAGGTAGGCACTTTAGATGTAGGACAGATGGGAAGTTTTGCTAAGTATGTAAGTATTTCATATGTATCCCTAAAAATGAATTCTGTAAAGATCGCAATAGATTCGCTTCTCCTTTTGTCTATCGAACATAGCTTTCAGAAAAGCATAAGTAATATATATATATCTAAAATTGGGTCCGAACCAAAACGTATAGGTAGGTTCATAACCGCTAATAAAATATGATCCTAAAATACACAGTGGAAGTGAAAAACAGTTTGTTTTTTACACACTCAGATTAATCCCAGTTTTTTATCATCTTCTGTAATCGTAACCGTATAAATAAAACGTGTATTTCATTTTGCGTTTAAAAAGATAATACTTATTTATTATGCTTTGCATTCCGCAAAACTGCGCTAAGTTTAAAAACCATAAAAACAAAAACGATACAAACTCCACCTCCAGCTTTAAAAACTCGAGTGGCATTTAAGTCGACATCAATGCTGCCTAATTTGTAAATGAATGCAGGCTGGATGGAACCATATTTAAATATTAAAGGGATCCTCTTACCCGGATGTAAAACGGTCGGAGGTCGCCCTAAATGCACAGGATATTATCTACAGCATAATATCTGATATAAAAATGGACTCGCATAAAATAAGATATTACGCTTTTATCGCCAGTTAGTCTTTACCATAAACACATTATAATAAAATGATCTATAATGTTTTATAACAATATATACCCGCTTAACACTTATGCATGCCTAGTACTTCTTATAACTTAAGGAAACAAATGGGGTTTGTATATAAATTCAGTAGTTATGCCGGTAATTGATAAGTCCATGGGTTTTTTTATGTGTATGGACTTAATGAACCGTTGATAATGGTAGTGTTTATAATTCAAAGAAGGAACATCCGCTGTAAATAATGTAAGCAGGGAAAATATATTGTAATAATATTCGAGTACAGCAAGCATAAACTGATATCAAATTCTTAAATTGCGCACATACCTAATTTATAAAGCAATCGATCGAACACGACAATATATTTATTGGTATTTAGCTCACGGCCTTTACCAATCACGCTGACTATTGTATCTGATAGTGATGACCTAAACAGCTGCCATTGATGGTAAACATACCAAGTAAGGTCGAAATATGAGTCAACGACGAAAGAGAAATAATAACTGTGAAGTAAAAAAAAATTCGATGACTATTTTCCTTCTTGGTTATATTAAAGAAAGAAAGATTGAAATACACTTTATTAATGACAAAAAACTGACAAGGACATAAGAAAAATGGTCCAATATAAAATAAAATAAAAGATAAGAACAGTTCTTGCAGTCCTCTGCCACAAATCGGCCCCAACTCAACATAGTGCTTGTCGTAAACGACCAGCGTTGGTCTTCTGTTGAGACCGGTAGGTGAAGTCACGCACGGTTACATGACAGAAAATTTAGTATTCAGAAAAATAAAATTCAGATTAAGAGCCATTTCACAAAATCACGCTACTGAAGTTTAGGTAAATGCCAGCGCATCGCATACACAAGCGAAAGAAGTGACGACGGAATAGCGTGACTGTGAGTAACATATTTTGATACTAGCACTCATTAATAAAGAAATGTATATTGATATGCTCGAAACCCGGGTCGACGTATTCGATCCTCAACGTGAGTGTTTTTTGCCGGTTTAATTTATAATATTTAAAGAAATGTAAGTTGCGAATTTAAAAATTATGTGATTGGCATGAGTAAATAATCAATTTCTTGTCGATTACTTGCTAATGTTATATAAAAGAAGTAGGCATGTACATTAAATAGTCAACCTACATCGTGAATCGTATATTTACATTTCATCTTTGATGAATAAAAAATAGATATGTTTGAATCATTTATTGTAACACTAAACTTAAATAATAAAAAAAATATACAGCTTAAAATAATATAAATATTTGACGTAACGGGATTGATTAAAAGCTGCGGACTAAAAGCTCTATCTTTTAAATTTTCCAAAAATTACTATTTTCCTCGTGCACACTCTTCAGTATCTATATCCAGTCGTTAACACTGTCTGCCATAATGACCATGCATAGGATTGAGGTTTATTTTTCTGTGCATCCGGAAAACAACTTAGTACCAACCACAAACGTCCCATGACATTTTTGGTTTTCCATTACTTAAACATGTCACCCTCATATTCCCATACCACAATATATCACCTATACCATTAGAAAAATAAAATTTTCATCCATTTAGTTTGAGTAGACCAAACAGCGAAATGTTAATATATATTTACAGATTTTGAGGTTTTTTGTTTTTAAATCGAATATCTTTGATGCAATCTATAATCAACATATATACTTCTTGATACCAATACAATCACTATATACTCTTATGCTCACTATTTCCTCTATGGAAAATAAATGATAATACACCTTTTTATAAAAAAAATTACTGGAAATGGGGTTTGAACACACGACAAAAATGGTGGGAAATAGTAATTTAATTGCTATTTTTATTTTTTTGTAACTAACTCACCTAAAACTTCGATTCTTCTTTTAATTTGATAATTTACTATTGTTCTTTAGCCATGACTTGTTACAGATTTTTACGCCAAATATTTTAAAGTAACAAGATTAAAACAACCCAATTGTTTTAAGAACTTTGGCGGGAAAACTGTATTGGAGATCAATATTCTTTTTCTGAAAAACTATACCACCTACGGCTTTGGTCCTTCTTTGATATTATTATTTACATGTAATTTATACACCTGTATTATTTCAGATTTTTTGGTTTAGAAGTTTGAAATTAGTTACGAGATTATTTAATACGCAAATTTGCATCGGTATGTGTTTGCGTTGCAAAATGTATGGAGTGAAAAATGACTTATGCAAAATTGCGGTTTTCTAGGTTTATAACTGTTGATGTAGTTACGAGATTTATATGAAATGACGTAATATTTTGGGGACAAAATGTAATTTGTGCTGGTTTCAGATTTCATCAAAATATTCAAAATACTTCCGTTATCTCAGAAAAATATGGATTTTTTCTTGTATGGGCAAAGATGCATCCTTTTGAAAACCATTTGGATTATGAAAGTCGGACTTACGCAGATTTTATGGTAAATTTGTAAATACGACTATCGACCGCTAACTGGTATCCCGGTTTGTACAAATGAGGAAGGTAGTTTAATTTCCAGCTGAAGTTATCGCTGTGTACACTTATAGACATAAACTGAATCCAAAAATATTGGAAATCAATTAATCGCCTGCCATCTTATCCTCCTAAAACAAAAGTTATAGTGAGTTACTAATTTAAACCAGAATAATATAAAAACTAGCAGACCAAAAAGAAGAAGTCAACCCTCTGAGGTTGTTACGATTTTTCCAATAACGCTGTATAAGGCTGCATTATTGTGACGTTTCCTTTTTTTAACACAAGGGATGAACAGAAACTAAAGATGTAGTTACTTAACAAGACAACAATACTTATATTATGGACAACAAATATAAAGTATAGTTTGTTACTTAAAAAAATAAAGACATGATCAAAACTCTGTGGTCGCACTATAAACTTGCGTCTAAGCGTTCCGCGTACGAAACGTCAGAGCAAGGCAAAACGAACACAGGTCCTACCTCGATGGGCGCTCGCGCGGTACTGATCGCCTCGCGCTTGTACATTTCAATTTATAAGCATTTCGAGTTATGTTAAATATTTTTCCTTGTCTAACAAAACAGAGTTAATATCACAATTTATTGAAAATCAGATTAATAAAAGAATGGACTTTCTTTTCATATAATATCTGTTTGGAATTACACTTTATTAAACGCAATATATCGTGATAAATTGCTGATATAATTCGTGGAAATTGGCGCAAGATCTTTATTTTTTTTTTCTACAATGACGATTAATTATCGATATTCTAGTACACTATGTGTCAACAGGATTATATGCCTGATGCACAGTTTTTTTTTTTAGTTAATTTGATGAATCTTTATACAAGAGATAGAACTCTGAAGTTGGCTATGTGTACTTTAATTCGTAAAACAAGGTGCGGGAGATTGGTCACTACAAAATAATTAATGTTATGTTTGTAAATCTGGTACATTAACTGAAAAGAGAACAGATTATTCTATTTTTATCAATTATTAAACAACTTGTAGATATTTCCTATGATAGTAAATTAAGCGCTTAAAATCTTCGTATACCGCATTAAAATGTAAAATGCCTCTTAAGCAAAAAAAATAAAATAATAAGATCTTTAAAAAATACATGAACATGGCAATGTTGATGAAAGTTTGTAAGATTTATACATGAAAATAATTAAAAAAGTACATAATTAAAAACTAGAAGAATTTTTTAAACATTATAAAGAAAGAAGAGAATATGTCCTAATTACACATTACATTCTTTCACCTCTGGAGTAAGCTGACGGATGCAAAGCAACTAGCACGGATTGTATAATAGTTACTGCAGATCCTGATTGTTACTCCGGCTGGCACAATGGAACCAGAAAACAAAAGAGTTCCATCGGCCTGAAGTAAAACCTCGTCACCTATAAACAACGCCCCTTCCTTCAGACCCTTCGCAGCCGTCGCTATATATGACACACCGCACACGACCGCGTAAAAAACCATCCCTAAACATTTACCGTTTTACAATTTGTACTTTAACACTAAAAGCTTAAGGTTAAAAGTCTACGAACAACGCTCACGACACGTTGCATTGAGGCTTGAACTTTGACTCCGAATGGCATGCTCCTTTTTTGGTGACTAGTTTTCAAGACATTCTAAATAAAACCTACTGTCTCAGAATTTAAGGTTGAAAAGGTCTCGTCATATAACTCTTTGTTGAAATATTTTGCCAGAAGTCGCGGCAAAATGTTCACGTGCGTTATTCCTTTTGTTAAGAGTCTTCGGGTCTCGCAAACATCCTTCGGCGACGTTACTTGACATTGCATGAATAATAGCTGTTTTAGCTGTAATCCAACGGAACCCTTCTTCAGGAAAGATTTGCTGATGTGTCTGACAACTAAGTAATTCAGGTTGCTGAAAAGATTTAGGTAACTTCATTGTGTTTTTATTCACGTTGGTAATATAAAAATGCGAGATATTTTATGTTACGACAATCGTCTCTAAAGTAATGTTATACCTTGGTAAGCAGATTAACAGTTTTGTGTTTGTATAAATTATGTATTAACATAAATAATGACACATTTTTATTAGCAGGAGACTGCTTTTTTATGTTATTGTGACGGAACAGGCCCGAGGCCCATCTGATGTTAAGTGGACTAACCTCTGCCCATAACAGACGCATTTCGTCAACGACGAATTGCACTGTGCCCGTCACACTGAGACGTACAATGGTTAGGTTTCATTAGCCTGTAATTTTTCTTGGCGACAGATTTTCTACTTGAGGGTGGTCGCTAGCCAGGCGGACATTCGTTAAATGCCCTTCCACCATGCGAAACTTTGTGCTATTTCGACTGCCACCATACCTTTTACCGCTAATCAGTAATGTTCACATTACTGTGTTCTGGTTTGAAGGGTATGGGTGCCGGTAAAATAACAGGCACATGAGACTTAACAACTTTATGTCTCAGAGTAATGGGCGCAGTGCAGTTCGTCGTTGATGAAATGCATCTGTTATAAGCAGAGTTTACCCCCAAACCAGGTGTCCACGTGCTTGTTTAATCACAATAGCATATAAAAAAGATATAAAGACAGAGAGAGAGACAGAAAGAGATATTTTGTGTCTAATTTAATTACCGGCGGTATGCCTTTATTAATAAAATACTACGAACTATATACAACACTACAGCTACTACAATAAAAACATTTAGTTAGATCCCTATAAGTCATTGCAGACTCATAGGCAGTCCAAATTCTCTAGCCCACTACCAGTTGGCAGCGTGCCCAGCATGCTGGCAGCATTGCCCCGTTGAATTGCAATGCTTATTCTAATTTAATGATAGCCAAACTTTTGCCGTCCCGTAAGTTCTGAAGGTAAGAAAAACTAGGAAAAAGGAAAGAGAAAAAGAAAAGGCCTAGGGAAAACCGATTACCCGTGATTGTTATCTTATTATAGTTTTAGTAATTATATATTTTAATATTAATAAATTTGTTAAGTAGGCCTCGGTGAATAAATCTGAAATGCCCAGTCGTGGGCCATGTCTGCACTTAGCATTTATGCAGCGACAAAGTATCGACCATTTTGATGGGACAGTTTAGCGTGATTTTGGTGATTAATTACCAAAGATAAAACCGGATATATACGCGAATTGTAGGATGCCGATTTAGAATGTCACCCACAGTTTCCTCCCGTGGGTGTTCTAAGATGCGACTAAGGGAACAATACCGGAAGGCGGGAAGCAGCGCCTTCAGAGGTACTGACAAGGTGACAAGTCTACTACGATCACCAAGGTGCCTGCTTAGAGTAGGATTATTGCAAATCCCCCAAGGAGGGAGACCTTGTGGAGCAGTGGACGTTCCGGTTGATAAAGTATTTATATTTTAATGATAATTATTTTGTCGACGTAGGTTACCTTCTAGTACAATATATATTATTATGTCCATCATTTTATTATGCCACAACTGTCTAGTAGCATAGATGGTTGTAGTAACGAGGACAATGGTTGTCAAATGTTATTGTTAAGAAGAACAATAGGCGGTCTATCTATATGTTGTGCTCAAAATGAATCTGTTGTAACATTCGCTCGGTGCCAAAGTGTCGTTTGCACATTGCTAAGTGTCTAGTGCAGGTGCTTAGTACTAAATACGTTTGGGCAGCAACTGATTAGTGATCTGAGTGACTGATAGTATTTCTGTGTAGTGATTGTGCTTAGTAACTCGTCCCGCGCGTGAAAGAGGGATCTTTCACCTTCACTTTCAGATTACCCAGTGCCCGCCACTTGGACAGACGTTTGTTTGCAGTGCAGATAGATGCTTGTAGCACAGCTTGTCAGTAGTAAGCACTCACTATCTCGATTTCGATAATGACAAAGTGGAGCTAAGGTCTTACCTATATATTTGTGCAAGAAAAAACAAAATACGAACCGAAATGTTATACATTGATGTGTTACTTTATTCTTCTATTTCCGATACCTGCTGCTGCATTATATATTTCTTTCAAAATTGATAACGTAATAAAATTGTTCGTCTACTATACATTTTAGGCCAACCAACTTTGGAGGCCAGAACGACACTGATCTACGAAGCACAGCCAAACAGTATTGGACACCACTCGCACTAAACAGCTTTACTAAACACAGCCACTAAACAGTGCTACTAAACACTAATCAATGTGCAAACAGGCCTTTACATAACACGACCTAATAGTAAATTTAATACAATACTTCTACAAGCTTAAAATGGTGTACTTAGTTTCATTAAAATTTCAACAGTGTGTTGTATTTGAAGTAGGTAGTTAATTAGAAAGTTTCAGTGCACGCCGCACCACATTACAAATATGAATTCTACCTCTAAGTTCACCGTACCCGACGTCTAGGTTCCTAATTAGCTTTTAAAGTTTGGAATTGGTTTTCGGTTTCCTCACGAGATAGTAAGTAGGTAAGTGCTTAGTTTTGCGCTCGCATATGGTAGAGGTATCCGATCTATAGTATTCTATGAGGTTTACTATGTTAGTACATTTTCCTCTGTATAGTTTACTTGTAAACAAATATCTTGTGGGTGGCAGCCTGTCTCAAAGTACACAAACACCAGATGCGATTTCCGTAACGCTTGCTAAACGTGTTTTTTTACTGACAGGCTAGCCTTTAACTTACATCCCACCTGTATATCAATAGTCCTGATGATGCTCTATTCCAGAAATCCCAACAAGGTTTCCTCTATGGTTGTTAAGGTGATGCTACTACTTTTCCCCATAATCTTCACCGGGCACATATGAAGACACCGGCCATAAAACGGAAGCCGTTTATGTAAACGCCGATGACTTAAAATTATTTACAGAGATAAAGTCTGAGGCCGACTGTGCGGCTCTGCAGAGGGACGTTGACGCTGTTAACGCCTGGAGTAATCGTAATGGAATGGACTTCAATGTCGGAAAGTGTTCAGCAATGAGTTTTAGTCGGAAATTGTACCCAATTCATTTCCCCTATACAATAAACGGTCAAAAACTAGTTCATCCTGAGACCGTACGTGATTTGGGCATAATATTTGACCGAAGATTAACTTTCCACGATCACATTGTCACACTGGCTAAAGAGTCCTTCAGACGGTTGGGTTTCATCCTTCGCAATTCTCGGGATCTCCAAAGTCATCATGTGATACGGTTGATATTTGGAACGCTTGTACGATGCAAACTGGAAAGCGCTATGTGTGTATGGAGTCCATTTGAAAGCAGTTATGTGCTTTTACTTGAAAAGGTACAAAAAGCTTTCCTTAGGTACCTTTATAAACGTATTTATGGGTATTACCCCTATATGTACCCTACAAAATTTTTGTTAGGTTGTTTGGGTTACAACTCCTTGGAAGTAAGACGACAAAGGAACCAACTAATTGTTTCATGCAAAATTATTCGGGACAAAATTGATGCACCAGACCTTAGAGAGGCGCTATGTCAATTTTATGTCCCCGAAAAGTACCTTTCAGCCCGAAAACACAAGCTGTTTGCTGAGCCGCTGTGTTACACCGTTTCACACGGCAACTCACCGATACCGCGCACCCTTTCGGCTCTCAATGCTCTCCTGGACATGAACCCTGACTGTGATCTGTTTGCTGATGTATGGCCAAATATCGTACATGAATGTGTGCGTTTTTGTGAAAGGGATGTATGAAATGAAAATTTTGTATAGTGTTATTTTATGTATTAACATCGTATTTTGATCTTTAATTATTGTAATTGGTGTGTCACCGTTTTAATTAAAGTAAAACAAATAAATAAATAAAATAAAGTAATGTGTTTTGTGTCGTCTTTTTTCTAACTAAAGAGAAGAGTTTGTCTAATCTAATAGTTGAAATTTGTTCACCAATTAAAAAAGGCTTTTTTAGGCGAGTGCTGACTTTAAGGCTTTGTGTCCAATTGAGATGTGCGAGAAAGATGAGCGCGGTGTGCGAGGGAAAAATCCAACAATAGGATCGCTTTATTTCCCTAGACTCGCTGAGCGCAATGATCCTATTGGTGCATTTTTTCCTTGCACATCCTTCATTTTCCTCGCACATTTCGGTAGATATGCAGCCTAAATCCCGAGCTCTGTTGGCTCCGCAGCCTATAGCACGACTTGACGGAGATGTCTGGAATATACCATAAACCGATTTTGCTTCAAGTATTTGGGCACTAACACTACTCTTTTCGTTTTGGATAGGTGAAAATGATAGTTTGGAACCCATATAAGTTGGACAAATATATAGATTTTGACTAGATCATTTAAGTTTTCTGGCTATAGGGCCAATGATAAACTCTTGTAAATTATGGCGGATCAGTAATTTGGACGGCTGAAAATCATAAGAGAGTGTTTTTAATAGATTACAAGTATTTGACCAGCTAAAAAAAAATAAGAGAGTTATGAGCTGATAAAACGAAAAACTGCCAAAACCAGAAGCATAGAACATTAAATTCAGGAATATGCATGTAAAATTTCATAGTGATGGAACACTTAATAAGTATATAAAATATAACGATACTAGGTTTGTATGGAAAACACTACGTGTACTCTAGCCTCAAGGTTGTAATTCAATTTTAATATATTTATTCTTATAATAACGCATGTTACACGGATTACCGTTGCATTTGCTGACAATTTGTTTATAACCCCTTACAGTGTCGCTAGTACTTGAATCACGAGTATAACTTGAAGGCCCCCCATGATTAAAATATTTATATTCTGAAGCTCCAAGGGCAAATGTCGAGGGTCTCTTTACGACCCTGTGGCTGTTGCGACAGGGGTGAGTAATTGATTACGATACCACTCACCGGTAAGCTGTACCTACTGCATTCTAGTCTGTGGCTTGTTGTGGAAGGGAAAAAGGGACGGCCATAGAACGGTGCAGTGCAATTAAAACTAATAATTTCGTTTAAGATGTTCAATAACATACATGCACAAAAGTTGGGTAACGGTATACTGTACAGTCCCTGTTAAATAATTCGAGAAATGTTTCACTATGAAAATCTATGGCGAGTTTTATCCGCGATTCTGTGCGAAGCGACGAGTTACGCGCTGAGTCCCGTGCTCGCAGCTTCGCGCAATCGTGACTCCCAGACGAAAGGACGAAGGACTTCAAAACAGTCCGAAACTGGTCGGAATCTTTCCGGTAAATATAACGCAGGTCCTAGCCGGTTCCTAATAAGTTAATATGTGAGAAATGTTCCATATCTTCCTGTTGGATGTCGTACGAAGCTACTAAGTGAAGGAGTGCGCTGAATGAGCATTATGTAATGTAATACTATTCTTACGTTGAATAGGTGTTGCTGTGTATTAGGCATACAACAAAGCTATATCATCACACCACCGAACGACACGTTGAACATGGTCTCCTCCATTGGAGGGATTTGCCATAATTTCCACGCTTGGCAGGCGTATTGGAGATCGCAGTAGAAGTTGTCTGTTCTTCAGAAGGCGCTGCTTTACACCTTCCGATATTTTTTCCTTAGTCGCCTCTCACGACACCCACGGGAAGAAATGGATGGGTGACATTGTAACCCGAATCGCCACGGGGAATATATATATATATATATATATATATATATATATATATAGGGGTATTGTATCAACCAGAACATTCCCGAGAAGGTTTGGAGTCGGGTAGGTCGGCCATAAAATATCAACTAAATATTACAAACAATATGTTCATGTTTCATTCTGTAAGGTTGTTTTTTTTTCACGGGATAAGTTATCCTTGGACCACACTCTCAACTGATGGTAAATGATTTTGTAGTCGTAGATGTTGAAAGATTAAACATTGAATTACTGGCACTCGAAGACAGGCTTGTTCTGCCTGAGGGTGGTTGCTAGCCAGGTGGACATCTGCAAAATGCATTACTACCATGCGATGAAGTTAGTGCCCGCGCCGGGATTCAAACCATGAATCTTTTGAGTGTCGAAGCAATGATAGCTGAGACTTAATAGCTATGGAGTGCCGCAGGTCCATGGTTCGATCTCCAACGCGGGCTTCAGCTTCACCTCATGGTGGAAGGGCATTTTGTGAATATTCGCCTGCATAGCACCCCCACCCTCAAGTAGAAAATCTGTCGCCAAGCACCTAAACAGTGTGCTCCAGCAGCAGTCCTTGAGAGCCAGTAAGTAATCGTGAAATTACTGGCACACTGTTACACGCAGAGGTTGTCGCTTAAAATGGCGTGGGCATCGTACGTTTTCCATCACAATCCCATTAAAATAACTGCGATGCTGTCCATAGCCACTGCCACAGGGCCATGATTGCCTAAAACAATTTGTGTAGAAGTAGAAAGATAATATTGATAAGTGCAGGTCAGCTTCACGAACTTCCCAGAAGACCTTTCTAACTAAGCAATCACTACGTCCGGTTGTTCTTGAATACCCAGAATATGCAATAGTCGTTGCTTGCGGTAGTCACGCGACTGCATCTGTGTTGCGCGACAACACCCGCCAACTTTATGGTGTGCTATACTATAACTGTTACCCACTGTTTGCTTGTCGACACGCAAACGCTGAACAATTGATGAGAATCAGGTTCAGTTTTGTTACCTGAAATATATTGTAAATTTTATTACACGACTGCAGCGATGTCTAAAATAAGGTTTATGTATTTGACCTGTGTGTATGTTCGCTCTTAACTACTCAACGGATTTTGATACGGCTATAGATTCGTCTTAATAGAGCGATAGTAAAAGCACTGGAGTACTGCTTAAAAAAATCAAAATTACGGTTTTATTCGCTTTAATGTGACGTAAAAAAAGTTATTTTTTAAAACCCTCGATTGATTTATCAAAATAAAGGGCTTTAAAAGCAGTGTACGAAAATATATATATACCTCTAGCTTTCCGACCGCGTTTATTTCGCTTATCTCGCAAAACCATTAACATCTTTTTGCGCAGTTGGATGGAAAGTATCCTATGTCCTTCCCCAGGTCTTAAACTATTTTCATACCAAATTTCATCCAAATCGATTTGGATGCCTAGCCACGAGCCTTGGCTAGTTATTTAAGACAGATCAGATTTCAGAGTATTCCCTGAGACCAATTACTCTTGAGAGCAATCTAGAGACGTAATGTACCATTTTCTCGCTCCATCAGGCACACAAAGAAGTGACAGATCGCCACCTGCATACCCTGAATGGATCAATGGAGGTCGCGAACAGATTTCACGGATTGTCGCTCACCGTTCCGCCTCGTTGCTGGACATATTGTCCCGAGCGATGGCTTTCAGTCGGAAATACTGTAAAAAGTTAAGTGGATGTAACGGTCCTCTAATATCGGTCTCTAAATAGGTCTCGGATAATGGTGGAAATGAACTCGCGGAACGTGGATCGGTTACAGCTTGAGTGAAAATCTTTTTATGTAATGGAGACTTGTGGCCTTTACTCACGGCAGTGTAAGGCACCTTGTCACTATCATATATCAAGGAAGCTAAGTTAAACCTGGTTCTCCAATAAGAAAAGTTACGACGAAGTTACTGTAAAGCTGGAAAATGTAAACACGTGTCGGTGACAAAAATGCATTTATTTTTTGTTTTTATGGTATCGTGCGTGACTGATCAAGCCCGAGGCTCGCCTGGTGTTAAGTGGTAACTCCTGTCTATAACATGCATTTTGTCTCAAGTGATTACTGCACTGCGCCCGTCACCTTGAGACACACAGTTATTAAGTCTCATATGCCTGTGATCTACTGGCCCTCAAGGACTGCTGTCTGAACACACTGTTCGGTGATCGGTGCGTGGTGACAGATTTTCTACTTGTAGGTTTTAGCAAGGCGAGCATTCGCAAAATGCCCTTCAAACCATTCAATTGGCGCTCAAACGACAAAATATTTCTATGTCAGATCACTCGACATCGACATCGACATGTACATCAATCGATAGGGAAAGATGTCAAGATGGTAATAGAGAAATAAAATTACATCTGTGACTCTGTGACAGACATGGAGGGGCTCCAACCTCCGAATGCGTCATTTGACGCTCGGATTTCGTAGACTCTATTCTTAAATTATTATGGGTTATTTTTCTTTGTATTATGTACTCCGATAAAATATAGTAATGTTTATAGTATATATTTTCGAAGATTATATATCAATCGGCACGGAAGAATGTAGATATTGTCATCGAAAAGAAGGGCATTAAAAGGCTCTCAATTGGAGTTTTATAAAATTTTCGAATCATGTCTCTACGATAACATTGCTTGTTAATTGTCTACTCGTGACTCAGCTAGCACCCTAATGAAATCCTAAATCAAAAAGCTTTGGCGTACTATGTCAACAGTATAAATAAATCCGAAAATCTAAGGAAATTAACCGTCAACCTCCGGATATCCTTTCCGTGACGGAAACTTTGCGTCCTACATAAAGTTGCTTAGGGCTAATATCCGCTCCTGCCATTTCCTAGTATCAATATCCAATTCAGCGAATTTCAAAGGCTCTGCTTACCGATGTATCGATTTCAATCAACTTATTTCACCCCGCATGTCTGGTGGTATCGAGTCGTGGATGGGACCACAAGAACCGCGCAATCGATACATTCGCCGTGACCGCTGCAGTGTCATTGCGATGCTAGTTTACTGCAACCTTGGAAACAGATGTTCGCTTTCGCTACCAATTAATGCATTTGTATTTGAATATTATACTGGTTGTGCTATATATAGATACAACGATAAATGTTTTGTCTGGTGCAGATCAGATCTTATACATTTGTATGACTTGTTACAGACTGTGATTCCTATTGGAGTCAATTTGTATTTTTTGTGTAAGTATTGCACAAGGAAACAGTTTTGTTCTACGAAATAACATCTGTAACTAATTTCTACTTTTATATAGCGTGTTGTAAGGTTGTCTATAAAAAAACGAATTATAAAATTATCTTAATTAAGGTATATAGGTACTTAGTTCTTATTCTGTTCACGCTAAAATCTAGGAAATAACCCCTTAGGGTTGACTTCTGCTAGTCCTAACAAACATTTTTAGATAAAATTTTGAATTAGAGCTAATTAAGAAAAAAAAATGAAATATTAAATTAGAGCCACAAGAGACTTTTAACATCAGGTGGTCTTTGTGCTTGTGCCATCAAATACAAATAAACAAACACAAAAAAAAACATCACAAAATATTTGTTAGGACTAGAAGCAGTTAACCTTAAGAGGTTGTTAGCATTTTACCAATAACCCTGTATAACTAATATAGTAATATAAGAGGTTCTAACTTCAAAAACTAGTTCCAGCGGATAAAACGTACCTACATTTCGAATGATAATCAACGCCATAACTAGTTTTTTTTTAATGTTCATGTGGTTGAACAAGCTCGAGGCTCACCTGATGTTAAGCGGACTAACCTCTGCCTATAATAGATGCATTTAATCACATTTCACGAATTGCACTGCACCCGTCACCTTGAGACAGTTCTTAATAAGTTGGCATCTCATTATGGTACTGGACCACTATGTCCTAGTTATGAATGAAATTATATTGTTATCATTATCGCCGATGCCATTGGGTTAAGTCTCATGTGCCTGTAATTTCACTGGCTCTCAAGGACTGCTGCCGGAACACGCCGTTAGGTGCTTGGCGACACATTTTCTACTTGAGGGTGGTTACTAGGCAGGCGGGTATTCGCAAAATGCCCTACCACCATGCTATAACGACTGCCTTCCTAAGACAACAACCGGGAACGACGGCTTAACGTGCCCTCCGAAGCACGGAAACGCTCAGTAGTAATGTCGCTAGCGGTCACCCATTTAACTCATGACCACGCGCGACGTTGCTTAACTTTGCTGATCGGTTGAGAACAGCTAAGTAAACTTCGCTACGAGCGCTTCAAATTTATTTTATTTCTAAGTCAGGAAATAGATAGATAGATAGAAAATTCTTTATTTGCATACCTTAAAAATAATATTACAATGAAATAATAGAAAAAAAAAAAGTATCCAAAGGGCGGTCTTATTGCTTAAAGCAATTTCTTCCAGACAACCGATTCGAAAGAACTTATAAAATTAGCCAGGTTCGCAGTTAACCAGTTAAACATTATATAATAGCTATCTAAGTATTTACACCCTTACACCTATTTAAATAAGTACATATACATACTTACCTACATTAAATATAATCTAAATACTTACATACATACACTAAACGAATACATACATATATATATATACATACTTACATACCTACACTATATAAATACATTATAAAATATAACAATACTACATAAATATAAAAATTAAATTTAATAATTACTTTCGAAGGAAAAGATTAGCTAAGGGAGGACAAATAAAAAATGTTAACCTTATTTTTGAATATATATAATGATTGCGACTTTCGAATGGAGACTGGCAGACTGTTCCAAAGTCGAACAGCCTGCCCTGAGAAAGAATTATCATAGAAAGATGTACTGTACGTTGGTATTTTGAGTAGAAGATTTTCTGATGACCTCAATGAAAAGGCATGAGCCGATTCAAGAAACTCAAAGCATTCCTTGAGATAGCGCGGAGAAAAAGGTAGAGTAGGGAAAGAATATGAGTACTCCGGCGGAGGCGAATGGGAAGCCACTTGAGCTTATGTCGAAATTTAGAAACGTGGTCATATTTGCGTAAGCCAAATATGAACCTGATCGAGAAGTTTTGGAGACGCTCAAGTCTGTTTAGAAATAATTTACTTTTTAAATCATCTAAAACTAAGGTTATTTAAAACTAAAGGTATATTATAAAATTGTACTCGTGTAAATTAGCGTGAAGCTATTAAAATAATAGAAGCCATGGGGAGAGTGCTGTACGCTGAAATACAGGTGATAAGCCTACTTAGGCAATAGTTTTTTTTTGTTTAGTTCTATGCCTTTTTTTATGCTTGGCGACAGATTTTCTACTTTTTCTACATTTTTAGTTACGTAAGTTTCACCAACTATATGTTTAACATGAATAAATTATTATTATTATAGTAGTTTTCCTACTAGTAAGTACTCTGTGGTTGACATAATTTTCTGTGATCTTATTCCAAACCGATATTGTGACGTGTAAATAATCCTCCACAGTAATCCCATAATGAAATGATTCCACGTGACCGCAAATTGCTATTAATTAATGCATAGTTGATTTATTAATTAATGCATCGTGTGTTTCCTTTGTTTCAGACTGTCGTCGATCGGGACTCGGGGTTTTGTGGTGAGTTCATTATTATTGTGGTCAAATCAATGGCAGTCGTTATAGCATGGTGGTAGTGCATTAAATGCCCGCCTGGCTAGCTACCGCCCTCAAGTAGAAAATATGTTGCCAAGCACCTAACGGTGTTTTCCGGCAGCTGTCCTTGAGATCCGGTACTTCTAGGTTAGCCTGAACAACATCTTCGACCACATCATCACTTACCTTCAGGTGAGATAGTGGTGAAAGGCTAACCTACCAGGAATAAAAAAATAAAATACAAACATCATTAGATCCCTAATGTTGTTGCAGATTCTATGGTGATAAAGGTCTATCATAAAGATGCTCTATGATGATAAAGGTCTATCATAAAGATGCTCTATGATGATAAAGGTCTATCATAAATATGCTCTATGATGATAAAGGTCTATCATAAAGATGCTCTATGATGATAAAGGTCTATCATAAATTGCTCTATGGTGATAAAGGTCTATCATAAATATGCTCTATGGTGATAAAGGTCTATCATAAATATGCTCTATGGTGATAAAGGTCTATCATAAATATGCTCTATGATGATAAAGGTCTATCATAAAGATGCTCTATGATGATAAAGGTCTATCATAAATATGCTCTATGGTGATAAAGGTCTATCATAAATATGCTCTATGGTGATAAAGGTCTATCATAAATATGCTCTATGGTGATAAAGGTCTATCATAAATATGCTCTATGGTGATAAAGGTCTATCATAAATATGCTCTATGATGATAAAGGTCTATCATAAATATGCTCTAAGCAATTAAAGTTAATCTCGTATAGATTTATCCTAATTTGGTGAAATTGGCTCTTAGAAATATTGTTAAACTAGTCCTGAGTTCTGCTTCAATGTAAAGCGTGTGAAGCATAAATCCTCGCCCACGTGGTGTCACGCCGTCAGGTTGTCCAGGTGCGATGGTGAAAGTAATAGAGAAATGCAGGTGGTTAAATCCTACACAAACTATACATGCGAAAGATAATTAATAGATTCAGGCGTTACTTTGCGGAAATCCATGTTTGATAATAACAAATATTTTAAGAAAACATCAAATTAATATTTTAATAAAACATTTAAAAAATATAATAAATATATCTAGTGACAATTCCGCCTAATTTACATGTTAAGCCGACGTGACGTCACAAACGCCACGCAGCCAAACCGGAAGAATTTTCGACGCATTTCGGTTCTACACGACGCATCCCCAGGAGGTCTTGACTCTACGAGCGCACAATCTAGAAAGTGTGCTTAAAATATGTGTTGTGTTTTGTATCGAAGCAATGATGGCCGAGCGGTAATAGCTATGGACTGCCGTGCCGCAGTACCCTGGTTCGATCCCCACCACCGGCTTGAGCTTCACCGCATGGTGGAAGGGCATTTTGCGATTGCCCGCCTGGCTAGCTACCACCCTCAAGTAGAAAATCTGTCGCCAAGCACTTAACGGTGTGTTCCGGCAGCAGTCGTTGAGAGCCAGTGAAATTACAGGCACATGAGACTACAACAGCTATGTCTCAAAGTGACGGGCGCAGTGCAATTCGTCACTTGTGATGAAATGCATCTCTTATAGGCAGAGGTTAGTCCGCGTAACATCAGGTGGGCTTCGATCTTGTTCCGACACAATAACATAAAAAAAAAACTTAAGTTTTCTTAAAATATTTAAAAAAAATATTTGTTATTATTATACATGCTAAAGGTTTTGCGGCTGTTTTGTATCACTAACTTCCGTAAAAAGCGTTTTGATAAAATTACGATGTGAAGCGTGCTGTACCAAGTGAAATTGTTGGGCAAACGAGAAATAAGAACATACTTTTGAAGCAGTGATAGCCAGCAATGGCTATGGACTGCTGTGCCGTAGGTCCAGGGTTCGATCCCTACCGCCGGGTTGAGCTTCACCGCATGGTGGAAGGACATTTTAGGAATGCTTGCCTAGTCTACCACCCTCAAGTAGAAATTCTGTCGCCAAGCACTTAACAGTTTGTTTCAGCAACAGTCATTGAGAGCCATTAAAATTACAGGTACATGAGCTTAACAACTGTATGTTTCACGGGCACCTTGCAGTTTGTAACTTACGTGATAGTTCCGTCACTCCAATTTAACAAAAAACTTCTTGGAGAGACGAGTGCAGCGCAGTTTCATGCAAAAGGTGATGATGTGTTAATGTACTCTTAATTTACAATGTAGAATATGATCAGTTTAATATGCGTGACGTACAATACGGCGGGAGACTTGTATGTTTCATCACTAGCTTACATAATAAAAAACATGGAACCGACTTCAACACTCAAATGTGTGAAATAACTTGTCGAAGTCGGTACCAAGTAACCATGCGCACAATATTGTGATACCTTTTAAATGGTTCCATTTTTTGGCAAAAAAATAAATTACTCCATTTCACAGTGACCCTTGCCACTTATGGGATCCATTGTCATTCACTGTCAATGACTATATTATCAAAATAAGAAAATAATTTTCAGTTATTGGAGTGTAACTCAAAAACGGCTTCACTTATTTTGATAAAATTTAAATGGGACCACACGGCAAGCGTCAGCTTTCAAATAAAAAAAATATCATCAAAATTGGTTCACCCAGTCAAATGTTCTGAGGTAACAAACATAAAAAAACACGGACGAATTGAGTATAAAGTCGGTTAAAAGATACGGCTTCGTCATAGGCCGAAACTAAAAAAAAATATTTACTAAGAATGAAACTTCCAATACCTTCCTACGAGTAGGTATAGCTTTCTTTTCAGTTTCTTTTCGTCGAAGCTTCGATTTATCATCTATCAAATAATCTTAGTTAAGTCATAAACCTATGTCACGCACACATTGCTAAATCATCGGAAACCTTATCGCGTGGTGTCCCGTTACCAAAGTTATCAACTGCTTTCCAGCATTAGCTGTACGCACTCCAACTGTTGACAGTGACATGGCGTGCCGACATAGTAAAACCAGAAAAGTATGTTAACTCGAATCTCTTAGGAGATTCAAATGGCTACTAAGGCTTTTCGCCAAGCACCTAACGGTGTTCCGGTAGCTGTTCTTGAGAGCCAGTAAAATTGCAGGCACATGAGACTCAACAACTGTATGTCTCAGGGTGACGGGCGCAGTGCAGGTCGTCACATCTGTTATAGGCAGTGGTTACCGCTTAACATCAGGTGGGCCTCGTGCTTGTTCCGTCACAATAACATAGAAAAAAAACTCTCACCTGGATACGCAGGGTTGTCTCTTTTCTAAGTTTATATAGGTATCTATAATACGTAAATGTATATTAAAACACATCAATCTGTAGTTTTTGGTGGTCTGATGTAGTTAAAAGATATTATTTAAATTTTATTATTTTTGCACCATTTTTACATACTGTCCCTATGGTTGTTTGCACTGGACGAAAATGACACTAACTATAGGTTTGCACACTACGAAGGCTATCTCAGATACGCTGCCATCATATATTTTCCATCATAATTTTAAACCTTAAATTAATTTTGTCAGTTTCGGTTTAATTTGAACAAAGTAGCCACAAATAATTGAATTGCTGAAAATGCAAGTGACAGATGTGGCACAAACAGAATAATAAGCTTTATAGGTACAACTGTATCCATAGGCAAGAAATTAGCAGAAATAGTTTTTTTTATGACCCCAAAAGAGCTTAGCGCTATCGGACTAGTGTGCATGTGGCGCGAGACTACGAGCGCGCGCACACACAAGCCGCGTTTGGTACAACTCTATAAAGATAAATTACTTTTCTGGTTTTACTATGGTGTCTATGTCGGCTGCTAATGTATTATAATCTGTGGTCAGGCCAGTATGGTTTAATGGAACTATCTTTTATGTTTACAGCTTTTGTACAGACCGCTTTGTGGGCGTACCGATGAAACTTTCTATTGGAGCTCTCTAAGTATTCACGGAGAATTAAAGCTATTTGTGTATTAGGTTGTACGTAAATCGAACTAGTTGTGACGCGTTCACTCGTTTTTGTTTGTGGACAGCAAATCTTCGTTTAACTTTTCATAACCATGTCACTCTGATGACGGTCTTTCCGTCCAAACTTCACGAGTCTCTAGCTCATAATTACAGACATGAATTTCAAATGTTTGTAGAATTTTTAAACCAAAAACTAATGATAAAATACATGAAATACATATGTTTTATGTACCTTGTCATTGTCAACAGAAAACCCATATATATTTCGGGGAGCTAAATTTGTCAGTTTCAGAATTTTCAGACCATGTTTGTTACGAGATCTATCTCAACGCCAAAAAGATCTGGATTTAGCCCGCGTATCAAACATAGAATGTGCGACGAAGAAGAGCGGTGTGCGAGGGAAAATCCACCAATAGGATCGCCTCATTTTCCTAGCCTCGCTGAGCACACGCTCCGATAGGTATGTGGATTTTTCCCTCGCACACCGCTCATCTTCCTCGCAGATCTGTGTTGGATATGCAGCCTTACTGCATATTATGTAGCATTATGCTCTTTTTCTACAGCAAATACTTCCAACATCCTTTTCCATATTGCTCCCATTCTTCAAAATATTTGGCTTTCACCTGCAAGCAGTGATGGCATTGGCTATGGACTGCCGCGCAGCAGGTCCATGGTTCGAATCCCGCCCAGAGCTTGAGCTTCACCGCATGGTGGAAGGGCATTTTGCAAATGCCCGACTGGCTAGCGACCACACTCAAGTAGAAAATCTGTCGCCAAGCACCTAACGGTCTGTGCGGCAGTCCTTGAGAGCCAGTGAAATAACAGGCAAAAATGAGACTTAACAACTATGTCTCAAGGTGATGGGCGCAGTGCAGTTCGTCACCTGTGATGAAATGAGATAAAAAAGATGGCCAAGTGCGAGTTGGGTCTCGCTTTTTAAGGGTTCCGTATTGAGACAGTTTATGTGAAAGAGATAAAATGTTTTTATTATAAATCGGTGTTTTCAGTATTTGTTACTTAAATATAAAATATGGTAAGTTTGTACATATTATACTAAAATTTCAGATTTAAAACTAGTTAAAGTTGTGCGATAAACCACATAACATGCTAGGGTGCGTTTTTTTATTTCGTCTATTTGATCATGTTTTGAAGTCCCTTGATTAAACCATTCAATTGAATTGTAGTCCATTTGTATGTGTATTTCTTCAATCTTTGTGTCCAAGGTTTACAGACAGAGGAGTCTCGTTTGTAAGGTTCCGTTTGGCCTTCTGGAGACGGTACCCTAAAAAACAAAATCTGGGCGGCAACTATTCGAGTCGCGAAGAACGAGTACATTCGTTATCTCTAGTGGTTCGTTAGGCTTACCTGGCAAAAGGCTTTACAAACCCTATTCTACCCTTCGAATATATAGACCTTTTGGCAAGGGTTGCCTATGTTGAGCTCTAAAAGCTTTACAATTTAAATTACAGTAGGGATACTTGAAAGTAGGTCACGGATAATACACAGTAAGCATCTAAGCATTATAGGTTAATTCTCGTAATCCACTCAGGTGGTCCACGCCTCATCATAAGTATACCTACCCGTAGCCCACCCAGGTGGATTAGCTTGGTGGACCACGGCTAATAAACACCCGTGGCGTATTGCTTAAGTATAACAAATTTGACGTTATGATAAGATATTAACTGAATTTATAATTTTTATTTATAGCTGATGGGCTAGTCATTTGACCAATATTACATCTGATGGTAAGTGATGATGTGGTCGAAGATGTGGTTCAGGCTTACTTAGAGTAACTGGCTTTGATAGACAGTTGCTGAGACACACCGTTAGGTAAATGGCAACAGATTTTTAACTTGACGGTGGTAGCCAGCTAGGCGTGCATTCACAAAATGCCGTATCGCCATGATTCGTACTGCCATCCTAAGACAACATTTTTCTGTTTACAAAAAATTTCACTTCCTGTGACGGAAAAATAAACATGACTCTTCACAAAGTCATACAAATTCATGACGGAAAAAAAATGGTATAGAATGGTACAAAACTAACTAGTTAGGTACCAAGTTAAACAATAACCCTAGAATTTCATATATTTCAAATAAATGAGAATTCCAAGCGTATTATCTACTACAAGTGTCCCGCTGTTTAATTCAACGAATAATCAATACTCATTATTTTTTTATGTACTTACTTTACTCCATGTAAATAACTTGTCCTGTGATTCATGAGAATGATTCAGTCCGGGCGAAGTTCTTTAGTTCTTTGCGCGCAATGCCCTGGGGGCCAACTCCCATCTCTTACTTCAGTCTTATTTTAACCTTACATTAACAATTTTAATTTGCACCACCACATGTTACTGTAGTAAACTTACATTAGAACTTCATCGTGAGAGCGGGCTGCATGCATTGCATCAAGACATTTGTGCGATAGAGATAGCGCTATATGAACATTATTGTTTCGTGACGGCCGTGGTACTAATCTTAGTATCAATATTTTAAGTTTGATATAATGATGTTGGTTTTCCATAATAGTTTTTAAAAGGTGGGAGTTGGGCCCCTGAACGATTTACGGGGTTGCATTGTATGGCTTGCAAGCGTTTTATTATTAAGGGTACAGTGCACGGAGCGCTTTTTATACAAACGTGGTTTCGTCATATTTTATATACCAAGTGTTCAAACTAATTTTGTACGTGTATTGCTGACCCTTATATGTATGATTCTGGTTTGCCAGTTTTTCGATTTATTATTTATTTTATCCCTTAATGTCAAAATAACAATTCGTATATAAAACGATTTTTCGTTTTTTTTTTAAATACAACTTGATTGAACGGAAACCTGACAAACCAGAAGCATAGATTATGCTTAAGGATATACGTGCAAAGTTTCACTGAGTTTGAACACTTGGTAATTAAAATATGACGAAACTAGTTTGTGTGGAAATCGTTACGTGAACTCTATTCTTAATACCGCGATGTGGACTTACGCAGTCAAGTGGACTCCGTGGCTGAGAGAATTATCCAGGCATCAACTTCCTTCCCTTATATGGCTCGTTATAATATATTTTCTTCCAAATAAAGCACAGTTCAAAAACATAGTGTAGGTTGCTTAGGTTTTACAGACAGCGGCCTGCATGACGCCAACCTCCTTGTTTGTAGATATACCCTGACCTTTTGGATAATAAGGGCTTTAAGTAGGTAAAGGGCCCGCTTGAGTAGCTGCTGCTTATTGGGCGCTTTCTTTATCTGACGATGAAGTTATCTTTTGAAAATGATGGCCGAGTGGCTATGGTTGAATAGCTATGGACTGCCGTGCCGTAGGTCCCTTGTTCGATCCCCACCGCCGGTTTGACCCTCACCGCATGGTGGTAGCGCATTTTGCGATGGCCCGCCTGGTTAGATACCACCCTCAAGTAAAAATCTGTCGCCAAGCACTTAACGGTGTGTTCCGGCAGCAGTCTTTGGGAGCCAGTGAAATTACAGGCACATGAGACAGTTCAACTCGTCACTTGTGATGAAATGCATCTGTTCTAGGCAGAGGTTAGTCCGCTTAACATCAGGTAGGCCTCGCGATTGTTCCGTCACGATAAAATAAAAATAAATGTCAGTCGTAGGACGGAGAGAACTCGTTTCGCATGATGAATGGGTTAAACAGAACTATTCAATATTTAAATAGAGGGAGCGAATTTTTAAAATTAAATATTTATAATTGTCATCTTTTCAAACGGAAAATCTTTTATGTTACAAAAATATATTTATATTACTTACTGTTGCTCAAAATTTTATTAAGAGAAATTTAGAGACATTAAAGTTTTTTTTTTATATCGCAACGAGTTTTCGGATCAAGCGTAGTATTTGTCATATTTTCTAGTTATTTTTTTCTTATCGGTAAGGTTAATACTCTTTCTAATAAACACCCCCTATGTCATATTATTATATGAGTTAAGTTTATACGTAGGTAGTCAAATTAGATCTTAGTTTTGAGGTCTGCCTTTAAATAAGGTTTCACTGAATCTATATAATACTTTAAAATGTTGAAACATGTGAAGAAGTCATCCTCTATTACCCCATATCACCAATCGTCGCCGTGGAGGTCAAGGGAGTCAAGCCACAAATTTTTAGGATATGAGTTATGTACCCAAATTTGGGAAAATTATTTAGAATAATTAAAAGCGTAATGTTAAAATATCAATTTATTAAAAAAACAATATTTACCCAAACATAAAAATAGGCCGCGCTTGTTTTCTCGTAGTGCAAAAAAAGGTTTACAACCCAAATTTGGGTACATAACTCATATCCTACAAATTTGTGGCTTGACTCCCTTGACCTCCACGGCGACGCGATTAGATACTGTCCACATACATTCAAAAAATTGCAAGCCCATTCTGAAGATTTAAGAATGAAAATAATATATCATTACCAGGCAATATAGCCCAATATATGTATCACAACAACTGCCTTACAACAATGTACTAGTCTATGGTTTTGGCAGCACTTGAGTCGACATTTATCTTTGGCGTTGCAAATAAAAAACAAACCCCGCAAACAAAGCTGACAATGAGAATAATATGTTTTATTCAACCGCATAGTGTGTCCGTCGCGGCGGCTCGGTAATTATGTCATTGGCTTTGGTTTTATTTTCATCGTGTGTTTACGATATCGAAGTACTTTAATGTTCGTTTTGAGGCGTCAGATTGTCCTTATACAATGATAATCGTCTGTGAATTGATTCGGTCTTAAATTATAATGTTGAATATTGCGTTTAGAATATAAAATATCGCTCCGTCGGGAAGTCCATGAGACTGGTTACTGTATTACTGTAGCAGCTGGATACTCTTCTGCTGACTGAACACAGCCTCCCCCAATATGGGGGCAGTATGTTACGCAGTATGATATTTATAGTTTTTTTTAATTCTTTGTAGGTTAGGCCTTTGACCACTATCTCACCTGATGGTAAGTGATGATGTGGTCGAAGATGTTCTTCGGGCTAACTTAGAATTGCTCTCAAGGACAGCTGCCGGAACACACCGTTAGGTGCTTGGCGACAGATTTCCTACTTGACGGTGGTGTAGCTAGCCAGGCGGGCATTCGCAAAAGGCCTATCACTATGTCATAACCACTTTCATCATAAGACGACAACGAAGTTTTGACTTAGGTTTATGGCCGGCTTTCTGCCATAAACCTAAGTCAAAACTTCGTTCGTTCTGCTTCACCTCAGGGTTCAATCTTGGGACCAATACTATTTTTGATCTATATAAATGATCTTGCTAGTTTTATGCCAAAGTGGACAGATATATGTTTGTTCGCTGATGATACTCACGTTGGCATAAACGATAAATGTCAAAATAATTTACAAAGAAAGATAAATTACGTAATGAACTTGCTCAAAAATTGGTTCGATGCAAATGGTATCATTTTAACCGCTAATAAAAGCACAGTAATGCAATATCAGACAAGACAAACTAAAAATGTGGGTAGTAATATAACAGATAATGTATTTTTGGGATATACAATAGATTATACCATAAGTCATACATCACATATCAACAAAATTTGTAAAAAAATAGCTAGCGGCAACTATGCCTTACTAAAACTGAAACCTTTAACAGATAAGAAGACCCTAATTTCAGTGTATTATGCATATATCCACTCCGTCTTAAGATATGCCATCACTATTTGGGGCAACGCCACAGATATTAGAACCGTCTTAAAGTTCCAAAAAAGAGCTATCAGAATTATAAATGGCCTGAAAAAACGCACATCTGCCAAAGAACACTTTAGGGAAAACAAAATTATGACCGTTATCTCTCTGTTCATTTACAGCAGTCTCTTAGAAATACACGCGGAAAAGGAAAATTTACCTAAGAATAGAGATGTTCATGACTACAACCTAAGGAATAAAAACAAACTTTTCCAACCTAGGGTAAGATTGGTAAAAGTTAGTAAGCAAGGGAAATGTATGAAAATAAAAATGTATAACAAACTTCCTGATAAAATTACACAACAAAACTATGATGCTTTTAAAATGACACTGAAACATTTTTTTTTTAAAATAATCCATTATATTCTCTGAATGAATTTATGACAATGAATTTAGGAGATGCTTCATTTTTGTATAAAGAATAATTTATGAATTGACATTTCGTGCGGGAAATAATAAATAGGTTTAAGTATTATTATGATGTTTTATGACGTGTGAGAAAGCTGCTTAAATGTTATGTACCATTTTAGTTTCTGACATTTTTAATTAGATTTTTTTATTAATTATTTGAGCTCGTAAGGGCAATATCACCAATTACATGTAGGAGTTTTCATCATAATCGTGTCATGACATAATATTGTATAATTAATTAAATTTTATTTTATTAATTATTTTAGTATGGTTTTAAACATTATTGACAGGAATAATTCAAAACAATGTTATGTAAATGGATTGAGTATAATTTATATGTATATTCAAACTTATATATAAATTCATTTGTATTGTAATATGTATATGTAATATTTGAATGTAGGTAAAGGTATATGTACTTAAGTCTAACGTAATTATTATATGCAATAGTTCGATAATTTTCATAAATTTGGTTGTATCTATATTATTTGTAATTTAATTTAAAATTAATTGATAAATGTAAACATGACTTGCCCAATGTAACAATCTCAGTTATAAGGCCAATAAAATATTTGAATTTGAATTTGAATTTCTTGAAAATGCTTTTGTTGGTCGTGTTCTGACTACATTTCGGGTAATCATGGCGTCCGTTGTGCGCCCAATTTGCAGCAGCACGCCATTGTGTTGTTGATGCACAGTGGGTGCATTATATAATCAGTAGCCTTTTACGGCTTCTAAGAAGAGGATATTCACCAAAAATAAAAAATTACAACACTCCCACAGCTATTACCTAATAATATCTTCGCCTTATATATTTTATGAATACCTTCCCTTTTATTCAAATTTTCCTTACAACGAAAATATAAATCTGCTGGTATTGTCAAAAAGCTTTTGAAGCAATGATGGCTCAGTGGCATTGGCTATGGACTGCCGCGCAGCAGGTCCATGGTTCGAATCCCGCCCAGAGCTTGAGCTTCACCGCATGGTGGAAGGGCATTTTGCGAATGCCCGCCTGGCTAGCGACCACCCTCAAGTAGAAAATCTGTCGCCAAGCACCTAACGGTGTGTTCCGGCAGCAGTCCTTGAGAGCCAGTGAAATAACAGGCAAAATGAGACTTAACAGGTATGTCTCAAGGTGATGGGCGCAGTGCAGTCAGTTAATACACTTTCCTGCTTCTTTGTATAAAGTCCCAAACGTTGATATTCCGCCTGTTTATGATAACGGTCGACCATTGTGAAAATGACAGGGCATTCAAGACGTCAGAAATGTACTCGATACCGAATTTGTTTTTAATAAAGGATTGGGCTTCAAGTGGAGAGTGTTTTTTACTATGAATGGTTTTGGCCAATATAAACTTTCTTATAGGAGAGTTTATATTTGCTTCGATGAAATAGATACAAGAAACTGAAAATGGTATTGGATGTCAGATTCCATTAGATGTCAAATGTTGCATTTAGAATATCTGGCACCTGAATGTTGACGTTAGATTTTTATTTATTTATTCCTGATAGGTTAGCCTTTGACCACTATCTCACCTGATGGTAAGTGATGATCTGGTCGAAGATGTTGTTCAGGCTAACCTAGAAGTACTGGTCAAGTACATCAGCCGGAACATACCGTTAGGTGCTTGGCGATAGATTTTCTACTTGAGTGTGGTAGCTAGCCAGGCGGGCATTCGCAAAATGCTCTACCACCATGCAAAAATTAATTTAATATTGAATTCAATATATATTAAATCTAATTTAATAATTAGATTTAATATATATTGCGTACGTGTAGCGAATACATTAAAATTTTACGAGAAACGATTTATATTTTGTGTCCAACATCGACGTAATGTTATTATTGCCTCGACAGATGCAAGACTTTCCTTAAGAGTAGAGTGCACGGAGCTCTTTCCATATAAACGTAGTATACAAAGTATCGTCATATTTTACATACCAAGTGTTCAAACTCGGTGAAATTTTGTACGCATACTCCTGAGCCTAATATGTATGCTTCTGGTTTGCCAATTTTTAGATTAATTATTTAGTATAGCCTTAAATGTCAAAATAGTAATTTACATACAAAAAGAATTTTCGAATTATTTTTGAAAATACTTAATTATACGGAAATCTGGTGAACCACCAGTTTCACTGAGTTGTAACACTTCGTATTAAAAATATAACGAAACTACGTTTGTATATTATTACACTCCGTGAGCTCTACTCTTAAGAACTTTTCTCAGTTAAATATAAAATTATTGTATCATACTAAATCTTAATCTAATAAGTTCATTAATAAAATAATAATTCTTTTACGACATAAAATTGTGACCCAATAGAATACTGCCTGCAGGTCGTCGACGTCGTATCAAAATTATTGGTATACCTTTTTATAAATATTTTTGAATCATATATAATTATCGAACATAGAGTCAACATTTTAACTTAAAAATATCCTTACAGGAATCCATTTCCCGCAAATTACAAATTGATGTACTTTTGTTGCTGGTGGAGCTAGTTCTAAATAATAGTCTATATTTTAGTGTTTCGTGTGGGTTTCAGTGGTTTCTTTTACAAATAAATCGTTCACAAACTGATTTCATTTCATGCAAAAATAATCGATCTGCCATTTCCGTGATAAATTAGCATCACTTGCATTTTCCATAAAATTTTCAAATTGAGTTTATCTATCTATCTATATATCTGTTTACTTTTATAAATTTACTAAAGATTATCGATATCGGTTAAAAAACATGTATTTAAAATACAAATAAAATATTATTGATTTCGTGTGGATTCCATCCGGTAAAGACCAAAATATTAAAATAGGAACTGACTTCTAACACGGAAAAGTATAAAATATCGACTTAGTTCTTGTACATTACCAAGTTACATTACCAGTATAACTTGGTGAAGGTATCAGTGCCAATCTGATTAAAAACGTTCTAAGCTTACAAATTCATGGTCCAATTCCACAAATTACATATTTCATACTTTTAAGGGTTGTAAGGCGGTTATAAAAAATGTATTCCATATATTCAGTGATGTATTTATTCCTTAAAATATCGATTGTCACTCGCCCACAAGCTACCATCGAACAAGACCTGCAATAAACATTAAATCATCCAAGAAAAGGTATTGTGTGGGTGCGGATCTATGCAGTTCTCAAACTTCAAAAAAGAGGAAGATGAGGAGATATTTGCCATATGTTGGTACTCGGTATCTTCATAAGAATCAACCAACTATTGTCGTAAATAAAATGTCCGTCGCTAGTTGGGTCAAATGACTTCATTTTCTTTTTTACTGGATTTGATCCTTAGGAAGGGATTTATCGAGACCGATGCCAGATTGTAATCGAAGTGGATCGAAAACTACAGTCGTCTGGTTTTAAAATAAAAATCTGTACTCGGTATAGTACGAATTTGCGACTTAAAATAAATAAACCCTCCGTCGGCAGTTGGGTCATAAGAATACATCTTCCTTCTTTTATTGGATGTTGGTCCTTTGCACCGTATTTATCGCTGCTGAAGTCAGACTTTAGTCGAAGCGGATTAAAAACTACTTTAAAGTTGCGAAATTTAGAGTCATCATACGAATCATCGTCGTAAATAAAACATCCGTCATCGGTTGGGTCACATAATGTCATGTAGGTAACTCCTTTTTATTGTAGATTGACTCTTTGAGACGGATATATTGTGACTTTGAACTAACACCACTGTTTTTTACGCAACTAACATCAAGAGGTATGCCCCCTAAACAGATAATTAAAACGAAATACGCTGTTGGTATATTTATAAGTATGCCTAAAATGTATCATTCTCATGCAATACGGAAGCTATCCAGCAACAATTGCAATATAGGATTTTAAGAAGGATTTTGAGAAGTACGTTTTTAAAGTTACAGTTTTTAAGATAAATCAAAAACAATTGTGTTTAAAAAAGGGATTTTGCATGGACAACATTATTTTTTTAAGTTGTTATTAATATCCATTAGGAGTAGAGTGCACGGAGCGCTTTCCTAATACAAACGTAGTTTCGTCATATTTTAATTACCAAATATTCAACTCGTTGAAATTTTTTATGTATATTGCTGAGCCTATCTATGCTTCTGGTTTGCTTATCGTAAAATAATTTATTATTTATTTTATTCCAAATAAAATAACAATTCCCATAAATAACACATTTTTTTATTTTATTTTTATTGTGACGTATCAAGCACGAGGCCCACCTCATGTTAAGCGGACTAACCTCTGCCTATAACAGATGCATTTCGTCACAAGTCACGAATTGCACTGCGCCCGTCACCTTGAGACATAGTTGTTAAGTCTCATGTGCCTATAATTTCACTGGTTCACAAGGACTGCTGCTGGAACACACCGTTAAGTGCTTGGCGACAGTTTTTCTACATGAGGGTGGTCGCTAGCCAGCCGGGCATTCGCAAAAAGTCCTTCCACCTTGCGGTGAAGCTGTGCCGTAGAAGTGTAGCCGAAGTGTGAAGCCGTGCAGCAGGTCCATGGTTCGAATCCCGCCACGGGCTTGGCGGGATTCGAACGGGCGGTAGTCCATAGCCAATGCCACTGAGCCATCACTGCTTCAATATTAACTGCTTCAAGATTTAGGATCAACGACATACATTAAGTACATGCAAAGTTTTACCGAGTTTGAACACTGAGTAGGTGTTTGAAATATGACGAAACTACGTTTGTATGGAAAGCGCCACGAGCTCTCGTGAAAAGTTTAATCGGCTACCTATTACAGATAAAAAGATACAAGCCTTTAATGATCAGACTGTCGGACAGCTAAGGCTTAGTAATGGGCCCCGTTTTCTAATACAGAATCCTAAAAATAACACTTCAGAAACACACAGGAGAAACAGTTTCAGTATAGAAAAAAAACATAGCCTTACAAAGAGTACATTTCTTAGCATTGCAATTCCTTTGCGCCATGATTTACTTACGCATACTTTGTACGCAAACGGATGATTTTTACGCTCCACGCGTCGTTGAGGTTGAAGCGCATATATTTTGAAGCGTATATGCCGCACTGAGATTATAAAGGAGAAGTTTCTATGCCGGAAAAAATGTGTTAATTTATTTAGGGTTGGGGTGGAAATCCACGATGTCAGTAAAGGTTTAATAGCGGGTGGAATAATACTGATTAGCCTGTATCTCGATAGAATGCGCTTATTTCTGCTAGGTAGTCGAAAATATTTTATATGAATACTTACGCCAAATTAGTTAAAAATTTCCGAGTATATTTGTAATGGACAATAATTATCGTTAAAGTAATAATGGTGAGTACCATTGCCTAATGTTTATTACATTTTCTGTTCACTTTATGATAAGTCACTATCACAAACTAAGACACTCTATGAAACTAGTATATCACCGCGAAGTTATATCTCGCGCGCTGTGCTGAATTTTACACATTTGGATCAATTGGACTGCCATGCCGCAGGTCCATAGTTCGATTCCCACCGCCCACTTGGGCTTCACAGCATGATGGAAGGGCATTTTACGAATGCTCGCCTCGCTAGCTACCACCCACCAGTAGAAAATCTGTCGCCAAGAACAAGACAACAGCAGTGTGTTCCGCGGCAGCACTCTTTAAGGGCCAGTAATTTTAGACTGTTCACCATCCTCGACCACATCTTCACTTACCAACAGGTGAGATAGTGGTCGAGGCTAACCTACCAGCTTTAAAAAACTACAAATCTAAATAGTTTATTGATTATCCTGTTGCAAGCAGCTTATTCAAGTGAATGTGTCAGGTTTCAAGGTGTAGATGATTCATTTGGGTGAATAAGGAGTGGGTTCTACGAACGATATAAGAATAAAGCTTAAGTTATTTCCTTAGTCATAATATAATCGAAGTGAAAGTCTGCAGGAACCTTAACCAATTTCCGAACACAATGACTTTTTCTATACTATTTTTTGCTTAACTTGAACGTGTGTTACATGTTAATAGCGAATGGCGAAAATTAATATGTACGCATTCACCAGCCCTGTCGCATCGTTAGTGTTTATTTTGTTGGTAACTACGAATAAATAATGTATTATACGTAGGTTGGTAACTACTTATGAATATTGTACAGAAGTTTGGTCGCTAATTATGACCCTCTACGTATAAGCTCAGTCATACAACGGGCAATAGAGAGAGTATGGATAGAGTTTATTTGCGAAATAAATTCCGATACAACGATTTTCGATGGATACCAGATTTACCGACAGGCGCATAGCTATTAAATGCGAGTTGAAAAGGCGCTGCGCCGGCACCACAAAACACAGTCGTTGTTTTGTGACTACACTTTTTTATACTTTTATAATGATAAATGCCAAAAAAAGTTGCTTGAGCAAAAAGTTTCTTCAGTTGAATCACGACCATGATCCGTACCGATGCCATTGTGATGTCGATTATTTAAGGAAACCTAAGGATAACTTGGATTTCTAATGAATTATAATGATATGGACACATTAACCCCGAACTTTGCAGGTGCTGCGTCCAGAAGGAACAGGTAATCCTTACCATACTCTATCTTCGACCACTTTGAGATGAGATCGTGGTCAAATACTTGTATACACTGAATAAAAATGTCGGAATGAGTAACATAAACCCTTGTAAGGAAAACATCTGTCATTAATTCTCGCAGACATGGTTCTCTGCGACTCGGAACAACCTGTTCTATAATCTGTATTAAACAACCTTCTTAGCTTACTCTGCATTGCTCTCAAGATACGTCTTAAGATGCTGAATCATTATTGAGATGATAAACTACACTATGAGCTGACACCACAACCAATCTCAAGGTCTGATGAGAACTTCTGATTCTTGGGAGTAGCAATTACTGAAATGCTGATGATATGTCTATTAATCAGCGACGGTATTAAAGATGCATTCCAAGTCTTAAGTATATCAGCTGAAATCTGTTAGATCACGACTAGGGTCGGTTTATTGCTAAGAACCTTATGGTCTGTTTACACGCAACGTCTTTCCTGCACGGGATTACCATGTTCCGTCTTGTCTGCATGTGGTACCGTGTACCGTCTTTTCACACTACCGGCCACACCGTACAATAAGCAAGCTCGCGTGCAAAACCCTTGCAAGCAACAATCTTACTTATTTCCGGCCTCGATGATATAATATTCAATAAATTGAGTGATATTATAGTAAACTTAATAATAACAAATCTTTTAAGAAAACATTAAATTAATACTATCATAAAACGCTAAAAAATATATCTAGTGACAATTCCGCCTAATTTTCCTGTTAAGCCGACGTGAAGCCACAAACGACACGCAGCAAAACCAGAAAAGAATATAATTTTGCTAATACTTAAATGACAACCTATATACAGTTTTTATTTTAAAATTTGCCATGCTAATGTGTTGCCTGTGCAATAATTGCACTAGACTGAAGCGCGGCTCAAATGCTTGTCCATTCGTGCGAGAAAAACTGTACATGCCAGGTTTGTGCAGTCTGCAGTCCCAAGACTTGCACGAACTACGGTTTCGCCGTCCACACGTAATTTAACTGGAATGTGCGGGTTAACTTGCAGGCAAGACGTTTTGTATGGATGGCACATCATATTTGTAACCAGTTATAGACTAGTAGGTACTCTCTGTAAGCTTCTGCCTTGCACCATATCACCAGCATTATGTTCTGAGCAGAGTCGTAAACAGCCGAGTTTATTGGACGGCTTCGCTCTACACTACACGTTTCTGAGCACTCTTGCTTTTGAGAGCATTGTCGCGTTGCCAGATGCAGTATTTATGGTGCTGCATCTGTTTATCAGCTTATGGTGTTATGTGCTGCACAATGTTTTTTGTTCACGTGTTTGATAATGAGATGTTAATTTTTGTTTTTATCTTTATTTCATAATTTGTCATGTTTCTATTTATCAAAGATGTTGGCGCATGTTTTTGTGGCCCATTTGATAAGGCAATGTTATCCACCGAGAACAGCGCGAGAGTAAAAATTTTCTGTAAGTAAAATCAGAAGTACTTATCCGTCCCGGGTATTGAACTAGATACCTTCCAGTTTAGAAGTGGTGCTCATGAGCATCAATGAGGCAGCTTACTCTGGCCGTTCGTCGGTTCGTCCGAAATTTGCATAGTAATAAAACAAATAATAGTACAGGAGAGAGATCCCCAAACAAGAAACGTCTTTTTATAAAATAAAATCTGTTTTTTGGGCTGTATCTTTAAAAAGGTCTATTTACGTACAAGTGAGCTTCAAAATTGGTGTAGCATTCGCAAAATGCCCTACCTCCTTGCGGTGAAGCTGAATCCTGCACGGCAGTCCATAGCTATTGCCATTGGGTTATCGCTGCTTCATAATCTTTGTCTACCCGATATTCTGAAGCATTGACTTGAACTGATGCTCTTTTACGTCTAGTAGTTTGGTATTTATTTTTATTTTAATACCGTATCTGTGCAAATACCAGAGAGACAATACGTTATTGGTTATTTGATTCATAAGATTCCAAGTCAGAGCAATATGTGTGAAAAGAATCTGCCACAAGAAACCTCAAAAATTCGCAATTCATCTCTATTCGAATCGAAGGCATCCAGACAATCGAACCATTTCAATTCTCGGTTTAATAACGGCACATCAAAGCATCTTTGATTATACCTACGCTACCGAGTTATCATCAGCCAGTTTTGTGTGAGCTATGATAAAGTACAGTTTACCGATAGGAGAGGGTTCAATGTTGCTGGTATTTGTAATTTGTAGCCGCATATCGTAGAGCTATGGTATCGTGAAATCCGTCCTCTCTGCGTTAGGTGGGTGGTGGGAAGGAGAGAGACGGGGTAGGTCAAGGTAGAACGGCCGGAGTGAAGGCAGTCGTTGGAGAGAGCTCAGCGCGCAGCCTCCGCCGTATCGAGCGACCGCGCCCGCCTCCACGTGTTCCATTCATCGGCAACTATCGCTCTACCACGTGTGTTCCACCATGCTATCCTCAAAATGGAATCACTAGTAAGAATAAAAATAGTTCCTAGTACTACAAAAGGCGTTGTCACAGTTCGGCATACGACAAAAAGTACTCGCAACCATTAGATAATACACAGAGTCCCTGCTCTGTAAGTGTGATAAGGGTAATAACTCATTCAAATTGTTCTGAATAAAGAACAGATTTTGCGCCGGCAGTAAAACTTTGCGGTCCCTTGCTGAGCGGTGATATCATTTGTATTAATGGCGCCCAACATGGGGCTTACAGTTTCGTAGTGGAAATGGTGTAATTTAGAGATTTATATATGTAATAAATCCTTGCATTTGAAAACAGTGATTAAGATTGTAAAGCGCCTTTTTCCTATGAGCTATTTTGCATGAAAATGTTTCGCAAAAACTTATACAACGTGCATTAAAACGCAACCATTTTCATCGGCAGCGTGGAAAAAGCTGATATTTTTTATATTGTGCCTCCATCCGCGTCCGCTCGCTTATAGTGAAACCAGTAGACCATTAATTTCCTCGTCCCTTGATAAATTATTTAACAGCGTTCCTTAATTACGCACTTTCCATTTCACAAATTTACGTACGCTTACAAATAAACACGTTACGATCTCAAGGAACAATGAACTCTCTGTTTTTCTGAACGTTCACTTTGGATCTAATAGCGGAGCAAGTTAAATCGTATCAAATTGAAATAAACAGGAAAAGCTTTTTGCTCGCCGTCAACTGAAGACTTGATGGGTTTTTAGATAAAGAAATCATATTTCGTTTCGCTGAAATACTTGATGGAGCATCTCTTTGAAGTTTGTTTAGAGTATGGATGATGAGAAACTGTTACGTATGATGTTTAATATCGTCTAGAAAAGCTAGACTCTCCGTCGTCAGATCGAGCGAATGGCCTCATTATGAAATTAGGGCATGTAGGAGCATGACCCAGCCAACGTCTAGTATTATAATAAAACACATTATTTTCGACGCGAGACGGAATATGAGAATTATTCAATTTACCTTGAGTGCCTGTTGAAATTTGATTGTGAGCTTCCTCGGGAGTAGAGCCACTAGAGCTGGTTCATTGAAGCTACAAATTGTTTGGTTGCCCGGACCACAGATGAGTGAATACTTAGTACGCGCGCCGGGCCCCCGCGGATTGTACTCTACTAACAAGACAATTGATTTATAATTAGATCACAGTGCTCTGTGGGTTGCGACTTCCTTCGGTGGAGCGCTCTCATAACTATCATTTATTTCGTTATACTATGAATAAAAAAATACCAAGAGCGATTTGGGTGTCCCTCATATAGTGTTCCGCATTGCAACAGCTCGTACAAGAGAAAACATTTCTTTTTTTTCACATCTTCAAAACCACATTATGAATCGGCGTTTTTGGTAGGTAAGTAATTACTGAAATGTCAGATTCCTAACTTAGTTTAGCTTAGAAATCGACTTAGCAACAAAAATGGTCTAAAACTGACAGCATTAGATAAAAAAAATATTTTATAGAAAAATAAGATAATAAAGTGTTATTTCTCGTATAACGCATCTTAATTAGCTCTAAAAGATAAAACCCCACATGCCATGTTTATTTAAAGTTTTTTCTTTATATTGTATTATATTAGAGCCCCGCTGAAATATAATAGGTTTTACGCCAAATATGAAACCTTCGTGATTGCTACTCATTCCGATTACGAGCAAGAGACGTGTAAAATACGGACGGACGGACGGAAGGACAAACAGCAGTCTCGTGGATAGAGTTCCGTTTTGATGTTTTTACGCTTTGCGTACTAAACGTAAAAAAAACTCAACGATAATGACCCTATATCAAATAAAATAAAAATATGTTTTATTTAAAATAGACTACCTGTGTTATCGAAACAGAATGTTGATGTATATATATATATATACCCGCATCCCCGTGAAAAGTTTTACCTACTTCTATGAAATATGGCACACGAATAGGTTTTAATCTGCCAGTGGGGTGTTGGGCTCGAATCTCACCCCCAACACATTATCTCTACCCGTGGGTATCGTTAGCGACGGACACTGGGTCTTCATTTTTGGCTCGTGCTCGCTGGTGAGCTCGGTGTTTGATAGTCTAACCCATGGTTATCACAGACCTTGAAACCTTGGACATCACCTTGACCGGGGAGGCCTACGGAGTGTCGCTGCTCAATTTATAGACTCCGCATGAAGACTCGTAGGACAATTTCCAGTGTAAGTCGTTCTGAATACCATACAGTATTCAGTTCCTTCCTAGAATTAAAAACAAACGTATCCTGAATACACGAATGAAAAAGTGCTTATAATGACTGTCACTGTCCCATTGTTGACGTTCTATTTGTCAATTCCATTGTACAAAACCACTATTTCTTAACTACTCTACTTTCATTTAGCTTTTTTGTAAAACAATGGCGGCCGTAGCTTCGGTGACAGTGCAGTCTGCGGGCACTAATCCCGTATAAAAGGCTCCTTATTAATTATCCTTTAAAAGTAGGTCAAGAGGGATTTGAGGAAGCTGCCGAGATGCATCTGTCTCAAGATGACGCTATCACTTCGTTTAAGGTTTGTGTGCACGTAGGGGTTTCCATACAAACGTAGTGTCGTCATATTTTAAATACCTAGTTTTCAAAGACAATGAAATTTTGAATGCATGTCTTTGAGCCTAATATCTATACTTCTGGTTGACCAGTTTTCCGTTTTATTACTTATTCTCGTCTCAATATTAAAATCAAAATAACCATTCTCAACAAATTTTCCTAATTATTTTGAAAATACAATTTTTTTTGGAAGAAATGCAACCTAAGATGTAGATATTTGGCTCAAGGACATGATTCACCGAGAGTGTCAGAACTCTGAACCCTTAGGGATTAAATAAAATAAAATATGCTAATTCTATTCTATACTACGTTCGCTACGTGCACACTAACCTTAAAGTGATTATAAGTCCAAGGGTACAATATTATAATACATATGTATAATAAGATTTACTTCACATTTTGCTAATGATCGCCTGGCTAACCACCACCCTCAAGTAGAAAATCTGTCGCTAAGCACCTAACGCTATGTTCCGGCAGCCGTAGTGAGGGTGGTAGCTAGTAGAGTAACATTCGCAAAATGCCGTACCACCATACTAAAACGACTGACGTCCTAGACAACACCGGGACCGACGGCTAAACTTGCCCTCCGAAGCATGGAAGCGCTCAGTAGTAATGCCACTAACGGTCACCCATCCAAGTAACTTAGGTGATCGGTTAAGAACGGCTTAGCAAATTACGCCAAAAAACCAAACCCAACAACCAAAGGTTTTGTTTTACGAGGTGGTAGGTCTGTTTCTCCCCGTGGGGTGCCGGGTTAGAATTGCACCTCCCCATATCATCCTGTGGTGTCGTAAAAGGCTACTAAGGGAATAATTATACTGGAAGGTGGGCAGCAGCGCTTTCTAAAGAAACTATCTTACACTGCTATCCCCAAGCCGCCTGCCAAGCGTGGGGATTATGGCAAATACCTTCTTAATAGGGGAGGCTGTGTTCAGCAGTGGACGATCCGGCTGATACAGTACAGTACAGTACAGGTCTGTTTAGTCCATATTGTAAAGGCATGTCTGTGACGTTTACCCAAAGGCGTGTAACTAGTTCGTATTGTCATTCATAAAAAATCAGGTCTTCAGCAGGAACACACATTTGGTGCTTATACATTTGGAGCATTCCGCAATATGACCAAGCTTGCGGCAAGATTTGAACTAAGGACCACCTGAGTGGCGGTCTATATTCACTGCCTAATGCCAACAGTTGTTTTTGTCTTCTAATTTTCTTGTTAGGAAATTGGACGCCCATGACAAAGTCATTTTGTGTAGATATACGGTGTGTTACAACCTAGTTTACTCATTTACTGTAACGGGTTTTGGCGGCTATCGGTCTCATCCGGTGTTTGGATCGGAATAATCCGGATACCTGCCCACCAGCGTCCGGAAACGCCGGATACTGGCCGGATATCGGACAGCGCTATCTGCTGACGCCCGTCACCCGGAACGCGTTGAAAGAGTTTATTAATTTGATTTCATTGCATCGGCTTCCTACCTATCAAATGGAGGATCGCACTAAGTAGACATAATTTGTTGCCGCCGTTTTAATGATCTTACATAAACATCACTATATCCCTGAAGGGGTAGGCACATATGTCTAAACACTCATGTGTCGCCAGATATGTTTTGGCACTAAGTGAAAAGGGCAAGCCGTCTTTCATTTAACATTTTTTGTCAGAAAGCTCCAATAACTTTGATAGTACTGAGGGCCTTGAGAGTCTCTACTAGTCTGACTCTGACATGTTGGCTCAAGGGGTGCTGGTACCCCTCAGTGTCTGATATTCTGCCTCGAAGCAATGTTGTTCAAATACTTTTGTGTTTAGGCGTGAAGGGCACTGTACTGTACTAGCCGGATTGTACACTGCTGAACACAGCCTCCCCCATTATGGGGGGGATTTGCCGTAATACCCACGCTTGGCCGGCGTCTTGGGGATCGCAGTGTGAGATATCAGTTCCTCAGAAAGCGCTGAAATCTTCTGGTGTGTTACCCTTAGTCGTCTCTTACGACACCCACGGGTACTGTATATAATATTAATTTAATGTTTCCATAATATATTTGTTATTATTAAATATGGATTTCCGCAAAGTAGCGTCTTCAGCTATTAATTAAAATATCAATCCTGCTCGGCCAGATAGAACTTGATATTGCAAACCATAGATCAATGTATAAATGAAATTTAAAGTTATTTCCTGGGTTTGACCCCTGCTCCATAATATTGTTTCTAACAAACATTATCCTGTCTACTACAAAGTACAGGAAAATATAGATTTGAAACAAAATCTGATCGTATCCAGTTGCTGTTTGTTTTACTATCCCGATGGGAAATCCTGAGAATGATTCATCGTTCGTATTTCCTAGGAAAACAATGTCCGCCTTCTATCCGTCCGATCCAATTTTAACTTGAACCGTTTCGCCGGTCAACATCCTACCGTGTTTATCGGGTAAACTTTGGGTAAAAGATTTTGTTATATACACACAATCACGTTACGCTGTTTATAGAGATTTAACCTGGGGAGTTTCGGTCATGGTAACCCAGAGCTTTTGGTTTATATTTCTATAGCCTTTCATATGTTTGGGAATCGTGTTGTTTGTATGATGATTTACATTCTAATCGCCCACAAATTTAGTTCTAAATTAGATCTAGTTGCATCAATCGTGGTCACCGGTAGATACGACTTGGACTTAGATCTGAATGAATACCGCGAAAGCATAAGAAGTCAGTGTTGTTGTAATCATATTAAGCTATTTTATTTACTTATTGATCTACAAGTAAAACAGTGCTAAAATTGTTGCTCTATCTTTTTATTGTGACATGAATGAGAGAGAGAATAAGGTGATAAAAATTTAAAGAACTTTTATCATCTTATTTTTTTCATTTCTCATCTCGTACAGTTCTTGTTTTTCCTCGGTGTAAGCATACTTAAACAGATTTTATGCTTTAGTACATAAAAGCCTGTTTTCATAATATCTCTGGGTCTTTCACAATTCTTATAATTCAGGTAAAATATTAGAGACCCAGATCTAAATTTTGTCTAAACAATAACACTCAAAATAGAACTGAAGAAATTAAAGAGATATTTTTCGTTCTTCTCAGTTGAAGTGAAAATTCGTGTGTATAATCTGCGTAAAAGTCCATATTTTTGGCTAGGACTGTTAAAAGTCTAAGCTGAAATTACTTGTATTATGCACTAGATGAACAATATACTATTTTCTTTAAATTTTTCCTTTATATAAAACCTGGCAAAATCCATCACGATAGGCAACTATTCAACGCAAACCCTTTATGCCTCGACGACAATAACAACATGGATACCAGCACTAATATAAACACGAACCCGTACATAGTACTTCACATGAATGGCACAATACTCGTCCCAATCCGAGAGCATTACAAAGGACGCAGCATTGATTCAACTTCGTCAGAGCAGATAGCTTTGTATGGAAGCAAATACATTGCTCGAGTGGAAACAGAGAATACAATTTCGTCTGTAGAATCACGATTAGTTCATAGTTACTCTAAGATACTACTCTACTCTGTCAAGAAAGTACTGGGAATAGATAAAAAATACAGTATATGAAAATTTCATTGGCGATGCAAAATTTAACACACACTTTGTTCGATGTTTTTGTCCATCCATTATGAAATTCGCAATATACACTAGATATAACCACTGAGCAAGTAATGTCTTAGATATAACTAAAAGCAGTATTTAATCTTAATAACGGATACTACTCAAAACTCGCGCCAAAATAGAAAACAGTTGTGCCAATATAACAAACAAAAAAAATTTATATTGGAACCATAAACAAATCATCAATTCCCGATTTTTTTTTTTAACTATATATTACTGGCAATCGGGATATCTCTAATTTTTCTGGTTGTGAGATTACGAGTAAGTCCAAAGATAATAAGTAAACGATAGAGTACGCATACGTATCTCTTGGCAAAGATGAAAATTTCTTAGCACCGAAGTTACTGCGCAAACGTAACATAGAAACTGACGTCTGAGTGACGAGCGCAGTGCAGTGCCATATACAAATACAAAGACAAATAGTTTATTTCAAATATCTTATAGCCTATAACATTTACTTAATTAACTTTAATATCTTATATTAATATATTATGTACATACCTAGTTATTCCTTAAATTGGTTGAAAGAGTTTTAAGACACATGTAAAAATAGAAGGAGGACGGCGACACTGCAATCGTAATGGCAAGCATCAAGCGGGGTGACTTCTCAGTCTTGTCAAATGCACATAAAAAAAGTAAAATGTTGTACGTGTTCGACGTGCGCTTCGCTTTTGATACAAGCGGCACGGAGTCCTTACATTTTTCTCTGTCTGTAATTAATGGCATTATTTCAGTTCTAATAGGAAACTGTAACCCAACACTATTCCAAGTCTTTTGGCTATTGACTTAAAATTTCACAGCGGATTGTATTGTAAACGACAGGAACTGTAAACATTGCATTTAAGTGAATATTTATTAAAGAGTATGTTTTATCTAATAATTTCGTTCGACAATCCGTACCTCCTTCACCAGGATATACAAGTAACTTCACCGACTGGTGTCTGTTCTGTATTTGCGATCAATTTTCACATAAAAAGTTAGTAATTTGGCAACATAGTAAAAGAAAAAAAAATTGTTTGTTTTGATCACAGCTTGAGAATTACATTATAAGTCGGCAATTTCAATATACGTTGTTTACAGATTTTTAACAAGTAATTTTTTTTTACTCAGACATCGTAACAAAAATGGTCTAAGTAATACTGACAGTTTTGCCAGTGCTCGTTTTATTTTTATATTTCAAATATATATATGTACTGTATTCAATGAGTTATAGATTAGTCTACCTAGACAATGACACCCCAAATGCTTTGATCCAAAAAATATATTTTCGTCAAACTATTTATGAATTGGAGCCACCCTGAAATAAACTTTATTGAAAGTCTTATATTAATCTTTAGTTCAAAGTTTAACACCAATTATCAAAATTTAAGATTTGTTACTCATTCCTTTTACGAGCTAGAGATCCGTGACATAGTGACGGACGGACGAACAGATATACAGCGAAGTCTCGCTAATATTATGGAACCCTAAAAACTCTACCTAAGTATCGTGCTTCGGATAACGTTAAATTGTTATTTAAGAGATAGTTTCCCCATGCCCGTTTAGTAATAGTTAGATTGTATTCGTCTGGTAGACGGGCCGCTGTCCTCATTGGCAGTCTGCCATTGCCGCCATGGCTGTCCCATGCCGTTAATTTTAAAGGTCCCTTTAGGACTGCGGCCAAGTGTGCTAACTTCATAGTTGTAGTATATGTCTGCCCTGACCCTTTTGTTCCGAGTATGTTATGACTATTACGTTCGTAGTTGGGACGCTCGACATTCAGTTTGTTTTGCTGATTTTTTGTTACTCTGTATAATAGTGATAAAACGAAGAATCAGTAGTCATGTCTCGCTCTACTATCACTACATTGCCCCTCGTTACATCGACTACCTACATTGCTGTACAGAGCCAAAATCTATTTTATGTGTTGGTACGTACATTTGTGTACTTAAAAGTGTTTCCCCCCAAATTTATTCATTATTTATTGATCGTTTATAAAATGATTTTTAAAATAAATTTTAGAATTTAATTTATGTTTTGCAAGTATTTATTATATCACTTAATTTTCCCTAATGGATTTCAACCATATATTTCCAATGTACACTATATAATTATATATTATATAGTGTATATTAATATTAATAATATTATAAAGAGGAAAGATACATACATATTTTTCTATGCAACGAATAAACTTAAAAACGACTAGACCGATTTCTATAAATTTTGGTATTGCAATAGTTTGAGACCCGGGGCAAGATAGAGGATAGTTTTTATCCAACTGCGCAAAAAGAGGTTAATGGTTTTGCGCAATAACCGACAACGCGTGGGTGGAGAAAGCTAGTCTATTTTAAAGTATGAAGCCTAATTATTAAAAAAAATCTTGATTAATTATATGAACGATTTAAATTATGAATTACATCATTTGATTTAAATCAGTCCACCCTGCTCTCAAGAGACTTGTTCACATTCTGAACTCATTAATAAAGAACTCGATGTCAAAAACCACGGTTAAGTTGCTGATTCTTTAGGGCTGAATTATATGAAATGCTGTTTGATATATGTTCATTAATTTGCTTCGGACTTAAGATGGCGACCAGTTCTTGAGAACTTACCAGTTGAGATTGGTCCTGAGAGCACGACTTGGATGGGTTTACGTTGTAATTTAAGTTTTTTTTTTCTTTTTTTTTTTTTTTGGTGACGGAACAAGCCCGAGCCCCACCTGATGTTAAGTGGACTAACCTCTGCCTATAACAGACGCATTTCGTCAACGACGAATTGCACTGTGCCCGTTACACTGAGACGTCCAGTTGTTAGGTCTCATTAGCCTGTAATTTTTCTGGCTCTCATACTGCCGGAACACACCGTTAGGTGCTTGGCGACAGATTTTCTACTTGAGGGTGGTCGCTAGCCAGGCGGGCATCCCTTCCACCATGCGGTGAAGCTCAAGCTCTGGGCGGGATTCGAACCATGGACCTGCTGCGCTGCAGTCCATAGCCAATGCCACTGAGCCATCACTGCTACGAATATATAATGTTCCGCTGCATAGCATATTCTTCTTAAATGAAAATAACTTCAAATCAACAGCTGCCGGAACACAAGGCGACATATTTTTGTACTTGAGGATGGTTGCTAGCCTGCGCGCGCCGAATGCCCGCGTAAACCCTGCGGTGACGCTCTGCCTACGGCAGGATCTGAACTATGCATGCCCTACGTGGCACTCCATAGCCATTGCCCATATGCAAGTCCATCACTACCTAAAAGTCTAGTGCTCTCCACATCTTTTGTCTATTATCGTGTTGTATTATACCATTATAACAAAAGTAGAGTGTGCTTAATCGAGACTAGTCTTCTATTGTTTGGCACAATAGGGGCTAATCGTTAGTCGTTACAAATGTGATGTTTTGTTCTGATCATAATAGTATGTTCCGACGACTTTCTCCATTATTCTATCAAATCTAGACATGATGCTGATAAAAAACCTAATTAGGTCCTCCTTTCACTCTTCTCAACCATTACCTTATTTGAAAATCTGTTGCCAAGCACCCAACGGTGTGTATTCCGGCAAGCACTCCTTGAAAGCCAGTGAAATTACAGGCATATGAAACTTAACAACTATGTCTCAAGGTGACGGGTGCAGTGCAATTCGTCACTTGTGATGAAATGCATCTGTTATAGGCAGATGTTAGTACACTTAACATCAGGTGGGCCTAGAGCTTGTTCCGTCACAATGACATAAAAAAACGCGATTTGAACAGATAAAGTGTGTTCAAACCGCGGGTAATCAATACCGCCATGTCCCTAATGCAGCAGCTAAGTTAATTAATTTGACTCATCGAAAGAATAGTTGGTGAAAACAGATAAATACATAGATTTGACAGGTACGAGGGATTGCTGTTGTGGCGAAAAATATAATCAGTATCGTATATACAATTATTCGTAAGTTATTGTTGCTTATATCCGTAGAATCTATCATCAAATCAGTTATTAATATCTTTCTGATAGATATTATAAAAAGTACCTACTTAGTACAGTTCCCGGCTTAGAAATAATGGAACAGTTCTACCCTCCTTATGGATGTTATAGAAAACGCCGAATGAGAAGCTTTTCTACAGACACTTACTAGGCATTACTTCAAATTAAACAAAACAGCTCTTTACCATTACGCTCTCATTAACAGAAAGGTGGCGGGTATACTAGGAACAACAGCATTCCCAGAAAGGGGGGAGGGGGGGGGTATAGGCGTTAGACGTCAGACGGATAACCATAAAACCGAAGCTAAAACTATTTACGATATGTTCATATGTTGTCTTTTGTATTGCTAAAGAGAACAGCAACGCCACATAAGGGTAAAACCAAACGAGCGTAATTTTGTGAGTCGAGAGTCGCTGAATTTCGGTCGCGCAATTTTTGTTGCATACATGGATAACTCATTTTGCGTCTTAAAACTGCACTTTTGTATGAAACTGAATGCAATAGAAATTACGCAACCGAAAATACGTGGCTCATAACTTACAAAATTACGTTCGTTTGGTCTCACCCTAAGTGTAGGTTGAGGGTAAGAAATGTTCTTCCTTTATAGATAACATGAAAAGCGTAGCACTGATAATCATAAAATCAATATCTAAAGTTCATCGTTCTTGTATACAATGAGTTGCGTTCATGGCGGTGCGGTGTAGCGGTGCAAGTGGATCAGAGCGTTCCCTTTATACTATATTTGGCCTAACACATACATCATTAGACGTGTTCGGGCTCTCCAATAAAGTGTGCATGATTTATTTATCTAACGTTCAGATGTTGAGAATTTCTTTTCATTTTCCGAATGCTCGCCTGTCTAGCAAATACCCTCAAGTAGAAAATCTGTCGCCAAGCACCTAACAGTGTGTTCCGGCAGCAGTTCTTGAGAGCTTGTAAAATTATATACCTAACAACTGTATGTCTCAGGGTGATGGCCGCAGTGAAGTTCGTCACTTGTAACAGAATGCTTCTGTTATAGACAGAGGTTACCGCTTAACATCAGGTGGGCCTCGTGCTTGTTCCGTCACAATCACATAAAAGAAAACTATGCTTTAGAAAGAAAGCGCGTGTGAGAAAATTTTCTTTTCAAATAATTAAACACCGAAACAAACAAATTTTACAAATATTTTCTAATAGCAAATCACTCACGTTAGGGATTGAATACATCCCAGGTGTTTCAAATAGATCTCTTGAAAACCGTACACAATTAGTTGGATTGTAAAATTAAAATGTTAGGTAGGTAAACTTCATTCTTAGTCTTACAAAACATAATTTAGATTGATGGCGTGGTTTACGGAAAATAAACTTTTTTATGCATGTGTATTCCCGCGCGCTTTTTCCATTTCACTTATGCGCCATCTGCACGTACAAGTGCGAAGCGATATCAATGTGTAGAACGAGGTTTTTTTTCAGTGATTTAAAATTTCAACAATATTTAATTTCATCGTTATTCATTGTAACAGTCTATAAAAAACATTACAAACTTGTTTCGTCATATTTTAAATAAACTCTGAATTGTAATAAACGGAAAAATAACTGTGAGCGGGATTCGATCTCACGACCATGAGTCCCTAAAGCAATAGGAACGAAAGGATACATTTGACCTTTGAACCAAATGTATCCTTTCACTCACTACGATAGCTCAATAGGCGGAGCATGTCCCGTCTATAGGGACGGAAGGTTAAGGATGCACTTGCCGACGGCTCGAACTTATCAGCGGGCGAGGCTACAAAGCATGCTATTTCACCTATACCTTTGTGGGAAAGGGTAAGACTCCGTGATGAGTAGTACGAAGATAGTGATCGCGCATCACACACCCGTATTGCATCTACGCTAATTACGCACACTTGTTTGCGATATATCAATGAAAGCCGAACCATGCCGAACGAATTACGATGTTTGACGACGGACGGAGATAGTGTCTCAAGCTACGTCACGACGTGTGTAGGTATTTCTTATAAAATAATATTATATATTCACAGAGGAATACATTTTGGTTCGGACAGTAGGTACCTGTTGTTATAATTTTCGTTCGTTTTATAATAACATACTGATGTTATTTCTTTCACCTATAGTAGGTAAATATTTAGTAAGTAGGTACAATGATTTGTAGGTACATAGCAAATGTATTAGTTTGTTCTTTTCATATTGATGTAGTAAATATTTACCTACAATAATTATTTATTACATAATTAGCAAGTTACTGCTTTTACTACAACATATTTTGTAAAGCAGTGACGGCTCAGTGGCATAGGTTATGGACTTCCGCGCAGCAGGTCCATGGTTCGAATCCCGTCGCGGGCTTAATCTTCACCGCGTGGTAGAAGAGCATTTTACGAATGCCCGCCTGGATAGCTACTACCCTCAAGTAAAAAATCGGTCGCCAAGCACCTAAAGGGAAGCAGTGATGGCTCAGTGGCATTGGTTATGGACTGCTGCGCAGCAGGTCCATAGTTTGAATCGCGCCGCGATATTGAGCTTCACCGCGTGGTGGAGAGTTCGTAGCGAAGTTTACTTAGCTGTTCTCAACCGATCAGCAAAGTTTAGCACCGTCGCGCGCGGTCATGAGTTGGATGGGTGACCGCTAGGACAATACTACTGAGCGCTTCCGTGCTTCGGAGGGCACGTTAAGCCGTTGGTCCCGGTTGTGGTCTTAGGATGGCAGTCGTTATAGCATGGTGGTAGGGCATTTTGCGAATGCCCGCCTGTATAGCTACCACCCTCAAGTAGAAAATCTGTCGCCAAGCACCTAACGGTGTGTTTCGGCAGCTGTCCTTGAGAACCAGTACTTCTAGGTTAGCCTGAACAACATCTTCGACCACATCATCACTTACCATCAGGTGAGATAGTGGTCAAAGGCTAACCTATCAGGCATAAGAAAAGAGCATTTTGCGAATGCTCGCCGGGATAGCTACCCAAGTAGAAAATCTGTCACCATGCAACTAACGTGAACTCAGTGGCATTAGCTATGGACTGCCTCGCAGCATGTTTATGGTTCGAATCCCGCTGCGGGCTCGAGCTTCACCGCTTGGTGGAAGGGCATAGGGCATTTTGCGAATGTTCGCCTGGCTAGCCACCATCCTCAAGCAGAAAATCTGTCAGTAAGCGCCTAACGAGAAGCAGTGATGGGCCAGTGGCATTAGCTAGTGACTGCCGCGCAGCAGGTCCATGGTTCGAATCCAGCCGCGATATTGAGCTTCCCCCCAGCGTTGGTGAAGAGCATTTTGCGAATGCTCGCCTGGATAGCTACCACCCTCAAGTAGAAAATCTGTCAGAAAGCACCTAACGGGAAGCAGTGATGGCTCAGTGGCATTAGGTTTGGACTGCCACGCAGCAGGTCTATGGTTCGAATCCCGCCGCGGGCTTGAAATTCACCGCTTGGTAGAAAGGCATTTTGCGAATGCTCGCTTGGCTAGCTACCACCCTCAAGTAGAAAATCTGTCGCCAAGCACCTAACGGTGTGTTTCGGCAGCTGTCCTTGAGAACCAGTACTTCTAGGTTAGCCTGAACAACATCTTCGACCACATCATCACTTACCATCAGGTGAGATAGTGGTCAAAGGCTAACCTATCAAGCATAAGAAAAGAGCATTTTGCGAATGCTCGCCGGGATAGCTACCCAAGTAGAAAATCTGTCACCATGCAACTAACGTGAACTCAGTGGCATTAGCTATGGACTGCCTCGCAGCATGTTTATGGTTCGAATCCCGCTGCGGGCTCGAGCTTCACCGCTTGGTGGAAGGGCATAGGGCATTTTGCGAATGTTCGCCTGGCTAGCCACCATCCTCAAGCAGAAAATCTGTCAGTAAGCGCCTAACGGGAAGCAGTGATGGGCCAGTGGCATTAGCTAGTGACTGCCACGCAGCAGGTCTATGGTTCGAATCCCGCCGCGGGCTTGAAATTCACCGCTTGGTAGAAGGGCATTTTGCGAATGCTCGCTTGGCTAGCTACCACCCTCAAGTAGAAATTCTGTCACTAAACACTTAACGGGAAGCAGTGATGGCTCTTAGCAATGGACTGCCGCGCAACAGGTCTATGGGTCGAATCCCGCCGCGGGCATGAACTTCACCGCATGGTGGAAGGTTGTTTTGCGAATGCTCGCCCGGCTAGCGAGCTTTGAGATGAGAGTGTGTCGTACCGATTTCAAAATCTGTCTCTAAGCGGTAATGTACGATGGCATCATGGTTCTACCAATCCTGGTAGAACACATTTGGAATAAAAATTCTCTACCTACCCGTAACTGATTTAAATTATTTCCAATAAAAATCAATAACTAATCATAGGTTATTTTTGATTAGGTAAGTGCCTACAATCATCGCTAAGTTTACCATATAAACTTTCGTACTACCTTAGGTATAAGTACCTACTACAAATATACATACTTATTCTACTAATTTACGTAGGTAGATACATAGTAACTTTATTATTTGTTGTGATCTTATAGCTATGTAGATAGGTATGCAATGTAATGCGCGCCCGCAAATGTCGATTTGACATCGCTGACAGTTGCGTGCCTAGGCAGGCCTATATGATAGATGATAATTATATCGTAGATAGGTAGGTATCTTCCATTGAGCTTCTAATTCTAACCCTTTACTACTTTGTGTTAGGTAGGTACTTTCTCGAAGCTATATTACTGCTTAGACTATATTCTAAAAAGAATGCGGACTACCTACGTCCATACCATATCTAACCAAATGCAGCTTTTTATATTGTCTAAGTGTTGCTAAAATGATTAGGTACTCACCATAGCTATCATGACCTGCGTATTGACTAATACCTACTAGGTACTAACTTAGGTGAGAGTAGGTGAGTACCTAGACATAGTTACGTATTTATATTACCCAAGTACCTACCTATCTATATGGATTATGGCGTCCGACACTTACTATCACGAACAAACTAATCAAATGCGAAAGAAAATCCGGTCCCCAACTCCCAACATATGTAAATATATATATATATTAGGTCCTTACATATGAAATTGGCGTTTTTCGTACTGGCCACTTTAATCACGAATTTCTCCTCTTTGGTAAGGAATTCCAAATTCAAATTTGTACAGCTATAGACTCATGTATTTGTGCTTCGATGATCGTCATTCATTTGTTTTTTTTCTTCTGTTTTTTTCTGTTTGCGTCACTCATTTTACAAAATGGAAAACCTTAAATATCGCATTATTTACGAGTACGAGTTCCGCCGTGGCACTAGTGCTGCGGAAACAACTCGAAGGGTGAATGATGTGTATGGCGGTCGTGTTGCAAAAGAAAACACAGTTCGTTTTTGGTTCCAACGTTTTCGTTCTGGAAATTTCGACCTGCAGAACAAGCCCCGTGGACGGCCTGAGACTCAAGTTGATAATGAAGAGTTGAAGGCTATTGTGGAAGCGGATCCATCGCAAACCACGTCCGAGTTAGCTGCAGGCTGCAATGTTAGTGATAAAACTGTTTTAATTCACTTGAAGCAAATTGGGAAGATTAAAAAGCTTGAAAGGTGGGTACCTCACGAATTGACTGAAACAAACCGGCAAACGCGCGTCGACTGCTGCGTTACATTACTAAACCGGCACAATAATGAAGGTATTTTAAACCGAATCATTACCTGTGATGAAAAATGGGTTCTTTACGATAATCGGAAGCGCTCAGCGCAATGGTTAGATCCTGGCCAGCCAGCCAAATCCTGCCCCAAGCGAAAATTAACCCCAATAAAGTTACTTGTAAGCGTTTGGTGGACTAGTGCCGGTATTGTTCATTACAGTTTTTTCAAATCTGGCCAGACTATTACGGCTGATGTCTATTGTCAGGAATTGCAAACCATGATGGAAAAGCTAGCGGCTAAACAACCTAGGCTGGTCAATCGCTCCACGCCACTGCTGCTTCACGACAACGCTAGACCACACACTGCGCTACAGACGGCTACTAAATTAGAAGAGCTTCAATTGGAAAGTCTAAGACATCCTCCGTACTCCCTGGACCTTGCTCCAACAGATTACCATTTTTTTCGAAATTTGGATAACTTCTTGCAAGGGAAAAAATTCAACTCCGATGGGGCAGTCCAAATCGCCTTCAAAGATTTTATTGATTCCCGTCCGACTGGTTTTTTTAGTAAAGGGATCAATGAACTACCTATGAGATGGCAAAAGTGCATAGAAAATAATGGTTCATACTTTGATTAATTAAATATATTATATTAAAAAATATTCGACTTTTTGTTCCTCCCATACAAAACGCCAATTTCATATGTAAGGACCTAATATATATAAGTACGTAAGTAGGCATAGGCACTACATATTGGTAGTGTATACATACGTGCACACCAAAAAGCAACAGGGCATTCCTACAATATAATATTACGTTATAAGATCGCGGCGCGGTGCACGTGACTTTTGGTAGTGTGCGTTTTGTTAATTATATATTAGTGTGCTGCGCATGAGACCCGCCCGCCCGCTTCCCTCACCGCGGAATGGAAGTATTGACATGAGATGCCCAATATTTTGAACGAAAAACTAGCGCGCAAAACTATGTGTGCCGACCTTTGGCTCTAGGATGTTTATGATTATACTACTGGATGTATTTGTTTTCCAAAATGTTATCTAAAATGATCATGAACTGAGCTATGCTTCTATGTAAATAATTTTAGGGATTTCATGCTCTATAAGTCGTTTATTTACGACTAAACATGCGCTAAAATTCGTGATATTACAGGGATGTTTCGAGGCTTATAACTATCATGTGAAGATTTTTTTTACAAATCGGTGCCAAGACAAGCCTAGATAATGAAGAGATAAATCGATATCATGCTTAGTTCTGGACCTAAAACCTCAAATAAGGGAGTGATCATCCTACGGCGTTTGTATGGAAAAGTTACCGGCCAGTTCAACCTTAAGGGTTCGTAGTTAAAATTTTTGTTCCTTCGACGCGATGTCCAAAGTCAAAGTCAAACTCATTTATTCAATTTAGGCGTCTACGACGCTCTGATGAAGGTCAGTTACAAATTTTAGTATTGAAATATTCTACATTGTACTGCCACGTTCAGCAAATAAATTGTATAGAGCCACTGCCAGAAGAACGGGCAAGAAACTCGGGGTCATTCTTTTAAACATCTTTTAAAAATGTGTTACATACTTACTTTATAATAGAGTTATTACAATATTTGTTTAAATTGTGTAGGTGACAGGCGATAGCTTGGCAGAGGCGGAATTGTCCAGGCATTTTTGTCGTTTAAGTAATCAGAAACTGTGTAGTAGGATTTTTTAATCAATATGTTTTTCACGTGCAATTTGAATTTCCCTTTGTGAGCGTTGTAATATGTTTGGGAACTTTATTATAAAACCGTACACAATTACCTAAGAAGGACCTTTTATTTGTCTTTGTTAATCTAAAACCTGGCACCGCTATTTTACCTAGTATTGTAATCGTGACAATCATGTCACTGTTTAATTTCCCTCTCTTTCAAACAGTTCTGTAGTGATCTTGGTCAAGGGTAGATTGTTAATTTGTATGCTCTTGCTTCGTCAGTTGTTCTTTATATAATATAGAATACGGTTGTTGCGAATAATATTCATCTGCTAACAAGGAGTCTAGATATTAGTCTCAAGGTAAAGGGTACTTCACAGTGTTTAAACACTTGGTTTATACGGAGAGGCGAGGGAGGTGAGGACCAAAATAGACTGTATCTTTGATACACTATGAACATCAATTATGTCTGCAAAAAATAGGCCAATCTGGTGCTGACGGACGGCCTTTAGAATGACGAAACTACGTTTGTATGGAAAGCCTTGCATTGACTAAAAGACGGAGACAAATTTGAAGCTACAATCAAATATCAATAAGTCTTTGAAGATAGAACTATATATTGTGGATAAAATACACTTCAATGTCAGAATTACTATTATGTTAATCACTAGAGTTGACGCGCGACTTATGACCTGGATGGAACAACACGTCGATTCGTATTATATAACTATTTATAGCAATATTCGTCTATACTTACCTACTTACGTTTAAAGGTTATTTAGATATCAACAACACTATCAACAATCAAGTTTTTTTTCACAACCTTCATACGAGGTCAATATAACTGCCTGTTATTCAATAAACTCTTCCATAAACGTCTGATGCAGATCGATTAAAGAGCTTGTAACGGATAATAAAATAAAATATGAAGTAAACAAAATTCTATCTCAACTCAATGCGCTGCGCGTGTCACTTATGACCATTTGTTTGTCCAAAAAGCGCGTAAATTTGAGAAAATAATCGTTTTCACATAAAGGTGGTTTTCAGTGGTTTTCATCCAGTTTTACCCCCTTAGGGGTTGAAATAAAAAAAAAAACCTTTCTTAGTACATCTCTACGCATTAAGTCAAATACGCCCTCCAAATTTTAAGTCTCTGCGACCATCGGTTTAGGCTGTGCGTTGTCTGTCAGTCAGTGAGCCAGGACTTTGATATTAGTACAGACATGTACAGTCACATTTTCTGAATCCAAAAATGATCCCCGGAGGAGGAGTTCACCTTCAGAGTCAGCGAAAATCATGGAATCACCCCATTAACGTTTAATTTGAAGAATTTAAAAATGTAATTGAAAACCTTATCTGATTTTATCCTAAATTCTAGAAGATTATTATCCTACCGCACCATTTTTTGTGACGTTGGTACACCATGTCTTCTCAAATACAAGTAATTATATATTGTAAGTATCCTGTATATTATTATTTGTTCGGTAATCCGCCAAAATAATACATATTCTTTGAAAGTTTCAATTTGCAGCTTATTATTGTTCTAAATATACGGCCCTTTATAGTTCGGACGGATGGAAGGACAGCAGAGGCTTAGTTCCAGTACCCTAAAATCGTTAACATGGCAATAATAACAAAAATATTTAAAGTATTTTAAGAAAACATCAAATTAATATTTCAATAAAACACTTAAAAAAATAAAAGTATATCTAGTGACAATTCCGCCTAGTTTTCCTGTTAAGCCGACGTGAATTTACGACGCGTGTCGCTTCTACACGAAGCATCCTCAGGAGGTCTTGACTCTACGAGCGCACGATCGATCTTTCTCGCGTGCTCTTCGTGCGCTCGCCGATGTCACGTCGGCTTAACAGGAAAATTAGGCGGAATTGTCACTAGATATATTTTTATATTTTTTAAGTGTTTTATTAAAATATTAAATTGTTGTTTTCTTAAAATATTTTAAAAATATTTGTTCTAATAATATTTCCGCAAAGTAACGCCTGAATCTATTCATTATGTTAACATGGAACTTTTACCCTAGCAACTTAGCTGATTATGTTTATAGGTACATAAATCTACGTACTAGACAACAGGTATCCAGTAATTGCAAATTAAAATTAACCGTCCATACACGTAGAATAAATCTTTACAAGCAAGGTTATAGTAATAAAATTAGATGCAATAGACCTTTAAACGGCCGTTCTCGTAAAGAAACGTATGCAGTCGAAAGCATGACTCACTAGACCAGTTCCATAGAACCTGTTCGTACGAGGAAAGCCTCACGCTTCTATATGGTTATGTTGAACTTGATCTATATAAGGTGTATTAGGTTTGTTGGCGCACACATCTGCCTAATAGAACGTAGTAGTACTACGCTCGCTGCAAAAAAAAAAGTTGTCACTCTTACACCCCGATGGGATGGCAGTTAAAAATATATTTTTGAATTATTTAGGCTAGCCTTAGACTATGTTTTCTATAGCTTGGTTTGGTAAGTGACGTTGTGATGGAAGACGTTCTGACTAGACTAGGAACGAGAGTGGCTCTCAAGGTTCATTGCCGGCACACAACAGAAGTTCTTCAGGAGGGTGGTAGGGAGTCAGATGAGATTCGCTAAATGCCCTATCACAATGCGGTGAAGCTTGGGGCGGGAATCGGAAATATAGACATGCTTTTGCTACTGAGCTATCGCTGAGCTTCATTAGACGTAAAGGGGTAGGCCAAGCAGTAGAGAAATAGTCAAGTAGAAAATTTGTGAACTAGAAAATTTGACGCCAAGTGCCTAACGTTGAATTCCAGTAGCTGCCCTTAATAGCCAGTAAGTCTAGATTAAGGTGAACGCTGACGTCTATCGCGGAAATTTCAAATCTTTAACATTGCATTATTTCCTCGTCGAACTTTTGTACTTCATCACGTAATACGTGAGATTTATCGAACATTTTCTAATATTTTTCTAAGTTGTAGGACATTTTGCGAATGCTCGTCTGGCTAGCTATTGTGACGTTCCTTGCATTTCGTCAATACACTATTTTGCATGTAGGGGTTATTAAATACATTAGAGAGGGACGCGTGAATTTTTAGACCGAAAGATGTAGAGATCGGTCTTAAAATTCACAAGCTAGAGCAACTCGGACCTCTGGAGAGTGGGTTACCAAACCTTGCCACAAACGCGATTAAACTGTATACATATTGAATTTACCGCCATAGACGTGAGCTTCGACCTATATACCATCTTCGACCACGTCTTGACATATCGGGTGAGATTGATCAAAGGCTAAACTATCGCAAAAAAAAAACATGGTCTCATACGACTTTGGATACCGCATGAAGTTATCTTACTTGTGTGTGTAATACGCCCGATTTCCATTTGACGCCAATATCGTTATCTTCGATAATTTTGACCACATTTTGCGTCTATGGTTGTGATCACTGTGATCGTTTGTAACTGTTCTCCCCTGTTCCATTTAGGATAAGAACGCTAAGAATGCCACTAAAATTTGCCACTTTGGCGTTTATGGCGAAAATAAGACCCAAGTGGAACAACTTTTTAGGAGTGTGATCGTTTTTATCGTTTTTGGCGAATTTAACTCCAAGTGGTACGCACCCTAAATATGCCAGTTTGCTAAATATTCCGAGATGCTAATGTGAGATGATTTGTATGTAGTGGAACATGACAACAATATGCAACCTTGTACTTTAACGTGAATACTTAAGAATTAGAACGTGTCTACCTGTTTAGAACAGGTTTAGCCTGATATGGTCACCTCGATCATCTGCTTTCAGAATGTTCGTTTTTTTTACATGGTCACTAACAAGGACCGAGTGTGCCGTCGTATCTCTTTTCTGTGATCATAACTCTTAGAAACGCTCTCTATTTATCGAAAAGAAAGTGGATTAATGTTTTGTAATGATGCAACGGTTTTAGGGTTCAGCAAGAGACAAGGGGACCCTATTACAATAATAAAACCAGTCAAGTAGTTGGACTTTATTCAGCAGTGTCAAACGTACACGAGTGTGCTAGCGACGTGTACGTGTGTGCGCCCGTACGCACGTGCAACAGCACGCACACTATGACAAATATTTAGCGTGTCCAGAGTGCGTTGATTTATTTAAAGAGAATATAAATATTAACTATAATTCGTATCTATACGAAGTAGCTACGAATTGATTTCTATAAGTATAGATAATATATATGCCTATGAAACTTAGAGATGTGTAAGCCAACGCTGTCCATCGGTCCGTCCCACCTACCTCCAATAAATAAAATAAACATTCTTAATAAAGGATATTTCTCTGGAGTAGCCTTTTTCCCATCTGACAAAAAAACTATGTTTTCGCTTACGTCAATGCAGTTTAAATACACATATAATATTTTCACAGTATATTATAATAATAGCGTATACAGTTTTGAGATGTTTTTGTCGCTCGTAAAACGATAATACATAAAAATATTCTTCAACTTTTGGTGTTATTGTGTTTTTATTTTTTTTATAATTAATTATCGCACTACAGACTCGTGGTCCGTACTATTTTTAGATTTATTTTTATTTTATTATATTAACTAGTTTTACAATAACATTCCCCAATCATCAATTACCTACTATTTACACTTAGATGGTGGTTAGTGTAAGGTGTTATATCTGAAAAACTAAGTGAGTCCATATATATATACATTTTTTATTATTATGTGTGTTTTTGCTAACAAACTGTTTTTATCTCTTATTATTATATTATTCATAACATCCTTAATCCTAATTTATTCTTAACCCAAAATAAATTTTATTTAAAATTTGTCTTAAACTAAATATTTAAAATTTTCTCATCCTGTACCGGATGGACCTGCCACTGACTCCGGGATCCTTTTTCTATTTGCCAATTTCTCCACGACTTCTTCATTTCGATCTTTCAAAGCCATTTTCAGATTATGGTCTGTAATGTCCGCCTCCGTCGCTTTCATCGCCCGCCGCACAAAACCACCGATGGCGTCTGAGCTGTCATCGGTGTGGTATGTGCAGCTTTTCCTGTGTCGCGACAATGCCACCACCGCATGCGGAACGCTGTCCCATAGCTTGGTCACTTTTTCTCTCCTCTGGATGACAATGACAGACTCGTATGTCAGTCCCTGTGCTTCATGTACTGTCAGAGTGCGAGACCCCGGGCTGCACCCATACCCTTCACTGACCATGGAGGATTTATCCTCCTGAGTCAGCGTCAAGTATAGGGTGCTTGGGAGGTCTTTTGGTATTAAGGCACCTGTGTACCGTTGAAGCTTCAGGGAGTGGACACGAGAACTGGAGGAGTAGATGCCCGGGTACACTTCGCGTAGGACGTATGCCACATCCATGGGATTCCGGTGTTATTGTGTTAAATACTATAAATCAAAACCAAAAAAATTGCTAGATTTGAATTGTTTTCGAGCAAAGAATCCTGTACGTAATGAAAAATATGGTTCTGTAGTAGGTAAATACATGCCTACACCAAATACATTGTGTGTTGCTATACGGAATCCTTGAATGTGTGAGCGCGACACGCCCTTGGCCGATTTTTTTTATCATACGGCGCAGTTGAAGTAAGAATCAAGTCAAAGAAAGAGTCGTGTCGTGATCAAGTAATAATAACGTTTCCTTGTCGATAACGTAATAGAATGGGCACAGACGTCCCACTTTGGTTTTTCCTTGTTCATAATCATAAGTCACAAAAAACAAACGCTCGTAAAACCAAACTGTGGGGCAATATACGATTGTAGTACCTATATTATTTTTACTGTTCCGTGTCGTTTTTTTTCTTTTGAACATATAATAATAATAATAAAATAATTTATTTGTCAAAACAAGGCATGTTGTACATAAAATACAAAGGAGCCCCTGGTTCCCAAACTAGGCTCAAGATCCGTGGCATAGGTTCCAGGTCTCTTTCGTCGGACTAATACAGAAATTATGCCTTAAGTTTAGTTACAAATAAAATACTAATTAAGTATATAATTTACAATTTTTATAAAATATTGATATGATGGTGAAATAGAAGATGAGTTATTTAATTTAGTGTAGGTATAAAAGTATAGTAGAAATGTTATAATGCAATATAAAATATCTATATATATTTATAACATGGACTTACAGAGAACTGTTTCTTGGATATAAATTGAAGCATATTATAATAATGATTATGATTCTGAACTGTATGTAGAGTAGACATGTTTTTTTCATAGCTCGATTGTCTACTGCTGAACACAGACATTCCTATTCGTTGGGTTGCCATAATCCCCACGCTTGACGTACTTCTTGGGGATCGCAGTGATAAAATAGCAGTTCTTTAGAAGGTGCTGCTGCCCAACTTCGGGAACATCCACGGGAAGAGATGGGGGATGGACATTCTAGCCTGGCACCACAAGGGCTCTCAATTATGATCATCATGCCTTGAATACCTTGAAAGGGTAGCCAGTAAAGGTTAACATTTCGTCGGTTATGTTTTTTATATCCCATATCCCATGTGATAGCCTATTGCCATTGATCGACCACACTTCCAAACTCCATACTCACACAGGCGTTTATGTGTATGTTTGTCCTCATGTAATAGAAGACCAGCCTTTGAGATGTACCGGACACTACTACACTCCTACGGAAGGCTACAGAAAGCTTCTTTCTCGAAAAAATATAAATTTCCGCTTCTGTAGGACAGTATTTGAATCTTGGGGATTTCAAAGCCGAGATTTCCACTCCACCCAGAAACTGGAGTCTCTAGACAGCCATCGTAAAGTCATTGAACATATATAAAATAAAACAAGTTGGAAACAATTATTATAAAAAAATATTATGGTTGTACTCTTGTCCAGGTTTTTTGGACAAGTTTAACTTATCATCGGAACAAAATTTAATAAACTTGGTGTGTCAACAATGTCATCATAATGTCAACAACCCTGACAATGTCAAATTTTTTTATCACCAACTAACCGGATACGCGTTGATTGAGGCTCAAAATCTTTTCATTTCGTATTCATTATGTACTTGAAACTCATTGCCTTTTTTCTCATTGCCAATCTTCAAAATTTAATTTATCAATATTTATTGTCTACCAGTTTCTTTGTCCATACGCGTTGCGTGACCTGTTGCCTTATTGTCTAACTAGAATGGTATTTGAAATTAACTTTATTTTGAGAATCGAAGTATTCGAACTCCATAATTGGATTTGTTTTCGAAAGGATCTCCTTAAAATTTGATGTTAATAAGCATGGATGAAAATACGAATGTAAGCAAAAAAATTAAGTGTGGACTCAATAAATCGCATTATTCGAAATTCAAATATCAAACTCAAGTTCATCTTCGTTATCATTCTAGTTGGCCTACATTTCCAACTTCATATCAGCCACCATTCTAGTTGGAAAATATTGCGTACGGTTCAGATTTCATGCCTGAACATTCTAGTTCCAGCTTCTCTGAGCTTCCAGGTCTTGCTAGGGTCTTCTATTATTCCCTATTGCAAAAATGTTCACAGGATGAGAGTAACAGTTTTTGAAGCGCTCGTAGCGAAGTTTACTTAGCTGTTCTCAACCGATCAGCAAAGTTAAGCAACGTCGCGCGCGGTCATGAGTTGGATGGGTGACCGCTAGTGACATTACTACTGAGCGTTTCCGTGCTTCGGAGGGCACGTTAAGCCGTCGGTCCCGGTTGTTGTCTTTGGATGGCAGTCGTTATAGCATGGTGGTAGGGCATTTTGCGAATGCCCGCCTGGTTAGCTACCACCCTCAAGTAGAAAATCTGTCGCCAAGCACCTAACGGTGTGTTCCGGCAGCTGTCCTTGAGAGCCAGTACTTCTAGGTTAGCCTGAACAACATCTTCGACCACATCATCACTTACCATCAGGTGAGATAGTGGTCAAAGGCTAACCTATCAGGCACAAAAAAAAAAAACAGTATTATATCTATAACCCTACGCATAATTAGCAAATGCCACGTTCACAAATTAAGATAGTATATACGGGCCTGGGTGGTGCCAAGCTAGAATGTCACCTCTCCGATCTCTACCTATGGGTGTCGTAAGAGGCGACTATGGGTAAAACACCAGAAGGTGGGCAGAAGCGCTTTCAGAGAATGTGATATCTCATACTCAGATCCCCAAGACGCATGCCAAGCGTGGGGATTATGGCAAACTCCCGCATAATAGGGGAGGCTGTGTTCAGCAGTGGACGATCAGGCTGATAAAGTACAGTATATAAGGGTATTTACATGTAAGTTTACTTAACATCCTAAAATCTTCATAACGTCTCAATGGGTTTTATTATTAGAAACAGATTTCGTGCCCTTGAATAGTAGTTAGTAGTTTCAAAATAAAACACCACTCACATGCATAACCCTTGTTTATATTTTCATAACATAATATCATACATGCACCATCACACGTAAATATCTATATAATATTCCAGCCGGTAACTCCTCTGACTCTTCATCCTGAGCGTGACATGTTTGTATCCGATGCCACCATCGGTGATGTTGACTGACGCCTCGCTGTTCTGGTAGTCGAAGCAGTTGATCGCCTGGAACGAGAACAGTTGCATCTGTATATGTGATGTCTTTTCGTGTATAAGACATTTGAATTTTTTTTTTTTTATGCCTGATAGGTTAGCCTTTGACCACTATCTCACCTGATGGTAAGTGATGACATCATCACGAATCATCAGGTCGAAGTTGTTGTTCAGGCTAACCTAGAAGTACTGGCTCACCAGGACAGCTGCCGGAACACACCGTTAGGTGCTTGGCGACAGATTTTCTACTTGAGGGTGGTAGCTAGCCTGGCGGACATTCGCAAAATGCCCTACCACCATGCGAATGTAAGAAAGTTATGTTCGTAAACAGAACGCTTGGAGAATTTAGTGGTGACCGGAACTGAAGGTTTAGATTTTACTTGAAGCAAGAATGATAGATAGCCTTTTGGTTTTCATCAGTGAGATTATTTTTTTAAACAGTATCCTTCAAATTAAAGCACTTGAAGTGGGTTTTACCATAACAAATTTACAAGCTATCTATCAGATGAGGTTTTAAGTACTCAATAGTATGCTGCTGGTGCTCGGTGAATGTCTCTCGGCATCTGCTTAGGTGTTACTTGATACATATTCAGACACCTTATGTGCTCCCCATTGGTAAAATGTGGAAAAATAATCCAAACTGCACTAATCGTGTCAAAAACTATTTTTCAGAGAGAATGCTTGAATGCAACCTGTGAATCCTGCTTCGTAAAATCATTATTAGCCTAACCAAACCGGGTTAAGTGATTGTTATTGGGGGTTAGTGAACAAGATCTTATGTTACTATGTCTAACCATTTGAACTCTGATTTAACCATGTGGCAAAGACCTCCGTTAACCCTCCCCTTTAAGAGACTACATTTTAACGTATGGCTTCTAATTCAAAACGATATCGGACTATGTCGGACTCATCGAACCTTGGAACAGTAAGCTGGTAATTTCAAGTTCTTCCTTGCTTAGTACAAAAGTTGTAATAGTTGTTAGGTATTGATATACGCATTCAAAGTAAGATATATGACTTCTGAAGAATTTTTAGCAATAAACATTAAAGGGACTTGTTTGTGATCTCACAATATAATCAGGCGCAATCGACTAAGATCACATGATATCGCATCAAGTTATTGTCTCAAAATCTTTATCTATGGTTTACCTTTATGGGAAGCGATGTGTTGTGAGTGAAGGTCTTTACTCGCTTCTGCAGCGGCAGCGCCTCATATCTCACCTTGGTCGTGTACGTCAACTTGACATCGTTGGATTTGTCACCAAACAGAAAGTTTTTACACAGAACACTACACACTGTCGTCCAAAGCACTAGCGCTATTAAGGAATTCTTCATGATTTGATGCGCACGATTCGATTCCGTAGCTGGTTATGGCCACTCTGCAATTATCAGTTACTGTGACGTTGCTTAATGTTATGTTTACACGGAAAACTCGCACGAGTGTTGGGCCTTCACAAATAATAGTTTCTTACTTATTGGAATATTTTAAATATATATTTTGTGTTTCGTTTTGTGAAGCAAGGATACGAGCGCGTTGAGCAGACGGATGCCGAATATTGCAGATTTAAAATGTAGGTCTGATTCTCTCGCTCCCCTCGCTCCTACGCAGATTCTTGACTCGTAATAAATGCAGCGATACGCCAATTTATAGGCACTGGTCTACAAACAAGGATGTGCACCAATTTTATATTGCACTGGAATATTCCGTTGACGACTTTTTAACTTTTACTAGCCGTAAAGATTAGAAAGATTAACTGACAAGATGTTTAAGTATCAAAGCTTTAAAACATAAACCTGATTACAATTACTAGTGGTAAAGAATTTCTTAAACCCCGTGTAATGCCGAATTGATTTTGAACTTTTGTTTAAAATTATGTGGATGGTCCATGTTGTGTTATAAATTACTCTTATAATACAATAGTGATATAATTAATAATAACAAATATTACATCCATAATTAATAATAACAAATATTTAATAAATGTTTTAAGAAAACAATTAATGACGCCACGTCGACTTCGCAGGGAAATTAGGCGGAACTGTCACTAGATATTGACTGATTGTAAAATTTATAATGTTTTTCTAAAATGTTAACTGATTTTTTTTATTTATTATTTGTAATTATCAATAACTATAAGTGACACAAAAAAAAAGTATTGTGAATAAACAAATTGAGAAAATTCGAGGCGAAAGTTTTATCATTATTAATAGTAAAATAAATGTGTAGTGTATGTTTGCTGCTCCTCAATGGATGAAAGCTAGTTTTAAATATTAACTGTGTCAGCCGGATTGTCCACTGCTGAACAAAGCCTCCTCCATTAAGAGGGGTTTTCCATAATCCCCACGCTTGGCAGGCGTCTTGGGGATCGCAGCTCCTCAAAAAGCGTTGCTGCCAACTTCCGATGTTTTACGACTAGCCGCCTCTTACGACACCCACAGATACTGCGCCATAATCAGAATTTGATCTACAAAATAATGTGAACCTTCATCCGTTATATGAGACCGTGGTTTAAGAATAGCACTAAGACCTACCGCGAAGAACTAAATCACATTGTATTTCACACAACCTTACATTTTAAACAGCTGAATCGTGATTCCACTGTCCACGACCTTCACTCTTCCAGTAGTATTCATTACTGTTCAATCTATAGCGTCGTGGCGGAAACAACATCCGTCCACTGTTCTTGCTTATTACTTCATTACAATTGCACCACAATTTATCTGCAATTAATTGTTCAGTGTGGACGTACCTTTAGCGGACTGCGAATCATGTAAACAATGTTTAAAATGAATATGATGATCTCTTGTCTCTTGCGGTGATGATAGCAAATTAAAGCCAATTTTACATATAAATATGTATTATCTATTTGAGTGAGCGAATCGAGGTCGTTTAGTTGGGTGCATAGAGCGTTTTTGTGTTTGTATGTAGGTATGTCAGATGATAACTTTGTAAACGTCTGATTTGATCATCGTGATAAGATAGCTTATATAAATAGAATTTGGATTGTTGAAATATAAAATCTTAAAACAGGACTGATGTTTTCAAAACAATTGAAGTTCTGCATAGCTGTCTGTCTGATCTTCATGAGTTATAAATCATCAATGTGTATGAAACCGTGAAATATTAATCAAATACTACAAACTATATACGACACTACAGATACTACAATAAAAGCATTTGGACTCATAATCAGATGGTCCAAATGCTCTAGCCCACTATCAGTTGGCAGCGTGCCCAGCATGCTGGCAGCATTGCCCCGTTGAATTGCAATGCTTATTCTATTATGTGTATTATGTTGACATAAAGATGAATATTTTACTAGAAATTCAACTAAAGTATTTTTGGGGGCTTGACAGGTTAAACGAAAATAATGGTTTTTGCACCTGTACAGCACCTAGTACGGGTGTCGGGTGTCACCTTCTAGAGCTTATTAACTAGAATATCTTTTATTACAAAAAAATAAAAAATGGACTAAACGTAAAAAAAAGGTTTTGACGGTACTAGCACGAGACCCACCTGATGTTAAGCTGACTAACCTCTGCCTATAATAGATGAACTTCCTCATAAGTGACGAATTATATTGCGCCCGACACCCAGAGGCATACATTCATTAAGTCTCATGTGCCTGTAATTATACTGGCTTTCAAGGACTGCTGCCGGAACACACTGTTAGGTCCTTGGCTATCTAGTGAACTAGTTAGGACTCTAAAATATGTTGGTACTGTATCGTCTTTTTAAACAACAAAATATATTGAAATCGTTGATTATTACGTATAGTTTCAGCTGTGATCAAAATCTACAATTACTTTTCTTTGACGGTTTGTTGCGATCTCTAATAATCTAATTGCTTTGAGGTTGCGATGCGGAATCTGAATAAAACGAGGCCTAACTCGCACTTCACGATTTTTTATTATGTATATTCTTGACCGCTATGATGTTTTGTATGGTTTTTACAGAAAATACAGTGTCCTACTTGAAGTAAAGATATTTGTGGACGTTGCACTTTGTCGTCCCCGGGTCGTTAGGTTTGTTGAACTATTAATTGTACGGCTGTGTTTAGTCCTTGATCAAGGTTTGGGTGTCTTAATGGCAAGCACCTGATTGTTCTCTACCCACTCGGGGTCAAGGACCTTTTCAATTATCGTCGAACAAGGACAGATGTTCAAATTACAGAAACTAAATAATAATATTTCCCCGCCTTGAACTCTCCCTATAGTTCACTATTACTCTGTTCTATATGATAGATCGTCATGGCATTTCAGAGAAAATCTACTGTATACAGATCAAAAGTAGGTGTAATGCAAAGATTTACTAATATTGAGAAAACTATAGCTCCGACCGCACTCAAACCAACGGAAAACGATCGGGGATCGCGGCCCGCGTGAATTGACGCGTGGAACTATAGAAAAATTTGGAAAAGGGGGATTATATAGCGAAAAAACACAAAATTTTGAATAAAAATTCCAATAAAATGTTAATAACTTTTACACTATTGAAGCTTTTTAACTGAAAATAACGTGGAACAAACCGCTACCAGCGGCCGCTGATAACAAAAACAACATACAAAATAAAATGAAAATTGTAACTTTAGTACGTAGGTAATCGTAAGGTGTTTTAGGGTCTGTTTGTGTTACCTCTTACCTCCGCAACATTTGCATGGATTTTGATGAGATTCGGTGGGAGCCATATCACCATCATACTCATCAGCTGGACGTCCACTGTTGAACATAAGCCATTGAACACAACCAAAACGGGGTCAGAGATACAGTCTACACACTGTGGAGCAAGAAATGGTCTCGTACTATACGATTTCAATGACATTTCCTCCCACGAATACTCTAATTATAAGGCCCTCCTCAAAGGCCGGCAACGCATCCTCGATACCTCTGGTGTTGTGGATGTTCGTGGGCGACGGTGATCACTTACCACCAAGTGAGCCGCCTGCTCGTATGCCCTCCTATCCCATAAAAAAGGGGCTCCCTGCCGATGTTGTCCCCAGGGACGACTGTATGGGTTTTTAAGAGGGGGGTTTGTAAGTATATGAAGGATCGGCAAAGCGAAAGTGATGACCTGGTGTTGCAAGCGTCCATAGGCTGCCGTAACACCATCAGATGAGCCGCACGCTTGTTTGCCACCTTGGTGGTATAAAAAAAATACGCATTTTATCATCGGCTTCCCGCTGCGTGAGAGCAAAGTCCTACATACTCTTCGTGTCCTCATTCTGCAAATGTGACATGTGTAATGCAGAAATGCAGTCCCGTTAAAAATATTAACTGCTTTATAATTCCTTTCCCAGCGTAATCTAAATCACAAAGCACTTAATCATACAACAGTGCCGCCGCTCGCGGCAGTCAATTGGACTAATTAAATGCGTGCCTCCGTTTAATTAACAGCTCACATCTAATCTGTGACAGTAAATACTATGTTACTCATGTAAACTGTGTTACGACATCATGAGTAGTTTTTTTTATATCTGACAGGCTAGCCTTTGACCACTATCACGGATGGTGATGATGTGGTCGAAGATGTTTAGGCTAACCTAAAATTACTGGCTCTCAAGGACTGCTGCCGGAACACACCGTTAGGTGCTCGGCGATAGATTTTCTAGTTGGTGGTGGTAGTGAGCATTCTCAAAATGCTCTTCCACCATGCGGTGAAGCTCAAGCCGGCGTTGGGGATCGAACCATGCTGCGCCACGGCAGTCCATAGCTATTACCGCTCGGCCATAATTGCTTCATAAATATATAGATAATCTAGCATACACTTGAAGCAGGGATGGCTCAGTGGCTTGGGCTATGGACTGCCGCGCAGCAGGTCCATGGTTCGAATCCCGCCGCGGGCTTGAGCTTCACCGCATGGTGGAAGGGCTTCTTGCGGATGCCCGCCTGCCTAACGACCACCCTCAAATAGAAAATCTGTCGCCAAGCAACTAACGGTGTGTTCCGGCAGTAGTCCTTGAGAGGCACATGAGACTTAACACATATATGTCTAAAGGTGACGGGCGCAGTGCAATTCGTCACTTGTGATGAAATGCATCTGTTATAGGCAGATGTTAGTCCGCTTAACATCAGGTGGGCCTCAAGTTTGTTCCGTCACAATAACATAAAAAAAAACACTGCCCCCTGCCATACACTTCATGCTTTGATGGCAAGTGCTGGTGATATTATTATATACAGAACACATATATAGGGGTATACTTGCTAACTAATAAGGGATTACTCTAATGACTCTTCAAATGTCAAAACCTCATCAAAGGCATTAAAGGTGTTCGAATCGTCATCTTGTCTATTTGATCTTTCCAAGCATTACACAATTAGTTAAGTGGTATGGCGCCTCTCACGTTAATTTCCATATCCGATATGTGAAGTAGGCTGTTCACACATTATCAGATGGCATGCTCATTCCACACATTTTTTTACGTGTACGTGAGTCCTAACAAACATTTTGAGATGATTTTTTTTCCATTATTTTTTTGTATTTTTTGGTGTTTTTGACGGAATAAACACGAGGACCACATGATAGTAAAAATATACTATATTGTGCCTGTAATTTATTATTTCATAATTTTTATTACTTTGCTCATCATCCGCTGCGGGCATTACTTGGATGGGTGACCGCTAGTGGCATTTATTACTGAGCGCACCAAGTGTTTCGGAGGGGACGAACAGTCGCGTCGTCTCCTGTTGTTGTATTAGAATGTTATAGCACTGTGGTGCGGTATTTTGCAAATGCCCGTCTGTCTAGCTACCACTCTCAAGTAGAAAATCTGTCGTTAAGCACCAGCAACGGTGTTAACGGTGTATTCCGGCAGCTGTTCTTGAGTGTCATGAATTCTATGTTGGCCTGAACTGCATCTTCGACTATGCAACCTAGCAGATCGTGAACGGGTGCTGCTAGAGGACACCGGTCTGCTATGGATGTAATGCTAATGACTTTGGAATATAATAATATTAAAGAATTGTAGAATTAAGAAAAAAAATATTTCGAGGTTGTTTTTTAAAAAGCATGACGTCAGCCTTGCTGTTTTTACTTCATCATCACCAGAGTAATCCATTTTTACACAAATAATAACACTTCAACTGCGGTTACTGCGCACTTCGATTTATCCGCTTACGAATGTGGTACAAAGAGGAAATATAAATGTTTTTACAAAAATATTACGATAAAAAAATGGTCATAGTTGAAAAAAGTCACAGACCCAAGAGTCTTTTGAAGCGCTCGTAGCGAAGTTTACTTAGCTGTTCTTAACTGATCAGCAAAGTTAAGCAACGTCGCCCGCGGTCATGACTTGGATGGGTGACCGCTAGTTACATTACTACTGAGCGCTTCCGTGCTTCGGAGAGCACGTTAAGCCGTCGGTCCCGGTTGTTGTCTTTGGATGGCAGTCGTTATAGCATGGTGATAGGGCATTTTACGAATGCCCACCTGGCTAGCTACTACCCTCGAGTAGAAAATCTGTCGCCAAGCACCTAACAGTATATTCTCTAAGCTGTCCTTGAGCAATAATAATTCTAGGTTAGCCCAAACAACTTCTTCGACCATATCATTTACCATCAGTTGAGATAGTGTTTCAAAGCTAGCCATCAGCAATTAAAAGCATAAATGTATATTCATAGGTGGCGAACTTATTATCAACTACCTGTCATACTGTGGATACTAAGAGTATTCTGTAGGAAGCATTAAAACTTCTAAAATTCTATATTTGTTTGTTACAGATGTCCCGGTGAAAGTGCGGGCCGTCCAAACGCCAACGCCATGGACTCGTAGGCACAAACCTGCTATAGTCGCTGCGGTGAGTATCTACTGAACCACGTCCTACTCCTATCTGTGGTTGTCATCAGCGTGGGACGCCAGCCGGCCCGGGAGGTTTATGTTCAATACCGTTTAGTCTTATCATACGAGAATGTACAACGGCAAGATACCTGATACTACTCGAGGGCAAGTGCCCACCGCTTGTAGTAGACTTGCGTTTGCATGCGATTGGTGTTAGTGGAGTTCGGCTTTTGATAGCGTTTATTCTGATGAAGCTTATTGTACTCGTCAATTCTGATGGAGCTGATCATGTTGGTAGATTTCGATAGACTTAAAGCCTAGGTCTCCTAATTTTTGGTTCCTTTGGAGGAGAACTCCTTTATTGATAAATTGCTTTTTTTTATTTATTTATTACCCTTTGACCACTATCTCTCTGATGGTAAGTCACGATGTGGTTGAAGATATTGTTTGGGCTAACCTAGAATTATTGGATTGAGGACAGCTTCCGGAATACACCGTTAGGTTCTTGGCGACAGATTTTCTACTTGAGGAAGTAGATAGACAGGTCAAATTAAAAAAAAAGACTTTACCAACATGTTACTACTGCAATCCTAAGACAAGAACTGGGAGCAACGCGCGATGGCTTAACGTGCCATCCGAGGAACGGAAGCGCGCGGTAGTAATGATACTAGTACTAGCGGTCACCCATCCAAGTCTTGACCACAGATAACGTTGATTAACATAGTTGATCGGTAAAGAACGACTTAGCAAGTGACGCTACGAGCGCTTCAAAATTTGACGTTGAAAAAGCTTATACAACTAAATATATCTTATCAACACATCTGTGTGGAACATTTTTTATTTATGCTTTTAGTTCGAGCTTCTTAGCGCGCTTCCAGCTCGCACTTGGTAAATTTTATTATTAAATAATATAATTTGCCAAGTGCCAGCCGGACTCGCACAATCTGCAGAAAACAACAAATATTGTTATTTCATACAGACGATTGTATTCATAACAGGTTTTGCGATAGAGCTAATAAAATACGTTTTTGTATGAGTCACCTTAATTTGTTGTTTTTTATGCTTACGATATGTAATAATAACAAAAAAAAAAAATGTTTTAGAAAACACCTAAAAATATATGTAGTGACAATTCCACCTAATTTTCCTATTAAGCCGACGTGACCTCACAATCGCCACGTAGCCAAATCCGAAGAATTTTCCAAGCGTTCTCCTGAATCTATATGTTCTAAGATCGACCAAAATATTTTCATTACGACATCCAAAATGCTACTGATATGGAAAACTTTACATTCCATCGGCGATAATTATAACAATAGAATTTCATTCATATATTGGCCATAGTGGTCCAGTCCGATTTCAACTTAAGTTGAAATCGGACTGGACCACTATGGCCAATTTATGAATGAAATTCTATTGTTATAATTATCGCCGATGCCAATGGGTTAACCCGGGCACTGTACGCTACGGTAGAAGATCTTTATAAACAGAATTGATAGATGTATAAACAAACTGATGATAAAATCGACCGCTTGTCCGCCTGTGAGAGCTTTCTAAACCCACCACAATCCGCCAGATGTTTGCATTCGCAAGGAGGTGCTAATTTTAGTTCATCATTAATGTTGTTTGCCACTGACTAACTACGTCTCTCTGAGCACTGAACCATCTCATGGGTTGTGCCGACTATTGACAGACTATCGATAATCCTTCAATAGCATATCGATAATTCACGTTAAATAAATAGTATCGATACAGAAAATCTCACACTTGAAATTCATCCACATACAAGTTCGTTTTATAGCAGATAATACACAATTCAAGCTGCCCGACCATATAAAATAAGTTTAATAGTGCATTTCATTTGGATATTATATATATATTATATACTTCATTTGGATATTATATATGTATAATATGTACTCGTGTATAGTTCAGTCCTTAAATATTTATAACATTAATAATTTTATTTTCTATTATATCCATAGAGCTATACCCGCTTTAAATATTTAGCTTGTTCCAATTTACATCCTAATGTTACCTGGTAGAGATCACTTTAAGCGATAAGGCCGCCCATGGTAACACTCTACTTATTAATTGGTTTTAGTTAACTTTTTTTTTTGTAGTGTAACAATATTATATAATAAATAGTATCGTAGCGGCTATCGCCTGCCTAATACTCGGTAATACAATCGATAGTATCATGCAGGCATCGATAGCTAATAAAAAATGTATAGTTTCGATAATATTGATAATACTTTACTAAAAAACCTAAAAACAGGTTTAAATGCTGACATCGAGCAGACGTTTTATAGCTTCGAAAAGTTTTTAAACATTGATGATAATACATACCTACATTACCTACCTATGTAAATTATTATGCGAAAGTTTGTCACTTTATTATATGCTGCCTGCTCATGGTTTTAAGTAAGGGATAATTTAGTGTTGGGTCATTATTTTGATGATATATAATTTAGTTTTCAAAATTACTTGTATATATGCGTTAACCAATAAAAGTACTGTGGACTTAACTCATATTAGTAAATAATTTTGTTAGTTTGAAGCAGTGATGGCTCAGTGGCATTGGCTATGGACTGCCGTGTAGCAGGTCCATGGTTCAAATACCGCCGCGGGCTAGAGCTTCACCGCATGGTGGAAGGGAATTTTGTGAATGCCCGCCTGGCTAGCGACCACCCTCAAGTAGAAAATCTGTCGCCAAGCACCTAACGGTGTGTTCCGGCAGCAGTCCAGTTGAGAGCCAGTGAAATTACAGACACATGAGACAGCTATGTCTCAGTGTGAAGGGCGCAGTGCAATTCGTCGTTGACGAAATGCATCTGTTATAGGCAGAGGTAAGTCCACTTAACATCAGGTGGGCCTCGGGCTTGTTCCGTCACAATAACATAAAAAGAAAACAGAATAATTCACATGAATAAGTCATATAGCTCTGACTATAGTTTCGGCCACGTCCATTACATGGTCTATCTCCAGGAGAGCTCAGGACGCCCGTGTCTACAGTGCAAAGCGAAACGATCAACAGCGAATATCACTAATTAAAATGGTATAAGTACTAGTTTGTCATACACACGCTTACAGTGATTACTGACAACTAATTGTGGACTTTATCGATAGATTTACGATGGGTACCTACTACGTCTTTTCAATAATACTTATCAATCGTTATAGCAAATTAATACTAATCAATCGATTGAGTGAGTTGAACCATCACTAGTGATTTCTATCGATAGTTCGACAACACTACTCTTAAGAAGAATGTCTAATGCAATTCTTACTACCCGTTGTTTGTAGTGTTCAGAGACGTTTATGGGAATACTGATTGATTTAGTCTTATTCTCTTAGGGTATGTTCCATTAGTCGCTAAGAACGTAAATTTCGATAATTTTGATCACATTCTGCGTCTGTGGTTGTGATCACGTGATCTTTTGTAACTGTCATCCCCGTTCCATTTTTGGATAAGAACGCTAAGAATGCCACTAAAATTTGCCACTTCTGTCACTTTTGACATTAGATGTAGCGTTTAAGGCGAAAATAACGCCAAGACCCATGTGGAAAACTTTTTGGGAGTGTGATCTTTTTTAGCGTTTTTAGCGAATCTCACTCAAATGGTACGTACCCTTATTGGAAGATTTCTGGAACAATATAATTATACAAGATCTTGAATTTATTATATCAATGTGGCCGTGTACAAGTGAATATAATATTTGTCATGATTTAAATGATTTTTCATCTGTCAGACTCTGTAAATACGAGTATGTCATATTTAACTCCAAATATTGTCGTCATTATATGCAGCAGCCGAAAGACGTCCACAGTTGAACAGAGGCCTTCCCTACTCGTATTGTAGGAGGTTTTTGTTATAATCATAAAGCAATATCGCATTAGTTTGCTCTGTATTATAATTCAAGAATTTGCCTTATTGTAATGAGCGATATCGTTAATGAATTTGAACTCATGTATACTGTATTCGATAAACTCTTGCCTTCACCAACGTTCACATTCAATACATTGTTTTAATTTATAAAAACAAGTGATAAGCATTTCTAAGCAAATTCACAAAGAAAAAGATATGTTTACTACTAGTGGAATTCGCCCCCTGACCATCTATATTTTAATCTGAGCCATATGATGGTGGTCGCAGGTTCGAATCCTGCTCGTGGTATTATTTTCTCTTTTAGTATTGTTTTGTAAGTTTAGCAGCGGTTTTACAAAGAATTACAACATTTAAGATAAACATTTTTGTTTTTGTGGTAAGGATCCTCACCACGAACACAAACGCCACTGGGGCTGCTGCGGCAACAACTCAAAGACCTCTTCCAGTATATTGTTCAATATGGGTTCAACTGTAAACGACCAAAGCTGGATTAAAGCTTTTTTTTATGTTATTGTGACGGAATAAGCTTGAGGCCTCCCTGATGTTAAGTGGACTAACCTCTGCCTATAACAGATGCATTTCGTCACAAGTCCCGAATTGCACTACGCCCGTCATCTTGAGACACAGTTATTAAGTCTCATCTGCCTGTAATTTCACTGGCTCTCAAGGACTGATGCCGGAACACACCGTTAGGTGCTTAGCGACAGATTTTCTACTTGAGGGTAGTCGCTAGCCAGGCGGACATTCGCAAAATGCCCTTCCAACATGCGGTGAAGCTCAAGCCCGCGGCGGGATTCGAACCATGGACCTGCTGCGCGGCAGTCCATAGCCATTGCCACTGAGCCATCACTGCTTCAAAAACAGACAATGCAGGTTTTATATAGCCACCGAATAAAATATATAAGGGATAGACTCCTAACTTTGTAACTGATATCAGTGTTTGTTATCAGGTGTGAGCGTGCCAGGTCGCGATGGGCGCGTCGGGCGTCTCGGACGAGTACACGCCGCCGCGTCTCTCGCGGCTGCTGCACTCGCTGCCACACATCAACGTGACGCTGCACCGCGTCAACGACACCTTCGCGCCTGACTCGCCTGTCTACCTCGAGGTCAGTCATCGCTTCACTTGCACATTACCGAACCTGGATACGAACGCGGCACCGCTTCACGCCTGACTCTCCCGTCTACATAGTCATCTCTTTTGTTTTTTATCACCGAGGCTGCACAAACACGCTCTGTCGTGGCTACTGCACTCACTGCCGTGCATATTAACATGACTCTACACTGCGGAACAACATTTTCGCGTCTGACTCTCTCGTCTACCTCGAGGTGAGTCGACGCTTCACTTCCACATTACCGAACCTAGACACACACGATGCACCACTAAAACGACACCGTCGCGAATGTCTCATCCATCTACTTCCAGGTGTGAAATCGCTTCTCTTCCGTATCACCGAGGCTAGCCACATACGCTATGTTGAATCTATTGCACACTAACGTAAAGATGAGTCGATTAAACGACACTTTGCGCCTGATTCGCCCGTCTAGTTCAGAGTGGGTTATCTCTTCACTATAATTTTATTAAGTCTGGAGATATACGCTGCTTACTGTGTCTCATACGGCTACTCCATTCGCTGGCTGAGTTACTAATACCTTCGCGCCTAACTTGCCCAACTACCTCGAGGTGAGTCATCTCTTCTCTTCCAAGCAAGCCTTCTCTTCCAAGCAGCTGCGTTCTTCTAAAGTCTGCTGCACTCACTGCCACACATTATGATAAACTATATGATAAACTAGAAGCCAGTGCTTGTGTGTGGCATCCACATGAGGATAAATACACCCTTATGTTGGAAAAGGTTCAAAAAGCCTTCCTCAGATATTTGTACAAGCGCTTATATGGGTACTACCCTTATATGTATCCCACAGAATTTCTACTCGGTTGCCTGGGCTACAACTCACTAAAAGTCAGGAGATCCCATGATCAATTAGGAATGATGTGCAAGATTCTGCACGGTAAAGTTGATGCACCAGATCTTCTTGGGCAGCTATGTCGCTTTTTCGTGCCCGACAACTATTTTCGTAGCAGAAAACATAAACTGTTTGCTGTTCCGGAGCATAGAACAGTAGCTCACAAGACATCCCCGATACCGCGATCCCTTGCCGCGCTCAATGATCTCCTTGACTCTAAGCCAGATTGTGATCTGCTTGCAGGTGAGTGGAAAATTATCATGGCAGAATGTTTGACCTATTGTGAGGCAATTTAACTATAGCCAATTAGGAAAACTATATTATCATTGACCTTATTGGATATGTCATGTTTAAATGACATTTTAATATATTATAATTTTATTTTTTGTGTACATCTAAACTAACATGACATTTGATATATTTCTTAATTGACTTTGTTTTTGTGTAGGTATACTCAGCATAATCTGTGACTGCTGAAATAAGTATGATTTAATTGAAATTAATAGACATTTAATTTTAATATTGTATTTGACATCCAGAATTTATATTTTATTTATCTATGACGTGCAAATATTAATCATTAATTTGTATAATTAATCATATGTATCTTTATTCCTATCATTAGTGTAATTCGTGTTTGTGCGGTACTAATTGAATAAATAAATAAATGATGACGCTGCATCGCGTATACTACTCGGAAGGTTCTGATGGTTTGGATTTTGCTTGATTGTCATTCTGATATGCAAACATGTTAAGAAATATAATAAGCAGCATGTATATACGATGTTTTATTTGTAAAAAAAAGATGCAGTTACAATAAAAATCACGTTATTGATTTCAGAGTTTGGGCATTTTGGGCTCCATCCCCGGCGCGTGGCTGATCCTCACACTGACGGTGCTGCTCATATACTTGCTGACGAGATGTTGCGACAGAAAGCAGCGTCCGCCAAAGAGCATTACTGCTCTAAAGGTATTTCTACTTTCATAACATTGGAAAATACAAAACATGTGTAGATTCTCCGATTAGAGCGTAGAATGTTGTGTCTTTTCGCTGAATTGCATGAGAGCTGTGCTGGTTCATACGGATTCTGAAGTGGAGAGACTTTTTGTTTTCTCATTTGGCTGTCAAGTCCATTAGAGTCAAGTGCAAATCACTCGGACAGTATTATCTTCTGTTAATGTTGTTATAAAAGTAGCTCCTATGCACTGATCGTATATAAAAACGTAGGAATCTTTCTGTAAGTTTTATTTATACTAAAATTTGCCGTCATTGCAATCTGATCAAGAAATCTGAGCAATTTTGTTGTCGTTGTTAAAGTCGCAGACATTTCATCTCTATCAAAACCTTTACCTGAATTAGATATTAGATACAAGAGACTTACGTATTTGTATTTGTTTCATAAGTTTTCTGTTTAGCTGATCTTGATGAAAACGAACTGTAGTTGTCATCAACTAATCAAATAACCACATCATTGAAAACTAATTGCGTCCCACACCCAAATATATCGGCCGGGCAATTCATCAACGTGTTAAACCCATTACTCGAGTCCCTGCGGGATACTCCGCTCTATAAATAGGTCGCACCTACTGCAAACGTAATCAAAATGATTCTCACAGGATTAATAATGTATCAAACGGCTTAATATGAGCGCCATATGTTTGGTTTATGGAGCTAGTGGGATGATTCAAACACAGTGATGAAGTAAGTCGCCGATATGCACGCCTCGGAGTGTCTCAATCATGAATGAAAGAGCTTGGTTAGCAAAAGGTTGATATCACGTCAAGAATTTTAATATTTACAAATTTTTAGACCACACAATTTTCCACTTCGTGTCGTAGTATTGGATAAGCGGGAGACCCGGGTTAAAACACCTCATGAGGCGAACCTTCTGTTCTAATATTTCACTTATCCGTAGCTTGAAATCATATATATTTGCTTGAAATTTAAATCATATTTAGAAATAAAGATTTTCCTCCTAGACATTACGGACTATATCAACTTTGAAAAAAACAATATTAGTATGTATTCTGTTTTCTGCTTCCTCTTTCCACCATCCTTAATTAGAAAATCTGTCGTCAAACGTTTGATATATTCCGGCTGCTGTAGTTGACATGTAGTTCCCGTTCTTGTTGATGCCGGTTTTTATATCCACACAAGTATTCTTAAGAAATCCGTATTGAACATTTTCAAATGTCATTTGAAAAGTATTGTTTTCTCTATTTTTTGCGCATTTTAGACAAACAAAAGGTCATAACCACCACGGGCTGCGCTTATTGGCATTGAACTTTATTTAATTCGTATTTTGTTTTATTTTCCGTGACACGCTCTTAATTGATCTAAATAGCTCCCTTAAATGCTGTTTTTTTTTATCTTTTTTATATTTATTGCTGAGCTTAGGCTAGCTTTTGACCACTATCTCATCTGATGGTAAATGAAGATGTACCCGAAGATGTATTTCAGGCTAACCTAGAATTTCCAGCTCTCAAGGACAGCTGCCGGAAAACACCGTTAGGTGCTTGGCGACAGATTTCCTACTAGAGTGTGGTAGCTAGCAAGATTTCACTTGATCAAATTATCACCATGCTGTATCGACTGCCGTCCTAAGACAACAACCGATACCGGTGCACGCTCAGTAGTAATGTCACTAGCGGTCACCCATCCAAGTCATGACCGCGGCGGACGTTGCTTAAGGGTGAACTGGCCGGCCCGATCTCCATACAAACGTCGTAGGGTGATCAGTTCTTTATTTGAGGATTTAGGTCCAAAATAAAGCACAATACCGATTGATCTCATCATTATCTAGGCTTTATGATGCCGATTAAATTTTAATAAAATAATTAACTTGATAATAATGAGCCTCGAAACATTTTCATATAAAATTTTCGAGGCTCATAACTTACAACTTAATTATCTTTTTAAAATGTTGGCATCATACAAGCCTAGATAATGACAATATCAATCGGTATTATGCTTAAATGTGGACCTAAAATCTCAAATAAGGGAGTGAAAAACGACGTTTGTATGGAGAAGTGACCGGCCAGTTCAACCTTAACTTAGCTGATCTGTTATGAACAGCTTATCAAACATCGTTACGAGCGCTTAAAAAAATATGATTACTAGTATAGATCATCCTTTATATGTAAGAAGGCGTTAACAGTTTCGATGGTATATTTGATAAAGAACAGGATCTATGTCAACGGTTCTCGGAACGGTTAACTCCGAGAGAGGATTGGAAATTGGATCTTTTATGTTCGCAGTGACATAAATGGTATCATTGCAGATAATAAGATTAGAACATAAGAAAATATCAAAAACCAAAGTCTAACGTTTCTGTCTAATGTTTTGTCTGTTGAATCAAATCTGCAGATTCAAAATTACACCACACTTATATTATAATTACATACTTAAATACAATATATTACCGAAATAAATAAATTTAAACAAAGCAAATTTTTTTTTGTGATTTTATTACGGTTTATTCGCTTAGCGAAGCCGGTAAATATAACGCGGGTCCTAGCTGGTTCCTAATAAGTTAATATGGATAAAACTCCCGATATCCTGGTAATGTTTTAGCTTCAGTAAAGAGAGTTTCGTCGTATTTATATATGTTTAATTATATTGTCAGATAACATTGATGATACTGTCAGTGCTGTGCTGCGGCGCCATCGGCGTGGGGCTGTTCGGTAACGACGACCTCCACAACGCGATGCTGCAGAGCATCCAGGCGGGCAACCAGCTCGCTCTTCTAGTCAACACTGTTAAGAATCAGGTCAGTATAATTTTATTTTACGAGGTAAATACATAGTTCAGGGGGTCAAGGGCCTTCTTCTTAACCTTGCATTTACAATTTTATTCCGTACTACCAAAAAAAAGCAATACTCCCTGTTCGGTACCGGGCTAGAATTGCATCCTCCATACCTTCCCGTGGGTGTCGTAAGAGGCGACTAGGGGAGAAACAATGTAAGGTGGGCAGCACCGTCTTCTAAAGAACTGCCATCTTACACTGCGTTCCCCAAACCGCCTGCCAAGCGTGGGGATTATGGCAAATACCCCCTTAATAGGGGGAGGTTGTGTTCAGCAGTGGACGATTCAGCTAATAAAGTACTACCAAATATCGCAAACTTACTTTAGAACGTGAAAGAGACCTGCACGTATTTAATCATGTCGATTGTACGATAGAGTTAGCACTGTATGATCATTACTGCTTTATGACGGCTATGGTACGAATCTCTCATTAGTCAATCAATCATCTTAGTAAGTATTGATATTTAGGCTTGATAGCATGATGTTGGATTTCCATAATTGTTTTTAAGAGTTTAGAAAATGTATAGAGTCATCCAAGACCGCTTGGCGGTCGCTCCTTCCTAATACTGGGTCCGGTTTTGATTCTTGGAGAGTTGCATTGGTTACGGCGACTTTTTATGTCCTTTTTCTTGTTGCATATTTGTTCCATTTGGGAATTTGACACAAATGCCCAAATAGAACCCTATTAATGAGTCTCCGATGTTAGTACTTATTGACAAAGCGACAGTCTTCCTGGGAATCAAAATGGATTGCACTTTACAATGGGATCCACATATACATGATCTCTCCGGAAGACTTAGTTCTGCTGCATATGCAGTTCTTAGGATAAGACAGTTAACAGACGTAGCTACTGCTCGCCTAGTTTATTTCGCGTACTTCCACAGTATTATGTCGTATGGTGTATTGCTATGGGGAACTGCTGCTGAGATAGAGACAATCTTTATCATACAAAAGCGTGCAATTCGAGCCATATATAAAATGGGTCCTAGGGAATCTGTGAGGGATCTTTTTAAAGAAATTGATATTTTAACTTTACCAAGTCTGTATATATTTGAAAATATTATGTATGTTAGTAAAAATTTTAGTAAATTTAAATTAAACAGTGACAATCACGATTACAATACTAGGAATAAAGATAAAGTAGCGGTGCCAGGTTTTAGATTAGCAAAGACAAATAAAAGGTCCTTCTTAGGTAATTGTGTGCGGTTTTATAATAAAGTTCCCAAACATATTACAACGCTCACAGAAGGGAAATTCAAGTTGCATGTGAAAAACATATTGATAAAAAAATCCTACTACACAGTTTCTGATTACATAAACGACAAAAATGCCCGGACAATTCCGCCTCCACCAAGCTATTGCCTGTCACCTACATAATTTAAACAAATATTGTAATAACTCTATTATATAGTAAGTATGTAACACATTGTTAAAATATGTTTAAAAGAATGGCCCCGAGTTTCTTGCCCGTTCTTCTCGAAGTGACTGTATACACTTTATTTGCTGAACGTGGCAGTACAATGTAGAATATTTCAATACTAAAATTTGTAATTGATCTTCATAAGAGCGTCGTAGACGCCTAAATTGAATAAATGATTTTGACTTTAGTCTGTCTGTCCGTAAGCCACTGGTCTCCTCTTAAACAAAATCAAACGGAGAGAAAGAAACCTGAAATTTAGATCACTCACAAGTAGCATTAAACCAATATTGTTTGAGGCGATTGCGAGTCGGTGATAGTTCGTGTCTACGTATGATTATTTTAAGCATGAAACTTAAATTTAAACTTAAGAATTCAGTAATGATATAAGTAATGTCGTGGTGTTCCAGTCGGAGATCCTGGAGGAGGCGATGGGTGGGCGCGCGCGGGCGCCGCTGGCCCGGCTGGCGGACGCGCTGGACGCGCCCATCGCCAACCAGACCGCGCTCGGCACGCTGCTGCGCGCGCTCTCCGTGCTCCGCAACAACGCCTCCGCCGCCGCCTCCGCCGCCGACAACCTGCGCCGCCCGCTCGCCACGCTCAACCTCGATGCCTTCATGAAGGTAACAAGCACACTCCACGGATACGTAAAGCTAATAAACGTCCACGAGTATGGTACAGTTATTGACCTCAAGGTGCTGTACGAGACAAGTGCAAGGTGTTGCAAAAGTGCAAATATATGAATTTAAATATGCTGCTGCGCTATATTATTATGGGAGAAATGTACACATTATTAATATCTATGCCAAGCTGATTTGAAATGTCATATAATAGGGCTTTCGCCCTAAGAAAACGGCCTCCTCATCTTCCCCATATAGCCGCCCCTTACCACCAGAACCATTTCATATCACCTTTGCATCGGTAATTACACATTTATCACAAAGCTATATAATGATAAAATCTGACTTACAAGAGCACCAAAGTTATGCACATTTTACCCGGTATCCACACTTCGACCGTCGCTCTTGCTAGCTGTAAGTGCACTGACAGCCGCCATCTTGTTCCCCTACCCATAGTACTAACTACCGTCATTTGACGTTTTAATTAGTAACGGAAGTATTTATTCAATATCCTATTTGATCAATTTAGTACTTTTAATGTATTGTAATATTTTAGATATTATTTTATATTCGCGTTCCCGACACAAGGGGCACATGTCCGCGATTTGCTGTTACAAAATTACGCAATAGTAATCTATTAATAATTTTATATCTATCAGAGTACGTCGCTCGAGCTTGTGTGTAGCTCTAAGTTGCCAGGGAGGCATTCCAAGGCGCTGCTTCGTTGGTGCTGGCGCCAATGGAAAGTAAAGGCTAACTTTTGTTGCCAACACATGTCGGTTAACAAAAGTTTCTGTAAAGCCAGCAAGCAAAAGTTTTTAACTTTTGTGGGTTTGGTGACAAAATTTGTGTACTTTTGTTTAGTTAAGTTTAGTAAGCCCACAATAGTTAAAAACTTTTGCTTGCTGGCTTTACAGAAACTTTTGTGAACTTGGAAGGCGCGGCAATACTTGCCAAAAATATCAAAAACAAGGTCCTGGAACACTTGTTCCATACATAATATGGATAGCAATAATCAACAAATTCAACTCAAAAAACATAATTTAAAATAACTAACATTTTTATTATTACTTTAACGCTTGTGAAAAGAAACTCATAATTCTTCTCGATTTGAAAAAACATATATATAACTTTATTTCACAGCTATTACGACTTATATCGATATATTACTTTTAACAAATATCTCTAACAGATTATACAATAATTTCTACACGTCCGGAGCCAACGAGTCGTCTACTCAGAATGCCTCGGCATCGCTCGGTACCACCCCTTCCCCAGTAACTCAGTGGTGGGGCGAGTACGGAATGGGAGGGGAGCACGATACCTGTGTTGCCACTTTATTAAAATCTGTTAGAGTTTTAAAATCATGACACATGCAGATAGTCATGTGCGGGATTCGAACCTGCGCCATCCACCCCTATAACCGGGGCATGATCTGACTGTTAAGACAATATGACTATGACTCATAACTCTCATTTGTCCTCTCGTTCTTAACAATCGTATGGTAAAATAACGTTAAAATAAATATTTATGTAAGACAAACGACTTAGATGTAAACTTTACCTAAAAAAAACACTAGTTAATGATGACATGGTCGAAGATGGTAAACTGGTTTAACTTACGAGTATACAATGCGATTAAAATAAGAATAGGACGGGCTCTCGGCTAACTTCACTCATATTTAATCGAATAAGTACGATCAGCAGAACACACTTAAAAATAGAGCAGTGCCATATATTTATACGTAATTTTAAATTAGTGACCCGAAATTGTTAATTTTAATAAATTCATATTTTTAAGGTTGACAGCACAGACACCATCTTGATTTAATGACAATGAGGGCGTCAGGGTCTTATTTCTCCGACAGTGTACTACTACGCGAGACGGTTCCGAGTGTTTATTGATCTTCTCGTTTAATTTATTTTTTAGACTTATTAATTTGTTGTTGTTGACTGTTAAATATGTTTTTGGTGATTGTTATATTTGCTTTTGTTACCCGTTACGATGATAACGATGAGCCTGCCTCAGTTGGCCATCAGGACATGCGGAATCGAAGAGCTAAGCGATTCAGATTAAGATACCTCAGTAAAAAATATTGCTAACAAATAAAATCAGTTTAATTTTTTTCTGTGTTTGCTGTACCTACAGTCACCTACAACTTCGTTTACCTCTATGACTACTTGTTTTGTGACACGACTGCCCACATAAACGTGTGTTAAGTTTTAAGGTTTCATGTATGTATGTATGTTTGTGAGTTGCTTCATTTCACCATAACTTCTAAACGGCTTAACCGATTTTAATGTACGAGATATCGTTAGAATTATCTTGATAGCTCAAGTGACACCATGTACATAAAAAAATTAAAAACAAACTGGTGGATTTTAGACGCCATATAGTGAGAAAAACAATTTATTTTTTCTTCCAAAGCCATCATGTTGGGTATCAAAATGATTGGATTTAAGAAACGATTCCATAAATATATTAACTGACAGTTCTAATTTTAATGGATCGTAACGAAAATTAATTATTTGCAATCGGGTTTTTTATTTTCTTTATTAATTTATACATGTTTCATCATTTCCTTTTTGCACACTGTACCAAGTTCTAGTTTTGACGTCACAAAATGGCGCTAAGCCGATCCTATTCTTATTTTAATCGCATTGTACTCGTATTAATAATTGCATCTTAAGAACGAAATCAATCTTAAGATGCAGTTTTTTCTTATGAAAATTTTACTTAAATTTTTCTTATCAAATTTTATTAGATGCTGTTTAATCTTAAGTGTATATATGAAAACGAGCCTTAAAATGGAAACAAACTTTCAGTGAAACCTGCCAGAAGCCGATAGACTTTGTAGTTGAGAGTGGTGCTAGCCAGGTCGGCATTCGCCCAATTACATTTTGCAGTAGTCGAAGTATTGAAGCTGCTCGAAGCAGTCCGACATATCCTAAGAGAACAACTGACAGCTCACGCTCTGTGGTAACGCCACTTGTGGTCAATGACCGCGGACGTTGCTTATCTAGTAGGAAATCTCGGGCAGGAGATTCGATAATTGTATGGTGTGGTTTTGAATTGCAGCGTGCATGGGTGTGGGAGGCGGCGCGGTGGGCGGGCGGCATGGCCGGGTGGTGCTGCGGCGGCGCTGTGTGCGTGGCGCTGCTCGCGGCCGCAGCGAGGCGCTCGCGCCGCGCGCTGCTGCTGCTCGCTGTGAGTACACTATACTACACTACACTACACACGGCATGGGTGTGGGAGGCGGCGCGGTGGGCGGGCGGCATGGCCGGGTGGTGCTGCGGCGGCGCTGTGTGCGTGGCGCTGCTCGCGGCCGCAGCGAGGTGCTCGCGCCGCGCGCTGCTGCTGCTCGCTGTGAGTACACTATACTACACTACACTACACACGGCATGGGTGTGGGAGGCGGCGCGGTGGGCGGGCGGCATGGCCGGGTGGTGCTGCGGCGGCGCTGTGTGCGTGGCGCTGCTCGCGGCCGCAGCGAGGCGCTCGCGCCGCGCGCTGCTGCCGCTCGCTGTGAGTACACTATACTACACTACACTACACACGGCATGGGTGTGGGAGGCGGCGCGGTGGGCGGGCGGCATGGCCGGGTGGTGCTGCGGCGGCGCTGTGTGCGTGGCGCTGCTCGCGGCCGCAGCGAGGCGCTCGCGCCGCGCGCTGCTGCTGCTCGCTGTGAGTACACTATACTACACTACACTACACACGGTATGGCACATACATCCATTTTCATATTCAACTCACTCCAGTTATATATTTTTATATCAAAATTTCCTATATTTTATTTTATGAATTACGGAATAAAGGGCAAAACTGAACATCTACAAATTTTAAAGCACCGAGCCCTGCGGAAAGTTAGTGCTGCGTCGCCCGGACCTACGCACTAGGAAATTTAACCACTTGGTCATTGAGAGGTAGTAATGTGAAGCAAATTTTGTGCTCAAATTTATTATTTTTAACCATCATAGGGGAGGGTGCGTCCATTAACCGCACTACTGACTTGTCCGAAAAAAGTTTGCTTTTTCAAACACGTAAGTTTACATTGATTCGCCACCCTTTTGTTTTCTAAATATTTTTACCATATTAATGTAATTATTAATATAGTAAAAAAATACTGTATATACTATTTTTTGCATTGTACTGTTTAAACATTTTTAGAAAACGTAATTTTCCCCGTGCCGTGACATGAAGCGTGAATAATGCTTGAAATCATATAAGTCAAAAGCGGATAAGTGTACGAGAAAACGTATGAACCATAAAGGTCAATGACCGAAGTTCTTCCTGGCTGGCGATACTACGTTATTAGTAAATGACCGTTTAATTGAGTCTCGTGTGTATCGCACTACAGGTGGGCGCGCTGGGCGCGCTGGTGGCATGTTGGCTGGCGACGGCAGTGCTGGCGGCGGGCGCGGTGGCGGCCGCTGACGCCTGCCAAGCGCCCGCTGCAGCCATCGCGCATCACGCGCCGCTCAACCTGCCCACCGATGTGAGTACAACTTCACACTACCAACTTTCTAGCGTTATCAACATTTACTATATCAATGTCGGCCCCAATTGTAACACTGCATTCGAAAACTACATCTATAATTTTTAACATTTACCATTCGTTCACCTGATAGTTAAAAGTTTCACACCATGTGTTTATCCTGGGTACGAAAAAATATTACGTGGTTTAAAAAATATATGGAATTAACAGGTTCTTCATTCAGTTCTTCATCCACGTATAAAATGTATAAATCAATGGCAAAACTTGCACAACATAGATTTATTTATTTTATATTTTAAGGGTAACCAACAGCTGAGGTAATTTATGTATAATTAATTTATTTATTTATTTATTTAATTACATGGAAAACCAACAGCTAAATATAGTAGTAATAGCAACTTAAATATATACAGAGAGCCAATTACAGGTTTTCACGGATAGAATTACAATAAAAAATGTGAACACTCAAAAAATACACAGATCAAGTTGTAATGATTACATAATTGCATGCCACAATAAATTTTGAGATAAATAATTCAAGCTAAAGTGACATAGAATATATTCTACAATTGTAAACGATATTTAGATATTATTATTATTTTTATTTATTTTTTCCTGATAGATTAGCCTTTGACCACCATTTTACCCAAAGGCAAGTGATGATGCGGTCGAAGACGTTGTTCAGGCTAACCTAGAAGTGACAAAGACTACGACTATTATACAATTGAGATACATTTATGTAATTACACTGTTTACTACTGCATACCGAAAAAAGTCGCACTCAAGGTGCGTCTTGCCGTGGGAACACTACTCAAAAATGGGTCAATATTATGCAGTTTAGTGAGTTTATTAAAAGTTCTACTCGCTCGCACTATATACGTATTCTGCCTATACTTCGTGGAAGCTCTAGGGACTCGGAATGGGGGGTTGAACCTCGGAGATTTCTGCGGAATATTGAAGAAGATTTTGCTGAGCAATTCCGAGCAATCTATATTATTATGAATAAGTTTTAATAAATACAAATAGTCAGCGATGTCCCGTCGCTTATTCAGAGGCAGGAGGTGAAATTTTTTGCATAGGTCAAGATAATTAGATGAATTATAAGGTACTTTGAACCGGAAGCATAGGTATTTAATGAAACGTTTCTGAATAGCTTCAATACGATCTATATAAATATGGTAACAAGGGTTCCAAATCTGAGACGCATATTCCAGATGACTCCTTACATACGTGCAGTATAAGATTTTTATAGTTTTAGCTTTTGTAAAGGATTTAGATAGTCGCATAATGAAACCAAGTGATTTAGAAGCTTTGTTTACTATATCATTTATGTGAGTATCAAATAGTAATTTAGAATCATGACGCACTCCCAGGTCATGAATACTAGCGCTAATAGGGAGGTTCTGTCCTTGTAAGGTATAGTTAGTGGGTATGGCTAAGTGATTCCGGGTGAAGGTTATGGCAGTACATTTAGATGGATTGAGATCCAGCCTGTTTACTCGACAATAGTCCTCTAAGCGAGACAAATCTGCCTGAAGGGCAATCATGTCTTGTCGACAAGTTATAGTTTTAAAGATTTTCATGTCGTCAGCGAAACATAATAGTTTAGAAGATAATAAGCACATATCAATATCATTAATATAAAAAATAAAAAGGAGGGGTCCGATTAAGGACCCCTGGGGTACCCCGCTGGGGACAGAGACCCAGCTAGAAATATAGTTGTTAAGAGCGACAGCCTGGGATCTATTGTCAATGTACGACGAAAACCACCTTAGCAAATCACCGCGAATCCCCGACCAATTTAGCTTATGTAACAAGATGCTATGATCAATACGGTCAAAAGCTTTACTGTAGTCCGTATATACTACGTCGACCTGATGCCTATTATCCATAGCTTCAGTTATAAAATCGTTAAGGAGAATAAGATTCGAAACAGTCGATCTACCTTTTAAAAAACCATGCTGAAATGTGCTAAGTGAATACTTTAGCGCGGAATAAACTTGATTGTATACTATCCTTTCAAAAATTTTGGCAATAATGCATAGCTTGGATATAGGTCGGTAGTTAGTAATCTGGGTTTTCGTACCTTTTTTATGAACCGGAGTAATAAATGCTGACTTCCATATTTGGGGAACAGTACAGGTAGAAAGCGATTTTCTGAACAAAAGTGCAATAGGGAAAGCAATAGACGATGAACATGGAACAAGGAATTTAGCCGAAATATTGTCAGGTCCAGCCGTTTTTGCTTTATCTAATTTACTGAGTAAAATTTTGATCTCATTCTCTTCAACAAAAATTTTAGTGATATCAGAAACAACGTCAGGGCGCGAAAAAGTAGGAAACGAGCTAGTTTGGAAAGTACTTGAATGATTACTTGTATGGGAAGTAGAAAGAAAAGTTGACTGGAAATATGAAGAAAATGCACTGCAAATAGATTCTCCACTAGAAAGATTTTCATTATTAAACTCCATTGAACTAGGCATGGAATGCGATTTAGTTTTATTTTTAACATATGACCAAAAACATTTAGGATTATTTTTAATAGCTTCTTCCGTTGATTGTAAGTACTGACGGTAACATGTAGATTCTAAAGTTTTCACCCTATCACGCAAGTAAGTAAAAGCCATTTCATCACACTTATTACCATAAATTTTAAATTTCCTAAAATATTTATATTTTTCCTTGATAGCTCTCTTGAGAGAAGAATTATACCACACTGGAAAAGTTTTATTAGAAAGCACCTTAACAGGTACGTACTTAGTATGGAGTTTCCAGATACTTTGGTTAAAAAAATTTATTCACTGCTTCATCGACAGAGCGAGATGAGAATTCATAAGTCCAGTCGGTACTAGAAATATCGTTATTAATCGAGCCAAAGTCTGCCTTATTGTACAAATAAACTGTACGTGGTGCATAATCTAAAATGGGACAAAAAAAGTTGGCGGTTAATAAAAGTGCCGGGTGGTAGGCATCACAGGGTACAAATGGATCCAAGCACTTTGACACAGTAATGACCTGATCAGAAAGTACTAAATCAAGAATTTTACCAAATTGATTTAATATCCCATTAAACTGGCCAAGACCTAGAACCTTCAATTCATCAGAAAGTAAAGTTTCGTCAACACTTGTAATGCCTGTAGGACATAATGAAGAGGTAATATTACAGTGAATATTCAAGTTGTCAGAAGGTACCCACACAATTCCACTCATATTGAAGTCGCCCACAACAAGGAATGAATCAGACGGGTGGTTTAATACTACTTCATTTAGTTTTGAAAGAAAATTGTTAAGCTGAGCATTGAACGACAACCCGTTGTTTTGTTTACAAAGGTATAAGACACATATAAACACATTGACGAACGCTCGCGAATTGGCTTGCTTAAGACGTACACATAGCCAAAGATCTTCCGCCGTGGAGTTAAAAAGAGGCTGCAGAGTAACTGGTAGATCCCTTTGGGTTGCTATTAAAATTCCGCCACCTCTTGATTGTCTGGTTAATCCCAAATCCCTATCACGACGCCAAATAACATAGCGTTCATCAAACAATTCCGAACTTAACACGCCGTCCAACAACCAAGTTTCAGTTAGAATTATAATTGGATATGAATTAAGACAAACTTGACGGTAAAACTCACTGGTTTTGGTACGAAGCCCGCGAACATTCTGATAATAAATTGTAAGGTGATCGCCAGAATCATTGGAAGCCATCATTAATAGAGATTTGGGAATACAGACCGAATACGTAGCAGTATACAGAGATAATAATTATAATTTTAAGACTAGATTGCAAAATATTCAAATTAACGTAACATAGATGAGGGTAGAATAAAAACGATATGCATAGTGAATAACCACTAAGAACCATGATGTAAACAAGATAATGAAATAGCATGTAGCAGTAAGCAAATAGTCTATGTGCGAGCGAGACAAACTCATAAACGTCGATAGCAGTGATAAGCAGAACAGCGCAATAAAGAACCGGTCGTAAGGCAGGGGCGCACAACATTGAATTAAAAGTTAAGATAAACTTAGAGCTAATATCTCGATTAAAAAATATAGAACCATAGCAGTTTTCATAATTCAACATAAAATACCAGCATGACCAACAGCTTAGACGATTTTGTTTAAATCGTTTTCCTGCTTGATGACTATCACTTTGGAGGTATCGTTACGACGCACATGGATCTTACCATGCTTGACCCAAACGTAACTGAAGTTTTTATCTTTTGCAGTGTTTTTCGTCATCGTCAGAAGTTTCTTCTGGTCAATGCTCAGGTGGTCATTGACATAGATTCTAGTGCTTATTCCCGCGAACCCAATATCGCACGCCACAAGCTTTTTAACGGTACGCGCAGCTGCGATAAATTCCTCCTTGACGTATCTGTTAATGAAACTCATTATGATCAATTTCTCCTTCGAGTTGTGCATAGGCACTCTGGAAATGTAATTGATCTGAGTTTTAGGTATCGCACAGTTGACTTTACGGCTGATCTCCTCAACGACTGAGAACAGATTTTCGTCTTTCTTTAAGGGAACTCCTTTGATTTCCACATTATTAAGTCTTGATCTTTGGTCGTGGGCAGATAGTTCAATTTTGACTTGCAAGAGGTCACTCTGCAAAACACTGATACAACTTTGAAGCTTTTCTAAATCAGCAACCCTTGTCTCCACTCCAGAAAGTCGGCCACTGAGGTCGTCGAGTTTCCCGCTTGAATAAACACACGTATCCTTTAGTTCGGACAGCTCATTCTTGATTGAGCGCATATCCTCCTTAAGTCCTGTCAAGGTAGTCATTTGGCTTTTCATTTCCTTGAGCTCTTTCATAATTGATTCAAGGGACACGGTTTCAGCTGGGGCAGATATAGCGGAAGGAGGGGCACGACACGATGAACACTTCCATTGAGCTTTCCTTTCCGCGCCATACTTTCTCCAGGTGCTCTCAGAAATGCTAGCGCAACTAAAATCCAGATGGTTTTTGCAACCTGAACACTGCACACCGTCGTTGAACTCAACATTGCAGACTTTACACTTCATTATAAGATGAGAAAGTTGACACTGAATAAAAACTTAAATCGTAAGAGTGAGTATTGCAAATAAATTGTACCACGCAAAAAATGTACCAAAGGTTTATGATCTATTATTGCCAGCGAAGAGGCAGACGGTACGGGTGGTCAAACGAGTGTTCACACGGTGACTGCTAATAATACTAACAGTAACAGAAAGCTAATTATAGGTTTTCACGTATAGTGACAACATAATAACAAAGTGTGAGCAATAACAATATCGCTTATTAAACACATTTAAAGTCACATTTAGTCCCTAATACCTTAAAAAATATGATACTTAAGTAATAATATGAAATTAAATTTCAAGTTTAAATGTCACCACTGAATAAACTAGTAATCAACCGTTGTCTGGCTGAATTTACGCTCGTACAAAATAGATCTAGATAATTTGGTCTGCTGATTTTATTGAATTGGTTGCTAGATCGCCATAAAAATGAATTTTGTCTGTAGTTTATTCCTACAGTGCGAGTACAAAAAGTAGGGTTAAAGCACTCGATATGAGTGCTTCTACAGGGGGCGTTAAAAGAAATATTGCTTAGCAGCTCGGAACAATCAATTTGGTTTGTAGTTATTTTCAGCAGAAAATATTATAGGTTGGCAATGCCGCGTCTTTTATACTGTGGAATAAAGTGAAACTTTTTGCACAGTTCATCATAGTTGTTTTAGAAACCAACGCTCTTCGCCCAAAAAATGTATGGGAAAGCCATTTACTACTACTAGAAACGTGTGAGCAGTGGGGTCTTCCCAGATTCCCCTTGGTCTCAAACTTTACCACGTGCTTCGTGGCGTATTCGGCTGGGTTCCTGGAAGTCACAGGAAGAAACCTGCCGATATATGTATATAAATACGGGGGAACAATTATAATCCACTCACCGACTAGCGGCCCGTGTACTCCAAGGGAGTATTATACTAAAACCCCTAACCTCATAGGACTGCAATACTATTCGGTATAGTTTATTTAGATAACACTTCCCTGTATCCAAAAGTCGATGGGTAGGAGGTAGCCACTGTCCTCCTGAGTTCACTAATTATTTCACTATGCAAGTCTTGACTGTATTAAGCATGTCCGGCATCCGTATTCACATTCACAACACGAACGAAGATTTATTACGTGACCTCACGTTAAGTATATCACATTCAAAATTCAAGTCTAGTTATATGCACGTCCGCGCGCGTAACGCGACCTCGCGTCAACTATAGCATGGGCATACAGTTTACTGGTAGTGTACTGGTAGAAGCAAAATATATCTGGCCTACCGCCGCGCCGGTATAATATTGTGAACAATATCCGCGTCCTGATAGAAACAAAATATATCTGGCCTACCGCCGCGCCGGAATAATATTATGAACAGTATCCGCGTCCGCGCGAATATGAACCCTATATACCTAGAGATAGGGCTTCAACCCGAATGCATAGCTTACCGAACAATAGTTGAAAGACTTGTACGGAATATTCTTAACGTAAAACAGAGATATTTAATTAATTTGAATTCTTTTTTATTCTATTAATATATATGTTGTAACGAGTTTCCAAAACTAGGATGCATATTTGAGAATGCTTCGTACAAATGTACAATAGTGTACTTTGAATGATTTAGCCCGACTACCGTTCTTGAGGCCTGGGACACGATAGAATCAACGTGTTTATAGAGAGCATTGTGTGCGAGAGCGAAGTTTAGCGAGGGCAGTTTGTATAGGTTAATGAAGCAGGGTTGTTTGTTTGTTTATAACAGATGGTGCACTACTACTTGTCGTGCAAGGTGTCCCGCGAGAACGTGCTGACGGCGGAGCTGCGCAACGCGCAACGTGCCGTGGTGGCCGTGCGGCAAGCACTAGCGGTGCTCGCCAGGGGCGCGCCGCCGCTATTTAACGATCCAGGTACTCTACATACAACGTGCCGTGGTGGCCGTGCGGCAAGCACTAGCGGTGCTCGCCAGGGGCGCGCCGCCGCTATTTAACGATCCAGGTACTCTACATACAACGTGCCGTGGTGGCCGTGCGGCAAGCACTAGCGGTGCTCGCCAGGGGCGCGCCGCCGCTATTTAACGATCCAGGTACTCTACATACAACGTGCCGTGGTGGCCGTGCGGCAAGCACTAGCGGTGCTCGCCAGGGGCGCGCCGCCGCTATTTAACGATCCAGGTACTCTACATACAACGTGCCGTGGTGGCCGTGCGGCAAGCACTAGCGGTGCTCGCCAGGGGCGCGCCGCCGCTATTTAACGATCCAGGTACTCTACATACAACGTGCCGTGGTGGCCGTGCGGCAAGCACTAGCGGTGCTCGCCAGGGGCGCGCCGCCGCTATTTAACGATCCAGGTACTCTACATACAACGTGCCGTGGTGGCCGTGCGGCAAGCACTAGCGGTGCTCGCCAGGGGCGCGCCGCCGCTATTTAACGATCCAGGTACTCTACATACAACGTGCCGTGGTGGCCGTGCGGCAAGCACTAGCGGTGCTCGCCAGGGGCGCGCCGCCGCTATTTAACGATCCAGGTACTCTACATACAACGTGCCGTGGTGGCCGTGCGGCAAGCACTAGCGGTGCTCGCCAGGGGCGCGCCTTTATTATATGAAATTTTTTAAACAAAGGCTTGCAGCTGTCCATTCATGCCGTATACCTCCATTTTAGTGTCATATTCGGATACCAAGTATTCTATAAATTAATATGACAGGTTGTAGATATGACGGATGTCAAATTGACACTTGTTATATCTCGATATTGAGTTTACATTTGTGTTTTAAATATTCCAAAAAATACTAGGAAATAGGTATTATTTGAAATTCAAACTGAAAAATTTTACATCAAGTACACTAGGAATAAATATGTAAAGAAGTGTTACTTTCACCATAGAGAAAGTACTAATAAGAGTGACAAAGACCATACATGACAGCGTACACCGATAACTAAATACCAGCTTCGGGGAAAGATGTCGCTAAATGTATCAACATAAAATAACGAAATTACATTTTTAATGTTCGTCGTAAATCTCAATAAGGCTATTTGCACTCGTGTTGGAACGAAAACAAATGGCTAGATGGCGTTATTTGCCATATATTTTACATGCTGTACAGCGCCATCTATCAATAAACTTATGAATCGTGGTAAATTATCCATAAAAAACAAATTTATTGGAGCAGCATTTTAACACAATATTTCGTATTCAAAAAAAACAAGTCTTCTTTCGGGCCTGTTTACCATCGATGAAATTCAAATTTATCGGCTTTAATTGTCGAAGCCAACATTTCCAGGCTACGAATCAGCGCCATCTGGATATAATACAAGATTTGAGCTTATTCGGGCGTACAATACAATACAATACAAAACTCTTTATTGCACAGCGAATATACATTTAAATAATCTTATAAATAGTACTCTTAGACTACGGTTGTGCAATGGGCGGTCTTATCGCATATAGCAATTTCTTCCAGACAACCTTTGTATGGACAGTATCACATTTCAAGTAACACGGTGGTGAAAACAAATTATTATACATTTTTAGATATCATCTTACCAATAAAACATTACTTAAAAACAAGTTTTGTACATTCATACTATATTACAATACATAGATATCCTACACGTTATTGATATACGTAAAATAAGTATAAATATTTACATACGAATAGGTGCAATATATAATACTGAAAGATAACAACTACATACATAATACTTATATAATATGTACCTACTATGTAGTTGGTATACATACAAATATATACACCGTGTCCCAAAATTCAACGATAAGCCGGCATCGGTGCATGGACCTACTCATGACTACTCGGGAAAAAATAAAAAAATAATTATAACTTTTTTTTTTTAATTACAGAGACTTTTATAAAGTTGCGCCAACTTTTAATAAATCTTGCCATGGTAGTGTCCATACTTTTTTTTTTAACCCAGACTATAGAAAGTGCATAGAATGTTAAAATCTATGAAAATTATAAGAAAAAATTTTTTTTTTACTGATTTTTGTAAAATAACTACAGACTTTCTGTAATTTTAAAGGATTGTGGTAGATAGCCGTCCTTCTTAGGTTGCTAATGCACAAAAAATATCAAAAATATGTCAAAAATTGTGGTCATGGTAGTTGAAAATAGCATAATGGGTATCGAATATCGACGAAATTTATAAAAGTCTCTGTAATTAATAAAAAAAACAGTTATAATTTTTTTTTTTTTTTCCGAGGAGTCATGAGTAGGTCCATGCACCGATGCCGGCTTATCGTTGAATTTTGGGACACGGTGTATATATATATATATATATATATAATATAAATAAATATACACATAATGATATACATACATATTATAATAATAATAATAATAATAAATTTATTTGGCAACTAAACTTATGACTTAGCTTAAAATAACAGATTCGTAACATAAAATTAACACTTCAATTCTAGTAATGCACTTTGGTCCCCACACTAGGATTCCCTGTGTCGTGAGGACCATATAACCGTTTAGTTTTGAGTTTAGCGGTATCTTTGCATCATAATGTACAAGATTATATATGTATCAGTAAATTTGTAAGTTTACGTAAGTATATATTTTATATATATTTTATTCAACCTCATGGTTGAATAAAATATATAATTATAAATGTAATATGTACAGTAAGATATGGTTATAAAATAAATATTGTGTGTGAAAAGACTAAACGCCAGCAACATCGTGTTTATCATTTGTAGAAGTATGAAAAAAAGGTAAATATATATTAGTTTGTACAATTTAGTAAGTTTCAAAGTATAACTTTTATTTTATTTGTTCATTTAATTATATGAAGGATTTGCTCATTTTCTTCATAGGTAAAAGATAGCAGCCATTGTTTTAAAGCTAGCTTGCATTTGTATTTTGTTTGGTGCAGTATGTTAAGTTGTCTATTTGCTTTGGTATATAAGTAAGGTGCTACTCTTATATGGTATGGGTCTTATACTCTTCTGGTATATAAGTAAGGTCTTACTCTTCCAGAAAGAGCGTTTATATGCGGGCCCCAGGACATATGTTCATCAATAATAACTCCAAGGTATTTAATGGAGCCTACTGTTTCTAGAGCAGTGCAATCACAAGATTTACTCAAATTATTCTGGCAGATATGTACCTTGAGAGAGAGAGGTTTGGGTGGTGCCGTTCGCCTAGTTATATGAAAAGCTATTACTTTGGTCTTGGAAGCGTTTAAGGTTAGAAGATTTTTATTTAGCCAAGCAACCACGTTATTTAGTCCTTGTTGACAAATATCGTTTAGTGAGTTCCAGTTGTCACTATAAAAAAATATCGCAGTGTCATCGGCAAAAGTAAAAATTTGACCTTGCGTTAGGTTAAGATTGCAAAGGTCGTTAATATATGCTATAAAAAGGGTAGGAGATAGCACACTTCCTTGAGGCACCCCAAATTTCACTTCTGCTAGATCACTGATTGTGTCGTTAAGGCAAACTCTTTGCATTCTATCTGTGAGATATGAGGAAAACCATTGTAACGGGAGACCACGTACCCCCATAAGTTCTAATTTCCTTAATAGAATTGGCCGTGAGACCGTGTCAAACGCCTTAGCAAGGTCGAGGAAGACCACAGCACATCTAGAGCCTTTATCGAGGCTGCTAGCTACAACATCAGTTAGCATGGTAACCGCATCATCAGTGGATCGCTTAGATCTGAACCCAAATTGCTGATTAGACAAAATTTTTGATTTTTCCAAATACTTCAGTAATCGCGTATTGACGACTTTTCTAATATTTTGGATATGCAGCTTAGCAGTGAGATAGGGCGGTAATTTGAGAAAACTAGAGGGTCACCGTCTTTAAAGATGGGCGTCACATTGGCTATCTTGAAGCTATCGGGTACAACTCCACTTAACATACTCAAATTACATAGAAAAGCGATAGGGCGAGAAAGTGTGTTTTTGGCTTTGATCAAGATATTGTTGTTTATTTTGTCATGTCCTGGAGCTGATCTTGGCTTAAGAGTTCCGATTATTTTGATTATTTCTGCTTCGTCTGTTGGATCAAAGTGTAAAAATTATATGTGTATTTTGATAAAGATAGCTGGTATTGTATTGAAGCTAGAGTATTTTTGTAAGAATGTGATTGCAGAGTGTGATTTAGGTTACAAGTATTTAATTTATTTTTACAGTAGTATTCTTTGGAGTCCAGTCACTTGGCGGTCTTGAGTGACATTAATTGAGCTTCAGTTTTGATGTTGATATAAGGCTGTCCTTCTTGTTTCCGGATAAAGACGCGGCCATTTGCAGTCCAACAGTAGGCATATCCCTCTGTTTTTATAAACTCGCGTGCTAAATAATGAAGGCGTCTCATTTTTGGGGTCAGATGGTCCGATATATAGATGGTCGATTTTGTGTCTTTCAGACCTAGTACACCTGACTGTAGTGGATCTCGTGGATGTGATCTTAAGCGCTTTTTAACGTTATTTAAAAAGTCTACCTTCGTTAGGGTATTTGTGAAATCAGCGACTACAGTGGACACCGCTTGATCTTGTTTACTGGGTAAGCGGTACACATCTTTGACATAAGCATGCGAGAAATCTTGATCAAAAAACTAGAAAGCACTTTGGATTAAAAAATACAGATCGTGTTTTGTTTCTCTCTGTTTTTTTGGTACTCCGCGAATTTCTATGCACGTTTTGGTTATATCCCGGTCTACGGATTCAATTTTGTCATCGATGCGTGCGATTGATAATGCCATTTCCTTTCGTTCTTGGTCTAATGCTATAATTTTTGAGTCTATGCTCGCTATTTGCCCAGACATGTGGTTCATGGACTTTTCTATGTCTCGGTAAGAGCTCTGAAGGTCACCTGTCTGGCTCTGAATTTGAGTGGTTATCCGTTGTTCAATTCCATCCAGTCTATCATTATAATCACTTGTGAATGCAGCGAACATGTCTCTCATTTCAGCCTGGAACCCTGTAAAAGCATCTCCCGGATACTCACCCACAATGCGCTTAGTACGCTTCGTTCGGGTGGCCTTGGTCGTTCCTTCGGATGAAGCTTTAGAGCCAAAATCGGTATCTGATGCAGAATAATTACTGTCCTGGGGAGGTGTGCGGGACATTTTACCTATCATCTTAGTGGAGTCGAGTGACGTCTGGCCTCCGCTGTGTGTGATTCGAATGAGCAGCGGTAATCAGTGATTGGTCGTTACGTATGTGTGGTCGTTACGCACGGACCAATAACAGAACAGGAAAGTAGTGGTCAAACAGGTCTTACGTTATAGTCTTGCTCTCAGGTGAGTATGTGTGCAGCTTGTAATGTTTGACGTTGTAACTCACACGTAATGCCTCGAGTATGGTACCACGGCTACAGAGCCATACCACAACACGAACTCTTGGTCACTTATGTGATCCTATTTTTCACAAACAGAATTTACTTAGTAAATTTAATTAAAATATGAAATAAAAATGATGCGCGGATACGTCTAAACACTTGGAACGTCCAGGAAGGAAATATTAGTGTAACACATATTATAAATATAACACATTTTAGACAGTGTTACGTAAATGATAAATAGTGATTCTTTACCATTGTTTTGAATATTGCTAAAGATTTAGCACGTCTAATGCTAATTGGTAATGCATTCCATAGCCGTACAGCCTGCAGTGTAAACGACTTGCTATAATACTGGGAAGTATGGGGAGGTATTGTACTCGTTAGTATTAGTGTATTAGAAGATGGTAGGGACAGATCGTGAGTGAGATGTCGAAACTGAAAACGTTTTTTCAAATACAGAGGGTTGCTAGGGACAAAAAGGATATTGTAAAGGAAATGAAGAATGTGAGCATTCCGGCGGAAACGAATGGGCAACCACTTCAGCTTTTTGCGATATTCGGAAATATGGTCCTATTTACGTAAACCAAACGACGACCAACGGCGTACGTTGCGATTGAAACTCTTAGTAGTACTTTCTCTATGCTTTCACACAGTTACCGCATTGATTTTGGACTAAGCAAGAGAACAAATAACAAAACACGCACAATCTTCCAAATCCAATTGGATTGGTTAATTGATTTGGCGCTTAGAAATAAATGCATCCGATTGGTCGCGGCAAGGTAATGTTGTTGCACCGCATGGTACGCTTTTTAAACCATGCTCGACGCGGTTAGGTTTACGTTCTGCTCTTTTTGAGCTTGACTTATATTTATTTGTAGCTTTAAGTTTCACTTTGACACATGTCATATCTAAGACCTGTATTTTTACATTTGCCATCCAAATTGATAAATATGACGTCAAGTGTCACTTTAACAACTGTCACATCTAAGGCCCATTTCCTAGGCCGTATTCCATTTGAGTTATCGATAATTTTGACCACATTTTGCGTCTATGGATCATCATTTAATATGAACCATCAAAAATGTATTCAAAATTATCGAAAATAACGAATTTAGCGTCAAATGGTATACACCCCTAGTCATATTTAGAACAATGCAATATAATTTGGAACCCAAATTAAAAAATATGACAATGTGTCACATTGACATCTGTCACTTCAAAGACCTGTTTTCTAGTTATTTTTCCAATATTTGCAACCCAAACTTTCAAACCTAATTAATACCTCAGACTACTGGTGACATAAGTAACCTCCCTGTCTTTTGAATACCTATAGTAAATTTTATAATATGCCCTATTCAATGTTCCAATTAACTATACACCCTCTCTTTAGCATTCCTTATGAATGTCTTATTTTTAGACCAAACATTTTGTTGCACTTTGGTATAGATAAAGATACCCCCGGTGCTGATAAAATGTTTCAGGATGTTTTAAATAGTCAATGGCCAAATTGGTTGACAATATTTACAGACGCTTCTAAATTAAATGATAATGGAACAGTCGGTGCAGCCGTTTGGATTCCCAAGTATAAAATTGTTCTAAATTATAAATGTCCACCTGGTACATCACTATATGCTGGTGAATCAGTTGCTTTACTAGAGGCAGTAAAATATGCAGAAACGCACAAATTAAATAAATGTATAATTTTTTCAGATTCCCTTAGTTGTTTACAAGACATAAACAAATCCCCATTTCGATCTAAAGATATGTTACATCTCAATCTTAAAATAAGGGAAATCCTATATAATTATAACTGTTCAGGCATCGAGATAGTTTTGCTCTGGATTCCAGGACACTGCGGTATTGAAGGAAATGAATCCGCTGATTATTATGCTAAACAAGCTGTAGAAATTGGTCTGGAAGATTTTTCTAAAGTCTTTAGTCTTGATATGCGTAACTCTGCTAAATCCAAGCTTAAAAACAAGTGGCAAACTGTTTGGAATCAGTCTAGGACCATCAAAGGCAAACAGTTTGGTGATATTCAACCAAATATCCCTGTTTGTCCATGGTTTTTTAAATTTAAAAAAGTAAATAAAAAGATCACTTCTATTATATTAGGTCCTTACATATGAAATTGGCGTTTTGTATGGGAGGAACAAAAAGTCGAATATTTTTTAATATAATATATTTAATTAATCAAAGTATGAACCATTATTTTCTATGCACTTTTGCCATCTCATAGGTAGTTCATTGATCCCTTTACTAAAAAAACCAGTCGGACGGGAATCAATAAAATCTTTGAAGGCGATTTGGACTGCCCCATCGGAGTTGAATTTTTTCCCTTGCAAGAAGTTATCCAAATTTCGAAAAAAATGGTAATCTGTTGGAGCAAGGTCCGGGGAGTACGGAGGATGTCTTAGACTTTCCAATTGAAGCTCTTCTAATTTAGTAGCCGTCTGTAGCGCAGTGTGTGGTCTAGCGTTGTCGTGAAGCAGCAGTGGCGTGGAGCGATTGACCAGCCTAGGTTGTTTAGCCGCTAGCTTTTCCATCATGGTTTGCAATTCCTGACAATAGACATCAGCCGTAATAGTCTGGCCAGATTTGAAAAAACTGTAATGAACAATACCGGCACTAGTCCACCAAACGCTTACAAGTAACTTTTTTGGGGTTAATTTTCGCTTGGGGCAGGATTTGGCTGGCTGGCCAGGATCTAACCATTGCGCTGAGCGCTTCCGATTATTGTAAAGAACCCATTTTTCATCACAGGTAATGATTCGGTTTAAAATACCTTCATTATTGTGCCGGTTTAGTAATGTAACGCAGCAGTCGACGCGCGTTTGCCGGTTTGTTTCAGTCAATTCGTGAGGTACCCACCTTTCAAGCTTTTTAATCTTCCCAATTTGCTTCAAGTGAATTAAAACAGTTTTATCACTAACATTGCAGCCTGCAGCTAACTCGGACGTGGTTTGCGATGGATCCGCTTCCACAATAGCCTTCAACTCTTCATTATCAACTTGAGTCTCAGGCCGTCCACGGGGCTTGTTCTGCAGGTCGAAATTTCCAGAACGAAAACGTTGGAACCAAAAACGAACTGTGTTTTCTTTTGCAACACGACCGCCATACACATCATTCACCCTTCGAGTTGTTTCCGCAGCACTAGTGCCACGGCGGAACTCGTACTCGTAAATAATGCGATATTTAAGGTTTTCCATTTTGTAAAATGAGTGACGCAAACAGAAAAAAACAGAAGAAAAAAAACAAATGAATGACGATCATCGAAGCACAAATACATGAGTCTATAGCTGTACAAATTTGAATTTGGAATTCCTTACCAAAGAGGAGAAATTCGTGATTAAAGTGGCCAGTACGAAAAACGCCAATTTCATATGTAACCTAATATTAATATGTCCGTCACTAGGGCGGGACCACTATCTACTAATTGGCTCAAAATGTTCAAAAAGTTAGTACTCTATACGTTGTGCTGAAAAACGAGAATTTGTGCCTCCATAGTTTACGAGATATTTCAATCAAAAGGTGGCACCGCCAGGGTGACGATTCGTTCAACATGGACAATGCAGTGAGCTGAATCCAACAGAATTACACGAAACGTGGCAAAATTTTTGAGCTCCAAACAATAATTCAATGATAATAGACCAAAGCTATCGTACCTCTGGTTGTTGAAAAAATCATCAATAACTGGTCCACATCTTGTATGATTGTAGTGACGGTTGGTTTCAGCATATAGCAGCATATCTATAACGACAAAACGTGACTAAACGCCCACTCTTCAAATTCATCAGATCCTTAGTGCTTCAGATTTTGTCGTTTGTGCCAAAAATATCCATCTAGCCCTAGTAAATTGTTTTTGTTTTACAAAAGAAAAGGGGTACCGCTTTAGTGCCGTCATCTCAACGGTGCCACCTGATACTAGAAGACTGCTACATAATTATACAGCTTTGACTTTCATACTAGTACACACAAACTATCACAAAGGGCGCACACCATCTCTAGACGCTGTTGTCGATAGCTTTCTAAAAGACCTTAGTATGGTAGACCAACAACCAATAAGTAACATTAAAAAAGCTTGGATATACGACAACTACTTAACATCACGTCCGACTTGGCCTTTTCTAGTATACGTTTTAACTAAATCCCTTTTAATAAAGTATATATATACTGGATGTAAACGTCATAAGGACATTGAAGTCATAGTTGGGGCTCGCACTTTCGGCAGACCCATCTACTCTATTTAGGGATCAAACTAATTTTGGTATGAAATTGAAGAAACCATCGGAGCTCTACAAACACCTCTGAGTTACCAAAACGCACTTCTTATTAAAATCTCAGGGCGATATAGTCACATCTCTCCCAAAAAATAAGTGCCTCCGACCTTGATCCGAGGCTTCAAATCCACAAACAATTTATGATAGTTGAACAGACCAGCAAAGCGGGTTTTGGATCGAAAAAGAAAATTGAGGATAAAGACGTTGTAAAATGTTTTCTACTACAAGACGAAAATGATGGCTTTAAAGTGCAAGCAATTAGCTTAGAAATGCAAAGCGAATGGCTAACTATAGGTTAATTTTGTATCCATCTGGCGTTAACGTGGCGCACTTTGATAAATTAATGGTCTCCTGCCTTATTAAAATTTCATCTAAAGTCATTCTAAACGCCTTTTAGATGATCGTCCCAGACCAAAGTAACTTAGGAAGATAGGGGAAAGCCACTGAAAAGTCTTGCGGTATTTGTCGGGAGGCGATCGGTACAGCAAGGCACTTGTTGGTAGGATGCAAGGTGCTCCTTGATAGTAATTATTCACGTCGCCATCATATCATACGAGAAGCGGCGAGTCTCTCGGTAGCTTGAGCAAAAAAAGGTTAGACCACGACTAAACGACACGTCGATTTTGTAAAAGAAGGGTCATCTACAAAATCTAAATCCAAGCCTTACTTTACTTAGGCGCAGCTCACGATCTACAAAATCTAAATCCAAGTCTTACTCCATCTAACGCGCAGCTCCCGATGGGACTCTTTTGACAAGTATAAAAAACACTGCAAAATTCCTGAGGATGTTGGTAAAGTCTTCCAGATCAGACATATTTCTGTACTGAAAAAATCTAAAACGCATAGTACTAGAACTTACTGTGCCGTGGGAAACAAACATACCTAAAGACAAGTATTATGACCTAACAAATGAATTTACCGAAAACGGTTATGTGGTTAATCCATATGCTGTAGAATTTGGAGCAAGGGGTATACCAGCGAAATCCCTATATAACCTACTTAAAGACCTTGGCCTGTCAAGAACAACCGTAACTTCCATCCTAGAACGTGTATCCAAGGCGTAATTAGTAGGATCTTACTAAATTTGGTTGGCCAGGGGAGGAGACTCGTGCGGTGAAAGGGAGCATATTGATGCATCATAAAGTGGTCCCTGAACCTTACTCACTGGGTTGCAAGTCCCAGGCCCCTCTGGCCTCTTCCTCTGTACCGCTATGGACCCGGCACCCGCACGATGAATCTATGGAATGCTAAGAAATTTGTCTCATCAGCTACCTATAGTTTGTGCCAAAAAATCTAATTTCTGTAACAAGTATGTTTGAGAAAAAACTAATTACTACTTTTTATGAGTGATGGCTTTGGTTTTATTCTCATTAGAGTTATTTTTTGGAGCACTAATGTTTATCCAAGTTTCGTGTAATTCTGTTGGCTGGATTCAGCTCGCTGCATCGTCCATGTAGAACGAACCGTCACCCTGAAGGTGCCACCTTTGTAATATAATGCCACATTGTAATATATCTTAAACTATGGAGGCAAAAATTCTAGTTTTTGGGCACAAAGTATACAATTGGATATTTTGACCCAAATCGGAGACGGTGGTCCCGCCCTGGTGACGGACATCACCTTAACTTATACAATTGTATAGTGAGGGTTGCGTAGCGTAACAGTAAAGGAGAGAGAGGTTGCGAGGAACGCAGTAACAGTAGAGTCGATTGTTTGCGGCAGGTCTGCAGCCGGCGCTGGGCGCGCTGGGCGCGGGCACGGGCGAGGCGGAGCGCGCGCTCGTGTCGCTGAGCGGCGCGCTCGAGTGTCGCGTGGCGCGCGCATCCTTCGTGCAGGGCGCGAGGGCGGCCTGCGACGCCGGCCTGCAGGTACGTACTGTACTGTACTGTACTGCACCTACCGAAGTATGTATGTATGGCCTGCAGGTACTGCACACAACACAATACCACTGCCTGCATTGCCTTTAACACGGAACACGACATACAATTCTCCATTCAAATGTGTTCCTCTATTTTCTTCCTAAAGCTATAATATTTCAACAAACCGACACTTGTGACCTGGTAGGTAGCGGAGGCTCACCCCGACCTATATTTCATAATTTTCTGGTACATAACTCTACGTTACACTGAACATGAGCACAACTGTTTGTGAGAGTTCGTCCGGGGAAGTACTGCCACCATACCTATGTCTACCGCCAAGCAATAACGTTCACACTACTGTGTTCAGGTTTGAAGGTTTTGGGTGCCGGTGAAATAACAGACATATGAGACCTAGCAATTTGCCACTTGTGGCGAACTGGCGGTTATAGGCAGAGGTTACCGCTTAACACCAGGTGGGCTCAGTGCTTGTTCCATCAAAATATCATAAAAAAATCATTTATATACGTAATGAATAGCATGGGTCCTAATACGCTGCCTTGTGGTACTCACTGCCTGTCCAATTCACTGGGCTTGCACACAAAACTAATCAAGAAAATGAAGAAGAAATTGTAGTAATAGTATATAATATGTTTCTATGTTATGTTTCAGGCGTTATCGCTGCAGCTACTGGCAGCCATCGCGGCCGGGTTTCTCTTCACGGCGATTGTGCTCGTTGACTCGCACGCTTGGATCTACATTAACACCAAGTAAGGAATAACTCATTGACTCTAGATGTTTCAGGCCCGAAATTGAATGGTGTATTAGGGCGTCTATTAGCTTTGTTTGGTGTTATATTCATTAGAAAATAATTTCTAGGATTGTCTTGCTAGTCGGGATAAACGCATTTTTTATTTTCATCTATCATTAGATTATTCTGACAAATGTCAGTAGGAGTCCGCAGTCTGAAACATTTATGATCATGCTGCCTAGAAATCAAAACGTCTACGCAGCAAAATGCCTAAAATGAATGTCTACAAGGTATATTACTTAAACTGTAAATAGCCTAGAGAACAAAGCGTCTACCAAGCAAAATGCCTATAATGTTATAACTGCACTAGGCAGATATAAAAAGGTTTTAGTATAATATGTGTCAACATAAGAAGCCATATAAATGTAGGTGCTTGGGCACTTCGGCTCAACTCTTCGGATGATTATAATGACGTTGATTGTTTCAAATTGTGTTCTATGGAAAATCATTTCCATAGAACACAATACGAAACAATGGATGCCTTACGATTTTTTAATCTGTGATGTGTATAAGTTGTAATAACTTCTCACATTTTGCCTTTCATTTTGCATTTCTTGAGTTTTGGCACGAAACGCTTTCAAACCTGGTTCAATATGCGTTTGATGGAAGCGTAAAACACCCTACAAGCATCTCTATAACTCAATAAATATAATCTGATCTGAGAACCTTCAAGTACAGAGTGAATAGGTCTTTTTCTTTTTTTGATCTTGAGACAACAGTGTTCCATATTCGACCGCGTCGTCGTTTTCCATCAGAAGCGGTCCAATGCTTGCTTTTTGTTAAAACATGCTCTTCAACATTTAAAAAAAAGATTGGTATGTTTGGAGTAAATTAATATAGAAACAATATATTCGACTATATAAGGTGCGTTCGTTTTGGCTCGATTGCGTTTGTAGCAGTTTCAAAAGTGGCATTTGTGTATTAGCATTCGGATAGAAGCTTTGCTATTTTGACCACCAATTACTGCATGCTATCCGAACGGCTTAAAAAATACTTCGACAACCGACAATATTTTAAAAATTTTGCACAGTACGAAACATGGAATCAATCACTAAAATTAACAAAACAAGTAGTTACCTACTACATAAAATATAAATACTATATAAAAACTTGTGACACTCTTGAATCGCGCCAAATACAACTGTCAAACCAGCAGTTGTCAAAAAACGATCACAACGATCCCACGGTAAGACATGGGTCAAAAATATCACTTTTCTCTGTCATTTGTAGCGTTTTCAAAGCTATCCGAACGGTGAGCGAAAGCGTTTGCGAGTGTTATTTTTGGAACTGATAGGCTATACGAACGCCCCAATAATGGCTTTGTTATTATGTAAAAACTGTGATCCAGCACAATCGAGTCCAGTATGTGCGAAAGCTTTAAGCGTGTGCGTTGTTTCCGTGTGTGCAGACGCAGCGGCACCGGCGAGGAGCAGGCGCCGTTCCTGTCGAGCGGCGGCAGCAGCGCCGCGTCCCGCACCCTCCCGCGCCCCGCGCCCTTCCCCAACGGCAAGCCGCCCTCCTACTCCGCCGCAGTGCAGCTCATGGACCTGGGCGACCGGGACCATGCCAGGTATGCTATGCACTCATACTTTATACTACATGCTACACCTCAAAATAACAACTAGTCGACCTACTTATCACCCAACTCTATCAGACATATTTATGTTTGATAGAGTTTATTTTTGGCGTAGTTATTATCTACCATCAAACATGTCAAATCTGAAGATCTCTTATCGATGATACAAAATATATTGTAACATAATTAACGTCTTCACTGACTAATACTACATTAGTGTTATTAGTCAGTGAAGAAGTTTTTTTTTTTATGCCTGATAGGTTAGCCTTTGACCACTATCTCACCTGATGGTAAGTGATGATGTGGTCGAAGATGTTGTTCAGCCTAACCTAACCTAGAAGAACTGGCTCTCAAGGACAGCTGCCGGAACACACCGTTAGGTGCTTGGCGACAGATTTTTCTACTTGAGGGTAGTAGCTAGCCAGGCGGGCATTCGCAAAATGCCCTACCACCATGCTATAACGACTGCCATCCTAAGACGACAACCGGGACCGACGGCTTAACGTGCCCTCCGAAGCACGGAAACGCTCAGTAGTAATGTCACTAGCGATCACCCATCCAACTCATGACCGCGGGCGACGTTGCTTAACTTTGCTGATCGGTTGAGAACAGCTAAGTAAACTTCGCTACGAGCGCTTCAAAAATATGTTAAGTTATATGGTTATTTAATGTTTATTGTGTTTTCATAAGGTGTTTTCATAAATAGTTATCTTCGTACATAATCTGTAAAATATACATATATATTACTTTATAACTTATCTATAGTTATATTCTGTAAACTTACACAATAGTGATGCTATAAGTGAACACTTACACCACTCATCTTCGCAGCCTCTTGGTGTTGTGTACCAAAGCTGTTATAGTTGTAGCGTGCCCTAACAGCTATTTGTTTTAATAAAATAAAGTTCAGGAGACATCGGCCCTTCGTTTACAGCTAAGTCGCCGCACTCGTGGTGCAGTTATGACGAAACAGGTTTTTGTTTAATATATTTTTACAACTTGAATATTTTGTGGTACACTTTAATGAAAAACTATCACACTTATAGATTTGTGTTTTAACATAATAATTTAACTTCATATCTAAATGTATTATCTGTCAAAAAAAATATAACCGTAAAAATATGAATATTAACAATTATGTCTTCATTGGATAGAATTTTATTATACCTACTATTAACGCCATCTGTTAGAAAACCAAGAAGTTAACATCGCTGCAACAGAACTAAACTCAATAATAAAACACATCGTAGTTAATCTTACTTACTTAATACTAGATGACTCCACTAGAATCAGGTTGTAAAAAAAAAGCGAGCCTTCGCAAAGTTCAGCTTTTTGCTAGTGTAAGTAGTGCGCTCTGTAGTAACTCTGTAACTCTGTAATTGTAGTAACGCTCTGACGTTGCGTCCAGCCACGCTAGAAATAGTAAATAATGTTGTTGTGTGCACTGTTGTCAGGGTGCGCATGTCGGGCAGCGCGACGCTGGGGCGCGGCGCGACGGGCCCCATGGGCGGGGGCGGGGGCGCGGGGCACGCGGGGCACGCGGCGCTGGGCGGGGCACACACGCTGGGTCGTGCGCCCCACAACGGCAAGTACGCGACGCTCAGCAAGCAGTGCAAGACGCTGGAGAGCAACGACTTCTACTGAGACAGGCCCGGCGGCGGCGCCGATACACTACCCACAGGTACGCTATTGCTTTATTACATTGCCATACGGTTTGCGCATGGTAGCTTGCCGTAGAAACGAAGCCTTTGGTTTTACTTTTGTTTCTATTACACTTATTGTATTGCATACATCTCTTTCGCTTCATCTACACTCAATAATCCTTTAATAAATGAGCGTTAGCTTAGGCTACTCCTAACCTGGCCTTTTTTTCAGAATGGCTTCAATTTGATTTCGGAAAGTTCGCCTAGGTCTTCCCCTTCCAACACTTCCGTTTACTTGTCCGATGTATACCTGTTTAGTCATTCTCATTTCATTCATTCTCTCTACATGTCCAAACTATCTTAACATACCTTTCTCGATTTTTGTCACCACATCCTCATTATATTATCCTGTTACTCCGTTTGACTCCAATTATGCTTCTCAATGCTGAGAACATCTCTACTGCATTTATCCTACTTTCATGCTTTTTATGCCATACCCAACTTTCACCACCATACATTAGTGTCGGAACCAATACTACTCCATGGACAGCCAGACCAGCTTATTGTATTGCTAAATATAATTTCAAGCACAGGAATATTTACAATAGAGATAATCTATGGCTTTGGCAGCGAGTCCAATTTACGGCGATAAAAAAATGTCAGCTCTAAACCGATATTAAGCGGTTTCGACGAGTTCTCGAGAATTTTATCTCCCGTTAGATGTATTTTCCTTTTTTCTTGTAATATAAGTTTAATAATATATTCTTAGGTGTACAATGAAATTTCCGAATATTTTATAGGTCCTTCAGTTGTTGTTGATAGATAAAACACAGCATTGAAATGTATATAGTGTATTTCAATAATAGAATATTTATACATGATAAAGATTTTTATAAATATTTTCACTTTTTATTTACCCTGTTCTGGCCTGTTAGGTCCTACTTCTAGAAACGGTGGCCGGCAAAGTGATAACGCGATATAACTTCGTTCATTGTAATGATTACTCTATGATTTCATCAGCGATCAGCGATATTGCATGCTAAGAGAATATCACATTTACATTACTAGTGTTTGAAAAGGCACTTATTTTGGTCAAACGAAGTCCAGTAGTCTGGTTGATGGCAGCACCATATCCTTGGCGAAGTATAGTATAAAAAACCGATATATTTACGAACTGTATATTTATTTTTGTTTCTAAGGTTTTATATGTATTTTCATACTGGCTGCGCCCTGTGGTTTAACTCTCGTATACAGTGATGTAAAGTGAACTATGTGTTAAACCAGGTTCTTCAACTATCCATATTACATGATTATCACAATTGGTTCAGCCATTACAGCGTAAAGGACTAACAAATATACACTCATCAATTACCCACAAACTTACCCATATTAGTATGATAAAAACTTTGTTTTTTTTTATTTAGTTGCTGAATCACTAGTTGATAAAGCCTTTTTCTCGTGCCTCTATGGCAATAAGCCAGTAACTAATTAGAGATACTTCATTTTGTACGTAAATTTTTCAATAAAGTGTTTATAACTTAGTTTGCGATATTGATTTTGCCTGCATCATGCTATTTCCAGTACAAGCTTGCGTAGTGCATGGTGGTAGAGCATTTTACGAATGCCTGCCTGCGTAGCGTTCACCTTCAAGTATCAGTTGCCAAGAACCTAACAGTGTGTTCAAACAGCTGTCCTTGAGAGCCAATAGTTCTAGGTTAGCCTCGACAACATACTCGACGGCATCATCTATGACCATCATGTCGTATAATGGTCAAAGGCTAGTTTATAATAGCCTAAAAGTTATAAAAATATATCTTGTACCTACTCTAACGGCTAATATATTAACTGAATCTTGCAATTCGACTTGATAGTATTAAGTTAAATACCTTAAAAAGTAGAAAATGTTTTAGTTTCGTTTTCTTTCTTAAATATTTTCCTTACTTTTAGGAGAGTATCTTTGCTCCATCCACTATACGTTGCTCTGCGCCTGTTCCGTCCTACGTCTATGTAGAATATACTTGTCTAAAGACATCATCTAATTATGTTGTAGGATCAAGCGGGCGCGTGGCGAGCTTGAACCGCTTCGACCCGAAGTATGCGTCGTTCGGTCCTCGCGCCCCCCGCGCCCCCCTCCGGCCCGCCGCCGCCCCCCCGCAGCCGCAGGCCCTCGCGCTGCACACCTTCTCTGCCGCGCCGCCGCCGCCGCGCACCGCCGCCGCCCCCGCCGTCGCCCTCCCGCCCATACCCGCCGCCGCCGCCGCCGCCGCCGCCGCCGCAGACAGGCAAGCGGACAAGTACGCCACTACGGACCGCCACGCATCCACCGACAGGCACGCCGAAAAGTACGGCACTCTCGACCGATACACCTCAGATAAGTACACACCTGACACTCGTGTCAAACATGCCAGCTCCGACAAATACGGATCTGCAGACAAGTCGGATAAACACGCGTCTGGGTCGGACAAACACGCGTCCGGACCGGACAAGTACGCGACTGTGAGGCCCGCGCGTCGCGCCGCCGAACCGCAGCCTTTGTCCGCGGCCGCTTTGGAGTATAGATCCTTGCAAAGACCGAGACGGCAGCAGCAGGCGAATACTAACACTCAGCACCGACGGAGACCCGATAGGAATCATTCTCAACAGCATTCCCAACAGCACGTGCAACAGCATTCCCAACAGCATGTGCAACACCACGAACCGAGGGATTTGTACGCGGTCACGGAACTCTAGTATAAGGACACGCGGTTATAAAATCCCGTCGTGAGATCCACGGTCTCGACGGTTACGTTCAAGTTATAACCGTATATAGAGACATTGGTCGGGCATGCAGTTGAAATTGGATCAGCTTGAATAACACGATAGTTGAATGTTGGGATATGAGTTGAAAAGTGTCTTTAGTTTAAAGTTTCGATTGGCCAATCCGTGGAAAGGATTTGAAATGATCTATCGTGATTGTTTACTATCTTTTGCAATCAGTGTTATAGAAATATAGTCTTCTTGAATTGTTTCTAATGTTTTATCACAAATCGAGACAGTGGACAGTGAAGTGGACGAAATTACTCGAATATGTTATCGAATGTGAAAAAGAATATCTTCGACTTTTAAAATGTGAAAATGAATAATATTTCGAAACGAATTGAAAAAGTAAATTATCCGAATGATTTTTACGAACATTTCTTGTGTAAAGATTGCTCAAAATCTTTGTAATTTATTGTGAATACTGGTCTAATTATTTAACGAAATTTGTATCGTATACTTATCTAATTTATTTACAGTTTTGTATTTTGACTTATGTATTTTTGAGTGATTTAGCACAAATATTTCTTAGCTAAAATACTAAAAGGGTTTTAAATCGAAGGCCTATCTTTTGTATCACTAACATTACTGTTTCTTCTACGAATATTTTCCTAGTTTTCTGTATGTTACTCTGTTTTTATTTTCTGTTTTAAAAATCTATGATATGTGTTAATATTTCTTTATTACGTACTTCAAATACACAATTCTGTGTAGTTCTTCTCGATTAAGCCCGATGGCTGTGTTTAACTTTAATGACCAATAAATTAAACTAAAAATAACGCTACCTGAGCGTTTCGAGTAACCCGTACTTTTGGACTTGGGACTTTACGCTCAAAGATAGATTGTAAGCACTGAGAATGACGGTAACTAAAAAATGCCAAACATAGATTAAAAGGGGTTATCAGATGGTTCACACTGTAGATATTGTTCTACATCTAGATGATACTATAGTGAGATTTAATTCTACTTTGTGGTTACGCTGTCATGAGGCTTTGATTGATGAGGCGGTTAAACTTCCTGCACACTGGAAACGGAGTGTGACAGTAAAGTGTACTGGCATGTCACATAGAAGGGCGTGGCGGCGAAGGCTGGGCCGCAGTGTGTTGTATCCAGTATGTGGGAGGCTTAACACATAGAGTCACGAGGATATCAGTTTTGCTACTACCAAGCCAAAGGATCCTTTTTGTCAAACACGCAGGGATGATAAATGCTTGAAACTTTTTGTTGCCAAAGTGCAGTGGTACGTAGCTGTAGGAAACTTGGTGATAGCCTTGACAGCGTTTCGGTGCTAAGCGTCAGTCTCTAAACGCAAGCGTAACCACCAGGAGTCTTTATGTCTACGACTATACTCATACTGCCTAAATACATCTAAGTTTCATAAGACTTTTATAAAGAATTAAAAAAATAAACCTCGAAAACATTTTTGAATCTCTTACAGGACTTACGCTTCGTAAATATACTTACTAGGCTCAACTTATCGAATAATCCTAAAAAGGACCTAATGTATATACTAGTTATAATTTTTAACTTTTATTAGATAAAATATTAACTTATTTTATTTACAGATAATAATGTTAATTGTAAATAAAATAATTATAAATCATTCCAATGTGTTTGTTAGGATTGGAAATGTTAGAATGAGAATGTAATAGTGAACAATGTAAATAATATGGGTAAAATGGGTTACTACCATTCAAACAATCTGATTTGTGTATCTAGTTGTAATATCTAAAGTACTGCTATGTCTATAACACCATGAAAATAACTCTAATTCTATAATAATAGGTTATTTATAATGTGCTCGTGGTTTCAATTAGGGTTGTGCTGCGGAAGTTAGAAATAAACGATAACGTGGACAAGTACTGTATCAATACTTTGGTGTGCGGTCGTCGCGCTGCGTGGAGAAATTAGGTCATCGACCCCCAACATACATATCTATCAGTTTCCATTCTAGGTGCAGCGTTCTAACACCGTCAATAACATCATCGCTTACCAATAGGTGAGATACGACCCTCAGAATTAAAAAATAAATTCTTTCCACAAAGAAGTCTGTTACTGAAATAAGTTACTGACAGATATACTTCTGGGGTCAATGATCGATATTCTTTCTGTACGGCGATCCTACTAAAACTAAACTGTTAATAACATACAATTCAGATATTTTTTTGTGAATGGCAACAGGGACATCATTACCAAAGTTTGGGAGTGTTTGCAAAAACACTTACATGGTTCACACGAAGTTTAGTATTCTGATCGGGAATCGCACTGTTCTCTATAATGGTTAAACATTCAATTACTCTCGGTGGCGCAAATGGAAACAAATGGCGAGAAATCAAATGTTCCTGGAAACCAGACACAATGTTGTCTCGTTTACAAGATCTTTGACAGATAATCTGGTACTAACATTGAACCAATAGCAATAGTTAAAGCTATTATTAGTTTTGATATTTTAACACGAAGTATGTTTACAGTATTCGTCGACGTTTGACTCAAGTGTTTTTCTAGTGCCAGATTGTTGGTTCCACGGCACGGTGTGGTAATAGTCACGTTCGCGTCACTTCACGCACGACAAACAGTTATTTTGAAGACTATCCTAGTGTAAATTATTATTTAGATTGTATCTATATATAGATTAGATGTGAGGGATAAGGAGGTACCACTTTTTGTCCTAAGTATCGTGCAGTTTTGTACCGCAGTATTATAATAGGTGAATTTTGTGAGAATTTACAACGACGTTCGTAAGATTTTTATGATCAACTTGTAATTGTTTAGTTTTAATGTTGCTGTTCACTGGTAATACTAAGTTCTACTTATTTGTTGCCAGGCTTAAAGTGAAAAATATGATTAGGTAAATGATAAGGATTTCAGTGTTTTTGGACTAGAAAATACATGTTATTTAACACATTAGTAGATGGCAGTAGGCTGGCCACCTGTTACATTGGATCTGAAAATAAAACTGTGGATCTTTAAATACTTATGTATCGGGGATGTACGAACATATGTATAGACATAATTATATCATTAGTCTTTCAGAACATGTACTCAAAGTTCAAATCTAGTGTGTACTGGGTCCTTCGCTATTGGAATGTTTGAAGTGAAAGTCAATACCTATTGAAAGAAGTATCTTAGTAATTTTATTAAGATTCTTCAGGACAGTTCCAGGTGTAAGTAAAACCATTTATCATGTTTTGATTTGATTTAGTATCTGGTTTTAAACAATAAGGTATATTTTCACGGACAATATCGAACAAATAAATTGGAATAAGTTTTTTTGATGGGGATTAATTGAAAAATGTAATGTTTTCTAATTTGATATCAGTTCCAATTGTTTTCTTTCCATAAAAGCATTAAAAGAGGATTAAAATTCTTTGCGTGTAATTATTATGTATATTTTTATATAACGAATCATCAGTGAACAGCAACTTTAAATTTCATGGTACCATAAGCAGTGTATTCGCCAAAGATAATGCATAATTTTAACTTAACTACGTCAAGTTAGTAATAAGTAAGTTAAGAATTGAGTTATTACTAATAAAAAAATTTAGAACTTTATCCGTATTTATGTTAAACGTGATTCGAACTACATCCAGTTGAAGTATTCTGATAATTTAAAGATATCGTCGTGAAAAAAGTTTATTAAAGTATGGAATTACAGCCGTGCTGATTTTTTAAAATATATGATTAACTTGTTATTGGACGAGTTTGCGACGCGTTTCCATTATATACGAAACATCATCAGGTATGGACTCTAAAGCGCACGACCCGGAATCTTTAAAAAATGTTTTGAAATACTAAAATAATGTTTTTTAAACTATTATTATGAATTTCTACAAAGTGACGCCTTAATCTTATAATTATCCACAGGAACTTAATTGCGTCAGTCTGAAATTGAACTCTGGATGGTAAATGTCAATAAGCTCGCGTCCTATTGCATAGTGCCTAAAACATATGAATGTTTAGACACCTATGCCATCCTGTTCTGGGATAAAGTGGTGCTGATTATGACTTTTGGTGAAAGAAATACATTTAATAGCGATACTCTGTCACTTTACAAATTTATAGTTAATATTTGTTTTTGAATCGAGCTATGTTCTGTAATAATAAAGAGAAAGATGAAGAAGCTTTCGTTACATGGTAGGAACAATTCTCTTCAGCACGGCACGTATTGTCAGCAGGTTCCACATTCTGCAGCCATTCCTGATTACTGCCAGTATGTCCCTTACCTCCTGTCGTAAACTATGGGAATCCCAAAAATCTAAACAAACATTATTTACAAAATTACAAATATATGGGGAAAACATTTTTTTCTTGATCTTTTCAATTTAAATAGGTTGATACTTTTCAAAACATTATTTTCCGTGCTGGCTACTATATCAATGTATTTGTAATATATACGTTGATATATATAGGAATGTGTATTATATCTTCAGTGAATTCAGTAATATATGTATAAAAGATGCAATTAGTAGGTACATTAAAAGAAAAATCCAACTACCGTCATTATGAACCCTAGTTGTGTTGCAGCAGTAAAACTGGTTTCTAATGTTGTAGAGGAATTCGTCACGCCTGTATCTCCAGAACAAACTCCAATGAAACTCTCACTTTAACTTAACTCTCTCTAATTTTCACTCAAGTACTTCAACGAGTAGATTGAGATTGAGTTCATACAACTATTTCTGAATTCGGGATTCAAATCAGTTAATAACAAAACTTATGTATGGTTTATTTAAAGCACAAATTAAATATGAATTGTACATAGCACGAAATAAAGATCAAAATACAATGTATATGCAATTTCACATTCATGTAATACAGACTATGTTTATGATTACCCATCTTTTTCAATGTAATTAATGCACAATAATGTAATTAAAATAATCGTTATAAATAAAAACATAGTCATTAACGATATAAAAGTTTATTTCACGGGCTTATATTGATTTTTATGTTTGTAAAGGGGGTATCAATATATTTGTGAAGCATTGATGTAGAGGTGTTTTTAAATGAATTTTGAAACAACGCCGGCGTCGTAAATTATCTCAAGTATAAAACTTAATGTTATGCTATCTCTATTTATTGATTGTCTACTCTTTCTCTCGCGATAGCCAATGCGTGGGCTGATTGACTTTGTCTGTTAGAGTGAGATGACGCGATAACCATTTATTAATGATATTGAGAGAGAGACAAATAGTTTTGAATTACTTTCTAACTTCACAAATATGTTGATTGGTGCTGTTTATATATAAACACAGTCGCTTTACATTTCAACACACCAAGTGGACTTCAAGCGGACGGCGTTTATTGTTTTTTTTTTCATCTAAATGTCTGATGTTTCACGCGTTAGTTTACTGTGACCGCTAAATAGGTTTTTTTTTAATATTGTCAAATATATAATTGGATGTAAATTTACAAAAGTAAAAATGTATTTTTAGGTGATTCACGTACCAAAAAAAAACCATTAATAATGATAAATTGAAATTGTTCTTTCACGGTGGTTTGCATTTCATAAAAAAACTGCATATACCTGTAGTGCAAACTTTCCAGCCTTCATATCAGTGTGCCCATCACACTGGAAGCATCTATTGATGTTCTAATTATTTTATGCTATCGTAATGGAACAAGCACGAGGATCACCTGTTCTTAAGCGGTAACCTCAGCCTCTACAATACAGATGCATTACTTTACAAGTGACGAACTGCACTGCGTCAATCAACCTAAAACATAAAGTAAAAAAAAATTACTTAAACTTCTATTTCCACAATCATTTTGTTTCACGATCTCAATTCTTGCGATGACTATAAGTAGGTTCTACCTACCTACTGTTTATGTATTCATTGTACCTACTTACTAAGCTAAGACCTAAAGCCTAAAGTTAGCTGGCTTTAGGTCTTAGCTTATCCAACGGTCTATGATTTCTAGATTCTACCTACAGAACATAGTAATTGATACTTATAAAAGAAATGATCACTATTGGCCAATATGTGGTGGCCAAACGCGAAACCACGATGACGTCTTCTTTAGAATGCTTGTCGTCAACTTACGCGGTCCGCTTGGTGTGTCGGATAGTGAGTGTTCTTAAAACCTATACAAAAGATTTCTATGGCGATCATATATTATTTTAAGTTACAAAGTTACCAAAATGGTAATAGTACAACGTTGTAAAAATCCTGTTCAATAGACTCGAATACAAATAAACAACCATGTCTCAATAAGATTTTCTCACTCATTCTTACAGATAATAAGAAAAACTTATTGCGGCAAAGTTGGATAGAGTAAATTGAACATATCGAGCGGTATATTTTTGTTGTAGCAGGTTTAGTGCCATAACATATTGTTTACAAATAATAATATAATTTGATTTTTGAAACATTGACTTAAAAATTGATACGTGATTTTGTTTTTGTTTTTAATATATATAAAGAAGTTTTGATTTTTATATCATGCTTAAATTATTTTTTCGAGTCAATTATGGTGCGCCCGAGTATGTTAAATGCATTTTAGATACTACACGTTGTAGGATATTTCATGACATAGGATATGTACATATACATACGAGTACATAATGTCCCTGTATATAGGTACCTATATATGTAGTTATACATGTTTTTTTTTACCGGCGGTATGCCTTTATTAACAAAATACTACGAACTATATACCACTACAGCTACTACAATAAAAGCATTTACAAGTCATTGTAGACTCATAGGCAGTCCAAATGCTCCAGCCCACTACCAGTTGGCAGCATGTCCAGCATGCTGGCAGCATTGCCCGGTTGAATTGCAATGCTTATTCTATATATGTAGTTATTTACTTGTGACTAAAATACTACCCATCAAATAGCATTTTCGTTCACTATCTTACTTATGGGATTGTGATTGAACAAGCACGAGGCCCACATGATATGCGGTAATCTTTGCGTATAAGATGCATTTTTTCATAAGCGACGAACTGCAATGCGCTCATCACCCTGAGACAGTTGTTAAGTCTCATGAGCCTGTAATAGTTGTCGGTACAATATTTATTTCCACTACAAATAACATATTTCAAAATGGAGAACATAATATGATGTTGGTTTGGCCGGCCTGACAAAATTCTTCAGTTGGAATTTAACGTATCATGTCTCCACATATATAAATTTGGTAACTTTTGTCACTCATTTGTGGGAATCACAAAAAATGCGTACTTTTGCTTGGTGGATGTAGTTTTGAGACCCAATTTTACAGAAGCATGTCGCCAAGACGTGTCGACCAAACAAAAAATGACAACTTTTGTGTGATGGAGATCCGGATTTACAACAGCAATATAACACATTTTCTGTCTGATTTTTGACGACTTATCGAGACCTGAAGGCCAACTTAAAAGTAGAAAATACGGCCACAAAACTATTTTGCATGTAAATAGTAGACAGTATTTTAATGATTCGAGTAAATTGTTTTTATTAGAAGATACCTAAATGTTATTAAATATCCTGCAACGTGAATTATATTAATAAGTGGAATACAAGTGCATACATAACTATCGTAAATTATAAACGGTTGATAGAACATGTGTATGAGTTTAATATGAAAATAAACGGATTAACGTAATTATTGACTTATTTTTTTAATAACCCTATCAGCATTTTTTATTTATTTTATGGAGAGACGTAGAAGTCGCCCGCTTGATGATAGGAGAGACGTTTGTCCATACCCGTTGATACCATACCGCTTTGATGTGTTGGTTGAACTCATCTTAATACTTTTACTGAATTAATAAAAAATATAAATCATCGTACCTCAACCTCTACTAAAAAATTATATTTTGTAAAAATATTCATAACAAGGTAAAATGTAGATAGATAGATAGATAACTCTTTATTGTACACACCACTACATTACAATAAAACAAAATACGAAGGATTACAGTCAAGTGTTACAATGGGCGGCCTTATCACTAATAGCGATCTCTTCCAGGCAACCTTTGAAAGGATGTAATTGATTCTATATTTTATTTTCATGGTGGTTTGTAAATTGTTGTAATAATTTTTACAAGTTTTGACTATATGGTGTGAATTTTGCATGGTGGTAACTGGTAGATTGATTTTTGAATGCTAGCTACATCCTCAAGTAGGAAATCTGTCGTCAAGCACCTAACGGTGTTTCGGCAGCGGGCCTTGAGAGTCAGTAGTTCTAGTTTAGCCTGACCAACATCTTCGACTGCATTATCAATTACCATCAGGTGAGATAGGGGTCTCAAACTTGCCTAGGTGTATGCTGAAATAAAATCGAAATATATTGGCTTCAGCATATGTAAACATGAAAATTTATTTATATTTTACTTAATTATCACGCATTTTCCAAAAAACATCTATCATTAATACATTTAAATGCAAAGTGCCCTACATGTGTTTATACGAAATATTCAAAGATATTCGTCTAATACTGAAAAAATTTTTTAGAGGTCGGTTTTGTTTTTAAGGAATACTAACATATTGAGGGAGACATAGCTACTATGAAATTATAAAAAACCGGAGAAGTGGCAGGCGTACCTCGAACATGGCAATGTCAAATCAGGCGACTTCTCCTGATTGAGTCTCAGTAGTGTGCGTCTATTACATGCTTGTCTCCTGTCTTCGTCATTCGTTAAAACGTACCCACCTATCATATACAAGTGTAGCTGTGTGCATTTATGCTTGTTTTAATTATCTATTTTTGAAGCGCTCGTAGTGAAGTTTGCTTAGCTGTTCTTAACCGATCAGCAAAGTTAAGTAACGGCGCGCGCGGTCATGAGTTGGATGGGTGACCGCTAGTGACATTACTATACTACAGAGCGCTTACGTGCTTCGGAGGGCGCGTTAAGCCGTCGGTCCCGGTTGTTGTCTTAGGATGGCAGTCGTTATAGCATGGTGGTAGGGCATTTTGCGAATGCCCGCCTGGCTAGCTACCACCCTTGAGTAGAAAATCTGTCGCCAAGCACCCAACGGTGTGTTCCGGCAGCCGTCCTTGAGAGCCAGTAATTCTAGGAAAGCCTGAACAACATCTTCGACCACATCATCACTTACCATCAGGTGAGATAGTGGTCAAAGGCTAACCTATCACGCATAAATAAATAAAAATAAAACTTATTTTTTTCACATTATAATGTCGGGACATTAGAACCCTATCATCCTTTTTTTATTTATTTAAATCGATGGAGCCATACTAGAAAATGAGACATTCTTACCGAGTCTCAACTATCCACAGGGTCTACTGCTGCGCTTTAAGATGTGATTGCGGAAACGATACGCACTGTTCTGGCTTATTTTACTAAGGCTTCGTATAATTCAATCTTATAAACAGGTTTGTCAAATTACAAAATCACAAAAGGTTTGTCAAAATATTTTATATGTACGAAAGTATTACCTACTGTTGTACTTTAGGAAATCGTATATCCGTTTTGTTGAGATTTCTCTCGATGTAGTCTTCGGCTTCCTTCTGCATGTCTTCGTCGAAGTACTGCACCCAGCCGCCGGACTGACCTGAGGCAATATTGCAAACTTCTAGGTTACGGAATAGGCAATTTTTTTTTATAGATGCTTATAATTAAAATCAAGTATTTGTAGGGATTTAAGAATTGTTATTTACGTTTGCTTAGATTATAATGACTAGGTAAAATTATATTCGAAATTAATATATTCAGTTTTTTTTATAATAAGTACTGATTGTTTGGTCACATATTGTGTATATTCGACCCTTAAAAGAAAAACATACTAACCGACTGCATGCAGCCGCGGCACCTGCAGCTTTCACTAGCAATATAAGTACAGCGTCGTCGCTCGGAATTAAACCAAATTGGCATCGGCGATAATGATAACAATAGAATTTCATTCATAACTAGGACGTAGTGGTTCTGACGATGCCAACTTATTAAGAAAGGCTAAGGCTACCTATCTAACGCGTAGTTAGTGTTTAGTGATACTAAAATTCCCTCAAGTGGGGCTACAGCGATGCAGCTAGAGCAAAAGCTCTGGTAAGTGATTACCAACAGTAAGAAGTCTACACGAAGTTGGTATTCATTCGCGGATGGCAATTTGGGCTCAAGAGCATTTATAGAACAATAACTAATGGACAACGTTTTTATTTACTGACGTGTCCCGGTTTACGTTTCACCTATAATCGAAAAAGCCAACTTCAGCTTCCACAAGAGGTAAAACACAGATATGGCTTGGGTAGGAATTCGTATTGGTGTGCGAACCAAACTCATTTGTAGAAGAGGCAGCACGATTGCACTAATAAACCGGGATGAGGTCGTAGAGCCTATGATAATTTCTCATTAACCCAGATTGGACTAGAGGTTCTATTATGTGTTTTAGACAGGCGGTTATAACTAATTTTCCAGCTCAGGCATGATAATGCTCCTCGGCGCGACTGGTATCAGCTCCCCTTCGGGAACATAAATTACACAATTTTGGACAGCCCTATACATTATATTTCAGCACTTTCCCACACAATTTGAACAAGCAAGAATGTTGTCATTTGATAATTGCATTTGTCCCTTTTGTCGTTACACCATCGACCTATGAAAACAGTAGATCGACGGTCTTCACTGTACACTGATATAATTGACGTATGAATTTCTTAATGATTGTATTAGAGTTCAAAAGGAGTTGAAATGTTAGAAAAATTGTATTTTCCCCGCTCCGATAGCTCTGATGTTTGTAAAACGATTCGTGGGGTTTATTTTTAATCGATCTTGGTCTGATGACTAACCTTTTTATTATTATTTTCTATCTAGGTTGAGTAAGTTACGGTATAAAAAGATATTTCAACACCCTTGCTCGTAAAGTGACCTTTGTTATATCGTTCTTAGGGCCATACACCGAACTATAACACCCTCGTGCATAATAATATTATACACTAGTGCGTAATAGAATTATCCCTACAAAGTTAAGTTACTAACTTAATGCAAATTATATGCGAGTAAACAGAGCATTTTCAATATTACCGGGTAATACAGATTTGTAACATGAAAGAGGTTTATATGTAACCAACCATCATATAATTGCCGCACGCAAAAAAAAAACTTGCGCTCTATTTTCCATAATTTTCGTATGTTGTTTGTAACGCATTTGTGCAATATTTATTTTTTTTCCTCGCAAGGGTGTTGAAAATGTGCGTATGAAACTCGTGAGCAACTTGCTCATTATACAGCAACTTAGCTCACTTGTATCTTAATCTACTATTAATAAAGAAACGAATCTAAAATGGCGCCGATAATCTTTACCTCTCACTTGCACACTATAGACAGCAATAGTATAGTTGGCAGCGTTGCTCGGAATAGAACCTTTACATGCCTAGATTATGCTGATAACATTTCTTCTCTACTGTTCCAAATGTAAAATTATCTCCGGCAAAACTTTTGTCGAGAAATTCAAATCAGGATTCGCGCGCCAAATTTTGTTTACTATTTGAATTGTACGTTTTTATAAATTGAAAATGAATGTAAATAGTACGCTAAAATGTTACTTGCTCAGTGGTATAAACTTCTGACTAGCATTTCGAAATGAAATTTGCCCACCCTAAACAATGTTGATGTGTTTTAAAATTCAACGAATAATCCGAATCACATTATGAAGCACATACTGTAAATTACCGAGCAACCTACAAAAGTCACCACACATCAAAACGTTATGCTTTTTATCTTGGCTTTAGACTCTCACTGTGAGACTATCAAATAATTTGTAAAAATATCGAAGAATTCCTAAAAAATACCTTTTCTAAGTAGACTTTTCTCCGGGTTCTCTTTATTTTCCAAGATTGTACTGCTTTTCTTCATGCTGGCAAAACTTAGATGTTCAGCCAATTGCTCCTTTTGCTCAACAGTGTACTCTTTATCCAGGAAGGCGCATACTTTGTCTATGGACCCTGGTAAGTCCTGAAAACATGTTGCTAGGATTACTAAGTGACTAAGATTATGTGTAGGTAAACTTTGTGTAAAAACATTATGAAGTACTTATAGGTTTCTTCAAAAGGATTTTCCCGAATCACAGGAAACTTTACCCATTGGTTGGAAACTTTTGTCTATTATCTAAACCATTTGTCTATGGTTGGAACAAAAACTTAGTTTTATTGGTTTCCGTGGCTAGTGGATATCTTGGCATATCTATACATTTTCCTGTGCGTGGTAAGAGGGGTGCGGGTTACTGGAATTTGCACCAATTAATGAGCAAGTAATACTACGTCAACCAATTAAATGTATAGTGCGTGTTTCAGAAACAAAGTTTTATGGTATAAGTATAGGTCCGTCTCTTGCGCGGACGACTTGAAAGAACTCTGTGTAACTGGTTTTGTTGAATGTTTCCAAAAACACGTCGCAGGGAAAGGCGCCTTTACGGGCCCACGTTTTTAGAACCGCAAAAAAGTGTGTGAAACACTGTGCAGTACCCGCAAATACTGTTCATTGATTATTAGAACAAAACACACTGTTATTTTTGTTTAAGTATATCAATATAAATGACACAAAAAGAAAAGTTATTGAATAGTTTTGAAGAAGTGCTAAACCGGTAGTAGCTATGGACTGCCGCAGGTCCATGGTTCGATCCCCACCCACTGGAGCTTCACTGCATGGTGGAAGGGCATTATGTGAATGCTTTCCTGGCTAGCTACTACCATCAAGTAGAACAATCTGTCGCCAAGCAACAATGTTTTCCGGCAGCAGTCCTTGCGAGCCAGATTATGAAGTTACAGGTACATGAGACTTAACAACTGTATGTCTCAGGGTGATGGGCGCTATGCAGTACGTCACTTGTGAGGAAATGTTCTGATCTGTTTTAGGCAGAGGTTACTGCTTTGTGCCTAGGGCGTGGTCCGTCACAATCACATAAAAAGAAAGGTGTACAGCAGTTTAGTTTTTTTTATATTTTTTTTAAACATTACACCACGTTTTGTTCCCTCAAGGGGCACCGCGACAAGCCTCCTCACGACGTGCGTTTCGACGCGAAGCGAGCAAACTGAACTCCATAAGGTCATATCAAGTCCCTGAATACTTTATATATTATATCAATTGCTTCTTTGTTTCATTCGTTTTATTCACAAAAAATAATAATTCGTAAACATACCCTAGATCATAAGATAAACGTTGAAATCGTACACCCCCATGTCAACCCAATCGAGTCTTGCGGGATTTGACGGATCAACGGTCGACACGTAGCTTTGAGTTTCTTTGCATGACAAAACCCAAATAGAAAAAAATCAGAGAAAAAAACACATGCATGTTTTCTCAGATTTTCAAGTAAAAGCGCCAATTCGAAGGCTACTATGCTCGATCAACAGATATAGAAGGAAAATTTCTTAAATGGTGCCCATGAACCATAAGACAATAGAGGTTTGAAAGGGTAGTCATAATCCCTTAGTCGCCTCTTACGACACCCACGGGATGATATGGGGAGGTGCAATTCTAACCCGGCACCCCACGGAAGTGTTGTTTGTAGTACTTATTTGTAGTACAATTTATAAAATATTTGGGCTCCAAATGACGTAGACGTGTGAGACATGACAAAACCACAGTTGGCGTCATATATTTAAGTTCTGTTGTCGTATTTAGGCTACACATACATTTAAAATTACCTATAAGTAGATCTTTGGTTTAGAAGCTGTCAAGGTGACAGTGTTATAGTATTATTCAGTTTTGATCTGTTTTGATATTAGATTTGTGCTACAAATAAAATTAAAATTATCAAGTAATATGTGTCAGGTGTGACAGCTGACAGTTGATGTCGTATTTTTCAGTTTTGGTTTCTATTTTGGGATACATATAACATTAAAATTACAAATAATTGATCTTAGGTCTAACAGCTGTCATAGGTAAGACTAATTTCTAGGTCATTTTTATGTTATTTTTATCTTTAATATGAAATACACACGGAAAAATATAACTGTCACTGACATATGTCATACTTGAGATCTATTTCTAGATAACTATTTTATATACAGACGCCATAAAAAATGATATTTAATTGAGGGGGCCTTAAAAACATAAATTTATATTTTAACTTGCAGCTTTAATTTCAATGGAACGATAAAACGTTTAACGGAAATAAATTATTGTAAGTGGGTTTTTTTTCTTTTTAAATTAATTTATACTTGTGTAGCCTAGCATATGTTCAGTCGGGGCTCATTTCTACGTCACGCAGCATCGAAATTATTTGATTTATGTAATATTATGTATTTTTTTTTTTTTTTTTTATTATATATATCTACACTCCACAGACTCCAGGGTCCGTGCCTTTTTTTAATTATGACCATATTTTATTTACAAACTAGATACTTACAATATATAGGAAACATGCAACATTCTAAAAGAGAACAGTGTTAAAAGAACATTTTTTTTTTTTCCGATAAATGTCATTACCACTTGCATCCAGAGCAAATATTATGTATTTTGGAGTTATCTGTCTATGTTTGTTGAGTTATTGATTGATTTTTTGTTTTATATGTACTATTATTTTTTGGTTTGTTCTTGAATAATATTAGTAGTCTTGCAGTTGATGACGATGAGCGCTTTTAAAATTCCCGTAAACCTGAGATTGAAATTATCTATTTTGGAAGAACTGCCACATACACTTAGATACTTCTAATATAAAACTTAACTTACCCTTTTCATGTCTTCGTAGAACAAAAACAGAAGATTAGGATGGGCACGCACGTTCCACGCGTTTTTGATATGAGGAAATATTGGTGAGTGCATTACTGAAACAGAGATTATTATCATAGTAAAACTTTACTGTGTCATTATCTTCATGTAAGAATTGAGATGTTCGAGTAGCAGAAAACATCAAAAACTTGAGCTAAATCATTTTTGTATTTCAATATTTCTTGCTTAAAGACATTACGAACAATCTCAAAGACGCATTTTTAATACTGTACGTGTTCAAATCACTGGTAAAATATAAAACTGAAGGTGTGCTTGCTCTTACAGATTTATGATATCTTATGGTGGGTATCACAACACTGACTATTTATATATATTGATAGGCTAACCTTTGACCACTACTGAGGTAGTGGTCATGATGAGTGACCATTAGGTGAGCCTCATGGTAAGTGGTGATGTGTACGGAGATGCTGTACAGGCTAACCTAGAATCATTGGATTGTAAGGACTGCCATCCTGACAACAACTGAGATCGCGAGCCCTCCGAAGCCGGGAAGCCCTCAGTAGTAATGCCACTAGCGGTCACCCATCTAAGTCATGGCCGCAGCGGAAGTTGCTTAACTTATTTGATCGGTTACGTACTACTAAGCAAGCTACGCTACGAGTGCCTCAAAGATGTAAAATTTCATACTTAGAGTGATGGAATAATAATCTTTTACAAATTATGCAGTAAAAAGATTGCAGGTGCTGTCATAACTTTATAAGGTACGAAGGGATTATGCAAGTTAATTAATTGTTATTGCCAATAAAAAAGACCATACTCAAGTCATTTTTGAAGAGGTTCCAGAACTCCTTTATGGTGACGCTGTCATCGAAGTACCCGAACATTTTGTGCGCGAAATGGAAGGACACCACCACGTCACGAGGATCCCTCGCTATATAAAACACCTGGAAATTTCAATTTCAACATTCATTTTGACAGCGAACGTAATCAGTTCATGCGGCCATTTCAAAATTCTTTGGAATCCCGAAGAAACTTCAAATGGTCGCTTAGTCGAAGCCGTAAATTGAATACGACTTGGTCTCAAAAGGCGCGAAAATGGGCCTGAGGAATCTTTCATATTTATAGCACGAGACAAGAAGGGCCACGCAAAACATGTTTTGTTATGACACCGTATTCATCCGGCTTCCGGGGTATAAGTCGCTGGCTGCCTTGAAAAAAATCCATTATTAATATCGAGAAATCTTAATTTTTAAATTTAGTATTAGTATATGAATTGATAAAATTAAAGATCTCTATCCATTTCTAATTAATTAAAGAAAATGTTGTACTGACCTTTGCTGTGTCCAGTAGTTTTGGGGGTAGAAGCGAAAGTGGCAAGTGAGATTTGACGTAGCGTGGCGAAGGCACATGCGGAAGCGTCCGGAAGTCTTCGATAGTCGCTCGGGGTCCGTCACTGTTCCTTTGAGCTTTTTTGATTTCTGCTGCTTGTGTGGGGTGCCTGAGGTGCATAAATGGCATACATACAGTGGCGTGTTTTAAGATTCAGCCCCCGGACCTGTAACGATTGCCGCCCCATAAATTAACGCAAAAAAACTTTTCACCATAAAACAAAATCCTGCAGTGCGTTGATGGGAACTGAGAATGATGATAAATTATGAAAAACAAAAAGGAAAAAAAAACAAGTATCTAGTCTATATCTATACTTATAATAAAACTGTAATAGATCTAATTCTGTACATGGCATTAATTTGGAAAAAAAAATTGAGACAACTCTGTAGCTGACACTGATGCCATTTTTTTTGTCTGTGTGTCTGTCTGCCTGTATCCCGGCCGAGCATCACTCCAAAACTACTGGATGGAATTCAATGAAACTTAACACGATTTGAGTTCATATTACGAAGAAGGTTATTGTATACTTTTATCCAGAAATTCTGCTTGGTTCCTTCAGGAAAGGGTATGAAACTGAAAATGGTACACTTAGTTGTAATTTATTAACGCGCAATATTGTCGATGAAAGCAGGAAGAAACTGATATCTGATGTCGAGACTTGTATCTTTAGAACGCATTTGCGGAGTTAAACTCCGCGAAGACACAAATTTGTGCGGACATCGCTAAAAAAGCACATGTTTTGATTCCTCGTTTTCAGAACACTTCAAAATTTCGGGCAGCATTTAAATCCTGGGGATTGACATTTCTGCGTCTGTAGCGAGCACATTTTACTATAGACAAACTCGCGTCTAAGATGGTTGCTGAGCGTCGCCTACGGAAAGTAGCTCTTCGCCTAAGATAAGGCGAAGAGCTACTTCCAGTCAAGCCAAAGGCTTCTGCTTTATGTCTGGCCTCACGTGGAGTATTGCTCCTACCTATGGAATGGAGCAGCCATGTATAAACTTGAGCCTCTTGATGCGTAACAGCGTAAAGTTGTCAGAATTGTCAACGACTCCAAGCTTTCCGCCACTCAATATCACAGTTCTAGTACCGCGCTAGTCGTCATCATCAGAAAGCTCTTCCAGATGTTAGACACGTGGAGATCACATAGTGTGCGATTCATGCGCTCCCATGGTATTTCCGAGAAGCTACAACATGGGGTTCTTCAAAAGTCGAGTTAACAGAGTCTTCAACAGGTCGCCAACGTATTTGTGATGCCTCGGATGTTACAGATATCCATATGCGACGGTGAGCACATTCCATAGAGCAGCTCGTTTATATATATATATTTTATAAATTACTCGTATAATATACCCCTTTGACCGCAATCTCACCTGATGGTAAGTGATGATGTGGTCGAAGGTGTTAACTGGCTTAACATAGAATTACTGGCTATCAAGGACAGCTGCCGGAACACATCGTTAGGTGCTTGGCGAGAGATTTTCTACTTGACGGTGGTAGCTACCCAGGCGAGCATTCACAAAATGCCCTTATCTTACCGAGTGTATGTAAGTCGAAGGTATTATTGGGTGAGGTACTTAGTAGAGGTCTGATGGTCTTGGGTGTTCCACGTCCATTACTTATCTACCTCTGGTGTAGTCAGCGCCCTTGTTGTGCGTGTCAAGACTCCTATATCTAAAGGAGATAGACCAAAAAAATGTCTGTACATCTCCCAAGAAATTCTATCATGTTATGTTCAATTCGAGTAAAAATTGTTCCAGAAAAACTGTTTGTCGTCTGAATTTATCGTGTTGATAATAATCAAGGTGTAAAGTTTTAAGGATAAAAATCTTGTAGACTTCTTCAACAATATTGATTTCATCAATCAGCATAGAAACTGTGACGCTTTTACCCTGGCATTTCCGGTACAACTTATAGCCCGTTAATACCTACATTATTAATGATTATCTTATCATTAATATATTTAGGTAGATCCGTCCATTAGTCATTATATGATTACTAAGCCTTGGTGATTTTACTAAGTAGGTAGAAATATTTCAGTGTAAGAATGCAAGCCTCATCACTAAACATGATTATCTAAATGTGTGTGCGTGCAGCAATTTACCTGCGAACTTGGATGGCCACACACACATACGATGACTGAAGAACCAATGATACTGACGAGAGTGAATGTATTGCGTCTATACCAATACAATAGGGGCGTTCGTTTTGGCTCGATTGCGTTTGTAGCAGTTTCAAAAGTGGCATTTGTGTTTTAGCGTTCGGATAGAAGCTTTTGCTATTTTTGACCACCAATTACTGCATGCTATCCGAACGGCTTAAAACATACTTTGACAACCGACAATATTTTAACAATTTTGCACAGTACGAAACATGGAATCAATCTCTAAAATTAACAAAACAAGTAGTTAACTACTATATAATATAGTATTTATATTATATATTTATATAAAATATAAATACTTTATAAAAAAAAAACTTGTGAAACTCTTCAATCGCGCCAAATACAACTGTCAAAACAGCAGTTGTCAAAAAACGATCACAACGATCCCACGGAAAGACATGGGTCAAAAATATCACTTTTCTCTGTCATTTGTAGCGTTTTCAAAGCTATCCGAACGGTGAGCGAAAACGATATTTTTGCTCACGAAGTCCCAAAACGAACGGCCCGTGTGATCATTTTTAGCGTTTGTGAGTGTTATTTTTGGCACCGATAGGCTATCCGAACGCCCTAGAGTATACACTATTTTGCAGGACAGACATTGGCGCGGCGTGCATTTTTAGACTGAAATAACTCTGCCTACCTACCCGCAATAAATTGTGCAACCTTTACGCTGTCTGTAACAGGGAGCTCTGCCGTTCTTAGGATAGCGTAAAGCCGTCGGTCACGGGTTGTTTTTACATGATTGCCCAAAAAAAAGAGTGTTATCATTTCAGGGTTCATTTTTTTTATGCCTGATAGGTTAGCTTTTGACCACTATCTCAACTGATGGTAAGTGATGATGTGATCGAAGATGTTGTTCGGGCTAACCTAGAAGTACTGGCTCCCAAGGACAGCTGCCGGAACACACCGTTAGGTGCTTGGCGACAGATTTTCTACTTGAGGGTGGTAGCTAGCCAGGAGGCCATTCGCAAAATACCCACCATACTATAACGACTGCCATCCTAAGACAACAACCGGGACCGACGGCTTAACGTGCCCTCCGAAGCACGGAAGCGCTCAGTCACTAGCGGTCACCCATCCAACTAATGGCCGCGCGCGACGCTGCTTAACTTTGCTGATCGGTTGAGAACAGCTAAGTCAACTTCGCTACGAGCGCTTCGAATATACCTACGTTTATGTAACTATGTACCTTTTGAAGCAATGATAGTCGAGCGGTTATAGCTATGGACTGCCGTGTGGCACTGTACCTGGTTCGATCCCCACCGCCGGCTTAAGATTCACCGCATGGTGGTAGGGCATTTTGCGATTGCCCTTCCACAAGTAGACCCATAAGTAGAAAACCGGTCACCAAGCACCTAACGGTGTGTTCCGGCAGCAGTCCTTGAGAGCCAGTGAAATTACAGGCACATGAGATTTAACAACTACTTATGTCTCAAGGTGACAGTCGCAGTGCAATTCGTGACATGTTATGAAATGCATCTGTTACAGGCAGAGGTAATTCCGCATAACATCAGGTGGGACATGAGCTTCTTCCGTCAAAATAACATTTAAAAAAAACCTATGTATGTATGTTTGTGAATTTCTTTATTCCACCATAACTTCTAAACGGCTTAACCGATTTTAATGTATAAGATATCATTAGATTCATCTTGCTAGCTCAAGTGACCATAGGTACATAAAAAAAGTGGCAGTTTTTAGCGCCATATTGTGAGATAAAAATCAATTAAAATTTTGGATTCCAAGAAATAGTGTACGTCCAAAGAGATCGCGATGAGAGCAATGCGCAGTTACCTACTAATCACCTTATCTATCCATTTTATAATAGTTATCTAAGAAGCATTTTCATATAATATCGAATAATTTATGAGAATGCGTCATATAATCTACATACAATCGAATAAGCCCACAGTTTATCTGCTGTTATTAATTTTATAATCGTAATTGTATCTTCAGTACGTTCAGTGCAAATGTACCCTAGGTACATCTGCACCGAAGGTATACCTAGGAAAGTTCCACAAATATTCAAGACTGAAAAGACTCCTTTTGACCCTGGTCCATCGTTCACCAAGTGCAGAAACCCCTGGATAGTCACCAGCACCTTATCAGCCCATTAACGCCGTTACTTATGACTCATTATCAGTAGCCTTCCCCATGGAGCACAACAATATATTTTAAAGCAGTGATGGCTCAGTGGTATTGGCTATGGACTGCCATGCCGCAGGTCCATGGTTCGAATCCTTTGAGCTTTACCGCATGGTGGAAGGGCATTTTGCGAATGCCCGCCTGGCTAACCACCACCCTCAAGTAGAAAATCTGTCACCAAGCACCTAACGGTGTGTTCCGGCAACAGTCCTTGAGAGCCAGTGAAATTACTGGCACATGAGACTTAACAACTATGTCTCAAGGTGACGGGCGCAGTGCAATTCGTGACTTGTGACGAAATGCATCTGTTATAGGCAGAGGTTTGTCCGCTTAACATCCTATCTAGGTTTCGTGCTTGATCCGTTACAATAACATATGATGTGAAACTGTTTTTATAGCATTAAAGAATATATGGAGGTTTAGTAAGATATAGCTGTAATTAATATGATTAAATTGTTAATATTACTAGTGTATTTTTAGCATTAGCTTTAAATATTTGCACTTCTGCTTGCAGGCAGAATACAGCGACCACGAATTTTACACAAGAACTCAAAATGTACATATATGATTGTATTCTTGCAAATAAATTATTTGATTTGATTTGATTTGATAAAAAAAATATAAGGATACTAGCCAACATTGGCCCTTCATGACTCTTATAATTTAGACATAAGGTTATTTAGGCTTGGCCATAAGAGCCGCAGCTAAGGAATGCGTCACTAAGTACCATAGTCATCACTAGCAATACTGGCAACACAGTGATTGAAGGCTTTGATCTTCAGGCTTTGCGGGATGTTAGGCGAGAAGATTTCTCGTAATTTCCCCTGTCCATCCGAGTTTTTTCGGACCTCGGACAGTCTTACCTAGGTAAATATATCTAATGGTTAAAAACTTCGAGCATGTACATTCACGACAACTACTGGTATAGACAATAGACAAAATGTTCGTCTTGTCTATGGATATGTTAATTCCCGCCTGCAGGAAAACTCTACTTGGTTACTAAGAATCGCACTGAGCTCCTCAAGCGCCTCAGTCATAAATACGATGTAATCAGCGAAACGAAGATGGGTGGTGTGACCGAGTTGGTAAATAATAATAATTGGTTATATTTGAAAGTAAAAAAGTAAAGTTTATCAGAGCGCTTGGTCGATGCGACGCGAGATCAAAATGCTGGCACCTATTTGGCTCAAAGAATAAGCATTGCAATTCAACGGGGCAATTCTGCCAGCATGCTGGGCACGCTGCCAACTGGTAGTGGGCTAGAGCATTTGGACTGCCTATGAGTCCAAATCCTTTTATTGTAGTAGCTGTAGTGTTGTATATAGTTCGTAGTATTTTGTTAATAAAGGCATACCGCCGGTATAAAAAAAACTTTCAAATATAACACAACTTACAATATATAAAATATATATATATATAAATATAAAATATACTGTTTTATTTTATGTATGTATATAAATATATATAGGTCCAATTCTGTACATTGCAGATATTTTGAAAATATTTTTTGAGATCATTCTGTTGCTGATAATGTACTGTATTTTTTTCTATTGTTGTCTGTTTGTCTGTCTGTCTTTATCATGGCCGCGCATCACGCCAAAACTACCGCATGTATTTCAATGAAACTTTTGATGAGCACGATTTGAGTAATATAATAATCCAAAGTAAAAAGCTTTTTTTTCTGAGCTATGCTGTTACTAAGAGTGCTTCACCGCAGACCACAGCGTTGCTTAATATGAGATAAACAGTGCTCAAATGTGAATAATTAGTCTGCAGGTACGGCAATCCCGGACGAAGTCGCAGGTACAGCTAATTGACTAATTATGACATTATAGTAGTTGTTATGTTTTGTATTTTCTTGTAGAAGGTCTAAAAAGTAGAGAATCCACCTTGTGGATAAAGTTGTCTTGGTCTTGGGCATGCTTGAACCCCTCTCTGCACAGATGATTCTACGTCCTTCCAAACTACCTTGCTACACTCGAATCCATCGTTATACGCCCGGAATTCAAAATGTCACTCGTGATTGAAGCAGTGATAGCTCAGTGGCATTGGCTATGGACTGCCGCGCGGCAGATCCATGGTTCGAATCCCGCCGCGGGCTTGAGCTTCACCGCATGGTGGAAGGGCATTTTGCGAATGCCCGACTGGCTAGCGACCACCCTCAACTAGAAAATCTGTAGCCAAGCACCTAACGGTGTGTTCCGGCAGCAGTATTTGAGAGCCAGTGAAATTATAGGCACATTAGACTTAATAAATGTGTATATCATGGTGACGGGCGCAGTACAATTCGTGAATTGTGACGAAATGCTTCTGTTATAGGCAGAGGTTAGTCCGCTTAACATCAGGTGGGCCTCGAGCTTGTTCAGTCACAATAACATTAAAAAAGAAGACATAAGACACTGTTTTATGCCCTTGGTGCATAATCTGTGTAAGCAAGCGATAATAGGAATGATATTTATTATTTATGATTATTATGATGTTAATATAATCTGTATATAATCTTTTTGAATTAGGTAAATGTGATATAAAAAAACACTCACTCAATGTAAGCGAACCGTTTGTGGACACCACTTTCCTTCAGGGCTTGGTAGTCCAGATTGTTGTTGACCAGCCAAACCAGCTCTTGGAGCCAAGTTGTGCCTGAAACATTATAATTTATGTAGGAATAGATGGTTTAGAATTAAAATTTTGTCATTATAAAATTTTATTGATTTGCGTGGTGGCAGGCTATTTTGCCCGCGTTGGCTTAAACTTTTGCGAGTGCCCTATAAAATCTGTTGCCAAACGATTATCGGTAGGTATACCCGGAACCTGCATTTGAGAGCAAGTTATCTTATATTCTAACTTCGACGGCATCATTACTAACCATCAGGAAAGATTGTGGTTTAAAACCATCCTACGGTGGAAATAAAAATTATGAAAGACATAATATGGGCCCGGCATCTTTGATGTCAAAGGATAGTTATATACCAACAGCCATAATTTCCTCCATTGAACAAAAGCCTGCCCCATTAAGGGGGGTTCGCTATAATCCCCACGATTGTAGTGTAAGATGCCAGTTCTTTTTTCTTATTTTTCATTCTGAAGAACTGGCATCCAGAAGGTTCTGGTATTTATTCCTTCGCCTTCGCCTCTTACGACACCCATCATAGAGAAATATAATTTTATTCACAATATGCATAAGTATTTATGATATACTAGCTTTCCAGCCGCGGCACAATCCGCGCGTATGTCGTTTATCGCGCAAAACCATTTACCTCTTGAATTTGCACAGTCCTTCCCCGGGTCTCAAACTTTTCCATATCAAATTTCATCCAAATCGGTCCAGTAGTTTTTAAGTTTATACGTTGCATACAAACATACAAATCTTTCCTCTTTATAATATTAGTGTAAAAGTGTAGATAAATGATATGGGAGGGTAAATACTAGCCTGGCACCCCACGGGTCGGTGTAATGTGACCAAAATTTAGTTAAAGTTTGGCTGGATGCGCTGCGAGCTTTAAAATCATACTTACTTGTTCAAAAACAATGAGTTACGTGGGGAATTACAAGTCGAATCGAAGGGGTATTTTTGGGAGCTATTTCCACTAGTTCCCAAAACGAAAAAAAAGAATACTAAAATATTATTTTAAATAAAAAAAAAACGGCAGTTGGTATGTTTCTTGACTATCTTATTTCTAAAATAAAACCAGTTTTGCTTAAAATAGTAGATTTGCAATGTTTTTATAAGCAAAACCGGTTAGATGTATCTAAGAAATAACAAACAAGGCCCCAAGTCTGCTAATGCATATGCATCAATCTGCAGCAGTATGCATACGTAGTATTTATACATACACGTATGTATATTTATAATCTAGCTTTTTTTTTTATTTTGACGAGACACCCTCGTAGATAAAAAACTTTTGAATATAAATTGATTTACATTTCACTTATGTGAGAAATAAATCTAAGTTAATTTATATTATTTTACCGGCTGTATGCCTTTATTAACAAAATACTACGAACTATATCCAAATCTATTAATACAATACTACGAAATAATAGACAACCTATAAGTCGTTGCAGATTCACAGGCAGTCCAAATGCTCCAGCCCACTACCAGTTGGCAGCGTGTCCTACATGCTGGCAGTATTGCCCCGTTGAAAATTAATATTAATTAATTAATATTTATGATCTATAAATTTATTATTGTATTAATTATTAATTAGGTATCATCGATACTAAAAAGTTTTTATCAGCCAGCCTATTACTATTTTATCTGCCAACGCTGTAGATGTTGTCGAAAATTGTATCCAAATAAATATGTTCAATATTATTTAATGCAAAATATTATATTATGCCTCTCCGATAAGCAATGACATGGAAACAAAAATAAAACAAAACAATATACCTTTGAAGGAGGTTTCTGCTTCATGTATATCCTACGAATAAATATATATTTATTCGTAGTGTATATTATAAGTATAATATACAGTATAAAGTACTCAATCCACACATATGAAGCTACTTCCCACTGCAAATTAAAATCTGCTCTGATCAATCTAAGACTATGCAATTGCTTAAACTATACTGAAATCTTAATTATTTTCAACAGTTACCAGGATAAAATTTGTGATCATAATAACTAATAATGCAGTCGTTTACCTTGAATGATATAGTTTATCATGTAAGAGCATGTATATAACTTCCCTTTATCAAGTGAGCTTAAGTTCAGTGAACTGCAAATCAAACCACCATTTAGCATACTGTAATATTCAGATTTAGTGACAGAATCATTCTTAATAGTTGAGTTATTGTCTCATAAATTGATATTGACTCGAAATAGGTATCGATAAAGGTGCCGATATTGGAGACATATTATTACATCCTACTTCATAATATAATAGTGTATTCAAAAGTCCGTGTGGTACTTGTTCGTTGTCGTGAATTCTATTCAGAAATGATATCTCTAATTTCTAAAGCTGATAGAAAACTTAGCGAATGAATTCAGGTATTTAAATAGAATATTATATTTATTACCTTTCTCTCTCAATTAACCATTAATAATATACTCTTGATATTCGAAAAACATTTTCAGTTAAAGTCAACAAAATTATTTTCAGTTTTCTTAACCAAATATTAGTTATACAAGTATGGTACCAAACAATAATCTTGGCCAAGTTAAACTCTCAAATGATTTTACATTATTTATCCGGGAGATTCAGTTCTATCATAGTAAGGTAACCGTGAACGTACGTAGCTATAACTCATTTAGTTTATATCACATATTGCCACAGTATCATTTCCTATGGTGTATTGTTGCGGGAAGCTGCAGCTGAGAGAGTTGAGATAATCATACCTTTAAAAAGTGTGAAATTCGTTTCATAGGTGCCTGGATGATTCCACCTCTGCCAACCCTTTGTATGCATGATGCGTCTTTGTAACACAGATGAAATATATTTAAAAATACTGCCCTATTTTCTTCAATTCGTTTTTGCTGAACGTGGCAGTAAAATGTAATTATTAACTTTTACAAACGCATCCTAATCGCCTAAACTGGATCAATAGTTTACAAAAACACAAATATACGATAGGAAAAATTTAAGTCATCTGCGGGATTCGAACCCGCGTCCATCCATCCCGTGAGCCGGGGTATGCTCTAACCAATTGAGCTAACATGACATGACGTCATAACTCAATTCTTTCCTATAGTTCTTTAACCATCGTATTGGGATGGAGCGACATCTATAGTACCACTTGCGTTGTACTAAAACAAGACCAATTTCGCAATTGGTTTTATACTTGTAAATGATGACGCAACAAATGCAATAACGCCTGCTATGCGGATTACATTACAAAAATATATTTTATATTATAAATAAAACCGCTGAGGATCGCCTATCTACACTAATATATATATATATATATATATATATATATATATTTTAGAATCCTTATCCTACATTATTCCTGATAAACTTATAGGATAAAGTAAGTTTTTCTTTAATTTTGTTAAATACGCGTGCGAAGCCGGGGCGGGCCACTAGTTGTGTAATAAGCTGAGATGTCATAACCTTTTTGATGTTGAACAAAACATAAATTATGAATTAGGCTGCGTTCCCACCAGATTGTGTGAAGAAAATGAATAATGTAACCGGTAAAAATCCTCCAATAGGAGCGCTCCGCTCAGCGAGGCTAGGAAAATGAAGCGATCCTATTGGTAGATTATTTCCTAGCACACCGCATGTTCTTCGCTCATCTCTGGTGTATAATCAGATTAAGAATCTTACCAGATCTTGAGAAAGAGGTGACCCAGATATCTTCGGGGTGGACCTCCAGGTTGTAGATATCTGCGGCATAGTCTGCGTACCCTGCCATCGCGAGATAGCCCTCTGGACCAATCCTAACGAAAGGCCGGTTGTAATCTAAAAAGGCAATTGTAGATTGGTCTTTTACGAAAATACATATGATATAGATAATCATATGAATTTTACATATATAATTAACATACAGGACACTTTTCATCGTCATAATTGTCAGTTATCATCATGATCGTGTACGAAATGCTTGTTGGACAATCCATACCTACTAAAACACAATAGGTAATTATTCTACGTTAGCCTCAACAGCATCTTCGACCACAAATCATTACTTACGATCAGGTGAGATAGAGGTCAAAGGGTAACATATCGGCCATAAAAAAAAACGTTTAGGATGAAATGCGTGTTAAACAAAATGCCTACTGGACGAAATACACCTTCTATTACTCTGATGAATTGCACAAACAGCTAACAATTTTGTATAATTGGATTTAATATAATTTTTATAAGTAAAAGTAATGCATAAATGGATTTATCAACTACCGGAAAATAATAAATGTGGAAATTAATAAGCGCCAAATGAGTGCTATCTATATAGTATATATATATAGGTAAATTGTAGATGTAAGCGCTTCTTCGCTACCGCTCACTGTTGTGTTCGAATCAGCATTACTGGCTCTCAAGCACAGCTGTCGGATTACACTGTTAGGTGTTTGTTGACAAATAGTCTATTTGAGGGTGGTAACAAACTAGGCAGGCATTAGCGCATCGCTGGGCGCTGCTGCGGCATGCTCGCTACGCTCAACTCGACAACGCGCGAGCCGAGCGAGCGTTTTGTTGAGTTGATCGTAGCGAGTGGTTATATCATTAACCATCTCGCTTCGCTCGTCGCGTGTAAGTATGAGTCTTAGACTCTCTCTCCATTCTTCTTTAGGAAACACTTTTCATTATGAAATAATAGGCGTAAGCTTACCTGTATAGTACTTCTTGATTATTTTATCCTCTTCATCCGAAACTTTCTTGATATCAAAAGGGAATTGTAATGACGTCATTTTCTGATCTGAAAAAACCCACATGTTTATTTGAATGTATGATCCGATGATAACTTTCAAATGCCAAGGCCAAAATTCAATGCCAATCTTTCAAAGAAGTAATATATAGTAAGTAATATATAACTTTAAATTTAAGTGGACCCTCCTTTATTGGTAATTATGAAAGGACTTGTATAAGTCAAAAAAATCTCTGGGATCCTCAGACAAGAAACGTAGGCACCTATTTTGATAATGGTTTTTAAAATTTATATTTGCTATATATAAAGGCTGTAACACAAAAACAAACGTCAAACTTGGTGTGATTGGAGTCCGACATATAACTTTAACAACAAATAAAATAAACTAGCAAAGTTTGAGTATGTATGTGTAAAAAAAAACTAGCCAATGGCGAGTGGAACTTCGCACTGCTACGGTCAATGCAACAACACATTAATGAATAAAAGTTTGTTGCTTTATATCACAGCTTCAAAACTACATTAAAAAGAAATTTAACATGCCTATCTAGTTTTGTTTATGAGATAGACGCTCAATATGTGTTTAGATAAAGAATGAAAAAAATTACATTTCTAATTTAGGTACTCAACGAGCTCTAGCTAGTCGATGACGCTACAGCTAACTTTTTTATCTTCGCAATCCAATTAAAAATAATTTAATTGGACTGCTAATCCTATATTAACCTTTTTAAAACTCATTTCAATTGCAAGCTAAAAACCGGTGCCAAGCACACCAACCAGACGGACACACGGCTATAAGAGGCCTTCCCTCGCCCAAAGTCCGGTGGAGTTGGAACGCCGACAGTGGCAGCCAACATCTACGTCCTCCAAACCAGGCGGGCAGACAGCGCATTCTTATTAATAGGGCTCCATTAAGCCTTTTGGGTACGGAACCCCAAAAACATACTTCACATACGCTTAAAAAAATAATGACACAGATGCAGAATAGAACATGATTAGAGCAAAAGTTCACAAATTATAAAGCACAGTGACTGCCGTGCAGCAGGTCCGTGTTTCGAATCCCACCGCGGGCTTTTCACCGCATTGTGGAAGGGCAATTTGCGAATGCCCGCCTGGCTAGCAACCACCCTCAAGTAGAAAATCTGTCGCCAAGCACCTAACGGTGTGTTCCGGCAGCAGTCCTTGAGAGCCAGTGAAATTACAGGCACATGAGACTTAACAACTACCCGTCTCAAGGTGACGGGCGCAGTGCAATTCGTGACATGACGAAATGCATCTGTTATAGGCAGAGGTTGGTCCGCTTAACATCAGGTAGGCCTCGTTCTAGATCCGTCACAATTAAAATAAAATAAGACATAATTTTTGTCCCGTGCGGGAAACGAACCTGCGTCCCCCGATTTCGCGCCGGATGCCTATTCCACTCAGCCACCGGAACACATAGGATTTGATCCCGCCCGGGACTAAAAAATTGTGCTCTAATAATTTGTAAATGCGATTTTCGTTTAGCACGCAATATAGTGCTTATAATCATATTTAGAAACATATTGTATGTAGTTTATTTCATAGAAGAGTAACAGTGTACAATTCCAAAAACTTTATTAGCCAACTTAATTGTCTCCAGTTTTACTTTCAAATGCACGCTTGGAGTCTTTACTGGGATTTAATTAGAACAATCTAAAATTAAATCGATCTGAGACGTGATCAAAGTGGATAAGCGGCTAGGGCGAGATTTGTTTGAAAGGCCGTATCTGTTCGGCCAATATGGAGGATGGTAAGTTTGGCCAATGTTGGATGTAATAAAATTTATTGAAACTTACGTTATATGCATTTTAAACAATAGTAGTAAGATAACCTACTAGTCCATTGAAATGTTACATGAGCTTTGCTTTTTTTTAGAGGATGCCATTTTATTTTTGGGACATGGGTTCAATAGAATCTTAACCTCAAGTTTGTGGGGTCGCCACCCTTGTGCCCCGGCCGCCATCTTGGAAAAAGGGGTGAAAACACTTTTTTCGTGATATCTCGGAAAATATGCGTTGTACAAAAAGATTGTCAAGACATCATTTGTAGAAATTATTTTGCCTACAAATATGTTTATATAACTTTTTGTCCTAAAATAAAAATTAAAGAAGTTGTAAGCAAAAAAGTAAGAAATCATTTATAAAAATTTTCTTTTTGCTCTATAACTTTTTTTTATTCATGTTTCTCCCACACATGTTCTAAAAATAAAATTGCGTCCTCTAAAAAATGCAATATTCGGTTCTTAAATTGTAACAAGTCAATGGACTATACCGTTTATGTGTATAGTCTAAGAGCTAGATACATTAATTTGTAACAAGTCAATGGACTATACCGTTTATGTGTATAGTCTAAGAGCTAGATACATTAAATTGTAACAAGTCAATGGACTATACCGTTTATGTGTATAGTCTAAGAGCTAGATACATTATGTACGTGATACCATTTAAAGCCTAGGGCATAATAAAGCCTTTAATAAGTTATATATAGGCAATGAAAATTCACAGCTGGTTATGATGTTACATGTCTAAAACGAATAATACTTAAACAGCAAAGCACTTTTAATTGTAGCCCTAGTCATAATCATGTATTTCTCCATCTTCATGTTTACATAAATCTTACATAATTTAATATGTAGGTACCAACAACATGAAACTCTGGTGGGTATTCTATAGTTTACTCTGGGTGGGACGAAAGTTTAATAACTATAATCTTAATTAAAATTAGTTCAACAGTGGCCGATATTTAATATTTTTTAGCTACTGAGTCTTATCTGTAAAGAAGTCTAGTAAGGAGTAGTAGCAGATTTTAATTAGATATCCTTTCTTGAGACTATCGAAAAAAGTTGAGTCTTTATCAATATTTTTTAGATATTTCGGGATATGATAGAAAAAATGCTAAGTTTTGATATTATTTATTGAATGTGCATTTTGCAAGTTACACATGAATCTATTTCTATACCGAGAAATGAAAAAGAGTCAACACTTTCTAACTTCGTATTTTAAAACGTATTTTAAATACATTTTTAATGGTTGTTTTTGTACGGTCAATACTGCATTTTTTTTGTTTTTTATGGTTAATTTGTATATTATGATCTAGTCGCCAGTTCTCTATTTGAGATAAAATTGAATCTAATTTTTATTTAAAATTCCATTATCACTTGGCGCCGGAATAAGAATAGAAATGAAGTCAGCAAATAAACACAATATTCTTATATTATTTTAAGTATGTCATTAATATAAATTAAAAAAAGTAAACATCCTAGCGCGCTTCCCTGGGGAATCGAACTATTAATAGTTATTGGGTCAGATCTAAAACGTTTTATGCAGCCCGTATGTCAATAAAAATATTCTATTTCGACGTACTGTTGGCGATCTTTTAAGTAAGAGGTAAACACTCTTATACCATAAAGTTTATTTAAAAAGATAGGGTAAGATACTTTATCATATACTTCTCACTACTACGCTCATATCAAGCAGCGCTCCTATCGCGTATCTTTTTGTGTTAAGAATGTTCAACGCTTCTTGCATAATTATATGTGTGAATGTCTCCAGCTTACTCAATCGAAATTTCTTAATTCTGAATATGCCAATATTTAGAGCATATTTTGTGCAATTATGAATACCAACTCAAAATTTAGGTGCCAAATAAACTTCGACGCTACGTGTGATTATTAGTGTGTTAGCTGACGTTATGGTCTCCAGCTGAAACATGCTGTATATACGAAACGGCTGAAGATGTGGTTATATACTATAGCCAGGGATTTAGAGCATAATTTGTTCCAATGGCACAAAAAAATTTGAACGTCATACTTGAAAGCGGTAGTAGTTATGACTCGATTTTAACGTGTAAGTTGGAGACCACGTGTCTACAGCTACTCATCTGTATCTTCTAAACGAATGAACCTACGACTTTGTTTAATATGTCAAAATTTAGAGCCAAATTTGTGCCAAAGGCACTAAAATTTTCAAGTCTCTGGCTATTAAGGTTTTGGAGGTACAAGCTCAAATCAACGTGTAAGCTGGGGACACATGTCCCCAGCTAGCACATGCTGGACAGCTCAAACGGGAAAGCCTAGATTACTGTTTAATGGCTTAAAATGTAGGGTAGAATTTGTGCCATCGGCACCAAAATTTTCAAAACAATAGGCCCCATAGTTTTTGTGTAACAAGCAAAAACATTTCTTCCCGCCAAAAAATTTAAATATTTGGACAAAAACATTTCTGAGCGCGGCGTTGCCGTCCCGTTGCCTGAAGTTGCAATCTATCTTGAACCTTATTCCTATTGCGTTTGAACTTACTTTTTGCTTTCACGTTATGAATAGGTGGAAGAAGTTCCAAAAAACAGTAGGTGTATAGACTAGGAGTGAGTAAGTACAAAATGTACTGGTATTTTTTCTCTCAGAATGTTAACTTATAGGTATATATCCTATATATAAGATCTGTATAAGACCCTCGATGAACGAGATAATGCACTGGAAACTAATCCACGCATGTACAGAACGTGATGATCACATACCTATAAAACAAAGAATTTACATGATTCAAGTTTTTATTCCATAACGAAGATAAAAGTTTGGCAATTATGAATGATAAATTATATCTGGCCAGTGATAAAAAACTTTGATGAAAGAATCGACATCTATCAGCGTGCTCGTGGTGGACATTTGCCAGATATCATTTATCATTCTTGATTGCCAAACCTTTTATTTTGTTTTAGAAAACAAAGTTCTTGTTGAAATCCCCTTTATAATTTAATTTTTTCTTACGTATAAATTAATGGGCAGAACCATATCTCTTAATATAAATATTTTGCAAAAAAATGGCTGTCCTTGAAAGCCAGTACTTCAAAGATAAGCCTATTAACACCTTCCACCACATCATCACTTACCATCAGGTGAGATTTAGGTCAAAGGCTCCATTATGCCAAACTCGACTGTGAATACAAAACTTTTTGGAGTTTTGAGTCTAGATTCATATTTGACATAATGAAGTTCGAGTCTAAACTCGAACTCGTCTCTGAATGTCAACTTAGAAGTGGTGACTTTAGGCTCTGTTTATTATTAAAAATATTTTTTTTCGGGTATTGTTCCATCGCTCTATATTTATAGGCGGTGCGCACGTAGTAATCACGATTTCAATGCCTACGAATTCCGGAAAGCGTCACATTTCAATCAGATAACATTAAAATGAATACTCTCTGCTACTAGCCTATGCCCCAACTGCTTTCATTTGCTATAAAAGAGAAAAGTTATTCCAACGCTATAGAAATAAAGTTCAAAACAGATTGCAGCTACAGTGAACGGGATGGCAACGCCGCGTTCAGTAATGTTTTTAACCAAATATTTAAATTTTTTGGCGGGAAGAAATGTTTTTGCTTTTTACACAAAAACAATGGGGCCTATTGTTTTGAAAATTTTGGTGCCGATGGCACAAATTCTACCCTACATTTTAAGCTATTAAACAGTAATCTAGGCTTTCCCGTTTGAGCTGTCAAGCATGTGCTAGCTGGGGCCATGTGTCCCCAGCTTACACGTTGATTTGAGCTTGTATCTCCAAAACCTTAATAGCCAGAGACTTGAAAATTTTAGTGCCTTTGGCACAAATTTGGCTCTAAATTTTGACATATTAAACAAAGTCGTAGGTCCATTCGTTCAGAAGATACAGATGAGTAGCTGTAGACACGTGGTCTCCAGCTTACACGTTAAAATCGAGTCATAACTACTACAGCTTTCAAGTATGATGTTCAAATTTTTTTGTGCCATTGGCTCAAATTATGCTCTAAATCCCTGGCTATAGTATATAACCACATCTTCAGCCGTTTCGTATATACAGCATGTGTCAGCTGGAGACCATAACGTCAGCTAACACACTAATAATCACACGTAGCGTCGAAGTTTATTTGGCACCTAAATTTTGAGTTGGTATTCATAATTGCACAAAATATGCTCTAAATATTGGCATATTCAGAATTAAGAAATTTTGATTGAGTAAGCTGGAGACATTCACACTAATTATATTTATATACAGCAAGAACAGTCCGCCGTATTTTCCTAAACCTGTTTTGGCTATCATCAAATATTGAGTACTTTTCACAAAACGAATAAAGTCTTTTATATATTATGGCTCTCTGGAATATTTTTGAAGACGTAGGTAGCAGCGCTATAGGTCGATATTCGCTTGCATTTATGGTGTCTCCCTCCCAACAGGATTTATAATTGAGATTTTTAGTAAATCTGGAAATACCCTCTCGTTGAATGACTGGTTTAAGACAAAGTATAAGGCAATGATAACTCCTGTGCACATTTTTTAATAAGTGATGGCGGCTGCTCATCGAAGCCGAAACTTAGTTTATTTTTCAATTGTTTTATTATAGTATGGACGTCAAGCGGATCGACAGGTCGTAGGTATAAGCTGTTATCAGTTGGCTCGAGTACAGGGCGGCCACGCGGCTGTTCCCTGCACTCTGCTATCTCTCCTAATGATGGAAAAAACTTGTTAAACGAGTTTGATATTACAACCGGATCATCTGTTAAAATATTATTTACTTTTAGTTGTATGTTCTGTTTTGGTTTTATTTTTTTGGCTATATTCACTGAACTGACTGAATCGCGAAAACCTAAGACAACATTATATTCACTGAAGTTTTAAGTAATTGTTCATAGATTTTATAATAATTTTTAATTATTTGACTATCTGATTGTTGAATTAGTATTTTAAATAATCGTGTAAGTTGGCCTAATTTGTTTAACCTAGGTGTTATCTATGTATTTTTTGTTGTATTGTGTAAAACATTTTTTTATTTGGTATACACGTTTATATATTTTGAAAGAGTTCATGAAATAAATTATAATCATCATGATGATGATGATGATAAACCTAGTTAAAATGTTGTAGTTTTGTTTTGAAGAGAGTAAAATTTATCTCGTTAAATAATTGTTTTTTTCCATATACCATTTATATCCCGAAAGTGATGAAATGCCTGGCACAGTAACGACTACACCATTGAGATAGGTACTTACTTCTTGCTTTTAATATTAAACATATTTAAAAGTGAGTGTAATAAGGCTATGAACAACAAGTGAACAAGTGACAAACAAATGAAGGCCGGTAATCCAATACAAACGCAATACAAGCATATTCGTATCATACTAAGTGTTGCAGATAATGGGCGTAGACTATGATAATTATATATAGACTAATATAACATGGTTTCGTACTCTAGTTTTGAAGAAACCGAAGAAGCTCTAACAAGGTTAATCTTTTTAAAATGCACTTTGAGTACAGTTTCACTTACTTACCTAAACGTTTGGCCGTTGATAAGGAACTGTCTGTAGTGTAGCTGTGATGTAATGTGTGATGTACACAAGTACTGTAATAAATTTAAATAACGTTCATGAACTCGTTCAGCTAAGAAATGTCAGGCGGCGCCATAGTCGCTAATGACGCTATGGATACTCTGTTTAAATTAAAATAATATTCTATAATTATAACAAATATGAAATTATTGTTAATGTGATTATTATTACAATTACTTGTCATTTACTCATTCATTATAGGGTATGTTCCATTAGTCGCTAAGAACGTTAATTTTGATCACATTCTGCGTCTGTGGTTGTGATCACTGTGATCGTTTATAACTGTCATCCCCTGTTCCATTTAGGATTAGAACGCTAAGAATGCCACTAAAATTTGCCACTTCTGTCATTTTTGACATTAGATGTAGGGAATTCAAACTGTTCCAGTAGCCTCATAGCGTTTATGGCGAAAATAACTCCAAGACCCATGTGGAACAACTTTTTGGGAGTGTGATCGTTTTTAGCGTTTTTAGCGAATCTAACTTCAAATGGTATGCACCCATAGATTTGTTATAAATATGCCGGGTTAGAATTGCACCTCCCCATATCATCCCGTGGGTGTCGTTAGAGGCTACTAAGGGAAAAATACTGGAAGGTGGGAAGCAGCACCTTCTAAAGAACTTCCATCTTACACTGCGATCCCCAAGCCGCCTGCTAAGCGTGGGGATTATGGCAAATACCCCCTTAATAGGGGAGTTTGTGTTCAGCAGTGGACGAGTCGGTTTTTACAGTTAAATAAATATAGAATGATTAGTTCACTAACTGAATCTGAATATTTCTGTAGTTGCACGGTGACAAAACTTTTATTATAAGTACCTAATGGTTTTGTGAATATAAATGATAATGTATTATTGGTAATTTTGGAGTATTATTTTCAGATTTCTTCTTTTTAGTAACTGAATTGAAATAAAAATATTTATTTTACCTGTTTATAAAGTAGAATCCTGAGCTAAGCGAGAGATTCACTTCTTCTTTCTGGTTGACTTCCATATACGTCTCTATCGATCACCCATTGAGATATTAGTTTTGAGGCGATTTTGTCGTACTAGGTTAGGCTGAACAACATTCTCGACCACATCATCACTTACAATCAGGTAAAATGGTGGACAAGGCTAGCCTATCAACCATTAAAAAAACGTTTCCCTGGTGGTCCACAGCCTTAAAATTTATTTAAGAACCGGCTTTAAAAATTATAGCTGTTTAATGCAAAATCGGTCACTGCACTGCATCGAAATCGGTTCAGTATTTTCAGAGGAAAATTGTAACAAACATACATACATACAACCTCTAATCCCAAACGTTAATACCGTTCCGCCCGTCGATGGTAAAAAGGGATTGAAATTTTCAAAATTCATAAAGAGTTTTGTTTTGTTTTAAACTTTATTTTTAGCATCTCAGACCAATGCCAAACATTGGCGCAGTTTAAACAGTGTCAAGAAAGAGCAAGCGATTCTAGCCCCAATTGACTCGAGACTTAATTGTTCAATGCTCGGAGACGCTTTCAAGTGATCATTACCTCTACATTAAGGTGCTGTTAACAACGACACCTATCTTAGAATTAATTGCTATTTTCACGCGGCTTCTTGGATTTAATTACTTTCTTTTAATATTACAGGACGGTTATGAGATACGATAAATTCGTTCTTTTAAAAACATTTTTAAAGGTTTTCATAAATGAAAAGTTTGTTTTTGTTGTTAGTCTGCCCGACTACTCGTAACGGCTCAAGGAATCTTGATAATCAATGGTATAACTTTTAAACTCGATTATATATATTTTTATAAAAAAAAACGCTAGTGAATACAACGATCATAAAATAAAACAAAGCAAGTCAAATATAAAAAAAAAAGAAAAAAGGTGTGCTTGTTTTTATCACGGTTTGAACTCTACGAACATAATCATTGAACTGAAGCAATGATGGCCGAGCGGTAATACCTGGCTGCCGCGCTGCAGTACCCTGGTTCGATCCCCGCCGCCGGCTTGAGCTTCACGGAAGTGTGGAAGGGCATTTTGGGAATGCCCGCCTGGCTAGCGACCACGCTCATGAGACGTAACAACTATGTCTCATGGTGACGGGCGCAGTGCAATTCGTAACAGACGAAATGCATCTGTTATAGGCAGAGGTTAGTCAGCTTAACATCAGGTGGGCCTCGAGCTTGTTCCGTTACCATAATATAAAAAAGTAGTATTTTTTCTATATATTTTTTTTGTTTTGAAACGGTAACACAAAATTGTACCGACTTCAAAGGGTATGTTCCATTAGTCGCTAAGAACGTTATTTTCGATAATTTTGATCACATTCTGCGTCTGTGGTTGTGATCACGTGATCGTTTGTAACTGTCATCCCCGTTCCATTTTTGGATAAGAACGCTAAGAATGCCACTAAAACTTTCCACTTCTGTCACTTTTGACATTAGAACGCCAAGACCCATGTGGAAAACTTTTTGGGAGTGTGATCGTTTTTAGCGAATCTCACTCAAATGGTACGCACCCAAAGATAAATACGCATTATTAGGGATAACTCAAATACTACTCGTCTGATCTCACTCAATTTTAAATGGGACCCTGACAAGCACCAGCTTTCAAATATATGAAAAAATCATCATAATCAGTCCAGCCAGTAGAGATATGAGGTAACACTCAAAAAAATACAAGTTGAGATCCACCTCCATTTTGAAGTCATCAGAAAAAAAAACAACAAGATGCAAGTGCACGTTGGAGGCCCATTAGAACTCGCACAACATAAAAAATAATATTTTTTGTACATACAGTGTTGGTACGGAACACTTGGTATCCGAGTCCAACTCGATCTTGGCCGGTTTTATTTTTGGTTAAAAATAGAATTCGCAAGTTAATTCAACATGAGCTAAATCGTTTGTAAAGTTGTTGAAGTCTTCAAAGTGGTTTGAAATTTTCATGTTTATACATGAAACTCAAGGATCTTTATAAAATATGGCTGTAAGGGCGGATGGCGCGGGTTCGAATCCCGCACATGACTATATTTTTTCCTCTCGTAAATTTGTAAAGGTATTTGTTAACTTTCTAATTTTTATCACTAACTAACTCGTAACAAAATAGTTTACTGACAATAAAATTGATAAATTCTATAGATTCTTGCTTGCAGACTACACGACTATGTCATCAACCTTATAGTGCATGCCCCGCAATCTTAACGGCAGCTTTAAATTACGTAAGTATATAGATTAATAAAAAAATGTAGGTGCTTTTCTTAAAATTAGTATAACACGCCACAACATGCTAGATACAAAAAAAAACTACTGTTTCATGTATTAGAGCTTGATTGAAAAATCTATATCTATACTTATAATAAAACTGTAACAGATCCAATTCTGTACATGGCAGAGTTTTGAAAAAATAATTTGAGAGCACTCTGTAGCTGACACTGATGCCAAAACTGTATATTTTTATATTTTGTCTGTCTGTCTGTCTGTATCCCGGCCGCGCATCACTCCAAAAGTACTGAATGGAATTCAATGAAACTTAACACGATTTGAGTTCATACTACGAAGAAGGTTATTGTATACTTTTATCCCGAAATTCAGCACGGTTCCCTCGGGAAAGGGGATGAAAGTCAAAATGTACACGTAGTTGTAATTTATGAACGCGTAGTCCGATTTCAATTATTATTTTTTTGTTAGAATTGTGACGAGTGAGCCCAGTACCCACGGGCAGCCCGGCACCCCAAGGGCAGATCGGCACCCCACGGGCATTCCGGCACTCCACGGGTAGCCTGGCACACTATAGACAGCCCGGCACCCCACAGGCATCCCGACACCCCACGGGCATCCGGGTACTCCACGGGCAGCGCGGCACCCCACGGGCAGCCCAGCACCCCACGGGCAGCTCTGCACCCCACGGGCAGCTCTGCACCCCACGGGCAGCTCAGCACCCTTATTTAGATTTGTAAGCTTTCTTTTTTTAAGTTAGCAAGTTTTTTTAACTTTTGCAGGATACATTTTGGAGACTGCGCAATGGAAGTGCACAATCTAATATATATTCATTCTACCGCCAGGTGATAAGAAGAACCTCGGCAAAAAGACGCAAAACGTACTTTGCCTCAACATTTATTGTGCAAACTGCGAAGGAATTCTCTGAGTAACTTAACTACTGTCTTCTGGAAAATACAACCCGGGTGTTTTACAAACCCAAAGTAAAAAGCTCCTTTCTGAGCTATGCTTTACTAAGAGTGCTTCACCGCAGACCACACCGTTGCTCAATATGAGTTAAACAGTGCTCAAATGTGAATAATTAGTCTGCAGGTACGGCAATAGCGAACGAGACAGCTAGTAATTAAATAAAATTGCTTACTTAGTATTTAGTATTACGTCAACATTCTACACAAAAAATATAAAATTCCGGTTTGTAACAAACTGGCGATCCCTAAGGGACAAGCAGACAGACAATTCTTTGAATAGATTTAGGCCTTTGAATACGAAAGCAAAAAAATAAAATAAAACTACACTTACAGTAACTTAGTTAATTTGATCGTGTAACTTAGTTAACTTAATCGTATATACTTGCAAGGATAAATTAATATTCTATCTCTAACACTTTGGTAATACAGGTCTGTTTAGGACACAAACAAAAACACAAATGGAAAGAGATCGCAATAAAAATTCCTCGACCGATAAAAAATGAACGAGTTTTGTTTACATAAAGGTCTCTAAGTAGAAATAAAAAATAATCATATACTCGTTTACAACTTTAGAGGTCAACATGTCTGTAGGTCAGCATATCAACCTATATAATCACATCTACCTACATCCTACGTGTACCCAGACTTCCAAAGCCCATCGTTCTCAAAATTTCAAAGCTTCCCTGAGTATCACAAAAATATGTTTTATTGCTAGGACTTCCATTATCAATATTTATATAATAAATAGTATTACAACAAATTAGTTATGATTTGTGTAGCAGTGATAGAGTTGAGAAGCCCAGTGGAAATAGTGGACTACCGCACAAGGCGCACAGTGTTCGAATACCGCCCGGGTTACAACTTCACTCATGCTACTAGGGCATTTTCGAACGCTCACCTGGCCAGCTCCAACCACTACCATACACAAGTGTAAGAATGTTGCCAAGTTGTTCCGGACAATCTATAACTGCTGCCGGAACACACCTTAGGTGCTTGGCGTCAGATTTTCTACTTGAGGGTGGTAGCTAGCCAGGTGGGCATTCGTAAAATGCCCTAACATCATGCTGTAACGACTGCCATCGTTAGACAACAACCGGTACCGACGGCTTAACGTGCCCTCCGAAGCACGGGCTTCCGTGCAGTAATGTCACAAGCGGTCTCCCCTCCAACTCCTGACCGCGGCGGACGTTGCTTAACTTAGCTGATAGATTAAGAACGGCTAAGTAAACTTCGCTACGAGCGCTTCGTAATATAAGCACGTCACCATTTTCTTCTTGTCGTTATTATCCCACGCAAAGTGAGGGCGGTATTCGATGTATTTTTCCACTACTGTTTTGATCCTGTGCGTCGCCTCGGCGAAACGCCCTAGCCCTATCATAACCAATTTGTTATACCATGTTATAGTGACCCATGTAAATATCGGGTCCATGTTGGAATGGTTTGGAGAGACTTGAATAAGCATTCGCCTACCTGACACCATCCCTCCTTGGGAGCTATTGCTGCTGGTATAAATACCACCTGTTCATTTCGGAGGTATGGGATATTAAGAATTATTGCTTCTCTGTGTTCATTACTGTATCGTTAAAATATAACACAATACTATTTAGGTAACCAAATAACTCGTCAATGACGTCGTAAAGTAGCACTTACTCTACATTTAATCGAATTTTCACCTCCTTGACTCGGATCAAATTTCCTGTCAAAATTTAACTAACCTAAAGCCGCTCTAAAATCGCCTCTAAATGGTTAAAAATAGGGGCGATTTTCGCAACACTTGCCAAAAGTTGGAAACAATCCATGTACGAATGGATTAGCACGAAATGGCCAAACCAGAGGCATCCAAACGGAAATATTAGATTATTCACGAATCAATAAAGCACTGTGTCCACTAGAAGCTGAGATATAGATTTTGATAGAGATGGCCTATTATGAGTTTACTAAAACAAACTTTTTTTTTTTTATATGCGTGATAGGTTAGCCTTTGACCACTATCTCACCTGATGGTAAGTGAAGATGTGGTCGAAGATGTTGTTCCGGCTAACCTAAAAGTACTGGCTCTCAAGGACAGCAGCCGGAACACACCGTTAAGTGCTTGGCGACAGATTTTCTACTTGAGGGTGGTAGCTAGCCAGGCGGGCATTCGCATAATACTCTACCACCATGCTATAACGACTGCCATTCTAAGACAACAACCGGGACCGACGGCTTAACGTGCCCTCCGAAGCACGGAAACGCTCAGTAGTAATGTCAGTAGCGGTCACCCATCCAACTCATGACCGCGGGCGACGTTGCTTAACTTTGCTGATCGGTTGAGAACAAACAACTAAACTTCGCAACGAGCGCTTCAAAAAATTTCTACAATGAAGCGCTCATAGCAGAGCTTGCCCAGTCCTTCTTAATTAGTTAACTATGTTAGGCAATATCCGCTGCGAACTCGACTTGTGTGGATGACCATTAGTGGCTTCTACAACTGAGCGCGCTTCGGACCGTGCTTAGGACGGCGGCACATTAAACGATCGGTCTCGGTGGTTGTCTTAGGATTTCAGCTATCACGCCTAAAGATTCGTGCTTTAACATAGTAATTTAACTTCATATCTAGATGTGTTATCTGTCAAAAAATACTATTTTATAACCATTAATATTAACAATTTTGTATTCATTGAATAGAATGTTATTGTACTACTAACGCCATCTGTTACAAAACCAAAGAGTTAACATCGCTGCAACAAAACTAAACTCAGTGCTCAAATAAATCGTAGTTAATCTACTTAATACTAGACGACATCACTAGAATCTGGTTGTAAAATAAACGCGAGTCCTCACAAAGCTCAATTTTTTGCTAGTTTTTATTAATTTTTGCTATGCCGTATATACATATATTATATATACATATTATATATACATATATATTGGACTATTATAGTCATACCTATATTTGACGCTTGGATGTATTATCGTGGTTACGATAGAGTACAAACAATAAGCGTTAAAATGGCTAAAAATACACGTGTCAATTAAAAATAAGAGGTTAATTCTTTCTTGCCTTTTTACTTTTAAGTTTTCGCTTTTACTGTTATTTCTAGGCAATCCGCCTTACCAATACATGTCTTATGAAAAACTTCTTCGGCTTATAAACTATTATACGGGTCCAAAGATATTAGCGAAAGCTCTTTTTAGTACGGAAGGAAGGACGGACATTAGAGCCCTATAGTAATAAGGTCCCATTTATTAGTATGGAACTCTAAAACATTATTTTTACTTTAATATTGTTAAGTTTAAAATAACGCCTGCTATGCGGATTTCATTACAAAATCACAAATATACGATGGGAAAAATTTAAGTCATGTGCGGGATACCTCATATATATATTCCTATCGTATATTTGTAATCTAAAACATTATGTTTCACTAGCAAGAGCGAGAAAAGCATTTAATCACTACTAGTATATCTTTTGATATTGTATTGGATATATATACTTAGGTTAAGTCCGAAGCCTCAACAGGCACACTATATGCTAGCCTCCAAGTGTGCACCAGCCCTATATGTTCCCGAATAGCAGCGTGAATTAGCGAAGGCCCGTGCTTGTTGAAGCAAAAGGTTTAACCTAAATAAGCTATTCATAGAAGCTGAGGCCAAACTTTGTCCCAATATGAAAGCCCTACTTAGGTATATGAAAGCCCTTGGCACAGTTGACGTTGATTTCTGGGTATTATTGTGGAACTATTAACGTTCGTTTATGGATAGATATTTTTGAATGTCCTGGGTGGCAGTTAGCCAGGCGGCCATTCGCAAAATGCCCTACCACCATGCTATAACGACTGCCATCCTAAGACAGCGACCGGACCGACGCGACGTGCCCTCCGAAGCACGGAAGCGCTCAGTAGTCATTCCACAAGATAAGCTTTGATTTATTTTATAAACACTGCTTTGTACCCAAACAATGAATGCAGTAGTTGGGACATTTGTATCGCAAGACAACCAGATGTTGTGTCCGCAGTGCCCCAGGCTCGATATTTTAAAGGTCAAAAAGGCCTCAAAATTCACCAAAAAAGGTGTCATAAAAATTCGGAAATTCCCCTTTCGGTGCCAATAAATAAGCAAACCGTAAGTAGTGGCAGTGTTGCGAGCCCTGCTAACCCTGCCAAACCGTTTTGGGAGGTTTTAAGTTCGTACACAAATAATATTCCTGTTTTAAAACGCATACCTCGGGGTGCGAGAATTTCTGTTGCCCAAACATTATCTTGTTCGATTAAAAACGTTTTGGCTACTAATACTAGGCAAGCCTGGGAGCATCTTCTAGCATTCCCGTACCACGAATTACGCGTAAATTTTTATCCTTCTAACAAAAAATCCCTTACAACTAGAGTAAAGGAAAACTGCGTGAAATACAGGGCACGGGAAGAGCAATCTTTTGGCTCAACTTTAATAATTCCGCCACTGTGGCGGAATACAAAAACAAATAATGTCGATTCAGCTACTAGTAAAATAGTAGAAAACAAAATTAATGATGGTGACATCAAAAACGCGGCACGAATCTTGTTTTTGAGTGATACAATCGCCCCTTTCACATCTGACACGTTGAATTCCCTAATAGAAAAGCATCCGCCTGCAACTTCAGGTCTCCACCTTCCCTACTCTCCTGAACAAAATAATGACATTGTTGAGGTGACCCCACAGGATGTTTCTGCAGCCGTGGCATCTTTTCTAAGTGGCTCAGCCGGTGGTCTAGATGGACTGACGCCTCAGCACTTAAAATATATTTTATCTTTTAGTTCTGGTGAGGTAAGCGAGACACTTCTAAGGGATGTGACGGGTTTGGTTAATTTGATGTTGTCGGGTCAGGTCAACAATGAAATTACCGAAACGGTGCGAATTTATGTGCCCTTAATAAAACAGATGGTGGTATTAGGCCTATAGCAGTAGGAACCACTTATCGTCGCCTCACAGCCAAATGTGGTTGTAGGAAAAAGGTTGCTTTTTTAAGTAATCGTTTTCAACCACTACAACTCGGTTTTGGTTCGCAGGGTGGTTGTGAAGGCTGCTGTACATTCACTTCGCACATTTCTTGATAAAAATTGTGGAGATGTGCTTTTGAAGGTGGATGTTAAAAATGCATTCAACTCATTAGATAGAGGCACCCTTTTGACTGAAGTGAAAGATAAAATTCCGGAATTATACCCTTTTCATTGGCAATGTTACGGCAAACCATCAAAATTAACATACCAAAAGAACGTTATATTATCTTCCGTAGGAGGTCAACAGGGTGATCCTCTGGGACCAGCCATCTTTAGCCTTGCCATCCACTCAATAATTCAACGTCTCCAATCAAAACTCAACGTTTGGTATTTGGATGACGGAACCTTAGGAGGCGAGGCGAACACGGTATTGAATGACTTGCGAGTACTTATAGACGATTTTCGTCTTATTGGCCTTGAACAAAATTTTTCCATATGTGAACTTTTTGTTTATGATACTTGTCCGGATAAAATTTCGATTATTGAAAAATTCAACTTACTTGCGCCTAATATAAAATTAGTAGAAAAAAGTTCGCTCCGTCTTTTGGGTTCACCGATTCTTGACGAATCTTTTTCACCATTTGTCGAAGAACAAATTCAAAAGTTTAGAAATGCTTCTAGCAGATTATTCAAAATTAACGCCCATATGGCTTTTACTTTTATAAGATTTTGCCTTTTCGTTCCTAAATTTACATACTTTTTGAGATGTTGTCAGCTGTGGAAATACAGTGAGCTTCTTTTAAGTTTAGACAATTTTAAAGTTAATTTCGGGTTTGAATGTTGAGATGGATGATAGGGCTTGGGTGCAAGCTTCCCTCCCTGTGAGGTTGGGGCCTTGGGGGGCATAGGGATACGCAAAATTTCTAGTGTGGCATTACCAACTTTTTTGTCTTCTGTACACAGTACACACAAATTAGTAGAAAAAATTCTTGCACCATCTTTAAGCACTTTTGATGTAGCATATCTGGCTGAGGCTAAAACCACATGGGGACTGGCTTGTCCAAATACTGAGTTCCCAAAAATATTGTCATCTCAGAAACAGTGGGATCGGCCCCTATGCGAGCTAGCACGGAAAGATCTTTTAAATACGTGCCCTAGTATTGCAGATCGTGCTCGTAATCTCGCTGTTTCTGTGTGGGAATCAGGTCTTTGGATACAAGCCATTCCTTCTTACAAAACTGGTAGCTTTATAGATCCTTCCGCTTTCCGTTTCGCTATTAGCTTACGTTTGGGTGCAAGGTATTGTGTTGCACATCACTGCAGTTGACCAACTCGGTCACCATGGCCTCTCCTGCTCTCGAAGTGCTGGTCGAATTTCCCGTCACGCCAGCCTTAACGATATCATTCGCCGGGCTTTTACCAGCGCCAATGTTGCAGCTGTTCTCGAACCGAACGGTCTGATGCGTGACGATTGTAAAAGACCTGACGGCATGACTCTGGTTCCATGGAAGTTAGGACGGCCCTTAGTGTGGGACGCTACATGCGTAGACACTTAAGCGCCGTCACATCTTTCTGAAACCCACGTGAGGGCTGGCGCTGCGGCTACTTCGGCAGAGCAACTCAAGCGGCGCAAGTATGCTAACCTCGGTATGGGTTACATATTTGAGCCGTTTGGTGTGGTGACGTTGGGTCCGTGGGGACCGGGAGCTCATCGTATTTCCCAAAATTTATCAGAGCGCTTGTTCGATGCGACGCGTGATCAAAATGCTGGCACCTATTTGGCTCAAAGAATAAGCATTGCAATTCAACGGGGCAATGCTGCCAGCATGCTGGGCACGCTGCCAACTGATAGTGGGCTAGAGCATTTGGACTGCCTATGAGTCCAAATGCTGTTATTGTAGTAGCTGTAGTGTTGTAGATAGTTTGTAGTATTTGGTAAATAAAGACATACAGCCGGTAAAAAAAAAACTGCATTGTTTGTGAGTGTTGAATGTATTACATATTTAATTTAATGTGTATATAATTAATTTGTATATTATTTATTTGAGCCGTTTGGTGTAGAGTCGTTAGGTACGTGGGGACTGAGAGCTAAACGTATTTTCCAAATCTTATCAGAGCTCTTGGTCGATGCGACGCGTGATCAAAATTCTGGCACCTATTTGGCTAAACGAATAAGCATTGCAATTCAACGGGGCAATGTTGCCAACATGCTGGACACGCTGCTAACAGGTAGTTGGCTGTAGCAATGACTTATAGGTTGTTTAAATGCTTTTATTGTAGTAGCTGTAGTGTTGTATGTAGTTTGTAGTATTTTGTTAATAATACTATCGGAAAAAAAATACTTTTACGAATAAACTTGTGTAATAAACAAGCCTTTTACGAATAAACTTGTTTAATAAACATTGCCCGTGGGGTGCCGGGCTAGAATGTCACCCCCCCATCTCTTCCCGTAGGTGTCGTAAAAGGCGACTAAGGGAAAAATACCGGAAGGTGCAGCGCCTTCTGAGAAATGCACACCAATAACTGCGATCCCCAAGACGCCTGCCAAGGATGGGGATTATGGCAAACCCCCCTTATGAATAGCACAAAAATACCTCGGCCCACTATTTTTTTTTTGGGGAAGAAAGGTTCTCGATTGTTTACCACACTACACCGGAAGACGTAGAGTTGGTAGGGACCCCACTAGGTGGACTGACGACATCGTGAAAGTCGCGGGTAGCCAATGGTTACAAGCGGCTAATAGCCGTTCTTTGTGGCGCTCTATGGGGGAGGCGTTTGTTTAACAGTGGACGTCTTCTGGCTGATGAAGATGATGAATAAACAAGAACAGCTGAATTATTGAATTTAATTCCCAAACAGGATTCAGGTACTTCGATAAAATATCTATACTATAAACAATGATAAAATATTCGATTTTATCTACTCGTAGATCCGAAGTTAGATATTAAATGCGATTCAGCATGAGTCAAGGCTTTTGTTTCACGAAACAAGGATACGTATTTGAGCCTTCGAGCCTAGTATCTAAGAGTCAACATTCAATAGGTTCCGCCATACATTTTGAAGCATTGATAGACGAGCGGTTATAGCTACGGACGCTGCCGTTCTTGGTATTATCTGGTTTTCATTTCCAATGTTACTTTTTTCGTTTCAATCTTGAAGCAATGATGGCCGAGCGGTAATAACTATGCTATACTACCTTGCCGCAGGTCCCTGGTTCAATCCCCACCGCCGGCTTGAGCTTCACCGCATGGTGGAAGGGCATTTTGCGATTGCCCGCCTGGCTAGCTACCATAATCAAGTAGCAAATCTGTCGCCAAGCACCTAACAGTTGTTCCGGCAGTAGTCCTTGAGAGCCAGTGAAATTACAGGCACAATGAGACTTAACAACTATGTCTCAAAGTGACGGGTGCAGTGCAATTCGTCACTTGTGATTAAATGCATCTGTTATAGGCAGAGGTTAGTCCGCTTAACATCAGGTGGGCCTCGAGCTTGTTCCGTTAAAATAACATAAAAAAAGCCTAAGAACGACTAAGCAAACTTCGATACGAGCGCTCAATTAAAAAAAGTTTCAATAATATAGGTACGCTCAAAAAAACTTTAAATGACTGATTGCCACATTGAACGCCACCTCGGACGCAGCTGAAAGTGCTGGTTTGGGCGTAGCTTTAAACTGTACTATAAGGCCGTCACGACAGTGCCGGGAGTCCGAGGAGCTGGATCAATAATTACACTATAAGAAATGGCGATGACTTTGGCTAGTTAGTGTTGTTATTAGCGCCACCTATGGAGATAATTGGTTTTATACCACACCCACTCAGAAAGCGTCTCATTACTCGTTCAAAAACATGTTATAAAGTTCGTCATTTCTCCCTTATAAATGTACGGCGGGAAAAGTTATATGGATTTTCATTCCTTCACTCCGTAGCAGTGAAGGAATGTTGTTTCAAAATTCATACCTGCATTTCCTGCCCTGGTAGCGATTTTTTGTTTTTTTAGCTGCTAACATTAAAAAATACAAACTCAAAAATGTTTTATATATAATAATTAGAAAAAGGAGGTGTGATTTTTATTTGTACTTGATATTCAATCAAAGGAGGTTGACAACCTTTTATTATAGTATTATCCATATGTTGCTCTATTTACTTAAGAATTTCGTTATTTATATATAAATAACGCAAGAAAAGCTGAAGGTAAAAGCTAGTAATTTGTAAAGTTTCACAGAGTGAGTAATAATGTCTTCAGCAGATGTTACACGAAACGAAATGTCTTTTAGGTAACTTATTAATTAAAGTTATAACTTATTATTTTGGAGTAATCCGTTGCTTGATATTATTGTTTCATTTCATGAAATATTTCTTGTCAAGGACTGTAAAGATAAATAATATTCTTAGTCTTGCCAATATTCCACGCTAAGTGGGGTCTGCAGAACATGTACTAAGTTATTTTTCTTTCTTACTGCTCTAATATTAGTGATCTCAGTAGAAGCTAGTTAGATATTATACTCAGGAAATAATATCTAACTGTACAAATTACAAAAAAAAAAATTATAATCATGTGCGGGATTAGAACCCGCGTCTGTACACCCCTATAGCCGGGGTATGCTCTGACCGCTTGAGCTAACATGACAATGACTAAGAACTCCAATTTTTCCTCTCGTTGTTTATTAAATCATCGTATTGTGATGGAGCGACACCTATAGTTCAACTTACGTTGTACTACAAACTTACTTTTTTGGCCTCGCGCTCATCTCCATATTGTGTGACATACGCTTTATCTTTCGAGTTAACTGATACGGTCCTGTACATCACCGTGTAATTTGTAAATAACAAATAAACTAAAATTAACTAAATTAAAATAGAGCACGACGTAAACATAAACCACGCGGATAAAAGCGCTGGCAAACCAACTAAGTACCTATATAATTAACTTTTATTGTATTCGCATTACTTATGTTTCAAGCCTTTTCTTAAAGCATCTTGAATTTTCTTCGTAATCCATCGTCTCCGAACAATACATTTCAGTCTAAATTAATTGATACCTCAAAAGCATTTCCATTTACGTTCAGGGAAGCTTACTAATCATGAGAACAATACATACCCAAATCGTATCCGAGAATATCCGTATTGGATATTCTATCCGGTGTAGGTACTTAATTACCAATTTATTTGGTAGTTTAATATTCGAGTATGTTACATGAAAGAAAAATGCTGACATTTTGCGGAATGTCTAGTGCATGTCTAGATCTAAAAGCATAAAATTGATGTGAGCAGACTAGGTATAGTATCACCAACTTAACTGTGCAGTTTTCGAGGGCGCTACTGGTCAAGGAAATCAACTATAAACTGTCACAATTTGAAGGAATGTTGTAGTTCTTTTTTTTGCCGCCTGAACAAATAAGTTGGTGGGACTGTAAGTGGCTGATTGACTCAATATTTCATGGTAGTACTTATTGCAATTTACAGCGGATTTCTTCTCAAGAGAATTTTCGTTGAAGCTAGCGGAGAGGCAACTCAACTACCTATGGTTCGGCCAACGTTTTTATTGACTTCTCTTCCCTTGTTATCGTGTTCCTTTTTAACTCTCTAGCTTATATGTGGCTTTTAATTCCTATTTCACCACTGTTAGGTTTATGCGATTTTTTTTATCGGTGTACAGTATTGAATATATGGCACACAATATCCAAAAAATTGAGCTTTGTTACAATATATAAAGAAATGAAAAGAAAATGAAATGAAAATAAACAAATGGAAATTGTATAGTGTTGTTACAGGATACATCTGATGTATCCTGTAACAAAACTTATCTAAAATGTACTACTTTGACGACCTTCCGATTATATATTTTTTGCTTAGAAGAATATAAAATTATATCTATAGTCTACTCTATGAGCTCTAGACAATGACATCCTACATTAAAATTAATCAAAAAGATTTTACCTTGTTGTAAACCATATTTTCATTACAAAAATATTTTTTGCCTAATATTCATCTTTGGGTCAAAAACAAAAGTTCCAGGTTTGAAACTCATTCCCTTTACAATCAAGAGACTCAAGAGAATCAAGAGAAAAGGGATCCGTTTTGCCCTTTGGGTACTGAACCCTTTAAAGCACACGTGAAATGCTTATACGACATGGGTGTTTTTTATTTTATCTCTTGGTTTATATCGCACCAAAATTTCTAAAATTTTATTATTATTTGTCTCGCAAGTGTATTCAACATGTTTTCAGGTATCGCGCATGCACATTGATCACTCATTAATGTATATGCTAATGACCGACAAAGCTCAATCCTATTTTGTATACCAAGATAAGTTCAATTATACTGAGAGATGATATCCGCACCAACTTGAAGTATTTACATTCTTGAAAATATATTGTATAGGTACTCGAAAAACTTAGGTAAATAAAAAAATGGCAAGCACCACACACAACAACACTAGGAATAAAAATAAACTAGAGATGCCATATTAGCAAAGACAAATAAAACTTTTTTATAAGGCACATTATGTGCGATTTTATAAAAAAAAACCTAAAGATATTACAGTTTCAAAGAAAATACAAACTGCATGCAAAAAAAAACGCTCTAGTGCAGTGATCGCAGAATACAGAACTCTGAACTAAGAACTCTTGCTAGACCGCTTGATGTAGTTTCGTCGCCTAACCATGCAATCTGGGGCATAATACAACTTTCAGCAGTCGTGATTGTCTATGTCGATAGACTTTGTCTTATTTTTGAGATAAGTAATAATTCCCTAGACGAAGACACCGGTAATAAACAACATGGCCGGAGCGATCCATTTCGGATACAGCCTGGGAATCCAGGGACGTCGTGAAAGGAAGCCGTGACGTGAAATTAATTAATGTTTCCCGGGACGGTAATGAAGTCCCATTGTTACACCATTTATCACTAAACACGTGTTGTCTGACTTGGTACTGTGAGGTCAGACTATTTGGAGGTGGTAAAGCAAAACGAATAGGTAGATGTAGCTGCACATAGATCAACAAAATATTTAAAGGTTAATGCCAGGACCAAAGTATATACAGCACTAAACGCCAGCTCTAGCCCATGATCTAGGTAGAGCGAAATTGTCTTTCAGCGTCTTTTAGTCGACACTTTCAAATAACATATTTTTTTTAATTATGTCTGTTAAGATTCCAGATTGCCCAGGCAGGGATTGTTAGGCAGAGTGGCTTCCACCTCGACATTCTGTATTGAATGCTTAACTTGCCGGCCGTTCGCCGGGCTGAAATAAAAAACACGAAATACACAAGCAAATTTACAAATAATAAACTTACATGCAACTTATGATAGGTTGCGTCGGCGATCCCACTAGAGCTACCTTATTTTATTAATATTGGCCAATATAATAATATAGGTTTTTACTAACGCGTGGGCGAGGAAGCTCCAATGGCGAGATTCTTCCTCCCAATCCGGACGTCACCACTATCATCCTGGCGCCAGCACAAAACTCCAATGTTACAAATATCAAAATTATCGCGTAGTACAACAAACACGCGCAATTTAAATTAAAAAATACAAGATTCAAATAAAATCAAAAACCCGAGTTACTCCAATTACGTCAAAATATACAAGAGAACGACGAACCAACTTCAACTTTTTTCACACCAAAAATGTCCACAGATGTCAAAAAACATAGACTGCTACGCTAAGGAGCGTTCAAAAACTGCCCGATAAGTTGATCGGTCCGAACAATGTCCAATAAATAATAATTAAACAACTATTTACTTAAGCAACTTCTTCTTAATATAATCTTCTTATAAATTAATCATGTTACGTACTATCAAGTCAATGGGCTATATGCTGACGTTCGCTTCAATTATATTTAATCTATATGGCACTGCAATTACGCGTCAATATTATATTTCATGAACTGGCAACAGTTAAACCACTTCCAGTGGTTTAACTGTCGAGTCGTTGGTAACCTTTTTAAAGTAAACAAAAGCCAGCTCCACCATTCGATCACTGACAAGTGCAGAGTGTTTAACTAATTTATTGTACTGTACTGCCTTCGTGGTTTAATATTTTATTTTCAACATGTTCTTCGATTATGTTTTTTGGTGCCTTTTTTTAAAATATATTTTATGTTCTTGTTCATGTGTGTTCGTGATGTTAGTCGTGAGTTCCGATTGAAAAACAGCTCTATGGTTAATTTTTGTACCTAGCATATGCTAAGTCGGGGCTCATTTCTGACGTCACGCAGCATCGAAATTAACATTATATTACTTATGTCATATTATATACATTTCGGAGTTGCCAGTCTATTTAAAAATTACAAATATATGTCAGTCTATGCTTGTTCTGTTATTGATTGATTCTTTGTTTTATATGTATTATTATTTTTTGTTTTGTTTCTGATGTAAACGTCAACTCCGACTGTACAAATGATTTAGTTATTTCAGAAAAAAAAAAAAAATTGTGTTACTGTAAATCCCACTCGACAGTTATATTCTGTACCAATATTTCACATCTTGGCAACATTTAAATGCCACATCCTTCAGCACATATCTCCATGTATTCTGTTCAAACAGAGTTATCTCTTACAAATGTGTTCACGTTGTGTGTATAATTACGGTTTGTACACAAAACACAACACATTAGTAGCGCATGTGTACTGCCTCTATTGTCTTAGGTCGCGGATGGACAAGATTGATGGTTGTTTACTTATTGTGATAGCTTTCCCTTCGTTAATGTCATTAGAACCAGGATTTGAAAGAACTTCTCCGACTCAATGACTAATCAACATAGCGAGTTCTTATTTTGCTGTACAACAAGCTTAAACTTTTCAGTTTAACTTTGACTTCGACTTCTTTGGTTCTTACACCGACGCTCTGTTTTTAGATCTAAAGCTAAGCTGAAGGCCAAAAAGCTGGGCAGGTTTGCAAAGATGAGGTAGAAAATTTTGACTCAAGATAAAGACAAATGGAAGACTAGCCAAAAGGTTTAATAACAACAACTGACTATTTGGGAAAAGAGAAGACTTTAAAGTTTTGTATATCAGTGCAGAGATCCATACTCGTCAAAATGTATCCGGTTCATTATGTATATTACCAGATATATTTTAAGGGTATTGTGGCATGCGGCTACTTGTCAGCGGACTGTTTGGTGAACTGAAAAAAACGGGTTTTTTTTGGAACCATTTAACGATCTCGGTAATTGGCTCCACATCCGATAGCACATTTAAAGGCATCTGTCTGTTAATATGCCAGCCAGTGGAGAAGATGGCGATATCGTCTGCAAATTGGGCTATAAGATTAAGAATCTTGGTTAGGGAGCGTGGGATTTCGTTGATGTACAGTGCGAAAAGAATGGGTGATAGCACGGAGCCATGAAGGACCCCGGCTCTGACTGGGCGGGGAGTGGAGATATTGCCTTCTACGCGATATCGAAAGATTCTGTTCCTGAGGAAATCTTGTATATTGAGCACAATACTTTATTGCACGCCAAAGTGAAATAGCTTGTAGATCAAGCCATTGTGCCAGACTTTGTCAAAAGCTTTCGCTACATAGAGGAAGACTGCTGGCGTCCCTTGGGGTTTGGGCTTACTATTGCACAAGTGGTCTGAATACCTCGAAACTAGTCGGGCGTCGTCCTCGCGTTTTCGACTATAAATATTCGTAAGTGAGTCGTAAAACCGACGATGCCAAAACTTTTACTTTATGTACATGGTTTATGGCGAAATATACTGTACCATATCAAAATCCCAACATCAGACCGAGGGGTTGTTAAATAACAAACGGAAATATGATGATGATGATGATGATTATACGTGAGCAGATAATACTACAAACATTATCGAGTGCTAAGCGAAAATGACATTTATGAATATATTCTTTTGTAAATGTGATTTTTGCTGCGTACACGAACGTGCTTGTAATGATATGTAACAAGGAATTGATATATTTGTAGAACAATTATAAGAACTGGGATAGAAGTAAAGATGTTTAAGATGGTTTGGAAATATAGATAGAATGAATGATATGAGACTGACTAAACAGGTATACAATACATGGGACAAGTGAACGGAAGTGTTGGAAGGGAAAGACCTAGGCGAACGTTCCGAAATCAAATTGAAGACTTTCTGAAAAAAGACCAGGTCTGGAGTACCCTATTTAAATTTTTTTTATTGTATTGTGACGGAACAAGCTCGAGGCCCACCTGATGTTAAGTGGACTAACCTCTGCCTATGCCTACAGATGCATTTCGTCAACATGAATTGCACTGCGCCCGTCACATGAGACATAGTTGTTAAGTCTCATGTCTCTGTCCCAGGCGGGCATTCGCAAAATGCCCTTCCACCATGCGGTGAAGCTCAAGCCCGCGGCGGGATTCGAACCTTGGACCTGTTGCACGGCAGTCCATAGCCAATGCCACTGAGCCATCACTACTTCAAAACCCCCTAAAACAAAGATTATGTATGAAAAGATTGATGAGTGTAGATGAAGTGAAAGAGGTATGTAAGGATCGTGGCAAGTGGAAATATGTGGTCTCTGCCTACTCCAACGGAAAGAGGCGTGATTTTAGCAATTTATCGGATAAAAGGATAGCGACATCATTACGATATTCAAGAGGACGGTTTCCTGTTTTAGGTCACTTTGAAGGTGCATGGTTTCTGCAGTGCACTCTTTATTGTTTGGATTCAGGCAAAATATATACTACGTAATGACATTATTAAGGGGGGCTATTGACTGTCCTGAATTACACAACACACTGTGCAGTCTGTTTGTACCTGATAAATATATCAGACACAGGCTTACTTGTAAACATAAATTATTTGCTGTCTTGGACCGCAGCACTGTGGCCCGCTCTAAAACCCCTTTGTGCCGTGCCCTGGATGGACTCAATGCATTCCTGACTGCCAGCACTGAATGTGATATTTTCAATGACAAATTGAGCGCTATTTTTAATTTATTATTGTCATTTTGTGAAAACTATAATGTATGACATCAACTATTCCTACTTAATTAATTATCCTATTTTTTTACATGTAAAATGAATTTAAATAGTAGGATAGCAATATTATTTTATTATTTTTGAATTTGTATTTTCGACATGTTAAATGATGATGTTGTTATTTGTATGACAGCAACTACTTATTTCTAGATTTTATTTTATTTTTGACTATTGTTTTACCAATTTTTTACTATTATTTTAATTTGTAGGACATAAATTAATTATTTTGTAGTTTCTGTATAACTTTTTGTGATTTTTGAAGGAAAATTATGTCAATCGATGTATAATTTTATTAGTGTTTCACTCTATGTATAACTGGCATTGCCGTTCTTATGTAATAAATAAATAAATAAATTATGTGAACAGATTGGTGCTAAACATTTTTTCGTAACTTGTTCATTAATATATAGGTATTCTTAGTATTGTTTTTATTTCAAAATAAATTTCAATATTCCTCAACAATATTGAATATTACCACATCTTATTTAGGGCAGAATGTAACCAATTATAATATTTATTTTAATTTCCACGTTTTTGGAAAAAATAAAAGGTCGCAGCCGCTACGCGCAGCGCGCCTTGATATTGAACTTTGGTTTGTTCATATTTTGTTTTATTTTCCATTACAAGCTCTTAACTGATCTGCATTGTCTCCTTAAGTGTTTGAAAAAGCACTTCCTTCAATTAAAGAATTACTTGTAGTCTGGTTCATGACCGCACTGTGACACACCTGTGACGGATAAAAAATAGAGCTCAAAATTTTTCCTCAGTCGAGCCAGTGTCAATAGCCTAGTGGCTAAGGCACCCGATGCGAAAAAGCCAGAGATGGTCGGTTCGATTCCCGATCGAGATAAACAATAAGATATATAGATTTTCCGAAATAGGTAACTTGCAGTCTTCACACACAATATCACTGCGTATGCGGAGTACATATTAGTTTTAATTTACGCGGAAGAGTAGGGTTAAGATAAATCAATTACAGTCAATTAAAAACTTTCCTAGTTAGCTCAACTCTAATATAGAAATCGACTAGGAGCTAATTATTAGTCTTGCAGAGGTTTTCGATAAACTCTCTGAAAGAGATCCGACAATTTTCAGGCAGCTTCTTGGTACACATTTTTCACTCTTATTTCGAAGGCGGAAAGGGTAGATTTGATTAATACGTGAGTTGAGAAGTTCGATAAGAGTTGCCTCCAGTTTCAAGTGGCCGTTTGGAATTGGATGTAGGCACAGCTTTGAATGTGGGTTACCGGGTCAATACCTTGAGTTCTTTGGTGTACTTGACGATGTACCCATTGAAGGTAAAAACTGCGTATAATTGAGGGTGTTTTATTATATGTAAATAATCGAAATTTTACTTTGAGATCCAATGGATTGATAACATGTAAAAAAAAAGTGCTTTTGTCTCAAAAGAGGGCGGTACGTATAATGATCACAATGACAGTTATATAATTTTATGTGTGTGTAACAGGCTATTAGAATACAATATTTCGAAGCGCTCGTAGCAAGGTTTGCTTGGCCGTTCTGAATCGATCAGCAAAGTTAAGCAACGTTCGCCGCGGTCATGAGTTGGATGGGTGACCGCTAGTGACATAACTACTGAGCGCTTCTGTGCTTCGGAGGGCTGTCGGTCCCGGTTGTTGTCTTACTATGGCAGTCGTTACAGCATGGTGGTAGGGCATTTTGCGAATGCCTGCCTGGCTAGCTACCACCCTCAACTTCAACTAACGGTGTATTCCGGCAGCTGTCCTTAAGAGCCAGTAATTCTAGGCTAGCCTGAACAACATCTTCGACCACATCATCACTTACCATCGGTGAGATAGTGGCCAAAGGCTAGCCTATCCACTATAAAAAATATAAATATATAATATAATTATAAAATATGTTAATAATATGATTATATAATATGTTAATAATATAATTATATATAATAAAAAAAAAACACTTTTTTTCTCAACTTTTTTTGTGTTTTAATGCCTCCTCGAGCCAAGAGCGCCCGCCGCGGCATAACTGGACCTCGTTGTCGTCCCTTTGAATACAAAAGCATAACTTTACGTCTGTCTTCCGGAGTGGTCGACTAACCAGACTAGTGAATTGCACTAGCTACGATCTTGCCATACCTCCATTGCGTCCTTTACTCTCAATAGCTTCTTCATACTCTCCCGTCAGTTGGGGATCCGCGTTATAAGATGATGCTTTTTCTTGATCCTTTCAGTAGAATGCATTCGCTGGTTTTCCACTTCCAAGCTTCTAGTTATGATTATGAGTATACACGGTGATTACCGTGCCCACTTACCAAGCCTCTCAACATGTCCGAACCCTCGCAGCATACCTCTCTCAACTAACTTGACCTAATCCGCATTCACCCCACATTGCTTTCTTATGACGCTGTTTCTCACTGTGTCTTTCAAAGTTATAAAAATCATTCATTTATTTGTCAGAATATACGTCATTATTACAGTTTCAGTCAAAATAGAAAATGATCACCAAAATTAAACCAGCATTTTAATGAACCTACTACTTATAACCAAAGTTTTAACATCTCGCTGTGATGATCACCAAAAATAGTAAATGATCACCAAAATTAAACTTGCTTATAATTCTTCTGGCGCATCGCCGGCCGCCCCCGCGGCACGCTAATACTCGTAGGTCGCACCTAAATATGACTTTGAGATTTAGTGATCGTTTACTGCATTTGGTGATTGTTTACTACATTTGGTGATCATTTACTACATTTGGTGATAATTTATAACATTTGGTGTTAGATTACAATTTTTGGTAAAATAACTAAGGGTATCAAAGCATTTTGTGGTGTTAATTATATTTAATCCAGTTATAAAATGCTACGTCAATGTATTCAACCAGCAACTAAACGTATAAGTATTAATATAACTGTTAAGATTATATCAATATATGTAATGATTTTTACATATATAAACTATTATACATTCAGATATTCTGTAAAAACAATTGCTACTTGTGCAGTCTGGCTTTTAAGTTATATCCGGCTAAAGGTTTTATGTTTTCAGATAATATGCTATAAACAATAAAAGCCATGCCATATACAATATTTTCATAAATAACTTGTTGGCAACGAGGCTGATATAATAAGTTGTCTTGGTAGAGCATCATTATCAATATCTTATATATAATCTTAAGGCTACTTAAGTACTTACATGTATATGTTTCCCAAAGCTCTCACCTAAATTGCATATAGTCTATTACTCACTCGTGCTTTTTTTTTACTTTAGCGCAATAGTGTTTTAAATAGAAAAAAATATCAACGTTTCCACGCTTCTCACCAAGGAGATTGTAGTTTGTTTCGTTCGTTTTTCATATAAAAACAAACCAAAGAGTTTTTTACCTACTGAAGTAGAAATTTTGAAGATTTAATTATAAACCTTCTCAATGAAATTATTGTTGCTATCAAAAAGATCAAGAAAATATTTCGTATCGAAATTTTCGTATTCGTTCCTCGCAAGTGTGTTGAAAAACGTCGTATGAAACTCGTGCGCGTTGTTTATTACAATGCCAACTCGAAAACCCGTCTCGATTGTAATAAACTACTTCGCGCACTTGTTGCATAATGTTAGTACATTATGCAACAAGTGCGCGAAGAAGTTTCATAATTATTCACAGCACAACTCATTAAATTTACACTTTGCATAAAATGTTAGCAAGGTTCTATTTCCATATGTACCTCAAAGATCTAGCAACCTAACGTCGCGTCAACAGGAACTCAATCAACTTGCGTTGCGTTGCCTGATAATTATACTCATGGTCGATACATAGTGATTTCATTATCACCACTATCACCTTGAAACAAATAATGATTGCGCTAAAACGATTTCCTAATTATTTCAAAAACAAGGAAAATCAATAAAATCAAATCAACCTGTGTGGCAAATTTTGTATGCTCTAGATAGAATAAGTCTGTCGGAATGAAGCAATGATGGCTCAGTGGCATTGGCCATGGACTGCCGTGCAGCAGGTCCATGGTTCGAATCCCGCCGCGGGTTCGAGCTTCACCGCATGGTGGAAGGGCGTTTTGTGACTGCCCGCCTGGCTAGCTACCTCTGTCTGACAAAATCTGTTGCCAAGCACCTAACGGTGTGTTCCGGCAGCAGTCCTTGAGAGTTTGTGAAATTACAGGCAAATGAGACATAACAAGTATGTCTCAAGGTGATGGGCGCAGTGCAGTTTGACACTTGTGATGAAATGCATCTGTTATAGGCAGAGGATACCGCTTGACATCAGGTGGGCCTCGTGCTTGTTCCGTCACTATAACACAAAAAATGCTAAATGCAAAAGTTGCGTGTGTTTACTACAAGACACTTTTGCATACATCATCACGTATACAACCTGCTCAGTGATTTGACATACTTTCCATTGTGTAAGATATAACTCCGTTATCTTTGCACAAGGCTATACAGATTACGAATTTTGAGATGAATACAAGATAACAACGTTAAAATGATTCGTTCGCATACGCTTTCTATACAAAAATCAATGTACCAATTCGGTCTGTGAAGGGTAAAAATCACTAAATTTCAAATTTATAATTTGACTTAGTTGCCAATATTTGGCTCATTCGCTCACTGCATACACCATGAATGTAAAAAAAATATGAATTTACTACACGGTTACAAAGTTTTTTTTAGCTCAGTATTATTACATAAGATCTAATACGTGATATGACTCTTACACGATAACTGCAGTGGTCGCATAAGAGTCCATCAATGATACTATGATAGGAAATTTCCGAAGAAAAAGTAATACTCCGTGAGTGATACCGTTTTAAATATATGAAGTTTATTCGGGTTTCCTTAGAAGAAAATTAATTTTGAGGATGCTTCCGGCTGATATTCTAAGCTGCTTTTCGCTTCTGTAAACTCCAAACAACAGTTCATTGAACAACAAATATACTAGTCGCAAATATACATACGATAAAAAGTAGTATCCAAGATCGATCGGCCTTTATCAATTTTCACAAACACAGGTTGAGTGCGACAATGGCACTTAGTACTAACTACATTACGGTTTTGAGCACGCACTTCGTGGTTTTAAGTCATATGCCTTTTGTATCTCTAGAATGTGATTATAATTCCGATAGGGTTTTCAATTACTGAGCATGAATTGGTTCTTATGTCTTGAAATGCTGGAAAATTTACAGTTAAAAATATCTACAAAAACTCATGACATTTAGAATCCACACAATATTTTTTTATTTTCTGTCATAATCTAGGATTAAGCAGATTTCTTTAAAAAGTTGAATTGAATACATTTATATACCAATGTACAGATGTATGTTGATTGGCGGAGGTGGTGGATTCCAAGGCTGGTGTTGGCGACTATTTTGGACATATCGAAGGCCTTTGATTGAGTATGGCATAAAGAGTTTCTTTCCAAGCTTCCTTTCTATGAGTTTCTCGAGTCATTATGATGCTAGTTAATCTTTAGTTATTTGGCAGATCGGAGCTTCAAGGTCGTTGTCGACTGTTGTTAAAACCTTTCAATGCTGGTGTTCCGTATGGGTGTGTACTATCTTCAACTTTTTTTCTCATGCATATCAATGACATGACTCAGTTCAACGATATTCATTGCTATGCGGATGATAGTCCTGGAGATGTTTGATATCAGTCCTGCTATAATTTGTTGGGAAAACGTTGACAAAAGTCGGAACAAACTTGTGTCTGAAGTCGAGACTGTTATCAGAGATATTGAAGAAGGGCCGACTGAACTTACTCCGATTTAACTTCAAGAATACACAAGAAGTTTGTTTACAGTTACACTATCCCCCTTTGTCTTAGTGTCTCAAAACGGTCCCTCTGTTTTGAGGATATTCCCATAGGTACCTCAACTAGCATCGGAAGAATTGGCATTACCATATTGACTGTCGTTCAGTTTAGCTGTCACTTGGAAGGTAAGGCTAAATTAGCCTCTAAGAAGCTTGGGAGTGCTCAGAAAGGCGAGACGGAGTACCGGACGTGAAGTATCATGTCGGCCAATCGTCTACAACTTTATAAGGCTCAAGTTCAGCCTCATGAGGAGTACTGCTCTCACCTATGGGTGGGAGCTCCCCAGTGCTTCCATTTGACCGCATTCAACACAGAGCGGTATGAGTTGTTGGAGATAAAGCTCTCTCCTATTAGCTTGACCCTTCGGCACTGAGTAGAGATGTTGGATCACGTTGCATCTTCCACTGCATCTACCACTGGAATTGTTCCGAGGAACTGGTTGGTAATATCTGCATCTGAATTTCGCTTTAGAACGTTACGACTGAGCATCATGTTTTATCAATTTCGAATCGACGTCTTTGAGTCCAAAACCGTGTCACAGCTGCCATCTGAAGTATTTCCGAACCAATACTTTGTTAGCTAATATCTTAGGAACCTTCAAGAAAAGAGTTCTCTTCTCAGAGGCAATGTATCCTTGATATCTCTGGTATTGCGGATGTCCGTGGGTGAAGGTGATGACTACGTAACTGCTTCTTTATTCAACTATGTATATTAAACTATGAAATGTTTTACAAGACACAATTAGCTCATTCATAGCTCTACCAAATAGATAAATTTCATGGGTATTACCAAAATTGAGATATCACGAAGTTAATTTAAAGACCCGCATGCAGTACCGTCGAAATTGGTTGAATAGTCGTTATATCGTATGGTTTATCCTAGTCTGGTCGTCTGCCTTATTCTCCAACTTTGTATGGATAACGTTTAGTGAGCACTGAGATAGTAAACAACACATTTCTAACAATCTACGCTTCTGATTCGATTTCGCAGAGTTCTACAGGCAGTTTGAGTTTGATCAATTTCTCTACATCTCAAAGAAATTTTTGCTGTCTCGTTTTGAAAGTGATTCTAGATTACCCCCGCTACAAAAATATCTAGTGTGTTAGCCCTATATGTGTGATTCATGTTGGCTCAGGAAATATAGATCGATATACGCAGATAAGATAGGCAGATATTGTTGTTCTTGAAGAACGCTGCCGTACCGTACATTATCACAGTTTGTTTCTGAATTTGTGTGAAAACGATCGTTTACTATTGGTTTTTGTAAAATGGCGCCATGGCTGGATTTTCCTCATGATTTCGAGAATTGTACCCTGGAGGAAGAAAAGCTTATAAAGAAATGTTTAATAGGTGCGTTTTGTTGTGATGTTACGTCCGGTGCATTTTTGTTTCGTGTGTGTTTTGGTGATGTGGTAAGTAGTTCTGTGTGTTATTAATGTTCACAAATTAAATACATTTCTAATAACATTATTGTTAATATACGAATTTCAAATATATTGAACCTAAGTAAATATATTAGTTATCATTAAACTTTATTAGATAAATTTACATGACAATAACGGTTGATGTTTATATTAACCATAATCAACACTAACCAATGTTATAAAACTTGGCTAAATCTAATCAATGTACTTGATTAGATTTAATCAAGTATTTAGAAGAAAGGAACTAGAAAATGTTTTTAAAAATCTTTAATAGATATTAGTAGCTACACACAATTGTGTATATTATACTTATAACATAAATAACTATTTATATAAAAAAATATTATGAAGTCTACAGTTAATATGTACTGTGTTAATTTACTTTTTCTTAGAATGTAAACACTTTACTTATTATTATTATTTATACTATTTATTTATGGTATAAGGAAGTACGCTCGTGGGGTGCTGAGTTAGAATGTCACCCTCCCATTTATAACAGTGGGTGTCGTAAGAGGCGACTAAAAGTAAAATACCGGAAGGTGGACAGCAGCGCCTTCTGAGGAACTGATATTATAAACTACGATCGCCAAGACGCCATCCAAGCGTGGGGACTATGTCAGAACAGTACTGGCATGCTGCTCATGCAGCGCTTTTTTGTGTGCTTGTGTTAAGTTTTCTCCACATTATTATAATCGTAATATTAGAGCGTACCCTAGCTTCCGTTTTTCTTTAAATTGATGGATTACAGCTACTAGGTATACATTATAAATCAGCGTTTTAAGTATTTGTTGGTTAGTTTGGATATGGTACCGTATTATGATATGATTTAAATATGGTACCGTACTCTCAGAATGAAAAAAAAATGTTTTTTTATTTTTTTATTTTATTTATAATCAATTCAAGCACAAAAGACTTTAACATTAGATGGTCTTCGTGATTATTCCGTCACAAAAACAAAAAAGATATTTTACAAAAATGTTTGTTAGTACTAACAGGAGCCAAATCTAAGAGGTTGTTAACATTTTTCCAATAACCTTGTATAATAAAATATTATAAATAAATTTGTACTCTACTCAATCAGCTGTAGTCTACAAAATCCAAACAAATTATTTTTTAGAGAGGGCCCATTACATGAAAAGTTACATTACATAATTACAATGAGAGACAAAAATAAAGACATATTGTGATAGTAAGTTAAAAGCTGATTTCAAAAATTACTCTTGTTTGTTACTCTCAACATAAAATGAACTAATAAGTGTCACTTCATCCCTATACGATGGTTAAGAACAAGAGGGGAAATTAGAGTTATGCGTCATATTTCATGTTGGCTTAGCGGTTAAAGCATACCTCGGCTATAGGGGTAGATGGCCGCGGGTTCGAATCCCGCACATGACTGTAATTTTTCCTCTAGTTGTAATTTTGTAATGTATTCCGCGGGGCACGTGTCATTGGAAAAATAAAAATATAAAAAGGAAGTCTGAAGGAAATCGTTTATGCACCACAGCATGTCCGTTCGTACATCACGAGACTCTAGCTCTTAAACAGAAGACGAACAAATTTTTATAGTTTAGTACTTTTGTGTCAAATGTTGACTCAAAGTGGAATATTGGGGAGGGAATTCAAATTTATTTTTTATTCCAGATAGGTTAGCCTTTGACCACTATCTCACCTGATGTTAAGTGATGATGTGGTCGAAGATGTTGTTCAAGCTAACCTAGAAGTACTGGCTCTCAAGGACAGCTGCCGGAACACACCGTTAGGTGCTTGGCGACAGATTTTCTACTTGAGGGTGGTAGCTAGCCAGGCGGGCATTCGCAAAATTTCTACCACCATGCTATCACGACTGCCATTCTAAGACAACAACCGGGACCGACGGCTTAACGTGCCCTCCGAAGCACAGTAAGTTATAGTCCAATATATGAGACTAAACTAGACTACACATTAGTACTGTATAGAGTCAGGTGCATGTGGGGTGTGTAGACACTTCTACTCTACTCCTTCCTGTCCAATATTCCACATTGACTCAACATTTGACACAACAATATCATAATGTTGGTTTCTAGCTTATTCATAGACCTTTCCTTGATTCAACTTTTCATTCAAAATGTAACAAATCGTGTAATAAATAAAGATAGGCGTGTTAGATAAATCCTCCAAAACGAGACTACATATTTCGATGACATGAAATATTTGTTATCATTTGCACAAAGTCCTAAACGATAACGTTTTTATTATTATGCTTTAGATAAATTATACTGTACCCACCATATCGCCTGAATATTCCACTATGTGACTTTTCTTGACCCTTTTGATATGGATTTGCTATTTCATTTATATTTTTGTATACACATTCATACGTAAATAATTAATATATTTACGTTACAAGCGTATATTAGAGTAAACTTTGCAATTTTATTCGAGAAAATTGTAAGGAATCGTGTTTCGGACTTTTCTTGGCCTTAGGTAATATGATCAAGATTAACATATAATTTTTTAACTGGCACAAACTAAATATATTTTGCTATAAATCTGTTTAAGTAAAGCTATTTAGCACTTGTCAGCGCCTTAATAAGGGACTGTCTTATTATATGAAGAAATCTATAATAAGTGTCTTTTGGCTGTAGGTCACAGATACAAATTTAGAACTTTGTTAAGAGCTGTAGACTTAGTAAAATAAATAATTTTAAATGCGTAATATGTTATGTTTAAAGTCTGTTTTTTTGTTCAAATTTTATGTTATTTTGTTTGCAAAGTGAATACACTACAAAGAACCATGGCAAACTACAAAAAGATAAAAAAAATATCTTCTTTTATTCTTATAATAAAACTGTGACAGATCTGTACATGGCAGATTTAAGAGCACTCTGTGGCTGACACTGATGCCAAAACTGTATTATTTTTATTTTTGTCTGTCTGTCTAACTGTATCCCGGCCGCGCATCACTCCAAAACTACTGAATGGAATCCAATGAAATTAACACAATTTGAGGTCATTCTACGAAGAAGGACATTGTAGGTACACTTTTTATCCCGAAATTCAGCACGGTTCTCTCGGTGACGGGTATGAAAGTCAAAATGTACACATAGTTGTAATTTATTAACTCGTAGTCCAATTTCAATTATTCTTTTTTTTAGAATAGTGACGAAGGACCCCACGGACAGCCCGGCACCCCACGGGCAGCCCGGCACCCCACGGACGGCCCAGCCTTATTTAGTTTTGCAAGCTTGCTAAGACTCTAAAATCTGAAACATTCGCCACAATCAGTTTTTTTAACAATATATCTTATGCCGGATACATTTTGGAGACTGCGTAATGGAAGTGCACAGACTAATTTATTTTAGTTCTACGAAATTCCAAAGACAAAGTACTTTGCTTCAACATTTATTGTGCGAAACGCGAAGGAACTCTCTGAGTTACTTAACTACTGTCTTCTGGAAACACAACCCTCAAATACAAAGTAAAAAGCTCCTTTCTGAGCTATGCTTTACTAAGAGTGCTTCACCGCAGAGCACAGAGTTAATTAATATGAGATAAACAGTGCTCAAATGTGAATAATTAGTCTGCAGGTACTGCAATCGCGAATTGCCTACGACTTCGTAGGGACAGCTAGTACAAAATAAGATAGCACCATCGTAGAATAATACTAATTATACTTTTTTTTTTTTTTTGGGGATGACATAGATGCTGACTACCGCTGAGCGGACGTCCAGCTCCACCGGGTTTTGGGCGAGGGAAGGCCCTCTTATAGCCCGGGATAACTAATTATACCTGTATATCCGGAATAAGTGCATTAGTACTTAAATTGTACCAATAAACAGTAAAGATAGGTAGTTGGTAATCTACGACAGTAAATGTATATCAAGGATAAGGATTGAATGAACACGTAATAAATAAAAGGTTTTGTAATCATTACAACGTAAAATCCGCTTCTCCTAAGTGACGTCGACCAGTATCTACATGACGACGATACGATGAATAATTTAAGAGTAGAGTTCACGGAGCGCTTTCCTTACAAAGGTAGTTTCGTCATATTTTAAATACCAAGTGTAACACGTTGAAATTTTGTAAACGTGTTCTTAAACCTAATATCTATGCTTCTGGGTTGCCAGTATTTCGATTTTTAAAATATGAAAACAAGCAACATTTGAAGCGCTCGTAGCGAAGTTTTCTTAGCTGTTCTTAACCGATCAGCAAAGTTAAGCAACGTCGCGCGCGGTCATGAGTTGGATGGGTGATCGCTAGTGACATTACTACTGAGCGTTTCCGTGCTTCGGAGGGCACGTTAAGCCGTCGGTCCCGGTTGTTGTCATAGGATGGCAGTCGTTATAGCATGGTGGTAGGACATTTTGCGAATGCCCGCCTGGGTAGCTACCCTCAAGTAGAAAATCTGTCGCCAAGCACTTAACGGTGTGTTCCAGCAGCTGTCCTTGAGAGCCAGTACTTCTAGGTTAGCCTGAACAACATCTTCGACCACATCATCACTTACCATCAGGTGAGATAGTGGCCAAAGGCTTACCTATATAAGGCATAATTAAAAGAAGCATTTCTATACAAAACTATTAAGGATTTTACTAAATAATTTTGCTAATACACATTTTTACCGAAAACTGACAAACCAGATGCATAGATTTAGACTCAAAGACATGCATGCATAATTTCGCGCCATGTAGACACTAGCCTTTACAAAATATGGTATTTGTTATGGTAAGTGAGCTGTTTTTTATAAATATTATACATGGTTACAAGCACTAACGCATGTATATATAACTAAAATCACGTTTTCAGATTATTAAAGCACATTCTTTTACCCGGGCGAGAATCGAACCCGTTGCCCTCGATTTTGCGTTGGGTGCCTAAACCATTCGGTCACTGGAACATGCTCGTGTGCTTTTCAGACAAAAGGTTTGTGCTTTTATAATATGTAAAGTTGTTCATTGGTGCGAGTGCCGACTTTAAATCTCGAGAAAGCGAAGTTTTCTAAAATTTGATAACCATACGAGTATATACTATCGATTATATAGTACTGCACAGGAAAGGTTAAGAAGGCACGAAACCTAAAAAAAAACTCAGATGAAACATACAATAACTTTAACCTTAACTAACCTTACGTGTTATTTCTCTAACCTTTGTTAGAGAAATAACACGTAAGTCACTGAAGGCAGGTAAACAATAACTTAATTTTTTTTTTCTCTCTTATATTTGTAATTTTGTAATATAATCCCAATAGCAAGCGTTATAGCAAACATAACACTATTAAAATTATAAGGTTGCGTCATGATTTACAAGTATAAAACCAATTGCAAAATTGGTCTTGTTTGTAGAAAAACGTAAGTTGAACTATAGTTCAACCTCTATAGAGGTCGCTCCATCCCAATACGATGGTTAAGGAACGATAGGAAAAAAAATAGTTGTGACTCATTGTCACGTTGGCTTAATTATTATTGGTTAGAGCATACCCCGGATAAAGGGGTGGTACGCGGATTCAAATCCCGCACATGACTTAAATTTTTCCTCTCGTATATTTTTGATTTTGCAATAACTTCAATTTAATTTACAAATTGATGTGTAAAAACAAATGCAGAATGACTTATAATTTAAAGTTCAAAGTACAGTTGCTTCATTTCTGTAGCTTAATAGTAGTACTTTTTGTTCGGGACTCACTATTCTCGCAGCAGATCGAAGAAGTGGTTCTTCGAGTATTTGAACACCAGAACACCCCTTTTCGTCCTGGTGTGGTCAAAAGTATGTTAACCAATAAAGATAATCATTTGGTTTCATATTTCGTTACTCAAAGGCGCATTTTAAAGTTTACGTAGCCCGAATATTGTGATTCCTCTGTCTTTGTCCGAACGCATGGGTCTCTCTGAGCTCAGTGAAATGAGTTGAAAAATGAAATTTTGATACTTAACGCAGAATATTGATCCGATAACGAATATTTGATTCTATAGGCGTCTAGAACGTCACTGAGTAGAGGAAAATATTTACAAAAAAAATGGTATAAGGTATTAATTGTAATATAACTATAAACTATAGCAGTTCATATATTACTAATTTTATAAATAAACCAGTAAAAACACTCACGTTAGGGATCAAATACGTCGACCCGGGTTTCGGGCATGTCAGATGCTCATTATCAGATGAGCTGCTGCATCTGCGAGCTCCCGGCAGGCACTGCTTTATATTTTCCTTCGCCTTATGAAGTCACGTGTTATTTGCAAGGAATCTCTTGTGTCATAGGGATAAGGGTCCAAAATGTCATGCTAAACATTTTTATGAAAAGCGCATACATTATTCTGAAAAAATAGTCCAAATAGTTACAAGATTATGTAAGTGAACAATATAGATATGTACATTTTCACGAGACTTTATCTCTGACCTCCGGATAACTGTTATCTCTTATCTCAACGGCTGGTAAAATCTATCTCGTTCTGTGAGTAGTAGCTCTTATTGACGGTTGTCAACGCCATCTTCCTACTCTTATCTCACATTATTTTGGGTAGGGCACTATGTTTTCTCTTTCAACATAAAAGACGTGACACAAGAACATTTATTTATATAAGCATTACAGACACCATTACAGTTTGCACCAAAGCGATTCTGTAGACAATAATATTATAAAGGTCGATAAAAAATCGATTTAAAATAAAAATAACACAATTACAATAATGTCATAATTAAAAGAAATAAATTATACATTTCGTCAAAAAAATAAAATACAGAGGCTAAATAGAGGCCAAGAAGTTTGCGGCGGATCCGGCGCTTGCGGGATAGGTCACGAGACCCACGGTCAGGAGAATACCTCGTACAAAGGATTTCCCTCGCAATACAGCGGGGGAATGCGGCTAGCTTAATGGGCACGTTTGGGCGAGGGAATAATATTATGACATAATCTTTTAGATTTAAGGTACATATTTACTTTTTTTGACGAAATGTATATTACAATAGTTAACTATTTTCCAATGAATTTTTTGCCACCTCTGTGAATTTCACATAGCTGCAATTAAATACGCCGATATCGTTCGAAATAAAATTTATTAGTTATATAGCCCAAGGCAATGGGGTGTATTTTTGTACTATTGATGTTAGGACATTATGTAACATATTAGAATAGTATGTATATTCTTTGGACTTTATTAACAAAACACTACAAACTATATACAACACTGCATCTACTACAACGCAAGCCATGGCAGACCGACTGGTAGCCCAAATGCTCCAGCCCACTACGAATTGAGCAGCGTGCCCAGCATGCTGCCCAATAGCAGACAGGCAGGTGGCCTCCTGATGGACAGTAATCACCAACATATTTGCTTATGCCCAAAAATCTTTACATCCCTTTTCGTCCGATTCCGTAGTTTTCATCGACCAACGTAAAACTTTTTGCACGCTGTATTATTTTGTCACACATCAATAGCAGGAACATGTCCACCATAGGCCAAACGCCTTCGCATAAAGAGGAGGGTTGCCGTAATCCTCATGCTTGGCAGACGTCTTGGTGGATCACAGTGTAAGGTGCACTGCCCAACTTCTGTGTTTTTTTGTCGCCTCATAGGACTACCACAGGAAGAAATGGGGGGGGGGGGGGTTTATAATTTTATCCCGGCACCTACTAGTAATATCTGGAAATTTTAATATTTTTACTTTATTTTAAGGTTACACAAGACCTTTCGTGAAATGCGGGAAGCACAAATACGTGATGCCAGATGTTTTCAAAAAGCAAGCTGAAATAATCTACAATATGGAGGTGCGGCCCGATGACATTTGGGTCATAACATTTCCTAGATCAGGTATGAAACAGACGAAAACTAATATTGTACAGTACTCTTGATGATAAGCTACATAATAGATAAGCCTTTGGTCACGACTACAACCTTACGAATACCTAAGGCACCTTTGTACTTCGACATTACGTGAAATCGGTTATGCGTGAGCTTAAACTAGATTTGCACATTAAGAGGTATTTATAGTATATTTGAACTTTTTTCTATCAAAGTATTGATATTCCATTTTTTAAAGTTACAATGACAATACAAAATGTGTGCCTTTATTGACAAAACACTACAAACTATATAACAACACAACAGCTATACTACACTGAAAACATTTAGGCACCCAAACGGCTATTATATTATATTAATGGCCGTTGGGTATGTATATAAAATAACATGTAATTTTTTCTACGTAATGGTATCAATCACAGATCAATAACCAGTAGTCTTTGGTATTAATCAATTTGTGTTGAAAACTGTTTTTAACTCAATAGCTCTTGTATGGCAATTACATACCAAATCAGCATTATCAACTTAAAGTATTGAAAAAGCTACGGACTCTAAAACACATGAAAAAAAATTAGCAGCCTATATTTGAGCGGAATTTTGTTTGGGTACGCAGGTACTCAGTAAAATTATGTTTTAGTGACGTCTATTATCGTCTCTATAGCTTGGAATATAGTGATAACAACGAATGCTTTATAACCGGCTCATACGCCCGAAGATATGATATAAATATATATCAACTGGCCTGATAACTTCTTTATTGAGCACCTAGTACGTTTACTAACATTTTGTGTTATTTTCATGTATTTCGGACGGGTGACAACGGCGTAACCGCCATGTTGGCAGCATGTTTTGATATGAACCTTATTACAACGTTAGTTTGTTTGATTTTTAAATACTATTATAGGTAAATTATCTAAGTATATATAATATTCTTAAGTATCATTATTTAGATCTTAGCTTTATTATTATACCGATTTTGATGAAGCTTGTAATAAACTCGAAAAATAGGAATTATTTTCTATCCGTAAACATATGTTAGTAGAATAAAACAATAATTGAATATGTTACCACAATTACATAATTTATGGCATAAGACCTTAAATTTTGTATTAGAATATTAGTTTCTACTGCCTACTACTTTAAACATAAGCGTGATATTTATATTACAGGCACAACTTGGACTCAGGAAATGGTGTGGCTGTTAGAAAATAACTTGGACTATAAGAAATCAAAAGAAAAACCTCTCTACAAAAGGTTTCCCATGCTGGAGTGAGTTCCATTCAATTTGTAATTAAAATCTAACTCGTCTTTTCTCCTCATTGTGGAGGCAGCGTTTCATTTGAACACAATAAAATAATGTTTTCATATCACCACCGAAAATACTCGTTTCCATCAAATCTGTATCAGCTGGATTGTCTACTGCTGAACACAGCCTACCCTGGTGATGATGATGACCCCCATGATCCCCACGCTTAGCAGGCGTCTCGGAAATTGCAGTGTAAGATAACAGTTCCTCAGATGGCGCTGCTGCCCACCCTCCAGTATTCCTCCCTTAGTCGCCTCTTACGACACCCACTTGAAGAGATGGGGAGGCGACATTGAAAAACCCTAATAAGTATAGATACTAGTTTAACGTAATTTAATTTATGATATCATTTTAAAAAATGTTGTCATCTATCTAATAGGCATATGTATGCATATTAGATAGATGATGTTTGTCAAAGCAAGGAGTTACAATGTAAAACTTGACTGATTCCAATCTATATCTATACTAATATTATCAAGAGGATAGATTTGTATTTTTCTATATAACGAATAGACTTAAAAACTACTGGAGCGATTTGAAAAATTCTTTCACCATTAGTATTCTACACTATCCTTGATGAACATAGGCTTTAGAATATTATTGAAATTTTTGTTAAGTACCCGTGCGATGCCGGGGCGGGCCGGTAGTGTTTACATACATAGTCTACATAACCCCAATTCTGTAGAAGTTTATAAAATTCTGTTAAGGCTTATTCATTACGATTCTCAAATTATACATGTACAAACTTTTTGTTAATTTATCCCGTAATAATAACCTTACCAAATTCACAAATTGTTAGAGCACAAAAATTTCGTCTCGGGATTGGTTAGCATTCGATAGGTCTAGATATCATATAAGAAATATATAGCGGGTAGCGACATGATTATAAGGGTCTGTTGGTTGCACCGTCCACTATTACAGTTAAAATAATAAAATTCGCGTCCGTCCAGCTCATAGAGAAATATATTGCTTTCTCTTTTATGTGGTACAGCTAGTTTCTATGGCCGAGCGGTTACAGTACGCGTTGCGTAAAGTCGGAGGGTTGGAATCTTACTAAATATTTTTTGCTCTAAAAATGTGTAATGTTTGCTTAACATGGAATAGTGTTTGAAATCTTATTTATAAGTAATGTTTCTTCTTTGCAGACTTACAAGCATGATCCCAGATATAGCATTCGAACTTTTAAAGAGCAACTTTTTGAATCTGGGTAACTTCCAAGGACTAGGAGATGCGGCCAGAGAGCCAAGCTGGGATATGTTCAAAAACATGAAGTCTCGACGATTTATCAAAACTCATCTGCCCCTGTCACTACTTCCTCCCAGTCTCCTTAATAAAGCTAAAGTAGTCTACGTGGCCAGAGATCCAAGAGATGCTATCGTCTCCTTCTATTATTTGCAGAAGATGGTGGCGAAGAGTCTTTTTACAGCAAACTTTACACATTACTGGGAAGCATTTAAGAGAGACACATGTAGGTATACCGAAATATGTAGTGATAATTGCTTCTACATCGTGTTATATCACATCTTTTGGGAAAGCCCTCATGTGGTTTTTTATATCTGAGAAGGCTGGCCTTTAACCACTATCTCACCTGATGGTATGTGATGGTCGAAGATGTTGTGCCAAACTAGAATAATTACTTTGCTTTAAGGACAGCTGCTTGAACCCACTATTAGGTTAGCCGATTTACTATTTGAAGGTGGTAACCAGGTGGACCTTCACAAAATATCTTATCTCCATGCAAACCATGTGATTTTTCAAAAGCTGAAAATCGACATATATCGTTTAATCAAAATGCTCTAGCCGTGAAAGGTGTAAGCAAATTTTAAATAATTTTGCCCTATAGTGACTTAAAAGCTAATTTAATATAATAAAAATTAAAGATTAAGGCTTCGTATCTACCAGAAATGTACGAGAAAGATTGCCGGTGTGCGAGAAAAAAAACCACCAATAGGTTCGCTTCATTTCCCTAGCCTCGCTGAGCACCTGCACATTTTTGGTGGATATGCAGCTTAAATCTTAGACATATTGCTCATACTGTCTTAGTGGACGATTCGCTACTGTGTTAACCTAATTGTGATATGTTTGGTTTTAGTACCATGGAACCCAATTATACCCCACGCAAATGAAGCCTGGATGCAGCGGCACCATCCAAATATGCACTTTGTTTTCTACGAAGACATGCTTAAAGTACGTTTTCTATGAAAATTATCATTACAAAAGCGTGCTATAATCAAGATCAAGTTGGAAGCCCAAATGTTTAACCAATTCACAACTGGTAGCGTGCCGGCAGCATTGCCCTTTGCTACTTTGTCCAATGCTACTTCTTAACGGCAAAATATGTACCCAAGTGCCAATATTTGCACCGATGAATTGCTCTGACAGTGAAGTCACAACGGCAGCCTTAATGTCTGTCTCAGACAGATGCAACCACACTCCAATTTCTGGACATGTTGCTTCCCAAACTTCTGGCTCCCTTAATTTCCAAGGGACAAGTGTCATTCCGTCAGGTCTCTTACCATCGTAAATCACTGTGGCATAAGGCTACTTAGGCTCAAGAATACCTGCAATAACACTAAGGGTATTATTGCAGGTCTGGGTAGCATAACCGGAACTTACTCGAATATTCTGAAACAGGCCCTTAGTTTCATGCCTCTAAGCAATCAAAATCGTACAGTACTGTATAAGGTCTTTAATAAACAGAGTTTATAAGAAATAAATACTAAAAATGATCTAAATAATACCCAATTATGCATTGAATATGTCATTATGATCCTTTATATTTTATAGGATCTACCAGGAGAAATCAAACGCATGTGCCAGTTCCTAAACAAAGACTACTCAGAAAACGATATTCTTCATTTATCGCAATACCTCAGCTTCGATAACCTCAGGAAGAACAAAAATGTTAACAACTCGACAAGCGAGGGAAAGGAAGATGTGCAGTTTTTACGGAAAGGTAAATCATTATGTAATACATTCCCATCTCTTCTTGTGAAAGTCATAAACACTGACTGGAAATCCAAAACAGAAATAATAACGTCTTCTGGAGCTATTGCTAGATAGAATACATATCTATAAGTAATACATATCTACAAATCTATAAGAAGCCTGTAATGCAGGCAGGACTAGATAGACTAAGAATGCAGACAAACCTTATCTGCATATCCTCAACATGTATTAACCGCCACGAAAGTGATTTGAAAGGTTACGATAAACCATCAATAGTAAACTACATTTCTTTGGGCTAGTGACTGCCATAAGTCAACGTGAGGTGTGAGAAATGAGATGTATAGAAATACACTAAGAGAAGTAGTTCATGAATGAATAGATTCAGGCGTTACTTTGCGGAAATCCATATTTGATAATAACAAATATAATAAAAATATATTAAGAAAACATTAAATTGATATTTTACTAAAACACTTAAATAATATATAAAAATATATCTGGTGACAATTCCGACTAATTATCCTGTTAAGCCGAAGAGAGCCGAAAAACGCCAAGTATAAAGAAAAAAAATTATTAAGAAGTAGTTCAGGTTTGTAGTAAACGGAAATACGGGGTTTCTGCTTAAACAGTAAAGGAAAGCGACGTGGTATCTAAGATTGATAACCAAAAAAATTATAAAAACATTACTCACGGGAGAATTTGAGAGTTGCGAAACAAATATTATATACTAACCCCCTTACTTATAAAAAGATCGCTATGTAGTTGCTAAGTAATGGATAACTAAACAGTGTTTAAGTAATGCTTAAATATTTCTTACTTATAAACGCTACATAGCACCTGTTTAGCTAAGCAATTGATAATGAGCTCGAACGTATTTTAAACTGACAACATTGTACTAAAAAGTATTATGAATGACCTAAATGGCCAAATAGCATGTATCTAGTGCTAAATATCTTGAAATTAAGAAGTAAATATAATACTTTTCTTTGTATAGTACCACCAACTTAACTGTGCAGTTTTCGAGGGCGTTACTGGTCAAGGAAATCAACTACGAACTGTCACAATTTGAAGGAATGTTGTAGTTCTTTTTTCTGCCACCTGAACAGATAAGTTGGTGGGTCTGTAACTAAATCAGCTGATCAGAAATATGGGCGCCATCTTGTTACTTAAAATTTAAACAAGGGTGGGACGGTGTTTAAATTGACAGCTGATTTAAGCAGTACTTAGGTACTGGATAAAGTTATGTAGCGTTTATGAGTAAGAAATTTTGCTAATCAGCGGCTAAGTAATGTTTAAAATTTAAGTAGCGTTTATAAGTAAGGCTGTAAGTCTGTAACACTTTTTAATATCAGAATTTTGATAATGTTGAAAACACTATTTAGGAATAATATGTTTAAATGTTTTTCAATTATGTGTATTACAGTAATTATTACCTGTGTTTGTTTGGTTAAAGGTGAAGCTGGCGGCTGGAAAACTCACTTCGACGAAAAAATGAAGATTGAAGCTGAAGAGTTCCTTATAGAAAGACTGAAAGGATTGACTCTCTCTTATCCTTCTTTTCCTATGTATGAGACAACTTATTTATAATGAGACTTGCCACTACCCGTGACTTTGTTGGCGATTACAATACAGAAACGTGCTCTTCAGACTTTACGAATATAATAGAATGCTCTTTGGATTTCAGAATATATACCCAATTTTATCTGCTATGAAGTTTAAGCACGAAGAAGTAATGACTAGCGAGATGTATTGTAGTATTTTCAATCTACACTCTGTCACATATCACACATGTTTACGTAAAAAGATTAATTTAGAGTAGGGAAGGATTAGTTAGACAAAAGTTATTTTTCGCCTATTCAAGTAAATTTATTCTTGGTTTGCTCTCACTTAATTTGTTATTAATATACGAGGATTGTACGCAATGCTATCGCTATACTACTTCATATGACTACCAATACCTTTAGGGATATAATTCGCATCACATAAACAGAAAGAAGTCGTCCAACGTTGAACAATTATAGCCTTCCGCATTTTAGGAGATTTTAGTACTTATCGACAGAGACTGTATGCGATGTTTTGTGTAACTCTAATCTTCACAAGTAACCTTACTTGTGAAGACCACCATTTCATTACTTCCATTTTGTTTATTTGACATTAGGTACCATTATTATAAGGGATATAATTAATGTACGTATATTACTACCATATTACACGTGTCATTAGAACATGTGAAATACGGTGACAAATTCAGTAGGTATAACTTTTAGCGTTACGACATACAATACAATCTAGTCTAAGGTTAATTTGATCTCAATAATAGGTATCTATTTCAGGGATAAGGTAAGATTATAACACACCTTTAGATAGGTACATAACTTGTACTGAAACTATTTCTATAACCAAAAATATTACTCAATCTTGCCATAGGCAGTTTAAGTTCCTTGTTAAATTATTAAGTAGGTTTATAATATGATAGAATTATTTATTTAATTAATTATAGCTGTTTATATTTTATAAGTAACGTAAATATAGAATGTAAATTTGTTAATATTGTGTATATTATTTCGTGTTGTCTTTGTAATGCCTGATGTAACGAAAAAATATATTAAGGGTAAACTGGCCGGTCAGTTCTCCATACAAACGTCGTAGGGTGATCACTCCCTTGTTTGAGGATTTAGGTCCAAATCAAAGCATGATATCAATTGAAATCATCATTATCTAGGTTTGTATCGTAACGAAATTTCAAAATGATTATTAAGTTGCGAGTTATGAGCCACGAAACATTTTCAAATGAAGTTTTCAAGGGTCATAACTTTGAAATAAATTATCTTTTTAAAATTTAGTTACCATACAAATTTAGATAATGACGAGTTCAATCGATATTATGCTTATTTCTGGAGCTAAAATCTCAAATAAGGGAGTGATCACCCTACGGCGTTTGTATGGAGAACTGACCGGCCAGTTCAACCTGTACTTGGTAAACAACCATAGATAAATATAATATTATTCTTTTCTGTGATATCAACCTAAGAAAAATACACGGATTTTTTTATGCTTGATAGATTAGCCTTTGACCACTATCTCACCTGATGGTAAGTGATCATGTGGTCGAAGATGTTGTTCAGACTAACCTAGAAGTACTGGCTCTCAAGGACATCTGCCAGAACACACCGTTTTGCTGATCGGTTGAGAACAGCTAAGTTAACTTCGCTACGAGCGCTTCAAAACTTATAATGATACCACGGCATAATGGCCTTCAGTTTCGTTTTGAGTCAAAACATGTAACAGTTTTATTTATGTTTATAGCTGATAGGGTAGCCTTTGACTACTATCTCACCTGGTGGTAAGTGATGATGATGAGGTTGAATATGTTGTTTAGGCTAACCTAGAATTACAGGCTCTCTAGGACAGCCTCTTTTCTGTTCTCTCCCTCTCTGCCGGAACACATCATTAGTTGCTTGGCGACAGAGTTTAACTTGAGGGTGTTTGTTAGCCAGGGCATTTGCAAAATGCCGTAACATCATGTTATAACGACTGCCACCTTTAGTCAACAAGCTAGACGTGCCCTCCGGAGTACGGGAGCCGTCAGTGGTAATGCCACTAGCGGTCACCCATCCGAATCATGACCAGTTTCACCTGGATCTACATTAGTGCTTTTTAGAGCCCATAAAAGTAAATAGTGTCTTTATGCGACGTTATGGGATTATAGACCAGGTACTTACGGGAAGGTGTTGATGGAATTCGGGAATGCAGATGATCCTGACGTGGAGTCTCACACCCTGGGAGGCTGAGCTTACGCACTGGTTGCACTGAACTGGGGGTGCACGAGCGGTTCTCGGGCGGAGTTCGTACACTTCACATATATATTATATATATATATATGGCATATCACACGCGTTTATGTGTTGTGTTAGGGCTGAGAGGGATGCGAGGGCGCGGGTACACTACTTAAGAGGCTAGCGGTCACCTCTAAGGGTTCGAAGTGACACGAACGAATAATTGTCACTTTGTCTAGGGTTTACTGCTGATTAATGAGCACGCCGCTGTAGGGCGGTGCCTGTGGTGCGGCAGAGAGGGGTGACACGGTATCTTCCCCCCGCGTTAGTTGTACTGCATGATACGTCGCGCTTGTTTTGGCACGAACAGTCTTATACAGGTGGCTGTAGTAGGGTGAGGTTGCATTCAGATCTGTTGTTGGATTCATCTACCCGAATCCAGCCAATGGATAACACGAAACTTGACAAAGTTCAGGTCACAAAAAAAAACAAACGAACAAGAAACTATAATATACGTATGTCTGTTTTAATATTGTTAGGTTTGCAATAACGCCTGCTATGCGGATTACGGAGTACGGCTCAAGGAGTGGATGGACGCGGGTTCGAATCCCGCACATGACTTAAACATTTTTCCTATCGTATATTTGTGATTTTGTAATACGTATGTCTGCTTTTGAGAAAAAAACAAACAATAACTAATGACGTTTGTTCCAACGAGGACATTTTTTTCGACAGAATACTTCGTCTACCTAATTGGTCCTGTAGCAAAAATGTATCAATTTAATTGGTCCACTACCCGCCTTGTTATCAAGAAAAAAGTTGTGGCTCCACTGGAGTCATGTCTCCCTGGTCTGAAACTAGTGGTTTTGTCTTTGCTGACATGATTAATTACAACTATTGATGAGGGTGACCATTACTGTGGGCGAATAACACAAACTATTCTGTATGCAGCTGTATTATTAAGAAAAGTGTTTTTTTTGTTCAAACGATTCCGACTAGTGAAACAACTTGTAAAAAATCATATATATAGTAAGTTTATTTTATTTTCAATCCCACTGTTATGTTAGTTCCACTAAGATAGGGTTATATATACTTATATATATTCTTTCAATTGACCGTTTCTATGTAGGAATATAGATATATATATATTAACTCTTTGTGCGCGAGTCCGACTCACACTCTGCCGATGTCCTCGTTTAGTCAAAAAGAGAAATACAGAATATACTCAATATCGGTTTGTAAGCTAGACTTCTGCCAGCTAACAAAACATAATGTTATCTACACAAAATAATTTTCAGTTACTAGTATTTTTTGATGTAATTGTGACGGAACAAGCACGGGGCCCACCTGATGTTAAGCGGACTAACCTCTGCCATTTCGTCACAAGTGATGAATTGCACTGCACCCGTGACCCTGAGAGATATAGTTGTTAAGTCTCATGTGCCTGTAATTTTGCTGGCTCTCAAGAATTGCTGCCGGAACACACTGTTACTTGGCTTTGTTGTCACTGTGCTTGGCGACAGATTTTCTACTTGAGTATTAGTCAGATTTTCTACTTGAGAGTGGTTAAAGCGAGCATTCGTAAAATGCCGTTCAACCGTGCGGTGTAGCTCAAGCCAGCGGTGGGAATCGAACCATGGACCTGCGGAACGGCTGTCCATAGCTATAACCGCTCGGCCATCAAAAAATGACGCATGCGTGTTCCTTTTTCCTGGCACACAATTCCAATTCCACTTTTGTAGAAAGGCACCCGTAAACCTGTGACGCGTAATAAATTCCAGTCCATGTTCAAAATTTGACAACTTACATTATTCCTCAAGTTTCAACATTGAGATTATCGTAATACTTACATAACTTACAAAATAGCTTACACTGTAGGATCCCACATGGACTTGCATGAGCGCTTTCGAAGCCAAAAGCTCATTGAAGCGTAAGCACATCAATCAGATTAGCCTTGTATTAGTTTATAACTTGTTTAGTTTACAAAGTGTGGGCGTCTTAGTCTCTACAATGTAGGTTTACAATGTCTATTCCCACTCATGGTAATTTACATGTTCTAAAAAGAACAAATTATATTATATATTAGTATTAGGACTTTTTGCAATAAAAAGTATGAAAACAATCGAGCAAGTATAGTCAAGTCAAGTTTTTGAAGTGTTAGGTACTTTGCTTAGCTATTCTTAAACGATCAGCAAAGTTAAGCAACGTCCACCGCGGTCACGAGTTGGATGGGTGACCGACATGACATTACTACTGAGCGCTTCCGTGCTTCGAACGGGACGTTAAGCTGTCGATCCAGGTTGATGTCTTAGGATGGCAGTCGTTACAGCATAATGGTACGGTATTTTGCGAATGCCCGCCTGGTCAGTTACCACTCTTTAGTAGAAAATCTGTCGCCAAGCACCTAACGGTGTATTCCGGTGGCTGTCCTGAAGGGCTAGTAATTCTAGGTTACTCCGAACAACATCTTTGACCACATTATCACTTACCGTCAGGTAAGATAGTGTTCATAGGTATAAAAAACTATCAAGTAAAAAAATCCGATCACACCGACTGTATGCAGTCCAAATATTACAACTAACTACCAGATAGCAAAGTGCCCAGAAAACTGGCAGCCATACCATATTGTATTACTATTATTCATTGTACCGATGTGCCCCTGGGGAGTGCTAAGAGTCAACTACAGAAATTATTGTGGTCGTGGCTGGTAACAGTATAGATAGTAAGGCTTATGTATACTTCCAAATAGAAAATGTGGCGCAGCTCGTCCTGATTCCCATCGTAAATCTAGCCTTGCATTCCCGTTCCAAGCCTGCCAGTCGCATCAGGCACTACACCAACCAATTTACTAACAGGTTTACAAAAGTTAGCCTAAAAATGCATTGTAGATTGAATAAAGGAGATTTTTAAAGTATGGGACTGGACCCATTGAGGAGTCAGGGATCCTAAAATTTTATCTTGAGCGCAGCGAGGGTTGCTGCTGAATGGGGGATTTGCCATAATCCCCACGCTTGGCAGGCATCTTGGAGATAGCAGTTTAAGATATCGGTTCATCAAAAGGCGCTGCTTCCCGTCTTCCGGTATCTTTCCCCTTGGTCACCTCTTACGTCACCCACGGGAATAGATTGGGAGGTGATATTCTAGCCCGGCACCGCAATGAGAAATCTAATATGTCTTATATGTCCTATTTAGGACGTTGCCTGCTTTGCTAATATGAGGGTGTCGTAATAGGCGACCAACGGTAAATACTAATACATCACATGGGGAAAAATATTTTACGGCCTACTTATATTACTATGTGAGGAACTCATTTATGGAAATTAATAAGTTGGCATCGGACTGGACCACTATGGCTTGTATTGTGAATGTTCTATGCACAGTTAGTTATTTTATAATTATTTTAGTATAGTATAAAAAGCCGGCGCCCGGACTTTTTACCTACCAGTAACTTATTTTCATACAATATCACCTTACGATCTCATTGTTCGGAGAGCACCATAGAACGTTAATCATGTTTCAGATTCAAAACAATCAAAATCATATTACTACTGATCTCCATGAATATCACAGACTCACATACTTTGGTCGCATATGGCTCGCACTTGGGTGTCTGCGAAACATTGTCTTCGAACAGGTTTGTTAAAAAAGTATTTGTTTGATATATTATATTAAAAAAGCGGCCGTAAATGCATAAGGCAGCTTTGGCATTCAGAAGGGTAGCAATATACATACGAAATTATGAGTGTTTGTAAAACATTTTTTTCAGTCAGGCGAAGTCTAGAAGTGTGGTTGATGGCCACAACGTCTCCCTATAACTAAGATTAGGTAAGTAACTCACTGCTACTTATCGGTCCCGGGAATGGAAACATATCCGGCGCATATACCCGGAAGCTGCGGGTCCAGTTCCCGCCCAGTACCTATAGTAATGCATTTTATAAAGTATCTAGCTGAAATAAGTATTCGCTAAACATGCAATAAGGTTTGAAAATCGTATTTACAATAATTTGCCTAATTATTTAGGGGATAATTCAGAAATCCCTTAAGACAATCTCCAAAGAGCGATTGTAGGGGATTTTATGGACAAAAAGTTATTAATCATTTATTTACACGTTTCCTACCCTACATAAGTTGGATAAGGGAAGGAAGATGATGACATTTGAATCAAATACAATAAAATCACATGCTTCATTTTTTATGTAACCTAAACAATGTAATTTTTACCTTGTATCTAAATGCACAAAACACCCCAAGCGGGACGTCAGTGCAGGACATATTGCCCCCTAATAGAATACCCTGTATCTATTTGTAGACATTTGTCTAAAATCCCCTTTATACACTAAAGGGATACAAAGATTTCTCGACAAAGAGTCCAAGAATCCCCATTGCAGGGGATTATGTAAGGGGATTTCTGGAATATGGCATTATTTTGGTCATCAGCAGCAACAGTGATGAACTTTATTTAAGAATTTTAAAAAGTGGTACATATCTACTGACTGATCCAATCATAGAGAAATATAACACTATTTATTGAGGCAGCTATGTCAGTTTTCCATGTAGAGAAATATTATAATTCTCTTTTCTGTGGATCCAATCAATGAAAATTGCGTAGATATAAAACTCCAACTTCCATTATCATATACACCTTTATGTTAACTACCTAAAGGCTCGTTTTTTTATTGCTCATAGGTAAACCTTTGACCACAATCTCACCTGATGGTAAGTGATGATGTGGTCAAAGGTGTTAACAGGCTTAACCTAAAATTACTGGCTCTCAGGGATACCTGCCGGAACATACTATTGGGTGCTTGGAGACAGATTTTCTACTTGAGGGTGGTTTCTAGCCAGGCGGGCATTCACAAAATGCCTTACCACGATGCTATAACAACTGCCAACCTAAAACAACAACGTGCCCTCCGAAGCACGGAAGCGCTCAGTATCAATGCCATTGTTACCCATCCAACTCATGACCACAGCGGACGTTGCTTAACATTGCTGATTGAGGAACAGCTAAGCAAACTGCGCTACGAGCGCTTCAAAACTAAACACAACATATTAACAGTATTGGACACTACTAGAACTAAACAGCTTTATCAAATACAACACTAAACAGCTCTAACTAAACACTAATCAAAGTACAAATAGGCCTTAACCCTTACTTATTGGTATCTTATTCATAAAAATAGAAATGTTTTTCTTTTTTTTTATGCCTGATAAGTTAGCCTTTGACCACTATCTCACCTGATGGTAAGTGATGATGTGGTCGAAGATGTTGTTCAGGATAACCTAGAATTACTACCTCTCAAGGACAGCTGCCGGAACACACTGTTAGGTACTTGGCGACAGATTTTCTACTTGAGGGTGGTGCCTAGCCACGCGGGCATTCGCAAAATGCCCTACCACCATGCTATAACGACTGCCATCCTAAGACAACAACCGGAACCGACGGCTTAACGTGCCCTCCGAAGCACGGAAACGCTCAGTAGCAATGTCACTAGCGGTCACCTATCCAACTCATGACCGCAGGCGACGTTGCTTGACTTTGCTGATCGGTTGAGAATAACTAAGTAAACTTCGCTACGAGCGCTACAAAATTTTGTATTGTTATCTTGTGATCCACCTGATTTTATGCGGTAACTTCTGCCTATAGCCTTCTGCCAGTCGCATTTCGTCACAAGGGACGAATTGCACTGCGCCCGTCGTCACCATGAGACATAGTTGTAAAGTTTCATGTGCCTGTAATTTCACTGTGTCTCAAGGACTGCTGCCGGAACACACCGCTAGGTGCTTGGCGAATCATTGACCTGCGGCACCGCAGTCGATAACTATTACTGCTCGTCTATCATTGCTTCAAAATTGTGAATAAAGCTTCTAAAATGTTTATATCTAAACCTTTTTACCAATATTTTCAACAAATTCAAAACAACACAAACTCCAAAAAGAAAATCACCACTCCCAATTCCGCCTAACTGAATAATAATAATGATAAACAATTCGCAAACTTTTGTCTTCCGGGACATTCTCGACTCTTATCTCATAACTGGGACTGTAAACCAGGACTCGAATAAATCAAACCGGGACAGGGGGAGGTGTCTTAATAATCCGGTACATAAATCATAAGTTTGTTTTGAGACATATCGGTGGGTGCCGGTTTTAGGAAGTGCTTTGTTGAACTGTGATATTGTATGTAAATATACATTAATGTTTAGGGGACATGAGAAATGCTTTTGGGGAAGTCGTTTACGCGTGTAAAGTATGGCCGTTGACACTTAATACTGTACTGTACTGTATCAGCCGGATCGTCCACTGCTGAGAACACAGCCTCCCTTGTTAAGGGGGTATTTGCCATAATCCCCACGCTTGGCAGGCGGCTTGAGGATCGCAGTGTAAGATGGCAGTTCTTTAGATGGCGCTGCTGCCCACCTTCCAGTATTTTTCCCTTAGTTGCCTCTTACGACACCCACGGGATGATAAGGGGAGGTGCAATTCTAACCCGGAACCCCTAAATTATATATATGATACTATTCCAAGAATGAGAAAATATAAATCAACGAATAAGCATTGCAATTCCACGGGGCAATGCTGACAGCATGCTGGGCACGCTGCCAACTGGTAGTGGGCTGGAGCATTTGGACTGCCTGTAAGTCGGCAATGACCTATAGTTGTCTAAATGCTTTTATTGTAGTAGGTAAAGTGTTGTATATAGTTCGTAGTATTTTGTTAATTAAGGCATACCACTGGTATAAAAAAAACTTGAAATATATGTGATTTTTACCTAATAGACTGAAACTAGACATTGTAGTACCTACCTACTCATAACGACAATAGCAAAGCGCTTTTTTTATAACTGAAGTACGTTTACTTAAAGCTTGGACCTGATAGCAGTATCTTAGACTACTATCTCACCATATGGAAAGTGATAATGTAGTCGAATATATGTTGTTCATGCTAACCTTAGAACTACTGGCTCTCAAGGACAGCTGCCGGAACATTTGCTTGGCTACATATTTTCTACTTCAGGTTGGCAGCTAGGCAGACAGACGGGCATTCGCAAATAACCATTACAAACGGCTTAACATCGTCGCCGTGGAGGTCAAGGGAGTCAAGCCACAAATTTGAAGGATATGAGTTATGTACCAAAATTTGGGAAAATTATTAAAAGCGTAATGTTAAAATATCAATTTAATAAAAAAACAATATTTAACCAAACACAACAATAGGCCGCGCTTGTTTTCTCGTAGTGCAAAAAAAGGTTTCCAACCCAAATTTGGGTACATAACTCATATCCTACAAATTTGTGGCTTGACTCCCTTGACCTCCACGGCGACGACATGGTCTCCGAAGCACGGAAGCGCTCAGTCAGTAGCGGTCACCCATCCAAGTCATGCACGCAGCGGACATTGCTTAAATATGTTGATCGGTTAAGAACGGCTAAGAAAGTTTCGCTTCGAACACTTCATGACCAACAGTCATAAAAAGAGAAGGGATAATGGACAGAAAAAGATGTTTTTAGGCCGCTGCTATATTATCTATATCACAAAACCCGTAGCCCAGATTAATATATTCTACGGTAAAATTTTAAGCAATGGATCATTAGTTCTTATTACACCTTTTGTTTCAAAATTAACTAACATAACCCTCCCCTTTCCCTCCCCCTTTCCTCCGGTGCTTTGTTGCCTATTATTATGAGATCTTCTGTGCGTAAATCATTGCATTAATCAGGCGGTGGAGGGTAGAAAGGTGTGCCTATTTTAAAAGCCAGGGGCTGGCTTCAACTGGTTCTTTTAAAAATCCTTTTCATATGTCTGCAGGTGTAAAATTCCCCGTAGTTCTTGGTGTATGCTTAATGGTGTCAGTGAAAAGATGCCTGAGCTAAGCAATTGTTAAGCAAAATTTCCTTGACGAAAATGGCGGTGAACGGATTTCGACGCTGAAACTAAACATAAATAAAAGAAATAAACTTTTTTCAGCGTCAGGAACACACAAAAACCGACTGTTGAAATGAGAACCAACTTCTTTTTTGAAGTCGGTTAAAAACTTTTAAATTGTCTAGTGGTTCTCAAATCATGTCGGTAAAACGGGGCTAGTTTTTGAGATTTTCGGCGTCATATTTTCTTTGGCAACAATTTTAGGTACTATTTTTTTAAATATTAAGAGTTCCGCGTTTCGCCACCGACTCGCCTGATGGTAAACGACAGTGAGGCCGAGTTGAACGACGTAAAGCAAGACATTTTTTTTGTATTTGTATTTATTTATTGTAGACAATTTTTTTTAAAATTGAATGCATAAATAATATATAAAATAAGAAATTATACACTAAGAATATAATCGATTATATATAAAATAAGAAATTACTTAATAAATAGCTATTTAAAGTATATAATCAGTGTTATTTACTAACATAAGATTCTTATTTAGTATTTTGAAAGGGCGTGGAGTGTGGAGGTATATGCCCTGTATGTGTTTAGGTAAAGTGTTAATTAATTTAGGTAGAAGGTAATTGTAGGTTCTCATTCCATATGCATTATTATATCTAGGTAGCTAAAATGTTTTAGAGTTATTAAGGGTACGTAAGTTGATAAGACGCTTATATTTAGATATTTAGGTTTAGATTACGGATTTCATTATATTGTTTTCTTTTAAAATTTACATTTTTATTATGTTTTGAATGGGCAAAACTTTACAATATTGGAATAAACCTGAATAGTCATCACGGTGTAGTATTTTTTTTTTAATGTGACAGAACAAGCTCGAAGCCCACTTGATGTTAAGCGGACTAACGTTTGCCTATAACAGATGCATTTCATCACATGTCACGAATTGCACTGCTCCCATATTTGTTAAGACTCATGTGTCTGTAATTTCACTGGATCTCAAGGACTGCTGCCGGAACACACCGTGAGGTGCTTGGCCACAGATTTTCTGTCGCCTGTTTAAAAAAATGTTTTATACAGAGATGGGGTCCCAAGTGGAACACACTGAAGGCTCAGTGAACTGTTATGGCTGACAACACCCTTTGTGGAGCACAATGAAGTTCGTTATTAAGATAAAACCACCGTGTTTAATCGCTACACACATTTCAGTGAATGGTAGGTCAACGTCTTCTTACCCTTATTCCATTTGTGTGGGGTAAGCAACAAACTAGACATTGAAAGTTATTTTTTAGTGCTTGTACCGGACCTGGCCTATACTTAACCTTAACCACCTCAGCGTAAGACTACTCATAGGAGATTTTTATGGGGTTCGGGTCCGCGTGTCCTTATCCACTACCCCCGTGATACAAAGGTAGTTCAGACGGAGGAATTCCAGTACAAAAAAAAGTATTGATAGCGCTATACATGCCTACTAACCTACCTTTGGTTCGTCGTATTTTAAATGCTAAGATTTACATGTTGGTTGGTTTAGTTAGAAACTTGAAGCAGTGAAGGCTCAGTGGTATTGGCTATGGACTGCCGCGCAGCAGATCCATGGTTTGAATCCCGACGCGGGCTTGAGCTTCACCGCATGGTGGAAGGGCATTTTACGTATGCCAGCCTGGCTAGCGACAACTCTCAAGTAGAAAATCCGTCACCAAGCACCTTACGATGTGTTCCGACAGCTGTCCTTGAGAGCAAGTAATTATAGGTTAAGCCTGTTAACACCTTCGACCACATCATCACCTACCATCAGGTGAGATTGTGGTCAAAGGCTATCCTATCCAAAAATAAAAAATTAAATACTAAAATAAATAAATCCTGAATACATAACACTCCTTTTTTTGGGCATTCGTGTAACGAAGAATAAAACCTAACAACCATAATATCTTCCGCTGAATAATCCCCACACTTCGCGTATGCGACTTGGGGATCGCAGTGTTATACGTAGGCCAAACTAAAAGTTATGCGTACCTTAAAAAAACAACATGTTATAAACAAAATATTACGTTTATTGCTTTTAAAATACTCCCTTTTACATTTTAAATATTTTTTCATATGATCGAATCATTTTTTAAAACAGGAGGACCACAGATCTGAACGCATGTGTTCTATGTGCTGATTGAACGCTATCACTGCCTCTTCGGAGATGGTAAAAGTGAAACCTCTCATCAAATCTTTGGTTTTGGGAAAAATACAGTCATTACAGGGTGCTAGGATGGAGCTATGTGCAGGACGGGTGACGAGTTGTGCTTTTTCGGAAGCAAAAATTACTTTGTTTTGTTGACCGTGTGCATGTGATGAAGCGTGGTCATGATGTACGAAAACGCGGGTTTTTGGTCGTCTTTCGCGAACTTTTTCTAACACCCTGGGTAAACAAATGGTAGAATACACTTACGGCATTAACACTGTTTTTATCTTCAAGTGGAATTGTGCAGATGGGACCTGTAGCTGAGAAAAAAAACGCGATAATATCTTCAGCAACGATTCTCGCCTGCCTCACTTTTGTTGGTATGTTCTCATTTTCAAAGACCCATTCACAAGTTTGCTGTTTTTTTTCGGGTTCAAAACAATAAATCCACGTTTCATCTCCTGTGACAATGTCCTCCTGTTACATAAACAGCATTAGAATGTCTGTGAGCACCATTCCACGCGAGCCCGCTTCTGCTCCGCTGTCAGTTCATGGGGGATCCAACGACAACAAAGTTTCCGAACTTTTACTGACCTCGAGTTGTCTCATAGGTAATCCGAGGGTTTTCTTCAATTAGCCGCTTAACAGTAGCCACATTATTTTCGTTGACGGCAGTTGAAGGCCGCCCATCATGAAATTCGTCATGTTAAAAAACCCGACCTCTCTCAAATTCAGCCAACCATCGCCTCACGGTGCTCAAACAAGGTGCTTCTTTCCCAAAAGCATTTTGAAGACGAGCGGTACAGTCTTGCGGAGAGAGAGAACTTTTAAAATCATAAAAAATCATTGCTTAAAATCTTTTCGACTTCATTCCATTTTCGTCATGATGAATAAAAAACAACTGACAAATGATTTCCCGCCAATTTTTTTCATTACCAAAAAGGTTGCAAGTAGTTTCTTAATTTTGATGTTTGAAAAAAACCATTTACAAATTATTTCCCGCCTTTTTTATTACTAAAAAAGTTGCAAGTCGTTTAAAAAATATAACATTTGTAATTCAAATAGTTCAGATTAGCTAGAAGTGCAAAACTTTTAGTGTGCCCCATGTATGACAGATTTTCTGAAGGCGGTGCTGCCATATTATGGTATGTTCCTCTTCTTTGCCGCTAACGACTTCTACAGGAAGCAGCAGACAAATTATATAATGTTAATCATCATCAAATTCAGATAATTAATAGATCCAGGCGGTACCATGCGGTAATTCATATTGAACGCGGTAATTCGATTGCGCGCTCTAAGAGTAAAGATGAACAAAAAAATATTTTACCAAAAACTAAAACCGATTTCAACACTCATATGTGTGAAATAACTTGTTGATGTTCCTCATAGTAATATAATTGTTTAATTAATAACTTTGTTTATTAATTAATAACTTCAATAATGGCACGGACCCTGGAGTCTGTAGAAATTCAATAACTTCATATAAAAAAAAATATATAACTTGTTGAAGTCGGTACCATGATGGTTCCACAGTACCTTTATCAGAATATTGTGCACATGGTATCGATTTCGACAAGTTATTTCACACATTTGAGTGTTCACAGTGTACACAGTCGGTTCTATTTTTTGGTAAAAAAATATTTCACCCTTTTTATTGACCCTTGATACTTATGGGATTGATTGTCATTCTCTGTCAATGACCATATTATCAAGATAGGAAAATACTTTTTAGTTATTGGAGTGGAACTCAAAAACGGCTGGATTTATGTTGATGAAATTTGAATGGGACCACACGGCAAGCATAAACTTTCAAATAAAGATCAGAGGTAACAAACACAAAAAAAGAACAGATGAATTGAATACCTCCTCCTTTTTTGAAGTCGGTAAAAATCAATCTTCCGGCTTGGCAGCTTGGCCGCTTATACGTCACTTCGGTTTAGCAGGAAAATTAGGATGAATTTTCACTAGATATATTTTTTTGCCCGTAAGGTGCCGGGCTACAATGTCACAATGATGACATCTCTACCCGTGGGTGTCGTAAGAGGCGACTAAAGGTAACACACCAGAAGGCTTTCTGAGGAACTGATATCTCACACTGCAATCCCCAAGACGTCTGCTATCGTGGGGATTATGGCAAACCCCCATAACATCAGCCGGATTGTTCAGCAGTGGACAATCCGGCTGATGTGTAGTTCAGTATATTTTTTTGTGTATTTCCTAATAGATATATTTAAAGTTTTCTTAAAATATTTAAAAATATTGTATCCATCATATATCATATATATCCATTATCCATCATCATATATATTCATCATATTCTATGCATCCTGTTTGTTTCTAAAAGAATTTCCTTTAAAATTTCCCTATAGAATAAAGTGATAAAATTGATTCTAAATTACAAGGAAAAAGAATCTCGCGTACAGCAAATTCACGAAAAGGCAAAAAAAAAGAAAATGTTGAATTTCCAATCACATCACCCTAAGGAAAATTTATCTACGCTGATTTGATGCACAGCAAGTAAAACTAAAAAAAATATGTAGTTTTCAAAGTACTATTGACTAAAATATTCAAAGTACTGAACAATATTTTTTTCTAATATATTTAATGTAATATGAAAATAAGTCCATTCTATAAAGAACTATATTTTAAGTATATTAAGTCTAAAGCGCTACATACGTACTGTTTTTGGCGAGCTTGGCGCCCCATAAACTCAATCATGTCAATAAACCCGTCTGAATGCAAATTAAAACACCCTGTGTCATGATTTACTTGCAGTTTGCGCATTTTGTCACATAAACTAGTGTTGGCTGCTGAGCTGGTTAAAAATACTGCTACTTGTTTTTAAGATAGATAGATAATTTTTTACTGTTACACCAATAAAAATCAAATTAAATCATAAATAAAACGTTGACTAAATTGTCACAATGGGCGGCCTTAACACTAATAGCGATCTCTTCCAGGCTACCTTTGTATGGAGAGGAAATACAGGAACAATGTCGGGGGTGTACGTAAGTTACATAAACATTAATCGAGTTAAAGAAAATTAGGCTACGTTATAATCTAAAACACTATTTAAAATTAAATTATATTACCCACAATATATACTAATACATATAATTATGTGTGTATATATATAATATAAGTATATAAATAATATATATATATGTATAAATATAGTCATATACCTAACATATATAAGATGAGGAAGCGGATGTGATTGGTAGTTTTCAATTAAACAGTTCTAACAGTTTGAGTTTACTAATTCGACAAGAAAAAAATCTTGACTTGAGTTTTAAAAATGGACAGTGACTGTGCACGCCTGATAGAAACAATGTTTCGTGAATTTTCAGCTATGATTTCTCCCATTATTGCTCCTCGAGAAAGAGATTCAGTATAAAAAGGTTCCTATGTTATTGAAGCAGTGATGGCCTAGTGACAGTTGCTATGAACAGTAGCGTAGGAGCCCATTGTTTGAATTCTTCTGCGGTTTTGAGGTCCCTGGTTGGATCCCCACCGCCGGCTTGAGCTTTACAAGATGGTGGAAGGGCATTTTGCGATTGCTTGCCTGGCTAGCTACTACCCTCAAGTAGAAATCTGTCGCCAAGCACCTAACGGTGTGTTCCGGCAGCAGTCCTTGAGAGCCAGTGAAATTACAGGCACATGATCACTTGATGTGACTTAACAACTATGCCTCAAGGTGACGGGCGTTGTGCAATTTGTGATGAAATGCATCTGTTCTAGGCAGAGATCAGTCCGCTTAACATCAGGTAGGCGTTGAGCTTGTTCCGTCACAATAACATAATAAAAAGTGGTAGAGCGTAACGCTAATGCTCGCTGACTGGCTAATACCCTCAATAAGATGATCTGTTACTAGGCACCTCACGGTATAATCCATGCACTGATTGCTGATTGCTTGATTAAGGGGACCTAAAGCTGTATAATAATGCCAACAGTACTGAAATTCATCAATTTTGGTTGATTTCAATCCGCTTTTGTAAGTAACAAATTATAAACTGTTCACACATCATCACCAAGTTCAAAGTCCAAGTTCAAGGACGTTTATGTCAAATACTGTGTGACAACTGTGTGGCCTTCTACTGTCTGGCAAAACTTCGATGACTTTAGACACCTGTGTCACAGGGTCTTATAATGCGCGATGATATAGGGATGAATTGATAATGTATGATTATAATAGTAACCTGCTATTTAGTTTTTATTTTGAAACATTTCGCAGACTATTTTGAATGAAAATGTTCAAGGATTCACTTCAAGGTGAATTATTTCCATAAAGTAGGTACGTGAGACAGTTCGGATGGAAATTAGTTATAATTAATTAAAATTACATCGCGTCCTCGGCAACTATTCGATAAATCGGGATAAAATGTATGCGATATTCTAATCTAGGAACCAAACTATATATGGAGTTGCATCAAAATAAGCCATTTTGGAGTTGAGAGTGGCAAAAAACATACACATCCCCTTTACTCACACACTAACTTTTGCGAATATAAAAAGTACGGTGTAAAAAAACATAAGGCTGGCCAGTTGGCCAGTGGCAATGACAATGGACTGCGTACGGCGTAGAGGGCCCATAGTGCTAGTTCTGCTATACCTAAGTACTTGAGATATTTTAGTAAATAATACGGGATAACTCACGTGAATAAGTCAGATAGCTCCGACTATAGTTTCAACCACATTCGGTGGTCTTTATCAAGGAGAGCTCGGAACGCCCGCGTTGACGCTAGCACTCGAGATATAGCGCATTGAAAGGCATTTTACAAATAACAGTCTGGCTAGCTCGCACCCTAAAGTAAAACGTCTCGGTGGCTGTAACTGAATGATAGTTCCCATCCTAGGCTTAATCGTTGATATTTGTTTTTTTTTATTGTTGATAGGCTAGCCGATAGTGGTCAAAGACCACTATCTCATCTGATGGTAAGTGATGATGTGTTCGAAGATGTTGTTCAAGCTAGCCTAGAATTACTGGCAACAGATTTTCTACTTGAAGGCGGTATCCAGTCAGGCGGGCATTCGCAAAATGCCCTATTACCATGCTGTAACGACTGCCCTCGTAAGACAACAACTGAGACCTATGTCTTAACGTGTCCTCCGAATCACGAAAGCGCTCAGTAGTAATGTCACTAGTGACCCATCCAACTCCTGACCGCGGCGGATGTTGCTTAACTTATCCGACCAATTCAGAACGGCTATGCAAACTTCGCTACGAGCGCTTCAAAAATGGTCAATGACTTGCTTTGTTTTGTGCAATAGATTTGTCCCCATTTTATGGAACCATAACACATCTGAACGTAAGCGTTTCAACACCTACTCTTTCTGTGATATTAAAGACGCAATGAATGGAGGTACAAACAAAAAAGATAAGCGGTGAAGTAAGATAGACGTATTGTTTAAGTATACTATTTCCAAAACTGACCACATACAGGTGTGTAGTAAATATTGGATAAACCGTCAGATGCTTGTGGGGGTTGACAAAGACAAAAATGATTAGAAAATAGAAACTGACACTTTGTATTGCCCCGTGGGATGCCGGGTTAGAATGTTAACCCCCATTTTTTCCCTTGTGTATCGTAAGAGGTGACTAAGAGAAAAATACCAGAAGGTGGAAGAGCTTCCTCAAGAACTGACAACTTCTACTAAGACTTTTTTGTGTCACTGGGAAAAATGCATTACGCATGCCCCCCCATCGGGGGATAGAGGGGGTATGTGGCACTCCCCGGCAGAAGACCGGTATACCCACTAAACGACCCAGCGGCCAGCATCGTCTGTGTGGAAAAGGATTGGGAGACAGGCAGAGCCTTTGCGTCCAGTCCCCCTTCGACGACCGCCCGCTTTACAGCGGGACCTACTCGCCCCTCCCAGCAGGAGGGGCTCGGGAATGACCAGGAATGCTTGGCCATTCCCCCCCGACGACTCCTGCCAAGCGTGGGGATTATGGCAAATCTTCCTAACGGAGAGATCTTGTCAACAGTGGATGAACAGGTTGATGTGATGATTATGTATGGTCAATTTCATGAAGTATCAGTGCTTATGCAGCTCGAGTTGAAATATGTGAAATATTTGAGCTAAAATTTTAATAGCAGCTGTAGCTACCTCATCACTATGTGAAGTAATAAAAGTTTAATTAATTTGGCTCCACACTCAATGGGAATATGTGAATGAATACTGTTATTTAAAGTAATAGCATATGAATATATATCTACACTAATATTAAAGAGGAAATATTTATATTTTTGTATGCAACGAATAAACTTAAAAGCTACTAGACCGATTTGGATGAAATTTGGTATGTAAATAGTTTGAGACCCAGGGAAGGATATGGAAGGGCTCGATTCCCGCCTTGGGCATAAAATTTTGTACTCCAATAATTTGGAAAAAAAAAAGATATAGATAGCTTTTTTCCAACTGTGCAAAAAGAGGTTAATGGTTTTGCGAGGTAACCGATATACGCGCGGGTGGAGCCGCGGCCGGAAAGCTAGTCTTTTATAAATCCCAAAATAGTTTTCTGCACGAACACTGGCGCGTGAATTAAAAGCGCCTGAGATAAAGAAGACCTTGCGTGCACAATAAACGTGCGCTTGTTTTTTGGGCAGGCGAATTGGTACATACTGGAATAGCCGACTCGTCCACAGCTGAACACAGCCTCCCCTATTAAGGGGGTATTTGCCATAATCCCCACGCTTGTCAGGTTTGAGGATCGCAGTGTAAGATTATTCGTTATTCTTTAGAAGGCGCTGCTGCCCACCTTCCAGTATTTTTTCCCTTAGTCGCCTCTTACGACACCCACGGGATGATATGGGGAGGTGCAATTCTAACCCAGCATCCCACGTGGGGATTGGTACATACATAACTTAAAATTATGTGTCTTAGAAGACTATGAAAGTTTGTTGTTGTTTATATACTAGTGTGTATATGAGCTAACTTTGTCCAGTCACTGCAGCTTAAAATTCCACAAGCCATTATGGCAATTTAATTAAATAGATAGAGAATTCTTGATAGGAAAACGTCTGAGTGGGTAACATTGCCATTTGATCTAGTCAACAATGTTGAGAAAATTTACATAGCATGTGTAGCGGTTTTTATTATTCGTAGATTGAATGACAAGATAGCTAGAACTACAGGGACATATATGACTGTGAGAAATTGAGTCCTTATTACCTCGGTTTATGATAAAACCATAGTGACTCTCATGGGAGAATAGTGGTTTCCCATTGCCTTCTGCACCAGACACTTTTAGGGAGTTATTTACCCCTAGGCTTCCCCTAGTTATTTCCCCTAGCCCGGCTATCAGCTTGTACCGCCATTGCTCGGTCGCCAGAGCCTCGTCTGTGATTAAGATAGTAAGCACCACCTGATAATTATTTGTACTCAAACTACTAAATCTAATTAATAGTTTTCCTATAAATGTACTTCAATAACATAACAGTGTAGCCTATTGATAAAAGTTACTAAGTAACTGCATTTTGACTGTTAAATAGATTTTTTACTAAGAATGAGTCCATTGACCTATCTTATTGTCTTTTTAAATTTGTTAATATCTAAATATTATGTATAGACCTACCTACGAAGTGATAATTGTTAACATTAGCTCATGTTTTTAGAGATTAAAAAGATTATTATTATTATAACAGAGTATTCTAAAAAACTACTTACAGTTAGTATTTAATGTACCTACTGTTATTTTTAATAAAGGAATATAATATGTAGTCCGTTCTCCTCATACTCAACTTAGCCAAGAGTGACCACGACCTTCAGCAATGAAGAAACGACCGTAGAGAGCGCGGTGATAAGTGCTTAAAAGGTATGCACTTACTGTTAAAGGTTTCGCTTCAAGAGAGATATTGGTAGCAATTCTGTTGCCAAAAAACTAACTAAAATTTAGTAAAATTAGATTTAGAAATGTCAAATGAACATTTCTTATTCTGTTGGGGCCATAATTTAGTTAATTCACTCTAATATTATTAAAGTTACTAAACTTAGTAAAATTTGCATATTTGCTATTCTGTTGTACCATAATTTAGTCAGATTAGGTGGAACCATAGATAATTAAACCTAAAATTAATCAACAAGTAAATTGGTGTTGACTAATGCTCCAGACTTGTGGGTTTTCCGGAAAGGATTGTAATTTTCGGTAATTCAAAAGCATAACTAGTGAAAAAAGCTTGTAGACAAACTTGGATTAATACAATCTTTGCACACCTGTAATACCCAAAGGGGTGGCAGATGTGTTTAAATATCCACTTTTATTAGATAGACTTCGGACAGCTATGTGTTTTGTTATTTTTTTATATTTAATCACCAGTAGATTCTGTTACTGAACCTCATACGTTCCGCTCGAAAGCCTTTTCGAGATTGTGAAGCGACCAGTTGAAGCTGCTCTGCCAAGCACCGTGGCAAAATCATTATTTTTGGGCTTTATCACAGGTTTCGATAGTTTGGAATATAAACAAAGTTCCATAGGTAAATAGGGCGTATACCAATGACGCTTAATTCGTTATTTTCGATTATTTTGATCACATTTTATTTCTATGGTTCATATTAAATGTGGATCCATAAACGCAAAATGTAATCAAAATTATCGAAAATAACTCAATGGAATACGGCCAGACAAAAATTGCTATAAAACAACTTGACTTGTGCGCCATCTAGCGTAGAATAGCGGCAAAGTGAATTATATTTAGTATTGAGAAGTTGCTGTATTAAATTTAGTTCGAGGTATATGACTTTTAGAAATCCTAAAACTAAAATTAGAACTTTTTAATTAGTTAGTATAGTTAGTGAGTGAACAACAGAATTGCTACCATTGTTAAAATAAAATACCTGGCAAGGTGGTAAGGCAGATAGTTTTTCACAGTAACATGCTTTGGGAGATTTAATTCGGTCATACTTAAGACGCGATTATATACGCAATTGGTGTCATTCTTAAAATAACAAATTTTTGTTGCGCTTGTAACGTAGATTGCTTAGCCGTTCACGGTGTGTCCCGGCAGCTCTCATTGAGAGCCAGTAATTTTAGATTAGCCTGTACAAAATCTTTGATAACATCTTAACTCCGGTGAGCTAGTGGACAAAGGCTAGGCTATCAGCTATATAAAATAAAAGTTTCACGATTTTAATTACTTTTAGGAAAATGTGAGATGACCGCACTGAGAAAAATGACTTCCGTCCTTCATTACTTATTGACGTGCAGAATAATTAATAATGGTGATGCCTGGAATAATATCATGAGTATGATGAAATAGCACGAAGGCAGATATAATTCAGGTTTCATCACTACAAGTTTTAATTCAGATAACGAACAAAAGTCATGACAGCCTTTCATTGCAAAATAAAGTAACTAAATACTAAATTATTACGATATACCTGCTTTTTAACAGGAATTTCATAACTAGTTTTCATATTTGTCGTGAGCAAAATGTATCACGACAATTAATCAAGAATTAGTGCGTAACTGAATATAAAATACCAAGACCGAGCATGACTAAAAGACATAATTTTCTACCCCAAAAATTGTAATTGAATCATAAGCAGTATTGGGTTTTTACCAATAATTTACTATGATGTAACGTTCTAAATAATTATTGAAATAATTATTCGTTGGGAAAACCAATAAAGATTGTAATGTCAAGTTCAACTTTCATGAGCGACACGACGTCCCTTACATAGACTTTGCAGTGACAAAGTCAAAGTCAAAGTCAAGTCAAAGTCAAAGTCAAAATCATTTATTCAATTTAGGTGTCTACGACACTCTTATGAAGGTCAATTACAAATTTTAGTATTGAAATATTCTACATTGTACTGCCACGTTCAGCAAATAAATTGTATAGAGCCACTGCGAGAAGAACGGGCAAGAAACTCGGGGCCATTCTTTTAAACATCTTTTAACAATGAGTTACATACATACTATATAATAGAGTTATTACAATATTTGTTTAAATTATGTAGGTGACAGGCAATAGCTTGGCGGAGGCGGAATTGTCCAGGCATTTTTGTCGTTTATGTAATCAGAAACTGTGTAGTAGGATTTTTTAATCAATATGTTTTTCACATGCAACTTGAATTTCCCTTCTGTGAGCGTTGTAATATGTTTGGGAACTTTATTATAAAACCGCACACAATTACCTAAGAAGGACCTTTTATTTGTCTTTGCTAATCTAAAACCTGGCACCACTATTTTATCTTTATTCCTAGTATTGTAATCGTGATTGTCACTGTTTAATTTAAATTTACTCAAATTTTTACGAACATACATAATATTTTCAAATATATACAGACTTGGTAAAGTTAAAATATCAATTTCTTTAAAAAGATCCCTCACAGATTCCCTAGGACCCATTTTATATATGGCTCGAATTGCACGCTTTTGTATGATAAAGATTGTCTCTATCTCAGCAGCAGTTCCCCACAGCAATACGCCATACGACATAATACTGTGGAAGTACGCAAAATAAACTAGCCGAGCAGTAGCTACGTCTGTTAACTGTCTTATCCTAAGAACTGCATATGCAGCAGAACTAAGTCTTCCGGAGAGATCATGTATATGTGGATCCCATTGTAAAGTGGAATCCATTTTGATTCCCAGGAAGACTGTCGCTTTGTCAATAGGGAGTTTATCTGGGCCAAGCTTTATGTTTGGTTCAACATAAGGAACATTTGCTAAAGAAAACTTTAAACATTTCGTCTTTTTTGAATTTAGGAGAAGATTATTAGCGGCGAACCATTTACAAATCTTAGATAATACATTATTTACATGCATCAGTTCACTGTCTTTCCTATCTACTTTAAAAATCAGAGAGGTATCATCTGCGAATAAAACAATATCGCAGAAATCTTTGACCATGCAAGGCAGATCATTAATATATGTTAGAAACAGAAAAGGTCCCAAAATTGATCCCTGTGGTACTCCCATTTTTACCAATGACTCGGAAGAAGTATTGCCACTTATTCCAACCCTCTGTAGTCTGTCTGACAGATATGACTCTATAAGATTCAGAGCTTTCCCACGAATACCATAGTGGGAAAGTTTACGAATCAGAGTGCAGTGCTCTACACAGTCGAATGCCTTGGAAAGATCACAAAATACGCCAATAGCATCATGTGAACTCTCCCAGGCTTCCAGTATATGCGACATCAATTGAACACCTGCATCTGTTGTGGATTTGCTCTTGGTGAAACCAAACTGATTCTCATTTAATAAATTATGCTTGTTAAAATGGGATAGTAGTTGTTTGAGCATAATTTTTTCGAATACTTTACTCAGAACAGGTAAGATGGAAATAGGTCTATAATTGCAAGGGTCAGATGTAGACCCCGACTTTAAAATTGGAGTGATTTTACTTTGTTTCACTAAATCGGGGAAGTTTCCACTATCGACACAAAGATTAAATATTGTTTCTAAATATGGTGCAATAATGTAAATTATAGACTCTACCACTTTTACTGACATACCCCACAAGTCTTCAGTACTCTTTATGTTTAAACTTTGAAATGTTTTTATAATTTCAAATCTTGTGGTGTGTCTGAAAGAAAAGTCCGGTGATTTGCTTGGAAAATTATTTTTTAACATAGTTTCTGCTACATTGGGACAAGAATCCAATGATTTAGTGGCTTCTACGTCGGGAATGCTTGCCTGGCTGGCTACTACCCTCAAGTAGAAAAGCTGTCTCTAAGCTAACCTAATGTCCTTTTATTTTAAGTCACGTTGAAGCCAATATCCATTCTGCCCATTCTAGCTTTAGCCTGTTGGTCAAAAATGTTCAACCAATGAGTCATCATCAGAGATTTATCTCCTTAGTGGTATTGAGTATATTCTATATTAAATAAACTCATTTTATTTAGATATTTCTTCATGATGCACACTATTCACTCCTTGCAATTTCATCAAGATCTGTTCAGCCATATTAATGCCAAAGAGTTCAAACTGACAGTTCCTTTTGCACTACCTAGATGGCGCTATCCCTATTTACGCTCTTTCCTATACAAAAAGCGTCCGAGTGTATGAAATCCTGAATCGCGCTAACGAAATAATCCGACGGTTCCGAAAGATATTCAGCTAACATTGTACTAAATATTATATTAACATCGGCAGCAATCGGCAACACTCGGCAGTCCACTGCAGCAGAATCACCAGGAAAATACGCATTGAAAGTTATTAGTCTACGATAATATACGAGAAAGCTCTTTAAAACTGACATGATTATATCGAAAAGATATCAAAACAATCCCGTTAAGTTTTAAGAAAATGTATTCTTATTACGTGAATTTCACAATAATTTATCATTTCATTATTGAGATTATACCATTCATTCTTAAGTTTTTATGATTCCCATCACGATTTTTTGTCATTACTGTTAGAGATAATTCAGAGTTCGTCATGATATTTTGTCATGACGCGTACTGACAAACCATGAGTATTCAGCACTAACAAATCTTGTGCTGCTGCCTGATTTTTTATCGTAACATCAATTCATGATAAATTCTTGTGATTTACATGCAAATTATAATTAAATACTCTTGGTCCGTTTTTGTTGGGAATACGGATATTTATTTCAAAATTCCTTTACAATTATCATGAATCATGACAGTCATTTTTCTCAGTGCGCTGTGATGGCGAGCACATGCTGATAAAGTTGGCTCTTCTCATCACTTTAGATTAGCAAAGACAAATAAAAGGTCCTTCTTATACCCAATTGTGTACGGTTTTATAATAAAGTTCCCAAACATATTATAACGCTCACAGAAGGTAAATTCAAGTTGCATGTGAAAAACATATTGATTAAAAAATCCTACTACACAGTTTCTGATTACTTAAAAGACAAAAATGCCTGGACAATTCCGCCTCTGCCAAGCTATCGCCTGTCACAATTTAAACAAATATTGTAATAACTTTATTATGTTACAGTAAGTATGTAACACATTGTTAAAAGACGTTTAAAAGAATGGCCCCGAGTTTCTTGCCCGTTCTTCGCGCAGTGACTCTATACAATTTACTGAACGTGGCAGTTCAATTTAGAATATATCAATACAAAAAATATTTATTGACCTTCATAAGAGCGTCGTAGACGCCTAAATTTAATAAATGATTTTGACTTTGACTTGACTGCCGAAGGCGCCTCTATTGACACGTAGTACCGACGTGGCACTCCCTTTCTCTATAGACATCTGTACCAATGTTACTACCGAAGCTTCCTATTTCTCAATTAGAAATTATAAACTACACTATCTGCCGCGGAAATCACGACAAAATATCATGCTATTGTGGATTCCAAGAGTCCATCCGACTAGTTCCGTCATCAAGTTTTGTAATTGTGTAATGTCATCAAATCCGTTGAGCCTTTATTTATTATTATTGTTTTGTTTTGTCGCAGATAACATAAATACGTAGTGATATGGATGGGTGAGAGTTATATGAGTATATTGTGGGACTATATACAAGTAGGTAGGTATGGGTGATAAATATTAATAAACATCTGGCAAAACGTGGTTTGAGATTATTGTTACTTTGAAGGAAAATTCCTCTGCAGAGGATCATTGCTTGGATAAAGAAAATAAATTTATTAAGAAAAGACATCTTGGCAACAAATCCGTGCTAAAGGTTTTTACAATACGGCTTGATTGATAGGTAAAAAAAATATTGAAATGCACCTATGTTTCAAATGGTTTTATGAAACTCCCACTAATGATGAATTTTCACATCTATCTCACGCTAAAATGTGAAAAATTCTATCTCTAACAAACCCTTCGTAAAAAATGTAATTTGATTACCGCATCCAATTGAAAAGAAATAGTACCTACCATGCAGCGCGCATTAAGATTGAACTTTGTTTAATTCATAGGTATATTGTAGTTGAGAAGACAGGTTCAATCAGTGATCAAAACCATTCAAGTTCAAGACACCAAAGCCTTGAACATCGTCGCAAAATCGCTAGTCTTTCAGTGTTCTACAGGATACATTTCGGAGAGTGTGCGATAGAGTTGCATAATCGAATTCTCTCCTTTCCACAACCGGACTACAAGACGTACGGAAACGCGGCATCCGTATATGGTTGACATTCATTCTGTCCGCACAAAGCGATTTGCGTCCACCTTTATAATGCGGACAGCGAAGGAATGGAACACCCTCCCAGCGTCTTTGTTCCCCGAAAGCTACAATCTGGATGTCTTCAAATATAGAGTGAATAAATACCTTCTAGGCAAGCATGCTCCACCGTCGACCGCGTCGTCACTTACCATCAGGTGAGACTGCGGTCAAATGCGTGTATATTCGGACTAAAAAAAAAAGTTTTTTCTATTTTATATGCTGTTGCCATGCGAACCCTTAAATATTGAACCTTGTTTAATTAATATTTTGTTTAATTTTCTGTCACAAGCACCTATTTGATCTGCATGGTCCCGAGGTAAAGATAACTTACGACTCTCTTCGGGAAAATGTGAACAAGTCAAACAATTTTCTGTAATATTTGCATAATTAGATAATAACGAATAAACGACTTATGGGTGCCTATTATAACATGTTATCGGAAGGCGTGGTCTTATTTAATATTAACTATTATGTAATCTATCAAATAGTTAGATAATTTTGCCATTAGAACGATAACAGGGGACTGCTCCACATAACAACTAACGTAAAAGGTGCGTTTACACGATACCAGTAATGGAAATAAAAGATATTTAAATAAAAGTTGATTTATTAAGTCAACTTTTAGTTACTCCTATTAGTTTCAATTAGTTATGAAACAGTGATGGCTCAATGACATTGGCTTTTGTTGCCGCGCAGCAGGTCCATGGTTCGAACCCCGCCACGGGCTTGAGCCTCACCGCATGGTGGAAGGGCATTATGCGAATGTCCGCCTCGCTAGCGACCAAGTAGAAAATCTGTCGCCAAGCACCTAACGGTGTGTTCCGGCAGCTGTCCTTGAGAGCCAGTAATTTTTGGCTGAGCCTGTTAACACCTTCGACCACATCATCACTTGCCATCTGTTGAGATTGTGGTCAAAGGCTTACAAATCAGCAAAAAAATAATAGTAGTTATTTTTATACGTAGCTGACATACTTTTTTAACTGTCGTGATGATGTTAAAGCTAATCGAGGTTTAAAGCTCGATGAGCTAAGTAGTGGTCGATGATAGTAACAGCTTAACCTACAATCATCAAGATATTATTAGTACGTAGTACCATATCTCAATGCCTACAATTGGGATTGTCTCTTAAGGACTGCTTCTGGAACCGGACATACCAGCACCAGCAATTGTACACCAGGAATAATGGGTTGAATATCTTACCACCTCAACCACTGTTAGTTATTTCAACGATAGTCAAAAGGATAAGACAACCTTTGTTTAGTATAAGAGTAGAACTCAAAGGTAACATGGGTAGGTAAGTATATTTACAATTTAACAATAATTTTTATCACCTTCATAATATACTTTCTTAGGACGTTCCGTATAGAGATGTATTTTTAGTGGGTAGGTACACATTTGTATATGTTTATAGGTGGAAATAGTTTTATAATCGGATAATAGGGCCATTATTATCCGATTAAGATCTGGAGTAACGTTAGTACCTATATATTGTACCTAATCAGACCTATATGGATATAATACATATAAAAAAAAACGATGTGATGTTTATTATTTCTTACCAACTAGTGAGTCTATCTATAATAGTCGAGTTAATATCAAAGCTCTGGTACATAATTATTATTATGCACTCAAAACCTGTACAATACTTACTCGGTAGCCATCTATATGTACCAATATAAGTAGTACAAATACCCAGACCATACAATCTCATAAATAATTATGTGAAATAATGACAGCATGTAATGCAAACAAATAAAACAGATATCTGACATACACACAAAGTCATTGCTCTAACGTATTTTATATTTTATAGCATAGCACTCAAATTTAGGGATTTCGTTAAATAACAGATGGCGTTGTTATACAATATGGAGAAATTAGTTAATACCTATGGCAATTGCATTAACTTAAATAAAACATAGGCCAATACCTTAATAAAAAAAAAAACAGGTGTCAGACATTTCCCATGTGATAATTAGGGTTGGAATCACTTAGTTAGTGATCGAATGCTAAATTCGAACAAATCAGTAGCAGAATCGTTTAAGTTCTATGAGGGAACATGCGCTCTTTCAATTTTTCTTTTTGTGATCTTTTAAATTTTTTCATTGCTCTCGTTTTAACATTATCATCATTTTCTTCTAATGGTCGCTTGCCATTTAATATTTTATTTACGTCTTTGCAAAAATTATGCAAGTAAAATCGTTTACAGAAGTCTAAAAGAAATATTTGTAATTTCCTATTATGTTCATGGCACCCAATATCATTAAAATCAATTAATAACAAAGGGTTTTTATGTACATTTTCACATGATTTTGATATAAATCATTTTTATATTATAAACGATGTCTTGTATATTTGACACAACATTTGTTATTTTATCGCTGGGTGTGCATAGCCATCCTTGAGCATACTCTCCTCCGTATATAATCAGAATGTCCCAAAGTTACATTTTCAAATTTAGTGCAATCTTAAAATGGAGTGAATTCTATCTCAAGATGGTTCATGACTACTTCCCGGCTGGTATTGTGCTGTGCTGTGCCTTTTTCCGGTAAAATAAAATGACAAGTAAACATTTGGTATTACTTTTCTGCGAGCGATCTGCAAGTAATTGTGATCGTATTGTTACGTACTTAGCGAGCGTACTTTGAGTACGATCCTCATTGATGTAATTTTTTGCTGGCATTGAGCTTTCAATTAATTGATCACTTTTAAGTGGAGAAAATCCTGCCAGTGCTACTACTGATTGTGATGTGTTTAGTACTAAAAACGAGTAATTATTTATCAACGAGGAATTGAATTGGATGTGTGGGCTTTGCGGAGTTTACAGAATTAAACTTTTTATCCGTTGATACAGAAGAAGAGACCCAACAAATAATTCTCGTATCCTAGCGTGTGGGGTGTACATATACATCGTACTGCTACTAAACGAAGATATTTATTAAAATCCGCTGTACAAAAATATACAAAATTTACTTTATGGCAAAAGCACAAATCTGACGTGATTTCAAATAAAGAGACAATAGAGGTGTGACTAATATACTCGTAAAAATACGAATTTGATAAAAGTAAAGAAAAAATATCACGATACATGATAGACTAATATTATTAATTAAAGGTAAAACTTACAACGGATAGAAATCAAAATACTCACCGATGGGAAATCGAGTTTACTAACTGGAACTGGTTTAATATGTTTAATTTATGTATTGAGAGGTACAATTTCGAGGTGATAAGCCCAGACGAGCCCTCCAATGTCCCTACAAACTAAATTTATCTATATGTTATTCTGCCTTGGATTCAAAAAAGGGAAAAGGCTTATCAGCAAATTAATTTGGTTGCCCGGCTTGTTTTACTTTAAGCTTCTATTAAGAAATAAGAATAATTCAATTCAAATCGAAATAAATAATTCACGAAATTTTAGTCTCGTGCATTATTGATATAATAATTATATTATCGATTTGAATCGATGGTGAGCATCCCTAATTCCTATAGCCAATTCCTATATGATTTTGCATCTTGCCGATTTGTTTACTTTCTGTGCCAGAAATTTAAATTTATTTAGTTTAAAGTTAGCTGTGAATGGTGCATTATTTTTATGCTGGCTGTGATCATATAGGGACGTTGTTATGGTGCCATATACGATATTTTTACAATGAGGTGGAAATATATTTTTTTGTTATGTATAGTTGCAAGTAGATAAATTAGGATAATAAAACATACTTACATAAACTTATAGACTTTTGTATTTAGTTATCAAGCTCATTGTAGGTTTTTGGCTGGATCTTAATACTGCTTTTACTTTTGATGCTATATGTTTCGACCCGTGGCAGGAAGCATTGGTGATTTAGTCCATATTTAAGAGTTAATGATCTTCACGCGTTCCTTTAAAGTAATTTATAGGATAACAGGTTAATATTAGACATTAAATATATAGTATATCTATAAAAAACTTATAGATATATCTATATTTAAATAAATAAAGGTACAAAGTATCAACCATACGTAACTGGGATGAGCATTTATGAAAAACAGATGGCAGCACTGTTTTTTTTATTATATTTTTTAGTGCCATCTGTTATATACGGACATTACTAACCGTGACGTCATCAAAAAAAATCTATTAACACCTAGGGATGTCAAGTTTGGTCTCTATTTCAGTATATACAAAGTTACTTTATGCAAATACCTATGTTAAGTCATATCACATTTCTATTGTTATAAAAGCAAGTAATGATGAGATGACATTGACAAACCATTTATATTTTATAACTATTCCATGAATGTCGTTGTAATCGGTACTAACTAGCCCCGTGTGAAGCAACCGCTAGATAACTAATACAATAACGAGTCCAATCCAAAATTGCTCGAAACGAAACTTCGGAAACAACAAACTCGTCAGTCTTGTTGCGCCCGCGCCGGCACACACGCGTTAAATAAAGAATCCAAGATGGCCGCGCGTAATATCATCAACAACCAGACTCTTTTACACATTGCAAGAAGGTCATATAGCTCGGGGACTGACAAAAATGTTGCTTTTCTCGGACTTGGAAATATGGGAGGATTTATGGCCGCTAATCTTGTCAAAAAGGTAAGGTCAAGAGCATAGTTCGGCCTGTATTCAATGTTTAATTTATTTATAGTTCATGATAATAATGAATTTACATGTTAGCGAACGTGTTTTGAATTAAATACACTCACTGTAGACTTACTGATAAGTTTTGCGCTATCGTTCATCAAACAGATACTGAACTGTTGAATTAGCATTTTATTATGTGTAATTTAGTTTTGCGTGAAGTTTCTATAATTTCTATGGCACTGGTAGGTGCTGGCATTTTTCTGTCATAATAAATGTAGTGTATTATTTTATAAGTGTGATATTTTTTATATTAATATTTTATTATAATATTATCTGATATATTTCCCATGTATAATATATGTTGCATGCTTATATAGCGGAGATAGAGGAACTAGAGTAACCTATTTAAGACTACAATGTTTATAAAATGTTTTTAACCTATTCTCGCAAGTGAATAAATGATTTATGATTTATAATGATTTAAATGTTGTAATGTTTTACAAATTGAAGTTCAATGTGGAGCAATAGTTTCGAGTTTTATCCATAATAGCAGAGGGTCAGGATCATGCTATTGGCATGATGACGATGATCAGGCACGAGCAGTATGTAAACAGTGTATTTATTGGATTAGGTATGTCCTGACTCCAACTTAACCAGTTCCGGACATTTGGAAGTCCTTCATCACTTTGGCTTCATTAAATATGTAAACTGGTCGTATTTAACTCCACAAACATGATTTAAATTCTTGTTTTAAGTTATTTCATTAATTTACATAATCATGAGTCGTGTCATGACAGGTTACATAGAAAATATTCTTATTCGTCTGTTAAATACTGACCTTTTTTTAAAATCATTTGAAAAAGTGAGTGTAATTATTCACTAGTTCATTTGGTCAGATACTATAAATACCCTACTTTATTACTCATTTATTTAAATGATTAACCTATATATATGATAAATCAACGTATTATCATATCATTGATTATCATAATTAATACTAATTAGTTGTCGTTGACACGTTGAATTGACGTTGTACAACTTGTGCCTGGTAGAAGACGAAAAGCTGTTCATTTGACAAATTCCTACGTTATTTGCAGAATTTTGGCTTTGAATTTTAATAACCATTGAAGTTTGACGTAAGATAACCTTTAAAATCTGTTCCACCATATTTGGTACACTTTGAAACGCAGACATAAGGAGACAGCAAAAAGGAGTCTTCATCGCTGAATTCTACTTATCTAATTAACCGTTTAAAAAAATTGCCCCATTAGATTCAAATTCCAAGGCTGAGTTCAAACGTTTATCCATAACTCATATCTCACTTTTCCTACTTCGTCGGGCGCTACATGGTCTTCAGATATATATTTAAATAACACAACAACTACTTATTTATTCCGGGAATAGAATAATTCATTATCTATTTTTATGTGCAGTAAGAATAGTTTTGCTGAAAGAACAGATCCCTGAGTAACACTGACATTGATCACCTGTCAATCGGATATTACATCTTCCACAACCACAAACATTTATCACATATTCAAGTAGTTCCATCTGCACGTGCACATATTAATAGATAACTCATAAGATAAAGTTTTCCTGTAGGATTGCCTACCTCCTGAAGCGCTCGTAGCAAAGTTAACTTAGCTGTTCTCAACCGATCAGCAAAGTTAAGCAACGTCGCGCGCGGTCATGAGTTGGATGGGTAACCGCTAGTGACATTACTACTGAGCGTTTCCGTGCTTCGGAGGGCACGTTAAGCCGTCGGTCCCGGTTGTCGTCTTAGGATGGCAGTCGTTATAGCATGGTGGTAGGGCATTTTGCGAATGCCCGCCTGGCTACCTCCCTCAAGTAGAAAATCTATCGCCAAGCACCTAACGGTGTGTTCCGGCAGCTGTCCTTGAGAGCCAGTACTTCTAGGTTAGCCTGAACAACATCTTCGACCACATCATCACTTACCATCAGGTGAGATGGTGGTCAAAGGCTAACCTATCAGGCAAAAAAAAAAAACTCAAAATATCTAACTAACTCTAAGAAACGCCTCTAGTACGGGGAAAGATATTCAGCATAAAATCAGTAACATCAGTCTGACTAAACGGACTTTGAAGGAAACGGCCGAGAAACAACATCAATTTTAAATGGTCCTCTGGGTTGGTGACGTCAATAAATTTGATAAAGGCATATATACAATATCTGAAGAACTGAAGAACATTCACACAGATGTCATTTAAAAAAAAACATCAATAATATAAAAATCTGCTAGAAAATTACTTGCGCTGGTTATAGTTACATCGAAAAGATGGACAGACAGAGTGTGACTGAAGAATAAAAAAGAGGCAAAGGCGACCGAAAACTTTGATAGTGATTCTTAGAGATAACACGAAGACAGAAAATTGGAATAGCAGACATGACAGGAACCCGTGCTTTGTGACGCAGAAGTACGAAGAGACCCTACTTTATATAAACTTGGGAAAGTCTAGAAAGATTATTTTTATTACAAGTGTTTTGTTTGCTGTCAAAGCGTTGACTAACTGCACTGTCTTATCATACATACACGTAAAATAAAATCAGTTCTTATATTTGAACTCCTTGCGATTCAACAATTAAATTTATATACGATATCGATAATCATGTCATACATTTTGTGTGTCAAGCTGACTTCGGCTTTTTTGTATGGACTGAAAAAAATAAAACTGCCTACGCTTGGTAAAAAAAAAACTGTTGTTTACCAAGGCCCAGTTCAGGGGATCCATCATTGTGTCGAAGCGTATGAATGAGGAATGTTTTTTTATGGGATAGGATGGCAAACGAGCAGGCGGCTCACCTGGTGGTAAGTGATCACCGTCTCCCACGAACATCCGCAAGATCAGAGGTATCGAGGATGCGTTGCCGGCCTTTGAGGAGGGAATATTCTCTCTTCTGTGGTGCTGAAGCAGTTTTAGAAATCACAATTTTCTTATGAGTGGATGTTATAAAACCTACATGGTCCGTAATGACTTGTAAAATTTGTACGTATACTTTTTCAACAAACACTTATACTTTTTTTTAATAAAAGGCTCCAGCAACTCTCTTTTGCCTTACTCTTTATGTAAATAAAGTAGATAAAATGTGACAAAATTGAATAACTTCTTGAGTCTTCTAAGAGCACAAGTATTACACTTGATACTTTAACACTCATAGAAGTTCTGTCGTGACTCCTTGCTGCATTCCAACCTCGTGCAGGCTGAGGTCCAAAATAACCTCGGAGTAGCGTCAAATTCGATTGATTCTGGTACCGATTCGTAATGGCAAAGGGTTTTTGAGTCGATATTTACAACTAAGAAATAAATATAAAGTTATTATTGTTTCTTATTGTCATCAAAACATAATCTCCAAAAACTAGAAAATGATTATAAAAATGATAGGAACATATCACGAATAAGAAGCAGTGATTAAATGGACTGGCATGTTCTTCCGTACTTAGTGCAAGCGCATATTTCGAACGATCGCCTGGGTAGCTATTGCCGGTCACCCTCCCGTATCTTTCCATTCGAGTCATAAGACGCGACAAAGGGAAACTTACCTGAAGATGGGCAGCAGTGCTTTCTGAAGAACTGCCATCTTTCATTACGATCCCAAGACGCCTGCCAAGCGAGTGGCTTATTGCTAACCCCCTCTAATAGGGGAGGTTTCTGTCCCACGGTGGATGTTATGGGACTATTATATGAAACTAGATACAATTTGTCTACAAAGACACCACTGCGTACTGCTTCGGGGATGTACAGGTATGAAAGAACCAAAGTGTGTTAATTAAATTTATTTGACTTAATTCAACAAAATCAAAGCGCATTACTAACTTCCAACCTTTAAAATGTTCCGCGCAAAAAGTCCATCTGCATAATTTAACATAATCTTTGAATGAATTGAATGGATTTTAATTTCAAATTAGTGTAAATGTAGCATTATACGGGTTCCCGATTCAGATTTTTTCATAAATAATTCTGCACGTTAAAACGAGTCCATATTTCGATTGAGAAAATAAATTAGAGATATTTTTGATTAATTTAACATAATGGAATCTGAAGTACGTACTAACGTGTAGGTCTTAATATGGAGTAAAAAGTAATTTTTTTTTTAATGTTATTGTGACGGAACAAGCCCGAGGCCCACCTGATGTTAGGTGGACTAACCTCTGCCTATAACAGACGCATTTCGTCAGCGACGAATTGCACTGTGCCCGTCACACTGAGACGTCCAGTTGTTAGGTCTCATTAGCCTGTAATTTTTCTGGCTCTCAAGGACTGCTGGCGGAACACACTGTTAGGTGCTTGGCGACAGATTTTCTACTTGAGGGTGGTCGCTAGCCAGGCGGGCATTCACAAAATGCCCTTCCACCATGCGGTGAAGCTCAAGCTCTGGGCGGGATTCGAACCATGGACCTGCTGCACGGCAGTCCAGCAAAATTTAAATACGATTATGAACCTTATCCTTTTGGAAACGAACTGCCTTCTGCAACACAGTGAAAACTACAGCAGCGGGCAGGGATTCATCTTTAAATTGTACAAAATTTTTATACAATAACGATATTTGTATTTGTATTTGATTATTATCGTAATGTCCATCACAAAAATAATCACTATAATAGTTCCTAAAAATATTTGAGCTATTGATGTCCAAGATTTAGTTTCTTTTATAGCACAGAGGCTAACTACCTTACCTTCTTGGTAAGCGATAGTGTGGTTGAAGATGTTGAACAGTTAAACTAGAATGAGGAGTAGCTCTACTGAGGGCATCTACCAGAACTTTTAAATGCTTGGAGACGGATTTTCTACTTAATAGTTATTTCACACTAGCAAGCTAGCCAGGTTAGATAAGCCTATGCTAGGGTAGCCATTACGCAGGTTTCTTCACCGGGGGGTCATTTAAAATGTTGCTAACAGAGTCTGATTAAAATCACAGAAAAAAATCGGTTTAACGATTTCATTTTCTTTGTTACTAACAAAAGGTAATTAATTAATATTATTAACTGATGGATTTTAGTAAACAGCTCTAGTTTGTAACAAATGTGAATATGTAATAGCAAAAACGCCATGATTTCAACTGACTTCTAAAAGAAACAAAAAGGAGGAGATTCTATTTTATTTTGTGTTTGGTACCTCATAACTTCGTCATTCATAAACACACTATCACAGATTGCTTAAATGATAAAAATCTTTTAATTACCGAAATGAGGGATATTCCTACTTACAAAATTACAACGAAAGGAAAAAGTTTGAACTACGAGCGGGAATCGACTTTTGTGTGACTTTTGTAATTATGTAAGATTATTCGCTTCAAATTACAATTTAAGGATAATACTACCTTCCGATTGGCCTCACAGAAATTTTATTAAAATTCAGTTCAGTAGTATGGTTTTTAACCAAAATAACTGGAAAAAATATGTCATGGACGTAAACAAAAATGTATATTACTTACTTTTAATATTGTTATGTTTGCAATAACGCCTGCTATGCAGATTACATTACAAAATTACAAATATACGACGGGAAAAATTTAAGTTATGTGCGGGATTACCCGATTCCCGCACATGACTTAATTTTTTTCGATCGTATATTTGACATTTTTTAATTCTTACTTTTCAGTTGAGGAAGTCTTTTTTAATTTTTGTTAGTAAATTGTGCCACTGGTTGAAGCACGGGACTTGAAAGTCCTGTGAAAAAAAGTACTTGTAATAGTAATAATAGTTGTTGTACTCTTCAACTTATCTATCACAACTATTTTATTGATTTCAAATGTTACAGCTTTTAATGCTGTCATTGACTAAAGTATTTTTAAGCCCTGATTTTAGTTTTGTGCTACTATATACTACCTTGCAGTTATTTTAAACCCGTAAAGCAGAATTCTTATCCCATGGAAACCTCGCACGACAATCCGTATTGGCTGTTGGACAATTGCTTCCAAAATTCCAATCATAGGACATTATGTATGCAAAAGTTTTAAAGAACTACTTATTCGTTGAGCTTGTTAACGAATGGTGGATTAAGACCATTTTGGATAGTTGTAGGGTCACAGAAACCGAAGGTGACATGCCTGTGCATTACACGTGAAATTTAATAAAATATCTCATGTTATTTTTGTTCTTCTTTAATATAATATCTCATTTTATTCTTCTTCTTTTTTAATATGTTTATCGTTCTTCTGAGGTTTTTCAAGTCTCATCTAATTAAACTAATTAGCTAATTTCTGATCTAGTTTGCATAGCGGTAGGGCATTTTACGAATGCCCGCCTGGCTAGCTATCACGCTCAAGTAGAAAATTTGTAGCCAAGCACGGTATGTTTCAGCAGCTGTCCTTGAGATCCAATAATTCTAGGTTAGCCTGAAAAACATTTTTGACCACATTATCCCTTACCATTAGGTGAAATAGTAGTCTAACACTATCAAGCATAAAAAGAACCTGCCAATATCTAGTTAACCTGTGTCTTACTGGCTTTTTTACCCTAACTATTTGTTTACACAAAACCTAAATGCCGTCACAACAAATCAGTTCCAGCACTTTTTTTTTATTTTTTGAAAACTTTTACTACTTTTTTTTTCTATTACCTTAACTTTGGCTGTGAATATATTCACAGGATTACAATAAATTCCTATTTTTTTATTATTATTGGTCTATAGAGGTTAAGTGTTATAGTAAAAGTGATTTGACCAAATGTATTGTTCTTTGTCAGGGCTTCACAGTGCGTGGCTACGACCCGTCCAAGGAAGCGGTGAATGCTGCAGCCAAGAATGGAGTAACTGGTGCCAGCTCCATCGCAGCAGCAGTCGACGGTGTGGACGTCGTAGTCTCGATACTGCCCAGCAACAAGATTGTGCTTGAAGCCTATATTGGGAAGGATGGTGTTGTGCAGCATGTAAGTTTAGCTTTTACAAACCCCCAGGGGAACATCAACCGGAATGCCTAACGTGGAAAAAGTATCACCAATTGAAGGGAATTTGCCATAATCCCACGCTTGGCAGACGTCTTGGGAATCGCAGTAGATATCGTCAGTTCTTCAGAAGGCGCTGCTTCCCACCTTTCGGTATTTTTCCCTAAGTCACCTTCTTCTTATGACACCTATGGGAAAAAATGGGTGGTTGACATTCTAACCCCCTACGGGGTACATTATTATATTATTTGTTGCTATGCGATAAATATTTTACTATATGTTTGAAGCTTGTACGTTTAACCGTTTTAACGATAGATCAAAAACCAAAAATGTTAAAAAACAAGTTACTTGCGCATACATATTACACATATTCTGTGAAAATTTATATCTGCTTATATATAACAATACAATAAAATACGAAACACTTTACACCAATAGAAAAATACAAATATAATAGAAAACTTAAAACTAAAGTACAATGGCGGACTTATCGCTTAAAGCGATCTCTTCCAGACAACCTTTGGATGGAGATCGATTAAGCAGTCAGAGAGGTTGGCAGACATAAGAAATTCATCATATTTATCTATTTACATAGATAATCCCTTTATCAGAAAAATAACTATCCGGAAATTCCGAACCGAGGATCGAACCAGCATCTCGAGATTGTAAAGCAAGCTTTCACCTCGTAACTAACGAGACAGTCTACAAACGTTACGAATAAAACGAATCACATATTCAGCATGAAATTCAAATTTAATATATTTTATAGCGCTTGTAGCTATTTTCTTCACCAATGTACATGACCATGCTATTCGACAGTATATATTTTTTTTTATGGATGATCAACAGCTAGGACCCACTTCTTATACATTATACATAAATAAATAGAAAAATTAAGCCAATTATAGGTCATCGCGGATAGCAATATAATAAGTAATAAACAATTAGGAACACATATACGAGTACAACAACTACTTAGGCCGTATTCCATTTGACGTAAATTTCGTTATTTTCAATCATTTTGACCACATGTTGCATCTATGGATCCACATTTAATATGAACCATAGGCACAAAATGTGATCAAAATTATCGAAAATAACTAAATTTACGCCAAATGGTAAACGCACTTACATGACAAATTGTGCACAATAAAAAATCTATTGATATCAATTGAAGAACTCGTTGCTCAACCGCTGCCTGGCCGCCGCAATGCTTGTACAGAATAGATCTAAATCGCTTATCAATGGTGTTGAAATTATTACTCGCTCGCCACAGGTAAAGCGTTTCACAGACGACAGCTTATAATATAAAGCTATATATTTATAGGTCGATATATTTCAATACATCTCAACACATTTTCCATAGAAATTGACAAGTGACAACACGCGGCAGCTATAATATAATAGCTTTAAATTTTCGTTTCTTAATACCGACAGTTATGCTATAATATATATTATAGCTGCCGTCTGTGAACTGTTTAAGAGTTTTGCCTATTTGGTATTGACTACTGATGTGCTGATAAGGGACCTTATTTGTTTGCTAGGACAGTTCAATTTTACCTTACTTAGAAACTCAGGACAATAATTTTAATATTGTTATGTTTGCAATAACGCCTGCTTGGCAAATTACATTACGATCATTCATTCCGATACAATGGTTGAAGAACGAGAGCAAAAATTGAGTTATGAGTCATTGTGTCATGTTAGCAGTTAGTTCAATTGGTTAAAGCATACCCCGGTGTATGCTAAAGGGGTGGATGGACGCGGGTTCGAATCCCGCACATGACTATAATTTTTTCTCTCGTATATTTGTATTTTTTTCAGGACAATAAATTAATTAGATGTTAGCATTAAAAGGAAAGATAAGTCAGCAATTTGTGTTCTTTTGTAAAAGGAAGTAGGTTAAACTTCCTAAATAGACTTAAATAATCATCAGATCTATGAGGAATTATTGAACGAAAGCATAAATACTTTATAAATCGTTTCTAAATGCCTGCAAATTATCAAGAAAAATATCAATATTACAAAACAGTGCTGGAAAATTGTTTTTTTTTTTTAATAATAATTTCGCCTTTTTACCGACTTATAGAGTACAATAATTCTTCGAGTGTGAATCGAACCCACGTCTTCCAATTAATTTCACTGTAACAATAAAATCACATTTATTTACGTATAGCTTTGTAAAGCTTTCGGGCCGCGGTGACTCCGTTCGCGCGTATTTCGGTGATCGCGCAAAACCATTCACCTCGTTTTTCGCAGAAGGATAAAAACTACCCTATGTCCTTCTCCGGGTCTCAAAATATTAAAACATATTCCAGGCTAAATTTCATCCAAATCAGTCCAATAGTTTTTAAGTTTATTCGATGCATACAAAATACAAATATTTCCCCTTATAATATTAGCGTAGAGAAAGGCAATTAATTTAGATATGTCATATATTCTGTGTAGTATCTGGATACAATAAGCTTTTTATCAAGCGCTTCCTATTTTTGAATATAAATAAATCAAAGTTTGTGAGATATCATCGATTTTTTTTATTCGTCCGGTATCGATACCGGGCATCAACATAGATTTCCATGGATTGTTCCGCAGTAGTAAAGCACAATTAATGATTTAGAAAATATATTGATTTCAGGCGCGTAAAGGTGCCCTCCTCATCGACTCCAGCACCGTGGACCCCAACGTGCCTAAAGAAATACATCCAGTGGCCATTGAAAAAGGAGTTGGGTTCATCGATGCGCCTGTATCTGGAGGTAAGAAAATGTTAAAAGTCGCTATTATTGCAAATTGGCTAAATCGAGTAAGTAATACGAAGAATAGCGAAAAATGCTCTGAATCTAGCTAGATACTTTTTAGGTAGGCCATTCTGCTAACTTCGCCTGGCTAGCTACCACTCTCAAGTAGATAATCTGTCGCCTAGCACCTAACAGTGTGGTCCAGTGATCCCTGAGCTGCTCAACCGAGCCAAGAGCGCCCGCCGCGGCAACACTGGACCGTGCCGCTCTCCCCTTGAGTAGAGTTTTGAATATTTACAACGAGCTAAGTAATAAAAATATGAATTAACTCATATTTTTTTCTTTGCGCAAGTAGTTCACTATTGTGTAACAAGAAGTAACGATATTAGATATGAACAAAAACCGGCCAAGTGCGAGTGGGACTCGCGCACGAAGAGTTCCGTAGCTATATATTCTGTGAATAGTTAAAGCGTCTACCTGTCACCGTTATTAGTATCGTGCAAGAAACGGTATAACAATCAAGTTTGTTGTATGGGAGCCCCTTTGAAATATTTATTTTATTTTATTTTTAGTATTTTTTGTTATGGCGGCTATAGAAATACATCATCTGTGAAAATTTCAACTGTCTAGCTATCACCATTCTTGAGGTACAGCCTGGTGACAGACGGACGGACGGACGGACAGTGAAGTCTCAGTAATAGGGTCCCGTTTTTACCCTTTGGGTACGGAACCCTAAAATTTATCGAGTTCTAATATTGTTAGGTTTGCAATAACGCCTGCTATATATATTTGTGTTTTTGTAATGTATCGAGTTCGATCGATTTGACGCCGCGCGACCGCTTGAGGGTTAAGCCGGGTACCTACGTGTAAAACTTTGAGTTCATATTGGTTTCATTAAAATTTTATTGATAATTACAATCATTATAATTGAGACTGTAATCGTTATCAGTGTAATGTTGCATTGCATCATGGAGTTCTGATAACCCAGCCTATATGATAATTGGCGACCTTGGCCACTTGAATCGTATGATTTAATAAGGGAAATAATTATATATGAAGATATGGTGGGCAGAGCATCTCGTCACAACTTCCTCCCCCTCAGGGTACTGTTATACGGGAAACCGGAATTCTCTTTTTAAAAAAGAAAACTGAACATTCACAGAAGAGTTTTATTCAGGAAAATACTTAATGGAAATTTACACGGAAATGGAAAGTCGGTAAATGTATGATGTGATTGCGACGGAAGATGGGACTGAACTGAGCTACTCGTGTATGACAATTATTGCATCTAAATGGAAACTGCTTAATGGGAAAAAGTTTGGACTGACACATATATTTTAGGGTGCAAATCTATATTATAACAGTACGATGAAATTTTGGTACAACATTGTAAAGTTGAATCCATTTTGATTCCCATGAAGACTGTTCCATTGTCAATCGAGAGTTTATCTGGGCCAAATATTTGTTGCTCAGGTTACGTAAAGATGTCTTCTTAACATCCAAGCTTTCCTAGATATGTCTGGGCTCCATAAAATTGGGGGCGAGCCTATTGCCATTTACAGTTTATGACTGAACTGTTTTTTTAAGAGCAAGTCTTTCTTTGGCTCTTTCCGAAACAAGAAGTATATTTATTTGATGTATGTATTTTATTTTTATCTATACCTTGTCGGCTAATCTTTGACCAGTATCTCACCTGATGGTAAGTGGTGATATGGACGAAGATATTGTTCAGGCTAGCCTAGAATTACTGGCTTTCAAGGACAGCTGCCGAATCACATCGTTAGGTGCTTGACGACAGAATTTACACCCATCCAACTCATGACCGCAGCGGACATTGCTTATCTTAGCTGATTGGCTACGAGAGCTTCTAGTATTTATCAATAAATGGTTATCTCACCATTCATGACAGTAAATGAAGAATTAAAATAAAAACAAATAATTTTTAAATATTTTAAGAAAACATTGAATTAATATTTTAATAAAACACTTAAAAATATATCAAGTGTCAATTCAGCCTAATTTTCCTGTTAAGCTGACGTGGCATCACAAACGCCACGCATCCAAACCGAAAGAATTTTCGACGCGTTTCGCTTCTACACGAAGCATCCTCAGGAGGTCTTGACTCTACGAGCGCACGATCGAGAAAGATAGAGAACAATTCTCGCTCGTGCGCTCGTAGAGTCAATTTGTTATTATTAAATATGGAGTTCCGCAAAGTAACGCCTAAATCTATATGATCTGAAGAATTAAAACATAAATTTAAAAAAGAAACAAAACAACGGAAATAACGAAAACTTAAAGTAGCAAAATTTGACTGTGACTGTGACCAGTGACTCTACTACTACATCCCAAACAAACATTTATTCGGAAGATGGGTTGTTGATTGTTTCTTTTGTGACTGCCAGCTACAGCTTGTCCTTTGTCATATTATGATTATTATCATTCTTTGAAAATTAGTTACATATACTAATTAATTATTATTCTGACATTTTACCATTTCGTTTTTAGAGACATATTTTTATGAAGGAGACATAAGCGTTGACGATTTTTGCTTCATAGGTATTTTACATTTAAGAAATTGCGGTCATAACTGTATTAAACTAAATGAAATTATAATTTTAGGTGTAACAAAATTACAAATTTAAATAAAATATAGTTATGTGCGCGATTCGAACCCGCATCCATCCACCCCTATAGACACCCCATATAGGGGTGGATGGACGCGGGTTCGAATCACCCACATGACTATATGTTTTCTGTCGTAAAATTTGTAATTTTGTAATATAATCCGCCGAGCAGGCGTTATTGCAAACATAAGCATTATTCAAATTATAAGGTTGCGGTTATTTAAAAGTTTAAAGCCAATTGCAAAATTTGTCTTGTTTGTAGTACAACGTAAGTTGAACAATAGTTGTCGCTCCATCCCAATACAATGGTTAAATAAAGAACGAGAGGAAAAATTGGAGTTATGAGTCATTGTCTTGTTAGCTCAAGCGTTTAGAGCATACCCCAGCTATAGGATATATGGACGCGGGTTCAAATCCCGCACATAACTATATTTTTTTCTCTCGTAAAATTTTTAATTTTGTAATGTAATCTGCCTAGCAGGCGTTATTGCAAACATAACCATATTAAAATGTTAGGTGTGTTAATGTTTTAAATAACCGGCAGTAGTCAGGCGTATTATAATAATAATAATAAATATATATAATACGGCCTTATAACGAAGAGCCTCGACCAACACCTCAAGAGGCTCTCGCTAGACGGTTGGATCAAGGGTCGGATGCAGAAGGCAGTGATACTGGACACAACACGCATTGTCTGTGTTAGTCTTGAAGCGCTCGTAGCGAAGTTTACTTAGCTGTTCTCAACCGATCAGCAAAGTTAAGCAACGTCGCGCGCGGTCATGAGTTGGATGGGTGACATCATCATCGTTTCATCAGCACTTACCATCAGGTGAGATAGTAATCAAAGGCTAACCTATCTGGCATAAAAAAAAATCCGGAGGTTCCTCTCTCTGCAGTCCTAATCACCGGTTGCTTGGGCTCCAGCGGCACCCTTGTTTTAAGTTTTTTATAATATATATTATTGTAATAATGTTGTAAAAAATTTCAAATTATGTTGAATAATAAATAAAGTGATAGTAATAATAGTCATACGTATAAGACGAAATTAAATAAAATCATTAGACGCGTGAACTCACCTAATGAAGGGTATCGGATATGCTCCAAACTTAGGTCGACAATCCCGAACAGTACTTTTAAGTAGTGTCTGTCGGTTATTTAACAAACTAATAACATTTTGAAGCAGTGATAGCTCAGTGGCATTAGCTATGGACTGCAGCAGGTCCATGGTTCGGAACTCACCGCGGGCTTGAGCTTTACCGCATGGTGTAAGGGCATTTTGGGAATGCCCGCCTGGCTAGCGACCACCCTCAAGTAGAAAATCTGTCGCCAAGCACCTAACAGTGTGTTCCAGCAGCAGTCCTTGAGAGCCAGTAAAATTACAGGCACATGAGACCTAACAACTGTACGTCTCAGTGTGACGGGCACAGTGCAATTCGTTTAAAGAAATGCATCTGTTATAGGCAGAGGTTAGTCCACTTAAGTTTAGGTGGGTTTCGGGTTTGTTACGTCACAATAAAATAAGAAAAAAAAATAAAAAATCTCAAGAGAACTTTCAAACTAAAATTTTAGGTGTACCAAAAAATTGCGCGAAAAGTGTCTGTGTGTATTAAATCAGTGCATATATACATAAAGCTTATTATTTACTGATTTATATAAGATTATACGAATTTTCCGATAAGATTAGTGCAGCAGATTTCTTGGATAAAGAATGTTTTATAAGTTATAAATGGTACCTCTATCCAAGGACTAAGTGACAAGTGCAGACCCCACTTAGAATTATTTTTTTTATGTTACTGTGACGGAATAAGCTCGAGGCGTACCTGATGTTAAGCGGACTAACCTCTGCGTATAAAAAATGCATTTCATCACTGCGCCCGTCACACTGAGAAATTGTTGTCAAGTTTCATGTTCCTGTAATTTCACTGGCTCTCAAGGACTGCTGCCGAAACACACCGTTAGGTGTTTGGCGACAGATTTTCAACGACATTCAGTAAATATTCCCATTTACTACCGTTGGTATAGAATTGCCATGGGAATGACATCTACATTTTTTATACCATGTTCGTTACGCATTTTTTTATTTAATTTACAAATTATTTAGCTTATCCTATCGGTCAAAATGTTTAACTAATCTAAATAATTAAATTCTTTTAAAAAATACCTATTTATTTCAATATGCATACTGTAATATGTATTACTAGCTTACTTGATATTTTTATCATTTAAAATTTCGTCTACACATATTATAGTACGCCTTAGTCATGAGAAAAACATAAAAAAACTTTTAAAAAGTATGTAGAGCATTCGTATCACGAATTATGATCGGTATTTTGTAAAAAAAATTGGCGCCATACGAAATAAGTAAGTAATATTATATATACGTAATAACAACTTTTACCTATTTATTCCTGATAGGTTAGCCTTTGACCACTATCTCACCTGATGGTAAGTGATGATGTGGTCGAAGATGTTGTTCAGGCTAACCTAGAAGTACTGGCTCCCAAGTACAGCTGCCGGAACACACCGTTAGGTGCTTGGCGACAGATTTTCTACTGTTTTTACCGTAAGAAGTAAGTAAAAGTCTCATTTTACTAAATATTTCAGCTGGCCTTTACAGAAATAAATGCACCCTATCAGACCCCCAGCACGGCCTTCAAGAAACTAAATACACAGTAGTATCAAGTCGTTTTAAATACAGTTATAAAAACAATAAATTTTATTAGCATTTCAACCAAATAATCTCATAATTGCTCAATAAAAAAAACATCTTATCTTGAGATAACATTTATCAAAAGAAAATCAAATATTTAGTCTACGCAATCAGTGTTGTTACAAATTCTTTACGAAAATATTTAATTTTACTCGTTCTTGAAAACATTACTGAATATATTTGAATTTATTTTCTTCCTCGTTAGCCATACGATGCCATATTTTTCTAAAATATATCTTATGTTATTTGGTTATGATCTAAATTGGCAAAACGATATCTATAATATATGCTCTTACTATACAAAGAGGAACGATTTCTAATTTTGTATGTAACGAATAAACTTAAAAACTACTGGATCGATTAGAAAAATACTTTTACCATTAAAATTCAACACTATCCCTGAAAAACTATAGAATATTTTCAAAAACGTAGGGATCCGTATGAAAACTTCGAAAATATAACCCAACGTGTGAAAAAAAAACGTTATATCACGTACGGAAATTGTTGAAAATATAGCAAAAAGTGACGTACTACAATTTTATAGAGAACATCAGTATCTACGAAAAATCCGCAATACCATATCTTTAACTATTACAGTTATGTCACAATAACTACTTTTTATGGGTTACAATATGAGGGTTCTGTTTTTTACGTTTATAGCAGTTACCATACGCTCGCGTATCGTGACGTAACACGCGCTACCAGAACCGCCAAGCGTTCGTAGCATCGCACATCATATACCACCTAATAACCTGCCCCAATACAATGTTATGGAGCAGGTTATTAAGTAAGGGATCCTCCTGAGAAGCTAAGACATACTCTACGTTTTTTCTTGGTAAAGCGTGGCGCCACTGCATGTGAAATTCAGTTCATTCTGTACACCTACATTTTTCACTGCCTTGCTCTTCAATTTCGATGATCACACGAATGATAAAGTTTCGAACTAGTGATTTGAGAGTGAGAGAACTGACGATCTTATGAGATGATATTTATTCAGGTGGAATCGTACCACATGCTGTTATGATTTAACGTTACATCATCAATATATGCTGCTTTACTAAAATGATCGGCCTAGCCATTTGCATCCAGCGGTTTTCCGTATGACTGACGATGTCGCCGATCCAATGGTCTAATAGGCACATTTCTGACGGACATCATCAGACTCTACTAATTGTTGAACAGAAAAATTAAACAGTACCATAGCCCCCTGAAATCAGAGTAATATTTTCAAAATTTGTAATATTTGTATCTACCTAACACCAAAATTTCAAACCTTCCAGGTGTTATGGGTGCGCAGAATGCCACTCTTGCTTTCATGGCTGGTGGTCGCAAACAAGATTTTGACCGCTCAATTCCCCACCTACAAGCGATGGGTGCCAAGCAGTTCCACTGTGGGGACATTGGTTCTGGCCAGGTCGCCAAGCTGACCAACAACATGCTCATGGGTATCACGGGCATGGCCACCGCTGAATGCATGCATATGGGTATCAAGTAAGTTGATCCATACAGATATTTTTCCTTAAAAGCTAAATAGCTCTCACATCCAAGTGTTGGGTGCCGAGCCAAGTAGTTTCACTGTGGGGACATCAAAGCTGATTAAATGATGAAGCTGACCTATACCTAATATGCTGATGCTCGCTCCAGTCTCATACGTCCAGCAGTAAATTTGTGCGGATACGCTTAACGAATGGAACCGGCAATATAGATCAGGCGATATAGCATTAGTGAAAAAAAAAGTTACTTCTAGATGGCGTGCATCCGCCGATACCCGAGACATACAGAATTGTCAAAAGGTTTTAGCCGAAAAAACAACTAACGCAGGCGATGACGAATGATAATCTTGTATCTGCCTGTCCGTCCGTCCGTTTCACATGCAACGGGTCCCTGGATCGTTAACGATAGGAGTTACAAATATGAAAATTTTGTAATCGGAGTAAAAGTTGACTTAATGACATTATGGGACTTGAAATTTAATAAAATTTTTTTTAAGGCAGGCTCCAAAACATTGGATTAAATTATAATTTTTTGTAATCAGTTATGTGGAATGTCATCTACAATTCACTGAAAAGAGAACACATAATAATTGATTTATTTTTAATCTTAAGAAATAAACCACCTTCTTGCGTATGCCACTCATATCTGGAGCTGAAGTGATTGGTATATGAACGTCAATAATTGTTAGGGTCTGCATGACTGCTCTTCTTTAGCACAGGCTGTAATAAGCATAGCCCATTCTATAATACATCAACGAAAGAAAGTTCCGTTAAGAAGTTCTAATTGCGTATCTTCCATTTCCATCACAAGAACAGTCATGATGATGTAACCAATATTTAAGTATTAAACAGGCTAGCAATTATTTTCCAGAGCTGGTCTCGACCCTAAAGTACTCCTGGACGTCCTAAACAACTCATCAGCTCGCTCCTGGTCTACTGAGGTCTACTGCCCCGTTCCCGGCCTGGTACCCACGGCCCCTTCCAGCAGGGACTATGAAAATGGATTCAAAAACGAACTTATGGTTAAGGTGAGTACACAAATACTGCTGGTGAAATACACCATATAGTCGCAAAATGAGCATATACTCTGTCAGATGTTTGACGTAGCCCTAAAAATAGACACTCTATAGATAACGTAAGTGTAGTAGGTACTACACTATTCAGGCAAATAACTATCAAATACTTCACTGGCTGCTGACTGCAGCACCTGGAAATGTTACTCATCCAGACGGATTTATATGTAAATAATATCGACTTTTTTTATTACTGACGGCTAACTTTACACCACCTATAACTAACCTTGATAAGTCATGTCGAAGATGTTAACTGGCTAAGCGTAATAGAGAATTAGAACTGGCTCCCGGGGATAGCTGCCGATAAACACCATTAGGCGCTTGGTGACAGATCTCCTATGTAAAGGGAGGAAACTAGACAGGAGAACTTTCGAGAATTGTACATCTGCCATGCAAAACATGTCATATGGACTCTGGGACCAGGCTCCCACCAAAACATTAACACTGTATCGATCGTCAGCGTAGTGTCGAAATATGGTAAGCCAGTCACACCTTCATCACCATCGCTTCTTACGCAGTCGCCTCTGGACTAGCTGTTCCAGGGACTCAAATCACTGTTTCACGCCAATGCTGCATATCCAGCAGATATATGCGAGAAAGATTAGCAGTATTAGAGGAAAAAATGCACCAATAAGACGATTAGTGGTAACCACTCATGATCTTTACATAATTCCCCTTCGGTTAAAGGTTCGTCGAGTTAAGTGGCTGCCCATTGTTACTTTAACTTGCAATTTTTTAGAGCTGGTTTCATTGACTGGTTATCAGCAAATTTTCTTCGTTTCTTATGATGATAAAATCTTTGCATATAGTTCTCTCCATGAATCAAATCTTTTTCAGGATCTGGAACTAGCCAGCGGATTGGCCTTGGGCGTCCGCTCCCCCATTCCATTAGGCGCAGTCGCAACCCAGCTGTACCGAATCGTGCAATCACGAGGATATGGCCAGAAGGACTTCTCATACGTCTTCCAGCTGCTTCAAGAAGATGCGAAGAAGAAGTAGAATAAATAATATTTAATTAATGCTTTTGTTTGTTTTTTTTTCATTTTTAAAGATATTGTCATGCCTTTTTTACTAAGCAAGGTACGTGACACAAATACGGCCTACCTAATTTCAAATCGATTTTTATACTTGCCCTTTGTGTCTATCTCATTACGACTGCAATTGTTGCTTCTTACAAATTTAAAGGGGACGCCCTACGGGAACAAAAATTTGCACTTTAAAGGTGAATATTTCGTAAATGGAGCATTAAATCGAAAAATAGTTTGAGCAACCCTTCCGTCATTTTAAAAGACCTATTCAATGATACCTCACACGATGGGATAGACGACGAAAAAAAAACATACCCACACTCCTTGTATGGGAACTAACCCAAAAAAATATATTTTTCAAAATTTTATTTCACCACTTTGTCGGCGTGGTAAGTTTACATACTCGTACAAATTTTCAGCTTTCTAGTACAAACGGTCTCTTAGCAAAACCTCGGACAGACGGACAGACAGACGGACATGACGAAACTATAAGGGTTCCTTGTAGGTACTACGGAACCCTAAAAAGTATAACCGATGAGAACCTCCTTTCTTTGTAGTAGTATAGTCATTTTAAATGTTGTCCCAAAAGTTATGCTACTTAAAGGCGTTGTTTTAAATATCAAAACCAACACATAACTATCTGCACAGTGGATATATATGGTCGTGACTCAGGTTACATAAACCCTAGGTTGTCTGCCAGATTTCCAAGCGGTTGCCAGATGACGCTATGCCGCGGTCACAAAAAAATATAACGTCATTTTATTCAAATTTGGAACGAATGTCGACTTCAATTTCGTCGCCAGCCACTCCAGCCAGTGCCGTTCGTATTTGATTTGAACGGGGACCGCCTAAAATATTACACTAATATTTCCATGATTGGAATTGGGCACGGTATAAAAGTAGAATTGAAATTCGTTCAAAAAATTTACTATGAGCTTTATATTGTTATATTTTTTTTTTTATGTTATTGTGACGGAACAAGCCCGAGGCCCACCTGATGTTAAGTGGACTAACCTCTGCCTATAACAGACGCATTTCATCAGCGACGAATTGCACTGTGCCCGTCACACTGAGACGTCCAGTTGTTAGGTCTCATTAGCCTGTAATTTTTCTGGCTCTCAAGGACTGCTGCCGGAACACACTGTTAGGTGCTTGGCGACAGATTTTCTACTTGAGGGTAGTCGCTAGCCAGGCGGGCATTCACAAAATGCCCTTCCACCATGCGGAGAAGGAATTATATTTAATTATATATAACTTTATATTAATACTGTTTTGAGCACTGAAACGCAATGAAAATAAATTCGCTGAAACATACACTTATAGATTTTTAAAGGGAATACTTATTAGGTAATTAATTTAAACTCGTATCCAATACCCAATCTAATAAGTGAAGAAGAACCATTACACAGATTATATAGGTAAGTGTCAAAGTGAAAATCATTTGCAATTGCAGTCATGAAAAAATACTATGAATTTTGACTGTACTCTCCATGTGCAGATTTCACTTATGTAGAGTTTATACACTAAAATATATAAAACATGTAGGTATAACAATTAGAGTAAAATCTTTTTACACGACTTGCCTCATTTCGAACTCGCCATATCAGCGTCAGTAACAACATGAAATAAAACTAATAAAAACATTGTTTATACATATATTATGTGTATAAATAGATTTCTAGTAGAGTTATTTAGAGTTATTCAGTTAAAATCGTATTTCTCGTTGCATATGTTTCTTTACTATCGGTAATTTTTAGGTGCAATTATGCACAATTCAACTTTCAACATATTTACTGTTCTCCGTCCATATCTGGTTCATGTGGCTTAATAATGTTCATCAAATATGTTAGTCGGTCATTAGGAAGAAATATGAAGCATAGAAAAACCGAACCACCAATTTTTCGGAGGTTTTGGCATACCGAAAACTAAAAAACACAGTGCTTGAATACGACCTGTTCGGTAAAATATCAAACACCTGGCAACCCTACACATAACCCGTGCCGTACGCCCATTAGTAGGTGTGTACCTATATAAATAGATTGATATTGCCGCCTTGCCACATTTTAAATTCTTCACATAACCCATGCCCCCTGTGGTTGGTACTGTACTCTTTAATCAGAATATATCTCGGAAAGTAACTCTTAAAAGATTATACATTCAATTACAAAATCACAAGTATACGATAGGAAAAATTTAAGTCATGGACGCGGGTTCGAATCCCGCACATGACTTAAATTTTTCCTATCGTATATTTGTGATTTTGTAATGTTATCCGCATAGCAGGCGTCATTGCAAACCTAACAATATTAAAATTATAAGGTTGCGTCATCATTTACAAGCATAAAACCAATTGGTCTTGTTTGTAGTACAACGCAAGTGGTACTATAGATGTCGCTCCATCCCAATAAGATGGTTAAAGAACGATAGGAAAGAATTGAGTTATGATGGCATATCATGTTAGCTCAATTGGTTAGAGCATACCTCGGCTCAAGGGGTGGATGGACGCGGGTTCGAATCCCGCACATGACTTAAATTTTTCCTATCGTTTATTTGTGATTTTGTAATGTAATCCGCATAGCAGGCGTTATTGCAAACCTAACAATATTAAAATTATACATTCCATTCTGCAGCTATCATTTATCATTCCAAAGACTGAAGGTGGGTTTAAGAACGTTACACCATTTTTTTTTTGTAAATTTAAAACTAACAAAGGCCAACAAAGACTTGGCAAACTCATCGCTTATATGCCGGTGACTTTCATTTATTACTGCTCACATTAACGTAAGAACTCCTTTGTGTTGAGAAAAATATGATTATGACAGGGTCCGGCCTTCCTATTGTCCTTTATTCGATTTTTTTCCCTCCAAAAGCTCAATATGGCCGACCTTTTTGCTGCCCCTAAGCTCAACGCAAAATTAAAAAAAAGGTTGGTAGTATGTGAAACCGCCCGGAGCCGTGTTTTTAGGTTAGTAGAAAAGTATTTTATGACGTCATTTGTCGAGTTAAGCGCGAATGTTTTTTGTGAGTAGGTAGCCAGTTATATTTTTTACACTTTGTAGGTTAAGTGAGCGCGGGTCGTGTAAATGTAAATCTTATATATAAAATTCTCGTGTCACAGTTTTCGTTGCCATACTCCTCCGAAACGGCTTGATCGATTTTGATGAAATTTTTTGTGCTTATCCGGTATCTATGAGAATCGGCCAACATCTATTTTTCATCCCCCTAAATGTTAGGGGTAGTCCACCCCTAAATTTATTTTTTATTTTATAGACAAAATTTTTAATTTCTATTTTTTTATGATACAAAAATACATACAATCTTCAATTTTCACCCTTCTACGATCAACCCTTATTTTTTAATAGCCATTTTAGTAATTTAATCATTTTTCCTCTTTATATGGCAAAACAACGTTTGCCGGGTCAGCTAGTACTTGTATCATAATATTGTTGTTGCCATTAGCAACGACACATAGCGAGACATTCCCTATTGTCTAGATCGGCGGCGTTTAGTTTAAAATAATACAACGATAAAATGTCGAAGGAACAAATTACTCGTTACGCCAGAAATTTTGCTAAGTTAAGCAACCTGTAATTAATTTCTCAATAAAAGTTCCAGTAGAGCCCACAAGAAAGTTTTATCTCGTACCGTAGCGCCTTATTAAAAGTTAATCAAAATTTTGGAAGTTTCTCTCGGCTCAGCTCGAAGCACCAAACTTGGTTCTATCAGGCTCAATCCGGCTCATACTGGTTTCTTCAGTGTGCTCTGTCTGAGATTGTTGTTATATTCAAAATTCAAACTTTAAATTGCTGAAACTTTGCATAGAATTCAATTGTTTCCACTTTATTTTCAGGTTTGAGTCTACTTGTAGCATGAACTGTGTAGGGACAAAGTTTAAATCCTTATTATTAAAATATATTTTTATACAAATAATACATTTTTGGATCAACAAAATCACCTTGGTACTTTCCGAATGTCCTACCGTACCTACGTACCTACTGGAGCTTAAAAGTTTTTTTTTAAACCACGACTTTGTATTAGAATCCTTATGAATTCATATGATTTGAATATGACAAATGACAATAAATTTATCTCTAAATTCTCAAACACTTAAAAATACTCAAAAAGAAAAATAAAACGTGTAACTTTCGATAAGCTCGAGGAAACCGTTTTCTTTAATATTTGACTTGGGACATTTTGGATGGCTTTCAATAAAAATAGGGATACCCAATAAAATTTCACTTAAACACAAAATTTAAAATTTTCACGTTACGACGTTACAGTTTATTACTCCAGAGCATCCTATGTCAGCAAGTAAAACACGGACTTTAAACTTTACGTGGCAGGTTTAAGGGTTAAATACGTTTGCGCTTACAAAGTTTCTTAAGTTTTCAGTGTTGCCATTTCAGAAATTGGAAGTCACTGTCGGCAAGTAATGGTCGATCGTGACGAGAATGCCATTTGAATTTGGGCGATATATACAGTTTATACACTGAAGGTAGGCTGTGGAAAAATTTAGCGTGGCCACCCTTAATTTTCTTTTGTGGGGGAGTTACGTGATTCTAATACAGATGTGTTTGCTTAAGGTAAACCGAGAATTTGGATTTTGCATAGACGTTTGTTTAATGTTGGTTCAAATTAACCGCAATGGGTTTGCATACGAAATATCTGGGTAAAGTCAACGTTTACGTTTAGCCTTTGAACGTTTTATTGCTGGTTCATTAGAGGAACAGTGTTTGAATTGCTTGCCGCTGGAACGAAGTTCCACGGCGCTTTTGTATAACTTCGGAGTAACACAGCCATGCATTAAGAAAAAAAACACAGGCTCGTATTAATATATGCATCTGAAAGTTGAGATCGATTTTTCATGATCGATTTTTGATGAGTTCGATGCAGTAAGTTTCATTGTTCCATATAATCCAAAACGAAGTATTTTTCCGAAGGCATTATTATTAGCTATTCGTCATCTGGTACAGCTTGATAGTCAATGCGCGCAATCTTGCAATGGTCGCGTGGTTTTGTTGGATTAGGCGGGCGTATGATCCAACTCTCCAACAGTGCTAATAGCCTCTTGCGTTGGACTCAGAGCTTGTCAACTTAATATCTAAAGAGATCTCGGAGAGTCAAATAAGTCTCTGTAATAGAGGCAATTAGCAAACCAGTTCAACCTCTAGGAGAAGAAAGTCAACTCAATATCCAACGAAGGGTTTTTTATTACTGATAGATAAGCCTTTGACCACAATCTCACCTGGTGGTAAGTGAAGGTGTTAACAGGCTTAACCTAGAATTCCTGGCTCTCAAGGACAGCTGCCGGAACACACCGTTAGGTGCGTGGAGACAGATTTTCTACTTGAGGGTGGTCACTGCCAGTCAGGCATTCCCAAAATGCCCTACCACCATGCGGTGAAGCTGAAGCCCGCGGCGGGATTCGAACCATGGACCTGGCGCGTGGCAGTCCAAAGCCAAAGCCACTGAGCCATCACTGCTTCAAAAGGATGTATCGGAGAGGCAACTAAGCATAGAAAAGTGTCACTCAGAGAGTCAATCCAACCTCTAAATGCTAGAGGTTGAGTTGACTGAGTTGTGATGCAAGACACACGGTGAGTCAACAAAAAAGTCTACAAAAGAATTACTCATCAACAAAAAAGTCTACAAAAGAATTACTCATCAACAAAAAAGTCTACAAAAGAATTACTCATCAACAAAAAAGTCTACAAAAGAATTACTCATCAACAAAAAAGTCTACAAAAGAATTACTCATCAACAAAAAAGTCTACAAAAGAATTACTCATCAACAAAAAAGTCTACAAAAGAATTACTCACAAAAATAGCTCTAGTTCTGAGGAACGGTATTACACCACCAGCTTTAGCTTCACAGCATAGAAGTGTATTTTGCGAATGTTCGCCTGGCTAGCTACCACCCTTAAGTAAAATATCTATCGCAGGACATACAGGCACATCAGTCTCAGGGTGACGGGCGCAGTGCTGTACGTCACCTGTGACAAATTGATAAGGAATTTTATGGGCCGAAGACACCGCTTATCATCAGGGCCTCATATTGGTACCGTCACAAAATCATTAAAAAAAACAAGTGTCGGACAGTTAATTAATTCTAGAAAAGAGTATAAAACTACGTATTGTGATATTTATTCGTAATTTTAAGATATGTTTTTTTATGTCCCTTAAAGAAATTTAACGTCAGTTTTGATTTAAATAAGTGCGTTTTAAAGTTATATAACATTTTTGAAGCAAGCGCGAAGCGCGCGTGAAGTTTCTCAACTTGGTGAAAATACTATCGTATATCTGTCCGGATTTCCGGTTGTTTTTCTCTACAGGTCGGATTTCTCAACCGATTCACGTGAAATTTTATTCGTGAATATTGAATATATTATGGAGTTTTATCTATTCAGTTTTAGTTTTTTTCTTCTACGCCGGAGATATATTATAAAGTGCTCGTAGCGAAATTTGCTTAGCCGTTCTTAACCGAGCAACATCCGCCGTGGTCATGACCTGAATGGGTGACCGCTTGGGACATTACTACTGAGCGCTTCCGTGCATCGGTACGGTCCCGGTTGTTGTCTTAGGCAGGCAGTCGTCATAGCGTGGTGGTAGGGCATTTTGCAAATTCCCGCCTGACTAATTAACACTCTCAAGTAGAAAAATCTGTCGCCAAGTGCCTACAGGTGTGTTCCGGCAGCTGTCGTCACTTACCATCAGGTGAGATAGTGGTGAAAGGCTAGCTTATCAGGTTTAAAAAAACATATTAAAAAACATATTTCAGTCGTGAGGTTTTCAGCTCGCAGAGCCACAAGTATATATTTTGCCCTTTATTTTCTCAGTCAAATCGACTATGGCTAAGTATATCGAAGTGTTGAAGTGTTTGTGTAGAAACGTTATATTACCAACAGGATAAGAGCACGGAACCGATCCAACTTCAGCTAGGCGTGAGATAGGGAGACGTCACCACCAGCTTGAACCCACCGCCGGCTTGAACTTCACCGCATGGTGAAAGAGTTGTTTGAGAATGCTCGCCTGGCTGGTAGGTACTCAAGTATAAAAGTATAAAATCTATCGCCGAGCCCTTAACAGTGTGTTCCGGCAGCAGTCCATGAGAAACTGTAAAATAACAGGCACACGAGATGTCTGTTTCTTTATTACATGGTAATTGCAATCTTGTAAGCAGTATGTATCAGTGAAAGGGCAAAAAGGACATGGAACTAACTTCTAAGATTTAGAAATACATATGAAATAACTTATGAGAGTCGGGCCGTAAGATAGGATGTCAGTCATAGTAATTAAACAACTTTGAATGGTTTAATTCACGTATATTTATCATTATTTTTGAAACTTCGGGACAAAAATAATAATAAAAAACATGTTAGAAGTTGGTAAAATCGCGTACATATTCATGACTTCAAAACCACACTGTAAATACTTTTCCAGACCAAGTGTAGGGGTTCGTATATTTTGAAACATAAAGCACAGAACGTCTAGACAGCGATATAACAATATGACGACCGTTCAAACAGCACAGCTGTGGCGTATTGTACATGAACAAATTAAAAAACTTGCTGTATAATGAACATTTTATTATTTTCCAGATTCTATGCTATACATAGGTCATATACAAATTAAAGTTGTTTGAAGCGAAGTAATATATAAGCTGTCACTATGTAGCTGATTACTCCCAAGTAAGACGTCCCTCTGGGTAGATATAAAAACCAAAAATATTGATTAGTACTGTGCTGGCTTGACAGTATAAGATAGGGTCAGTCGAATAGCCATCAAAGTCCGGTGGAGTTATACAACCGACAGCGGCAAACGAAATCCTTGTCCTCCCTAAAAACATATATAAAATTGGCTTCTTCTTGAGGCCGAGATGGCAACAGATATCTATGGACCACGATAAAACTGCACTCGATTATTTATGTATGATATCAAAAAGTAGTAGTGTTTAATTAAAGTATTTAGAGTACTGCAGTCCCTCGCTCTACTATGGCGGCTCGTGCACGGTATTGCAGACATACTTCGAAGGCCGCCGAGCAACGTATTCTTACAAAAGTAAAGCTTTTTGACATGTTGATAACTTTTTATATTCGTTTATGTAAGAAAAAAATGTTATATCGGTATTTTAGTTGGTGCAAATTACCTTAACTTAAAATGACGACTTCAAATTGATATCGTGGCTACTTTGTTACTGCCAGTTATACTGTAGTAGTTGTAAATAAATTTTACATGATTAAGGCGCCGTTGCAGCGCCGGGTTCACAAAGAATATTCGAGAGTGCTGCGGTCTGCTGCTGCTTCACTGTGAAGTATGCAATTACTTGGATGAATGCACACACAATAGCTGTGAAACCGCAGCGGTCAATGAAAAGGCACGTTCTGTCGGGGTTTTATTTGAGTCGACCGTTTATGGCAACGTCAAAACATTGCCCGACAATATGGTAAAAATATCAAACTAATACCAGAAGACCTGTGCGCTATAATTTAAAGGATAACTCGTGAGAAGAAAACAGGGTTGGATGGTTGTAGTGTGACTAAGATTTCAGAACTCTAGAAGTTGACCGCTCACTGTGTGTCGTACAGTGACGTGGAACTAAGACATAGTTGTTAAGTCTCATGTGTCTGTAATTTATCTGGCTCTCAAGGACTGCTGCCGGAACTCACCGTTAGGTGCTTTGCGACAGATTTTCTACTTAAAGGTGGTCGCTAGGCAGGCGGGCATACGCAAATGCTCTTCCACCATACGGTGAAGCTCAAGCCCGTGGCGGGATTCCAACCATGGACCTGCTGCGCGGCAGTCCATATCCAATGCCACTGAACCATCAACCCGCAAACTTAAAAAAAAAATGTTTTACCTAGTATAATAAACAAACTTTTCATCTTTTCCCCGTTATTTGATAGAAGCCCTATCCAACCAGTACCATGGTAGTATTCTTAGAACACGGTCTTCCGCCGTTAAGGGTAAGCAGTAGAGACTCATTCCACACCAGTACCGGTGTTACCTTCTAGTCCACTGTCTCCCAATTCCCGAGGCGCTCAAGGCTGATTAAATACACACAGAAATAGCTTTCCATATTACGTATCCAAGGTTAAGTTTTGAAGCAATGATCCAAGGTTCTCGCGGTTCCAAGGTTTGATCCCTACTGCCGGCATGAGTTTCGCCCAATGGTGGGAGGGCATTTTACGAATGCTCGCCTGACTAGCTACCACCATCAAGAAGAAAATCTGTTGCCAAACAGTCTGTTCCGGCAGCAGTTCTTGAAAGCCAGTAAAATTACAGGCATATGAAACTCAAGAACTGTTTTTCTCAGGGTGACGGGCGCAGTGCAGTTCATCCCTTGTGACAAAATGCATCTGTTATAGGTAGAGGCTACCACTTAAGATTAGGCAGGCCTTGTGCTCGTTCCATCACAATAACATAAAAAATAAAAAGAAATCGTTTTTGGAATATTTCAAATTGAGAGTGTAGGATGGAGATACCTCGCTTATAGTGAGTGAGCGAAACAAAACAACGCAATAATTAAATATTTTTTATTGATTTTTTGAAATAAATTCATGCAACTCCCGTTTTTTATAAAGCTCATGTAGAGCTTTTTAAAAAACGGGAAGAATCTTTTTATATTTAGTATATTACGTTGTTACTACATAATAATAAAAAATTAAAAAATATTTGATACGATACACAAAACTTGATTAAGCGAAATATTAGAACTGTACTCATGTTTTTTTACAATTATCAAGACAAAAAAAAAGCAAAAAAATATAAATCATACATTTTGAAGCAGTGATGACTCAGTGGCATTTGCTATGGGTTGTCGCGCAGCAGGTCCATGGTTCAAATCCCGCCGCGGGCTTGAGCTTTTCCGCATGGTGGTAGGGCATTTTGCGAATACCCGCCTGGCTAGCGACCAAGTAAGTAAATCTCTCGCCAAGCACCTAACAGTGTGTTCCGGCAGCTGTCCTTGAGAGCCAGTAACTCTAGGTTAAACCTGTTAGCACTTTCGACCACATCATCACTTACCATGAGGTGAGATTGTGCTCAAAGGCTTAAAATATAGACTGTGATTTCGGAGCAGGGATAGTATTTCTAATATACTCTAGAATATAATATAAGTATGTATTTTTTGACGATCTGTACGGCGTATACTCTTTCTAAAAATATGCTCTAGATTGCCTTTTGATGAAATTCTTAAAATCGGCTAGACCATTTAGAAGGTATGGTGGAATAAAGAACCTCACAAACATACATGACCCCTGAAAACATAACTCTCCTTTTTTGGCCAGTCGTGTAATAAAAAATTCAGGAGTATTTTTTGCAAAAGTCTAAAGTTTTGCTATGTATCAATTGAGATGATGTACTTATACAGCTGTATAAAGAACTTAAATATAATATAGAAGCTTTTGCTCTCTAAATACACGACCATAGATAGTGTATATGAACCTACATCGCTCTTACGTTTTGGATAGTGTTGCCCTAAACTTTGCCAATATAAGTTTACATATTATGCAGTCGCAATGCAGCATACGGGATAGCCTGGGGTCTTAATTGAATTAATAGTTCGTGGTGAGTTTAATGAGAGACTCCATTTTGCATACAGCTGTGGTGTTTATCTTTGTCATGGGTTTGGGTTATATTGCACTCGTGTATTGAATATTTATCAACAAGTATGTTAATATTTAAATATTATAAATTAAACCGGCAAAAAACATTCACGTTGAGGATCGAATACGTCGACCCGGGTTTCGAGCATATCAGATGCTCATCATCAGGGCGAGTGCGCAGCTGCGTCTGCGAGCTCCCGGCGGGCAAATTGCCGGTTTAATTTATAATATTTAAATATTTGTGAAACTCACGAGAATTTCAATTCAAAAAAAAGTATGTTAATAAATAATAAATAGGTTCAGGCGTTACTTTGCGGAAATCAATATTCAATCAGGAGGTCTTCCACCTGAGGATGCTTCGTGTAGAAGCGAAACGCGTCGAAAATTCTTCCGGTTTGGCTGCGTGGCGTTTGTGACATCACGTCGGCTTAACAGGAAAATTAGGCGGAATTGTCACTACATATATTTTTGTATTTTTTAAGTGTTTTATTAAAATATTAATTTGATGTTTTCTAATATTTTAAAAATATTTGTTATTATTGAACATGTATGTTTTTATACTAGTAGGTACTTTCAAACTAACTTTCATATTTATTATATTTTGAAGCACTCGTAGCGAAGTTTACTTAGCTGTTCTTAACCGATCAGCAAAGTTAAGCAACGGCGCCCGCGGTCATGAGTTGGATGGGTGACCGCTAGTGACATTACTACTGAGCGCTTCCGTGCTTCGGATGGCATGTTAAGCCGTCGGTCCCGGTTGTTGTCTTAGGATGGCAGTCGTTATAGCATGGTGGTAGGTACCACCCTCTAGTAAAAAATCTGTCGCCAAACACCTAACGGTGTGTTCCTTCGAACTGGAACACTGTAAAGTGAACTTTTTTTATATTATTGTGACGGAACAAGCTCGAGGCCCACCTGATGTTAAGCGGACTAACCTCTGCCTAGAGCAGATGCATTTCATCACAAGGGACGAATTGCACTGCGCCCGTCACTTTGATAGATAGTTGTTAAGTCGCATGTGCCTGTAATTGCACAGGTTCTCAAGGACTGCTGCCGGAACACACCGCTTGGCTACAGATTTTCTACTTGAAAGTGGTTGCTAGCAAGGCGAGCATTCGCAAAATTGTCTTCCACCCCACACCACCACTGCGGTGAAGCTCAAGCTGGCTTTAATTTGTTTAATTGAGCCCCATCAAAAAGTAATATTTTTCAAACAGTTTACAGGCATTTTTCTTTTCCTGGAACTATCCACAAACACTTGTCTCTCCTGGCTGAAATGACAATAGAATTTTTCCAGTTTTTAATTTTCTGAGCGTGGAACTGGAAACCGCCTTTGTTGTGAGAACTTCACATTGGTACGGTTTCTTTTAATATCGCGTTTGTTTTACGAGGTCTCTTTTTTTTACCCACCGTATCTTACTTCCGTACTGACGTTTTTATAAAAGTGAAGAAAAGGGAATTCAATTATATTAAATGAATAATTAATTGAATGACTATGACACCTGGGCGATGTTACCTAATTCACCTAGTAGTTGTTGGTTTAAGTTTATATACGAGTACCTACGTGACATATTTAGATTACTTATGTTAAGAGCCTTATGACACTTCACAACCGTTGAATAAAGCTTTTGCTATCGGGAGACTTAAGAAAGTGTTTGTACAAGACGTCTGCCAAGCTTGGATACTATGTCATATCTCACATAATATCCAAGCTTGGCAGGCGTCTTGTGCAATGGCTGTTTTTCAGAAGGGTTTCTTCCGATTATTTTCCTTTCGTCACCTCGTTCACCTCCCACAGGAATAGGGGGGTGTATTTTTACCCAGGTATCCCACTTAGATACACTTACTTAAAATATATAAGTACGTCACCTATGAACTATGGGCGATCTGGGTGATCTAAATACAGCAACTGATTTAAAATCAACAGGTATTAAGTGAACTTAGTACCTATAATATTATATTATATAAGTACTTATCACCTAGGTGATTGGGGAAGTCTATGTCAAATTAATTCCACCTAGATGGCGCTAAGTGATTGTTACCAATATAAGGCCAATTTGGACGGAAATATTTTTTTTCTACATTTTATAAACAGTTACAGTATCGCACTTGAAAGTCGAGTTAAGAAAATAAGAGTTTACAAATTCCTGAATAAGAAAGTGGGTAAAATTGTGAAAAATATTACAACATTTCGAATGACATTTCATATAAAACTGTGAGATTTTTTATACAACTAATACTGCGAGATTTCAATGGACAAAGAACACGTCTTGTATACTTAGTCTATATTATTGTGGTTGTTTAATGTGCTACTTAATTAATCCACACCTAGGTAGTTGGAAAATACTAAACTAATAAAATAGCCATAATTTCAGTTATGTCTACAATTATTTTTCGTAATCAATTTACTGAAAGTAATTGAAACTGAGTAAAAATAGTTTACACTTTGGAAAAAGTGGTAATATTTGCATAAGATCAGATTTTCCTCTCAGAAAGTAAGCACCTACTTTATTAAACCCTCATTTAGTCAGCCAGGTATAAATAAATAACAAAGACGTTTTATGTAGCACTTAGAAGATCCTTGATAAATAACATCACTAAAAACTCTTGTTTTTAACCAAGGAGTTGGTGATATACAAAAAAAATATCTGTTTGTAAGCTATACTTCTGCCAGGTAACAATGTGTTTGTTAGCGCTCGCTTTCTGCCAAATAGCTTTCAGTAATCAACTCCATCTCTATTAGTGGAATAACAGAAAATCCCACGGAGTATCAAATCAAGATCATTGACTGTAGATATATTACGCAACACTCAGACAAGAAATATGATAGACCAACGAAATTGGCGATTTTGATAGGTTTTTATTCAACAACACACAGATTCCCATGTTTGAGGGTAGCAGCAAGCTAGGCAGGCATTTTCAAAATGCCCTTCTACTATTATATATATTTTATTTTTTTTATGCTTGATAAGTTACCCTTTGACTACTATCTCACCTGATGGTAAGTGATGATGTGGTCGAAGATGTTGTTCAGGCTAACCTAGAAGTACTGGCTCTCAAGGACAGCTGCCAGAACACACCGTTAGGTGCTTGGCGACAGATTTTCTACTTGAGGGTGGTAGCTAGCCAAGCGGGCATTCGCAAAATGCCCTACCACCATGCTATAACGACTGCCATCCTAAGACAACAACCGGGACCGACAGCTTAACGTGCCCTCCGAAGCACGGAAACGCTCAGTAGTAATATCACTAGCAGTCACCCATCCAACTCATGACCGCGGGCGACGTTGCTTAACTTTGCTGATCGGTTGAGAACAGCAAAGTTAACTTCGCTACGAGCGCTTCGAAAACGATTATATCACGTCTCCTTCTTCTTCTTTCGAGTTGGCGCGACCGTTATTTAAAAAAATTTGCTTGACCAGAAAGCAGCCAGTTCAATTGCCTTCTGCTTGGCTAAATAAACGGCAAAACTGCATATTAGGATCGATATCAGTTTTGAGATGCATTTATCAATACGAGCTTTTGATAACTACTACATAATAAAACAAAAGTTTATTCACAATTTCACTTCTATCAGCGAACTTTTCTAAATCTATCGATAAAATGTCCACTGCTCGCAGTTTTAAAAAGCCGTTTACAAAGTATTTCAATTCAAATGCAGCGGTGACATTCTAAACAAACCGTCAAATCCCTGAACATGACAGTTCATATTCCTGAAGCATACCGAGACTCAATAAGGTTACCAGTAAGCTAGGAACAGGGACCTGTGCTCTCTATACTAATCCGGCAGTAGCTTAACTTAATCAATTACAATTTTCCTGTGTTTAATTCTACAACTTTACGAATTTTAGCGTCGTAATCCAAAACACCATTATGTCAATTATTAATACAGAGAAAATATATAGAGTAGTAAATTAAAAATAATAGTATGGAGAGTAAATACAAGTGCAGATAAGTAAGACCAAATTAAATTACATTATAATAATAGGATTAAAAAAATAAATTCAAATAACATGTATACAAATTAAATAACATCAAAATAAAATTATTATAATTCGAATTACAAAAATTAATAAGTTAAAATTTGTTTACATTAAAGCAAAATAATTAGAATTTAAATACCAATATGCATGTCTGATTATTATAGTTATATTTTCAGCAAACATATCCACATTTTCGTCATATTAAAGCATGTCCCCGTGCACAAAACGCGCCCGATTACTCTCGTAGTAGGCGCATTTATCCAAATTTAGTTTTGTTTCTGGTTTAGTGATTGAACTTACGCTCTTGTAACTATGTAGTTTGTTGAGAGCTCAGTGGGTACTCCAAGTATAACCCGATTTAATAAAGTAACACTATTTCTTGCATACTATTGCTGTTTGTAGTGTACAAGTGAGAGGTAGCAATTTTTTTTCAATGCCATTTTAGATTCGCTTCTTTAATAAGCCGGATTATACGAGCTTACATAGTAAGTTTACGTGACCAAACAAGTAACGTTTTCTCCCCATATACTTTTTGGGTTTTGTGGTAAATTAATATGCCGTGTCTGTCAGTTTGTCAAATGTATGTCACGTTCATTTTATTTAGGTACTGTAATAATATCAACGCTGAACTTGAGGATAAAAATATTTAGTATAATTGTACATACAATTATACTAATACCTTTAGGGTAAAATAATGATATGATTTGAACACATTTTTTAATTTATCTCTAAACCTATAATTTTCCTGTTAAGCCGACGTGGCGTCACAGTTGCCATGCAGCCAAACCGGAAGAATTTTCGATTCCCAAAGTAAAAATTGTTTGTATCGGTCTTGTTCAAATTGTCAAAATTTCTACAGGACCCAAACAGTTAGGTACCAAGGTCATCCGTAATCGACAATATTCATTGTTAAAGATTTACAAAGTAATTAAATAAGTAAAATAGAAGCAGCGATGGAGAAACTGCGATCACCTGCTTATTATGACAAAAATAGTAAATTAAATCTAAAATTTAACTTCAATCCCTTTTGACCTTGGAAAGGATAGCAAACCTACAGCACAAGATTAATCTTAGTGTAGGCATTGCTATATATTGGTTTCTACAACATTACGAGTATAAATATACAATAAAATATGTGACTAGTATTAATGTTAGTACTAAAGTTGTGAATTGTAAACTGGCGATAAATAAATTATTATTATATATATTTTTTAATTTTATCGTTATGTTGTGTGTCGTTTTATACACGTACAGTCTTGAATAATTAAGATATTTATGTACTAGCGTAATTTAGAAACACTTTTAAATTTTATCCTATGAAATGTGTTTCGGAATCAATTTGGCCATAGTAAATATGGTCAAGATTAACATATTATTTTAGTGATTCAAACTAAATATATTCTGCTGAAAATCTGTTCCAGTAAACTTTTCAGTGCCTTAAGGCGTATATGAGAACCAAAGTAGTATTAGACCTGACTTTAGAAGTGATTTACTTTTACAGAGTGTATACAAAAAGGAATAAAATTTTAACATATACTTTGGCTGTAGCGCCTAAACTTCTCAAATTAAATATTTGTTTATACAATTAAGTATCGATTAGTGTCTGAACAATATTCGTATCACCTTTTTAACGACATTGACGATTTGATTTTCTTCAAAGCTTTATCAATCGATAAACTAAATATCTTTAATCTGTGTATACGATTTTGAAATGAAAGAACGGCATTCATGTGAAAAAATATGTTTCCCAAATTTTTTTTGCATTTGCCAGGAGCGATTACGTAACTGTTGCGTAGAGTGAGCTAATATTCCAACGGTATTTTGATTGATTTTCGTACCGGCCAGCAACAAGCTGCTATTTTGGATCTTGTATGGGCCTAGAATACTGTATTACAGTGTACCTCAGTTATTTTAGTCACGGATTTACTGCTCCGTAGTAAGACAAACGGCTCGTCGCGTGTTCGCAAGCAAATTTTTTGAGGGTAAAAAGAAAAAATCATACAACGTCATCGCGCTTTGAATTCTAAGCAGCACTCTAACCTGCAATGGGGATAGAAAATTCAGGGTGAAAATACACTTTGGCGTGAGAATTTTAATGGGAACTTTTTGTTTTCTTTAATTAGAGCCGTGTTTTCTCGTGCAGGGAGGTGCATAAGTTTTGGACGAAATGCGTAGGTCCTTGACAAAATGAATAGGTACTTCAGTTACTGCACGAAACTGTTAAGAAATAATAATATACTAGAAAATAATAACGACAGTTGAAGCAAAAATTATAATAGATTTATTTCAAGAATTAAATTGACAAGAATCTAGTTAATGTTTTAATTATTTTCATTATATTCCTAACATTATTCTTATAACACGTGGAATGGATATATACGCTGAAAACAAAAGATTTTTCATACCCCTCACTGCTTTGTCTTAGCAAACGTTTTGGTTCAACTCCAAAGCATTTTGTGATCTAGTGCTAAACGGTACTTTGGCATCATAAAATAAGCCGATCTAAGATTCGTAAAGTTTTAGCATTATACATAAATAACTGTTAAAGGTAGATGTTATAATAACATTATTTCTTCATATTTTATTTTATTTATTTCATATTTTAAGAAAATATTAAATTGACATAACGAGACGTCGGAAACGCCATGCACCCAACCAAATCGGAAGAATTTACGACGAAATAATTCTCGATCGTGAGCTCGAAAAGTCAAGACAACTTGAGGATGCTTCGTGTAGAATCGAAACGCGTCAAAAATGTTCCTTTTATTAATGTTCTTAAAATATTTGTATTATTAAATATGGATTTACGCAAAGTAACGCCTTAATCTTTTCTATATAGATATGTAGAATGAACAAGGTTACGTGTGTATATCAGAAGTCGATTGAAATAAGCACCAAATTACAAAAAAGTTGTATAGTTAAAGAGTGGCGTGGTATGGGCAGACAGGATATGAGGAAAACTGAAGAACATACAGCTAAAAATACTTCTTTAAAAACACGGAACTGATTTCCATCATTGAAAAGTATACAACAACTTGTGAAAGTCGGTACCACGCTGATACAGAACACTGACCTTACATTATCATGGTCCGACTTCCAGGACTTATATACATACTTTTCAGTGTCATTCAAGTCGGTTCTGCTTTATTAAAAAAAATATCTTTAACTATTTTTAGAGATGCATACCTACCCCTTACAAGATTACTTCTCTAAAATACCGTTTCATCATCGACGGAAATTGCAATCATCATTATTCATCCAGATATACAAATTCATTTCCAGTTCATTGATTATAACATAAAAACTCCTTAGATGACTTTTCTTTCGTCCAAATAACTGTGGAGAAGTCGCTGCACGCTGACATCATGCTTACCTTTCAGCTGCTTGACAATTGCTAGCCACCATGCACAGTTAAAGACACCCTGGATATCCAGAGACACTGCTATCATTAGCTTCCTTTCGGACAGTCCTCTTCCACTGATTCTGATAAAATTGGACTATCTGGTAAGTACAGATACCCTTTTAAAAACAAAATAATTTATCAAATTGGTCCAGGCGTCTACGAGTAATCGGGAAATATGCTTTTAAAAAACGAATAGTTGAGAACCGCATCCTTTTTTTATTTTGGTTAAAAACGGAATAAGGCTTGTTATATGCTACTATGTTATATGCTCTTTTTATTCTGTGGTTATATCAGCATGAAACATTCCATATTGAACCTTATTCCAACGGAATAGTATGGGTTAATAGACAAACGATTTGACGTCAACAAAAGATGTAATTCTACGCATAAGTAGTTAAATACAGGCAATAAAATGTTATTGTAAGGTTAAGTGCACAATTTACATCATACCTGACGTACTTATGATTGCCGTTTGTGTCCTAACAAGGAAAATGAGTCATGCAATGTTTCTTTAATCCTTGGACCATATAAGTTAAGAGCATTGTTAATTGTGACAAGTTGAGGGCCTGAACTATTGTATTTATTTTTATGGGATTGTGATGGAACAAACACGAGGTCCACCAGAGGCTGAACTCTGCCAATAACAGATACTTACATTTTGTCACAAGTGACAATTTGCACTTTGCCCGTCACCTTGAGCAGTACCTACAGTTGTTTTGTCTCATATGCCTGTAATTTTTCTGCACTCAAGGACTGCCTGTCGGTGCACATTGTCAGGTGCTTGGCAACAGGTTTTTCTATTTTCGAGCTTGCAGAATTCGAAAATGCCCTTCTGCCATGCGGTGAATCTCAAGCCAGCGGTAGCGGCAGCTGTTCTTCATTGCTTCAGAAGTTTGTATTTAAAGGGCGATTAACATTACCTTAGTCTTTAGTACAGTGGATTAGTAGCACTCGCTTGCTTATATCTTAGTGCCTTTCCAGTAGATTTTTACACATGTACCAGTAGCCTCTCTGCTTGATCGCCGCGAGGATGTACGAGGAGCGTCGGGAAATACACCTTTGTGCGTGAGGACTTATTCCCAGATTGTGAACAGTCTCTTTAAAATAGCCCTTCTAAGTTAATAACGCATGTGTTGCAAAATCCCTATATAGGTATACGACAGTGACTGCTTTCCATCTGACAGAAGTCCGTCTGTATGTTTGTAACCCCATAATTATAAAATAATGAATATTTAACCTCTAATAAGTTCTTGAATTATGACGACAGCAGTGCATTTTACTGGATAAATACCACCTTTCCAGTACACCTGTTCACTCACTCAGGCGCGCACCATTGACCTATATATACTAGACGCGACATCTCAAACGAAATTAGTCGACCAGTGCAGATATGCCGGCCGGCATACTTTCCCCCACACGCAGCTGGACACTCGTAGAGATTACACGCGCTTTACGTTCGAATATTGTTTATTCAAAATACACAATTGATAATACACAATTTTCGAACGTAAAGCGCGTGTAATCTCTACGAGTGCCCAGCTGTGTGTGGGGGAAAGTATGCCGGCCGGCATATCTGCACTGGTCGACGAATTTCGTTTGAGATGTCGCGTCTAGTATTTATAGGTCAATGGCGCGCACAGTAATTTATCAAGGCGCATTTGTACGGATATACCTTGTTTGTAGGTGCACTACGTATTAGTGTGGGTGTTAATGTTAACGGTACATCAAGATAAACAGTAAACTGTTAATTGTGATCCTTAGGATAAGCAGTAAAAGGTAGATGCAATTACACTAAAAAAATAAGGAAGGCCTGCCTTTTTTTTATAGCTTATAGGCTAGCCTTTGACCACTATCTCACCTGATGGTAAGTGATGATGTGGTCGAAGATGTTGTTCAAGCTAGCCTAGAATTACTAGCTCTCAAAGACAGCTGCGGGAACACACCGTTAGGTGCTTGACGACAGATTTTCAACTTGAGGGTGGTAGCTAACCAGGCGGGCATTCGCAAAATGCCCAACCACCATGCTGTAACGACTGCCATCGTAAGACAACAACCGGGACCGACGGCTTAACGTGCCCTCCGAAGCACGGAAGCGCTCAGTAGTAATGTCACTAGCGGTCACTCATCCAACTCCTGACCGCGGCGGACGTTGCTTAACTTAGGAACAGCTAAGCAAACTTCGCTACGAGCGCTTCGTGAATTTTTTTGAGTGGAAAAGAAAAGTGTACTCGCGTATATAACGTCTCAAACATCCGACTTCAGTTTCGAGACATACGGTGTTCTTTATCAAGAAGTGTACAGAAACAGCTGTGTAGAGTATTACCACAGGAATAGAGAAAGGAACAGAATGAAAGCTACGAAAAGTTCGTCCGCTTACTGAGCCGGTTCAAACCGGTTCTGCACACGAGCGGGCGTCGGTGTGGCCGCTGAGATATCCACGGTTGTCCAGGACCAGTAACGCACACATAGCTGTGCGTGTAGTAGTGACGCTTTTGTTCTGTACCGTTCTCTATTCATGTGATATTGAATTCCCTGTCAATTTCTGTGTATATTTATTGTAAGAAGTGATAGATAACAATGAGTACTGATTGGAAACAATGAGTACTGATTGGAAATAATGAGTACTGATTGGAGACAATGAGTATAAATTGTAAACAGTGAGTACGGATTAGATACACTGAGTGCTAATTGGGAACGATTGAAAGCAAAAGTACAAAATGTAACTTTATTAGATCTTAATATCAAATTTCTACCCTTAGCCTGCCAACTGGCTCCGCGCCTCATCAAGTATTTGCCATTTAGGCAAAGGGCGGCTTTTAGTTAACTGCTTTGGAACATTAGGTTAAAACTGGCTGCCACAAACTGAGACGACTTTATGCCCACTAATATATGAAATACACAAAATTATTGTAACATATGTAAATCATGTTTTACACATTAAGATACCGCCTTAACCATATTTACAACTGATAAAATTAATATCACAAATATATACAAAAATGACATCACAAAATACATAAATTGGAATTCTCAAATATTAATTTCTAGGAAGGAATCCAACATGGACTCCACTCTTCGACCTCAGGATGAGGTCAGCGCAGAGTACAGGCTCTTTGTTAGAAGGCACCAGCTTGAAGTTTCTGATAACGGATGCAATGGTCATCTTCATCTCAATCATTGCGAACTTTTGCCCTGAAAAAACCAAAAAGATTTATTTAAAAAAAAAACTCTTCCTGCATGGCATATGATAAAGGCCTTTTGGTTATGTCATGCTTTTCGTCACAGTGATAAACTGCACAGCCCCCGTTACCCTGAGACATACAGTTTTGTTAAATTTCATCATGTGCCTGTAATTTAAATGGCTCTCAAAGACTGACGGCAGCAGCCGGAACACACTGTTGGGTACTTGGCAACAGATTTTCTTAAGGGCGGCAAGCCAGGCGGGCATTCGCCAAATGCCTTTCCACCATGAATTGAAGCTCAAGACGATTGCTGGGATCGAACCATGGACCTGCGGCACCCCAGTCCATAGGAATCAACGCTTGGCTAACATTGCTTCAAAAAATTACGTGACGTATATTATGGAATCAATAATTTGAATATGGTAACCATTTTTTTAGCCTTTATATTAAAATATATAGTTTAAATACTTGTTTAAATATATTTACGACCAATACAACCTTAGACTAAAACATAAAATTTACATTTATATCGCTGTGGACTTGAATGCTAAATCAAGCAAATATAGCGATATCAGTTCCTGACTTGAGATCACCATTTATAAATACCTATTCTCGCACGCAATTATATGAAATGAATATGACAATAAAATAGTTTAGTTTGTATTGCTATAAATATTCTATACTAGACCTTTATGTATGATCAATGACACTTATAATTATTTACTATGCAAGGATGCAGTTCTTTATTGCAAATAGTAAAAAATAGCGTAATAGCAAATAGTTGTATCGAAAACAGAGGCAGCGACGTATACTAGGATTTAAAAATACAAATAAAGAATCCTCAGCGTAACGACGGTTGAGGTTGTTGCGTAAGACACGTTTCTTCACCTCACATCAGCAAGGAAATTCTACACAGAAAAAAAAGACTTCTTTAGCCAAGAATATACATTGTCTTAATAAATTCAAGACAATGCTGTATAACAACAAGAATATATTCTGAACTGAAAAATAATCGAGTCTTGATATTACACTCGAATATTCTTAGGAATATTGTTTTGACCCAAAAAATATTTCTTCACATAAAGTATTCAAATTATTATTTCAAGATAATATTCTTCTAACAATAAAATAGGAATTCTTCTGTTAACATTTTATTCTCTAAATAAAACTTCTATATTCTTTCTTGAAATATTTTCAAATATTCTTGTTCGAATGAAATTAAGGTGCTTCACTTACGAATATTTATGGTAAGATTCTTGGATTCAAAACTAACCATATTCGTATATAAACACTTTAACGATTTCTTCAAAGAAGAATGCAATATATACTTTGATTCAAGAATATATTCCTGAGAATATTGTGTTCTGTTTTCAAGAATATGTTGTTTTCAATATATATGAATCACAAATATTCTTGAATAAAAACACACTGCGTTGGTTCAAGTATTCCTTTTTTTCTGTGTAGGTATAGCTTAATTAATTATAGTTAATTGGTGTTAATTGACATTAAAATAACAACAAACCCCTAGAGTGCCGGGTTGGAATGTCATCTCCCCATTTCTTCCCGTGGCTGGCGACTAAGGGAAAGCGCGCCAAATTAGCAGCATGCCATTTCTCACGTGGATGTGAATAGGGATTTATGTGCATTAGACGCACAAAAAGGCTGTATACCATCTTAGTGCCCTGCTAGGGTTTCCTACAATATTTTCTTGTATTGTCCCTGTCTTTTATTTTTTTACTCTTGATAGGTTAGCTTTTGACCACTATCTCACCTGATGGTAAGTGATGATGTTGTTCAGATTAACCTAGAATTACTAGCTCTATGTTGGTGGCTGGCTGGTCTTATACAGTTAAACACATTATTCGTTAATGTGCGTTAACATATTATTCATAATATGTTCTTGTGTTTCATCCATTGTGTTAGAGAAAACGTTTTGTATGATCATGGAACTTTGCACGGCGTGGTGGGTTTGGAAGTAAAAAAAAATCTCACAGTATAGCGTCTAAAATTTACCATTTTGTTTTTGATATATTTTATATTCCTAGTGTCACTTACGCTAACAAGACGTATCTAACAATATCTCATACAGTCCCACCAACTTATCTGTTCAGGCGGCAGAAAAAAGAAGAACAACATTCATTGAAATTGTGACAGTTTGTAGTTGATTTCCTTGACCAGCAGCGCCCTTGCGAACTGCACAGTTAAGTTGGTGGTATTATACATTAAAATCGGATAAGCCGATTAGAAGTTATTTTTCATCACTTAATATCAGGTGTATAATTGGTCAAGTATGGAATAACAAAAAAAAGTTAGTGTAATAAAGAAACTCACATACATATATACATGAACCGTGAAAAACATAACACCCATTTTTTGGCCAGTCGTGTAATAATAGCCGTTCTTGTCGCAGTGACTTAAACTCCTTAAATTTATTAAATTAAAATTAAATATAGTAGTGTATGCAACTGTCATATAATAGAGGGTATTAAAACATGAGTATAGTTTTTGAAACAAGCCGCAGGCGAGTTTCAAAATAAGATTACACGAGTGTTTTAATACCTAATTATATGCAGTTGCATACACTACTTTATTTAATCTCATGGCTATAGGTAGCATTAAATATTTTTTTTATGCAACAAAATATTACTCAAATTCGTATGTACGAAATAGCGCCAAAATTGAAAAAGTCTGTTATTGGTCTATGGCTCGGAATCAGCGCTCACCACAAATAATGTGTACTTAAATTGAATTGAAACCTCCTTGGTCGGGACACATTGTACTTTAATAATTAAAAAAATGTTTTAAAGCTTTGTTTTGTTAGGAGAATAATGCTATAATTTAACTTTTTAATTTTCTTAAAGAAGTATGTAAATAAAATATGCCAATAAAAGTCTGTATTTCATTTCATAATTAGAATATTACCAAATGAGATTACATAAATATATTTAAATTATTTAATTTAAACCTTGTTTTTAAACTATGTTGTACGCGGTGTGATCAAAATGCATAAGAGCGTCGTAAAATAATTAAGTTGGCGGTATGACCGTTGATACCGCTCATCTTCGGGTTTTCCTAAAGGTAACGTGAGTTGGTGTGATACATAGAGGGAACAATTCAGAGTCAATTGTGTCGTAAATGATTCTTGTGAGACAAGTCAAGGGAACAAATCAGAGTCAATTGTGTCGTAAATTATTCTTGTGAGACAAGTCAAGGGAACAAATCAGAGTCAATTGTGTCGTAAATGATTCTTGTGAGACAAGTCAAGGGAACAAATCACAGTCAATTGTGTCGTAAATGATTCTAGTGAGACAAGTCATGGGAACAAATCAGAGTCAATTGTGTCGTAAATGATTCTTGTGAGACAAGTCAAGGGAACAAATCAGAGTCAATTGTGTCGTAAATGATACTTGTGAGACAAATCAGTGGCATTTGCGTCATCAATGGTACACACTGTGTGGTAGGTATGGATATGGCATTAGTTGTTATGTATATAAAATCGACTCGTCTTTAGAATTGGTATACACCATAATATACCTTCATATTTTTACAGATAGATATAGTTTTACCTTGTAAATAACTACACGAAATTTTATTTTACGCATATCAATAGTTTTTGAGAAATAAATTATTGAAGTTTTAATTATTTATAATAATAATAATGCTTTATTGAGTAATAAGGAGATACAGTAGTATACCATTGTTGAAATCACCTTTTAAGTATTAAGTAATACTTGTGTTAGGTGTTTTCGCTCTTCCATAATCACATGTAAGCTAAATCTCCAATTTCACGTCACATAAAATTATTAACAATTCGTATGTAACAAAACGAGATACTACTAAGTAACACGGTTTAGTGTATGAGGTAAACAATGTCACGCCACCTACAGCGAAAGCGGCGCGCGGCGCTGGTGAGTGCTCATTACTGCGGTGAATTTGTTATTTATGTATTTTACTAGTTTGAAATTCACTACTTTGCACACAGATGACTAACCGAATAATGCACAATCCACATATAACAATATCTGTCACAGAATATACAGCATTGTTCGCGTAATAATGTACTGTCAATTATACACATGGCATAGGCTCGATTCGGCCTCGGATTCGAAGTACTTATCTGTTCGACTGTTCCTGACCGCGAACTATTCAGGTGGCTTAGAGTAGGTCGAATGGTGTGACAGATCCGAATCGGAGGACCCAACTTCAGCAGTCTTGTCTGCCCATACTACATATGTATATATACCGATTCTAAAGTCCTGCCAATGTATGTATACAATTTTTTAAATAATTATTTTTACTAAAAAACTAAGTTTCCGTAACGTCCCACCCCTATGGGGGATCCTCCAATCCCCCTCTGCCCCTCCTCTGCTTCCTATAGTACATATATGTATGTATACCGATTTTTAAATCCTTCCATAAAATCAATGCATCAAATATATATACATTATGGGGTTTTACTAATGCCTTAAAACCTAGCAGTGATTTTGTTTGGATAGTGAGAGAAAAGCCAATTACGATCATCATATATAGCAAGTTGAAAAACAAATTACCAATGCAGTTCCTCGGGCCAGCACTGAACGACATCCAGCTGAAGGCGTTCCCGGCTGCCTTCTCGTATCGCTCTGGTCTGAATTCCATCGGGTCCTCGTAGATCTCAGGGTTCCGCTGCATTTGGAGAATGTTTACGATAACAGCCGTGTTCTTGGGGACGAATAGCTCACCTATTTCTGAAAATAAGTATGATAGATTATATTAAAATAACGCCTGCTTCTCTGAGGGATTCTTAAAGCCTAACTGACATTCACCATTTATGGGGAAGTGTGGACTTTTTCCCACAAATCCCCATTAAGAGCTATTTAAGAAGTCAGTAGGGATTTGTGGAAGAAAGGTGCACGTCTATGGGGATTATTTACATACAAATTTAGGAATACCTTTCCCGGAAGGTAAGATAATATTGTTTTTTTATGCTATAGGTTAGCCACAATCTCACGTGATGTTAAGTCATGATGTGGTTGACGGTGTAAACAGGCTTAACCTAGAATTAGTGGCTTCTAAACAGCCTCCGATACGCTGCAAGGTGCTGGTTGATAGATTTTCTGTTTGAGGGTGGTAGCCTTTTTTTTTTTTTTTTTTTTTATGCATGATAGGTTAGCCTTTGACCACTATCTCACCTGATGGTAAGTGAGGATGTGGTCGTAGATCTTGTTCAGGCTAACCTAGAAGTACTGGCTCTCAAGGACAGCTGCCGGAACACACCGTTAAGTGCTTGGCGACAGATTTTCTACTTGAGGGTGGTAGCTAGCCAGGCGGGCATTCGCAAAATGCCCTACCACCATGCAAAATGCCTATGTGCCTACACGGAGCCATTCGCAAAATGCCCTACCACGATGAAACTCTCACTGAAAGCCAACGCACGTGGGATTCGAACCATGAGCATTCTGCGTCTTAGTCCACCACAAATATGCTAAAACATCATAATCAAAGGTTCCTCCTTTACAGACGACGAGAACTTTGAGAAAAAAAGTATTGTAACATATTTCATTTAATGGCTATTTTTGAAGATTTACTATCCTAAAGGGATTCTACCTCGTATTGATCATAATAGGAGTTCTTGTATAACCACCAAAATAAAACCCACGCGCAGGTCTCAGATGCGAGAGTCATGTTTGTTCATGTGAAAAATACAACATAAGCGTCTCTGCGTCTTGAAGTCGATAATCTTTTTCCGACACGGGTTTTCACGCATGGAATAATTTTTCGTCCATGTAAACTATTTTTTAGTTTTTATTTATACCTATTCTGTTGTGACTGCTAGGTACGCTACTTTATTTCAAAATACACACATGTACAATGAACATAAAAAAGTTTTTTTTGAAGCAGTGATGGCTTTGTGGCATTGGCTAGACTGCCTCGCAGCAGGTCCATGGTTCGAATCCCGCCGCGGGCTTTAGCTTCACCGCATGGTGGAAGGTCATTTTGCGAATGCCCGCCTGCCTAGCGACCACCCTCGGTAGAAAATCTGTCGCCAAGCACCTAACGGTGTGTTCCGGCAGCTCTCCTTGAGAGCTAGTAAAATTACAGGCACATGAGACTCAACAACTGTATCTCTCAGGGCGCAGTGCAGTATGTCACTTGTGATGAAATGCATTTGTTATAGGCAGTGGTTACCGCTTAACATCAGGTGGGCCTCGTGCTTGTTCCGTGACAATAACATAAAAAAAGTACATAATCGTATAATAAGTAATCGGAAATGTATATTGTGTTAATTGCCTTCATTTCAAATAATTATAACTCGTATCACATACTACATCAAAAAACCAATTCAAATACCCATCTTACTAAGTTACTTTGATCTGGAAGGGTCATCTGAAAGGCGTTAAGATAGAATTTTAATCAGGCAGGTGACCAATCGTATATCAAGGTGCGCCACTTTAATGCCAGAGGGAAACACAGTTCACCTATGGTTAGCCGCTTTGCATTTCCAAGCTCATTGCATGCACTTCATAGCTATCATTTTCGTCTTGTTGCAGAAAATATTTTACAACGTCTTTATCCTCAATTTTCTTCCTCTACCTAAAACCCGCTGTGCTGGACTGTGCACCTATCATAATTTTTTTTGTGGAATTAATACCTTTAATCAAGATCGGAGATTCTTGAGTCTTTTTGGTAGAGATGCGACTATATCGTCTTGAGATTTTAGTAAGACGTGCGTTTTGGTAAATCTGAGGTGTTTATAGAGAAATTATGAAAAAATTAAAAATGTTTTTGGACAGCTGTCATTTCAGTAAATTACAGTTTAATAATAATAGTATTTGGGGAGATCTCCTTTAACGATCTCATTGCGACAGTTGCCAAAACGAGCTACGACTCCTAACAACTACGATTTATTTTCTCGGGAATTCCTGTTTCTGTTAAATGTGTGTTTCACACGTTCCGTGGACACGTCATCGAGGTCAACTTTGGTGTGCTGGTCCAAACCTAGTTGGAGGCCAGTGACTGCATGTGGCACCTGCATGAACACTTTCTTGTTGGAGAACATTGGGAAGGCCTTCCTCAGACATCTTTACAAGCGCATGTATAAGTTCCACCCATACATGTTTTTTTTTCTCTTTATTTTTAAGGACCAACAAACAGTTTCACAATATTTCTTAATATAAAAGTATTCTTATTTAAAGTAGTAATTGTGAGACCAACATCGACCACAAATTTAGTAAACATTTGTAGTGAATTAGACATGTACGAATATAATGTACAAAAGTTATTTAACCTTTCAAATATTTGAATATATAATAAGAAATGAATAAGAATTATATAATAAGAAAATAAGAATATGTTTCCGACGATATATTTGACGGGGGCAATTCGTCGGCGAGATGTCAGGAAATCTTCCGACCAATTGGTAACCATGAATGAAATACTTCGGGAAAGTGGATGCACCCAGCTACATTTCCTATTATCAAAGTTTTTATACCAGCAGCAGAATCACAGAAGGTTGGTATTAATAAGTAACTCGTTCACGTTGATTGCAGGATCGTATATCGGACTTATGATGTTTTGACTTGAATGCTGTGCCAAGAATATTTTCCGACAAAGAATCCGTTCGAACAATCTTACCATCACTTTTCTTCTACTCTCTGTTTCGAGTTATATTTATTGGAAACAAAGACTGTTCACGAAATTGATTTTCGATTAATGATTCATTTGGTGAATCGTTCACCAATGAAACTAGTGTATTTCGAAATATATTTGCGAACCAGTCATAGCTATATTCTATATCTCGTTATGGTATACGGTATAAAATTGCCTTCTGAAGGAAGACTAACTGCCACGTTGTAGAAATTGCTGATATGTACCTTAAAACGTTGGTTTGTTTGATTTCCGTACTGGCCAGCGACAAATTGCTAATTTGGGGATTGTAAGCCAATTTACCATTTTTGATTATTACCAATATAAGCGCCATAAATCAATGCTATCCTACGTAATAGGTATATAACATAATAAGAACAATGATACAATTATGATTTACAACCTTGTATCGTATTACCTAGACAGGAAAAACTGAGGGCAGATAATAACATGATACGGTAGAGTGAACACCACAAATAGGCTATGACATGAGATGGCGTTTAGTGCACTTGCGTAACTAAGGTTCGTTTGTGGTTGCCGTTGCACGTGAGGGCAAGAGTCAACATACCCTTATCCCATTCAAATGGAGTCGGTACGGTGAAAAACTGCCATCTTACAAAGCAACAGTCAAGACGCCTGCCAAGCGTAGGGATTACAATCACACCCTCTTCTCTAATGGATAGGCATTTGAACGACGGTGACGTCATGTCTGGCAAAGTGGGTTGTTAGCATGAATATATTTCTTTCGATCAGATGAAGTTTATTAGTCTGGTTGATGGCCGCGCACCGTTCCCTATGACAGTTAAAGTAATACAATTGGAGCACGAAATTTCGCCTCGAAAGAGCGTACCCGGGTGGCTGAGTGGTTTAGGCATTTCGAAGCAATGATGGCCAAGTGGTAATAGCTATGGAATGCCGAGCCGCAGTACCCTGGTTCGATCCCCACTGCTGCCTTGAGCTTCACCGGATGGTGGAAGGGCATTTTGCGATTGTCCGCCTGGCTAGCTACCACCCTTCAGTAGAAAATCTGTGGCCAAGCACCTAGCGGTGTTCCGGCAGCAGTCCTTGAGAGCCAATGAAATTACAGGCACAAGAGACTTAACAACTATATCTCAAAGTGACGGGCACAGTGCAATTCGTGTTGACGAAATGCATCTGTTATAGGCAGAGGTTAGTCCACTTAACATCAGGTGGGCCTCGGGCTTGTTCCGTCATAATAAAAAAATGGCATCCACCGTGAAATCGGAGGATGATCTTTCTTGGAGGAAAATGATCTTTCTTTGTTTCACGTGGTTCACATTGAAATGACCATAATTTAATAGTAGTGGAGCTCTTTGTGAACGAGTTCGTCTGGAGAAGTACTGCCACCATACCTATTTCTACCGCCAAGCGTAATGTTAGCATTACTGTTCTGGTTTGAAGGGTATACATAGTTGCCGATGAATGACTTTGACCGCATCCTCACCTGATAGTAAGTTCTGATGTGGTCGAAGGTATTAACAGGCTTAACTTAGAAGTAATGGCTCTCAATGACAGCTGCCGGAACACACCATTAGGTGCTTGGCGACAGATTTTCTACTTGAAGGTGGTAGCTAGCCAGGCGGGCATACGAAAATGCCCTTCCACCATGCGGTGAAGCTAAAGCAGTCGGCGGGGATCAAAACATGGACCTACGGCACCGCAGTCCATAGCTTTAACCACTATTAACAGCTATCATTCCTTCATAACCTAACATTCAACCAATTTTGAAGCAATGATGGCCGAGCGGTAATATCTATGGACTGTCGCGCCGCAGTACCCTGGTTCGATTCCCACCGCCGGCTTGAGCTTCACCGCAAGGTGGAAGGGCTTTTTGCGATTGCCCGCCTGGCTAGCTACCACCCTCAAGTAGAAAATCTGTCGCCAAGCACTTGACGGTGTGTTCCGGCAATAGTCCTTGAGAGCCAGTGAAATTACGGGCACATGAGACTTAACAACTATGTCTCAAGGTGACGGGCGCAGTGCAATTCGTGACGAAACGCATCTGTTATAGGCAGAGGTTAGACCGCTTAACATCAGGCGGGCCTCGAGCTTGTTCCGTCACAATAACAAAAAAAAAATAACCTCGCCTAGCCTAACATCAGATGGGACTCGTTCTTATCGCGTAAACTAATCACATACAAATATAACAACCGTATAAATCACGTTTCTACTACATCAGTTATAAACGTATAAATTATATGACAGTTGTATAATTATATCTTTAACTGCACGAGAAGGAAGTTACATGCAGTATAATTAAAATAATTATATAATTGCTCACTCTTCATCATCTCCCATAGGTTCAGAGCTCAATAGGTTATTTTGTTCAAGCCTTTGCCATTCTCGCCTGATGTAAGTGATAATGCGATCAAGAATGGTTAAGGTACAGTGAGTCTATATAGACAAATTAAAAAAAAAGACTAGAAAAAGCGTACGCCTTTCTTTTGTAACGTTCACATCTTTCTTCACTGACCAAAGTGGGCCAACCTCAATTAAGTTCGCTGAACCAATGCAATTCCAGCCATATATGAAATGTATCCTAGGGAATCTCTGAGGGATCTCTTTAAAGAAAATTATACTTTTACTTTACCAGATCTGTATATATTATATTGAAAAAAATTAGGTATGTTCTTAATACATAGAGTAAATTTATATCAAACAGTGACAATCACGATTACAATACAAGGAATAAAGATAAAATAGCGGTGCCAGGTTTTAGATTACTAAAGACAAATAAAAGGTCCTTCTTAGGTTAATTTGTGCAATTTTAGAATAAAGTTCCCAAAGATATAACAACGATCACAGAAGGAAAATTTAAGCTGCACATGAAAAACATTCTGATTTTAGATAACCTACTACATAGTCTGTGATTACTTAAACGACAAAAATGCTTTGACAATTCCGCCTCTGGCAAGTTATAGCCTGTCACCTACGTAACCTAAGCAATGTATTGTCATAATTTTATAATAAAGTTTGTAGCACATTGTTAAAAGACGTTTAAAAGAATGGCCGAGTTTCTTTCCAGTTCTTTTCGACGTGGCTTTATTTTTTTTGCTGAATGTGGCAGTACAGTACAGAAAATTTCAATATTAAAACTTGTAATTTTATATGTTATTGTGACGGAACAAGCTCGAACCTGATGTAAAACGGACTAACCTGTGCCTATAACATATGCATTTCATCACAAGTGATGAATTGCACTGCGCCCGTCACCTTGAGACATAGTAGTTAAGTCTCATGTGCCTGTAATTTAACTGGCTCTCAAGGACTGCTGCCGGAACACACCGTAAGGTGCTTGTGACAGGTTTTCTACTTGAGGGTGGTAGCTAGCCAGGCGGGCAATCGCAAAATGACCTTCCACCATGCGTTGAAGCTCAAGCTGCCACGGTGGGGATCGAACCAGGGACCTGTGGCACGGCAGTCCATAGATATGACCACTCGGACATAATTGCTTAAAAATGAACTTCACAAGAGCGTCGTCGCCTAAACTGAATATAAGATGTTCAATTTGACTTTTTTCATGACACTAATGCCTTAGACTTAACGGAACCCACAAATAAAATCATATGTCTATTTAAAAATTATCCCGTTTTAGGCCACGTTTAAAATATGTAAAGGAAAATATCATCGAGCGAGAATGTTCTCGAGACGATTACATTTACACAGCACATTAGATATGTACTTAGTACGTATTTATAAACCAAACTTAGTCAAGGTCCCAAGATCAATCTCAGCTTGTAAGCGCTCAGGACCTGTTCTGCATTCAAATTAACAAATCCATATCATCAGCATCTCAGGTACAGCCGGCAATGACTGATTTTGAGACTAGTGCCCTAAGGTGCAGTGAGTCTCAAAGAGGACATGTATTTTAGAAAGAATGTACTGGGCAGTTATGAATAATATATATAATATTCTAAAATCTATTACAAAGACGATGCTTGATCAAAACACAAAATAGCGTATTTCTCTCTATAGAAAAAAAATATGAATACAGCTCTTAAATTTCGCTTAATCAAGTTTTCTGCATTTTTTTATTGCTGTTTAGTAAGTCTTTGACCACAATCTCACCTGAGGGTAAGTGTTGATGTGGTCGAAAGTGTTAATAGGCTTTACCTAAATTATTACTATCATTACTGGCTCTCAATGACAGCTGCCGGAACACACTGCCACTGCCACTGAGCCATCACTGGTTCGAGTCTATAATAAATCTTATTAATACAAATTTTATTTCAAATTGTTACGTAGCAACCATATGATGCAGTACCAGAAAGTTATTCCGTTTTTATAAAAGTTTTTATACGAATTTATTAAATTGGAAACAGTTTACTGGCTGTCAATGTCAGCTGCCATAAAATAACGTTAGGTGCTTGGCGACAGAATTTCGAATTGAGGCCAGGCGAGTTTCGCAAAATATGATTCCACCACGCGGTGAAGCTCAAGCCAGCGGTGGGGATCGAACCAGGGACCTGTGGCATGGCAGGGCATAGTTATTACCGCTCCGCTATCACTACTTCTTTTATCATTATTCGTTTAGTAAACATCAACAGCTAACATTAGAATTAGCACTCCTTGGCGGAATATGATGAAAGTAGAAGGGAGTAACTACAAAACTTACTTGTGTCACGCGTCACATATCTCTCAATAAATGGCACTGAAGGATAGATGCGAAGTGACTCCTTTATAACTTGTTCTAAGTACGGCATTTGCTGCAGGTCACTGTAAAATAAAGCCTTCGTTATTATTTTTTCTGAAAGGTTAGCCTTTGACTTCTGCATCACCAGTTGGTAAATGATGATGCGGTGGATAATTGTGAACAGCTTAAGCTAAGATCAGGACTAACTCTCAAGGACAGATGTCAGAACACACCGTTAGTTGCTTGGTGACAGTGTTTCTACATGGAGACTTAACTAGCCAGGCGAGTGTTCGCAAAATGCAGTAACATTATACATATATTCCAAAAACTAAATGTTTAAGATTTAAGCTTTAGTTGGCGCCACCGTAAAGCAGTTTTTACCGGCCAACAAAAAGAACAAACGTGTCCTGCCAACATTTGGACCCTATTGGATGACACAGCGAATCCTGAAGCCAGAAATCTGACTCCCGCTCCACAGAAGCAAGAGGACGAGAACATTCCACTGGAGAAACATTTTTTTTATGTGATTGTGACGAACTGCACTGCGCGCGTGATCCCGAGGCATACAGTTGTTGAGTCAGATGGGTTGGGGACAGATTTTTATAATCTGGATGTTTTCAAATATAGAGTGAATAAGTATCTTCTAGGTAAGCATGCTCCTCCGTCGACCGCGTCATCACTTACCATCAGGTGATAGTGCGTTCAAATGCTTGTATTTCGAAAAAAACGTCTTATGTGCTTGTAATTTGGCTTTAACTAGCTCTCAAGGACTGCTGCGGGAACTCACTGTTAAGTGCTTGGCGACAGATTTTATACATGAGCGTGGTAGCTAGCCAGGCGGGTATTCGTCAAGTGCCCTTCACCATGCTATGAAGCTCAAGCCAGCGGTAGGGATCGAACCATGGATCTTTGGCACCGCAGTCCCTAGCTATAAACGCTCGGCTATCATTGATTCAAATTGTACTATTCAAAAGCGCAGTTCAGATCTTTTTATTTATAGTCTTATCTCAATGCTTCTTCGAACGGATTTTGTGGGGAGGCTTGCCTGGACAGGGGAGAGTCCAAGCGTTTGCAGCTCTTCCATACAATGTTTTGTAATTTAAAAATATTTTTTTTTTTTTTATTGAACTGCTCATATATTTACTGTGATAAAAACGCCGGGAGGGAAACACTGGACATCTTGCAGACCTTTTATGTTAATATTTATATTCATACTTATGTAACTTATCTTTTAAGTGTTGGTATATGTTAGTCTTATACCTGTATATAATTTCTCGGCTCAAATCCTTTCCTGCAATATCAGTCTGCTCTTCCAAAATTTTATTTTCTATCTCTTTGTGTTTCGAAATACAATAGAGGCAGAACACGATCCCTGAAGTCGTTGTGTCATGGCCCTGAAAAAATCAAAAGCTCCGTGAAGTGGGTCAAATGGAGGTGATGATGGCGGTAAGTTTCGACTGCCATGCGGAGGTCCGAGATTCAAATAGTGCCGTGAATTTGACCTTTCTTTTGTATCAGTAGTTTGGTTCCGGACTAAGGTCAGGATGAGATAGGATGAGACTAGGTCACCACCGGACTCATCAGAGTTTTTCTTCTCGGTAATTCGGTTTTATTGGCGTGCCAGTAAAACCGAATTATGGCGTGCCAAAATTGACACGCCTGTGGGTATCCTAAGCGGTGACATAAGGAAAAATACAAAACACGTCTGAAGAACTGCCATCCCACGCTGCGTTCCCCAATCCCCGTGAAGATTATGGAAAACACTGCCTAAAGGCTTGGCAGGCGTCTTGGGGATGGCAGTGTAAGATAGTAGTTCTTTAGAAGGCACTGCTGCCCACCTTCCAGTATAAGTATTCCCTTAGTCGCCTCTTACGACACCCACGGGTGATAATGGGGAGGTATTTGTTGGTAATCATGACTTGATAATGAGTTCGGCAAGTGTCACGTCCATTACAGTTCTAGCGTCACCTTAGTATTTACACGGTACTGCTTCGCAGCAGAAAATCAGCACTTTTTTATGGGATTGTGGCGGAAAAAGAACGAGGCCCACCTAATGTTTAGTGGACTAACCTGTGCCTATAACAGATAGGTTTCGCCACAAGTGATGAATTGCACTGCTTCTGCAACCCTGTGACATATAGTTGTAAAGTCTCATATGCCTGTAATTTTACTAACTTTCAAGGAATGCTGTCGGAACACATTTTTAGGTGCTTGGCGACAGATTTTCGACTTGAGTGTGGTTGTCAGCAAGGCGAGCCTTCGCAAAATCATGAACACAACATTTGGTTAAGTAAGACTACACAAGCTCTGCTGAACGATCGCTTGTTTACTGGGTACCTACTGAAGAACATATTTTTCACTGTCTTAGATCCTATCACAGTAATTGACCTTCATTAGAGCGTCGTAGACGCCTAAATTGAATAAATTATTTTGACTTCGACTTTAATACACAATAGTTGCGGAAAAATCTTACCTATCAAAATATCTGGTTATTAATTTGAGTTATGACGTCATGTCATATTACCTCAATTGGTTAAAGCATACCCCGGCTCAAGGGGTGGATGGACGCGGGTTCGAATCCCGCACATGACTTAATTTTTTCCTATCGTATATTTGAGATTTTAATATCTGGTTAATTAACTTTTATTACTTTTAATCGAACTTGTTATCATAGCCTTTGTAATATATAATTATAAAGAAAATATGTTAATTAGGGTCCGTAATAATTTCGATTTTAAGAGGTACCCTTCCTAATTAAACATTATGTTGTTAGTTATTCAGGATGGTACTTAACTAATTCTCATTAAACATTGTTTAAATAAGGGTTAATGAGTACTGGGTTTAATTAGAAAACATCCTAACCTAAATGTTCTTGATTGACGAGGCTTTTGTTTATCAGATGTACAAATTTTACATGTACTTAGCATTAGGAAAGTCAAAGTCAAAACCATTGGTTCAATTTGGGCGTCTCGCTCTTGTCAATTTGGATTGCATAATATTACTATAAGAAGATTCTACCGCCGCGTTCAGCACTATAATGATAAGAGTATAACGAATATAGAGCCCTTGCGGGAAGACCAGGTAAGAAATTCGAGAACATTTTTTAATTGTAAACTATTAAATAAACCTATCATACAATTTATCACAATAGGTGTTTATTCACATTACATATTATGCGACCACCTACAAGTAGAAAATCTGTCGCCAAGCACCTAATGGTGTTTTCCGGCAGCAGTCCTTGAGACCTGGGTCTCAAGGACTGCTGCCGGAAAACAAAAAATCTGGGAAATTACAGGCACATGAGACTTAAGAACTAGGTCTGATGATGGGCGCAGTGCAATTCGTGACTCATGACGAAATGCACCTGTTATAGGCAGAGGTTAGTTCGCTTAACATCAGGTGAGCCGAGCTTGTACAGAAAAAAAAATATTTACAATGGCTTGGCAGGTGTGAAATGTTAAAAGTATTTTTTCATTTAAATATTCATCAATTATTAATATTTTTTAATAAAACATATTTTTAGTTGTAGCTTGAATTATCTCGTTGTGAGAACTTTAATCATTAGAAGAGTGTTATAAAATCGTAAACAATTTCTGGAGATATTATTTTTATTTGCATTCGCAAATCTAAAATCGGGCACAGATATTTCATCTTTATTAGTAGTGTTGCAATCCTAGTTACGGAATAGGCAAGAGGACCTTGTGCCTGTAATTTATTATTTTCCGAGCCAAGAGCGCCGCGGTTTCCGTGCTTCGGAGGGCACGTTAAGCCGTCGGTCCCGGTTGTCGTCTTATGATGGCAGTCGTTACAGCATGGTGGTAGTAATATCATCACTTACCATCAGGTGAGATAGTGGTCAAAGGCTAAACTATCAAAAAAAAAAAAACATTTAGGTTTTCCTAATGACATTCTTACTGTTCTTTTTCTTTGTGTTATAGTCAAAGTTCTCCACCAATCTAATAGGAAAAAATCGTTAAAACAATGTTTTTAAAGCTCATTATTACCTCAAACATGAAAGTGTCCACTTCTTCTCGTATCGCTTCATCATCAATTTTCTTTCCATCAATTTCAGAAAGGAGTAACAAATCCAAAAACGCTTGCTTATTTTTAATACCTAAAAAAACCCAAATATTTTATCAGACATAAATAATTTATCATGAAACCTATTCATCGTAGCAAGTAAGCCTTACATGTCTAGGTAAATATATCTATTATAATGAAAACCGGAAGAAGAAAAATCGGTTGCCAAGCAACTAACAGTGTGATTAAGTCCTGTCTTTAAGAGCTTGTAATAATCATCTAGTGAGAGTGGTCAAATGCCTAAGAGCAATGAAATAAAAGCAAGACCCCTGGAGGGTCCACGTTTTTCTTTACAACGAACTACTATAGACATGGAACAAGAAACTAGTACAAAGGAGTTTAAATATAATACACCACAACAACTGTTCAATTATACACAAGGGACATCTTTACACAATTTTTTTTTAATGTTATAGTGACGGAACAAGCACGAGGCCCACCTGATGCTAAGCGGACTAACCTCTGCCTATAACAGATGCATTTCGTCACAAGTCACGGATTGCACTGCGCCCGTCAGTTGTCCTTCAGAGCCAGTACTTCTAGGTTAGCCTGAACAACACCTTCGACCACATTCTCACTTACCATCAGCTGAGATAGTAGTCAAAGGCTAACCTATAAGGCATAAAAAAAATCTGATTTATGGTAGTACTAGGATAGCATAACGTCATGTTGCTTATAGATTACCTAGTTCAGAAGCCGGAGGTAAACTAGTAATGTTTTTCCTTTTCAACTCCTCCCGCCTGGCCGCGATAACTTTGTTGGTTTGACCATGTAGAATGCTGAGTGCTTTGTCTTGTCGCCGCTTGTACACTAAATTGAAGCAGAAGTCGTTCCATACGAAAGGGTTCCGCATTCTTCCTGATATTACTTCTGATAGGCTGGGGAAGAGCAGTTTCAGTTTAGAAAGATATCCTGAGCTGGAGGTGATCCTTTCCACTGACGAAGGCGCGCCCCTCCGTATTTTTTTAGTGTGGTTTAAACTTTTACTGCCCATCCAAACGATTATATAATACAACATAAAAATATTTTTCAAAAAAAATTAATCAACTTGCAACAATAAAAAGTATTAAATAACTTGTGGAAGTCGGACTACGCTAATGTGATGTAGCATAGTACTAACTTCCACAAGTCATTTCATACTTATAAGTGTTGAAAGTCGATTCCATTTTCTTTGCAACAAATTGTTTTTATAAATTATGATCGACAATGAATAGATTCAGGCGTTACTTAGCGTAAATCCATATTTAATAATAACAAATATTTTAAAAGTATTTTAAGAAAACATAAAATTAATTCTGTAATAAAACATTAAAAAAAATGTTTATAAAATATATATATCAGTGACAATTCCGGCTTATTTTCCTGTTAAACCGACGTGACGTCACAAACGCCACGCAGCTAAGCCGGAAGAGTATTCGACGCGTTTCGATTCTAAACGAAGCATCCTCAGGAGGTGACTCAACTTGGTTGAGACTCTACGAGCACACGATCGAGACTGATATGACTGTCTCGATCGAAAAACAAAACTCATTTTAGTGAAAAAGACTACTTACAAGATCATTCCTTAATTAGTGTTCATCGTTGAGAACAGCAAACACCAATAAATCATCCAGGTAAGCGAATACATTTTTCAATTAATAGACTATTCATTATAAACTACTAAACCGATTTGATGAAATGGTAGGAGGACCTCGGAGGTATATTCAATAAAAAATAATTTTCAAAATCAGGCTACACTCTGTAAAAAGTTATGAGTGAACATAAAAAAAATATATACGCGTCGAATTGAGAACCTCCTCTTTTTTGGAAGGCGGTTAAAAATTACAACGAGAGAATAATTATAGCCCTGTGTAGGGTTCGGCCGCTAAGCCAACACGACGTATGACGCATGACTCTGATTTTTCCTTTCGTTCTTAACCGTCGTATTCGGATGGATCGGCATATTTTATACTTTTACTTGTATGTATCATTAGTATATACACGCACACTAAGAAGTAGTGTATAAAAGAGGTCTACCCGTACAAATACGTATCAATAATTTATTGTGTAACTGCGCGCTTATGTAATAACGGTTATTTACACTTACACTTATTATTATCATAATTTAGATATTGTTATAAATGTAAAGCACACATAACAATTGACATACCAGAGCGCTTGGTCGATGCGACGCGTGATCAAAATGCTGGCACCTATTTGGCTCAAAGAATAAGCATTGCAATTCAACGGGGCAATGCTGCCAGCATGCTGGGCACGCTGCCAACTGGTAGTGGGCTAGAGCATTTGGACTGCCTATGAGTCCAAATGCTTTTATTGTAGTAGCTGTTGTGTTGTATATAGTTTGTAGTATTTGGTTAATAAAGGCATACCGCCGGTAAAAAAAAAATATTTGACACAATGTATTTAAATGAATACACATATTATTATTGTAGAATGTCACTTAATGGAATAAATTTAGTTACAAACACTTTAAACGAAAAATTATAAACATGCATCTCAAATCAAATGCCTTAAATTCAATTATATAGATGTCAATTATGTCAAGTAATAATAATAAAAATAACTTTAACGCATCATATTTTTTACAAAATTCCAGTAGTATTAATTATTATTTATAATATATAAGGCTCGATTACCACTCACTGACTGACTCACTGACTGACATAAATGTTCTCCTAGAAGGAGCAGAGTAGGGTTAAAATGATGTATGACAAAAATGTTCGGGGGGTTTTGGTGAGTATGAGAAAAATCGAAAATCATTAAAAAGACGCCTGCCAAATAAAGATGGATGACGTATCTCAAAAACGAAACAAGATAGATAGAGGGTGTTTGAACAAATGTCATAGGGAATCGGGAGAGCAGTCGAATGACACCTGTCAAAAATCCAAAATGGCGGATTTCAAGATGGCCGCCATACAAAGTGATCCGAGCCTGCTGAAGCGAGGCCGTTAGGCCGAGCTTCAGTAGGGGCGGAGCAGTTTGTATGGGGGCCTTCTTGAAATCCGCCATTTTGGATTTGTCCCAGGTGCTCCTATCATTCTTTATACTGCATTTGGAGTGTATTACCTTATATTTTCGACTGTATTAGGAGTTTTTGTGGGATTTTTGACTGAATTTGGAGTTACTGTCCTACATAAGTGTAGTAGCGAGCCCGAAGGGCGAGCTCCTGGTGAGGCCGAAGGCCGAACTTTCGGTCCGCGAGGCCGAAGGCTGAGCGTATGATGCGCGAGCCCGAAGGGCGAGCGCTTGGCGAGGCCGCAGGCCGAGCTGTGTTGGTAACTTGCGAGGCCGAAGGCCGAGCTCCGACTTGAGAGTTTTTTCCACGTCTCCGACTGGTCTCCATGGAAACTGCCCGCAGTAAGCGAAGCACCTACGAGTGGGGTTCCTTAACAAAAATGACTCAGAACCTTGGTCCCATTCTGCCCGTACCACCTTTTTAGGGCAGTAGGGTGAATCTGTTTTAGTGGCTACAGTATTGTTCTTTATTGTATTGAGAGTTAATATGTGATTTCATACTTCTAATGGAGTTTTGAACTTATTTTTTTTAAATGTATAAGGGGTTAAGGTAAAGCTTAGTACTGCATAACGATAAATGCGGGCCGCATGCGGCCCGCACACTGCCCGAAAAACTAGTTTATTTATAATATATAAAGCTGGATTACCGTACACTGACTCACTGACTGATTCACTGACTGACATGATTGTTCTCCCAGAAGGAGTCGTGTAGGAAGAAAGTGATGTATGGCAAAAGTGTAGAGGGGGTTAAGTCGAGTATGGGAAAAATCCGAAAACTTAAAGATGACGTCTGCCAAGTAAAATTGGATGGCGTATCTCTGAAACGGTAAGAGATAGGTAGGGGGTGCTTGACCAAATGTCATAGGGAATCGGGAGAGCAGTCGGATGACATTTGTCAAAAATCCAAAATGGCGGATTTCAAAATGGCCGCCATACAAAATCCATCGATCCCTCAAAAAAGTAGCTGGTTCTACCAGAAAGAGTTGAGTACGGTTATAGTAATGTATTACGAAAATGACTAAGGGGTTTAGCTGAGTAGGGAAAAAATTAAAAACCCTAGAAATGACGCCTGCCAAGTAAAGCTGGACTACGTATCTCAAAAACGGTAAGAGATAGGTTGGGGGTGTTTAAACAAATGTCATAGGGAATCGGGAGAGCAGTCGAATGACACCTGTCAAATGTGCTACTCTCATTCTTCATACATTATTTGGAGTATTTGACTTTACAATGTCGACTGTATTAGGAGTTTTTGTGGGATTTTCAACTGAATTTGGAGTAATTGTCCTACTGGCCGTGTAGCGAGCCCGAAGGGCGAGCTTCTGGTGAGGCCGAAGGCCGAACTTTAAGGCCGCGAGGCCGTAGGCCGAGCGGATGGTGCGCGAGCCCGTAGGGCGAGCGCTAGGCGAGGCCGCAGGCCGAGCCATGTTAGTAACTTGTGAGGCCGAAGGCCGAGCTCAGACTTGCACCGATTCGGCTGAAAATCGATATATAGGTTGTTCTCGTTATCCTTATTCTAAATATGAAATTTTTATTTCGATGACGTCTGCCAAGTAAAAAAAGTTACTCCGATTTGGCTGAAACTCGATATTTAGGTGGTTCTGGGTGTCCTTATTCCAAATCTAAAAATTTTTTTTCGATGACGTCTGCCAAGTAAAATAAGTTACTCCGATTTGGCTGAAACTCGATATTTAGGTGTTTCTGGGTGTCCTTATTCCAAATCTAAAATTTTTTTTTCGATGACGTCTGCCAAGTAAAAAAAGTTACTTCGATTTGGCTGAAACTCGATATTTAGGTGGTTCTGGGTGTCCATATTCCAAATCAAAATTTTTTTTTTCGATGACGTCTGCCAAGTAAAAAAAAGTACTCCGATTTGGCTTAAATTTAATATCTAGGTTGTTCTGGACGTCTTTATTCCAAATATGAAATTTTTTTTTCGATGACGTCTGCCAAGTACAGATAAATCACGTATCTCGAAAACGGTAATAGATAGGTAGGGGGTTTTTGAAATATGTCATAGGGAATAAGGAGAGCAGTCAAATGACAACTGTCAAAAATCCGCCATTTTGGATGTGTCCCACGTGCTCCTCTCATTCTTCATACTGCATTTGGAGTGTTTTACTCTATATTTTCGACTGTATTAGGAGTTTTTGTGGGATTTTGGACTGAATTTGGAGTTACTGTCCTACGTTAGTGTATAGCGAGCCCGAAGGGCGAGCTCCTGGTGAGGCCGAAGGCCGAACTTTCGGCTCGCGAGGCCGAAGGCCGAGCGTTTGGTGCGTGAGCCCGAAGGCCGAACGCTTGGCGAGGCCGCAGGCCGAGCCGTGTTAGTAACTTGCGAGGCCGAAGGCCGAGCTCCGAATCGAGAGTATTTTCCACATCTCTGACTGGTCTCCATGGCAACTGCCCGCGGTAACCGAAGCACCTGCGAGTTGGGTTCCTTAACAAAAGTGATTCAGAACCTTGGTACCATTCTGCCCGTACCACCTTTTTATGGCAGTAGGGTGAATTTGCTTTTGTGGCTACAGTATGGTTCTTTAATGTATTGAGAGTTTATATGGGATTTCATACTGTTATGGCATTTTGTTTTATTTTTTTAATTGTATAAGGTGTTGATGTACTGTTTAGTACTGCATAACGATAGATGCGGGCCGCATGCGGCCCGCACACTGCCCGAAAAACTAGTTATTTATAATATATAAAGCTCGATTACCACTCACTGACTGACTCACTGACTGACATAAATGTTCTCCTAGAAGGAGACGAGTAGGAGCAAAGTGATGTATGGCAAAAATTTTCGGGGGGTTTGGGTGAGTATGAGAAAAATCGAAAATCATTAAAAAGACGCCTGCCAAGTTGAGATGGATGACGTATCTCAAAAACGGTAAGAGATAGGTAGGGGGTGATTGAACAAATGTCATAGGGAATCGGAAGAGCAGTCGGATGACATATGTCAAAAATCCAAAATGGCGGATTTCAAGATGGCCGCCATACAAATTGATCCGAGCCTGCTGAAGCGAGGCCGTTAGGCCGAGCTTCAGTAGGGGCGGAGCAGTTTGTATGGTGGCCGTCTTGAAATCCGACATTTTGGATGTGACCCACATGCTCCTATCATTCTTTATACTGCATTTGGAGTGTTTTACCTACATTTTCGACTGTATTAGGAGTTTTTGTGGGATTTTTGACTGAATTTGGAGTAACTGTCCTACATAAGTGTAGTAGCGAGCCCGAAGGGCGAGCGCTTGGCGAGGCCGCAGGCCGAACTTTCGGCTCGCGAGGCCGAAGGCCGAGCGTTTGTTGCGTGAGCCCGAAGGGCGAACGCTTGGCGAGGCCGTAGGCCGAGCCGTATTAGTAACTTGCGAGGCCGAAGGCCGAGCTCCGACTTGAGAGTATTTTCCACGTCTCCGACTGGTCTCCATGGCAACTGCCTGCGGTAACCGAAGCACCTACGAATGGGGTTCCTTAACAAAAGTGACTCAGAAGCTTGATACCATTCTGACCGTACCACCTTTTTATGGCAGTAGGGTGAATCTGCTTTAGTGGCTACAGTATGGTTCTTTATTGTATTGAGAGTTTATATGGGATTTCATACTTCTACTGGAGTTTTGAACACATTTTTTTTTGTATCAGGTGTTTTTTTGACAGTTCCTACTGACTCAAGATAGATGCGGGCCGCATGCGGCCCGCACACTGCCCGAAATACTAGTTTATAATATATAAAGCTCGATTACCACTCACTGACTGACTCACTGACTGACATAAATGTTCTCCTAGAAGGAGTAGAGTAGGGTAAAAATGAAGTATGGCAAAAATGTTCGGGTGGTTTTGGTGAGTATGAGAAAAATCGAAAACCATTAAAAAGACGCCTGCCAAGTGTAGATGGATGACATATCTCAAAAACGGTACAAGATAGGTAGGGGGTGTTTGAACAAATGTCATAGGGAATCGGGAGAGCAGTCGAATGACACCTGTCAAAAATCTAAAATGGCGGATTTCAAGATGGCCGCCATACAAAGTGATCCGAGCCTGCTGAAGCGAGGCCTTTAGGCCGAGCTTCGACTTGAGAGTATTTTCTACATCACCGTCTGGTCTCCATGGCAACTGCCCGCGGTAACCGAAGCACCTACGAGTGGGGTTCCTTAACAAAAGTGACTCAGAACCTTGGTCCCATTCTGCCCGTACCACCTTTTAATGGCAGTAGGGTGAATTTGCTTTAGTGGCTACAGTATGGTTATTTATTGTATCCCTATGGCGAGGCCGCAGGCCGAGCCGTGTTAGTAACTTGCGAGGCCGAAGGCCGAGCTCCGACTCGAGAGTATTTTCCACGTCACCAACTGGTCTCCATGGCAACTGCCCGCGGTAACCGAAGCACCTACGAGTGGGGTTCCTTAACAAAAGTGATTCAGAACCTTGGTACCATTCTGCCCGTACCACCTTTTTATGGCAGTAGGGTGAATTTGGTTTGGTGATAACAGTACGGTTCTCTATTGTATTAAGGGTTTGTATGGGAAATCGTACATCTTTAGGTGTTTTGAAATAATTTTTTTTAATGTATAAGGTGTTTTGATATTGTTCAAACTTGCACAACGATAAATGCGGGCCGCATGCGGCCCGCACACTGCCCGAAAAACTAGTTATAATATATAAAGCTGGATTACCGTACACTGACTGACTGACTGACTGACTGACTGACATCATTGTTCTCCCAGAAGGAGTCGAGTAGGAAGAATGTGATGTATAGGAAAAGTGTAGAGGGGGTTTGTGTGAGTATGGGAAAAATCCGAAAACTCAAAGATGACGTCTGCCAAGTAAAATTGGATGGCGTATCTCTGAAACGGTACAAGATAGGTAGGGGGTGCTTGACCAAATGTCATAGGGAATCGGGAGAGCAGTCGGATGACATTTGTCAAAAATCCAAAATGGCGGATTTCAAAATGGCCGCCATACAAAATCCTTCGATCCCTCAAAAAAGTAGCTGATTCTACCAGAAAGAGTTGAGTACGGTTAAAGTAATGTATTACGAAAATGACTAAGGGGTTTAGCTTAGTAGGGAAAAAAATAAAAACCCTAGAAATGACGCCTGCCAAGTAAAGCTGGACAACGTATCTCGAAAACGGTAAGAGATAGGTTGGGGGTGTTTTTACAAATGTCATAGGGAATCGGGAGAGCAGTCTATTGACACCTGTCAAATGTGCTACTCTCATTCTTCATACATTATTTGGAGTATTTAACCTTACAATGTCGACTGTATTAGGAGTGTTTGTGGGAATTTCAACTCAATTTGGAGTAATTGTCCTACTGTCAGTGTAGCGAGCCCGAAGGGCGAGCTTTTGGTGAGGCCGAAGGCCGAACTTTCGGGCCGCGAGGCCGTAGGCCGAGCGGATGGTGCGCGAGCCCGCAGGGCGAGCGTCAGGCGAGGCCGCAGGCCGAGCCGTGTTAGTAACTTGCGAGGCCGAAGGCCGAGCTCAGACTTGCACCGATTTGGCTGAAAATCGATATATAGGTTGTTCTCGTCATCCTTATTCCAAATATGAAATTTTTATTTCGATGACGTCTGCCAAGTAAAAAATGTTACTCCGATTTGGCTGAAACTCGATATTTATGTGGTTCTGGACGTCCTTATTCTAAATCAAAAATTTTTGTTTCGATGACGTCTGCCAAGTAAAACAAGTTACTCCGATTTGGCTGAAACTCGATATTTAGGTGGTTCTGGGTGTCCATATTCCAAATCTAAAATTTTTATTTCGATGACGTCTGCCAAGTAAAACAAGTTACTCTGATTTGGCTGAAACTCGATATTTAGGTGGTTCTGGGTGCCTTTATTCCAAATCAAATTTTTTTTTTTCGATGACGTCTGCCAAGTAAAAAAAAGTACTCCGATTTGGCTTAAATTTTATATCTAGGTTGTTCTGGACGTCCTTATTCCAAATATGTTTTTTTTTTTCGATGACGTCTGCCAAATGCAGATAATTCACGTATCTCGAAAACGGTAATAGATAGGTAGGGGGTTTTTGAAAATATGTCATAGGGAATAAGGAGAGCAGTCGAATGACATTTTGGATGTGTCTTACGTGCTCCTATCATTCTGCATCACTGCATTTGGAGTGTTTTTCCTTAATTTTCGACTGTATTAGGAGTTTTTGTGGGATTTTTGATTGAATTTGGAGTTACTGTCCAACTTTAGTGTATAGCGAGCCCGATGGGCGAGCTCCCGGTGAGGCCGAAGGCCGAACTTTCGGCCCGAGCCGAGGCCGAAGGCCGAGCGTAGGGTGCGTGAGCCCGAAGGGCGAGCGCTTGGCGAGGCCGTAGGCCGAGCCGTATTACTAACTTGCGAGGCCGAAGGCCGAGCTCCGACTTGAGAGTTTTTTCCACGTCTCCGACTGGTCTCCATGGCAACTGCCCGCGATAACCGAAGCACCTACGAGTGGGGTTCCTTAACAAAAGTGACTCAGAACCTTGGTACCATTCTGCCCGTACCACCTTTTTATGGCAGTAGGGTGAATCTGCTTTAGTGGCTACAGTATGGTTCTTTATTGTATTGAGAGTTTATATGGGATTTCATACTTCTATTGGAGTTTTGAACATACTTTTTTCCAACGTATCAGGAGTTTTGTTATAGTTTAGTACAGCATAACGATAAATGCGGGCCGCATGCGGCCCGCACACTGCCCGAAAAACTAGTTAATAATATATAAAGCTCGATTACCACTCACTGACTGACTCACTGACTGACATAAATGTTCTCCTAGAAGGAGACGAGTAGGAGCAAAGTGATGTATGGCAAAAATGTTCGGGGGGTTTTGGTGAGTATGAGAAAAATCGTAAATCATTAAAAAGACGCCTGCCAAGTAATGATGGATGACGTATCTCAAAAACGGTACAAGATAGGTAGGGGGTATTTGAACAAATGTCATAGGGAATCGGAAGAGCAGTCGAATGACTTCTGTCAAAAATCCAAAATGGCGGATTTCAAGATGGCCGCCATACAAAGTGATCCGAGCCTGCTGAAGCGAGGCCTTTAGGCCGAGCTTCAGTAGGGGCGGAGCAGTTTGTATGGTGGCCGTCTTGAAATCCGACATTTTGGATGTGTCTTACGTGCTCCTATCATTCTTTATACTGCATTTGGAGTGTTTTTCCTTAATTTTCGACTGTATTAGGAGTTTTTGTGGGATTTTTGACTAAATTTGGAGTTACTGTCCTACATAAGTGAAGTAGCGAGCCCGAAGGGCGAGCTCCTGGTGAGGCCGAAGGCCGAACATTCGGTCCGCGAGGCCGAAGGCCGAGCGTATGATACGCGAGCCCGAAGGGCGAGCGCTTGGCGAGGCCGCAGGCCGAGCCGTTTTGGTAACTTGCGAGGCCGAAGGCCGAGCTCCGACTTGAGACTTTTTTCCACGTCTCCGAATGGTCTCCATGGCAACTGCCCTAGGTAAGCGAAGCACCTACGAGTGGGGTTCTTTAACAAAAGTGACTCAGAATCTTGGTACCATTCTGCCCGTACCACTTTTTTATGGCAGTAGGGTGAATCTGGTTTGGTGACTACAGTATGGTTCTTTATTGTATGGAGAGTTTGTTTGGGATTTCTTACTTTTATTGGAGTTTTGAAATATTTTTTTTTAAATGTATAAGGGGTTAAGGTAAAGTGTAGTACTGCATAACGATAAATGCGGGCCGCATGCGGCCCGCACACTGCCCGAAAAACTAGTTTATATGTATAAACATTATATCTATGTAGATTATGTATGATATTATGTAGATTTGATGATTTACAAATAGTGTGCGACTGGAGTTTGGACCAATGAAACAAATAAAATACGGAAAAATAAAAATCTAAAAGGAACACAATGCTAATCAAAAACAAAACCTACTACAAATATAAAATTTAAGAACATAATAAAATATTTATAAAAAAAAAATAACTTATCTATGCGAAGTCAAAGTCAAAGTCAAAATCATTTATTCAATTTAGGCGTCTATGACGCTCTTATGAAGGTCAATTACAAATTTTAGTATTGAAATATTCTACATGTACTGCCACGTTCAGCAAATAAAGTGTATAGAGCCACTGCGAGAACAGAACAAGTTGAGTTTATCGAAGAGAAACAAATCTAGGATCAACACGGATACTTTAGAAATACATTTTCGAATTATATATGGGGTGAGGGCAGACTCGTCTAAAGTTTTTGTCACGACGCTAGGTTTTCACACGCCAGAACACATATTCACAAATAGGAACTTTTAATTCGTCATCAAATTCATGGATTTCAACAAATTGTTATAATCCTTAAAATTCTATATGCATTCTTGACCCTGGGAACAAAATTAATTAGCAGTTAACTGATCTGTGATTTTACGGCTGTTGTAGTATATTATATTACCTTAGATTGTGGTTTGAGGAGACAGAGTACAATTTGTACTGTGTTTTCTGAGACTAAAACATGTTCAATGTTAAAAAAAAAAAAAAAAAATATATATAATATATAATATGTAGCTATATGAAAAATATATGTATTGATTAATGATTGAATTGAAAATTGGGATAAATTGTTATGAGGAAATTTTCTGCCATTTGTCTATTAATTGATTGGGTTCGAATCGGTTCGAAATCAAATGTTTTATTTCATGGTTAAACAAAAGGGGGTCGCGGTGTAATTAATTAACTAATATCAATGTGTAGTTTGTGTTCTTATTGCCTACGTGTAGCTTGTTGGATTTTTAAGTAGCGTGATAGCGAATGGTAGATTGAGGGTATGGCAGTTTATAAACGACGAGCGTAAGATGTGGAGTGCTTACTTATTATACATATATCATTATGTATAATAAGTATGCATCAACAAAATTTTACAAAGTAAGAAGGGCTTAGGAGTTTAACACGCTAGTGGGCATGAGACGGCTTATTCGTGTTTGAATTTGAACTGGTTAGTCTAGACTAACTGACACTCAACACTGATTTCAATGAAGGGGTAACTTTGGTGTTAGGTTAAGTCTGATGACAATATTATACATCAGCAGAAGCTGATTTCATTGGAGTCCGCACTGCACAAGGAGCTAACATCTAAATCTCGGCAACTACACACGCTCCCTGTCGAAAATAGGCCTTGTTATGATGTTCACGTCTGGGTGTGGTGTTGCGGCTATGGCCAATTATCATCTTTCTGCTATTAACGGGATTAGTGAGGACAGGGGTGATGTAGCTGTGATTCTTGACAAACGAAAAGTTGGTTTGGTTGGGAAGCAGCTTCATTATATTACTAGGATCAAAGCGGAGGTCACGTACCGGTTTGCTCGTCTGAGCATAATTCCCTTGTGGTAAGTGATTCTATGTCATAGACAAAGCATTATAAAGCCCAGATTGGAGCACACGCAATGTCTATTTTTGGTTCGGTTTAAAAGACACACCACATAATGTAGGGCAACATATACATTCGATTGTTTGAATTCAAATACTAATAATGCTTAAACTACACAATGGAGTACTTTTGAATTTAGATGTTTATTGACGATCTATATTTGTGAACAATTTATAAAGGTTGAAAAATTTCCTCCAGTATATTATTAGGTCCTTCGCAAATTTATTCAGGGGTCGGCTGTAACGAACCGCTGAGCGTCTCGTTCAGTCCACAAATATAGACGTAAATTTATTTATGAAAGACTATGTCGATTTAAAGCAGACGCTAATACAATTTTAGAATAATATAAATAAACTCTAACTACCATTCAAACCATTGGTTAGAAAAAGGTATCTATTAATGAGGTATCGTTCAAAAGCTACGCAACCTTCATAAAATAATGCAAAAAGGCTAATAACAATGTATGGGGACAACTACTAAAGAGGACTTGTTCGAAAGACGCGACACTATACTAACTCTAGCGAGGCATTTGCCTAAAACACATGACGTCAACAGGGTGAGGCTGAAATGAAGCCAAGATGAGGGCCTCTGATTGGTAGATAGGTTGTCTTCCACTTAGCTTCATTCCAAATTTGAATCAGTATGTGACGTCATCGGTAGTGAGGCTGAAATGAAGCCAAGATGAGTGCCTCTGATTGGTAGATAGGTTGCCTTCCACTTAGCTTCATTCCAAATTTAAATCAGTATGTGACGTCATCGGTAGTGAGGCTGAGATGAAGCCAAGTTGAGGGCTTCTGATTGGTGGATCAAATGACTTCGACTTAGCCTCATTCTAGATTTGAATTTAAAATTGGAACAATAAATATCTTATTTCTGATTGGACTAAGAAAAGGGGGGGAGATCAGCTTCGTGGCTTGTGATAGGTTAAAGCTGACCTCAAGTTGGCTTCATTCAAATAGTATAAATAGGGAACAAGCGCGCAGTTCAAATTAGTTTTCGTTATAAATTCGGAGCTTAAACATCGGGAAGTAAACAGTGAAGTGAAAAGTGTTTTATAGTCTCTCCATATTGCCAGGCTTTCGCGGAATTTCGGATTCGTTTAGTTCGCGAGTTTACAGGCGTTATAGGCCGAGGCAAAGGGGAAAATTCAAAATTAATTAAAAGTGAAACTAGTGCGGTGCGTTCTAGTGCAGTGAAAAATAATGGGATTACAGTGAGATACCGGATGTTTGAGAGTATTTACGTAAGTCATAGTTATTAAATTAGCTGTGAATTTTAGGGTGTTTTCTTTCAGGACAGCATTCTGAAATAATTATGTTTTGACTAGGGTATTTAGGGTGGGTTCTTTCAGGTCAGATAAATTACCTCCAAGATACTGAATGAGATACTCTGTTGAAATAATGAAGCTATGGATGATGAAATTAATCAATTGACTTGAGACACATGCTCTTTGGATTTCTCGCAGACTAAAAGACAGTTTAGAGATATCCAGGTCACTGGTTGATATTATCATCTGTATATCGCGTCAGTTAATTAATATACAACAACTAACTTTTACAATTCCCTAAGACATAGATCTGTCTGAGTATTACATCAGAGTATGCCAAATATAATCATTACCAAAAATAATTGGAAATTCAAATAAAACAAACAAACAGAAAATATTTATCATGCAAAATAAAAGTAAGAGAGACAATACATTAACTTATAAAACAATATCTTAAAACTAAGCCTAAAGTTAAACGAAACTCTAGCATTGTGTTCCAAACTCCACCGACACAAAATAAAAAGGAGGGGTTAAAGCTAAAATGATAAACGGAGATCGTTGACTTAGTCACAAAGGGGCCCCTTAATCCGGCCGCCCAGATGGTCGAAAGCCCATGGGGTTATTCTAGCTTCATCCCCTACAATGTAAATAATCCATAGAATACCTACTAATCATAGAATATTTAATTTATATAATTTTCAGAGAATTTACACAATTACATAAGTTGCATTTCATACAGAATCTATGGAAACTATTTACATTTAGTTCTAAAAATATATTGTCAACTTTTAGACAGCATAAAGATAACGTTTTATATTTCAGAGAATTCTTCTAACAGGTACAGTTGCAGTACATATGGAATCTATGCAAACTATTTACACTTAGTTTAAATTATAAATCCTTTATTACTACTCATCATGATTAATAATCTAATTTTATCTGATTTACTTTATTTTATAAACATCAATTCAACAAAGCACGAAAATTAGTTGTATAATATTTCTTAATTATTAGAATATTAGTTGTGTTCCATTTTACTTCATCTCCTCTGAATAAGAGAACTATTAGATAATGGATCTTAAGGTTTAGTGATTTTATGCAATGATGAATAGGTCAATTAGTGATAGCTGAATTTTACAACTACTGACAAACTTAGGATTTTATAAGTATATAATTAGGGAATAACTACATGTGAATATAGAGTAGAATTGTTAGTGACTGACAATGTTAGAATCTTATTAGGAAACTACTTATTCTTTTGTATACTAGGATGTGGATGTACATAGTTCTGAACTTATGGGTATCTAGCATGTCTTAGCCTCCCGAAAAGAGTTTAGGTTACTACAACGGTTCATAATGTATGGTTCTACCATTAGACTAGACGATCACACCTTGGCCAAAACTACTATCAGTCTAACACTGAAGAATAGCTTAATTTACATTAATAATTAAAGTTTTCATTTAGATCAAAAATAAAAAAATAAAAAAATAAGAAGGGGTTACAATTTGGTCCATGTGACCAGGATTTCTTAATATTCACAAATAATAATAAAAATAAAAGAATTAAAAAAATAGGTTAGGATTATTACAATTTTGTGCCGTGGACCAGGATTCCTTACTTTGGTTTGCGTGACCAGCATTACCAGGATATAGGATACAATAGGCTTAGTAGTGTTATTACAAAACCAACCCAAATGTGTTGATATTAACATCAGATCAAGATTTTTAGATATATTAACGAATATTTTTGTTCAGAATAACGACAAATTACTCGCAAAACTACTCGAAGGTACATCAAACACTGGAGATGAGGACAAAGCCAAAATACATTGTTAAACAGGTAAAATCATGAATATTACATAATGACTCCTGTTCAATCAATGTAAAAATAGAACTTATCGCGACGTATCTATAGAGAACAAACAACACATAGTGAGTGCCGTCCGGTCATTGGGTTTATTAACTCGCTGCTACGACTCGATCATATAAGTTAGAAACGTATCTGTTCTTGGTTATCGTAATATTTTTTAGATTTTTGAATGATTGTTGTTGTACGTTTCCAACAATAAATATATTCAGTTTGAATTACGTATGTAACGCCATCAATAAAAATGTAAATACCTTATTTTTAAACCACGAATATATGCAGATTTTTGGTTGTTTTTTTCTTATATTACAGGACCAAAATATGAAATCATTTCTATACAATAATTAACTATCCATGCTGACAGAAACCACGATACTTCAAGTTTACATTAGTGAGACCGCTACTGGTGTTTTCAAAAATAATACGAAAAGGTAAATAAATCACGTAAAAATTTTCAAATGAGAGGAACACAAGATTGATCAAATTACAAAAAAAAAGTGGTAAGATGCGTTGCCGAAAGATAATTAATTACACTTTAAAATCTTTATAAGGCACGCCCAGTGTGTTACCGTGTGGGTGGTTGTTTTAACATTTCTGGCTGCTCTCCTATAGGGACATAAAGATAATACACAAGGTTGATTGTATGATATTGTATTTACAGATGGCGCGCCGTGTGGAAGCTATCGCGTGCAGTGTGCCCACTGGGCAGTAGCAGCAGGCGAGTAAAGGCGACGCGACGCGACGCGACGCGTGGCGGCGGCGGTGGTGGTGTTCTCTTCGTATGACGCCGGCACAGTGCAGCGTGCGCCTTCATCCTCCTAACTCCACGCCACGCGACTACTTACATCGATGTTTCGCAACAGATTCATTTGTACGTACCTAACCAACATGTTTATTAAAAACTAATCACTCTAGCAAATAAAATGATTTTCGATGTTTTTATTTTGTCTGTAACAAGCTTAATACGTTGCAGCTGCACGCCGCTGTTCTATCCAAGATAGATAGTGACAACGATAAACTATTAACAAGTTCAACCTAAAATATATCCTAGAATAGAATTTATACCGTTAGGTGCTTGGCGATGGGTTTTCTACTTGACGGCTGTGCTGTAGCCAGATAGTCTGGCTAGAGCCAGACATCTTCATAATACCTTCTGCATCACAATGCACGTATCTCTAATCTCAATGGAAAAATCGCATTTTACCTTTGACAACAACGAAATATTTTAACTAACAATTGCAATTCAACGGGGCAATGCTACCAGGATGCTGGGCACGCTGCCAACTGGTAGTGGGCTAGAGCATTTGTGGACTGTCTGTGAGTCTAAATGCTTTTTTTGTAGTAGCTGTACTGTTGTTTATAGTTAGTAGTATTTTGTTAACAAAGGCATATCGACGCTATGAAAAAAATTACCTAACGAATATATTAACTACATTATCGGTAAAAAAAATTATAATGCTTTTGAAATTGAAATCTTTTAGCAATCTTAATGATAGCTGTGATATGAACTGTAAATGCGATTTCTAATAATGATTAATGAAAATATGAAAAAAGCTCAAGTGTAACGTGTAACCTTTGCTAAAAAATAAATTATGTGACCTAATTTCCGATTAACTTAAATTTCAGATACAGCATTTCATCATCAGGTCGACAGAATCTACTTTGCGCAGCCGACATTAACATTCACAAAGCAGAAAATAAAAGATATAACATTACAGGTATGTATTTACAGTAATTCATTATTATATGTCCATTGCTGAACAAGAGCCTCCTCCTCATTTGGTGGTCATAATACCCATGCTTGGCAGGTGTCTTGGAATTATAGTCGCGTAAAGTGGCAGTTCTTGAGAAGGCAATGCTGCCCACCTTCTGTGTTTTTCCCCATTGTTGCCTCTTGCGAGACCTACAGACATATAGTGGGGGTACAATACTAACAAAAAAATTATATATGATCAATTTATATAGGTACAATGCACCTTTTCGCTTAAAAATTCAGTATTACAAATATTTCAACGAAATACTAAATAGTTCTCTAACCAAAGAATCCCCTCAAAAGTCAAAATCATTTATTCTATTTAGGCGTCTACGAAGCTCATATAAAAGCCAATTAGAAAATTTTAATATTGAAATATTTTACATTGTACTGCCACGTCCAGCAAAAGAGTTTAATAGAGTCACTACGACAGAAACGGGAAAAAACTCAAGGATATCTTAATTATTAAAGGTCTTTTAAAAATGAGTTACAAAATATTATACAATATTAGTTTAAATTACGTAGGTAACATGTTGTAGCGTAGCTTTTAGTTGTACGTGTGGCTTTCATATCTTAAACCGGTTGAGAATTATTGATTATATTAAACTACAACCTAAAAGAAAAGATAGTCTCACTTTAATTCGATTCACTGATGTTTCATTGATGATGTTATTAAAAATATATATTAAACTAAACCTAGAATGGGAACTGGCTCTCTGGGTCACCTGCCAAAACACTGTTTATCAATTATTAGTCCGGCAGATTTATTACATACTGATAACCATCAGAAGGTAGGAAAATAACAAGGCAAGAATTTGAAAAATAATCCAATCATCACATTATTATCATATGGTAAAGCTCAATCCTTGCATCATAAATCAAACCATGGTATGTCTACGCGGAAGTCCATAAATATTGCCTTTGGACCGTCATAGCATCAAAACTATTTTTTGTAATTAAACTGACCACTCATATACTTCAAAACAGGACTAAGCAATGCCTACTGATATAAAGAATATGCTCAATAAACGGAACTGAAGCCACTAAAACGTCTAAATGTTTTTCCAAAACATTTTCTGATATAATAACAATAATTACATATTTTATTCTCTTCACTTAAACCCTTTTATTAAATTTCAGATACTGCATGCAGACATCAGTTTATTGAAACAGCTCCCTTCTCTGATTGGTCAACAAAACTGAAGGATAAAAATAATGTTAACCATATACGACTACATATTGTTTTTCAAACTGTATGGTTGGTGGCATTTTATAATTTTATTTATTTTAAATTTATAACTCATAGGCTAGCCTTTGACCTTTCACCTGATGGTAAGTGATGATGTAATCGAAGATGTTGTCCAGACTAAATAAGAATTAATGGCTCTCAGGAACAGCTGGCGGAACACACCGTGAAGTGTTTAGAGACTGTTTTTCTACTTGAGGATGGTAGCTAGCCAGGCGGGCGTCCACATAATCCCCAATCACCATGCTATATTACGACTGCCATCCTAAACAACAATTTGGACTGATGACTTAACATGCCCTCCTAAGCATCTGCATGCTCAGTAATAATGTCACTAGCGGTCATCCATTCAAGCCATAACCGCAGCGAACATTGCTCAACTTAGTTAGACGGTTAAGAACAACTAAGCAAGCTTCGCAACAAATGCTTCAATGTTCAAGGGCAGTCGCACATGTTTCAGTGAATGTGTTGTTCTTTGGGATCTATTTCCTTTAGTAATAATTAGTTGCTAAAAAAAAAAAGGTAATGACAAGATCGTGACTGATTTTATGCAGAATATTATAATTGCTGTCGAGGCATCATCCAGGAAAAAAACAGAAAAATACAGATGCATGGAAAATCATACACTGCCCTCCCTCTTTAAGGGATTCAAAACACTTTTTGTTCAAACGTTGTTTCGTTATATATTCAATAATTGTATTTTTTTTTAAATTATTCGCCATAGACATGAGTATCCTTAACTTAACATTATATATTTTATTTAAAGGCACGCGGTGGCGGCGGTGCGCGGCGGATGTGGAACTAATGCCGTCGAGGGTGCTGTTCTATGCGCCTAACATCGAACGTACTTTATAATTCTAGGACTGATCTGCGAGATAACTCTTCGTTGCTTTTATTATGGGGTTGTAACGGAGTACACCATTCCCATCTGAATTTAAGCGGTAACCTCTGCATATAACACTGTTACCTAACAGTAAGCACCTGCTTCGCGACATATTTTCTACTTGAAGGTGGTTGCTATCCAGGCGAGCATTTGCAAAAAGCCCTACGGTGAAAATCTCATGCGCACGGCGAGATTCGAACCATCTATCCACCGCGCGACTGTGCATAGCTATTGTCAATTAGCCATTCCTGCTTCAAATATCACCCGCAGATTACTTGTTATATCGTGCTCCATTATATTATCAATCTAGGAAGAAAACTTTCCTATTTGTCTATCTGTGGGTATAACATACTGGCTCTGTTTTTTATTGTTTTGGATGGCATGGTCAATCTCATTTGAAATACAAAATAAAATGATGTGATACTGAGTAAATAGTATAACTATAATTAAACTAACTGATTGCCACAGAAAGAAGATTGTATGTACATAAGTCGCTACCATAACATATTTTTTTTGCATATTTGTTTATAAGTATCTTTACTTTTGATCTTACTTAAATCTATATTGAGCAATATTTTTTGAAAATGTTTAATCCCTCGTGATGAAACCAGTTGGACTAAGTAACAAATTTAAGTACAAGTTATAACCATAAAATGTTTTACTTACAGATGTTCCTTAGCATAAAGCTGCAGAATTGACATAAAATTGATTTGTTGACATGACCACATCGACGATGTCACCAGTACTCCGATCCTGCTGAAGCCAGATGATTGTACTTTGTGGATGTTATCAAAAATTTATACTTTTCTCGATGCGCCAGCTGCGGCTTCAGTGATTCAGAATGAATTCTAATCGATCTCCATATTGAATTTAGTTAAATATTGGTGTAGGTTCTATACAAATTCTCTAAACTTAGTTAAACGAAAGGTGATATTAGTGTGAACAGAATAAGAACTACCATAATTTTGACAATTAGCAGTTTGGTGAATTCTATAGAATCCTCAGCAACGGTGTCTTATCCATGTATGTTTTGTATGATTCACATTCTGTAAACTAAATAAACACAAAATAAAGCTTTTATTAAAGTTTGATATCTACGCCATCTGTTGTGCCGATTTTAAACTAATATATAATAATTGTTACTAGACATGACAAAATGAAGTCACCACATGGCGCTAAAATAAGTAAATTTAAATGCTAAAATTATTGAAATATATTTGTTTTTATTATTGATATTAATTTTGTTTTGATATATATAATAAATAATTTGAATAACGTATGTACCTGATAATTATTTTTTATTGGCTATCAATGCTACTAAAATGCATTAGGTATTAAAATATACTGTCTTCGATTACCGATACACTAAGGTGTAAAAGGGGGCGAGCCTATAGCCATGGCGAGAGTTCATTCTACTGATGAGAATTTTCTAAAAGGGCATCGAGCTATTGCAAAGTACTATGGTTATTCTTGGGACAGTTAACTTATCATTCTGGCAGCTCTCAATTAAAAAAATATGTATGATATTTTGTAAGTGTCGTATGTAAGGATTTAACGATCGCTTGCTGTCATGAGAGAATGTAATTAAAGAAATAGAGTGTTCCTTACGAATAGTAGGATAGCATTACCAATGTATAGTTACACTGAAAATTTCTACGAGTAGGTATGACGCAAGACTTTGTAATCATTGATCGTATGAGACGCAGACTTGTTATTTAAGGTTGGTATGTTTTGGTGTTTTAATTACATTATAGTTAATATTTTCGGAACAACAACGTACAGATGCTACCTCTTTTAGAGATAGGTACTGTACCAAGTTAAATAGAGACGCTTAGATCCCCGAAGTGTGATTTGCCTGGTGGTAAGCATTTTACGAATGGCGCCTGGTTAGCCACAAGCCTCAAGTAGAAAACTCTCGTCAAGCTATCAACTGTTCCTGTAATCCAATACCTAATTTGAGAGTGGGTTTACCTGTACAACATCTCATTAACACCATTGACCGCAATCTCCCCGGATGGTAAGTGATGAAGGTGTTAAACAAGCTTAACCTAGAATAGAAACTGGCTGAGTAGGTCTCATTCATGATCCAGTCAAAAACTACATGCTACATGCCACATATGTACAGATACCCTTTTTTTATTGCTGATAGCTTAGCCTTTGACCACAATCTCACCTGATGGTAAGTGATGTTGTGGTCGAAGGTGTTAACAGGCTTAACCTAGAATTACTGGCTCTCAAGGACAGCTGCCGGACACACCGTTAGGTGCTTGGCGACAGATTTTCTACTTGAGGGTTGTCGCTAGCCAGACGGGCATTCGCAAAATGACCTTCCACCATGCGGTGAAGCTCAAGCCCGCGGCGGGATTCGAACCGTGGACCTGCTGCGTGGCAGTCCATAGCCAAAGCCACTGAGCCATCACTGCTTCGAAAAGTTTTAACACCCCTGTGTTTAGTAGGGAATTAATGTAATTTATCATCTAAAGTCGTATCATTTACAATTTGCTGTACCTACCATACCTAAATAATATTAGAATGCTGAAATATATTTTTTTTCACCACATACTCGTACTTGGCATTTATTTGTAATATTTTAGGCTTTTATGCACACATTTGATACCTATATCATAAGGATATTAGGTAGATACTGCAATAAAATACTGATCTTTGTATAAATATAATCTCCATACAAAATCATAATACAAGGGATAAAAATCACAAGCCGGATTCGAACACATGTGGCTATCCGTCCCTGGAGCTAGGACACGCTATTTCTTTGAATTACCTTGATAAAGGTGAGTGATGGTACGAACGTATCCTTTTGTTCTTTTTATTTTAACTGTATTAATCTATGAGCATCATAGATAATGAGAACAACAGAATTTCATTCATAAATAGACCCATATTGTCCTGCTGATGCCAAGGGTTTAAGAGGACTGAGCATGTGGCATTAGGATTAAATATAATAATACCTTTAATTCTTTAACCGAACATTGTAATCGAACACCAAATGTAGTAAATGATCACAAAGTTTTAGCGAGGAGTGAAAGTCATATTTAGGTACGACGACGAGCGAAGCGAGGAGGAGTGTTAGGTTACTTGTGACCACAACAACGCGCGAGCCGAGCGAGCGAAGCGAGCGTGCCGCGGTAGCGGCCGGCGATGCGCCAGAAAAATTATAGCAAGATGTAGAAACTTTGGTTATAAGTTTACATTAAATTGTGGGTTTAATTTTGGTGATCATTTACTATGTTTTTTATAAAACAAAAAAATATGGCTTAATATCCGGTGGTAAATTAAACATGAGCAGTAAGCATTTCCGCTAAGTCAACTAATTTTGTTTAAGCTTTCCTTAATGCTTACATTAAGGAATGCTTAAGCAAAATTAGCTGAAAAAAGCTGTAGCAAAATTAATGTTTATATGTAGATAGAGGTACAACTATAACCAATATTCATTATAGTTTATATGTAGTGTTGAGGGCTAAATGTATGTAAAATGTACTGTTTTAGAATTGTGGCTTACAATGGGTTAGGTAGGTAAGTACTTTCCACATCTAGGTACCTGAGGCTGGTTTCCAATGTAACTCAATACGATTCAGACACAAAGGGCAATTTTCCCTATACCTTTTTTATGACAGAACAGTACATATACAACGGCCATTATACTTTTTTCTACGTTTCTAAGAACTTAATAATGGAAATAATACTTTGTTTCGAGTACTGAACAGGAAAGTGACCAATATCTTATCGCTGATGGGTTCACAACCCCTATATCCACCCCTACAGGAACGAAATGTGTAATTTTTTCTCTAGAGAACTTGTACCTACATTAATTAAAGTGACCCCTGGCAGTTGCAGCGGACACCCTGTTTGGCCTCTACACAAGCCACTGCAGCACTGTTATATGGCGATCGAATTAAAATTAATTATAACAAAAATGTATGGTTGTTATCATATATTTAAGCAAATTATGTTCCACGTGTATAGACCTACCTACTAACACTGTAACTTTAGTTTACTTATTATATTTTGTACAGATAGAAATTGTAATGGCTAACCAACAAAAATTGTTGTTTAAAACCTAGAATTAAACAACTGAATTAATAAATACCTACTCGTAGATATCAAGAGAAAAGCTAATGAAAATACCTAAGTATTTTAGGTAAGAGCTCAATGTACATAAATATCGTCCCTAACCCTAAGTTGGTAATTAATGTAATCGTCTATGAAATAATAAGTGAAGTACCTACCGACAAACCAATACGTACATATTTTTATAAACAAGTAAATAAAAACTTTAATTTGAATATTTAATAAAAATTTATTTTTAATAATATAAAATGCGTGAGGAGTAGGTACTCGGAGCCACCTAAAACAAAAGAAACATATTTTTTTTTATAAATTTTAAAACAGAAATACATACATTTAATATTTGCATTACTAAAAAAAACATTTTTACATTAGCTGCCTAGGTATTCCATGTACCTTTTATAATTTCATAATGAAGTATTTAGGTAGGTACTCGTAGTTACATACATTTTTGAAATGGATAAATGTGCCCATTATGTGGGCGGAATGCATGTGCTCAGTTAGCGCATTAGCGTTGAAACTATTTTTACAAACATTGGAATGAGATAGTATAGTACAGAGATGAACAAAAATGATTGGTTAATGCGTTATAGGTACTTAAAATAACAAAAACCAATGTGGGTCATCTGATAATAAGATAGGGTTCATAAGCTGACAAACATGTGAAAAAGATTTAAAAAAAGTAGGAAGAAACGATGTTATAGGTACCTAATGCTTCTTATATTTTATTGACATAAAAATAAACACACAGCTTTAATCGCCAAAGGGGTTGGCCAGCAACCAAGTTTCATTCACTAGATAATATGTACTTACATGTTCACGTTTCATGCGATAAGAGAGGCAAATCTATTACAATCTGTCAAACTCAGATCCAGACTCTGGGTATTACTAAAAATTTATACCTGTCAAAATACCTAAGAACTGTCCAACGTGTGGATCGAACCCAGGACCGTGAGGTTCTATTATAGTAGCGCTTTTACACACACACTTACTATCAAAGCAGTCACACACACTTAGTATCACGCTCCCATCTTTGCCCGTGGGTTTCGTAAGAGGCAACTATGGGTAACACACTTGAAGGTGGCCAATGGAGGAACTGCTATCTCACGCTAAGATCCCCCAGACAACTGCCAATCGTGGGGATTATGACTACCCCCTCCCCCTCTCTCCATAATGCAAGAGGCTGTGTTCAGCAGTAGACAATCCGGCTGATGCAGTAATGTACAGTGAAGTGTAGGGTAGGTACCTACCTATACTTAGGTTTCCATTTGGCTTATGTGCGGCGGCGGTGACTCAGAGTGCGGCAGTGTGCCTGAGCACGCCTCTAGAGGCGCGGGCGGTGGCGCTGGCGTCCTGGGCGCTGGCACCGGCGGCGTCTCCTCGGTCTGGGTGCAGGTGGTCGCCCGAGCACGCTTCCCGAGCCGCCACCTGCCTCCGCGGCCTCCGCGGCTGCCGCGGCTACGACTAACGCAGCCTCGGCTACCGTGGCCTCGGCTACCGTGGCCTCGGCTGCCGCGGCCTCGGCTACCGTGGCCTCGGCTGCCGCGGCCTCGGCTACCGTGGCCTCGGCTGCCGCGGCCTCTGTCGCCGCGGCCACGACCACCAAGGTTGGGCCAGTGCCCGCCACCGGCACCAGGCTCTGCCCGACCACCGCGCGAGACGCCCCCGCCCACTACTGCATTTCTATAACTGTTCTGTTGATCGAATATGAATAATTAATTGCAATAAATTGTCATTGAAAACAGATTATACTTTAGTCTCTTTCGCAGCAAATTGAATATAAATATAGGTAGGTACCTATATTCAAGCGCGAAACTTTTATGAACTTTTACAGAGACATCACATGGCATGCACAGTAGGTACTTAAACCCGAATACTGGAAATTAAATGTCCACCAGGATGGCTGGACCAAATGATATGTTCGATTATAAACATGCTTTTTTTTTACTACCTTCGTAGATTAAAATATTTTTACACTTTCAGAGCTGTTAATCCGGTTCCACTAAATCAATCGCTTACATTAATGCTACCAAAGACTAAAAGTTAATTACATTTCTGACAGTATTAAGTGCATTATTCTTAATAATTCCATAATTTGCGTAGTATCATGAACGCATTCAGATTCATTCAGCATACAAATTCTCAAACAGTTCAGATATAAAAAATCAAACAAATCAGTAACTTACTGATTAAATAAAAAAAAAAAGGAAAATTTATCGATGAACATGCTTAGCTATTACCTCCCAAAATCGCAGTAACCAGAGTCACATAAAACGTTGTAAATAAGTACTAAATATTAACATCAAAGAGAGAAAATGATAAAACTGAAAAAAAATAATTGTCTGCCAACCTGACGTCAAAATGGATGATCACTTTAATAAAAAATATTTAGGTATGTACATCGGGTATAAAGTTAACGTAAAATTAGCAACTAAATATGTAGTAAGAATAATATGTTTATTATCGAATATCTGAGTTGGTCCAGCAATCCTGACGGTATGATATTTAAAATAGAAAATAGCTATCTCGTTTAATGAGCATTACTTTGATTCATTAAATAATAATCCTATGGATCACGCGATTTGTAGAATTGAAACCAATATCCTGCCATCTATGTGAATAGTAAATAGTTTAAAATTGAATAAACTTACATACGTTAAATTTACATAATTGATTCGCTTAAAGTAATGCTGTTGTAATAAGTATGTACTGAAATATAGATATACTTACATTATAATTTAAGACATCCATAAGGGCCCTTTGAGCCCCAGGACCTTCACCGAAGATGTTTACTGTTATGTTATTCTGAAAAGAAACATAAAATATATCATACATATACCTATACTTTTAAATTTATACAAAATATCAATTAAGTATGTAGTACAACTTACCATTTTGTTTGGGTATTAAATGACATATAAGTTTTCATTTCCCGCTAAAACATTTTTTTTAATTTTATATTTTCTTTTGTCATTGGCTATAGTCTTAACGACCTTATTGCTTATTCGGTCCGTTTCTTTCACAAAAAAATGTTCACTGTAATATTCTTCTTTGTTTAATTTGAAAATAAACTTAAAATTTATCATACCATTACCTATAATTTCAAATTTAAACATTATAATAAGTACCATAATTACGTATATAGTATACAACTTACCTTTTTGCATAGATTTTATAACAACCCGCTAAAACTTTTTTAAATTCTATTATATTTTATCGTTGGCTTTAGTCTTTACGACCTTACTGCCTATTTTTCTCTCTTGTTTGTTCAATTACCATTCCGACCTCCATGGTAAATACTCGCAATAACTTAGTGTAAGAGTGGGGTTCCTTAGCCGAAGCGACTCAGAACTTGGTACCAATTTTTTATGGCATTAAATTTGGCCCGTAGGTACCATTTTTTTATGGCAGTAGGGTAAATCTCATTTGTCGGCTTCAGTTTGGTTCCTATATTAAGAGTAGGAAAGCAGATGGTTTATGGTTGGATCACTATGGACGCCTGCGCATAATCTACTTATATTGCTGGGGTGCGTTCCGAGGCTCAGAGTGTAGTTGTTTGGTTGTTTCGCAACTTACTCTGAGGTATGGAACGACCGGTTGTTTTATAACCTCAAACAAATTGTGACATTGACAGACTTACATCATTATCGTAATAATAATTGCTATTTAACACTATCACAAATTCGTTTTCCATTTTTATTTAAGTTTTATATTTTGAGAAATGATATTTATATATATATTTTTTGAGAATTATGGGTGAGCGCATCAGATAGAATACGATATAAACGTCAAAGTCATTTCATGTCACGCGTTTTATGGTTAAAAAGTTGCAACCTTCAAAGGTTTGGAACGGTCCAGTTGTGACAACCGAACGCTCTACTCGAAGGTTGTGAACGACGTTAGAGTGAGAAGTTGCACTCCGAGTGCGCTAACCAAGGTTCGGAACGCACCCCAGTTGTAAAAACTTTGCTATTTTAAATTATTAGGCACTTACCTCGAACAAATTTTATAAATGCTGTATTTGGTTACCCAATGTACGTACGAAACTAAAACTGAAATACCTTAAAGTGGCAAATATTTGTATAAAACACTTTAATTTAATACGACCAGCCACCCTGACGTCTGAATAACTGGTCAAAAAATGATGACAAATTACATACAATATATCATAGGTAGATAGCATTTATATTTTATTAATTAAACTTATTTGGTAAAAACGCCACAAGCCATTCTGATACTAACTTCACCCAGAAATGTGATTTCGATTAACAAACTAACTAGAGCCCGCTGCCAAAAATTATACAGTGACTAAGGACCCTGGTACGATTCTACCCGGTATCACTCTTTACTGGCGGTAGGGTGAATATGATTTGTTGGTTTCAGTGAAATATTTAATTTCATTAAAAGTTTGTTTGGGTCGTTGTACATGTATTGGAGTTTAAAACATTTTTTTGAGAGTTGATTTGAGTGTTTATTTAATTTTGCAACTGCACTACAACAAATGCGGGCCGCTGGCGGCCCGCACACTGCCCGAAATACTAGTTTATAATATATAAAGCTGGATTACCGTACACTGACTCACTCACTGACTGACATCATTGTTCTCCCAGAAGGAGTCAAGTAGGAAGAATGTGATGTATGGGAAAAGTGTAGAGGGAGTTTGTGTGAGTATGGGAAAAATCCGAAAACTCAAAGATGACGTCTGCCAAGTAAAATTGGATGGCGTATCTCTGAAACGGTAAGAGATAGGTAGGGGGTGCTTGACCAAATGTCATAGGGAATCAGGAGAGCAGTCGGATGACATTTGTCAAAAATCCAAAATGGCGGATTTCAAAATGGCCGCCATACAAAATCCTTCGATCCCTCAAAAAAGTAGCTGGTTCTACCAGAAAGAGTTGAGTACGGTTATAGTAATGTATATCGAAAATGACAAAGGGGTTTAGCTGAGTAGGGGAAAAATTAAAAACCCTAGAAATGACGCCTGCCAAGTAAAGCTGGACTACGTATCTCGAAAACGGTAAGAGATAGGTTGGGGGTGTTTGAACAAATGTCATAGGGAATCGGGAGAGCAGTCGAATGACACCTGTCAAATGTGCTACTCTCATTCTTCATACATTATTTGGAGTATTTAACCTTACAATGTCAACTGTATTAGGAGTGTTTGTGGGAATTTCAACTAAATTTAGAGTAATTGTCCTACTGTCAGTGTAGCGAGCCCGAAGGGCGAGCTTTTGGTGAGGCCGAAGGCCGAACTTTCGGGCCGCGAGGCCGTAGGCCGAGTGGACGGTGCGCGAGGCCGCAGGTCGAGCCGTCTTAGTAACTTGCGAGGCCGAAGGCCGAGCTTAGACTTGCACCGATTTGGCTGAAAATCGATATATAGGTTGTTCTCGTCATCCTTATTCCAAATATGAAATTTTTATTTTGATGACGTCTGCCAAGTAAAAAAAGTTACTCCGATTTGGCTGAAACTCGATATTTATGTGGTTCTGGACGTCCTTATTCTAAATCAAAAATTTTTGTTTCGATGACGTCTGCCAAGTAAAAAAAGTTACTCCGATTTGGCTGAAACTCGATATTTAGGTGGTTCTGGGTGTCCTTATTCCAAATCTAAAATTTTTTTTTCGATGACGTCTTCCAAGTAAAACAAGTTACTCCGATTTGGCTGAAACTCGATATTTAGGTGGTTCTGGGTGTCCTTATTCCAAATCAAAATTTTTTTTTTCGATGACGTCTGCCAAGTAAAAAAAAGTACTCCGATTTGGCTTAAATTTTATATCTAGGTTGTTCTGGACCTCCCTGTTCCAAATATGAAATTTTTTTTTCGATAACGTCTGCCAAGTGCAGATAAATCACGTATCTCGAAAACGGTAATAGATAGGTAGGGGGTTTTTGAAAATATGTCATAGGGAATAAGGAGAGCAGTCGAATGACATTTTGGATGTGTCTTACGTGCTCCTATCATTCTTTATAGTGCATTTGGAACGTTTTTCCTTAATTTTCGACTGTATTAGGAGTTTTTGTCGGATTTTTGACTGAATTTGGAGTAACTGTTCTATGTTATTGCAGTAGCGAGCCCGAAGGGCGAGCTCCTGGTGAGGCCGAAGGCCGAACTTTCGGCTCGCGAGGCCGAAGGCCGAGCGTTCGCTGCGTGAGCCCGAAAACTTATTTTTTTTTAATGTATTAGGTTTTTTTTTGACAGTTCCTACTGACTCAAGATAGATGCGGGCCGCATGCGGCCCGCACACTGCCCGAAAAACTAGTTAATAATATATAAAGCTCGATTACCACTCACTGACTGACTCACTGACTGACATAAATGTTCTCCTAGAAGGAGACGAGTAGGAGCAAAGTGATGTATGGCAAAAATGTTTGGGGGGTTTTGGTGAGTATGAGAAAAATCGAAAATCATTAAAAAGACGCCTGCCAAGAAGAGATGGATGACGAATCTCAAAAACGGTAAGAGATAGGTAGAGGGTGATTGAACAAATGTCATAGGGAATCGGAAGAGCAGTCGGATGACATATATCAAAAATCCAAAATGGCGGATTTCAAGATGGCCGCCATACAAAATGATCCGAGCCTGCTGAAGCGAGGCCTTTAGGCCGAGCTTCAGTAGGGGCGGAGCAGTTTGTATGGTGGCCGTCTTGAAATCCGACATTTTGGATGTGACCCACGTGCTCCTATCATTCTTTATACTGCATTTGGAGTGTTTTACCTTATATTTTCGACTGTATTAGGAGTTTTTGTGGGATTTTCGACTGAATTTGGAGTTACTGTCCTCTATTAGTGAAGTTGCGAGCCCGAAGGGCGAGCTTCTGGTGAGGCCGAAGGCCGAACTTTCGGTCCGCGAGGCCGAAGGCCGAGCGTATAGTGCGTGAGCCCGAAGGGCGAGCGCTTGGCGAGGCCGGAGGCCGAGCCGTGTTGGTAACTTGCGAGGCCGAAGGCCGAGCTCCGACTCGAGAGTATTTTCCACATCTCCGACTGGTCTCCATGGCAACTGCCCGCGGTAACCGAAGAACCTACGAGTGGGGTTCCTTAACAAAAGTGACTCAGAACCTTGGTACCATTCTGCCCGTACCACCTATTTATGGCGGTAGGGTGAATTTGCTATTGTGGCTACAGTATGGTTCTTTATTGCATTGAGAGTTTATATGGGATTTTAAACTTCTGTTGGAGTTTTGAACACACTTTTTTTCACGTATTAGGTGTTTCTGTGAAATTTCCAAATGAGTAAAGATAGATGCGGGCCGCATGCGGCCCGCACACTGCCCGAAAAACTAGTTTATAATATATAAAGCTCGATTACCACTGACTGACTGACTGACTCACTGACATAAATGTTCTCCTAGAAGGAGCAGAGTAGGGTAAAAATAAAGTATGGCAAAAATGTTTGGGTGGTTTTGGTGAGTATGAGAAAAATCGAAAATCATTAAAAAGACGCCTGCCAAATGAAGATGGATGACGTTTCTCGGAAACGGTAAGAGATAGGTAGGGGGTGTTTGAACAAATGTCATAGGGAATCAGGAGTTTAGTTGAATGACACCTGTCAAAAATCCAAAATGGCGGATTTCAAGATGGCCGCCATACAAAGTGATCCGAGCCTGCTGAAGCGAGGCCGTTAGGCCGAGCTTCAGTAGGGGCGGAGCAGTTTGTATGGTGGCCATCTTGAAATCCGACATTTTGGATGTGTCAAACGTGCTCCTCTCATTCTTCATACTGCATTTGGAGTATTTTACCTTTATTTTCGACTGTATTAGGAGTTTTTGTGGGATTTTTGACTGAATTTGGAGTAACTGTACTACGTTAGTGTAGTAGCGAGCCCGAAGGGCGAGCTCCAGGTGAGGCCGAAGGCTGAACTTTCGGCTCGCGAGGCCGAAGGCCGAGCGTATGGCGCGTGAGCCCGAAGGGCGAGCGCTTGGCGAGGCCGCAGGCCGAGCCATGTTAGTAACTTGCGAGGCCGAAGGCCGAGCTCCGACTTGAGAGTTATTTCCACGTCTCCGACTGGTCTCCATGGCAACGCCCGCGGTAACCGAAGCACCTACGAGTTGGGTTCCTTAACAAAAGTGACCCAGAACCTTGGTACCATTCTGCCCGTACCACCTTTTTATGGCAGTAGGGTGAATTTGCTTTAATGGCTACAGTATGGTTCTTTATTGTATTGAGAGTTTATATGGGATATCATACTGTTATGGAATTTTGTTTTTTTTTTAATGTATAAGGTGTTTTGATATTGTTCAAACTTGCACAACGATAAATGCGGGCCGCATGCGGCCCGCACACTGCCCAAAAAACTAGTTATAATTAATTATAATTAATAATATATAAAGCTCGATTACCACTCACTGACTGACTCACTGACTGACATAAATGTTCTCCTAGAAGGAGACGAGTAGGAGCAAAGTGATGTATGGCAAAAATGTTCGGGGGGTTTTGGTGAGTATGAGAAAAATCGAAAATCATTAAAAAGACGCCTGCCAAGTAATGATGGATGACGTATCTCAAAAACGGTACAAGATAGGTAGGGGGTGTTTGAACAAATGTCATAGGGAATCGGAAGAGCAGTCGAATGACACCTGTCAAAAATCCAAAATGGCGGATTTCAAGATGGCCGCCATACAAAGTGATCCGAGCCTGCTGAAGCGAGGCCTTTAGGCCGAGCTTCAGTAGGGGCGGAGCAGTTTGTATGGTGGCCGTCTTGAAATCCGACATTTTGGATGTGTCTTACGTGCTCCTATCATTCTTTATACTGCATTTGGAGTGTTTTTCCTTAATTTTCGACTGTATTAGGAGTTTTTGTGGGATTTTTGACTAAATTTGGAGTTACTGTCCTACATAAGTGAAGTAGCGAGCCCGAAGGGCGAGCTCCTGGTGAGGCCGAAGGCCGAACTTTCGGTCCGCGAGGCCGAAGGCCGAGCGTATGATACGCGAGCCCGAAGGGCGAGCGCTTGGCGAGGCCGCAGGCCGAGCCGTTTTGGTAACTTGCGAGGCCGAAGGCCGAGCTCCGACTTGAGACTTTTTTCCACGTCTCCGAATGGTCTCCATGGCAACTGCCCTAGGTAAGCGAAGCACCTACGAGTGGGGTTCTTTAACAAAAGTGATTCAGAATCTTGGTACCATTCTGCCCGTACCATTTTTTTATGGCAGTAGGGTGAATCTGGTTTGGTGGCTACAGTATGGTTCTTTATTGTATGGAGAGTTTGTTTGGGATTTCTTACTTTTATTGGAGTTTTGAAATTTTTTTTTTTAAATGTATAAGGGGTTAAGGTAAAGTGTAGTACTGCATAACGATAAATGCGGGCCGCATGCGGCCCGCACACTGCCCGAAAAACTAGTTTATAATATATAAAGCTGGATTACCGTACACTGACTGACTGACTGACTGACTGACTGATTCACTGACTGACATCATTGTTCTCCCAGAAGGAGTCGAGAAGGAAGAAAGTGATGTATGGGAAAAGTGTAGAGGAGGTTTAGGGGAGTATGGGAAAAATCCGAAAACTCAAAGATGACGTCTGCCAAGTAAAATTGGATGGCGTATCTCTGAAACGGTAAGAGATAGGTAGGGGGTGCTTGACCAAATGTCATAGGGAATCGGGAGAGCAGTCGGATGACATCTGTCAAAAATCCAAAATGGCGGATTTCAAAATGGCCGCCATACAAAATCCTTCGATCCCTCAAAAAAGTAGCTGGTTCTACCAGAAAGAGTTGAGTACGGTTATAGTAATGTATTACGAAAATGACAAAGGGGCTTAGCTGAGTAGGGAAAAAATTAAAAACCCTAGAAATGACGCCTGCCAAGTAAAGCTGGACTACGTATCTCGAAAATGGTAAGAGATAGGTTGGGGGTGTTTGAACAAATGTCATAGGGAATCGGGAGAGCAGTCGAATGACACCTGTCAAACGTGCTCCTCTCATTCTTTATACTGCATTTGGAGTGTTTTACCTCATATTTTCGACTGTATTAGGAGTTTTTGTAGGTTTTTTGACTGAATTTGGAGTTACTGTTCTACGTTATTGTAGAAGCGAGCCCGAAGGGCGACCTCCTGGTGAGGCCGAAGGCCGAACTTTCGGCTCGTGAGGCCGAAGGCCGAGCGTATGGTGCGTGAGCCCGAAGGGCGAGCGCTTGGCGAGGCCGCAGGCCGAGCCGTGTTAGTAACTTGCGAGGCCGAAGGCCGAGCTCCGAATTGGGAGTAATTGCCTTGTCTCCGACTGGTCTCCATGGCAACTGCCCGCGGTATCCGAAGCACCTACGAGTGGGGTTCCTTAACAAAAGTGACTCAGAACCTTGGTACCATTCTGCCCGTACCACCTTTTTATGGCAGTAGGGTGAATCTGCTTTAGTGGCTACAGTATGGATCTTTATTGTATAGAGAGTTTATTTGGGATTTCATACTTCTATTGGAGTTTTGAACTTATTTTTTTTAAATGTATAAGGGGTTAAGGTTAAGTTTAGTACTGTATAACGATAAATGCGGGCCGCATGCGGCCCGCACACTGCCCGAAATACTAGTTTATAATATATAAAGCTGGATTACCGTACACTGACTCACTGACTGATTCACTGACTGACATCATTGTTCTCCCAGAAGGAGTCGAGAAGGAAGAAAGTGATGTATGGGAAAAGTGTAGAGAGGGTTTGGGGGAGTATGGGAAAAATCCGAAAACTCAAAGATGTCGTCTGCCAAGTAAAGTTGGTTAGCGTATCTCGGAAACGGTAAGAGATAGGTAGGGGGTGCTTGACCAAATGTCATAGGGAATTGGGAGAGCAGTCGAATGACATCTGTCAAAAATCCAAAATGGCGGATTTCAAAATGGCCGCCATACAAAATCCTTCGATCCCTCAAAAAAGTAGCTGGTTCTACCAGAAAGAGTTGAGTACGGTTATAGTAATGTATTACGAAAATGACTAAGGGGTTTAGCTGAGTAGGGGAAAAATTAAAAACCCTAGAAATGACGCCTGCCAAGTAAAGCTGGACTACGTATCTCGAAAACGGTAAGAGATAGGTTGGGGGTGTTTGAACAAATGTCATAGGGAATCGGGAGAGCAGTCAAATGACACCTGTCAAATGTGCTACTCTCATTCTTCATACATTATTTGGAGTATTTAACCTAACAATGTCGACTGTATTAGGAGTGTTTGTGGGAATTTCAACTCAATTTAGAGTAATTGTCCTACTGTCAGTGTGGCGAGCCCGAAGGGCGAGCTTTTGGTGAGGCCGAAGGCCGAACTTTCGGGCCGCGAGGCCGTAGGCCGAGCGGATGGTGCGCGAGGCCGCAGGCCAAGCCGTGTTAGTAACTTGCGAGGCCGAAGGCCGAGCTCAGACTTGCACCGATTTGGCTGAAAATCGATATATAGGTTGTTCTTGTCATCCTTATTCCAAATATGAAATTTTTATTTCGATGACGTCTGCCAATTAAAAAAAGTTACTCCGATTTGGCTGAAACTCGATATTTAGGTGGTTCTGGGTGTCCTTATTCCAAATCTAAAATTTTTTTTTCGATGACGTCTGCCAAGTAAAACAAGTTACTCCGATTTGGCTGAAACTCGATATTTAGGTGGTTCTGGGTGTCCTTATTCCAAATCAAAAATTATTTTTTCGATGACGTCTGCCAAGTAAAAAAAAATTCTCCGATTTGGCTTAAATTTTATATCTAGGTTGTTCTGGACGTCCTTATTCCAAATATGATTTTTTTTTTTCGATGACGTCTGCCAAGTGCAGATAAATCACGTATCTCGAAAACGGTAATAGATAGGTAGAGGGTTTTTGAAAAAATGTCATAGGGAATAAGGAGAGCAGTCGAATGACATTTTGGATGTGTCTTACGTGTTCCTATCATTCTTTATACTGCATTTGGAGTGTTTTTCCTTAATTTTCAAATGTATTAGGAGTTTTTGTGGGATTTTTGACTGAATTTGGAGTTACTGTCCAACTTTTGTGTATAGCGAGCCCGAAGGGCGAGCTCCTGGTGAGGCCGAAGGCCGAACTTTCAGTCCGCGAGGCCGAAGGCCGAGCGTGTGATGCGCGAGCCCGAAGGGCGAGCGCCTGGCGAGGCCGTAGGCCGAGCCGTATTAGTAACTTGCGAGGCCGAAGGCCGAGCTCCGACTTGAGAGTATTTTCCACATATCCGACTTGTCTCCATGGCAACTGCCTGCGGTAACCGCAGCACCTACGAGTGGGGTTCCTTAACAAAAGTGACTCAGAACCTTGGTCCCATTCTGCCCGTACCACCTTTTTATGGCAGTAGGGTGAATCTGTTTTAGTGGCTACAGTATTGTTCTTTATTGTATTGAGAGTTAATATGGGATTTCATACTGTTATGGAGTTTTGTTTTTTTTTTTAAATGTATAAGGAGTTACGGTATTATTTAGTACTGCATAACGATAAATGCGGGCCGCATGCGGCCCGCACACTGCCCGAAATACTAGTTATTATAATATATAAAGCTGGATTACCGTACACTGACTCACTGACTGATTCACTGACTGACATCATTGTTCTCCCAGAAGGAGTCGAGAAGGAAGAAAGTGATGTATGGGAAAAGTGTAGAGAGGGTTTGGGGGAGTATGGGAAAAATCCGAAAACTCAAAGATGTCGTCTGCCAAGTAAAGTTGGTTAGCGTATCTCGGAAACGGTAAGAGATAGGTAGGGGGTGCTTGACCAAATGTCATAGGGAATTGGGAGAGCAGTCGAATGACATCTGTCAAAAATCCAAAATGGCGGATTTCAAAATGGCCGCCATACAAAATCCTTCGATCCCTCAAAAAAGTAGCTGGTTCTACCAGAAAGAGTTGAGTACGGTTATAGTAATGTATTACGAAAATGACTAAGGGGTTTAGCTGAGTAGGGGAAAAATTAAAAACCCTAGAAATGACGCCTGCCAAGTAAAGCTGGACTACGTATCTCGAAAACGGTAAGAGATAGGTTGGGGGTGTTTGAACAAATGTCATAGGGAATCGGGAGAGCAGTCAAATGACACCTGTCAAATGTGCTACTCTCATTCTTCATACATTATTTGGAGTATTTAACCTAACAATGTCGACTGTATTAGGAGTGTTTGTGGGAATTTCAACTCAATTTAGAGTAATTGTCCTACTGTCAGTGTGGCGAGCCCGAAGGGCGAGCTTTTGGTGAGGCCGAAGGCCGAACTTTCGGGCCGCGAGGCCGTAGGCCGAGCGGATGGTGCGCGAGGCCGCAGGCCAAGCCGTGTTAGTAACTTGCGAGGCCGAAGGCCGAGCTCAGACTTGCACCGATTTGGCTGAAAATCGATATATAGGTTGTTCTTGTCATCCTTATTCCAAATATGAAATTTTTATTTCGATGACGTCTGCCAATTAAAAAAAGTTACTCCGATTTGGCTGAAACTCGATATTTAGGTGGTTCTGGGTGTCCTTATTCCAAATCTAAAATTTTTTTTTCGATGACGTCTGCCAAGTAAAACAAGTTACTCCGATTTGGCTGAAACTCGATATTTAGGTGGTTCTGGGTGTCCTTATTCCAAATCAAAAATTATTTTTTCGATGACGTCTGCCAAGTAAAAAAAAATTCTCCGATTTGGCTTAAATTTTATATCTAGGTTGTTCTGGACGTCCTTATTCCAAATATGATTTTTTTTTTTCGATGACGTCTGCCAAGTGCAGATAAATCACGTATCTCGAAAACGGTAATAGATAGGTAGAGGGTTTTTGAAAAAATGTCATAGGGAATAAGGAGAGCAGTCGAATGACATTTTGGATGTGTCTTACGTGTTCCTATCATTCTTTATACTGCATTTGGAGTGTTTTTCCTTAATTTTCAAATGTATTAGGAGTTTTTGTGGGATTTTTGACTGAATTTGGAGTTACTGTCCAACTTTTGTGTATAGCGAGCCCGAAGGGCGAGCTCCTGGTGAGGCCGAAGGCCGAACTTTCAGTCCGCGAGGCCGAAGGCCGAGCGTGTGATGCGCGAGCCCGAAGGGCGAGCGCCTGGCGAGGCCGTAGGCCGAGCCGTATTAGTAACTTGCGAGGCCGAAGGCCGAGCTCCGACTTGAGAGTATTTTCCACATATCCGACTTGTCTCCATGGCAACTGCCTGCGGTAACCGCAGCACCTACGAGTGGGGTTCCTTAACAAAAGTGACTCAGAACCTTGGTCCCATTCTGCCCGTACCACCTTTTTATGGCAGTAGGGTGAATCTGTTTTAGTGGCTACAGTATTGTTCTTTATTGTATTGAGAGTTAATATGGGATTTCATACTGTTATGGAGTTTTGTTTTTTTTTTTAAATGTATAAGGAGTTACGGTATTATTTAGTACTGCATAACGATAAATGCGGGCCGCATGCGGCCCGCACACTGCCCGAAATACTAGTTTATAATATATAAAGCTGGATTACCGTACACTGACTCACTCACTGACTGACATCATTGTTCTCCCAGAAGGAGTCAAGTAGGAAGAATGTGATGTATGGGAAAAGTGTAGAGGGAGTTTGTGTGAGTATGGGAAAAATCCGAAAACTCAAAGATGACGTCTGCCAAGTAAAATTGGATGGCGTATCTCTGAAACGGTAAGAGATAGGTAGGGGGTGCTTGACCAAATGTCATAGGGAATCAGGAGAGCAGTCGGATGACATTTGTCAAAAATCCAAAATGGCGGATTTCAAAATGGCCGCCATACAAAATCCTTCGATCCCTCAAAAAAGTAGCTGGTTCTACCAGAAAGAGTTGAGTACGGTTATAGTAATGTATATCGAAAATGACAAAGGGGTTTAGCTGAGTAGGGGAAAAATTAAAAACCCTAGAAATGACGCCTGCCAAGTAAAGCTGGACTACGTATCTCGAAAACGGTAAGAGATAGGTTGGGGGTGTTTGAACAAATGTCATAGGGAATCGGGAGAGCAGTCGAATGACACCTGTCAAATGTGCTACTCTCATTCTTCATACATTATTTGGAGTATTTAACCTTACAATGTCAACTGTATTAGGAGTGTTTGTGGGAATTTCAACTAAATTTAGAGTAATTGTCCTACTGTCAGTGTAGCGAGCCCGAAGGGCGAGCTTTTGGTGAGGCCGAAGGCCGAACTTTCGGGCCGCGAGGCCGTAGGCCGAGTGGACGGTGCGCGAGGCCGCAGGTCGAGCCGTCTTAGTAACTTGCGAGGCCGAAGGCCGAGCTTAGACTTGCACCGATTTGGCTGAAAATCGATATATAGGTTGTTCTCGTCATCCTTATTCCAAATATGAAATTTTTATTTTGATGACGTCTGCCAAGTAAAAAAAGTTACTCCGATTTGGCTGAAACTCGATATTTATGTGGTTCTGGACGTCCTTATTCTAAATCAAAAATTTTTGTTTCGATGACGTCTGCCAAGTAAAAAAAGTTACTCCGATTTGGCTGAAACTCGATATTTAGGTGGTTCTGGGTGTCCTTATTCCAAATCTAAAATTTTTTTTTCGATGACGTCTGCCAAGTAAAACAAGTTACTCCGATTTGGCTGAAACTCGATATTTAGGTGGTTCTGGGTGTCCTTATTCCAAATCAAAATTTTTTTTTTCGATGACGTCTGCCAAGTAAAAAAAGTACTCCGATTTGGCTTAAATTTTATATCTAGGTTGTTCTGGACCTCCCTGTTCCAAATATGAAATTTTTTTTTCGATAACGTCTGCCAAGTGCAGATAAATCACGTATCTCGAAAACGGTAATAGATAGGTAGGGGGTTTTTGAAAATATGTCATAGGGAATAAGGAGAGCAGTCGAATGACATTTTGGATGTGTCTTACGTGCTCCTATCATTCTTTATAGTGCATTTGGAACGTTTTTCCTTAATTTTCGACTGTATTAGGAGTTTTTGTCGGATTTTTGACTGAATTTGGAGTAACTGTTCTATGTTATTGCAGTAGCGAGCCCGAAGGGCGAGCTCCTGGTGAGGCCGAAGGCCGAACTTTCGGCTCGCGAGGCCGAAGGCCGAGCGTTCGCTGCGTGAGCCCGAAAACTTATTTTTTTTTAATGTATTAGGTTTTTTTTTGACAGTTCCTACTGACTCAAGATAGATGCGGGCCGCATGCGGCCCGCACACTGCCCGAAAAACTAGTTTATAATATATAAAGCTCGATTACCACTGACTCACTGACTCACTGACATAAATGTTCTCCTAGAAGGAGCAGAGTAGGGTAAAAATGAAGTATAGCAAAAATGTTCGGGATGTTTTGGTTAGTATGAGAAAAATCGAAAATCATTAAAAAGACGCCTGCCAAGTGAAGTTGGATGACGTATCTCGAAAACGGTAAGAGATAGGTAGGGGGTGTTTGAACAAATGTCATAGGGAATCGGGAGAGCAGTCGAATGACACCTGTCAAAAATCCAAAATGGAGGATTTCAAGATGGCCGCCATACAAAATGCTCCGAGCCTGCTGAAGCGAGGCCTTTAGGCCGAGCTTCAGTAGGGGCGGAGCAGTTTGTATGGTGGCCGTCTTGAAATCCGTCATTTTGGATGTGCCCCACGTGCTCCTATCATTCTTTATACTGCATTTGGAGTGTTTTACCTTATATTTTCGACTGTATTAGGAGTTTTTGTGGGATTTTTGACTGAATTTGGAGTTAATGTCCTATGATAGCGTATAGCGAGCCCGAAGGGCGAGCTCCGGGTGAGGCCGAAGGCCGAACTTTCGGCTTGCGAGGCCGAAGGCCGAGCGTATGGTGCGTGAGCCCGAAGGGCGAGCGCTTGGCGAGGCCGCAGGCCGAGCCATGTTAGTAACTTGCGAGGCCGGAGGCCGAGCTCCGACTCGAGAGTATTTTCCACGTCATCGACTGGTCTCCATGGCAACTGCCCGCGGTAACCAAAGCACCTACGAGTGGGGTTCCTTAACATAAGTAACTCAGAACCTTGGTACCATTCTGCCCGTACCACCTTTTTATGGCAGTAGGGTGAATTTGGTTTGGTGGGTACAGTACGGTTCTCTAATGTATAAAGTGTTAGTATGGGAAATCGTACATCTTTTGGTGTTTTGAAAATTTTTTTGTTAATGTATAAGGTGTTTTGATATTGTTCAAACTTGCACAACGATAAATGCGGGCCGCATGCGGCCCGCACACTGCCCGAAAAACTAGTTTATATTATATAAAGCTCGATTACCACTGACTGACTCACTGACTGACTGACTGACATAAATGTTCTCCTAGAAGGAGTAGAGTAGGGTTAAAATGATGTATGGCAAAAATGTTCGGGGGGTTTTGGTGAGTATGAGAAAAATCGAAAATCATAAAAAGACGCCTGCCAAGTAAAGATGGATGACATATCTCAAAAACGGTACAAGATAGGTAGGGGGTGTTTGAACAAATGTCATAGGGAATCGGGAGAGCAGTCGGATGACATCTGTCAAAAATCCAAAATGGCGGATTTCAAGATGGCCGCCATACAAAATGATCCGAGCCTGCTGAAGCGAGGCCTTTAGGCCGAGCTTCAGTAGGGGCGGAGCAGTTTGTATGGTGGCCGTCTTGAAATCCGACATTTTGGATGTGACCCACGTGCTCCTATCATTCTTTATACTGCATTTGGAGTGTTTTGCCTTCATTTTCGACTGAATTGGGAGTTTTTGTGGGATTTTTTACTGAATTTGGAGTAACTGTTCTACGTTAATGTAGTAGCGAGCCCGAAGGGCGAGCTCCTGGTGAGGCCGAAGGCCGAACTTTCGGCTCGCGAGGCCGAAGGCCGAGCGTATGGTGCGTGAGCCCGAAGGGCGAGCGCTTGGCGAGGCCGCAGGCCGAGCCGTATTAGTAACTTGCGAGGCCGAAGGCCGAGCTCCGACTTGAGAGTTTTTTCCACGTCTCCGACTGGTCTCCATGGCAACTGCCCGCGGTAACCGAAGCACCTACGAGTGGGGTTCCTTAACAAAAGTGATTAAGAACCTGGGTACCATTGTGCCCGTACCTCCTTTTTAAGGCAGTAGGGTGAATCTGCTATAGTAGCTACAGTATGGTTCTCTACTGTATTACAAGTTTATATGGGATTTCATACTTCTATTGAAGTTTTGAACATATTTTTATTATGTATGAGGTGTTTTTGTGACAGTTCCTACTGACTCAAGATAGATGCGGGCCGCATGCGGCCCGCACACTGCCCGAAAAACTAGTTATTTATAATATATAAAGCTCGATTACCACTGACTCACTGACTGACTGATTGACATAAATGTTCTCCTAGAAGGAGTAGAGTAGGGTTAAAATGAAGTATAGCAAAAATGTTTGGGGGGCTTAGGTGAGTATGAGAAAAATCGAAAATCATTAAAAAGACGCCTGCCAAGTAAAGATGGATGACGTATCTCAAAAACGGTGCAAGATAGGTAGGGGGTGTTTGAACAAATGACATAGGGAATCGGGAGAGCAGTCGAATGACACCTGTCAAAAATCCAAAATGGCGGATTTCAAGATGGCCGCCATACAAAGTGATCCGAGCCTGCTGAAGCGAGGCCGTTAGGCCGAGCTTCAGTAGGGGCGGAGCAGTTTGTATGGTGGCCGTCTTGAAATCCGACATTTTGGATGTGTCTCACGTGCTCCTATCATTCTTTATACTGTATTTGGAGTCTTCTACCTTTATTTTCGACTGTATTAGGAGTTTTTGTGGGATTTTTGACTGAATTTGGAGTGACTGTCCTATATTCGTGTAGTAGCGAGCCCGAAGGGCGAGCTCCTGGTGAGGCCGAAGGCCGAACTTTCGGCTCGCGAGGCCGAAGGCCGAGCGTTTGGTGCGTGAGCCCGAAGGGCGAACGCTTGGCGAGGCCGTAGGCCGAGCTGTATTAGTAACTTGCGAGGCCGAAGGCCGAGCTCCAACTTGAGAGTTTTTTCCACGTCTCCGACTGGTCTCCATGGCAACTGCCTGCGGTAATCGCAGCACCTACGAGTGGGGTTCCTTAACAAAAGTGACTCAGAACCTTGGTACCATTCTGCCCGTACCACCTTTTTATGGCAGTAGGGTGAATCTGGTTTAGTGGCTACAGTATTGTTCTTTATTGTATTGAGAGTTAATATGGGATTTCATACTTCTAATGGAGTTTTGAACATACTTTTTTTAATGTATAAGGTGTTTTGATATTGTTCTAACTTGCACAACGATAAATGCGGGCCGCATGCGGCCCGCACACTGCCCGAAAAACTAGTTAATAATATATAAAGCTCGATTACCACTCACTGACTGACTGACTGACTGATTGACATAAATGTTCTCCTAGAAGGAGACGAGTAGGGCTAAAATGATGTATGGCAAAAATGTTCGGGGGGTTTTGGTGAGTATGAGAAAAATCGAAAATCATTAAAAAGACGCCTGCCAAGTGTAGATGGATGACGTATCTCGAAAACGGTAAGAGATAAGTAGGGGGTGTTTGAACAAATGTCATAGGGAATCGGGAGAGCAGTCGAATGACATCTGTCAAAAATCCAAAATGGCGGATTTCAAGATGGCCGCCATACAAAATGCTCCGAGCCTGCTGAAGCGAGGCCTTTAGGCCGAGCTTCAGTAGGGGCGGAGCAGTTTGTATGGTGGCCATCTGGAAATCCGACATTTTGGATGTGACCAAAGTGCTCCTATCATTCTTTATACTGCATTTGGAGTGTTTTACCTTTATTTTCGACTGAATTAGGAGTTTTAGTGGGATTTTTGACTGAATTTGGAGTTACTGTCCTACATAAGTGTAGTAGCGAGCCCGAAGGGCGAGCTCCTGGTGAGGCCGAAGGCCGAACTTTCGGTCCGCGAGGCCGAAGGCCGAGCGTATGAAGCGTGAGCCCGAAGGGCGAGCGCTTGGCGAGGCCGCAGGCCGAGCCGTATTAGTAACTTGCGAGGCCGAAGGCCGAGCTCCGACTTGAGAGTATTTTCCACATCACCGACTGGTCTCCATGGCAACTGCCTGCGGTAACCGAAGCACCTACGAGTGGGGTTCCTTAACAAAAGTGACTCAGAACCTTCGTACCATTCTGCCCGTACCACCTTTTTATGGCAGTAGGGTGAATCTGATTTGGTGGCTACAGTTTGGTTCCTTATTGTATATAGAGTTTATATAGTATTTCATACTTCTATTGGAGTTTTGGATATTACTTTTTTTTAATGTATAACGTGCTTTTATGACAGTTCCTACTGACTCAAGATAGATGCGGGCCGCATGCGGCCCGCACACTGCCCGAAAAACTAGTTTTATATATATAATTCCATTTGTCACAAAACATGTCACATTCGGTTATGCGTTAACTACCTTCTTTGAACCGGTTTTTAAAACCTTTACGATTTAAAATATAATATAATATATATATTTTTTTTATGCCTGATAGGTTAGCCTTTGACCACTATCTCACCTGATGGTAAGTGATGATGTGGTCGAAGATGTTGTTCAGACTAACCTAGAATTACTGGCTCTCAAGGACAGCTGCCGAACACACCGTTAGGTGTTTGGCGACAGATTTTCTACTTGAGGGTGGTAGCTTGCCAGGCGGGCATTCGCATATTGCCCTACCACCATGCTATAACGACTGCCATCCTAAGATACCAACCGGGACCGACGGCTTAACGTGCCCTCCGAAGCACGGAAGCGCTCAGTAGTAATGTCACTAGCGGTCACCCATCCAACTCATGACCGCGTGCGACGTTGCTTAACTTTGCTGATCGGTTAAGAACAGCTAAGTAAACTTCGCTACGAGCGCTTCAAAATATATCTAATGTAATATATATAATCACATATTCTGTGAGCCCAGCGCTGTTTGACTGATAGGTAGTGCCAGCCTGTCAAGGTTTCTACTAAGGACTGAAACTCGGAACTGCTCAATTGTAAATGTCACTAGCGGTCAGCTCCAAAGTAATGGGGCCAAGAGAATGCTGCTTAACCTTGCCGACCGGTAAATAACAAGCGAATTGTTTTCATTTGCGGATGTGATCTTGGTTCTTCCGCTTCGAGCGCTTCATTAATAAATATTAATAAAGCGCTTTTATTTTGAATTGTATTATCATTTTAATGTACGTATTAGGGTATGTTCCATTTGTTGCTAAGAACGTTCATTTCGATAATTTTGATCACATTCTGCGTCTGTGGTTGTGATCACTGTGATCGTTTGTAACTGTCATCCCCGTTCCATTTAGGATATGAACGCTAAGAATGCCACTAAAATTTGCCACTTCTGTCACTTTTGACATTAGATGTAGGGAACTCAAACTGTTCCAGTAGCCTCATAGCGTTTATGGCGAAAATAACGCCAAGACCCATGTGGAACAACTTTTTGGGAGTGTGATCGTTTTTAGCGTATTTACTAAATCTTTTCGAAGTTAATATTTTATTTGTGTTCAGAGTGGAGTTGGGATTGCTAATAAAAATTTATATAGACTACAACTATAACTGATTTCCCGTTATGGTTGTCATATATTAATATATAATTTCTGCAAATATGAAATTTAAGCAAACCTTGACATTATTAATTATTATTTTCAATGTAGCACAATCTCAAAGTCAAATTCCGCCTCCGCCAAGCTATTGCCTGTCACCTACATAATTTAAACAAATTTTGTAATAACTCTATTATATAGTAAGTATGTAACACATTGTTAATAGATGTTTAAAAGAATGGCCCCGAGTTTCTTGCCCGTTCTTCTCGCAGTGGCTCTATACAATTTATTTGCTGAACGTGGCAGTACAATGTAGAATATTTAAATACTAAAATTTGTAATTGACCTTCATAAAAGCGTCGTAGACGCCTAAATTCAATAAATGATTTTGACTTTGACTTTGAAATTCCAAGTCCACTATCTTTCTGAACATGCTCTAGTAATTATTTTTTTGTTTCCTTTTTTATGCGATTCTTATGGCCCACCTGATGTTAAGCGATATCAGCCTTTAACAATTGCATTTCGTTAAAAGTGACGAACTGCACTGCGCCCGTCACCGTGAGACATACAGTAGTTAAGTCTCAACATGTGCCTGTAATTTTACTGGCTCGCAATGACTGCCGGAACACATTCTAATCCTAACTGGGAGTCTGGGATAGATAAGTGTGTTTTGCATTTTTTTTTTTTATGCCTGATTGGTAGCCTTTGATCACTCTCTCACCTGATGGTAAGTGACGATGTGGTCGAAGATGTTGTTCAGGCTAACCTAGAAGTACTGGCTCTCAAGGACAGCTGCCGGAACACACCGTTAGGTGCTTGGCGACAGATTTTCTACTTGAGGGTGGTAGCTAGCCAGGCGGGCATTCGCAAAATGCCCTACCACCATGCAGATGCATAATTTACTGATTTTGAATGTTTGTGACGCCTATATGTGTATGATCATGACACATGAATAAAGAAAGAAATAGAATTAAAGCTACGGAAACTTTTCCCGCTTACTGGACTGGTTCAAACCGGTTCGGCACCCGAGTGGCCGCTGTGGCCGCTGCAACCACCGCGTGTGTAGTCCATCAGTGACTCGTTACGCACACATAGCTTTGCGTGTAGTAGTGTAGCGTTCTTTATTCATGTGACCATGTTCCTCGTCAAACACGAAATCTTTGGGTTCAATCACTAAGCAAGATGTATATTAAACTTGTTCTACAAATTAAGTGTAATAAGGCATAAATACATAAGGCTTCCGGTGCATATAACCGGAAGAGCGGAATCAATTTCAACTGGAAGTTAACATTATACTAATATGAATAATTAATTGAAGCGCTCGTAGTCTGTCCTTAACCAAACAGATAAGTTAAGCAACGTCCGCCGCGGTCATGACTTGGACGGGTGACCGCTAGTGACATTACTACTGAGAGCTTCCGTATTTCCGGCAGCTGTCCTCAAGAGCCAGTAATTCTAGGTTAGCCTGAACAACATCTTCGACCACAACATCACTTACTATCAGGTGAGATAGTGGTCAAAAGCTAACCTATCCGCTACGAATATAAAAAAAATACAAATAAGTAAATATACTGACAATAATACTCAAGCCGTAATTAATAATAATTCTATTTAAAAAAATAACTAAGATTTCGATAGTCCTTGGTAATTAATGTGTACTTACTCCTCAATAGCTTTGACATAATCAGAATGGCTGTCGTTCTGTGCATTCACTGACACTCCCATGATAGATTCTGTAACAAATACATACACACATATACTCACGCATGTATTCCCCGAAGGGGTAGACAGGGGTGTGTAAACATCCACGTTTCGCCAATTAGGTTTGGTCCCATGTAATAGGTGGCGAGCCTATTGCAATTCACCGGGCACAGTTTCAGGGTCATACAAAATGTTTTCTCTAACGGACGAAACAAGAACATATTAAGAATAATATGTTTCCACTAACATCATTTGTATGTTGTTGTCTGTCTTGTGAAAGGAACACAAGAACATATTGTATGAAACCCTGGCATTAAGATGGTATATAGCCCTTTTGTGCATCTAATGCATACAACACCCTATTCACATCCACATGAGAAGTGGCATGCTGCTAATTTTGCGCACTTTTCTCTTAGTCACCTCTTACGACACCCACGGGAAGATATGGGGAGGTGACATTCTAACCCGGCACCCCAAGGGTTTGATGTTATTTTAATGTCAATTTACACGAATTAACTATAAATTAATTAGGCTATACCTGGACACACTGGATGAAACACAAGTACATATTACGAATAATATAGTTACGCTAACAACATAAAAGACAGGAACACAAGAACATATTGTATGAAGTAGAAAGTCTGTCGCCAAGCACCGAAAAGTGTGTTCCGGCAGTAGTCCTTGAGAGCCAGTGAAATTACAGGCACAATGAGACTTAACAACTATGTCTCAATGTGACGGGCGCAGTGCAATTCGTGACTTGTGATGAATTGCAACTGTTATAGGCAGAGGTTGGTCCACTTAACATCAGGTGGGCCTCGAGCTTGTTCCGTCACAATAACATAAAAAAAATGAAACCCTGGCAGGGCAATAAGATGGTATTATAGCCTTGTTGTGCGTCTAATGCACACAACAACCTACTCACATCTAGAAGTGTCATGCTGCTGATTTGACGCACTTTAATTATTATCTAAAATCACATCTTAAGGCGTAAATGTCACGCCTATTTGTACTTGGATGTGAGGTCCATGTGAAACTAACAAATCCAGGAATTCAAAATCAGGAGAAGATGTCTAGTGATGTCGTTTATAAGAGTACCTATGAGTTTCTTGCCCGTTCTTCTCGCAGTGACTCTATACATTTTTTTTTGCTGAACGTGGCAGTACATTGTAGAATATTTCAATACTAAAATTTGTAATTGACTTGCATAAGAGCGTCGTAGACGCCTTAATTAAATAAATGATTTTGATTTGACTTTGACTTTGACTATACTTCCAAGCTCCTATCATACCAGTATAAATATTGTTTACGAGTATGGGCCTATTCCGTTTGACGCTAATTTCGTTATTTTCGATAATTTTGATCACATTGAGCGTCTATGGTTGTGATCACTGAAATCGTTTGTAACTGTTCTCCCCTGGTCCATTTAGGATAAGAACGCTAAGAATGCCACTAAAATTTGCTACTTCTGTCACTTTTGACATTAGATGTAGGTAATTCAAACTGTTTCAGTAGCCTCATAGCGTTTATGGCGAAAATAATGCCAAGACCCAAGTGGAACAACTTGGGAGTGTGATCGTTTTTAGCGTTTTTAGCGAATTTAACTTTAAATGGTAATTATGCAATGTGGGTACCTCCAATAAAATGAGTCTTGCTTGAACTTGCGTTTCATTCACAACGATTACTATGACGATTCATCGAACACTCGTTTTATCTATACTTCAAGTTGCGTAATGTAATAAAATGTAAAATAAAAAAGTTTAAAATAAATAAATACAATAGTAAAATGTACTGCAACATTTTTGTAGCAAAGAAGTAAATAAAAATTAAAAAACATAAAATGTTTGACACATCGAAGAGCATTTCTATAATATTAAATTGGTTTTAGTACATAACCTTAAATCCATAAATGGACTAAGGTCAAATTTGGCAATTAAGTCTCGGCCAACCACTTTTGAGCAGATAATTTACCAAGTTTCGTAAAAATGACCTCAACACCTCCAAATATCTTATTTTAATAATTATGAAAGTTAATGTACATACCAATAAAAAAAAAATAAAAACTTTTTTTTTATGTTTTTGTGAAGGAACAAGCGCGAGGCTCACCTGATGTTAAGCGGTATCCTCTGCCTATAACAGATGCATTTCATCACAAGTGACGAACTGCACTGCGCCCATCACCTTGAAACATATCTGTTAAGTCTCATTTTGCCTGTTATTTCACTGGCTTCAAAGACTGCTGCCGGAACACACCGTTAGGTGCTTGGCGACAGATTTTCTACTTGAGGGTGGTCGCTAGCCAGGCGGGCATTCGCAAAATGCCCTTCCACCATGCGGTGAAGCTCAAGCTCTGGGCGGGATTCGAACCATGGACCTGCTGCGCGGCAGTCCATCACTGCTTCAAAAAAACTGAACTAACTTATACTGCAAAGTATGAAATAACAGCGTCCTGGGCTATACTCTTTTTATAATTTACGTTAATAAACTTTGCGAATTACCCCTCCGTTGTGTGAGCTATTTACATAATGACGATGATAATGCCTTCCTTGTACATAGTAAGAACTGGACCTTAGTTTCAAGGGAAATCTTAAAAATGATATATTGCTCATTGATTTTGAAGCAGTGATGGCTCAGTGGCATTGGCTATGGACTGCCGCGCAGCAGGTGCATGGTTCGAATCCCGCCCAGAGCTTCAGCTTCACCGCATGGTGGAAGGGCTTTTTGCGAATGCCCGCCTGGCTAGCGACCACCCTCAAGTAGAAAATCTGTCGCCAAGCACCTAACGGTGTGTTCCGGCAGCAGTCCTTGAGAGCCAGAAAAATTACAGACACATGAGACTTAACAACTGTACGTGTCAGTGTGCCGGGCGAAGTGCAATTCGTAGTTGACGAAATGTGTCTGTTATAGGCAGATGTTCGTCCACTTAACAACGGGTGGGCCTCGTGCTTGTTCCGTCACAATAACATAAAAAAATGGTATATTGCTCATTGGTGTAATCAATAGTGTCATGTTTCTTTACAGTATAGAGTGGATGCTTTGAACTTATAATGAATTTTCTATAGTTCCTTGTATTGATAACTTGGTCCTGTATTGCTATCATGAATCTAATAATAACAAATATTTTTAAAATATTTTATGAAAACATCAAATTAATATTTTAATAAAACACTTAAAAAATACAAAAATATATCTAGTGACAATTCCGCCTGATTTTCCTGTTAAGCCGACGTGACGACTCGACGACGAGCGCACGATCGAGAAAGATTCTCGATCGTGCGCTCGTAGAGTCAAGACCTCCTGAGGATGCTTCGTGTAGAATCGAAAGGCGTCGAAAATTCTTCCGGTTTGGCTGCGTGGCGTTTGTGACGTCACGTCGGCTTAACAGGAAAATTAGGCGGAATTGTCATTAGATATATTTTAGTATTTTTTAAGTGTTTTATTAAAATATTAATTTGATGTTTTCATAAAATATTTAAAAAATATTTGTTATTATTAAGTATGGATTTCCGCAAAGTAACGCCTGAATCTATTTATTATCATGAATCTGTAAATAAACTGCCAGTTTTCAGCTATATGTTTGTCCCTTTCATATCAATATGAGGTTGGTCCAGTCTTATATTTTTCTTTTATGTGGGTCTACATTTCTTGGGTTTTCTAGTACTAAGTTTTCTGCGAGATTCAGTTGTGTGTAGTTATTATTATTTTAGGCTATTGTTTTATGCATAATGCTTATTAGATATATAAGAGAAACACCCAAATCAAGAGAGATCAGTTTAATTAGCATATATTATATGTAACAAAAGTCTTCACCCTACGCCATATTTTTAAGGAAGAGAGACACACACACTACAAAATGTTTCCATAGACAATATAATCTAGAGATGTGCCTAATCGTACTATAATCGACTTCCAATAATGCTTGATAAGGAATTATTACAGAAGAAAAATTTTACATTGAAAATTTGTTTCTGCCACAGATGTTGGATATATTTTATTCCTCTACCTCCGTCCTGTATTTTAATAGTAAGCCTTTCTGTTTGGGGTGCAGGATATTGAACTTGAAGTTGTGCGTGTCATGCGTTCTATTTGACATAAGACTGTTTAAGTCCACTTAATAATTCCAAATGCGTAGGTTAAAATGGGGAGGGCATAGGTATTGAATGCTTTTGTTAAATGTTTTCCAAACAGTTTTGACAGATGATATATTAACGTACAGAAGACATACGTTAATGTGTATATTATTTATAATGTTGTTTGGTGTGTCAACTTAATAAAAAGTAAAGTATATATAACATAAACTCCAAACTGAAACATATTTATTGTTTCTGGTGAATACCGAATTTTTCAATTAGGGAAAATATATTTAGACTGTATTTTAACTTACTGCAGCAGCGTTTTCATCGACGCGCGAAAGTTATCTGTTTGTAGAATTTACCCCTTTTATGATGTATGTATATATGGCAAAACAAGAGACGCCCATGAACGTGTTTCTTGAATTCTGAATTAATACGTTTTATTCAAATTATTATTATTTAGGATATCGAAATAACAAAAAAAAATAATAACGGAATTGTTTTCTGAATGACCTTACTCTTCTCTTTTTTTTTTTTTTTGGCAATATCGTCAAACCAGCCTAGATTCATCATAGATTCATATATTCGTAAGGGATCAGCAGACTACCGATTCTGTCTCGTATGAATCTTGAATGAATCTATGCTGAATATGAACATGTAATTAGCAGACTTGGCCCCTTGTTAACGCAAACACTGATGTGAAAAATTCAAAATTTAAGCCAATTTTGTGGCTGAGCTGTCTTGATTTCATGAAACGCAAGATTCGTAGCAGAGTTTTTATAAGATCAAATTGAATATATTTGTAGAACATATTGAATTTATTACATTTATCACGGGTTTTCATCACAAAGGACTTTTTAAATATTTTTGACGGTTTTAGGGGTTATATATAGAATCATGTGCTAGCTGTCCAGTATTTGTTCAAAATAATACGAGCAATATTGTTTTAAACTCGCGAGTCTAGTACCATGATCTTGTAAAATGGTTATTGAACCTTGCTATAAAAATGAAAAATCTGTTTAAATTTTAAATTCCCTGACACAGACGTGTTTTTATCTGTTTTCTGGTATAGATTTTTTATTGTGATTGTGACGGAACAATCACGAGGCCACCTGATGTAAAGTGGTTTAACCTCTGACTAAAAGAGATAAACTTCATCATGTGACGAATTGCACTGCGCCCGTAACACTGAGACATAAGTACAGTTGTTAAGTCTCATGTGGCTGTAACTTTTTCTGGCTCTCAAGGACTGCTGCTGGAACACACTGTTAGGTGGTGACAGATTTTCTACTAGAGGGTGGTAGGGAGCTAGGCGAGCATACGCAAAATGCCCTTCCACTGCGGTGAAGCTCAAGCCGGCGGTGGGGATCGAACCAGGAACCTGCGGGACGGCAGTTCTTAGCTATTACCGATCCCTATATATATACTTCTATACTAGTAAATGTAAAAAAAGAGAGAAATCCTTACCTGTAACATTATCGAGAGCTGCCAGCGCAATTAAAGGGAACAAATCGATTGGTTCCCCGTCAGCCATTTTGGATAATTTCCCTATAAGGACCTTCTCGTTCTTACAGAAAACAGGCAGGAAGTTTTGCAGGATATTAAAATGAAACGCAGGAGTCAGAAATTTCCTGTGCTTCTTCCATCTTTGACCTGTAAATAATTGAAAAGTTACACATTGGTCGGACTGTCAAAAGCTTTTTTGCACGGTGGTAGGGAATTTTCAAAAGCCCTCTTGATTAGCGCTACTTGTAAAAAATCTGCTGCCAAGCACGTAACGGTGTCCAGAAGCTCTTCTGGCAGCCAGTAGCTCTAGGTTAGCCTTAAGAACATCTTCAACTGCATCATCACTTACCATCAGGTGAGATAGTCTTCAAAGGCTAACCTTTTCGCAAACAAAAAATGTATGCTGTGTGCCAGTTTGTTTTACGGTAGAGTTTTTGCTGGAACATTCGCTGGTTTTTTTTACAACCAAAATTTGAGATGTCGTTAGAGTGAGTGACATTTTGCCAAACTCTGTGAGAGTGTATTATAAATAGTGAGCTTAAAAATACACTCTCACAAAGCTTCAAGCTGAAATTGCTGATCCTTTTTAGATAAAACTTGGAACATATATTATTTATATCCTGGATTAACGCTAGGGGCAGGTAAATCTTTATATAAAAAACTTTTAAGAACAAAAACCGACTTTAAACATAAAATACGCATTATAGCTCAAATAGAAATCGTCAGAACACACACACAAATTTAATTGAGAGCATATGAAAAGCACCAGCTTTCGAATATAGAAATAAGTATAAATTAATAATAAAAATATTTTTAAAATATTTTATGAAAACATCAAATTAATATTTTAATAAAACACTCAAAAAATACTAAAATATATCTAGTGACAATTCCGCTTCATTTTCCTGTTAAGCCGACGTGACGTCACAAACGCCACGCAGCCAAACCAGAAGAATTTACAGAATTAATAGATATATTTTTGAATTTTTAGTGTTTTATTAAAATATTAATTTGATGTTTTCATAAAATATTTTAAAACTATTTGTTATTATTAAATATGGATTTCCGCAAAGTAACGCCTGAAACTATTTGTTAAATATAAATGAATTTAAAAAGTAAAAAACCCGACCGCAAATTATTTTTTTCGTCAAATTTTTATCGTTCTATTGAAATTAAAACTGCAAGTTATATACACTTATGGATAATTTTAAAGCCCTTCATTTTTATACTCCACTCGATGGGTTTGGAAGATTTTTTTTATCTCCCTATATAGCGTCTATAATCCGCCAGATTGTTTTTAACTTCCTTTTAATGTACCTAGTGTTACTTGAACTATCAAGACAAATCTAACGATATCTCGTACATTATAATCAGATAAGCCGTTAAGAAGTTATGCTGGAATACAGGAACTCACAAACATATATATACAAACATGAACCCTAAAAACATACCACTCGTTTTTTTGAGCAGATGAGTACCTCCTCCTACTTTTGAAGTCAGTTGTGAAGCAGTGATAGCTCAGTGGCATTGCCTATGGACTGCCGTGCCGCAGGTCCATGGTTCGAATCCCACCGCGGGCTTGAGCTTCAAAGCATGGTGGCGCCAGGCGGGCATTTGCAAAATGCCCTTTGGCTACCGACCACCCTCAAGTAGAAAATCTGTCGCCAAGCACCTAACGGTGTGTTCCGGCAGCAGTCCTTGAGAGCCAGTAAAATTACAGGCACATGAGACTTAACAACTATGTCTCAAGGTGACGGGCGCAGTGCAAATCGTGACTTGTGACGAATTGCACCTGTTATAGGCAGAGGTTAGTCCGCTTAACATCGATCCGTCTCAATTACATAAAAAAAAGTTTAAAAAATTATATGATATATAACGGTACGCGTCTAATTGAGAGCTTATCTTCTATTTGGAAGTCTGTTAGAATATAACTGTATTACCTGAAGCCGTGAGTAGACCTTCACCTAGCCAGGGTTTGATGTAGGTGTAAGACTGTCCTTTAGTTATATATTCCGTGCTCGAACATAAAGGCTGAAACCAAAATGCACGTATTTATTACAAAGTTGAAGTTTCTGCTAAGTTCTGTTCAGTATCTCATATGGTGGTAACTTCAGATGCAGTCGAAGATGTCGTTTTGGCTAAACTAGAACTACTGGCCCTTTAAGAATCAAGATCTCAAGTCAAGAGCCACGCAGCAGGTCCGTGGTTCGAATCTCGCCGCGGGCTTGAGCTTCACCGCATGGTGGAAGGGCATTTTGCGAATGCCCGCCTGGCTAGCAACCACCCTCAAGTAGATTATCTGTCACCAAGCACCTAACGGTGTGTTCGGGCAGCAGTCCTTGAGAGCCAGTGAAATTACAGGCACATGAGACTTAACAACTATGTCTCAAGGTGACGGGCGCAGTGCAATTCGTGATTTGTGACGAAATGCATCTGTTATAGGCAGAGGTTAGTCCGCTTAACATCAGGTGGGCCTCGAGCTTGTCCTATTCACAATAACATAAAAAATATCTAAGGAGGGTTAAAGCTCACTCAGTCCATTTGAAAATAATAATTCTCATACAAAACTATTTTTTAGAATATGATTAGATAAGATTAATATATTGGCTCTATAACTGCGTTTTTTTACACTGGGCACGTCAATATTGTACACTATTATAAATCCATTAAGATACATGTCAAAAATACTTAAATATTTAAACAAAGTTGGTATATAAAGATGTCGTTATTAATTTTATTACAATGCCAAGTCATTTAAAAGTCAATATTTACATAGAATTTCATTAATTCGATATTCAAATTTGATACTTAATTTTACGGAAAACTGGCAAACCAGAAGCATAGATTAAACATATATGCATGCAAGTTTAAACACATTGTATTTAATTTTTGACGGAACTACATTTGTTTGGAAAGCGATTATGAAGGAAATCTCAGCCGTGCATTAGAATGTCCTATACGATGCTAATGCACAAAAGAATATATTGTGGTCCCTATAATTTATAATAAACTACCGGAAGCCTTAAAAGCATATATTACACTCGAGAGCAATGAATCCGGGTCACTTAAAGAATCCTAAAAATCTCGGAAACTAAAAATGCTAGGTTAATGCAATAAATTGTATTTAATAGACAATGTAATACTCCTTAAATGAAGGTATTAAAACTTCTTAGTTATTGTAGTTATATCATAAAAAAATCAAATTTGAAAAAGGGCCACTTTCGAAGATGGAACTACGAAATTACAGCATTTGGTTTTGCTTTTGTTTGTAATCTGTCATTTATGTGGGTACATAAACCATGTTGATAGTGCTCTATATTCATTATTCAAGCTGAAATTATGTCGCTTACGCCTGAAGAATGCACCAGAATACTTACAATGCTGGAAACCGGCCGGAGTCAGCGCGATACAGCCAGGACTGTCGGTGTGTCGCTGTCAACAGTACAAAGAGTTCTCCGACGTTACGAAGAAACTGGTTCTAACCTACGCAGACCAGGAACGGGCAGAACCAGGTGTACCACAGCACGAGAAGACCGATACTTGGTGAACACCATGCTTCGAAATCGCTTTCTCACAGGAACTGAACTCACCAATCAGTTTCGACGCCTCGGAGGAAGTAACCCAAGTGCATGGACAGTAAGACGTCGGCTTGCTGAATCTAACTTAAAACCCCTTAGACCTGCAAACGGCCCTAAACTGGAGCGTGGGCATCGTATTTCGAGACTAAGATATGCCCAGAGCCACGTAAATTGGAGTATTGAAGATTGGTCAAAAGTTATGTTCTCCGACGAATCAAAATTTATGCTCTACAAGCACGATGGAAGACACAGAGTGTATCGAAGACCAGGGGAAAGATTCAAGCAAGCATGCATATGTCCTATCATTTTTAGTTTCCGAGATTTTTAACATTCTTTAAGTGACCCGGATTCATTGCTCTCGAGTGTATTTAAAAATAATTTGAAGACTGTAGTATAAAAGAATTATTATTATATTCGTGATACAAAACTAACATAATCATGACATTGTAGTGTAATTTTATATATTTATTTAAAAATCTCTTACATTTTCCGAGATATTGCCATCCAAATTTAGCACTTGGCAGACGATATCTTCAAGTTTTCGGATCATACCTATAATCACCCAAACCCCGACTACACTAATACATTACTTTTACCTTACATTGTGGTAGGGCATTTTGCGAATGCCCGCCTGGCTAGCGACCACCCTCAAGTAGAAAATCTATCGCCAAGCACTTAACGGTGTGTTCCGGCAGCAGTCCTTGAGAGCCAGTGAAATTACAGGCACATGAGACTTACCAACTGCGTCTCAACGTGACGGGCGCAGTGCACTTCATGACTTGTAATGAAATGCATCTGTTATAGGCAGAGGTTAGTCCACTTAACATCAGGTGGGCCTCAAGCTTGTTCCGTCACAATAACATAAAAAAAAGTAAAATTCTAATTTAACTTTTTTTTATTTAAGGTCGTATATTTTGGTCATTTACACAGACACACAAAATACAATTTAATTAAAACTATTATTGAAGGAAATATAGAGGGAAGGAGGGGCAGAGGCAGAAGGAGAATAGCTTGGTGTGACAATTTAAAATCTTGGACCGGTACTGCAGACGCCGCCGCTGTTCTAAGCAGAACAGCTCAAAAAAGAGTCATATATAGAAAGATGGTCGCTGACATCCGTTAGGATATGGCACAAGAAGAAGAAGAAAGAAGACAAAAGAAGCTGGGAACGCTGCCAACTGATAGTGGGCTAGAGCATTTGGACTGCCTATGAGTCCAAATGCTTTTATTGTAGTAGCTGTAGTGTTGTGTATAGTTTGTAGTATTTTGTTAATAAAAGCAAAATAATTATTTTAATATTTTTATTTTTTCAATAACGTAATAACGAAATTAGGAGAGGAAAATTTATAGTCATGTGCGGGATTCGAACCCCTATTGCCGGGGCATGCTCTGACTGAATTCCAAATATTAGTCTTGTTTGTCATACAACATAAAATTAACTATATAGATCTCGATGCATGCCAGTACTATGGCTAAAGAACGAGAGGACAAATTGGAGTTGTGAGTCATCATTACATTGATTAAGGGTGTATGCAACGGGTTCAAATCCCGCATATGACTATAATTTTTCCTCTAGTAAATTAGTAATTACTTATTTATTGTATCATTGTGAAAAACTATACGAACAACGAACCATATTTTGTGATGTTTGCATGCGTTATATAAATGAGAATATACTTGGGAAATACCTTTTTTATTATGTACCAACATGATAAACCTGCATTCTGACTTGTAAATTAATTTGAATTTTGAAATCGACGATATGTCAATAAGTCCCGGAACCTGCAGCGGTCCTTGAAAAACTGTTACTATCTTTTTTTTATGTTATTGTAACGGAACAAGAGCCCACCTGATGTTAAGCGGTCTAACCTATGCCTATAACAGATGCATTTCGTCACAAGTAATGAATTGCACTGCGCCTGTCACCTTGAGACATAGTTATCAAGTCTCATGTGCCTGTAATTTCTCTGGCTCTCAAAGACTGCTGCCGGAACACACCGTTAAGTGCTTGGAGACAGATTTTCTACTTGAGAGTTCGCTAGCCAGGCGGCCTTTCCACCATGCGGTGAAACTTAAGCCCGCGCCGGGACTCGAACCATGGACCTGCTGCGCGGCAGTCCATAGCCAATGCCACTGAGCCATGACTGCTTCTTTATTTAAACAGCTGTCATCTTCGACCGCATCAGCACTGATCTATAGAAAAAAACAGTTTACCTCAATAAATTTCGGGTGAGACAGCACGATGTATCGATCCGAGATCAGGTGCACCCGAGCTGCATCTCCATATTGAATACTTAGGTTTACTAAAACTTTCACGAAATCTGAAACAAAAAGTATCGATAAGTCCATCTTTAAAGAAAAATAACGGTGCTCAAAGTGGATATAACTCATAGAATTTTAATTTTGTTATGTTTGCAAAAACGCCCGCTATGCGGATTACATTACAAAATTACAAATATACGATAGGAAAAATTTTAGTAATGTGCCGGATTCTACCCCAATACGATGGAATGATAGGAAAGATTTGAGTTATAACGTCATGTCATGTTAGCTCAATTGGTTAGAGCATACCTCGGCTCATGGGGTGGATGGACGCGGGTTCGAATCCCGCACATGACTTAAATTTTTCCTATAGTATTTTTTTATGCATGCGTGACAGGTTAACCTTTGACCATTGTCGCACCTGATGGTAAGTGATGATGTGGTCGAAGATGTTGTTCAGGCTAGCCTAGAAACTAGCCTATATTTGTAATTTAGTAATACCTCATAGAATTTGCATTACTAATGATGGTCACTGTTGAACTAACACCTCCTCATTTAACAGGGGGTTTTGCCTTAAGGTTGAACTGGCCGGTCACTTCTCCATACAAATATTGTTGGGTGATCACTCCCTTATTAGAGATTTTACTGGAGAAGAGTTCATGGAGCGCTTACCATACAAACGTATAGTTTTGTCATATTTTAAACTCGGTGAAATTTTGTGTGCACATTGCTGAGTCTAATATCTACTCTCTCTTCTGGTTGGCCAGTTTTTAGGGTTCCGTGCCCATAGGGTAAAAACGGGACCCTATTACTGAGACTTCGCTGTCCGTCCGTCTGTCACCAGGCTGTATCTCAAGAACGGTAATAGCTAGACAGTTGAAATTTTCACAGATGATGTACTTCTATTGCCGCTATAATAGCAAATACTAAAAATAAAATAAATATTTAAGGCTCCCATAAAACAAACTTGATTTTTTTACCGTTTCTTGCTCGCTACTAATAACGGTGACAAGTAGACGCTCTAACTATTCACAGAATATTTAGTTACGGAACCCTTCGTGCGCGAGTCCCACTCGCACTACTACTCGGCCGGTTTTTATTCGATTTATTATTTATTATATCCCTAAATGTCAAAATAACAATTTCCGTACAAAAAGAATTTCGAATTATCTTTTAAAATTACAAATATACGATAGAAAAAATTTTAGTCATGTGCGGGAAAAAAAATCATAGCAGGCGTTATTGCAATCATAACAATATAAAAGATCTTTTAAAATTCTTAATTTTACGGAAATCTGACAAACCAGAAACATAAATATTAGGTTCGGTGATGTACATGCAAAGTTTCACCGAGTTTGAACACTTGGTAATTAAAATATGACGAAACTACATTTGTATTTTAGCGCTCCGTGTACTCTACTCTTAATCTCGTCATTATCTAGGCTTGTATAGCAACGAAATAAAGATACTAAGTGGGAAGTTATGAGCCTCGAAAACTTTATATGAAATGATTCGAGGATCAAAACTTACAAGTAAATTATCTTATTAAAAATGTAACGATACAAGCCTGGATAATAAAGTGATCAATTGATTTAAATCTTTGTTTTGGACCTAAATCCTCAAATATATCTACGATGTTTGTATGGAGAACTGACCGGCCAGTTCACCTTTCTCTACACTTGGCAGAATTTGGGGATCGCAGTGCAAGTTGGCAGTTCATCAGCAGGCACTGCAGCTTACCTCCTGGTAATTTTCCCTTGGACACCTCTTACGACTCCCATAGAAAGGTGGGGAAAATACGAAAAACAAATGAATCTGAAATTTATATCGTTCTTGATCTGCCGTAGTGTGTGTTTCTAGACGGAAAACTATACAGCCTTGAATGCAATTTTTATGTTATTTTTTATGTTATTGTGACGGAACAAGCTCGAGGCACACCTGATGTTAAGCGGACTAACCTCTGCCTATAACAGATGCATTTCATCACAAGTCACGAAATGCAATGAGCCCGTCACTTTGAAACATAGTTGTAAAGTCTCCATGTGCCTCTAATTGCACTGGCTCTCAAGGACTGCTGCCGGAACACACCGTTAGGTGCGTGGCGACAGATTTTCTACTTGAGGGTGGTAGCTATCCAGGCGGGCAATCGCAAAATGCCCTTCCACCATGCGGTGAAGAAGCTCAAGCCAGCGGTGGGGATCGAACCAGGGTACTGCGGCACGGCAGTCCATAGCTATTACCGCTCGGCCATCATTGCTGCATGAGTAATTGGTGATCGTATTCGATTTCGTGAGGTATGTGAGACCCAGTTTGGTTGTATTTTTCTCGAAGTAACTAATTTCCTTATATGCTAAGTAGCAAGAAATCGTTGTGTAGCTATATATTCACAGCTGCTTAAATAACCTTGATTATTCAACATTAAAATTCGGCTTCAATGGCAATACTCGTGCAAGTTCAATGTTGAGGGCATTATTTGTTAAACAATTTCGATAGTGGCTTATTTATATAGTTAGAAAAAAAACTTGTCTGGCGTATTGTCCAGTACTATTTGTATTGTGTTAACATTTTCAAACATTTTCATTTTAAGTGATAAAAAGGTAGCGGGGAATTATATTCTGTATATATTCTAATATTTTTATTGCCGATAAACTAGCCTTGGAGCACAATCTTACCTGGTGATAAGTGATAATGTTGTCAAAGACGGTAAACAATATTAACCATAGGAATTAGCTGTCATGGGCAGCTGCCAGAACTCATCCCAAAACACAAAAATTATAATAGCAAGATACGTATACGTATTGAAGCAGTGATGGCTTAGTGGCATTGGCTATGGACTGCCGCGCTGCATTTTCATGGTTCGAATCCCGCCGCGGGCTTGAGCTTTGATGTGGAAGCGCAATTTACGAATGCCCGCCGGCTAGCGACCACCCTCAAGTAGAAAATCTGTTCCGGCAGCTGTCCTTGAGCCAATAATTCCAGGTTAAGCCTGTTAACACCTTCGACCACATTATTCCTTACCATCAGGTGAGATTGTGGTCAAAGGCTATCAGAAATAAAATAAAAAATAAAGTATATGTCGTATGTCAATTAATTTGGCTTTGAAAATAATGAGATGCATCATACTTAATATCGCACCTAATTTTATTGTCACTGTATATCTAAATAATTAAATAATAATAATGTTAGTAACATTACGTACATACACATATTTTTATTGATACGTACATACACTTATTTTTATTGATGTAGATTACAGACAGTATTTTACATATAAGATATTTTTTGCATTTTTTACCATGTACTTAGTCAAAATTCAACAAAACAACATGATGTAAAAATATAAAAATCAGGGGCAACAACCACGGGTGGAAAAGAAACCGGCGGCAAAAGCCACGGACCCGTAAAATAAATAAATACTAAACGTTATCGTCCAATGTTACATTGAAGTATTGGATTTATTTTTGTCTGGCCTTTAAAATAGTTCGGGGTTATCGTCTTATTTTGTGTGTTTATACAAACAGCCGCAGTTGATCAGTCTGTAACGGTGAATTCTTTTAATATAATCAAGAAGTGCTTTAATAAATTTTCAAAACACTCGCTCGTAACGGGTCTTTTTAGTGTCATAATATAGTCTAATTACGCACTGGTGCTTTTTTTTTCTTTACCGCACTAGTATTTTAAATAGAAAAAAAACAACGTCTCCACACTTCTCACCAAGGAGATTGTGGTTTGTTTCGTTATTTATCATGTAAAAGTTTTTTACCTACTGAAGTAGAACTTAAGAAGATTTAATTCTTAATCAGATTATTATTGCTATCAAAATGATCAAGAAAATATTTTCGTATAGAAATTTTCGTATTCGTTCCTCGCAAGTGTGTTGAAAACGTCGTATGAAACTCGTGCGCGTTGTATATTACAATCTCTACTCCATTAAGGCTTTCGATCTTCGATCTCAGTCCTAAAACCCGTCTTGATTGTAATAAACAACTTCGCACACTTGTTGCATAATGTACTAAAGACCTTGCGTTCTTCTAAATTGTTTATCCGTAATATCGTGATATGTTATTAAAAGGCTAAGGTAAAATGTCTAAGGCACAAGATGTAATGACTGCCATAATTCATTTTCCCTTCTGACATTTTCCTTTCGCTATCGCCTATAAACAACAGAAAATATGGGAGGTTCCTATTCTAGGGCCGCTGTGGGATTTGTCCTGGGTTCGATTTCAAGGTTTTTCTGACACATAAATTGTCAGTATTACTCAGCAGCAGTTTGGTAGAAGGTATAATGTACTAAATACTACCACAGTATTACAATAATAAGAATTTCCAAAGGGAGTTGGAGTGACCGCCCCGCCGCATACGTGGAATAAGGGCAGGAATAAGATGAGGTACCTACTGTTCCGAATAATATAAACAAGTCATATGATATCATAGTTATTTGGCTACAAGTTTTTACAGTTATTATATACGAAGGTCACCAAATCAGTACAAACAATATTTTGCTGGTTGTCCTTCCTTACCTATAATAAATGCAAAAGTTTTTATCCAAGTAATTATACAAGTTTGGCTCACGTTTAGCTACAAGTTTTGCCAAAATGTCCTCGCTTGGCAGGCGTCTTGGGGATCGCAGTTTTAGGTATCAGTTCCTCAGAAAGCGCTGCTGGCCACGTTCCGGTATTTTACCTTTAGTCGCCTCTTACGTCACCCACAAGCAGCAATGTGGGGTGACATTCTAGCCTGGCATCCCACGGAGCCTTTTTTGAAGATATTTCCTGTTAAGTGGGAAGAATTTTCGACGCGTTTCGATTCTACACGAAGCATCCACAGGAGGGCTTGACTTGGAGGTCGAGAATTCTCGGTTTCTTAAAATATTTGTTGTTATTAAATAATTATGAATTTCCGCAAAGTGATGTCTGAATCTATTTATTATAATATGTAACCTTTTATCTTTTTAAATCTCTCTTTCTATAAAGTGGACAAGTCTCTAAATCAAGTCCATTTCTAATCTGTATCTACTCTACGTAAACTCAAAAATGTTTCAAGCAATATGGTAGTTATTTTGACAACCCTTTTTGAGCAAAGTCGCTCTTTCTGTGTTACTCGAATACCTAGGCCATTATCATTGCTGCTGATAAAGAAGTTATTACGAACTGCGATGGTAATCTTCATACTTATATTATAAAGAGACAAGATTTGTATTTCTGGATTTTTGTATGACACTATTAAACTTAAAATCTATTGGAACGATTTGGATAAAATTTGGTATGGAAATAGTTTGAGATCTGGGGAATGGCATAGGATATTTTTTATCCAACTGCGCAAAAAGAGGTAAATGGTTTTGCGCGATAACCTAAAAAAACGCGGGCGGAGCCGCGGCCGGAAAGCTAGTGAACTATATTTTTTCTGAAGCAGTGATGGCTCAGTGGCATTGCCTATGGACTGCCGCGCAGCAGGTCCATGGTTCGAATCCCGCCCAGAGCTTGAGCTTCACCGCATGGTGGAAGGGCATTTTGCGAATGCCCGCCTGGCTAGCGACCACCCTCGAGTAGAAAATCTGTCGCCAAGCACCTAACGGTGTGTTCCGGCAGCAGTCCTTGAGAGCTAGTGAAATAACAGGCAAAATGAGACTTAACAGGTATGTATCAAGGTGATGGGCGCAATGCAGCTCGTCACTTGTGATGAAATGCATCAGTTATAGGCAGAGGATACCGCTTAACATCAGGTGGGCCTCGCGCTTGGTCATCACAATAACATAAAAAAAAAACTAACAGATAATGCTTGGTTTAAACAGTTTGATCCCATTTGCTATTTCACCGTGATGTTTCGAAATAAAAAAAAATATATACACAAAAAAACACACGACAGGTTTTTCTCATTTGTTATCTTGTTTTATTTGTCAAGGTCAAGAAGCGAATTATCGTAATAAATAATTTAAACAATTCACTATTTATATCGAAATGCAAGGTTTTTAGATATATTCGCTTATTGGAAACCTTGTTGAGAGTATAAATATATAAGTGTTTTAATTTTTAAAATGTGTTATAGAGCGTTTTTTTACAAGTATCAATTGAAGATTTAAAAAAATAGTATATTTTGTAGGTATAAAATTAGTATATATAGGTAGGTACTGTATACTCCCCGTGGAGAACAAGGCTTAATTATACCCCCTAAATATTACTGTAGAAGTCGTCGGCAAGCCAACGGAGAAGTATCAGAAGGTAGGCAGCAGCGCCTTCTGAAAAATTGCTATCATACGCTGGGATACCCAAGGCTCCCGTCAAGCTTAGAGATTATGCTAAACCCTCCACCCCCAAAGCGAGAGTAATTTCTCAACAGTGTACATCAATGTGTTGTGATGTGATTTGTATATAACAATATTAAAGACCACCTTCAATCACGTTTTTTTTTAATACAGATAAGCTAGCCTTATGCCACCATCGTACCTGATGTTAAGTGATGATGTTGTCGAAAATGTTGTTCAGACTAACATAGAATTACAGACTCTTACAAATATAACTAAGAACCAGATTGGCAAAAACTTACTACAAAAAGCTACCAGGATTGTGACGTATGAAAATTCCTGATCTTTACTTACCCCTTTAGAAAACGAGTATTATATATATATACGAGGGTGAATCAAAAAGTTCTTAGAAGTGCATATATATGAAACCTTTTTTAATCAAGTTCGATATTCAAATTAAAGAGTGTCTATCACACTATATTTATGCAGACTGTCACTTATTTTTGTCAGTTCGTTCGCATGTAATAAATTTTTTTGTGCAACGAGTTGCTAAAAAGTCAAAATTATGGATAAAAGTGAGTTACGTGCGGTGATAAAATATCTCAGTTTGAAAAAAATGTCTACGAAGGAAATTTTTTTGGACATTCAGCAGACATTAGGGGGTGATGCTGTACCCTATTCTACGGTTGCGTACTGGGTGGCTGAATTTAAAAGAGGTAGATCAAGCTGTAAAGATGACCCGCGTTCTGGGCGGCCTTCAACCTCCGTTACAGAAGAAAATGTCAAAAAGGTTGAGAATCTGGTTTTGGAAGACAGAAGAATGACTATAAAACATATAGCTGAGATCCTAAAGATATCTTTTGGTAGCGTTCAATCCATTTTAATTGATTCACTGGGGTTCAAAAAAGTGTCTGCAAGATGGGTGCCACGAATGTTAACCGACGAAAACAAAAAGCGACGTTTGGAAATTTCCAAGCGTAATCTCGAAATGTTACAGCGTGATCCGGATAATTTTTGCCGTCGTCTTGTCACCATGGATGAAACGTGGGTCCACCATTTTGATCCTGAAACTAAAAGACAAAGCATGTCTTGGAAACGACCATCCTCTCCATCCATTAAAAAATTTCGAGTTGCTCCTACCGCTGGCAAAGTTATGGCCTCTGTGTTCTGGGATAGTGAAGGAATCCTTTTTATTGATTACATGCCCAAAGGCCAGACGATTACTGGACCCTATTACGCAAATTTAATCCCGAAAGTGCGTGAAGCGATTAAAGAAAAACGTCGTGGAAAACTGTCGTTGGGCGTGTTGTTCCTTCAAGATAACGCTCCTGCTCATCGATCGGAAGTTGCGGTCAACGCAATCCGCTGTGCTGGCTTCAATCTCCTTGACCACCCACCATATTCTCCGGACTTAGCCCCAAGTGATTTTCACTTGTTTCCAAAATTAAAAGAGGAAATTCGTGGAACAAAATTTCACGATAATGACGCGGTTATAGCTGCCGTAGAGGACTTTTTCGAGAGTCAAGAAAATAATTTTTTTTCACAAGGAATAAGGAAGTTAGAAACGCGTTATTCTAAATGCATTGCATTGGAGGGAGATTATGTAGAAAAATAAAATATTATTATTTAAATCTTTGCATTTTTTAATATTGATTCCAAGAATTTTTTGATTCACCCTCGTATATATATTATATGTACTTACGTGTCGAATCTCCTAAAAACATCAGCGCATTACCCAATACTGGTATCGGGAACGGTCCTTTGGCATTAATCCGCTTGCAATCATTCAACAGGCAAACCCACGAAACGAGCACTAGTACTAATAATAACACAAATAACAGTAAAACAATCATTTTGGACCACTTTCAAAAGTTATTACACAAAAATTACGCTACAATTTTTTAAATCGTATTTCTTATTGATATTTTTTTTTACTGCCGGCGTAACATTGTAATCGTACAAATGTCGGAGTCGTACTGAACTTGAAAACTCGTTTACATGCAGTTATAATAGGTTAAGTCATTAAGTGAGGAGTAAGTAGTAGCATTATAACTCGAACTAATTGCATTTAGATCGTTAAGTGATCCGTAAGTTATATTCAAGTCTCTCTTTGGACTCAGCATGTTGATTATCTCATATATATAAAATTCTCGTGTCACAGTTTTCGTTGCCATACTCCTCCGAAACGGCTTGACCGATTTTGATGAAATTTTTTGTGCTTATCCGGTATCTATGAGAATCGGCCAACATCTATTTTTCATCCCCCTAAATGTTAGGGGTAGTCCACCCAAAAATTTATTTTTTATTTTTTATTTTTTAGACAAAAATTTTAATTTCTATTTTTTTATGATACAACATACAAAAATACATACAATCCTCAATTTTCACCCTTCTACGATCAACCCTTATTTTTTAATAGCCATTTAATTATTTATATGGCAAAATAACGTTTGCCGGGTCAGCTAGTTTCCTATGAAATTAAATTACAAAAGGGGCAGGGGGAGGCGATGTGTTATGATTGGTTTGCGAAAAGAAAAATAAAACTTTGTTTTTAAAACTACTCTATTTTATGGAACAACAAGGCATTTTAACACAAGTTTCGTGTTTGTTTTCATTGGAGTGGAAAACCTGTCTACGTTGTCTACATTACTAAACGTTGTTGGTGTCCAGCATTTTTTTAAAGTATCGCTAGCTAATCGAATTACCTTACACAATTAGCCTTTGACAACTATCTCACCTGATTGTAAGTGATGATGTGGTCGAAGATGTTGTTCAGGCTAACCTAGAAGTACTGGCTCTCAAGGACAGCTGCCGGAACACACCTTTAGGTGCTTGGCGACAGATTTTCAACTTGAGGGTGGTAGCTAGCCAGGCGGGCATTCGCAAAATGCCCTACCACCATGCTATAACGACTGCCATCCTAAGACAACAACCGGGACCGACGTCCCGCTCCTATCATTTAACCAGGGACAAGAATACTTTTTACAACAAACAAGTTTTTTTTTTCTATTTAATTAAAACTTGTTTACTATATCAGCCGGAAAGTACACTGCTAAACACAGCCGGTTAATATGGGGAGGTTTGCCATAATCCTCACGCTTGGCAGGCGGCTCGGGGATCGCAGTGTGAGATATCAGTTCCTCAGAAAGCGCTGCGGCTCACCCTCTGGTGTGTTACCCTCAGTCGCCTCTTACGACACCCACGGGTTGAGATGTGGGGGTGACATTCTAGCCTGGCACCCCACGGGCCTTACTACACTAACTAAACTTGTTTACGATGACTCAATCTGATAATTGACTAAGCCAGAACTTAGTTCGACCGAAGCGTCTCTGCTTCAACTTAGACAAAAATGCTTTTTTTTTTATTTTATTTTTTATGCCTGATAGGTTAGCCTTTGACCACTATTTCACCTGATGGTAAGTGATGATGTGGTCGAAGATGTTGTTCAGGCTAACCTAGAAATACTGGCTCTCAAGGACAGCTGCCGGAACACACCGTTAGGTGCTTGGCGACAGATTTTCTACTTGAGGGTGGTAGCTAGCCAGGCGGGCATTCGCAAAATGCCCTACCACCATGCAAAATAATGCTTTCGTATGTCCGGCTGTGCTCCTCTACAGGTCGCATTTCTCAACCGATTATCATTAAATTTTGTGAGCAGGTTTGATAAGTCCATAATCTTTTTTGTCGATTCAGTTTTTGGAAGTTATTGAAAATGACAGATATATACATTATAAGGTGTTGAAAGTATGGACGCCTGCGCTTAATTTAATGGCAACGTTCTAATACGCACGTCAGTTGCCTAAAAGAGATATGCTCTCTCTCTCTCGTATAATCAATTATGTATTTTTCATGTGTTTGTAGCAAGTATATTAATTCTAGATAAATACATTTATAATACAAATTATTATATATTTACTACTTACCTACCTATTTCCGTTACAACTAGCCATCGCTGGGGCCCGCGAGTCATTGATTTTCTTGCACATAAGTCCAACAAAATCATTTATTAATTACATTACATATCTAGATTTTTGGATTTCTTGACCCATTCTTCCATAAGCATGCGAAGTGAACCTTTATTCAATTGTAAGCTATGCAAGGCAGACTCGCGAGGTCTACAGCTCGACGAGCCACTAGTTTTAACATTGCACTGAGAAAAACGACTTAAAGGCTTAAATCAAATTTGACCTTTTACCGTTGAATTGTAACTACGTAAGATGAATTTACAACTCTTAAGATGATTTTCACCAATCAATAAAAATGTACCATGTTTTATAATAAACACAACCGTCAAAAACGCCTTCCGTAAAGTATTTTCAGAATTGAACTTGTTATACGATAATAATTGCAGTATTGACCATAAAATATACCTTACTTTTACGGCGGTTTATATACGGTGATTATCACTATAACGTACGACTTAATCAGCCTCATCGAAAGTCAATATTTGAGAAAGACCACAAAATACACCTCAAATGAAGACGAAAAGAAACATTCGCCTTCACTGACCTCGTTTAACGCCTTCTAGTTGGAAGGCGTTTTTGTACGTATTTACGTTTGGTCGGTTTTTTGCCTTATACCATATAAATTGGCCTTCATTAGGGCGCTTTTGACTTTAGATTTTTCTCAGTGTGGTTCGAATCCCTCTTGTAGTTATTTTTTTCCTTTAGTTGTAAGTACTTGGTGTCGACTGATTTTTAACTCAGGTGAAATCAGTTGATATAAACTTTGTTGTGGTTGTTTTTCAGAGGGTTGTCTTCAAGTACGAAGTCCAGAGGGTAGTTCGTTCGAGGTTTTAGTATATTACTATGAGAAGCTTCAGATGGATTCAATGCAACAAATTTGAAGAACCTTTGAAGAACCCGAGATTGACGATTCGTATTGCTCTGTTTTCTCCTCCAAACCAAACAGATTCAATATACAAATATACGATAGGAAATATTTAAGTCATGCGCGGGATTCTATTATATATTTTTTTATTATTATAACAATATTATTATCATTATAAATTTTTCCTATCGTATATTTTTTAATGTAATCCGCATAGCAGGCGTTACTGCAAACATAATAATATTAAATAAGATTCAATATTATTTTAGCAATTAAATTTAAGGGAAGAGTTAGGCGACCTATCCCTTTTTTTTTTTTAACATTTCATATATACCCGTTGCTCTTGTTATCATGGTGGTATAAGCGGTGTATTTTTGGTGATTTTCAATATTTTTTGGATTGACAAAGGTTGCAAATTATTTTCTTTAACAATAATTACTTGGTGAAAAATAAAATCAGAGCGTGTCTATAGCAGGCTTACATTTTATGTAAAAAAAAATAATGCTATTGAGGAACTATCCAGGAACATTCCAGGGGGATACATTTGTACAGCGAATTGCAGGCTAACGTCTCCTTACAGTACCTAAATTGCAACTTGTCCAAATCAAATCAAATCAAATCATTTATTGCGTATTATGTAGGTATCTTAATAACTATTTACATATCACTACATAATGACCCAGGATTGGGTATGGCAAGTTAGTGTGGAGCGGCCCGATTTATTTAAATTTGTCACATAGATATTGTTCTAAGGTGTAGTAAGATTTTTCGAGCAATAAGTTTTTCAGTTTTTTACTAAGGTTATATTCATTATCAACATTCTTTAATTCGTCCGGTAATTTATTATATATTTTTATGGCCATTGCATGGGGACCGCTACTTTGCATTAATAATCTGCATTTAGGTACTTCTAAGTTATGTCTAAACCTGAGCGGGTAATTTCGTGGTTTATCTGCAAGCTTTATGAAGTATTCAGGGTATTTTTTAACGAAATTACAAGTTTCAAAGATAAAGATGGACGCAATAGTTAGGATTTTATATTTTATAAAATATTGTTTATGAAGTTCTATTTTTGTGATGTCTGGAGCTTTGATATCTGAATCCGTTGCAAACTACCATACACATTTTTACTCGAGAAGTTTTATCGTTACATACGTATGTTGAAAATATAGTCAAGGATCTCTTATTCTTATGAGTGGTATAACTATCGTATAGTTAAAAAATAAGTCTTAGTAAAAGTATAGTCTTAGTTATGGTACAATTAGGGCACTTTTATTACAGGTGAGACCTGGCTATATTTTCTATCTAACTTGTCACCAATCACTTTATTTTTTTATGCCTGTTAGGTTAGCCTTTGACCACTATCATACCTGATGGTAAGTGATGATGTGGTCGAAGATGTTGTTCAGGCTGACCTAGAAGTACTAGCTCTCAAGGACAGCTGCCGGAACACATCGTTAGGTGCTTGGCGACAGATTTTCTACTTAAGGGTGGTAGCTAGCCAGGCGGGCATTCGCAAAATGCCCTACTACCATGCTATAACGACTGCCATCCTAAGACGACAACCGGGACCGACGGCTTAACGTGCCCTCATTACAAAACTTTCCCCATTATAATATTAATAGTGTAGTTGTAGATTGACAAAATGACAGTGAAAATCTCGTACACAGTCACTAGAAACAAAGAAAATCTATCTATTTTCTAAAAACTAAAATAATGCTGGCATATAAATTCCATAGAACAATGAACAACTTTGTAGTTAAGTACTATAATAATACTCGTAAACAATCACTGGATCGATTATTGATCAGGAAAATAATAGCTATTATCATTAATTACTTAGGTTCATAAAGGTACAATATTACTATACAAAAAATATTTGACCCTTATGTTAATAAACTTTTTGTGGCGTGTATTAAAATTAATCTCTTAGTGTCGCATGCAGTTTTCATTAATAATTCATCTTTGGTTCCTGACCTACATATGAGGGGTGTAGAAACAAAGTCGCCACTGTCCAACTGAGGTCAAAATGAAACAGTGAATGTCATCTTGTGTACATTTTATGAACTAATAATGTTATTGTATATGCAGACATTCAATGCTGACACAGTCCCATAAGAATAGCACCTAAAATGCCAACTTAGATAAAAAAATGACACTGTCCTGTGTATGTTAAATTTCAAAACTGCCAGTGTCCAAAGCGGCCAATCAGCAGCCGACATTTCGACGCTGACAATATGGCCGCGCTTCAGTTTGTTCATCAAAATAGTAGCAGAGGCATAGAACATATAATAATACTACGTATAGAATGGACACTCCTCTCCCACCACCAAAACGAGTCTTCCTCACCCCGCTACCGACTCTGAGCTGTCGCTAAGCTGACCTGAGTACGGGGCGCGCAACTCGTGCGCGATGACGTGACGATGAAGCGTGTCGATTTTACGAGAATTCTAAAAGTTGAGAATGGTACTCTTGTGTTGTTTACGGTTGCTTATCAACTAATCGAGAAAAGAATTGTTTGTTGTGAATAATTATTTTTTATTATACGAGAAGAACATAAATTACCTATTATTGTGATTGTAATTATTATCATTACTTATATAAAATGTGAACTTGGAATGATACTTTTTGTATTGTGTAGGTATCTATTATTGTATAAGTAATGGAGTGAAATGTGAAGTAATGTTTACCTACTCTGTTGTTTGTTGCATATTCCTACGTCGTACATTTTGTTGTGCTTGAATGTTTCTGAAGGTAGGTAAGGTACGCATAACCTACGAAATCTAATAAGTCATAATAACAGCATCAAAAGATTGTTAGGTAGATAAGTACAACAATTATTCATACGATGACAACCTTAGACTTCACGCACACATTTACGCGTGTACTAAAACATTATTTGTGTAGTGTCTGTGTAATAGGTAGTTAGAACGCGGCTTTTGTATAGAGAATGAGTCGAGTGTCCAGGCTGTGGCAGAGGTAAGGTCAAAAGGTAAGGTCAAAAGGTAAGGTAAAGTGTCACTGCCCATTGGGTTAGGTACAAATACGATACTATCCACAATTGAGAAACAGATATGCCCCTGTCCAAAGCCATTTAAAAAAAACTGTATTTTTGTACAATTACAGGGCATGGTGAATTTTTTATTTTTTATTCCCGATTGGTTAGCCTTTGACCACTATCTCACCTGATGGTAAGTGATGATGTGGTCGAAAATGTTGTTCAGGCTAACCTAAAAGTACTGGCTGTCAAGGACAGCTGCCGGAACACACCGTTAGGTGCTTGGCGACAGATTTTCTACTTGAGGGTAGTAGATAGCCAGGCCGGCATTCGCAAAATGCCCTACCACCGTGCTATAACGACTGCCATCCTAAGACGACAACCGGGACCGACGGCTTAACGTGCCCTCCGAAGCACGGAGACACTCAGTAGTAATGTCACTAGCGGTCACCCATCCAACTCATGACCGCGCGCGACGTTGCTTAACTTTGCTGATCGGTTGAGAACAGCTAAGTAAACTTCGCTACGAGCGCTTTCCTTCCTCTATGTGAAGATGTTGTCGAAGGAAGTATCCAGACTTGATAAACGGCACCCGTACTTTTAATATGGCAATATCGAATCCAGCGACGTCTCCTGATTGAGTATCAGTACTGTACGTATGTGCGTCTATTGCATACTTATCTTCCTTGATGTATATCAATCATAGACGTCAAAACTATTTCGGTACTGTATTTTTATTTTCTACATAAAAAACCTTTAATACATAATTTTCTAAAAAGCTTATAGCGAATTCACTCTCTGATGACTTAATTTTATTGGTAAATGGTTTTCCTGCTTTTCGCCGTCACTTAGTTCAATAAAAGAGAGATCAGAAACTCTGCCCTAATTTTCTTCCACCTGGCGCGAACCTTTTAATGATGTTATATAAATAGATGGGGACATGATTAATGTAATTATATGTACCTACTCTGTCTATTTGATATGTTTAAGTTAGGTATTAGTAACTTAAAATTTTTACAATCAATTTAGCGTCAGTGAGCTTTATAACTTATGACGCTTACCTTTTTTTTTATGTTATTGTGACAAAACAAGCTCGATGTCCACCTGATGTTGAGCGGATTAACCTCTGCCTATAACAGATGCATTTCGTCACAAGTCACGAATTGCACTGCGCCCGTCACCTTGAGACACAGTTATTAAGTCTCATCTGCCTGTAATTTCACTGGCTTAACAGATTACAAGCTTGTTACCGGTCAGTACAAAAATCAAACCAATTACCATTGAAATAAAGCTCATAACAGCGCACGCTGTAACAGTTACGGTAACTGCGCTGTCCGAAATGGAATGGACGACGTTTTTGGATTTAAAAATAGTAGGCGCAGATTAATTTTTTTTCCGTTACTTATAAAACAAAACTTCTTCTCGCAAAAAAAGTGTTCACTTCAGAAGTTAAGGCTCTACAGATAATAATAACAAATATTTTTAAGAAAACATCAAATTAATATTTTAATAAAACACTTACAAAATATAAAAATATATCTAGTGACAAGTCCGCCTAATTTGATGTTTTCTTAAATAATTTTAAAAATATTTGATATTATTAAATATGGATTTCCGCAAAGTAACGCCTGAATCTATTCATTATATACAGATAATGTATAATGCACCAGGACGGTATTCTGGGGGTTGCGGGTTCAAGTCCCGCTGGAAGTTATCTTTTTCCATCCGTAATAATTTCAATGTTTTCGCTTGGCATGCGTCAATGCTCCTATAAAATAATACTAGTTAGATAATGTATAAGTTGAAAATGTAATCAAGTATTTGACGATTCTAAGTATATTTTATCACACTTTTTGAATCTATTCTGTTAAAGAAGATCACCTTTAAAGTCATAGCTGATATTATCTCCTATATTATACACCTTATGTAAATCATTTTGTAAGATGCGCATACTCGTGGCACAGTATAAATAATTAACCATTTACCTACTGTGCTCGTAGTAGGAGAATAAATCTTTGACTGTTTATTAATTACATCATAACGTGAACGATTCAACGATTTACTTATTCTAGTAGTGCATTAGCCACGTAATGAATTATGGTAGTCTACTATGTAATTAACACATTCTTATTTACAAACTTTAAACCGATTAATTTGTTAATTATTGAGAACTTTTAAACGCTATTTGTGGTGTGAGTGCTATATTATCTCGCTGGTGAACTGATTATATTTTACCCATATATTCACTAGGTATAATGTATTGTCAATTTAAGATACAATTTTGTTAATGTTTCAATAACAAATATAGTTACGCGCTGAGGCCCGTGCTCGTCGCTTCGCGCAATCGTGACTCCCAGACGAAAGACTTCAAAACAGTCCGAAACTGGTCGGAATCTTTCCGGTAAATATAACGCGGGTTCTAGCCGGTTCCTAATAAGTTAACAAATATAGTATTTCCCAAATTGTATATTAGTTTAGGCGAAAACTGCATAGCAATATGTTGATTCATAATTTTTGTTATAAAACGAATGTGGTTTTTGCTAATTATTAAAGAATAAATTAGGGAAACTCACGTGGATAATCCAGATAAATCCGAGTATAGTTCACACCCAGTAGTCTTTTTCAACGAGTGTTCGGGACGCTCACTTAGCTCTGTGGGATACAGCTCGCGATTGCGACGACAAAGGTTAGCGCGGGGTTATACAGTTTATTGCGTCGGCGCAGCGGTTCCAGAGGGGATCACTCTTCATCATCAGTGTTGGTACACTGACTAGTATAAGTTCCAGCAAAAGGAGCTCACCACATCGTCATCAGACATATCCTTAGTAACAGCAATAATAATTCTCCTTTCCACATGAAGAATCCAATCGACAGCGTGGATCGTATGTGCAAAACTATAGTCGGATTTATCTCCCTTATCTACGTGTATAATCCCATATTTTTCTTAAAAAATGATTCCAAATTTTAGAGCCAAAACATTTTACCATTTTAAAGTACCCCTGAGCGTGTCCTGGCCAATACAAAGTGATATACCTAATATTTTTTGTGCTAAGGTCTACGCTACCAGCCCTTCGAATTAAAACTGCTCAGTCCTGTGTCACGGCCAGTCCAGACATCTAATTTAACATTCGTAAAGGAACTTGTTTAGTCTGATCCAGTTGCCGTTCGCATACGCATAAAATAGCTTCCGCTACTGACTTGAAAGGTGCTGTACGACCTTCGTAACTTTATGATAAGACGTAATAAATACTTTATAATACATATATCGTCACGTAAAGCGCTCAGAGCGTAGCTTGCTAAGACGTTCTTAAGGACAAGATCTTTCAATTAAGAAAGTGTTTTCATAGCTTTCTCTCCATACATTTTTTTTAGTTTGTTTTTATTTTATGTAATTGTAACGGAACAAGCACGTGGCCCACCTGATGTTAAGCGGACTAACCTCTGCCTATAACAGATGCCGTTTGGTCATCACTTGGATGGGTGACCGCTTGTGGCATTTAGTACTAAGCGCTTCCATGCTTCGGAGGGCACGTTAAGGCGTCGGTTTGGGTGTTTGTCTTAGTCTATAGTATGGTGGTAGGGCATACTGTGATATCCCGCCTGGCAAGCTTAAGTAGAAAATCGGTGGCCAACCACAACGGTGTGTTTCGGCAAAATGAATAGTGTTGCTGCGCTTTGGTCACAAAACAGAGATAGTATACCATCACAACGCCCTTATTAATCGAAACCGAGTGAGTTTTGCACTAAAGACAGCATTTCTTAGGAATGCATTTGGCGTCATCAAAACGCCAGACTATAAAACTAAAGCAACACCTATATAACCATGCATTTGTGGTTATGGAAGGAAACTATACAGACCCTATCAGATAGAGATAAGGGTAGGAGAAGATCTCGATAACTTGATTCAAGCACTGGCAGAATCTAAAGCAAGCATACAGTAAAGGGAAAAATTGAAAATAAATTGATCTTGCTCAACTCGCGCGTGAAGTGAGCGCAATCGTTCAGAAGGAACACGATTACGTGCGTGCGAGGATACGAGCTCCGAGAATGTTCACATGCGCGTATATTTGGATCAAACTCGGCTGGGGATTAGTTTGCAGATCAGGGAGCTGCTATTTGAATTTATTTTATACTAGCTGAACCATCCGTGCGTTTGCCTCAACCTCCGTTTCTAAAATGTTTGACAAAACCGTTAATTATTTAGCAGATTTAATACTGTTCGTTGATTGGTCAATTGCATTCTATCTTGTGATATGTGACCTATGAGCGTTTAGTATTCAGTCTGTGAGCTTATCAAGAATTTGACAAACGTTCAGAAACTGGGGGTTTGTGTTCTGAGATTTAAATAGAAAAATACAGACTATTGTGTCACCTTGGCTAGGAGTTCTTAAACTTTCAAATAAATTGAGCATCGTTCTCTACGGTCATAATTTGGATAGGTGACCGCAAGTGGACACTGAGCAGAGCACTTTCGAGTGTTTTAGAGGACACGTTAAGCTGCGGTCCTTAGACTATGTCAACCAGCATCGTCTGTAAGTTAGTTATTTTTTTACATAGCGGATAGGCTAGCCTTTTGCCACTATCTCACCTCATGGTAAGTATTGATATGGTCGAAAACGTTGTTCAGGATAACCTAGAATAACTGGCTCTGAAGGACAGCTGTCAGAAAACACCTTTAGGTGCTTGTGCAAAGTCATTTCTTCAGTTTGCTTGTGCTCCAGCCGCGCAGGCATACATGATCGACATTAACTATCGTATAATCTGTGGTTTCAGTTTTTTTTGTCATCTTTTTTAGCTGCTATGACTCCAATGGACCCTACGATTTGTTACAGCGCCAGCATGCAAATAATTCCTCCTCCACACTCCAGTTTTATAAAAACAATTTAGGGCAGCAGCCAGTGTCACAGTTTGCGAGCTATATTAAAAATGCAACTCCTTTGAAAATTATAGCTCATTTGAGGAAGATAAAATCATGGTTACCTACTCCGAATTCGTGCAGAAGCTTGTAAAACCAACCCCTTACCTGCTGTTATAACTGTTTATTGCCCACTCTGAAACTTTTATCGCATAGCACATACGAATAATTTCAATTTAAAAGTAAATCGCACACAGCTCACGCTGAAGTAAGCTCAATCACGTAGACGCGATCTGATTATGTGCCTGCCTGACGACACCGTTTACACATTACCTACAACTGACACAGATTAGAGTATATAAACTAATTTTTTAGCATTCCATGGATTCACCGTGCGGGTGCCGGGTCCATAGCGATGCAGAGGAAGAGGCCAGAGGTGCCTGGGACTTGCAACCCAGGAGTAGGGTTAAGGACCCCTTCAAGATGACATCAATGGGAAATAACAGCCACATGAGACTTAACAACTATGTCTCAAGGTGACAGGCGCAGTGAAATTCGTGACTTGTGACGAAATGCATCTGTTATAGGCAGAGGTTAGTCCGCTTAACATCAGGTGGACCTCGAGCTTGTTCAGTCACAAAAACATTTAAAAAAAAAACTAATAATAACAAATATTTTTAAAATATTTTACGAAAACAACAAATTAATATTTTAATAAAACGCTTAAAAAATATAAAATATATCTAGTGACAATTCCGCCTAATTTTCCTGCTAAGCCGACGTGACGTCACAAACGCCACGCAGCCAAACCGGAAGAATTTTCGACGCGTTTCGCTTCTACACGAAGCATCCTCAGGAGGTCTTGACTCTTCGAGCGCACGATCGAGAATTTCAAATATAGAGAGCTATTATCAAATAAGAAATAAAGGGCTAATCTATTATGTATGTAAAATGGTTCACCCTTTTAAAACGTATTCAAGCAGAGCCAGAACCTACATAAACATCAAAGACATTAAAATGTTTAAAATAAAACGGCCAAAAAGAATAATCCCCACATAATACTACACAGTTGTCGGTTATTTGAAAGCATAAATATAAACGTCGGCAATAGAAAACACTCGCGCGCCATTACACTCGTAATGGCAATAATTAGACACGTGAAGCTCAGATATATGGTATGTACACTGGGGCTTAGTTGAAATATTATTATACTAATGAACTAAGCATTTAATCTAGTCAACAAGTTCAAAAACGTGAAAAATAGAGATAAAGGTCCTAAAAATATGAGCGATGGCTCATTCGATTCGGAATCACCTCTAAAAAAATGTTTTTGAAGGATTTTGGTGCAGGTTAAAAATTGCAATTGTTATTAACAAAATAAGATGAAAAAAAAAATGATATTTCGTTTGTTGATAATAACTTGAAAAATATTAACATACAAGCAATTTTGAAAAAAACTCGTTAAAGAGGAGAAAATTTCCAATAAAAAAGTCTTAACTCCCGGAACTCTATCTCTATTAATTATAATTTTAATTAGACGTTGAAAATAGGGCTCCGCGCGGCTGTTACAGCATGCGCGCGCCGCCGCTAAAGAGAGTTCAGCAATAAAAATATTTTTTTTATAACATAAAATGTGAATTTAAAAATTTTAAAAAATTCTAGTATTTTCTTAACACTTGAAAGAATCGAGCCCTGAAAAAAAAAAGTTTAATCATCATTTTTCAAAAAGTTATTCAATTGTTAACTAACAATTTTTTTCCCAATCTCCATTGGCATAAACAATGGAATGAAAGGTATAAATAATTGGCCTATAAATTTTAAACTTCCTGGAGCCCTTCTGATATATGTACTTTATAAGATCCTGCGGTTAATTTTCATTAAAGTTAATTAACTTGTTAATTATGATTTTTTATAACTATTGAAAATTAAAAATCTAAAAAATGTTGATATTTTTTTTTAAATTAATATTTAGCTATGCCTGTTTTCACATTGAACAATAGCAGTAATTAACATAGGTTATGAATTTTTTACGTAATTTGTTTATAAAATTGTTATAAACAAATAGAGAAATTCAATATCTAAAACATTTTTTTTTGCTATTTTGTTGTTTACAAAAAATTATGATTTAAAAAAAAAAATATTTTCTTAATTTTAATTTTAAATTGTTTATAAACGATTTTTTTATATTTCGATTGTTTAAATAATTAGTTAAGAAAACATTTTTTTTTGCACTTTATATATAGCTATTTTTATAATTTTTTTCTGCTTCAGAAAAAAAAATATAACGTTGGTCGATATTTGTTTATAACACATTGTTAAACTAATAAACAATTAAATAATTAATAAAAAAATTTTTTTTTTGCTAAACTATTTAAACATGTAAAATATGATTTTTAAAAGAAAATTTGTTTCTTATAAATTATTAAGAGAAAAAACGCGGGTAGGAGGTCCCGCCTGATGTTTAGCAGCTCTGTATTTATTTTTGTTTTTAATTAGTTTCACGTATTTTCTTGGTTGTTTAACGGAATCATCGTAAAGTCTTGGGCACATTCCGGGTGCTCCATCGTTATTTTGCTTTATCCTGTACAGAAGAATTCCTGAAGTTAACAAATAAGTGTGGAGTTTTGACCGCGTTCCCTGGCTTTAACACGAAGTGGCGCCATCTCTTCGCCCGGCGGCACACTAAGAGGGCCGATCAATTATTCTCTATCTAGTGTCCTTGGCACTGGTATAATCGTGCAGATACGCCGCGACGCCACTTTGCGAGTGCAAGATTTGTACTACATACCAGAGTTCCGGCGGCAGTTCAACAGGTGGCGGGACCTGTACTTCTTAAGACTTTAAGTGAACTTGCCACGCTTTTTTTTATTTTATTTATTTTCATACATTGACCCACTTTTAATTCATAAATGTATTTTATTTTCATAGTAAAATTGTAACAGAATTCGTTAGAGTAATATAATTATTAGATAGTTTAGATAGGTTTTTGTGACTGTGTCTTTTGAGTGCGATACTAAACTGTTTTTTATACAATTTAAATGACAACTTTTACACATAATTATAATATTTAAATTTAATTTGATCTTTATATATGTATATATATTTTTTTTTTTTTTTTTGTTATTTTGACGGAACAAGCCCGAGGCCCACCTGATGTTAAGTGGACTAACCTCTGCCTATAACAGACGCATTTCGTCAACGACAAATTGCACTGTGCCCGTCACACTGAGACGTCCAGTTGTTAGGTCTCATTTAGCCTGTAATTTTTCTGGCTCTCAAGGAATGCTGCCGAAACACACCGTTAGGTGCTTGGCGACAGATTTTCTACTTGAGGGTGGTATGTAAATATTCTTAGAATATTATTTGGGAATCAGTGCCTTTTTATTTTAAAGGACATAATTTTTAATTTATTGCATTCAATTTGATTTATTAGTGTTTATATTTTTAAATACGTTTATTGTTCTGACATTTCACTTGACAATAGGGTAGTTGATACAGTCTAAAATAAAATACAGTGTAACGTTAACATGATAGTAGTTGGAGCACATAACTCGATGAAAGTAACAAATTATTTATTCTACATTGGATTACCTTTATTTTGAATAAACAAAATGTGTTTAAATTTTCTTTAAGTCACGTGATCTCAAACGGAAGTAAAGGCGGAAATGATGTCATAAGGACAAAAACAAAGCCACAGAATAGGTAATAGTAATTATGAGAGTTTGCTTCCAAAGGTTTTGACAGTGACAATTGACATTAGTAACTGCTAATAGCAAGCAACCTACAAAATGTCACATCACTATCGATTTACTACTTACCCCTATTTCACTATCAAATCCATTGGATCCCGTATATTTAATAGTGTAATACGTACATTTGACTCATTTATCTTTGATCATATTTCGCCGTGAGATTTGATCAAAGATCAGCATAGATAATAAAACCCAAACTAGGAATAAGAATCTATGGAAACATTTTGCAATTATTACTCATAGTAATACAACAACTTTAAACAGTTGGAAAAGCTTATGTTTATCATTATATTTATTCCGATGTCACTGCACGCCATTGTCTCGATCACTTGAAAGTGTTTACATTTCGCGATTACAAAAATGTTCAATAAAATAGTGATTTTGAACCGATTAAAGTTGTTTAATTACCATGTATGAAAAATAATTGATAATGCTGCCACTCATGTATCCGTGCTTCAATCTGTGTTGGTTCTGTGATTGTTTTATTCAGTCTACATACACCTCTACACTATGGTACACGTTCTGCCGAACAACCTGTATAATCGATTACGCACGACACTACAACAAGCAAGCAAAACGTATTACATTCAGCACTATTTGTTTTTGCCCTAGTGACGTCATAAGCATACAGGCCGCCATTGAATGATGTTTTAGCGCCAATTTTAAAAGTTGAAATAAAAAGATGGATTTCTAGTATTTCAGGACTCCTAAAAAAAAATTAAAAATGCTAGGTGTATATTTCAGTGTTCTAAATAATTTAACATACTTTAAAAAAACAAGTCAACAACCCTATTGTTGCTTTAGGTACTTAGATACCTATTTTTTTTTTTGTGTGACTGAAATGAGTTCCCTTGCTTCTCTGATCACCTGTCCCCACTGCCCTGAGTCCTCACGCACTTTCAGCGCGCACGGACTTAAGGTCCACATAGGCAGGAAACATAAGGATGTACGTCAAACGGCCGCCACGCCACATCCTTCTCCCAGTGTTTCTAAGTCTCAGTTATCTTGTCAGGTGCCGCAGGTACCGTGCCCATGCCCTCTCGACAAGATCTCATCTTTAAAGTCGAGTACGCCGGTACTCAGGCACATCCCAAAAGGCGCGCGGAACCAGGCGGCGGGCAAGCTATGCGATATCATTGATAGGTGCGTTAGCTGCAATGGTGTGGGGGACTGGGCTGCTCTTCTTACATTTGCTTACGGTGCCTTAAAAGTTCCTTCAAGGGACGCGCCAGGCAACGTCACCTCAAAAGTTAAAGCTAACATCTTGTCTTACGGCACCAATCAGATAGCGGACGAGTCGAGTAGTGCGTCGGGATTTTCTAGGTCACGCAGTAGTCGAAAAGCCATCGAATCCAAGGTCTTCGATGGGGACCTTCACGGGGCCGTTCGGTTGCTGGTTTCTGAAGACACATTCGCGCAGCATGATCCTGATACACTTGACGCTCTTTTTCTTAAACACCCGAGCCCATCACGTCCACTACACTTTCCACCAGCGCCGGACTCGTCATTTTCGGCGGTAACTGTGTTGTGTGACGATGTGGAGCTGGCGTTGAGTTCATTTTATAGCGGCTCCGCGGCGGGCTTAGACGGCACACGCCCGGGGCATTTAAAAGAGCTTACGTCTGGTTCTGCGGGGGAGAATGCTCAGCGTTTGTTGAAGTGCCTTACAAATCTTACAAACTTTTTATTGAGTGGCCAGTTAAATTCAGTAGTGTGCCCTTACTTGTACGGAGCTTCTCTCTGCGCTCTGACAAAAAAGGACGGTGGTGTCAGGCCAATAGCCATCGGAAGCGTGTTCCGCAGGTTGGCGGCAAAGCTGGCGTGCCGGTCTGTGGGAGATGCGATGGCGGAGCATTTGCAGCCACACCAACTAGGTTTTGGGACGCGTCGTTGTGCGTTCGTCATGAACCCTGATAACTCAGGCTGCGTGGTGCTGAAACTAGATATACGCAACGCCTTTAATACTCTGGAAAGAGATGTACTTTTGAGCGAAGTCAAGGATCAAATCCCTTCTCTTTACCCCTTTATTTTTCAGCTTTATTATTCTCCCTCTAATCTTTTTTTTAAAGACAGTCTCATTTCATCTCAGTTCGGAGCGCAGCAGGGAGATCCTCTGGGACCCCTCGTCTTTAGTTTAGCGATCCACAAAGTCATTTCTGAGCTTAAGTCAGCTTTGAATCTGTGGTACCTAGATGATGGAACTCTTGGAGGATCACCGGAAGACGTTCTTAAGGATATGGAGGCTTTAATTCCTCGCCTCAGATTCCTGGGTCTGGAGGTGAATCCCTCCAAGTGCGAATTCTTTTCCTGTGGCACTGAAGCTCACACATACTTTCCCCACTTTAATTCTCTATTGCCTGGCCTCAAGGAACTCTCGTCTCACTCTTTCACTCTTTTAGGATCACCTATTTTTCCTGATGGAGTGTCAGAAGCTATTTCTTCCCGAAAAAATCTTCTTCTGACTGCTCAAGAGCGTTTAAAAGATCTTTCAGCCCATGTGGCGATTGTGTTATTGCGCAGGTGTTTCGCTCTCCCTAAATTGACTTATCTCTTACGGACCACACCTACCTGGCTTTGTCCTAGTGAAGTTTCGGCATTTGACGAGACATTGAAATCAACGGTTGAGTCGATACTTAATGTCTCTCTTAATGAAACTCAGTGGAGTCAGGCGACTCTTCCTATCCGGCATGGAGGTATTGGATTACGTTGCGCACGGGATGTGGGCTTGCCGGCTTTCCTGGCGTCGGCGCATTGTGTGTTGGACCTCGTCACTGTAATTTTGCGTTCTGATGGTGGTGAGGTGAACGTACCCTTTGTAGCCGAGGCTGAGTCAGCTTGGTCTGCCCGCAGCCCAGGAGTGGCTTACCCTGTTGTGCCTCATGTGCAGCGCGCCTGGGATGACATCGCGGCAAAGCAGATGAAAGACAAATTAATTGAAGGTGCTGCGGGAGCCGATCTGGCCAGACTCCGGGCTGTGTCTCAGCCTGAATCGGGAGCATGGTTGCACGCGCTGCCCTCCCCTCACCTGGGCACTTTCCTGGACGACAACTCATTGCGTGTGGCGGTGGCTCTTCGCCTGGGCTGCAGGGTGTGTGAACCTCATATATGCACCTGCGGTTCCATGGTGGAGGCCGATGGCCATCACGCACTGAGCTGTCGTCGTTACACGGGAAGGTTTCCACGTCACCATGCTCTCAATGACATAGTCCGGAGAGCCTTTGTATCGGCTGATGTCCCATGCATGCTTGAGCCACCCGGCCTCAGCAGGTCCGATGGCAAGAGAGCGGATGGTATGACTTTGGTGCCGTGGAAGAATGGCAAGTGCCTCTTGTGGGACGCCACGTGCGTCAACACTGTCGCTCCCAGTCACCTTGGTCGTACTGTCCGCTCTCCAGCAGCTGCTGCCGAAAACGCGGCTATTAAAAAACATCACAGGTATGCAGCCTTAGAGGCGCAATACTTGTTTGTACCATTTGCAGTGGAGACGATGGGCAGCTGGGGCGCAGATGCAAAAAGTTTGGTGGATCAATTAGGGCGCAGACTAAGGGAAAAACCGGGTGACTCCCGCTCCGGCTCGTACCTGGTGCAAAGGCTGGCCATCGCAGTCCAACGAGGCAATGCAGCCAGCGCAAAGGTGCCCATGAGGGCACCTTTGCGCCAGGTACAGTGAGGGGCGGGTTATTTGAAAATATTTAATTTAATTATATTATATTTAATTATTTGACAAATTTAAGATGAATGTTTATTTGTGTTAATGTTTAATTGTATGTTTTGTTTCCAAATAAACAAGGATATATTTATGATTACTAATTATTTAAACATTCGAAATATAAAAAAAATCGTTTTTAAACAATTAAAAATTAAAATTAAGAAAAATTTTTTTTTTAAAAATCATAACTTTTTGTAAACAACAAAATAGCAAAAATTTTTTTTTTTTTAGTGTTGAATTTCTCTATTTTAGTTTTTTTGTAGTTTATAACAATTTTATAAACAAATTACGTGTAAAATTCATAACCTATGTTAATTACTGCAATTGTTCAATGTGAAAACAGGCATAGCTAAATATTAATTGAAAAAAAAAAATTATCAACATTTTTTAGAATTTAAATTTTTCAATAGTTATAAAAAATCATAATTAACAAATTAAATAACTTGAATGAAAATTAACCACAGGATCTTATAAAGCACATATATCAGAAGGGCTCCACGAAGTTTAAAATTTATAGGCCAATTATTTATACCTTTCATTCCATTGTTTATGCCAATGGAGATTGGGAAAAAATTTGTTAGTTAACAATTGAATAACTTTTTGAAAAATGATGATTAAACTTTTTTTTCTTCAGGGCTCGATTCTTTCAAGTGTTAAGAAGATACTAGAATTTTTTCAAATTTTTAATTTCACATTTTACATTATAAAAAAAATATTTTTATTGCTTTAGCGGCGGCGCGCACATGCTGTAACAGCCGCGCTGAGCCCTATTTTCAACGTTTAATTAAAATAATAAATAATGGAGATAGAGTTCCGGGAGTTAAGACTTTTTTATTGGAAATTTTCTCCTCTTTAACGAGCTTTTTTCAAAATTGCTTAAATGTTAATATTTTTCAAGTTATTAACAAAAAACTAAATATCATTTTTTTTTCATCTTATTTTGTTAATAACAATTGCAATGTTTAACCTGCACCAAAATCCTTCAAAAACATTTTTCTAGAGGTGATTCCGAATCGAATGAGCCATAGCTCATATTTTTAGGACCTTTATCTCTATTTTTCACGTTTTTGAACTTGTTGACTAGACTAATTGCATTATATGACAAAAATACAAATTTACGAGAGAAAAAAATATTGTCATGTGCTATAATGTGATGGTTGTAGAACGAGAGCAAACATTTGAGTAATGAGTCATTGTTTCATGTTAGCTCAGTTGGTTAGAGCATACCCCGGCTAAAGGGGTATGCTCTAACCTGAAGAACCTGAATGTGCGGGATTCGAACCCGGATGGACGCGGGTTCGAATCCCGCGTCCATCCGGGCACTGCGCCCCTTAAAGTGAGGCGTACAGTTGTTAGGTCTCATGTGCCTGTAATTACACTAATATTAAACTACTAATATACAATCCAGGTACGATTAATGCGTCCAACAAATCTATTGGTTTTTTTCTAGCCGGCTGAAGTTTGAATAACATGTCAGGTAGTTTTTTTTTAATGAATAGATTCAGGCGTTACTTTGCGGAAATCCATATTTAATAATAACAAATATTTTCAAAATATTTTACGAAAACATCAAATTAATATTTTAATAAAACACTTATAAAATATATCTAGTGACAATTCCGCCTAATTTTCCTGCTAAGCTGACGTGACGTCACAAACGCCACGCAGCCAAACCGGAAGAATTTTCGACGCGTTTCGCTTCTACACGAAGCATCCTCAGGAGGTCTTGACTCTTCGAGCGCACGATCGAGAATGATGATAGAAGGTATCCTATATCCAGTGCCTCATCTATTTCTATACCAAATTTTATCAAGATTGGTCCAGCCATTTGAGCGTTAAGAAGTAATAAACATACAAACATACTCACAAACGTTCGCCTGTATAATATTAGTTTGGAGCGATCAATTTGTTAATAACAAATATGCGTTAGTAATAAAATGTAGGTACATTTTGATTATTGTATTTATTGATCACTATTTTGGCGATAATTGTTTACACATACAATATTTTAACATAAACATTTCTGTTATACATTATATACGTGTGATACTAAATAGTAAAGGGTAGTAAATAGTAAAGTATATTTGCAGCGCACGCCGCAATAGGTCGCATATGTCAGAATTTTCTCCTTACTTGACACTTATCGTTATATTTTGGATAATTCACACAATATCTTTATAAATTATAGCCTATGTGTTATTCTGATGTATAAGCTATATTATTGTAAAGTTTCATCAAAATCCATTCAGTAGACGGTCACCTTAGTTACCAACCTGAGATTTCAACAACATGGTAGCCTACAAACCAGTTTGTGAAAATCGTTCGAGAAACGAAGTAGTGCCATGCGAGTAAAGAGCAATTCAAAATGCGGTATTGATTAATTATTTACATGACATATACGTACATATTTATTATATTATATTTTAGAACAACCAAAATTTATCACACAATGGTAAGTGGTAACAGGGTGACAATTAACAAATTATTATGTATATTTCCATATCGCCTGATGATATTGCGTTATTTTAGTTGTTTAACACGTTTCTTTGCAACTAATCTGGGCAGGCGTTAAAATAATAGGCAAAATAAGTAAGGTACAAGCCGTACAACGGTCATAATAGAATTATTTTATACTAGCGGCCCGCCCTGGCTTTGCACGGACGGGTATTAAACAAAATTATAAATTGAAACATATAAAAAGCAGTTATTTTATATATTAGTTATGTCACATAACACTTATGGTATTGCGGGCTTTTTTGTAGATGTTGATGTCATCACTATGCTTTATTGTCAACGATTTCCGCACCGTACGCGATATAACGGTTTTTTGGTATTTTTCAGGCTTTGGGGTACATTATCGAAATTTTCATACGGGTCCCTAAGTTTTTGAAAATAATCTATTGCCTTTGTTCATCAGGATTAATAGGATTCTAATGGTAAAAGAATTTTCCAAATCAGTCCAGCAGTTTATAAGATTATTCGTTACAAAAAAAATTACAAATCTTTCATATACAATATTAGTATAGAAGTATAGATTACAAACTTACAAATTTTTCCTCACATGACTTAAATCTTTTGTCCTCTCGTAAATTTGTAATTTTCTAATGTAATCCGAAGAGCATGCGTTATTGAAAATATAAAATATTAAAAATAGAAGTATAGACTTAGAACTAATATAATAGTGCTGAAATTGCTACTATACCTAATAGTATCAAGATCAAAAAGAAATCTTATTGTGTGGAAACAAAGCATAAGCCTTTATTTTGAACTGCTCGAAGCGTAGCTTGCGTAGTCATTTTTAATCGATCAAGCAACCTCCACCGCGGTCATGCATGACTTGGGCATGGATGGATGACTGCTAGTGGCTTTACTACTGTGCATTTACGTGCTTCAGAGGGCACGCTAAGCCATCCGTCCCGATTGTTGTCTTAGTATGGGATTTTGCGATTGCCCCCTTCTCTAGCACACTCAAGTAGAAAATCTGTCGCCAAACAACTAAGGTGTGTTCCGGCACCTCTTTTTGAGAGCCAGTCATTCTAAGTTAGCCTGAACCACATCTTTAACCACATCATTACTACCATCATCTCCTATTAACATTAAATTAAAGATATTTCAATAAGAGAGTTCAACCGTTTTCGTTGCCTGATTACAAGTTATCTGTTCTTCGATCCAAAGACATTCTGCCACTGAGTTCATCCACTTAGTTTTGAAGCGCTCGTAGCAAAGTTAAGCAACGTCGCGCGCGGTCATGAGTTGGATGGGTGACCGCTAGTGACATTACTACTGAGCGTGCACGTGCTTCGGAGGGCACGTTAAGCCGTCGGTCCCGGTTGTTGTCTTAGGATGGCAGTCGTTATAGCATGGTGGTAGGGCATTTTGCGAATGCCCGCCTGGGTAGCTACCACCCTCAAGTATAAAATCTGTCTCCAAGCACATATCGGTGTGTTCCGGCAGCTGTCCTTGAGAGCCAATACTTCTAGCCTAACGTCTTCGACCACATCATCACTTACCATCAGGTGAGATAGTGGTCAAAGGCTAACCTATACGGCATATAAAAATATATATAACTTGGAATTTGTTTACTTAATAAGTTGGCATCTTCAAAACCACTTATGTCCTAGTTTTGAATGAAATTCTATGGTTATCATTATCGCCGATGCGAATGGGTTAAGAGAACCTTGCTATGCAACAACCCACTAACATAGACTAGAAGTATGATAGACTTTAGTACATGCTGCTCATTCGGCAGTTTCTTCCCGCGGTTTGCCGCTAATGCATTTTATACATAAAGCTGGGAATTGAGAAAAGCACTTGGTCACCCACGTCGATGCGTATATTGTTCCAAATTAGAAGCGCATCGAGTGTCTCTTTCTTTACCATATCATCCAGCTTACCCGAATTGTACAAGATATACACCAATGAGGGTTGGCGTCAGTCAAACGGCTACCCATCAATCCTTAAACAAATTTTTTGACAGTTATGTCACTGTTTTCAGCAAGAGAGTAACAGTGCTTGTATAGACTTTTGTGCTGATAGAAAAACATATTGTACTGACCCCACATGATTGAGAGAAGGGTAGGGAGAAGATGATTGAGCAATGATTTTTGGTGTACAGGAAAACAACTCTATAAAAACTCCAGTTTAGAAACTGAAGCCGCAACAATTATGGAACATGTTTCCATTTCAGCGAAGTGCTCGCAAAAATATGACGGGTTTGTTTGGTGTTGATTGGATTTGTCACGCCCCGGCCTGGTTGTTCATTCTCGTATATATCATGGCGAACACCAGTTGTGCCTAAAAAAGAAGTGTAAGTACTACCTCGTTGTTGAAAGAATGTCTTAGTGTGTAGCGTAGGCTTGTTTTTCGTTCCTGATAGGTTAGCCTTTGACCACTATCTCACCTGATGGTAAGTGAATATGTGGTCGAAGATGTTGTTCAGGCTAACCTAGAAGTAATAGCTCTCAAGGACAGCTGCCGGAACACACCGTTAGGTGCTTGGCGACAGATTTTCTACTTGAGGGTGGTATATAGCCAGATGGGCATTCGCTGTCGTGCTGTTTTGTTAATATTTTTTCCTTCCACCATGCGGTATGATTTAAGCCCGAGGTGGGATTCCGCGCAAAAGTTCATATACATTGCCCATTGCGACTGAAAAAAAGGTGCGCCCGAACCTTGTAACACGGATCTTGCTTAATATCATAGGAAATGCAGAAACAGAGTTTTAAGGACAAGGTTCTTTTATTTTCAATTTAATTACTAGTTCTTCGCAAATGTACCCAAATGTAGTGTACAGAAATAACCTAGATAATATCAATCAATCAAATAGCTTTATTGCATTGTCACAGGTTAAGGAGTATACAGTTCTTACATATATTATTAAAAAGGACTCTGTAACATACCGAGACGGTGAGAATATTAATAAGTATATTTTAAATTTATAATTTGATACTAATTATAATTATGGATTGACAAATAGCACAAAGGAGGTTCTTCATTGAGGCTACTAGGTTAGCCTGAACAACATCTTCGACCACATCATCACTTACCATCAGGTGAGATAGTGGTCAAATGCTAACCTATCGCATAAATAGGCATAAAAAAAAATGTATATGTACATACCATGGCATTCCACCATCTCCTGTAGTCTGAGTCTTCTTTGCCGAGGCCGCGGTGCGATCTTTGACGCACGTCTCAAAATCTCAAAGTAGTAGAACATATGATGATGCACTTCTATATATATAACACGTTCCGGTGATGCGACAATATTTTGACTTATTTAAATTATGAATGCGACACCGTCGTGGTGTATGGCGCAGGGCGCGGTCCAACGACGACTCAATAATACTGGTTTGCCGCGGCGAAGCGAACCGTCAATCGCGCGAGGGGGGTAGTTTGAAAAAACTATGCATATGCTTCGACATACACGTAGTAACAAAAAAAAAAGAATCAAAGACTTTACTTACATAGGAAATTAATAACAAATCAATAATAATGTGAATTACGCTTCGTGTAAAATCGATACGCGTTGTATTTTTTTTCGATATGGCTACATGGCACATATGACGTCACCGTGAAGCCATCATAACAAAAAATAAGGCAGAATTGACACTATATATATATAACGGCGCGTGAACAATTTAATGCAGTTATGAAGATTAAAAATGAAACGTTATGATTAATTCGATCACTATTATGTTTAGTACTATAATCGATATTGCTTTGTATTCGATTATTCATTTTTAGAGCGGGTAACACCGAATGGAGTTGTAGGTGTCATGGCGGCCGGATGGCTGTCGAAGTCGTTCACTTCCTCTCTGATTTTTGAAGTGTGCGCACTTCTTAACGGACAACCGAACGTGATGGACGCGTGCAAACCCATTGGCTCTTAATCCAGTTTAATCCAAGTGATACTATGTAGTTTTGCTGTGATAAGTTTCTTGTGAATTACAATTGTGATCATACGATATTCTATGGGTGTTATTTTGTGAAAATCTGCACGTGCACGCCCATAATGGACGACCAACCTGAGTACATAACGGATCCGTCTCCATGGACGACATACCGACCCGTCTCGGCCCATCACTCCGTCATATAAATTTATAGATATGTGTTTTCTTTAAATGTTTTCAATATATTTATTTTTATAAGAAAATTCAATATTCCTAAGGAGGGTTGACGTCAGGAGGGCCGTTAAACATATTATTGTACTGACCCCAAATATGTATGATAATGGTAGGTACACGTTGATATGTACGAAGAAATTCAACTTGATATAAATATAGCTCTTAGTTGTTCTACCAATAGCAAGATAAACATTTGCGGTTGATCCATTCCGGAAAATATCAGCATAATTATAAAAAATATGCATCTAATTCTATCACCAGAATTATCTACATCATGCATGATGAAGAAAACTCCTGTAATAAATACTAAGATTTTCCATCACATTGAATATCATTCAATATCATAACTTAATTTCATTTAGAATGCCACTTTAGTATTTAAACCACTTTTTGAAGCGCTCGTAGCGAAGATTTCTAGCCTTTCTGACCCGATAAGCAAAGTGAAGCAACGTCCGCCGCGGTCACGAGTTAGATGGGTGACCGCTAGTGACATTACTACTGAGCGCTCCCGTGGCTCGGAGAGCACGTTAAAAGAAAGACTCAAAAATTATAATAAAAATAAAAGTAAGTTGAAGTTTATTTTTTTATGCACGATAGGCAAACATTTGGCCCCGTTCTCACCTGATGAAAAGAGATGATGCGGCCGAAGATGTAGCATGCTTGCCTAGAAGATTCACTCTAGATTTGAAGACTCCCAAATTATAAAGTTCGGGAAACAAAGACGCGGGCAATGAGTTCCACTCCTTCGCTGTACGGATGATAAATGTGGAAGCGAAACGCTTTAAGTGAACTGGAGGAATGTCAACCATGAAAGGATGCCGCCCATCAGAGCGTCTTGTTTTCCAATGATAAAAGGGGCATGGAGGAATCAGCCCATGTAATTCCAGCGCACTTTCCGAAATGTATACGATAGAATACCGATAGGCAAACGACCCTGCGAAGATGACTGAGACTATTTAGTTTAGACTCAACCAGCTTATCATCGCCTATAAGTCTTTTGGCTCGTCGGTCAATGGAGTCAAGAGCCTCCAGTTAGTATTACTTGGATCCATCCCAGAGGTGGCTGCAGTACTCCATACATCAACGGAATTGAGGTTGATATAAATTAAGAAGCTGCCCCGGTGTGAAACACTGCCTCACCTTTGCGAGGATACCAAGCTTCTTATCGGCCAGTTATGCTCTGGCTTCGATAAAGTTAGACATAGACATCCGTATAAAGATAGAATAGCAAACTCAAATATGAAGTCAAAACTCCAAAAAGAACACGAACTAACAATTTGAAATCTGTCACACCATCGACCTTACTTTAGACCATATTAGCTCAAATACTACATTGAAACAGTTGTCATATTGAAGAATTGCTCCAGTGTTATTTTTAAATCTGTACCCCAATTAAATAAAATGTCATTTTGACATCTGTCACACTTACGATTATTTTGAATATATTTTGATATGATTGTAGCAAAAAAATGGAATCATAACGAACATTACATCAATGACAGTTTTGACAGCTGTGTTCGTGATCTACTCAAACAGTATTTTTATATAGACTGCACTAATTGACAGGTGGAGCACGGACACACGGACAGCTATGTGAAAATCGGGATTTCCAAACGGTATTTCTTTTCCAATTTTCTTAAGTAGAACAAATGTGATTTTTATTTCCTGTATGTTCTATTAGCAGCACAAATAGTACGCACATGGAAATAACCTTCTTTAACATCATAATATACCCTTTAAACCTACCGTACTAAACTCCAACTCGCGTCCCAGTTACGAAACTTAGGGAAAAAGTTTTAACAACTCAACTTTGTTTGGACTTCCTTTGTTTGAGATGGCAACGGCTAACGATACAACTTGACGAACATTACTTCGATCCTTATACTTGTTTGTTACATGAGACCTTTCTACGGTACTTACGTTCATGAGAAGTTGAATTTTTTGTCCATAAAAGTAAGAATAGCTTTACTATGTAATATCTTCACGCACGCATGTGTTGCCCAAATTGATCCCCTTTAGTGGCCTGCGACCTTCTTGAGGTTCTATTAGCAGCACAATTAGTTTCATATCAACATGTTTTGGCCACAGTGGGTGTACAAATATAAGAGGCGATTTGATTGCTCAATTACTGATACATTTCGCTGTTAATATACAAAATTGAAGTATATTATTATATAACACATAATTTCAAAAAATGTACGTTTCAGAAGTTATAATTTTTGAAAATCATAAAATATAAGTAATAAGTATCTGGATATGTCAAAATTTATTCTGAAGGAAGTAATTTTTCTTTTAAATAAAAAAAAGGAAAAAAAAAGATTATCTTCTCTTTGGTAGCATTAACCATTCAGTTTTTTTTTTTAAATATGTTTGCATTAAGTTCTTTTATACTCAGTAGTAAGTTAAAGTGTTGTGTGTTACAAGGCCGACTTAACTATATGGTTAAGTCACGGCGGTTACAAATAACATAAACTGTGAGGTTTACAAATAATTTGGGGTATTTTTCCTAAATATATTATTCCTAATATCCTTTACACATTATTTTTATTTGATCTTAAACTGTTTGATGATTCAATACTTTCATTGAACTATATTAGAGACATATGCAACTATTTTTACTTTAAAACGTCGTCCATACTTACAGCTCGCTGTTGAAAAATGCACTGTTCATAATAAAATTGCAAAATAACGCATAAAATGTGTTTGTGGAGGTTTATTTCAACATAATTTTTAACCAGATTTTAACTTTTAATTTGGTGCTTAATGTGGGATACAAATTGAAGTTAGTTTTTTCCAATTGATATAATTATTACGTCAATTGCTCCGTGGAGTGCCGGAATTGCACCCCCCCCAAATTTTTTTGTGGGTATCACAAGGGGTGACTAAAGGAAACACACCAGAAGGTGGGCAGCAGCGTCTTCTGAAGAACCACCATTTACACTGCGATCCCCAAGCCGCCTGCCAAGCGTGCGGATTATGGCAAACTCCGCTTAATGGGGGCGGCTGTGTTCAGCAGTGGATATTCCGGCTAATACAGATGTAATTTAGAAGGTCTAAATTTTTCACTTAACTGAATTCTATCAGCGCGCTTGGTCGATGCGATGTTATCAAAATGCCAGCCCCTATATTCAGCTCATCGATCAACCATTCCAATTCAATGAGGCAATGCTGCCAGCATGCTGGGCACGCTTCCAACTGGAGCATTTGGGCTGCCTGTAAGCCTGCAATCTACAATAGGTTATAGGTTGCCTAAGTACTTTCGTTGTGGTAGTATAAACAAGTAGTAAGTGCACGCGATGAAATCGTCTGCTGCAGTGATGGCGTTCTATTGATGCGTAGTTGAACATTGCCTGGAGGCAAATAGATTTGTTGTGGTGCTGATCAATTACTGAATTGAACGGTATGTATGAAGTTTAGATGTAGAAACTATCCATTTAACCTACCAGTAGAATGGATTCACATGTTCATGATATATTTGTTGCAGATGCTGTTATTGAGTAAGGACATTTTGTGGATCCGAGGCTAGTCACCTCATGTGAAGTTTCTATACCCTATATTTACCTGCTCCCTAAAAAGGTATGTTGATGTTTTGTTGTAGGTTAGCCAATTTTGCTCACCAGCTATCCTTAAGTGTAAAAGTAGCTGCCTTAATATGTGAGAGATAAACTGATGTTGTTGGGTATTTGCCGCGTGCACAAATAACATTGGGATAGTGATTTTCCATTGAGCATGGAGCACAGTTCTATAATAATTCACTCCGAGCAAATAATTATAATGTACTGAATTACCCTAACAGGGATATCTTGTTGAATCTATTATTACCTAAATGATATCTGATAATGTATTGAACCTGTTTCCTATAGTATGTGCGGTGCATACATTATGTATGAAGCCCATTATGTATAAAATAAATGTTTTGTATGGTGTAACCATGAAACTACTTTAATTTTGTTTTTTAGATTGAGTGGCTTGAACTAAGAATATTCTTACTAATATTCCATATAAAGCATAGGAACTATGATATACATACCATAAAATGTTTCGGTACTGGATCATTATTACAAAGTTTATATTACAAAGATGTTAGCTCGCTCGCTAATAATAAGCAAATGCTTGAGGATATTTAAATTGTTCTGTTTCAGGATATTGCCTGAATGTGTTTATGGAGTTTCCCATGTTCCGGGATTTTCTGGGTTCCTTCCGGAAAGAACTGATATGTTGTTTTTTTTATGATAGTGTTAGATTCTACTGGCTCCTAAAGTTTGTCTGAACGTGTTAAATATAATTTTGGAGGTTTTGGGAATTTCTCGGACTTCCCGGGAAATTTTATATTATGCTGAATCTGCTGGGCGTGTTAAAGCCCCAAAGCGTTCTGTAGGTGTAACTTGATTATGTTTAAGCGGTCTAATGTACAGAATATTAACTTCTAAATATTATCTTTATTGGAAAATACCTCTTACTCACTTACTTAGTTTAATATTATAAATTAAGATGCAGTTGATGGTCTGCCGGTGCGTGCGGTAGGTACTACTTACTCGCCCTGTACCGTGTTGTATACACATTTATTTTATTATAAGTGAAACAAAACATTTTATGTATTGACTTCAGGAGGTGTTTGGTGATGGCTCTTCCGAGCCTGTCAATGTTTGGTGACGGCTACTCCGAGCCTGAATTGTGTTGTTGGGGTTACTGCGAGCCCTGTATGAGTTTGGCTGCACCTTTATCGTTTGGCTGATCCCAGCTACGTGTCGAGCTGCTTCAGTAGACATAAGTCGGTGTGAGCCACCCATTTTATGTGGAGGGCCTATTAATATTTCAAATGAAGAAACCTGTGGTATAAATTTAACTATGCAACCTTATAACGTACTATGTTAAAGATCAGCCAAGCGAGCCAAAGAACCCCTTTATACCAAAAAGAGACAGACTAAACTTTGAAATAACAATAAATTTTGAATTTGTAAGTGGAGAACCTCTTTGATTTTTTTTTTTTCTCACAGTTCCAAAAAACAGGACTATACATTTTTTTACATTAGCTGTAGTGTTCTATATACAAGGTTATTGGTAAATGCTAACAACCACTTAGGGTTTAATTCTGCTAGTCCTAACAAACATTTTGAGAAAAATGTATTTTTTGCATTTTTATGTGTTTTTGACGGAATAAGCACGAGGACCACCTGTTAAAAGTCTCTTGTACCTGTAATTTATTTTTTCATATTTTTATTACTTTGCTCGATGTAAATATTCAAAACTCTATTCAAAGGGAGCGCGGCGCGGTCCAGTGTTGCCGCGGCGGGCGCTCTTGGCTCGGAGTAGGCATAGTCTTTTACTACGAGACACAGAACTAATAAGTGTCAGACAGTATATTAGAGTCCTAAGAGGTTGTTAGCATTTTTTCGTTAACCGTATATATCAGTATTTTGTAAACTAAGGTATAAAAAACTAAACTAATATGTGACAACAAATCCCAAACAACCGCCGTAAACAGTACCACAGTATAAAATTAGCGGTACAACTAAATGCATAAATTAATTTAAAACTTTGTAACAGAGACATGCTCCACTGAATAGTTGCTATTATGACAACAGTGGACTAATTCATGACTTTGCTAATTTGCGAGCGAAATTAATGCAGCTTCACATCTCTGCCGCGAAACCGTTGTGGGGAAACTACCTGGAAAAGCGTATAAAGCGTGTAGTAACTAGAGTCAGTATCACTGGCATTGTAAATTTAATATGCGTATAGGTTTATTTTCTTTTAGTGAAGTTTTTGTTAATTTCCTGTTTGAAGTCGGTTTTTGTAATAAGTTGTGTGAACAAAACAAAACCTTATTGTGTATATCACTCCATTACACGCGGTCTCATTTATCACGTCATTAAACGCGCGGGGCACCACTGTGCCCCTTTTTTAAATGAGGATTACTTATATAATAGAATATAAATGTAAAATATTATAAGTGTTTTCAAAATCAGTGTTTATTAATGCTTAGAACCTTAACAAAGAAAGTTACTTATTTGTCGTATATATAAAAATACATCAATGTATATATAGTACATATATATATGTATAGGTCCCACACACATTCACTTGTAGTGTTGTTTTGGTTGAATGATCGCTTTTTCTATTCAAAAGGTAGGAAATAACGGACTCTAGTATGACTAATGTGTTGATGAAAAATAAACCCGTCTACTGTCGTTGTTACCGAGTCCCTAACAAATACATCAGGTAGGGGACAGCTATTTAAGAAGATGACATTTTGGGTCCATTTATTTTGAAATAACAAGCAAATAAATATACCTGGGGCACACTTGTGCCCCGCGCGTGTAACGGAGTGATATCAAAGCACAATTTTACGGTTTGTTTACCAACAAAAGGCTCGAAATTGTGTGAACAGCACAATATAACACTCGCTTCATGATTATTATGTTACTAATATGAAACCTGTGTATCTCAGTGATAAATCTCAGATAACCAAATTAAAGAAAATTTATTGCATAATCCGTTTTCCGATTGTTGAAGCACTTTTTTTTTTTTTTTTTTTTATGCTTGGTAGGTTAGCCTTTGACCACTATCTCACCTGATGGAAAGTGATGATGTGGTCGAAGATGTTGTTCAGGCTAACCTAGAATACAGAATACAGAACCGTATATTTATTCATGTAATGAATAGATTCAGGCGTTACTTTGCTGAAACCAATTTTTAATAATAAAAAATATTTTAAAAGTATTTTAAGAAAACATTTAATTAATTATTTAAAAAAACACTTAAAAAATCTTTATAAAAATGATATATATCTAGTGACAATTCCCCTTATTTTCCTGTTAAGCCGACGGGACGTCACAAACGCCACGCAGCCAAACCGGAAGAGTATATCAGAGTACTAGATATATTTCATTTTTATAAAGATTTTTTAAGTGTTTTATTAAATAATGAATATAATTTTTACTTAAAATACTGTTAAAATATTTGTTATTATTATTTATTCATGTGTTTGAAGTACGGAAGCGGAGATTTTTTAATGTCATTATGTCATTATTTGCTGACGAGCCGGCGCCTGATGGTGAGCATCACGTCTGTTTTAATGGTAAAGACAATAACAATTTATACAAATTATTAAAGAAGACCATTGTTTGGTTGATACAATTCATTTTAGGTATATCATGAAAAACTGTTAATTTGTGATTGTTTGTTCCGATTTAGACTCAGAAGAAAACAAATATTTGCCATTATAACAAATCAACAATATTTTTAACATAGGGATTTTACATTACATTTATAATACCATAAAAACAACAAAAAGAATAGCGTCATTTGTGTACGACGAACATAAAGTCAAGCATTTCTACCGGCCCCAAAGAGAGCAATAAATTCCCCAATAAAATCACCGAAGCAGACGATTTCACCTTTGTTCCCCCTTTAACCTTATAGTAAGGCTAAACTACATGTGGCTCACCTGCCTCAAGTGAAAAGCTTATATACTTTTTAAATTATAATTTTTGATAGCTATCCGCACAGCTAAGCTTTTAAAATCACATATATTCAAATATATATATATATATATTTATTTATATTCTGGCGGTGTGCCTATGTTAACGAAATACTACGAACTATATACAACACTACAGCTACTACAATTAAAGCATTTAGACAACCTATAATCATTGCAAACTCATAGGCAGTCCAAACGCTCCAGCCCATTATATACTATCATATAGTCATATTGATACCTGACCTGTCTTTTTTTTTTATGATATTGTGATGGAAAAAGCGCGAGGCCCACCTGATGTTAAGCGGTATTCTCTGCCTATAACAGATGCATTTCATCACAAGTGACGAACTGCACTGCGCCCATCACCTTGATACAGTTGTTAAGTCTCATTTTGCCTGTTATTTCACTGGCTCTTAAGGACTGCTGCCGGAAGACACCGTTAGGTGCTTGGCGACAGATTTTCTACTTGAGGGTGGTCGTTAGCCAGGCAGGCATTCGCAAAATGCCCTTCCACCATGCGGTGAAGCTCAAGCTCTGGGTGGGATTCGAACCATGGACCTGCTGCGCGGCAGTCCATAGTCAATGCCACTGAGCCATCACTGCTTCATAAATAAAGACTATAGATATTAATCCGCCCCTTAGAAATATATCATCTTTACGACTTATTACGAAAGGACAAACTTTAATTATGACTTTACCACGATGGATCATTGGAGCGCCGACTGAGATAAATATCCTTCGTGAGTTCGAATCCTGGTCATTGTTGACATGTTTCCTTTAGCTTTGATTTTATTAGCTACTATGACACACTGTTCATATCAAGTAATTCTTCAAGAACTACGGCATGATAATACATTATGTTCCTTATCCTAAATGGTTATGTATCATTCATCGAGCAAAACTCGTTGGTATCGTTGAATGTTATTTACCTTGCTGAACTGTTATCCAATTGAGAACGCAGGAATATAAATTGCACACATTGCTGCTCGCCTTGGCAGATTAATTACTAATTGCTTAACGTACGAGGCAGTGGTAATTATCCAGATGTCTTCTTCATCAGGAACCTAGTCACATGGTGCGACAGCTGTCTTCCTTATCAGGAATCTTACCGCTGCATTTGTATCAACCTGGTGACAGTTTGTCGGTAGGAATACCAAGATAAAATTTTGTATTTGGTTTTCCTTAGACAACTTCTTAGGCGCAAAATTTATATTACTTACTTATATTGACTGTGCCTTTAAAATGATTAGTAAGATATTTTAAACTGCCAAGGAATAGTTATGTTTTTTGCGCGTATCTTGTAATTAAGTAAGTATTTTTGAAAGCCAGTAATTCTAGGTTAGCCTCAACAACATCTTCGACCACATCATCACTTACCATCAGATGAGATAGTGTTCAAAGGCTAAGCTATCAAGCATAAAAAAAAAGTATATTTGATTGAAAATTTCCTTATTACCTTGTATCTTCCAAACGGCTGGATGTATTTCAACAGTTAATAAGTTGGCATCGTCCTGGACCACAATGGCCTAGTTATGAATGAATTTCTATTGTTATCATTATCGCCGATGCCAATGGGTTAAGGTATGGTTATATTAGTCATAAAAACCCAAGTGATATTTGGACTATAGGTTCTGTGTGAAAAAGTTTTGGCGGATTTTTGCCACGAAATAGTCATCATAATCACAATAAGTTGTATACCTTTCAATAATTTCATAACCTTTTTTTATTTATCAACGTATGTTTAAATTTAATGAAGTCTTCTAGGAAACTGAAAGTGTAAAATAAAAAATTAAAACCTGACTATATTAACTATATAAACTGAAACAGGGTTGACAATCCCGGCTTTGTAGCGTCCAATAGCGGGACTTAATTGGAAATTACATAATCCGAAAGTATATTATTGGGTTGCGTTGCAAGTAAACTTAATGCGGAATTCTCAATCTTGTTTCGGCTATTTTCAATACGTAATATGAAAAGGCCTTAGGGGTCACCATACAGTATAATTCAGAAAAAAGCTGCAGTGAAAAAAATTAAGCACTGGCTTAATTTTTTTCACCTTATACTAAGAGAAGTGTTTCTTTGTACCATTGGCTCCAACGCAACGGCTTTTGGCATCAGATCCACAATTTACAACAACGCGGGGATCGACGGGGAATGTTTTAAATTCCTTTTTTGTCAAGAGCCTGAGAGCTGTTGCCGTCAGCCTCTAGACGTTCGCTTTAGCGGGAAACGTTCAAAGATGCTTCGAATAGTCGCGACAGCTTAGGGTGTTCGTCACACCGAAGTGTAACATGATGGATTTCTTAGGCCACGCTTATGGTAAAGTCCTCGACATGTTTTTTTAAGCTTTGTGTTACGTGACTTTGGCATCACGCCAAAGTCACTTCGCTACAGACTTCTTATAGATTGAGATGATATGGTGGTGTTTTACAGTGAACGTTAGCAACGCTCGCATTGCGCTTCGTTACGTACAAAAGCGAATATTACTCTAGTGAAGTTACTCACATAGTTAATGTATACAAATATGATTTTATGTCTATTATATGATGTGAAGTAATCAATACTTGGTATTTGATAGATACGCCTAAGACCACAATCTCAACTGATGTCGTGATGTAGCAAATGTGACGGTGTAGTCAACGGTGTTAACAAGCAATACTTACTTAGAATGACTGGTTCTCCAGGACAGCTGTTCGAACTTACCTTAAAATCCTTAGCGACAGCTTTTCTACTTGAGGGTGGTAGCTGGCCGGACGGGCATTTGCGAAATGCCCTACCACCATGCGATGAAGTTTAAGACCGCGATAGGATTCGAACTTTGGACCATTTGCGTGGCAGTCCATAGTTTTGTCACTGGACCATGACTGCTTCGAAATCAATGGTTCAATTTGTAATTGAAATCGACTGACCCTGAAATAGATTGGATTATATCTATGTGTATATGATATCCATGTGTCTTAATCTAGATTTAAATCGCTATGCTCTAAATCAAGATAAATTTGTACCAAGTTATCAATGTGCGATGTTTGTTTTGATAATAAGTACTAATTGTGTTTCAACTATTACCTCACAAATAACTTTGACTTCAAATTAGAAGTTGAGACGTAAACGCTAACATCCCGCACTCATCTAAAAACATTCAGTGTATACGTGTTTAATGTAACGCTACTGTGTAAATGCAGCCACCCCGGTTCAGCTTTCCAGTTCAGAGTTCCATTGTTGCAATGGTGGAACGGAACGAAATAGTTGCAACTTCGCTTCCCCTCACTATTCATATTTTCCAATTTTATCATTCGCACTGTACTCGTATAACGGGCATTGTGCTGCGAAGCTTCGGAGGAATTTTACTATTTGTTGTAAATATTGATATTAAAAGCATCGGTGCTGCTTTTGTAAATATTATACCTTGTTGATGGTAGGATGTTTGCGACACGGATTCTTACGTATGTTCTGTTACACGGGTGAGTAAGGAATTTTATTTCAATTAAGTACATGCTGTAGGACTGCATGTGAGTCTGCACTGACTAATAGGTGGTCTAAATGATTTTATTGTTGTAGCTGTAGTATTGTATATACTGTACTTTATCAGCTGGATTGTCCACTGCTGAACACAGCCTCCCCCATATGTGGGGGTTTGCCATAATCCCCACGCTTGGCAGGTGTCTTGGGTAGTGTGAGATATCAGCTCCTCAGAAACCGCTCCTGCCCTTCCGGTATTTTACCCTTAGTCGCTTCTTACGACACCCACGGGTAGAGATGGGGGTGACATTCTAGCCCGGCACCTCACGGGACTACTAGACTAGTATTGTATATAGTTCGGAGTTTTTTGTTGATAATGGCATACCACCGGTGAAATAAAATGCAGATACTTATATAATGTAATATACTTTGCCGAGAACTACTTATGTAAATATCCACTGTGATTCCACGCGCTTATATATACTTATATGTATAACAAATAGTTCAATAATCATAAATAATAGTCTAAAATTAATTGTAAATCATATTTCTATATATGATCACTAGCGTCCTAAGCCAAAATCTTATTTACAAAATTATTAGGAATTCTTGCCCGAACGGGAATTGAACCAACGTCCGCCGAATGCCTTGACCTCTAGGCTGTCGGTACATGCTCGTCTAAGCACATTGAAAAAAAAAATGTTGTTGATTGGTAGGCCCCCACTTGGTGGACTGACGACATCGTTAAAGTATCGGGTAGCCAATGGTTCCAAGCGGCTAATAGCAGTTCTTTGTGTGGATTGGCGAGTGAGGCTTTTGTTTAGCAGTGGACGTCTTCTGGCAGATGATGATGATGGTGATATTATTTTTTAACCATCATAGGGAACGGATAAATAACATGCAGGGGACGTGGTTTTAAATCTCAGTGCCTGTGATTTTACTGGCTCTTAAGAACTGCTGCAGGAAAAATCTGTTAGGTGCTTGGCCACTAATTTCTTTATTTGCGGGTGGTAGCTAGCCAGGCTGGCATTCGTAATATGCTCTTCCACGATGCGGTGAAGCTCAATCCGGCGGTTGGGACCGATTCATGAACCTGTGGCACGGTACACTGAGAAAAATGACTGTCATAATTCATGGTAATTGTAAGAGATTTTTACATAAATATTCGTATTACCAGTAAAAATGGACCATGAATTGATGCTACGATAAAAAATAAAGAAACATCAAGATTTCTTTGCGGTGAAAACTTTTGTTTTGTTACTCGTAGTACGCGTCATGACAAAATATCATGACGAATTCTGAATTATCCCTAACAGTAATGACAAAAATTCGTAAAGGGAATTATTATAAAAAATAATAAGGAAGGTATGGTATCAATCGAATGATAAAAAGCACATCTTTTGATCAGACGAATTCTAGTAACCTGGTTGATAACCTATGATGCACACCGTCCCCTATGACGTGGTTAAAAATAATAATCTTGAAACAAATGATTCAGCTCAGTCGAGGACGCCCTGCCGGCCAAGAAGCCAGGGTAGGGCGGTGAGGAGAATTCACGGGAAGCAGATTCGATTCTCGCTCGGGCAAGACAATTGTGCTCTAATAATTTGTAAATGTTAACGACATCAGATTTTTAATTAATAAAATAGAAATAAAACTCCTTTAAATTTTAATAAAAATATATAAAAAGAAAAAAAAGTTTTTTTAAATACCAGTGTGAAGTCGGCAGCCAAAATTTGCAGCCAATAATCCGACAAAATTAAAGAGGTAAATTAAGTTTCATCAAATTAAAATGTAATTAATAAGCGATAATGTTCCTGTTAAGCAAACAACTACGTTAATCTCAAACAACAACCATAGCGATAAGATTTTTTTTTCATGTATTATTTTGGCTGTTGGCATATTTCGATATGTTAGACCACAGATGAGTACAAATTTTATACAGCACCGTAAAGAAGATAAAACAACCTATCATAAAATTGGCAAAATAATGTGGCTGAACCAAACCTTAACCCTTCAATATCCATAGGAATACAGGTACGAAAAACTCTGGACACTAACTATAAATAAACAATGATTTCGACCATTCAGACCCCAGAACTTCCTATTTTGATCATTGATTAATACAAATACATACATAGGATACTATAAAAATATTGACACATGGTGGCTAAACGAAATTTTAACCCTACAACCCGCTCTACAAAAAATACCCAAAAATATTTCAATTTATATTTAAGCATATAACTGCTTAGGACCTTAAATTTTACATTTGTATGTGTAGTTTTATTTACTTTGATAATCAGTGTACATAATTATATTATAAAGAAAATGGCTTAATGATAGGTTAACCTTAAATATGCGAGCTCAAACAATTCCAAAGAATTTTTTATCATGCACTGTTTTGGCTGCTGGCATATTTCGACATGTAGGAGCCCAGATTAGTACCAACTTTTTACAGCATCGTATAGAAGATAAAACAGCCTATCATAAAATTGGCAAAAGAATGTGGCTAAACCAAAACTTAACCCTTCAATGTCCATAGGAATACAAGTACGAAAAACTCTGGACACTTACTATAAATAAACACTGATTTCGACCACTCAGACCCCAGAACTTCCTATTTTGATCATTGATTAATACAAATACATATATAGGCTATAATAAAAAGATTGTCACATGGTGGCTAAATGAAATCTTAACCCTACAACCCGCACTATAAAATATACCCAAAATATTTCAATGTATATTCAAGCTTATAACTGCTTAGAACCTGAAAATGTTTATCTTTTAGAGTAATTTAATTTAGAACAACAATTATATTTCATAATCATTATTCCAAAAAAGTGGCTAAATGATAGGTTAACCTTAAATATGCGAGCTCGAACAATTCCAAAGAATTTTTTATCATGCATTGTTTTGGCTGCTGGCATATTTCGACATGTAGGACCCCAGATTAGTACCAACTTTTTACAGCATCGTATAGAAGATAAAACAGCCTATCATAAAATTGGCAAAAGAATGTGGCTAAACCAAAACTTAACCCTTCAATGTCCATAGGAATACTAGTACGAAAAACTCTGGACACTAACTATAAATAAAGTATAATTTCGACCATTCAGACCCCAGAACTTCCTATTTTGATCATTGATTAATACAAATACATACATAGGATACTATAAAAATATTGACACATGGTGGCTAAACGAAATTTTAACCTTACAACCCGCTCTACAAAAAATACCCAAAAATATTTCAATTTATATTTAGGCATATAATTTTACATTTGTTAGTGTAGTTTTATTTACTTTGATAATCAGTGTTCATAATTATATTATAAAGAAAGTGGCAAAATGATAGGTAAACCTTAAATATGCGAGCTCAAACAATTCCAAAGAATTTTTTTTCATGCACTGTTTTGGCTGCTGGCAAATTTAGACATGTAGGACCCCAGATTAATACCAACTTTTTACAGCATCGTATAGAAGATAAAACAGCCTATCATAAAATTGGCAAAAGAATGTGGCTAAACCAAAACTTAACCCTTCAATGTCCATAGGAATACTAGTACGAAAAACTCTGGACACTAACTATAAATAAACAATGATTTCGACCACTCAGACCCCAGAACTTCCTATTTTGCTCATTGATTAATACAAATACATACATAGGCTATTATAAAAAGATTGACACATGGTGGCTAAATGAAATCATAACCCTAGAACCCACACTATAAAATAAACCCAAAAATATTTCAATGTATATTCAAGCTTATAACTGCTAAGAACCTGAAAATGTTTATCTCTTAGAGTAATTAAATTTAGAACTACAATGATTTTTCATAATCATTATTCTAAAAAAGTGGCTAAATGATAGGTTAACCTTAAATATGCGAGCTCGAACAATTCCAAAGAATTTTTTATCATGCATTGTTTTGGCTGCTGGCATATTTCGACATGTAGGACCCCAGATTAGTACCAACTTTTTACAGCATCGTATAGAAGATAAAACAGCCTATCATAAAATTGGCAAAAGAATGTGGCTAAACCAAAACTTAACCCTTCAATGTCCATAGGAATACTAGTACGAAAAACTCTGGACACTAACTATAAATAAACAATGATTTCGACCACTCAGACCCCAGAACTTCCTATTTTGATCATTGATTAATACAAATACATACATAGGATACTATAAAAATATTGACACATGGTGGCTAAACGAAATCTTAATCCTACAACTCGCTCTACAAATAATACCCAAAAATATTTCAATTTATATCTAAGCATATAACTGCTTCGAACCTTAAATTTTACATTTGTTAGTGTTGTTTTATTTACTTTGGTAATCATTGTTCATAATTATATTATAAAGAAAGTGACTTTATGATAGGTTAACCTTAAATATGCGAGCTCAAACAATTTCAAAGAATTTTTAATCATGCATTGTTTTGGCTGCTGGCATATTTCGACATGTAGGACCCCAGATTAGTACTATATTTTTACAGCATCGTATAAAAGATAAAACAGCCTATCATAAAATTGCCAAAAGGATGTGGCTAAATCAAAACTTAACCCTTCAATGTCCATAGGAATACAAGTACGAAAAACTCTGGACACTTACTATAAATAAACAATGATTTCGACCACTCAGACCCCAAAAGTTGCTATTTTGATCATTGATTAATATAAACACATACATAGGCTATTATAAAAAAAATTTCATATGGTGGCTAAATGAAATCTTAACCCTACAACCCGCACTATTAAATATACCCAAAAATATTTCAATGTATATTAAAGCTTATAACTGCTTAGAACCTAAAAATATTTATCTTTTAGAGTAGTTTCATTTAAAACTACAATTAAACTTCATAATCATTATACCAAGAAAGTGGCTAAATGATAGGTTAACCTTAAATATGCGAGCTCAAACAATTCCAAAGAATTTTTTATTATGCATTGTTTTGGCTGCTGGCATATTTCGACATGTAGGACCCCAGATTAGTGCCAACTTTTTACAGCATCGTATAGAAGATAAAACAGCCTATCATAAAATTGGCAAAAAAATGTGGCTAAACCAAAACTTAACCATTCAATGTCCATAGGAATACAAGTACGAAAAGCTCTGGACACTTACTATAAATAAACAATGATTTCGATCACTCAGACCCCAGAAGTTGCTATTTTGATCATTGATTAATACAAATACATACATAGGCTACTATAAAAATATTGACACATGGTGGCTAAATGAAATCTTAACCCTACAACCCGCTCCACAAAAAATACCCAAAAATATTTCAATTTATATATAAGCATATAACTGCTTAGAACCTAAAATTTTACATTTGTTAGTGTAGTTTTGTTTACTTTGATAATCAGTGTTCATAATTATATTATAAATAAAGTGGCTAAATGATAGGTTAACCTTAAATATGCGAGCTCCAACAATTCCAAAGAAATTTTTATCATGCACTGTTTTGGCTGATGGCATATTTCGACATGTAGTACCCCAGATTAGTACCAACTTTTTACAGCATCGTATAGAAAATAAAACAGCCTATCATAAAATTGCCAAAAAAATGTGGCTAAACCAAAACTTAACCCTTCAATGTCCATAGGAATACAAGTACGAAAAACTCTGGACACTTACTATAAATAAACAATGATTTCGACCACTCAGACCCTTGAAGTTGCTATTTTGATCATTGAATAATACAAACACATATATTGGCTACTATAAAAAGATTGTCGCATGGTGGCTAAACGAAACCTTAACTCAACAACCCGCGATACAAAAAATACCCAATAATATTTCAATTTATACTCAAGCTGATAATTGCTTAGAACCTGAAAATGTTTATCTTTTAAAAAAGTTAAATTAAGAATTACAATTAAATTTCATAATCATTATACCAAAAAAGTGGCTAAATTATAGGTTAACCTTAAATATGCAAACTCAAACAATTCCAAAAAAATTTTTATGATGTATTGTTTTGGCTGCTGGCATATTTCGACATGTAGGGCCCCAGATAACAGATCAAAATAGCAACTTCTGGGGTCTGAGTGGTCGAAATCATTGTTTATTTATAGTAAGTGTCCATAGTTTTTCGTACTAGTATTCCTATGGACATTGAAGGGTTAAGTTTTGGTTTAGCCACATTCTTTTGCCAATTTTATGATAGGCTGTTTTATCTTCTATACGATGCTGTAAAAAGTTGGTACTAATCTGGGGTCCTACATGTCGAAATATGCCAGCAGCCAAAACAATGCATGATAAAAAATTCTTTGGATTTGTTCGAGCTCGCATATTTAAGGTTAACCTATCATTAAGCCACTTTTTTGGTATAATGATTATGGAAAATAATTGTAGTTCTAAATTAAACTACTCTAAAAAATAAACATTTTCAGGTTCTAAGCAGTTATCAGCTTGAATATAAATTGAAATATTATTGGGTATTTTTAGTATCGCGGGTTGTTGAGTTAAGGTTTCGTTTAGCCACCATGCGACAATCTTTTTATAGTTGCCAATATATGTGCTTGTATTATTCAATGATCAAAATAGCAACTTCTGGGGTCTGTGTGGTCGAAATCATTGTTTATTTATAGTAAGTATCCAGAGTTTTTCGTACTTGTATTCCTATGGACATTGAAGGGTTAAGTTTTGGTTAAGCCACATTCTTTTGGCAATTTTATGATAGGCTGTTTTATCTTCTATACGATGCTGTAAAAAGTTGGTATTAATCTGGGGTCCTACATGTCTAAATATGCCAGCAGCCAAAACAGTGCATGATACAAAATTCTTTGGAATTGTTTGAGCTCGCATATTTAAGGTTTACCTATTATTTTGCCACTTTCTTTTTATTATAATTATGAACACTGATTATCAAAGTAAATAAAACTACATTAACAAATGTAAAATTATATGCTTAAATATAAATTGAAATATTTTTGGGTATTTTTTGTAGAGCGGGTTGTAGGGTTAAGATTTCGTTAAGCCACCATGTGTCAATATTTTTAAAGTAGCCTATGTATGTATTTGTATTAATCAATGATCAAAATAGGAAGTTCTGGGGTGTTAGTGGTCGAAATCATTGTTTATTTATAGTAAGTGTCCAGAGTTTTTCGTACTAGTATTCCTATGGACATTGAAGGGTTAATTTTTGGTTAAGCCAATATCTTTTGCCAATTTTATGATAGGCTGTTTTATCTTCTATACGATGCTGTAAAAAGTTGGTACTAATCTGGGGTTCTACATGTCGAAATATGCCAGCAGCCAAAACAATACATCATAAAAAAATTTTGGAATTGGTTGAGCTCGCATATTTAAGGTTAACCTATCATTTAGCCACTTTCTTGGTATAATGATTATGAAATTTAATTGTAGTTATAAATAAAACTACTCTAAAATATAAACATTTTCAGGTTCTAAGCAGTTATAAGCTTGAATATACATTGAAATATTTTTGGGTATATTTTATAGTGCGGGTTGTAGGATTAAAATTTCATTCAGCCACCATGTGACAATCTTTATATAATAGCCTATGTATGTATTTGTATTAATCAATGATCAAAATAGGATGTTCTGGGGTCTGAGTGGTCGAAATCATTGTTTATTTATAGTAAGTGTCCAGAGTTTTTCGTACTTGTATTCCTATGGACATTGAAGGGTTAAGTTTTGGTTTAGCCACATTCTTTTGCCAATTTTATGATAAGCTGTTTTATCTTCTATACGATGCTGTAAAAAGTTGGTACTAATCTGGGGTCCTACATGTCGAAATATGCCAGCAGCCAAAACAGTGCATGATAAAAAATTCATTGGAATTGTTTGAGCTCGCATACTTAAGGTTAACCTATCATTTAGTCACTTTCTTTATAATATAGTTATGAACACTAATTATCAAAGTAAATAAAACTACACTAACAAATTTAAAATTTAAGGTTCTAAGCAGTTATATGCTTAGATATAAATTGAAATATTTTTGGGTATATTTTATAGTGCGGGTTTTAGGGTTAAGATTTCATTTAGCCACCATGTGACAATCTTTTTATAATAGCCTATATATGTATTTGTATTAATCAATGATCGAAATAGCAACTTCTGGGGTCTGAGTGGTCGAAAGCATTGTTTATTTATAGTAAGTATCCAGAGTTTTTCGTACTAGTATTCCTATGGACATTGAAGGGTTAAGTTTTGGTTTAGCCACATTCTTTTGCCAATTTTATGATAGGCTGTTTTATCTTCTATACGATGCTGTAAAAAGTTGGTACTAATCTGGGGTCCTACATGTCGAAATATGCCAGCAGCCAAAACAATGCATGATAAAAAATTCTTTGGAATTGCTCGAGCTCGCATATTTAAGGTTAACCTATTATTTAGCCACTTTTTTGGTATAATGATTATGAAAAATAATTGTAGTTCTAAATTAAATTACTCTAAAAGATAAACATTTTCAGGTTCTAAGCAGTTATAAGCTTGAATATACATTAAAATATTTTTGGGTATATTTTATAGTGCGGGTTGTAGGGTTAAGATTTCATTTAGCCACCATGTGACAATCTTTTTATAATAGCCTATGTATGTATTTGTATTAATAAATGATCAAAATAGGAAGTTCTGGGGTCTGAGTGGTCGAAATCATTGTTTATTTATAGTAAGTGTCCAGAGTTTTTCGTACTTGTATTCCTATGGACATTGAAGGGTTAAGTTTTGGTTTAGCCACATTCTTTTGCCAATTTTATGATTAGCTGTTTTATCTTCTATACGATGCTGTAAAAAGTTGGTACTAATCTGGGGTCCTACATGTCGAAATATGCCAGCAGCCAAAACAGTGCATGATAAAAAATTCTTTGGAATTGTTCGAGCTCGCATATTTAAGGTTAACCTATCATTTAGCCACTTTTTTGGTATAATGATTATGAAAAATAATTGTAGTTCTAAATTAAATTACTCTAAAAGATAAACATTTTCAGGTTCTAAGCAGTTATAAGCTTGAATATACATTAAAATATTTTTGGGTATATTTTATAGTGCGGGTTGTAGGGTTAAGATTTCATTTAGCCACCATGTGACAATCTTTTTATAATAGCCTATATATGTATTTGTATTAATCAATGATCGAAATAGCAACTTCTGGGGTCTGAGTGGTCGAAAGCATTGTTTATTTATAGTAAGTATCCAGAGTTTTTCGTACTAGTATTCCTATGGACATTGAAGGGTTAAGTTTTGGTTTAGCCACATTCTTTTGCCAATTTTATGATAGGCTGTTTTATCTTCTATACGATGCTGTAAAAAGTTGGTACTAATCTGGGGTCCTACATGTCGAAATATGCCAGCAGCCAAAACAATGCATGATAAAAAATTCTTTGGAATTGCTCGAGCTCGCATATTTAAGGTTAACCTATTATTTAGCCACTTTTTTGGTATAATGATTATGAAAAATAATTGTAGTTCTAAATTAAATTACTCTAAAAGATAAACATTTTCAGGTTCTAAGCAGTTATAAGCTTGAATATACATTAAAATATTTTTGGGTATATTTTATAGTGCGGGTTGTAGGGTTAAGATTTCATTTAGCCACCATGTGACAATCTTTTTATAATAGCCTATGTATGTATTTGTATTAATAAATGATCAAAATAGGAAGTTCTGGGGTCTGAGTGGTCGAAATCATTGTTTATTTATAGTAAGTGTCCAGAGTTTTTCGTACTTGTATTCCTATGGACATTGAAGGGTTAAGTTTTGGTTTAGCCACATTCTTTTGCCAATTTTATGATTAGCTGTTTTATCTTCTATACGATGCTGTAAAAAGTTGGTACTAATCTGGGGTCCTACATGTCGAAATATGCCAGCAGCCAAAACAGTGCATGATAAAAAATTCTTTGGAATTGTTCGAGCTCGCATATTTAAGGTTAACCTATCATTTAGCCACTTTTTTGGTATAATGATTATGAAAAATAATTGTAGTTCTAAATTAAATTACTCTAAAAGATAAACATTTTCAGGTTCTAAGCAGTTATAAGCTTGAATATACATTAAAATATTTTTGGGTATATTTTATAGTGCGGGTTGTAGGGTTAAGATTTCATTTAGCCACCATGTGACAATCTTTTTATAATAGCCTATGTATGTATTTGTATTAATAAATGATCAAAATAGGAAGTTCTGGGGTCTGAGTGGTCGAAATCATTGTTTATTTATAGTAAGTGTCCAGAGTTTTTCGTACTTGTATTCCTATGGACATTGAAGGGTTAAGTTTTGGTTTAGCCACATTCTTTTGCCAATTTTATGATAAGCTGTTTTATCTTCTATACGATGCTGTAAAAAGTTGGCACTAATCTGGGGTCCTACATGTCGAAATATGCCAGCAGCCAAAACAGTGCATGATAAAAAATTCTTTGGAATTGTTTGAGCTCGCATATTTAAGGTTAACCTATCATTTAGTCACTTTCTTTATAATATAGTTATGAACACTGATTATCAAAGTAAATAAAACTACACTAACAAATTTAAAATTTGAGGTTCTAAGCAGTTATATGCTTAGATATAAATTGAAATATTTTAGGGTTTTTTTTGTAGAGCGGGTTGTAGGGTTAAGATTTAATTTAGCCACCATGTGACAATCTTTTTATAATAGCCTATATATGTATTTGTATTAATCAATGATCGAAATAGCAACTTCTGGGGTCTGAGTGGTCAAAATCATTGTTTATTTATAGTAAGTGTCCAGAGTTTTTCGTACTAGTATTCCTATGGACATTGAAGGGTTAAGTTTTGGTTTAGCCACATTCTTTTGCCAATTTTATGATAGGCTGTTTTATCTTCTATACGATGCTGTAAAAAGTTGGTACTAATCTGGGGTCCTACATGTCGAAATATGCCAGCAGCCAAAACAATGCATGATAAAAAATTCTTTGGAATTGTTCGAGCTAGCATATTTAAGGTTAACCTATCATTTAGCCACTTTTTTGGTATAATGATTATGAAAAATAATTGTAGTTCTAAATTAAATTACTCTAAAAGATAAACATTTTCAGGTTCTAAGCAGTTATAAGCTTGAATATAAATTAAAATATTTTTGGGTATATTTTATAGTGCGGGTTGTAGGGTTAAGATTTCATTTAGGCACCATGTGACAATCTTTTTATAATAGCCTATGTATGTATTTGTATTAATAAATGATCAAAATAGGAAGTTCTGGGGTCTGAGTGGTCGAAATCATTGTTTATTTATAGTAAGTGTCCAGAGTTTTTCGTACTAGTATTCCTATGGACATTGAAGGGTTAAGTTTTGGTTTAGCCACATTCTTTTGCCAATTTTATGATAGGCTGTTTTATCTTCTATACGATGCTGTAAAAAGTTGGTACTAATCTGGGGTCCTACATGTCGAAATATGCCAGCAGCCAAAACAATGCATGATAAAAAATTCTTTGGAATTGTTCGAGCTAGCATATTTAAGGTTAACCTATCATTTAGCCACTTTTTTGGTATAATGATTATGAAAAATAATTGTAGTTCTAAATTAAATTACTCTAAAAGATAAACATTTTCAGGTTCTAAGCAGTTATAAGCTTGAATATACATTAAAATATTTTTGGGTATATTTTATAGTGCGGGTTGTAGGGTTAAGATTTCATTTAGCCACCATGTGACAATCTTTTTATAATAGCCTATGTATGTATTTGTATTAATCAATGATCAAAATAGGAAGTTCTGGGGTCTGAGTGGTCGAAATCATTGTTTATTTATAGTTAGTGTCCAGAGTTCTTCTTACTAGTATTCCTATGGACATTGAAGTGTTAAGTTTTGGTTTAGCCACATTCTTTTGCCATTTTTATGATAGGCTGTTTTATCTTCTATACGATGCTGTAAAAAGTTGGTACAAATCTGGGGTCCTACATGTCGAAATATGCCAGCAGCCAAAACAGTGCATGATAAAAAATTCTTTGGAATTGTTCGAGCTCGCATATTTAAGGTTAACCTATTATTTAGCCACTCTTTTGGTATAATGATTATGAAAAATAATTGTAGTTCTAAATTAAATTACTCTAAAAGATAAATATTTTCAGGTTCTAAGCAGTTATAAGCTTTAATATACATTGAAATATTTTTGGGTATATTTTATAGTGCGGGTTGTACGGTTAAGATTTCATTTGCCCACCATATGACAATCTTTTTATAATAGCCTATGTATGTTTTTATATTAATCAATGATCAAAATAGCAACTTCTGGGGTCTGAGTGGTCGAAATCATTATTTATTTATATTAAGTGTCCAGCGTTTTTCGTACTTGTATTCCTATGGACATTGAAGGGTTAAGTTTTGATTTAGCCACATTCTTTTGGCAATTTTATGATAGGCTGTTTTATCTTCTATACGATGCTGTAAAAAGTTGGTACTAATCTGGGGTCCTACATGTCGAAATATGCCAGCAGCCAAAACAGTGCATGATAAAAAATTCTTTGAAATTGTTTGAGCTCGCATATTTAAGGTTAACCTTTCATTAAGCCATTTTCTTTATAATATAATTATGAACACTGATTATCAAAGTAAATAAAACTACACTAACAAATGTAAAATTTATGGTTCTAAGCAGTTATATGCTTAAATATAAATTGAAATATTTTTGGGTATTTTTTGTAGAGCGGGTTGTAGGGTTAAGATTTCGTTTAGCCACCATGTGTCACTATTTTTATAGTGTCCTATGTATGTATTTGTATTAATCAATGATCAAAATAGGAAGTTCTGGGGTCTGAGTGGTCGAAATCATTGGTTTTTTATATTTAGTGTCCAGAGTTTTTCGTACCTGTATTCCTATGGATATTGAAGGGTTAAGGTTTGGTTCAGCCACATTATTTTGCCAATTTTATGATAGGTTGTTTTATTTTCTTTACGGTGCTGTATAAAATTTGTACTCATCTGTGGTCTAACATATCGAAATATGCCAACAGTCAAAATAATACATGATAAAAAAATCTTATCGCTATGGTTGTTGTTTGAGATTAACGTAGTTGTTTGCTTAACAGGAACATTATCGCTTATTAATTACATTTTAATTTGATGAAACTTAATTTACCTCTTTAATTTTGTCGGATTATTGGCTGCAAATTTTGGCTGCCAACTTCACACTGGTTTTTTAAATCGATATGAAATCTGAAAGCAGAGTAACAAATACTTTGTGTTATATCTTTATCATTCTGATCATGCAGCTTTAATATAAAGAAAATAACGCCATTTCATGAAAAAACTTACTGAAAAAAACACATAAAATGTGACTTAATAGAAAATGAATAGAAAAGATGACTATACACGGCGGCAAAATTTTATTTTTACTTTTCTAATATACACCGTGTCCCAAAATTCAACGATAAGCCGGCATCGGTGCATGGACCTACTCATGACTACTCGGGAAAAAAAAAAAAAAAAATTATAACTCTTTTTTTTTTTAATTACAGAGACTTTTATAAAGTTGCGCCAACTTTTAATAAAACTTGCCATGGTAGTGTCCATACTTTTTTTTTAACCCAGACTATAGAAAGTGCATAGAATGTTAAAATCTATGAAAATTATAAGAAAATATTTTTTTTTTTACTGGTTTTTGTAAAATAACTACAGACTTTCTGTAATTTTAAAGGATTGTGGTAGATAGCCGTCCTTTTTAGGTTGCTAATGCACAAAAAATATCAAAAATATGTCAAAAATTGTGGTCATGGTAGTTGAAAATAGCATAATGGGTATCGAATATCGATGAAATTTATAAAAGTCTCTGTAATTAATAAAAAAAAACAGTTATAATTTTTTTTTTTTTTTCCGAGGAGTCATGAGTAGGTCCATGCACCGATGCCGGCTTATCGTTGAATTTTGGGACACGGTGTATATATTTTCCAAAACTGTCTGACTTACATATAACTTTTATATAATTTTAACTCATGTATTAATGCCATTATTATACCGATCAACTATACAAAAATTAACACTAGTTTAATTAGTGTTGTCTTAGATTTTCGAGATTATTACACATAGTAATTAAACAATTCAACAGTCACCCCGTGACACGATCACTGCAAAGTGGTTGGAAACGTCGGGACAAAAATAATGATAAATATACACGATTTAAAACGTTTAAAGTTGTTTAATTACTACTAGTTTAATTCGTTCAGAGGTAGTTACGATAATAATTTTATACGATTTGCTGTTATTGCAAATTGCCTGGCCAAATGTTTTTTTTTTATGGTATTGTGAAGGAACAAGCGCGAGGCCCACCTGATGTTAAGCGGTATCCTCTGCCTATAACAGATGCATTTCATCACAAGTGACGAACTGCACTGCGCCCATCACCTTAAGACATACCTGTTTAGTCTCATTTTTCCTGTTATTTCACTGGCTCTCAAGGACTGCTGCCGGAATACACCGTTAGGTGCTTGGCGACAGATTTTCTACTTGAGGATGGTCGCTAACCAGGCGGGCATTCGCAAAATCCCCTTCCACCATGCGGTGAAGCTTAAGCTCTGGGCGGGATTCGAACCTTGGACCTGCTGCGCGGCAGTCTATAGCTAATGCCACTGAGCCATCACTGCTTCAAAAATTATACTAAAGTATGGAAATTGGGTGTTTTTTTAATCTTATTTAATAATTTATAATACCTCCCTTTTCTTAGACTGATAATTTTAAATTCAGAATAGTTGTCTAACGGTATAAATGCCAACAATGTTAGAATAGTTGTCAGTAATCATTACGATCAAATATTCACATTCCAGAGTATACCCTTGTCTAAATCAAAATTCGGAAATACATTGACATTGTACCGTCGTCTCAGGTACAGAGCAAGCCAAAGACATACTAATGAAGAGAACGGAACTCGGTCCAGACTTCGCGTCGTATAGTCACAATGCACCAAACTTCGACAAATGTCTCGAACTGAGTAGTCTTGGGCACTAACTTTGTACTTAAGCACACCGAACGTCCTCAAATATAGTTATGCTACCGTCTAGGACAGGAGTTAGTTTTACGAATTTGAACATTATAGTAAATGTATTCTTCTCGAGGAGTAATCAAACGATGCCTTGGTTCTACGCGCTTTAACCATTTGGCATCGAGACGGATGGAAAGTGTTATAATTTGATAATTGATAGATTCAGGACTTACCTTGTGGAAATCCATATTTAATAATAAACAAATATTTTTAAAATATTTTAGGAAAACATTCCATTTATATTTTAGAAAAACACTTTAAATATCTAGTGACAATTCCGCCGAATTTTCCTGTTAAGCCTATGTGACGTCATAAACATTACGAAGCCAGACCGGAAGAGTTTTTGATGCGTTTCGATTCTCTACACGAAGCATCCTTAGGTCTTAAAATTCTCCTTGAGTCAAAACCTCGTATATCAATAAATTCCGACAGCTGAACGTTGGTAATTTATTTTAAACAAAAGATACAAGGTAAGAGAAATGTGAACAAACAAATTTTGCTTTTGTTTTCATCTGATGTTAAATGACTGTGCAGAAGAGCATAAATAGAATACACCCACCTAACAAAACTATAATACTAACGCACTCCTAAAAAATCAATTTCAGACTTTATTTTACATAATTGATAATGAGATTCGAGCCTTACTTTGCGAGAATTCATTATAAAAAACAAACATTTTAAAAATCTTATATGAAAACATTTAGGCACTTTAATATGTTCGAAAAACTTAAAAAATATATAAATCTAGTGACGATTCCATTAACTTTTCAAGCCGACGACGTGACGTCATAAAAGCCACAAGATAATATAAGTACTACCCGTTTTCTAAACTGAACAACATCAGGAGGTTTATATTTCTCGATCGAGCGCTAGCTATGTGCTTACAGTGGGGTATCTGTAGGCACCATTCTTTGTTTATTTTAATGTGGTTACCATTTTATGAAGCAATGATGAGCTAGCGGTAATAGCTGTGAACTACCGCGCCGCAGGTTCGCCGGTGTTTCGATCCCCACCGCTGGCTTGAGCTTCACCGCATGGTGGAAGGGCATTTTGCGATTTCCCGCCTGGCTAGCTACCACCCTTAAGTAGAAAATCTGTCGCCAAGCACCTAACGGTATGTTCCGGCAGCAGTCCTTGAGAGCCACTGAAATTAAAAGCACATGAGACTTAACAACTAACGCTCAGGGTGACGGGCGCATTGCAATTCGTGACTTGTGATGAAATGCATCTGTTATAGGAAGAGGTCTGCTTAACATCAGGTGGGCCTCGATTTTGTTCCGTCAGAATAACAAAAAAAAAATATTAACAACACATTTTATCTCTCTATAGACAGTATAATTAACGTTGCTTATGTCTCTTGTACTAACATCTTATAACATTCTAAAGTGCTATAGTTCCGAAGAGGGCTGTATTATGCACACGTTGCGTGCAGTCACCCCCTATTCAACCCATCACCCCCATAGCCGTTCAGTTCCTCACAAGTATTGATTTGAATTTGGTTGCTTAACATTTCTGCACTGACTGTAGACTCTCTTGTAGAATTTATAGCCACTGGGTACCTGCTATCTTATGTATTATTGACCTGCTAGACAGCAATGCAAGTTGATGTCACTAATTACTATCCGGAGACATATCTCCCTGGAGAGAGGATAAAAATCTTCTCACCTTTGAATTTTTTTACTACTGTCCGAGATCGTGCACGCCGGCATAGAGAAATATAGTATATAGTATGTAATAGTTCCATTCATATATCTATGACGCCGGTGAATATTTATCCACGGTGGATAAATCCTTTATACCACAACCACTCAGAAAAGGTCTTATTACTAGTTCAAAAACATGTTATAAAGTTCGTCATTTCTCCCTTATATATCCGGAGACATATCTCCCTGGAGAGAGGATAAAAATTTTCTCACCTTTGAATTTTTTTACTACTGTCCGAGATCGTGCACGCCGGCATAGAGAAATATAGTATATAGTATGTAATAGTTCCATTCATATATCTATGACGCCGGTGAATATTTATCCACGGTGGATAAATCCTTTATACCACAACCACTCAGAAAAGGTCTTATTACTAGTTCAAAAACATGTTATAAAGTTCGTCATTTCTCCCTTATAAATGTACGGCGTGGAAAGTTATATGGATTTTCATTACTCACTCCGTAGCAGTGAAGGAATGTTGTATGAAAATCCATACCTGCCCTGGTTGCGTTCAACAGAAATAGATCGTTTTCTCCCCTCGATGTACAATGTACTATTCTCTGTATTAGTATCGTTAGATATAACGATATGAAATAAAACTACCTAACATATACTATTGTAATTTTTTTTTTGGCTTATTGAGTTAGTCGTTGCCCGATATATCATTTATTAGTAAGTGATGAAGTTGTTATAAGTGTTACACAATATTTATATATAACGATTAATTGTAATACGCACCGAATATTGTATTATTTAATTTGTAAAACCTACTTGGATCAAGAATAACTTCTCCTTTTATATGTCAGACGGAGACTATTTTATCTACGTTTTGTGTCAATTCTTCTAATCGTATTTCCACAGAAATATGCAAAAGGAGATAGATTTACTTGTACAATTTTTTTTCATGGTGATAGGACATTTTGGGAATGCCCGCCTGGTTAGCGAAAATCTGTCGCCAAGCACCCGACGACAGTAATTATAGCATGGTGATAGGGCATTTTGCGAATACCTGCCTGGTTAGCGACAACCCTCAAGTAGATAACCATTCGCCAAGCCTCTAACGGTGTGTTCCGGCAGCTGTCCTTGAAAGCCAGTAACTCTAGGTTAACCTGAACTACATCTCCGACCACAACGTTACTAACCACGTGAGTTAGTGGTAAAAGGCAAGTCTATCAGGCATAAAAAAAATTTGGAATGTCAAAAAATCTGGGATTAAAATAAGAGATACAGTTTTTATCTCTAGTCGATGCCTGCTGAGGTTGCACAACAGCCCTTTGAGCCTGTTGTAGTGTTGAAGCACTCATAGAGTAGCTTGCTTAGTGGTTCTTAATCGATCATCTACGTTAAGCAATACCCGCTGCAGTCATGCCTTGGGTAGGTGACCGCTAGTGGCATTACTACTGAGTGCTTTTGAGAGCACGTGAAGCCGTCGGTTTCGGTTGTTGTCTTGGGATGGCAGTCGTAATAGTATAGTGGTAGTCCATATTGCGAATGTCCGCCTAGCTAGCTACCACCTTTAACTGGAGGAAATCTGTCGCCAAGGACCACAGCGTGTTCCGGCAGCTGTCCTTTAGTCAAGTAATTCCAGATTAGCCAAAACAACATCTTCAAGCACATAATCACTTAGCATAAGGTGAAATAGTGGTCAAAGGCTAGCCTGTTACCTACGTTAAAAATCAGTGACAACCACAGACCTAGGATTTTTTCGCTGTACATCCTAAGCCTATGGTGACAACTGTAATTATTTATACCCGTGCCCTCATATGCTGAAAGAAATAGTATTTTATTTCATAATATTTCATAAATTTACCATCACAGCTGAAGGAATATCCAGGTAGAACACACATTCCTAAAGCCAACACTGTTATATGAAACTAAAATGCTTCGTTACATTCGCTTGTCCGCTAAACAATTATTTGTATAAACTGAGTTTCAAGACAAACAAGATTGTGCAACATTTTCATTATTTACGCTTCCTATTACGTTGGGGAATAACCAGTATATTTATTTCACGCTCCGTGGACATCGCGGTAGCTGGGAATACCCCTATATATATAGGTACATGAACAATGTACTGTAGATTGCAGAACATGACGTTGATACCCAAAAATATCCTGATAGGTCGCTGTAGTGTTGTCTAAGCTTTTTGTACTGGATTTTGACCCCTGTCAGGACGATCATTATGTATTGCATTATTTGTAAAGTATCTAGAAGGGCATTTTGCGAATGCTCGCCTGGCTAGCGACCACCCTCAAGTCGAAAATCTGTCGCCAAGCACCTAACGGTGTTCCGGCAGCAGTCCTTGAGAGCCAGTGAAATTACAGGCACATGAGACTTAACAACTATATGTCGCAAAGTGACGGGCGCAGTGCAATTCGTGACTTGTGACGAAATTCATCTGTTATAGGCAGAAGTTAGTCCGCTTAACATCACGTGGAACTCGAGCTTGATACGTCACAATAACATAAATTAGAAATACTTCTATTACAACCATTGAACTTACACAAAACGGGAGAAGCGCCACCCGTACCCCAAACATGTCAACGTAATATCAGGCGGCGTCTCCTGATTGAGTTTCAGTAGTGTGCGTGTATGCCTCTACTGCAGCTTGTCTTCCTTTCTTTGCCATTCATTGAAACATATCATATACCATGGACGTGTAGCTGTATGGATTATACCGGGTTATTGGTAAAACCTCTTGGGTTGACTTCTGCTAGCCCTAACAAACTTTATGAGAAGAACATTTTTTGAAACAGAAAATTAGTTATCGTGACATGACTGTAATCGTTAGACATATGGTGTTGGAGACGATTTTAGAGACATTGATGTCCTCTGTAAAATTGTAGTACATCGATTTGATCTATTGTCAACGATTTCCACAGCGTACGCAATATAATATTTTTGGTATTTTTGTCACATTGGGTTACATTATCGAATTTTTCATACGGATCCCTATTTTGTTTAAAATATTCTATATTCTATGTGCATCAGGGATAGTGTAGAATTCTAATGATGAAAGAATTGTTCAAATCGGTGCAGTAGTTTTCAAGTCTTTTCTTTGCATAAAAAAATACAAATATGTCGGGGTTTCACGGGGGTGAAGATTAAGTTTCTGAAATATCTGCTGTGTAGATGCAGTTGTTTAAAATTATTTATTTTTGATACTTCTTTTTGTTGCTTCGCTATTCCTTGGAAGATAAAAGATAAAAAGCTTCTGAAAAGCTTAGTGTGCTTGGAAAGGCGAGGCAGTACTTCACGTCAGCCCATCGCCTGCATCTTTATAAGGCTCAGGTTCAGCTTCACATGGAGTACTGTTCTCACCTCTGGGCAGGAGCTCCCCAGCACCAGCTTCTTCCATTTGACCGCATTCAACTCAGAGCGATTCGAATCGTTGACGATCAAGTTCTAGTGATCATATTCACTCCTCAAAGGCCGGCAACTCATCCTCGATACTTCTGGTGTTGCGGATGTTCGTGGGGTACGATAATCACTTACCAACAAGTGAGCCGCATGCTTGTTTGCCCTCCTATCCCATAAAAAATACTTATAGCATTTACCATATCTATATAGTTAGTATCCCGCCGAATTAAATAGCCTTTTTTTAATTTTAAATTTGGAACTGCGTTTACCCGCCTAGGGCTCGCTTAGTAGATCTTTTGTTTAATTCATTGTAGCTCTATATAGCTTAAAAAAGAATTAATGACTTACCCCCTTACTTATAAAAAATCCGCTATTTAGTTGCTCTGGATAACTAAACAGTGTTTAAGAGGCATTTTACATTTTAATGCGGTATACGAAGATTTTAAGCGCTTAATTTACTATCATAGGAAATATCTACAAGTTGTTTAATAATTGATAAAAATAGAATAATCTATTCTCTTTTCAGTTAATGTACCAGATTTACAAACATAACATTAATTATTTTGTAGTGACCAATCTCCCGCACCTTGTTTTACGAATTAAGGTACACATAGCCAACTTCAGAGTTCTATCTCTTGTATAAAGATTCATCAAATTAACTAAAAAAAAAAACTGTGCATCAGGCATATAATCCTGTTGACACATAGTGTACTAGAATATCGATAATTAATCGTCATTGTAGAAAAAAATATAAAGATCTTGCGCCAATTTCCACGAATTATATCAGCAGTTTACCACGCTATATTGCGTTTAATAAAGTGTAATTCCAAACAGATATTATATGAAAAGAAAGTTCATTCTTTAATTAATCTGATCTTTAATAAATTGTGCTATTAACTCTGTTTTGTTAGACAAGAAAAAATATTTAACATAACTCGAAATGCTTATAAATTGAAATGTACAAGCGCGAGGCGATCAGTACCGCGCGAGCGCTCATCGAGGTAGGACCTGCGTTCGTTTTGCCTTGCTCTGACGTCTCGTACGCGGAACGCTTAGACGCAAGTTTATAGTGCGACCACAGAGTTTTGATCATGTCTTTATTTTTTAAGTAACAAACTATACTTTATTTTTGTTGTCCATAATATAAGTATTGTTGTCTTGTTAAGTAACTACATCTTTAGTTTCTGTTCATCCATTGTGTTAAAAAAAGGAAACGTCACAATTATGCAGTCTTATACTGCGTTATTGAAAAAATGCTAACAACCTCAGAGGGTTGACTTCTTCTTTTTGTTCTGCTAGTTTTTATATTATTCTAGTTTAAATTATTAACTCACTATAACTTTTGTTTTAGAAGGATAAGATGATAGGCGAATAATTGATTTCCAATATTTTTGGATGCAGTTAATGTCTATAAGTGAACATAGCGATAACTTCAGCAGGAAATTAAACTACCTTCCTAATTTGTACAAAACGGCCTCCTGGCTTTTCCATCATTTGTACAAACGGGATACCAGTTAGCGGTCGATAGTCGTATTTACAAATTTACCATAAAATCTGCGTAAGTGTTTTCTGCGTAAGTTTAAGTTTTGAAGCAGTGATGGCTCAGTGGAATTGGCTATGGACTGCCGCGCAGCAGGTCCATGATTCGAATCCCGCCCAGAGCTTGAGCTTCACCGCATGGTGGAAGGGCATTTTGCGAATGCCCGCCTGGCTAGCGACCACCCTCTAGTAGAAAATCTGTCGCCAAGCACCTAACGGTGACTTCCGAAAGCAGTCCTTGAGACCCAGTGAAATAACAGACAAAAATGAGACTTAACAGGTATGTCTCAAGGTGATGGGCGCAGTGCAGTTCGTCACTTGTGATGAAATGCATCTGTTATAGGCAGAGGATACCGCTTAACATCAGGTGGGCTAAGCGCTTGTTCCATCACAATGACATAAAAAAAAAAAAAAAAATTCCGACTCATAATCCAAATGGTTTTCAAAAGGATGCATCCTTGCCCATACAAGAAAGAATCCATACTTTTCTGAGATAACGGAAGTATTTAGAATATTTTGATGAAATCTGAAACCAGCACAAATTACATTTTGGCCCCAAAATATTACGTCATTTCATATTAATCTTGGAACTACGTCAACAGTTATAAACCTAGAAAAACGCAATTTTGCATATGTATAAGTCATTTTTCGCTCGGTACATTTTGCAACGCAAACACTTACCGATGCAAATTTGCGTATTAAATAATCTCGTAACTAATTTTAAACTTCTAAACCAAAAAATCTGAAATAATACAAGTGTATAAATTATATGTAAATAATAATATCAAAGAAGGACCAAACCCGTAGGTGGTATAGTTTTTCAGAAAAAAATATTGCTCTCCAATACAGTTTTCCCGCCAAAGTTCTTAAAACAATTGGGTTGTTTTAATCTTGTTACTTTAAAATAGTTGGCGTAAAAATCTGTAACAATTCATGGCTAAAGAACAATATTAAATTATCATATTAAAAGAAGAATCAAAGTTCTAGGTGAGACTAGTTACGAAAAAAATAAAAATAGCAATTAAATTACTATTTCCCACCATTTTTGTCGTGTGTTCAAACCCTATTTCCAGTATTTTTTTCTATAAAAGGTGTATTATCATTTATTTTCCATAGAGGAAATAGTTAGCATAAGAGTATATAGTGAGGATTGCATTGGTACCAAGAAGTATATATGTTGATTATAGATTGCATCAAAGATATTCGATTTAAAAACAAAAAAACCTCAAAATGTGTAAATATATATTTACATTTCGCTGTTTGGTCTACTCAAACTAAATGGATGAAAATGTTATTTTTTTAAAGGTATAGGTGATATATTGTGGTATGGGAATATGAGGGTGACATGTTTAAGTAATGGAAAACCAAAAACGTCATGGGACGTTTGTGGTTGGTACTGAGTTGTTTTCCGGATGCACAGAAAAATAAACCTCAGTCCTATGCATGGTCATTATGGCAGACAGTGTTAACGACTGGATATGGATATTGTGTAGAGTGTGAACGAAGAAAATAGCAATTTTTGGAAAATTTAAAAGAAAGAGCTTTTAGTCCGCAGCTTTTAACCAATGCCGTTACGTCAAATATTAATATAATTTTAAGCCGTATAATTATTTGATTATTTAAGTTTATTGTTACAATAAATGATTCAAACACATCTATTTTTTATTCATCAAGGATGGAATGTAAATATACGATTCACGATGTAGGTTGACTATTTAATGTACATGCCTACTTCTTTTCATAACATTAGCAAGTAATCGACAAGAAATTGATTATTTACTCATGCCAATCACACAATTTTTAAATTCGCAACTTACATTTCTTTATTAATGAGTGCTAGTATCAAAATATGTTACTCACAGTCACGCTATTCCGTCGTCACTTCTTTCGCTTGTGTATGCGATGCGCTGGCATTTACCTAAACTTCAGTAGCGTGATTTTGTGAAATGGCTCTTAAGTAATGTTTAAATATTTCTTACTTATAAACGCTACTTAGCAACTATTTAGCTAAGCAATGGATAATGAGGTCGAACGTATTTTAAACTGACAACATTGAACTAAAAGGTATTATGAAAGACCCAAATTGCCAAAAAGTATGTATCTAGTGCTGAAAATCTTAAAATTAAATAAAAAAAATATTAAGCTTCTTGTGACCTACTGATTTTTGTACATATGGTTAGGCGTACTGGAGACTTCCGAAGCGAGATTTTTTTGCAATATGGTAAATTCTAAGTGCCCTAATATTCTATGAATTCGATCCAGCAACCTATTCCATAGCATAATTGGAAATTCATTATGGATGCCCGAATACCGTCAAATCCCGCTGGAAGTTATCTTTTTCCATCCCAAACTATATCTACCTATGCCCAATTATGTCTATGTTTATTTCTATGAAGCCAAGATTCCAATCTTCATATTTTTTAATCATTCTATAGCGATTCCTTAAATCACAGTTATATTATAAAGGCCGTAATATGGTCTTGTGTTTCGTCTAGTTTGTTAGAGAAATGATTTAGTATGACCCTGAAACTGTGCCCAGTGAATGGCAATAGGCTCGCCGCCTATTACATGGGACCAAAACCCAATTGACCAAAACATGGGTGTTAACACACCTCTGCCTACCCCTTCGGGGAATACAGGCGTGATTATATGTATGTATATAAGGTTTATGTATGTGTTATTGTCTTCTACGTGTATTCACGTTTTAACGGCTTGAGGGTTTGGATGAAACAACGGAATAGTTAGTTTAGATTCTCCATACTATTCATCATCATTGACTACGCGGGTGAAACTGCGTGGCGCGGCTATAAGAAAATTACAATGAGTTCGATCACCGGATCGGATCAGATGTTGGGGTTTTAATGAGAAAGTGATTTTCAGTAACAGCTAATTTGGACCAGTTTATTACCATTTGGTAATAAACTCGCGCCCTATATTAAATGAGATCCTTAATAAATACAACCTACTTAGTAGGTATAGAGTAATATTGAATCGTCCTACCCTAACAAGGATTATATATACCTACCTACAAATATTAGGCTAGGGAGATATATCCCCCTTATATAGGGTCAGTATATATCTCAGCTATATCAATACAAAATACAAAGCAACAACATGCTCCAATTGGCCGCTGTGCTCGGAACTGGAAATATTTCTAACCATTTTGACATAGCATCCACCACCACAAGGTAAATTTTCCCATAAATTGGGCCCATGAAGTCCAAATGAAGCCTCAACTAGGGCCGGCCGGGCTATGCCCAGGGGCGCGGCGCTTGCCGCGGTGGCTTGTCCGCCTGCGTCGCACACGTGGTACAGTGTTGACATAATGCTTGTACAGGTTCATCGATTCCGGGAAACCAAACATATGATCTAGCTAAAGATTTAGACTTTACTATGCCCATGTAAGGTTCATGAAGCATTTTTAAAACTCTTTCTTTACATTTCTCCGGTATCACTACCCTATGACCCCACATTATGCAACCGAACTCCTCATACAGTTCATTTCGTCTATTAAAATATGGCTGCATTCCCTTAATTTCACATTCCGCAGGCCAACAATCGCGAATAAAACCTAACAACTTTCCTAATATCGGATCCCGCACAGTGCACCTTTTTATTTCGTTGTAGTCCAATAATAAAGCATCCTGAGCAAAATGCAGGTGAGTTTGCTCAGGTACAGCAGGTAAACACCGCTGCTTACTCTTTAACGGCAATCTCGATAAGCTATCGGCAGAATTGCCCCCTGTCTTCACGTACCTACTCAATATCGTAAGTATAAGCTTCGTAAGTTTTGAAGCAGTGATGGCTCAGTGGCATTGGCTATGGACTGCCGCGCAGCAGGTACATGGTTCGAATCCCGCCCAGAGCTTGAGCTTCACTGCACGGTGGAAGGGCATTTTGCGAATGCCGCCTGGCTAGCGACCACCCTCAAGTAGATAGTCTGTCGCCAAGCACCGAAAGGTGTGTTCCGGCAGTAGTCCTTGAGAGCCAGTGAAATGACAGGCACAATGAGACTTAACAACTATGCCTCAATGTGACGGGCGCAGTGCAATTCGTGAGTTGTCATAAATTGCAACTGTTATAGGTAGAGGTTAGTCCACTTAACATCATGTGGGCCTTGAGCTTGTTCCGTCACAATAACATAAAAAAAAAAAAGCTGACAATATTATCGCCCATCTTTGCATCCGGCTGGCCGTCATGGTTATTTGGACCGAAAATAGACACAAGCGGCTTATGATCAGTACGCAGAGTAAAATTCCTACCATAAAGATATTGGTGAAACTTTTTCATACAAAAAACTATAGCTAAAGCTTCACGGTGAATTTGCGAATTGTTTTATTCCGCGTGTGTAAGCGTCCGCGAAATAAACGCAATCGGTCGGTCATCACCGTTGGTACCACACGGCTGTGATAATATCCCCCCTACTCCTTCCACACTCGCATCACACGTCACGATTAGTGTATTATTCGGTCGGCTCGTAATGACCCAACACCTGACTACTAGTCAAAGCCAATTTATTCCATTAAATGCCCTCTCGCAATTTTTTTAGCAATGCCAGTCCACGCTTTTCTTAAGCAAATTATATAAAGGAACTAATCTTAAGCTAAAGTTCTTGACAAACTTGGCAAAGAAGTTAGCCAGCCCCAAAAATGAACGAAGTTCCGTGATATTTTGTGGCCTAGGTATTTCGAGTACAGCTTCAATTTTTGCTGGATCAACTTTAATACCTGCTTTCGACAAAATGTAGCCCAGACATGACACCTCCTCTACTAAGAAGTCGCATTTGTTACCTTTTAAGCGCAAACCTTTTGCTAGCAAACGCTGACACACTGCTTCCGGCGCCTCTAAGTGGTCTGGCTTGGTTTTACCGCCAATTATTACGTCATCAATGAAAACCCCCACATAGTAATTTTAAACAACTTTAAACGGTTTTAATCGCGTATATTTATCATTATTTTTGTCCAGACGTTTCAAACACTTTGCAGTGATCGTGGTCACGGGGTGACGAACGGGTAACCCCCACGTTAGGTATATTTTGTGATAAATTAGTCATTATTCGTTGAAAAATACCCGGACTGGAAGATAAACCGTATACTAATCTATTATAACGAAATAACCCACGATGAGTGTTTATAACAGTATATTTCTAGGACTCATCGAGAACAATTTGGTTATATGATTGGGAGAAGTCAATTTTACTAAAGAAATTAGACCCATATACTAAGTTGTTAGATATTATTTGTTTTATTACAGCAACAACATTACGTTACAACGAAAAAACTTAGACGCCTTATTTTGTTTACAACAATGGTTACCATGGTTACAAGTACCACAGAATTTTGTGCCAATGTGAAGTTGATTACTGACTTCCAATTCAAACAAATTAATATGAGTTATGCCCGCCCTTAGGTGGGAATATAGTCTTCCGCTACTTGGATCAAACAAACACTACTTTCCAAATATGAGATATAAAAATGATTTTAATAAATATTTTCTCACATTATTCACACGGTTTTACATTCACTCGATATCTTTGGACACCATGGCAAAGTAAAAACGACATATAGCTCAAACGTTGTTCATACCTAGGTTCTAAGGCATGAGTGATTCCTAAATAGCTCTTTCCGCTCACTGCATCCTAAACAAGTGCATAGCCAGAACAGTCTGCGACCAAAGCTTCTAAAGCAACCCTCGTACGTGAGCAGAATATGATCGTGACGAGAGGGTGTTTACAGCGCTATTTCCGAGAACTCATGTATTCCTAGAAAATGCTATTGGAAAATATCACTTAGGTTGTAGTTTAAACAATGCGGCGCGTAAACATTAATAAGGAGCTGCTACACAGCTGCGGCGTACTGCCCAATATTTCTGTGCAGTAGGTAATAAATGAAATAATCCGATGCTTTTTTTGACGTGGCTCTCTTGTGCCTGGGAGCAATATGAAATAACTACTCAAATTTCGACATATCTTCCAGGGAAGGGTTATGTTTTTGAAGCGCTAGTAGCGAAGTTTACTTAGCTGTTCTTAAGCGATCAGCAAAGTTAAGCAACGTCGCCCGCGGTCATCAGTTGGATGGGTGACCGCTAGTGACATTACTACTGAGCGCTTCCGTGCTTCAGAGGGCACGTTAAGCCGTCGGTCCCGGTTGTTGTCTAACGATGGCAGTCGTTACATCATGGTAGTAGGACATTTCGTGAACGTCCGCCTGGCTAGCAACCACCCTCTAGTAGAAAATCTGTCGCCAAGCACCTAACGGTGCGTTCCGACAGTTGTCCTTGAGAGCCAGTACTTCTAGGATAGCCTGAACAACATCTTCGACCACATCATCACTTACCACCAGGTGAGATAGTGGTCAAAGGATAAGCTATAAGGAATGAAAAAAAAACATTTTTTTTCGCGGACAAGGTGTATTTAGGTATGTTTGTTTGTAAATTTCTTTATTACCTCGTATCTTCCAAACGGCTGGATAGCGAAATGAATGGATGATCTGAAAAGTCTTATTTGTACCTAGTCAATTAAGAAATTCCTGGGATAAAAAATGAAAAGCACAACAAAAAAAAATTAGAACGGTCTGTTTATTTCATCATTTCATAACACTATAACTATTTTTATTACTAACTGTTCATTGGTCGTAGAGTCGTATCACCTTATTTTTCTGAAAATAATACCGAGAATCATTACAGAATGTATACTAATTAAATACATAGGCAATTATTTAAAGATTAATAATAGTATTTGAAAGTTTTAATTGCACGTTGAATTATTATTTAATTACCAATATCTATTACGCACATTTTACGACAAGCTACTTAGATAAGTATTTTTTGGTGACTGTAATAAGACTTTGGGAAGAACTCCCACGAAAGTAAATTTGAGTAGCTTGCAAGTCTTCAAAAATGAAGTTTTCAACTACTTCTTAAATCTTGATAATTAAAACGACGCCAAATAATTATGTGAATTTAATCCTCTAAAGACTACCGATTAAAATAAGGATTAGGTAAGTGCAATTTGCAGAATTATTTGTTGAATTATCATCTATATTTTCTCTATTATTTTTTAAGTTTAAATCGATTTTAACTTGTCATATGTAAATTATCCATGATAAAACCCTCTTAAATAAATAAAGATTTAAAAAAAAAATATGTAAATTATCGAAATTAACATTAATGCAATACTATATTATATTATGTACTCACAGAAATTGTTTTATTGTAAAAACGTATAAACTATGAAATGGAAATTGCCATTTGGCCTGTGCCTTGGCATTAATATTAAACAAATCTATAAATCTACATAAAGAACAGGAGTTCTCTGCACATAACATGTCTTATAATTATTTATTTATACAACTAATTACATACTACGACTATAGACACATTCAGAGAATTTAATATTGAGCAGAGTCAAAATAATACCCGAGAATTTCTATTCTTCTGAATAGAGTCAAAATAATATAAATCAAAATAATAAAGACAATAGAGTCAAAATAATACACACACAATTTGCATGATACTTACTTGAAGTAGGCATTTGACGCAAAATTTCCTGATGTCATGCTTTAATTTACAGTATATATAATTGTTCATTAGATATTCATGAGGATAGGGATATTCCAGAAAAACAGGAAACGGAAAGGATTTACCTTACAATCTGCGTAATAACGATAAGCGAATTATAAAAAATAATGCCATACTGGTTTTACCAAAAATCAGTTTAGCTAAAGTACAGAAACAAGGTCGTTATTCGAAAATAATAATATATAATAAATTACCAAAAGGCTTGAACACCTTAAAATATAGTTTGTTCAAACTAAAACTTAAGAACTTTTTTGAAAACAATCCCTTCTACACAGTAAAAGAATATATGTCAATGCAGCTTGTAGAATCTTTGTTCTTAGGACAAGTGCAAACGTGATAACTGTAAATTATTTAACTATATTAAGTGTTAAAATATTATGATTATACATTTTTTATCAATTATTTACATAGACCTAATTAGAATTATTTAAGTAGTTATATGTGTTAAATGTAATTTGGACTTGCCTGTAAAAAAAATTACTGAAGGGCTAATAAAACTTCTTTATATCTTCAGTATTGGAGGGTAAAAGTTAAACATTAATTACAATTATTATTCACAACTTTGACGTTGCCAAAAAGTTAAATTCAAGCATACGGCAAATAATTTGAAATTATCATGAGAGTTACAAGCATAAAACTTTAAGAATAGGAGTAGCCAAAATATCTATATTGATGCATCATAAATCACAACTGCAGGTTTACTTACACTAACAATAGAATTGTAGAAAGCTTAACATCTTCATAGTAATCATAACTTAAAAGTCTATTTTCGGTAGACGAAAAACTTTTAATTTCAATGGCCGTCAGTAATCACCATAATATTCAGAACTTTGGTAGAGGTTGTTTTTTTGTGAAAGGGTTGGCCCATAAACAATTGAACCACCTACATTGTTATTATAATGATTCTTCTTGTTTTGGTCACTGTACATTCTGTAGACTTTTCCGATAGTCGGCTTGTCTGCAGACTTTCGACCCATACTAGGTATAATGTTCTTGACTATATCCAAGCCCGTTGAAATAGCACCTAAGGCAGCTATCGGACCGAACGGTTTTGCGTATGCAAGCCCTGAACTGCCATTCGGAAACACTGTGAAAGTAACGGAAATCTCAACAATGATTGCTAACTAATACTAAGTGTTATATTTCCGATTCTGAATTGATCACTCGATCTAATAACATAAGACAACTCAGACTTGAATTCATTCTTCACTGGGATTGTTCCAAAATTTACAAGACAAAAATTATAATGTCACTGGAGTAAATGGTTTTAAAACTTGAAAATATTGCACCAATAGTTTAATAGTTTTGAAACTTACCTGATGTACTATATTATAACTCCATCGCGGGCACTCATTAAAGTACTAACCATGATCAATGATCCTTAACTTGGACGATCTCAGCGCGGCTTGATGTTCCCATCTGCTGTACTGCTATCTTAGAGGCAATATAATTTTTTTTTTAAATTTTGATTTTTCCCATTTTTATTTATTTTAATTAAGTTAACGCTTGCCGTACAAATAAGTATAGGGTAACGCCTATTGCTCTAACCAAGATTCGAACTGTACACCTAACGCACGCGAGGCTATAACCTAACCGCAACGCTGTACGATCGTTGGAGAAACTTTTTTGTTGGGAGTTGCATTAACCACATGTATTACTGGCTATCTTGGCAGTGTTAGTGTCTCGTGCCAAGTATACGTCGAAAATATGAAATATTATGAGAAAAAATCCCTAACTATAATGGTATGGGAATGATTCCTAAAATATTATAAAAACATTTATTAATAAAATAGTGACAAAATATTGTCATGATATGAGAACATTTAAATGAAGCTTTTAAGACAATCAATCTTTTTTAAACTCTCGATTAATCTTACATTTTACTGTAAAAAAATTGCGGATTAATTGCTCCTACATTTTTCGTTTTGCGTAAGTATATATCAATCTCAAAGGTATTATAGACTTTGTTTGCAATAACATGATAGCAAGGCCATGTAAACAAAGTAGATAACGACGTTGAACTGTTACTGTCATTAAGATGTATTATTTATTATAAACTCATTTCAACTTTAGGTTAACTCCAAGTTTTTTATTCTAAAACAAATGATACTTACACAATAACATCGAAATATATAAATAAATATTTTTTTTTTCAAACGATAGACTTAATTGTAGATGAGATGAGTTGGCCACTTGTGTTTGACTATTTTTGGTATTTTGTGCCTTCTTCTCTGTTTGTGCGTTCGTATCAGGGGAAACATAATCTGATTGATGTCTAGGCCATCCAAAAGCGTTTCTGCCATCCTTTTTCATTATAAAATTGTTATTATTCTGTATAAGTGTGGCTCCGTATCGGATGTCACCTCCATTGTGTTGCGCTTGGTCTTTACTTCCGTCGTATGTGTGGACTTCACTTATATGCTCTGAGTAACTTCCAAACACCTTTGGGCTACCCGGCTGAATGTTATAAGTGATTCCATTCTGAAAAGCTGCGGGTCCCAGAGTTCCACTTCTTTTGTCGGGTATCTGGTTTTGAAACAGTTGTTCTCGGTAATTGCGTAATGCTGACTTCAATAAATTGAGCCCAAGCCAGCGAGGATCATTCAGTTGTGCTCTTTGTACTCGTTCTTCCTGTGCTTGAATTCCTTAAACAAAGAATCTATACATTAGATTTTGAGGGAAAAAGTACAGAATTGAGAAAAACTAATAATACAGAATACCTACTTGAAATTTTATTGCTTGCGATAAGCAAAGTTAATATGGTAATGTACAACATTCCAGCTACGATGTTCATTCTAGACTGAATTCACTTCTGGTCTAACCATCCTTACGTCATCTCGCATGAAACGCGCATGCGTCAATACTCTGGAAACGATTTTATTTTAGTTACTATCGAATGAATCACTCATATGATTCATTAGCTTAATTGTGTATTCCTTATTTGATAAGCCAACTGGGCAATTTTGTTACTGCCCTAATCTCTCGCACCAAGAATATTATTTATTAATTTATTTATATTTATATTTTTATCATTTATATAAACGACCTACCTTATGTGACTAACCATTTTATGTCAATTTTTGCTGACGATAGTACCATTTTATTCACCTATGACAATTTTAATAATGTAGAATATGACATAAATAATACACTAATATATTTAATGAATTGGATGACATTGCATTACTTGACTATTAACTTGACGAAAACATATTTTATTAATTTTAAACTAAGCAATAATAGCCCACTAGAATTAAACATTAATTACCTAGCCAATCTAATTCAAGAAATAGAATCTACAAAATTTTTAGGCTTAATCATAGACAATAGGCTGTCATGGAAATATCATATTAGTAATATAGTAAAAAAATTAAATCAATTTTCCTACGCACTTGGTAAGTTAAGAAAAGTTGCAAATGTCCAAACACTCTTAGCAACATATCATGGATATGTAGCATCTACTCTAAGATTTGGCATAATGTTCTGGGGAAATACTACTGACAAGCAGAGCGTTTTCGTAGCCCAAAAGAAATGCATACGGTCTATGTTTGGCATTATGAATGACGATTCGTGTGAACCTTACTTTCGTAAGTTTAAAATTCTAACAGTTCCATCGCTGTACATAAGTGAAGTCGCAAATTTTGTCAAATGTAACCCTTATTACTTTAAATTTAAACCTACTGGAAGCAGACGTCAAGGTAACTTAGAGACAACCCATAAATGCAAAAGCCTTCTTAAGAGAATAAGTGTAAATTGTATGGCACCTACAATCTGAAATAAAATTCCATTATAAATTAAGTCTCTTAACGATAATAAACGATTTAAAACTGCACTCAATGGTCTCCTTACTGAAAAAGCATATTATGACATAAGAGATTTTTTGAATGAAAAGAATGTACAATAATATTTTAAATATTATATAATGACTGAAATGTGAATAATTTTATATTTTCTTTTGTGAGCCATTGACATTACTCGTATTAATTCTTGAAGTTTTATTGTGTAATTTCGTATTCGTATATCATTATCTAATTATTTTATTTTGAGACTTACTTAGTTTTTCAATGTTATTGCTTTTATAATTTATTATTACTTACTAATTAACGGTGGATGACAATCCATCCCGTAAGTAGCCTGGGTCAATGAATAGGGTGAATATGAAAAGAAAATACCAATAAATGGAACTGACTTCAACACTAAAAATGTGTCAAATAACTGTATGATGATCTGCCGCAGAGCCACTATAGTAAATACCTTTTAATTATATCTTAAAATGATATACTTCGAACGTATTTTCAAAGTCGGTACCATGAGCACAAAATTGTCATACTCGTAATGCCTTTGAATTATCGTGGTATCGACGACGCGGCGAGCGACGTCCACAAGTAATTTCACACATTTAAAAGTCGGTTCGAATTCCTTGTAAAAAAAATATTCACGAATTATATTGATTTGAGTAGTGTCAATGTTTACAATCGATAGTTATTATCTATTATCAATATCACTTCAGCACTACTTTCGTAGAACTGTCGCAGTAACCAAACTAAGTACCTATGTTTTTTTAGGAATTGAGGAGGGAAAGTGTCAACATTGTGAATTTTGTATTATTTTCCGAAAATATTGATTTTATATGTAATGATGGTGTATAATCGACCATTAAGTGTACGAGTGTAGGCACTAGTGTACGAGTGTAGGCAAGTGACACACGGCTTATCGTGATTCAAATTATTCCAACAATTAGGTACTTGCAACTTTGACATTTGCGCTTGCAGTAAAAATTCTTTATCTCAACAACCTCCCAACCAACTTAGCTCATATACGGACTTACAAATTCTATTAGTATAAGCCAATTTTCTGTCGAAATTCATGAAGTCACATTCTCTCGGTCAAAAAGTAGCCTGTCTGTTCTACATCCTAATTATGTATCAAATATCATCGCAATCCAATAAGCCGTTTTGGAGGCGAGTAGTAACAAAGTAACACACACACATATTAACTTTGGAATTTATAATATTAGTAGGATAGATTATAGGATTAACTTGAAAATATCACACTGATATTTTTTCTAAAACTTTACAATGGTCAAATACACTAATATGTGGAGTCATATATAATAGAAAAAAAAGGTAGGTATATCGCAACTTATACATAGCGGATGGTTACCCTACATTACGAAATTTCATACAAACAATAGAATAAGTATATCTCATAAAGTAAACAAGTTAAACTAGAAGTGAAATGGCAGATATTTAGTAAACATTTTTACTAAAACATGAGCTATCTGGACTTTTTGTAATGGTAACAAATCTGAAGATATTAATGTTTTTTGGTTTTCTTAAATGTGTCGATTGAGTGAGCACATAAATTGATTACTTATATATGTATCACAATAGAGTTTCGTTTAGTATGTTACTTTTGCTTTGCGGAAATCCATATTTAATAATAACAAATATTTTTTAAATATTTTATACTTACTTACTTACTATGATGACGCATCGACCCAAGCTGGATCCTGGCCTCCGATACCAAGAGACGCCATTCTTTGCGGTCTTGTGCTTTTTCTTGCCACTGGATTATTTGCAGTTTTTGCAGGTCCTCCTGAACTTGGTCCTTCCAGCGGTATTTGGGGCGCCCGACCGGCCGTCGGCCTTTAAGCTGTCCCAAGTAAGCCCGTTTTATGGAGCGATCCTCTCCCATTCTTTCCACGTGGCCGAGCCAGCGAAGTCGGTGTGCTTTCAATTCGCCTATGATGTTGGGCTCAGCCACTAGTTCTTCAATCTCGGCGTTCTTCCTTACTCTCCTACTTCCGTCCTCTCTTCGGGCCGGCCCAAGAATTTTGCGGAGTATCTTGCGCTCTTAGATTATTGATGGGTCTCCGCTCGCGCTCCGACTAGATACCGCGCTACCTGAAAACAATAGATCCGTAAATGCGGCAACTCAAGGCAATTAAATAAGATTTTAATTAGTTGAAGGCCTCATTTTTAACAGTTATTTTATTATTTACATCTCTTAACTAATATTTAAATAATATGATTAAAAATAATTATAATTATATGTAGGTAGTAGGCGTACATTGTTTGAAAGATAAAGGTTAATGAAAGGCGAAACTGGCTCGGGTACGCCGACTTCGGCGTAGTATTAGTTGCCGCATTTTACAAAGACACCGGCGGTATCTAGTCGGAGCGCGCGCGGAGACCCATCAATAATCTAAGCTTGCGCTCCGTTACAAGCAGCTTGTTTTCTTCCTTTTGGGTGAGTGTCCAAGCTTCGCACCCGTACATGAGGATTGGTCTGATGACTGTTTTATATATACGTATTTTTGTGCGTTTGCTGAGGAGTTTGGACACTAAGATCTTGTGTAGGGCTGCACTACAACGGAGGGAATTTTGTACTCTAATTTCAATCTCTTCCTCTCTGGTGTTGGTGTCGGTTATAGTACATCCCAGGTATCTGAATTTGTCTACTCCCTTGTAGACGTTATTACCCACACTAAGACCTGCCCTAGGGATACGCGTGTTCTTGTAACGGCGCATATAAAGGTACTCCGTCTTATCTCGATTGATTCTCAGGCCTACCTTCTCTGCTTCCGTTTCCAGGACCTCGACCGCTTCAATTACATGTTTTTTACATTCGCCCAGTAGAGCCAAGTCGTCTGCGTACCCTATCACCTGATGCTGTCCATTCAGATTTACTCCGCCATCTAAAAGCAAGACATTTCGTATGACGTGATCGAGCACTAAATTAAACAGCATGGGTGACAAAGCATCACCCTGTTTTAGCCCACTAAGAATGCCGAACTCCTCAGTCAAATCTGCGCCAACTCTTACTGAGACTCTACTTTTATGAAAACATCAAATTCATATTTTAATATACACTTAAAAATAATAATAATAATAATAACTTTATTCATCATCATATAAAACTTACAATGAATCTTACTTCTATACTTAAATACAGTTGTTACCAATAAAAAAGAAAAATAAAACGTTGACTACTTAATATTATTAATGTAGGTTATACGTACATTTCGCAGTAAGTACTCGAAAACATTTTTTATATTTACATTATACTACTTTTCTAAACGGTTGCCAGTTATGCCTAATTAACATAGTAAATGTTTAGTTATTCGCGATGCGATTAAGTCCCGTTAAATACTTGTAAGTATATATATGTTTTCAAGTCGCGAAAGTCAGTAAACGTTAGTAAATTTTAAATAATTTGATACAGTTTATGCACCTAATACGTACATACTTACGAGTTAGGCAATAAATAAATAAATGAAGATGCTTAAAAGTTGATGACAATAAGGTTTGAATTGGTAAACAACGAATTTAGATGAGAGATTCACATCTACCCTCCGCACTAGTTTGCACTGTACGACGGCAGGGCAGAGCGTTCCTCGTCCACCAAACACGTTATTATTCGCACGCAGTATACGCGCGGTAAACAGATTATTTATTACTGTAAATTTTAACATATTATGTAAGTATGATGCCAAGAGTAATGGTAACGGGATGTATCAATGCTTATCATAAAATATATAATTTGAAATAATATATTTATATGGATATATATATATTAATAGTTAGTGGTATAAACTTAATTATATACTCTTATTAATTATTGATATAACACGTAGATTAGTGTTATATCAATAATTAATACTTAAATAATATATTTATATATTCTATGCATGTGAATGTAAGTATAAAGTATTATGTAATGTATATATTTGTCTGTATGTATGTAGATGGTGGCGTGTCTAAAATTGTATTGGTGTTAGCGTATGTATGTATATTATATTGTAACTCAAGGTGGTGGCAAAGATATGGAAAAGGATCTAAAGAAATAATTATGAAATCACTTTATTCATGTACATTGGTAATCAATAACTATTCAAGACAATACGAGAAATATAATTTAAACTGGTGCTCTATTTGGATTAATTGGACTTATTATTATTTATTTGGATATGTTTATATTGTTGTGTATATTGTTTTATTACTACGATAAAACAGTTATTAGGGCTTCAGTATCATCGTAGCTTAGAGATTTTAGATAGTTATCAAGCTTTTTTTTGCAGTTGTATGCAGTTGAATCAGATAATGTTGTATGATAATTAATTTGATTATATACATAGGGACCTAACCAATAAGAAAATTTGTTCATATACTCTGTCGCTTCGACGTTTAAACTGGTGGCCTGCTATCATTTGATATTTATGTTGATTTATGATCAATGATTTTATAAATAGTTGACGAACACTAAGGACATCTGTGTCGAGATACAGTTGTTGAGTGGGATATCGGTAAGGCTTATAGAACATTACTTTTAATACAGCCCGCTGAGCTCTTTCTATATGTAGAAGTAATGTTTTGTGTGCTCCTCCCCAAGCAAGTATACCATAGGATAATACTGATTGACATAAGCAAAAATAAACGCTTTTTAAGGTATTATACGTTATAAGTTATATATAATTTACGAAACCCTATTGAACATAAACTAAACACGAGTAATATAACGAAGCTTAATTATATAGTTTATTAGAGAACAATCGGCCCTTGCGAAAATGGAGGATTGAGTGAGCACAATTAACTATTTGTAAATTTTTAAATACGACACTAGGCAATCTCTCAATAAATATTTATACTCTTCACAAGTTTTACTAAAACTAATGATACAATTTATTTTTGTAAACTCAATACATTTGAATATATTGTCAGTTTTCTGTGAGAACTGAGTGAGCGCATTACAAACGATTTATCTTCTGTTTTACCTTTTTACAAAAGGGATATTGGTTTTCCATTGTTTTAGAGCTTTTACTAAATTATCCTATTTTATTGTTTTTTTTCTGAGGGTGCTCACTCAATGCACACGCACACGATAAAAAATAGACGACTACGCTAAGGAGCGTTCAAAAACTGCCCGATAAGTTGATCGGTCCGAACACTTGTTATGAAGTATATTCTACGCGCTTCGAACGTATCCAGATGAAGTTTCTGCGTTATCTTCAGTTTCGTGCAAAACTGTACCTTCCGGATTATTTAGCTACATGTCGTAAGTTTCATTTCTTGCCTCTCTATGAACGAGGGAATATATCTGACCTATCATATCTTCTTAGCATTGCAAATGGCACGGTGGACTGTTCTGAGCTCCTCGAGCTGATAGGATTACGCATTCATGCATCTGTATTGAGAAACCCCAAAACTTTATCTGTTCCGTTAGTTAAGACAAATTATAGGCAAAATGCATTAATTATGCGTGCAAGTGCTTCATTTAACAACTTGACAGATAAAGATATTGTTTTTTTTTTATGTTATTGTGGTGGATCAAACGCGAGGCCCATCTGATGTTAAGCGGATCCTCTGCCTATTTATTTATTTACTTAATCAACACGGATAAAACCAATTACCTATAACAGATGCATTTCCTCACAAGTGACGAACTGCACTGCGCCCATCACCTTGATACATACCTGTTAAGTCTCAATTTGCCTGTTATTTCACTGGCTCTCAAGGACTGCTGCCGGAATACACCGTTAGGTGATTGGCGACAGATTTTCTACTTGAGGGTGGTCGCTAGCCTGGCGGGCATTCGCAAAATGCCCTTCCACCATGCGGTGAAGCTCAAGCTCTGGGCGGGATTCGAACCATGGACCTGCTGGGCGGCAGTCCATAGCCACTGCCACTGAGCCATCACTGCTTCATAATGATTTATACAATACCTCGACTACCAAACTGAAACATTTGTTTAATGAAAAATTCTTCTGTACTAGTTAATTTGAACCTTAAGTATTGTTTCATTCTTTTCATAAGTTAGTCGTCCACTCAAAACATTTTGTTTTATATTTTTTTTAACCTATAAGTGGTAACTTGTAATTGGCCATCAGCATTACATGTGTTTTTTATGTAGTATATAAATGAATTAATTAATGTTATTTGCCTAGCTGTAAGTTTTCTGTAAATTCTAAAATAAAATTAAATAAACATATTTTGTATTTGGGTCTGGTTAATGGAATATTTGATTTATATGAATGACTCTCCGTACAAAGAATATGTGTAGGGGATAAATGAAACCTTTAAATTAAGTCTAAGATGAAGTTGCTTTATTCAAAAAAGTATAAGAGATCGCTACAACTTTTATTCTAAAACAGAGAATACTTAAGCAATATTACTGAAAAACATGAAAATGAGTAAAATGCATTAGATGACAAACTTGTCTGTCCGTTAGATAGATTAGAGTAAAAATGATATCTTATATGGTTTCCAATGAAAGCTTTTAAACGAGAATCGGTTAAAATATGGCTGTTAGTCACACTAGTGATGGCATTCAGTTGGATTGGACCACCATTAGACGGTATCTGTTTTTCATTTGGTTGCGTGAAGTTATTATTGCCTTCCGATTTATTTATATGATAATCCACCATTATGTGTGATCCCATGGAGATATCACTACCAGGCTCACTGTTGATAGAGTTTCCACTCAAATGAGTTTCCGCATTCACCATGAGTTTCACTTTGTTATCGAGTGTCTGGTTTTGATTAGGTTGTCCTTCTGACCTTACATAAGATACTCCATCATGTCCAGGACCACCCGACGCAGTAAAAGTACGAGTTTGTGTACTGTCTGGTTGACGACTATTGGGTGATTTATATATGTCGGTCTGCACACCTACGATTGAACCGTAACTGCTTTTATCATTTGGGCCAGTGTTGACAGTGTTGTTTTCTTGTGTTGTTAAGACTTTAATTATGATACCACCCCCATTTACGGATGTTTCATTCAATTGCGCTTTTCTTTCTCCTTTTTCTTCTGCTTGAATACCTTCAACAAAGAAACTATAAGTTAGTTGAGCTAACATGACATGACGTCATAACTCGAATCTTTCCTATCGTTCTTTTAACCATCGTATTGGGATGGAGCGACATCTATAGTAAGTACCACTTGCGTTGTATCCCGTACATGACTTATATTTTTCCTATCGTATATTAGTGATTTTGTTATGTCATCCGCATAGCAGGCGTTATTGCAAACCTAACAATATTAAAAGTACTCGTATAAGTTAGATTTAAAATAAGCTAAAAAGTCTGTAATTGAGGAAAAAAAACAATAGACAGTACGTACTTGGAATACGATTGCTAGCGATGAGCAACGTCATTATAATACTGAACAACATGTTCACTTCGCTGTTTTTCAGAACTGTGTCATTTTCCCTGCCTGCGTATCGTTATATGATAGTCAATTCGCATGATCGGCTCAAACATGCGTGAGTACTCTACTCGAATGATTCATTTCCTATTTGTGTCCTTTTTATTTTTATTTCTTTTTATGTCAAGCTTGAGGCCCACCTGATATTAAGCGGTATCCTCTGCCTATAACAGATGCATTTCATCACAAGTCACGAATTGCACTGCGCCCGACACTTTGAGACACAGTTGTTAAGTCTCATATGCCTGTAATTTCACTGGCTCTCAAGGACTGCTGCCGGAACACACCGTTAGGTGCTAGGCGACAGATTTTCTACTTGAGGGTGGTAGCTAGCCAGGCGGGCAATCGCAAAATTCATCATGCGTTGAAGCTCAAGCCGGCGGTAGGGATCGAACCAGGGTACTGCGGCACGGCAGTCCATAGCTACTACCGCTCGGCCATCATTGCTTCAAAAAACTACTAATTTGATAATGCGGCTAGGTAATTTGTTGCCGCCATGGGGGCGGCAACAACAAAAAACAAACTCACACAAATATGGAATCATAATAATTGACGTCACCTAATCCAATTAATAACAGCAAATACGATTATATACAATAGACAATACTTACTTGGAATACTATTACTAGCGATGAGCAACGTTACTATGGCAATATACAACATGCTAGCTACGCTGACCCGTTGAATCTGCGCCACTTTTCTGCCGGTGGATCCTTTTATACGGTCTGCTCGCATGGTACGCGCATGCGGGAATACTCAATAGACAATTTTGTTAACCAACTATTAAATTAATCATTAACGTGATTTACTTACTTATCTGTAAATTGATAATTTAATAGTTCAACTGCGCAATATGTTGTTGACCTGATGACGCAATTTGGGGTGACCCAAGATATAATTATAATGATGACGTCATGTAATCTACCTCAATATAGCCAGTAGCATTTGACCTTGAATCCTATAACGCATTGACCTCATGTTGTTATTAATTCATTTTTCGAATATTTAGGTAGTACCTCAATATGCGGTACAGTGTATTAGTTTTTTTTTTTTTACTGGCGGTCTGCCTTTATTAAACAAATACTACAAACTATATACAACACTACAGCTACTACAATACTACAGCTACTACAGTCAAAGCATTTGGACTCATAGGGAGTCCAAATGCTCTAGCCCACTATCAGTTGGCAGCGTGAAGAATTAAGCGTTGTGTATTAGTGAGTTGGAATATCATTTCTTGCAATTACATTAGATTCTGATGCACGTGAATGAGTTGAATATATTCAACACGTATAGCTTATACGTATATAGTTTTTCAAATTAAAATTTAATTTCAAATTAAAGAATGCTGTGAAGCGGGAAAGAACAGGAGTTAGAGATTTAAATTACGTGAAGCGTTCCAACATTCACGTAACAAGGATGTTATGAAGGAAACTGATTGAAAAATAAGAAAGGAAAGGGCTTTCTTAATGTGAGTCTATAGAATATGCGAGGAAAAATCCGAAATAGCTCGGACTGGGACTCGAACCCAGAACCTTCCGATTACATGTCGGCTACTCTAACATTACAGCTACCCGGTCTATACCAAATTTCCTTTTCGTTTATTCTATATACACTAAGCCACACCGTCGTTTTACGTTTAATTTTTATAGAGAATATATTATATCATCTATAATAAATAATTAGTGAAAGTAATTATACGGACTATATACATTACACCGAAAAATGTTGCAAATAAAATATGAAAAAACCGCAATTATCGAGATGAAAAAAATGCACCATTAACAATCTCGTTTAATAGATTTTTTCTCTAATTTAAAACTGCAATTTTCCCAACTTTTTGATTTGTTTTTAAACTTTGAAACATTAATAAGGCACTAGAACTTTAGATTCAGATTTAGTGAACCACATTTTTTTCATCGCTGTGATTGCAGTTTTACGCAATTCTTTGCACATTTTTGCAGTTTACTCAAAAACTGGAAAGTGATCGGCCCAAACGGACTTTATTAACCGACGCCAATCTACCTCAGGACGAGTCAACCATTGCGGTCCCCACCATAGTGGATGACCAATCAGCTGATTGCGCTTCACGCGGATGTGCGGCTCTTCAGCTGATTGGTCATCCACTATGGTGGGGACCGCAATGGTTGACTCATCCTGAGGTAGATTGGCCTCGGACACCAGCTTTGGACACTTCTTCTTTACCGGGCTTACGTACGCTAGCTGTTGAGAAGAAAGAAGTTCCCTTTGACCCTGATTTTTTGTTGAACCGTTACAGCTCTCTTGACAAATTGATTGGTGTCACCGCTTGGATTAAGCGCTTCGCTTATAATTGTAGGCACCCAACTCAGAAACGTTTGTCACCGATTCTCTCACCTGATGAGAGGCAGGAAGCCTTACTTGTTTGGGTTCGTTCTGTGCAATCGGTGCACTTTGAAAGGGAAATTGACATTTTGAAACAGGCGAAATCTAAATTGACGGGAGCTATTAGCAAACTGAGCCCCTTTTTGGACTGTTCGGGACTTTTGCGTGTTGGAGGGCGTCTTCGCAACGCCAACCTCCCCTACGGGGCTCGCCACCCCCTCTTGTTGCCTAAGGAAGGCCATTTGGTTAAAATATTGGTGACAGATCGTCACATCAAAAACTCGCACGCCGGCTGTAATGCCCCGATGGCCATCTTGCAGCAATTTTGGATTTTGTCGGCCCGAAGAACGATTCGCAGTATAGTCTTCCGCTGCATGCCTTGTTATCGGCTCAAGGGCGCTCCCATGCAGCCCTTGATGGGAGACCTACCTGCGGATCGTGTCACCGAGACTAGGACGTTTGCAGGAGTTGGCACGGACTTTGCGGGTCCCTTTTGGTCAAAACGTCAACTCTTTGCAACAGTAAAACCATCAAAGCGTACTTGTGCGTCCTGGTTTGCCTCGCGACCAAGGCAGTCCATCTGGAGGTGGTATCCTCGCTCACAACGCAGGCTTTTGTGGCCACACTCGACAGATTTGTTTCACGACGTGGACTGCCTTCTATAATTCGGTCAGATTGCGGCACTAATTTTAAGGGTACGAACCACTATTTGAACGATGTTAACGCCTTCCTAGCTGATAAGCATATTGAAATTGGATGTAAACTCTCGCAATGGGGTATAACTTGGTTGTTTTCTCCCCCAATTTGTCCCCATTGGGGTGGTATATTTGAAGCTGCTGTAAAATCTGCCAAAACACACTTGCGACGAGTTATTGGAGATACTATTCTCACGTACCTATGAAGAGTTAGCAACTTTGTTTTTTAAGACTAAAGCTATGTGCAACTCTAGACCGTTGTGCCCGACCTTTTCAGACCCTAATGACTTTGAAGCCCTTACGCCGGGCCATTTTTTGATTGGTCAGCCACTTTTGCCTTGCCTGAGTACCCTTATGTTGATGTGAGACCTAATTGTCTCTCGCGGTTTGAATTGGTTCGCCAATTGACTCAGAGCTTTTGGAAACGCTGGAACTTGGAGTATTTGCACATTCTCCAGCAACGCGTCAAGTAGACTGACCAAACCGATCCACCCAAAATTGGAGACCTCGTTTTGATTAAGGATCCTAACCTTCCGTCACTCATGTGGCGCAGGGGGCGCATCCTCAATCTTGTATCCGGTAGTGATGGTGTCCCCCGATTTGCTGAGGTCTTGGAGGACGGTTCGGTGCTGAAGAGAGCGGTGGCAACCTTGGCACGATTGCCAATAGATTAGCGGACCGGTATTCCTGTCCGTGGCGGGTAGATGTTTGGACCGATCAACTTATCGGGCCGTTTTCGAACGCACCCCTTTGTTAGTCGTCTATTTTTGATCTATGGATTTTTGTGTGCGAAAATAACTTGAAGTTTTTGCTTATCTCTCTTGCATATTTTGACGTAATTGAAGTAATTCGGGTTTTTTGATTTTTGTATTTCAAATTTGTATATTTGTTGCTTTGCGCGTTTTATAGTATTTTTGTTCTACGCGATCTATAAATTTGTAAATAGTTTGTGATAGTGCTGTGTCCTGAAGTAGGAATCTCAAAGGACTAAGGATTTTGTGAAGAGCCTCGCCCCCACGCGTGAGTACAATCAAATAATTAGTCTTGGCCAATACCAAATATTCAGATACTAGTGGGATCGCTGACGCAAATTCCTCCCTTCATAAGTTGCATGTAAGTGTTATTGTTGTTACTTAATTTTCGTGTATTTTTTACCTTGTCCTTTTCAGCCCGGCGAATCGCCGGTTTGTTAAGTATTCAAACAGATTGTCCAGGTGGAAGCCCTCTGCTGAACAATCCCTGCCTGGGCAATCTGGAATCTTAACACCACTATTTGCACTTCAAATCCTTTTATTTGACTGGTCCAACTTTATATAAATAACTTTAATCCGGCCGAAGTGGCAAATGTCTAGGATGAAATCAGGTAGTAACTTTAAGGAGATAAAATCAGAACAAAGATTACATGCTGACTGTCAATTTTATTTCTAACTGCCTTCACAATGGTAAGTCTTAAAAGGATAAGATACAATTTGCCGCAATATATATAATTTTTGAAGCAGTGATGGCTCAGTGGCATTGGCTATGGACTGCCGGGCAGCAGGTCCATGGTTCGAATCCCACCCAGACCTTGAGCTTCATCGCATGGTGGAAGGGCATTTTGCGAATACCCGCCTGGCAAGCGACCACCCTCAAGTAGAAAGTCTGTCGCCAAGCACCGAAAGGTGTGTTCCAGCAGTAGTCCTTGAGAGCCAGTGAAATTACAGGCACAATGAGACTTAAAAACTATGTCTCAATGTGACGGGCGCAGTGCAATTCGTGAATTGTCATGAATTGCAACTGTTATAGGCAGAGGTTAGTCCACCTAACATCAGGTGGGCCTCGAGCTTGTTCCATCACAATAACATTAAAAAAAAAAAAACGTGTCGCTAATAACTGAACAACTTGTGAAAGACATGAGTGCCTTTACACGTGCGAGGTGGCCGTAATCCGGCCATCCATCTTGATCGCGCCACGCGGAGCCTGAAAAATGACGGCTGTGTGACCCCAGCCTTAGCAAATGTCACGTTTTGTATCTGGCTTACAATAATTACTTTGTTTGTCATCCTATCCCCCTATCCATTCTCCTTCTTTCTCATACTGTAAATTTGTAAGTTTGTGTATGTATCGCTCAACTCGTATAATCTTGAACAAAGTTTGATAAAATTTAGTAGATGCTCAAGTTCTGGTTTGGGACTATTTATCCCGATTTACAGTGTAGTTATTTATTTATTCATAATTGCTTACACACTTACAGCTACGCCAAGTAACGGGACTGTAAATTTCTTATGTAATTTTGTACATATCTACAAATATGGAGAATTTAATGTTAAAGAACTCAAAAATAATCGTCTGAGTAACTATATCATTTAGCAACTATTACACTATTTATTATTAGTTTTTATTATTACTTGTTATAATTTTTTGACTCTCTCTGATCTGTCCACCGACAATAATATGCGCTATACGAATAAACGCAATCCTAAAACCTCTGGATTGTGTTTATTCGTATAGCGCATGGTTACATAAAATTATATATAAAATAACGAAACTTAGTTTTTGTTTGTTTTGAGAGCGCTACGCATTCACTATGCTTAGACAGGTAAAACAAATACCGTAGGCTTAGTAATATAATTACATGGTTGAAGGGCATTTTGCGAGTGCCCGCCTGGCTAGCTACTACCCTCAAGTTAAAAATCAGTCGCCAAGCACTTAACGGCATGAGCCAGTGAAATTACAGGCACTTGAGACTTGCCACTATGCCTCAAAGAAACGGGCGCAGTGCAATTCGTGACTTGTGTTGAAATGCATCTGTTATAGGCAGAGGTTAATCCGCTTAAACTCAGGTGGGCCTCGAGCTTGTTCCGTCACAATAATATAAAAATATATAAGAATTAATTTTTTTGTTCAGAATCCTAAAAAAACATACTTATATAAATATCAATTGAACATAAAAGCGTATTTATTCACGAACACAACGTTACTTCGCTACCCACGGTTACATTCGGAGCACCCTTTTCATTTTTGCTCGCGTTTTCTAAATACCTACCTACATTTCAAATAGAAACATGAATGAGAAACCCCCGTTTCTTAGCTTGTGCATAGAGAAACTTGACCAGTATGGATCATACAAACAACTTTTTCAAAATTATTATAAATATTGCCTTAGACTTAGCCTTTGAACTCAATCTTGCAAAATGGTAGACGGTTATTGAAAATCAATATTTTATCTAAGCGTGTGCTAAAAACAAACTTTACTCAAAATAGTCATTTCATTGGTAATTCTTTACTGTGGCTTTTATATTGTGGATAGTAGGTATTATTGCTGACCTGTTAGTATTCTTATTTAACATGAAAACAGGGCAGCTCTTTTAAGGGTTGTTTTGGTCCCTTGGTATCCCAGAGATGGTAAAAGGAAGCGGGGAAGACAACTTAAGAGATGGGAAGATGAGTTGAAGCTTACAGCGGCCCTTACGGGAGAATTGTTGCCAGAGATAGAACACAATTAAAAATGTTAGGGAAGGCCTTTGCCAAAAAGCACACTGAACTTAGACATAAGCTCTTATTAAGGAAAACAAACACTTCAAAACAGATAGAAATTCAGGATACAAGGCTTATTGATTGATTGGTCCCTTGCTTCGTGAAAACGGTTAATTGTCTGAATTGCAACTAGGATGTCCCTTCTATAACAGAGTTTATTAATTACTTCTCCCGTAGGTATTTGGACGCGGCCCAGTCACCTGAAATGTCTTATCCAGGCAGTAAGTTCTGCTGTACTAACAGATACTTACTATTATCTTCCCGTACAGTGTTTCGATTTTTGGGATGATATCTCTTTGGTTTCGCTTGAGTAGACCATGGCCAGTTCGATTTTTGAGGACATCTATTTCTGCGAAATATCTAAGTTAAATATTTAATTAAAAATATATTAGTTCCTAACTTTTAAACTCTTTTGTTAGTGACACATTGTATAAATGAAGGAGAAGCAAAACATTGTCGTAACGATATACGCCATTTCATTCATACACAAATTTTTTGTTCATAGTTATTTCCCATATTAGAAACGAGTTTTGAAATTATCTTAAGTAACAATTACCATTTTATTTATTTCAAATTATGAGATACTACATGACCCTGTGAACTTCGTACCACACTAGATCGATAATATTGGCCGCATCGTGTACGCTTTGAGTTTCGTTTGGCTATTATTTCAAAATCGTTTGTTATACAAATGTTCATTTATTTGAAAGATAAATGCACTTATCATTCAATGCTTTCTGATAAACTATGAAAAGCTTTTTTTTCGGCGTGTAAATAAACAAAGATGATAGTTTTTCGACAAGCAAACACGCTAAATGCAGTTTTCTATTCATAACATACGGAGACTCTAAGTAATTTGTTGATGATGATCATGAAGGCCAGCCGCCGTGAGAATGTCACTTTGTCAGACGTTACAGCTAAAAACTATCCGTAGGTATTTTTATGTTATTTTTAGCTCATATGAAATTAAAACTAAAAAATATTCTATCAACTGTCCTGTTGACAGCTGTCAACCTCAAGAAATTTTTAATGGTAATTAATTACTCAAATTTAACCCAAATATAAAATATCCAAACTTAATGTAGCATGAATTGTCATTTTGACAGCTGTCACACCCAAGTCATATTTCTAAACATTTTAAAATAATATTTTGCTCAAATATTAAATCATAACCAATAAATACGACATGAACCACAGCATGAACTATCATTTGGACAGCTTTGACCACCCAAGTCCAAGTAAGTTTTTAGTCAAATTTAGCCCACAAATGAAATCAAAACCGATAAATGCTAGATCAACTGATATTTATACAGCTGTCACATCCAAGACCAACTTCTAGGTTATTTAATGTAATTGTTTTAAGTCCGCAAAGAATGCCATGCTATCACACTATCGGTCCGCAAACGGCATATATAAGTATTGTTAGTAATCCGAGCTGGCAATTCCCTCCAATTCCCCAAATTCAGATTTCCTATTTTTAGGTGTTCCTTTGGGTTTTTCCTATGCCATACCAGTATTGGGGAAAATACGTAAAACAAAAACGAACTAATCAAATCAGTCAAATTTGCATGGTGGTAGGGCAATTTGCGAATGCCCGCCTGGCTAGCTACCACCCTCAAGTAGAAAATCTGTCGCCAAACACCTAACGGTGTGTTCCGGCAGCTGTCCTTGAGAGCCAGTAATTCTAGGTTAGTCTGAACAACATCTTCGACCACATCATCACTTACCATCAGGTGAGATAGTGGTCAAAGGCTAACCTATCAGGCATAAAAAAAAAAAAAAAAAGTCGAACGAATTTCGAGTTTTTGGCGTTGGGCAAATTTCTCTACCACCATGCTATAACGATTGCCATCCTAAGACAACAACCGGGACCGCCAGCTTAACGTGGCCTCCGAAGCACGTAAGTGCTCAGTAGTATAGTCACCCATCCAACTCATGACCACGGCGGACGTTGCTTAACTTTGCTGATCGGTTAAGAATAGCTAAGAAAACTTCGCTACGAGCGCTTCAAAATAGCTTAGCTATATCAAGACAACTGATGCTTCAAATCTTGCAACTGCTGCCAAGTTAGTAAACGGTCCTCTCTGTACGTGTATATCTAGCTACATATGATTAATATGTGCGTATAACCAGCATTATTTACTTGACAAAATCACAAATATACGATAGGAAAAATTTAAGCCATGTGCGGGATTCGAACCTGCGTCGTCCACCCCTTTAGCCGGGGTAGGCTCTAACCAATTGAACTAATATGACATGAAGTCAAAACTCAAATCTTTCCTGTCGTTCTTTAACCATCGTACTGGGATAGAGATGGAGGAGAACGATAGGAAAGATTTGAGTTATGACGTCATGTCATATTAGCTCAATGGTTAGAGCATACCCCGGCTAAAGGGGTGGATAGACGCAGGTTCGGATCCCGCACATGACTAAAAAATTTTCCTATCGTATATTTGTGATTTTGTAATGTAATCCGCATAGTAGGCGTTATTGAAAACATGACAATATTAAAATAATAAAAACATTATATACTGTTTATACGTTTGCTGTGCTAGGGCTTGCATTAGCGGTGCAATGCTTGATGTCGGTAGCGCTGCGGAGAAATACAAAAGGAGAAACAAAATACAAGTGACGGAAGAAATGTATTAGAGCTTTACATGGCTTTCAAACGTTGTTTATCTTGAAATATATTACAAGTGACTTTGGCTTTACTTTTGGAATGTTTTGTCTATACACTTAACAAGATAGGCCAGGAATAGGACTCTAGAAATCCACTCTTAAAATCTTTCTGTGGAAGTCTAGAATATTACCAGAAGGTGGGCAGGAGCGCCTTCCACCTTACACTACGATGCGCAAGACTCCTGCCAAGGTTGGAGATTATGACAAACCCTCTCCCCTCCTTATTGGCAAAGGCGTTTGTTCAACGGTGGACGTTATGATTGTTGATGTGATGTGATGGGGGGATGGGGTTTGATTCGATTTTGTAATAGTACATTGTGTTTTAAGGGCGGTAAGTAAGTAATCGCGATCAAGGCTCTAGTAGAAGTCGAAGTCGAAGAGTGAGGGCTTTCTGACTCGATGTTCGGAATTCCCGTACCGCCCGTGAAAAATAAAATGTTTTTAATCAAATTTGCGAGTAAATAAATATGAATTATAGCTTTAATCTCCGACTAATTGCTCTGAGGCTTAATACACAAGTCAGCACAACTATTATTACGATATACTTACTTGAACTATTTTTTTGCTCACAACGCAGATTATACAAATGTTTCGTTCAAAAACGTTACGGGCAAATATTAACGTTAGTACACCATGACGGAGTGTAAAAAAAAAAAAAAATTTCGACGTTTGGATACAAAAAATCTATTTAAATCGGTTGTTAAGAACATTAGTTGAGTATTTAAGTATCGTGAGATGGCAATACAAATTTCTATTTAGATAACATTTAAAGGCAATTTTTCAATTGCGTGTAAACTTCTTGCTTAAACTTGCATGACCTGTGTTCTGTGATAAAAAAATTAAAAAACATACTTACCGACCTTGGCTTGGTTTCGTGACAAAAAGAAAGCTCGAGGGTTTTATATGGGGCCAGTGTATATGTGACATTACGGCCAAGTTAACTTGTATGCTTACATACGGTTTACGTGCAAATGTGATAAAAAAATTGTTAGTTATTAACATCATACATTTATCACAGTTCGAATATTGGATATATCAATATGATCGAGAAACGAAGCGAAAGTTGACTGTATGGTTGTTTTAAAATGTAACAACGCATACCAAAGTGGAGCGACCGAGAAGCGCAGAGAAGATTTTGATCACTAGTTTTTTTATTAGGACAGGGCTGCATCTGGTGTCAACACCACTAAGTGGTTCAAGAAGCAGTAGTGACTGACTTGGCACCTGGTGACTATATTTTATTCACTTAAATCAAAATAAAACCACTCGAAGGGATACATTTTCATCGCCAGATAACGCGTTAGGTACGTTCGAGCAGGCGGTGAAGGAGGTGTCTGAAACGGTTGGAAAAAAAAGTGTTTTTAAAATTTAGTTCATGAAATTTTGCATAAATAGTGGTGATTTAAAAAGATTTAATTTTCAATAGTTATTTTACTACGCAAAACTAACCGTGTGTCTCCGTATAATGGTATTCATACATTAAATTCAAAATCGCGGATTGCTACGGCGCGGCGCTCGTCAAAAATCGCTTTATACGAGCGCGGAACTGAACCGTCAATTACCTTGCAGTATAAAAATAAATATAAAACCCACAACGGCCTACCAATTGAGCGCAATAAAATACTATGGGAACACGAGAACGCTTTTATGGCGTACGTTTATGGGAATGAAGGGATGGGACGAGGTCTTGGTTCCGCTTCCATCCCGGCTAGCATGCGCGCCACGAGTAAATTTTGTCAACGCTTTATCTCGTGTAAAATAGACATATCGCACTATGTCTACGGGTGCTAACATGGCAGGGCAAAGAACTCGTCCTTGTTTACCTGTATTTTGGCTACCCGTGGCTAATTGTCGACCAACACTTTTTGACACTTATCTGCGAGTATTTGCGTGAATTTTCTCTTTATACTTTTTGAGGACGAGATAAATCTGTAGTCTATCTCGCGGGTCCCAGTATAATGGGGGCGATCGACGATTTAGTGCAAATTTACTTTCGGTCCAGTGTTAGCAGACCCGTTATATTTGTGTGTGTAATCAATACAATAACGAAATTTGAATTTGAACACAACTCACGAATTTTTGTGCGTAGCTTAAATTCAATATCTATGAATAAAGCGGTAGGTAGTGTTTTCAACAATTTTTAATTATTATATACCATATGTTGCTGACTAAGTACAAAAAAAACAGTTATATGTAAGTTAAATCAGTAGGTATTAAAAAATATTAAAATTTTAATTAAATTCGCAGCAGTCAATATTTAAAGTAATCAAAATGAATAACTACTTTTAGGGTTCCGTACCCAATATGTTGCTATAAAATATTAAAAGGTACTTATATTGTTTATTAAAAAGAAAAACAGATAAGCGGTTTCTCATGGTGACGAATGCTAAGTAGGGAAAAAAAAGTTTTTATCACAGCTACTGAACTAGTTTTTAGGGACCCATTTATTTGTTCTTTATTAAACAATATATGTTATTATATTTTATAGCAACATAACTATCGTCAAAAAAGATATAAATAAAATACTTGATGCATAAGAGTCAGCAATTCAATGTATCAGTCGTTTGAAAATTACATCAATGGGAACAGTTTTTAATCATAACCTTCATAGCCATCATACCTAACATAATTCCTAATGAAGTGTCGAGAACGGGAACAATAAATTAACCGTTCATAAAAGTATGGTATTTTATTGGTTCACAGTCCATCACTGCTTATTTCCTAAAACTGTTTCCAATTCAACCAACAAACAGCGCAATGGAGAATCGTCCACAGATAAACTCAATGAACAGATCTTAGCGTAGTGCGGCCGCTGCTATCGTCCGCCACTTATCTCTCGTGTCGTGCGTAACATACGTCTTATTTGCTCATGCTAGCCAGGCAGAGCTTCGTAAAAAACTTGAAATATTTTACACGAGTGCATATAAGTATGTCCGTGGGGTGCCAGGTTAGAATTTCACGTCGTGTCGTTAAAGGCGACTAAAATTAAAATACCTGAAAGTGTGCAGCAGCGCCTTCTGAGGAAGTGATTATCTTAAGACTGGAGGGAAGTCTCGAATTTTCATACAAAAAGAGAAAACGTTTCTACCCCCCTAAACAATCACCGATTTTGATGATTTTTGGAAATGTTATAGATGTTATCAATATCCAGGTTTATAGGTTTTGATTTATATCATTATATTAAAGGAATTCGAATTAATGGGAATTTAAATACCGATATTTTCTCAAAACTTGTATCTCTATTTTGTGAATTATTGAATTATGAAAAGAAAACCTATAAACCTAGTTTATTTTTGTCAGTTATAAAATAAGACCAACATTTTAAGATTCGATTAATGTTTACTATAGGAGAAAAGTTTTATCCTAGAACGCAAATTATGCGCAAATCTTAAGTCAAAACTTGAAGAAGCTGCAATTGTCCTCATCGCACTATTCTGTTCGGGCGTTTAGCAGTGAGACAGCAGAATCACTTTTTTTTAATACTTATTTTTCTGTAGGAGTTTCTCTTCCCGTTCCTCTTAAACTGTGATCCCAAGACGCATGCCAAGCGTATGGATTATGGCAAACCCCCTTCAATGGGAGAGGCTGTGTTCAGCAGTGGACATCTCTGACTGATACAGTATAGTACAAAATATATATGTAGCGATAATATATTATAACATTTAGGGTTAGTTTGTTAACACTGGTAGCTTGAACCTGGCTTCAGCTAGGCCACAAAGTTTTACGGTGGGCATCATCATGGCAATCACCAAGCATCTCACGGTGGGTTCCGGCAGCTGTCCTTGAGAGCCAATAATTCTAGAATTAGACTGAACAACATCATCTACCGTATTATATCACTTACTATTAGTTGCGATAGTGCCACTATCGCACTTTTGACCACTATCATAGTGGTCATATGCTAGCTCATCAGCTGTAAAAAAAACAGCTGTTAGGTGTTGCATATATAAGTACATTATTTAAAACACAAACATTGTCCTATGTGGAACGACTTGGGGTGCAGGGCTAGATTGAAGGGACAAGACTACGCGGCAGATCACCATTATGTTGGAGCGACCAAATAAAAGCTGCACTGAATAGTCCTGTGAACAGAAGCCCGAGGAAGGCGGCAATTCGAGAGAAGTGGAAACGGATTTTAAAGCAAGCTACTTCACCCGAACTGATGACCAAAATCCTGTATAATTAAACTGTGATGAGTGTAAAGGACTAAGAAAAAGAATTGTGTTCCGGTTTCAACCGTAAGGATGCGCAGTGCAGTGCGTCAAGGTTACAGCTTAACATAAGGTGGGCTTCGTGCGTGTTGCACATTCCACCACAATTCCACAAAAAAAGAATAATAATGGATTTAGAATTATCTAAGGACTAGCGCGCTTCGTCAGTGCGTCGGATACGTTTGCGTAGTAGTTATTGTCTTTCGTATATACAAACCATTGGAGGAGGTTTGACTCGGCCTTGCTGAGGACCTTTATTCGAGTTCAGGTCAGATAGCCTATCTAGTTGACAATCTGACTTGGAACCAGCTCGATCAAATAAAGTGCTCAATAAACGGTGATTTCGTTTTATTACTGTTAATAACATAAAATAAGTTAAGATAACAAAAAAAACTGGCTCGTATATAAGTTCTAGACTGATGAACTGCTGCTGAAGCTTTATTGGTGAGAAAAATCCAATATATTTCAAAGCCGGGGATGAGACCCAGATCTTCGAGATATTCTTAAGGACCTAATATTTATCTATTTAAGGATGTATTTATACCCAAATAAAAAGTTTTAATTTCTGACTCATACTCATTACTTACCCCATCTCTAGCTATGACTTAGCGTTGCCTAGGATCGGCTAAATTACCATAATATTGATTTGGTTTCTATACCGTACAAGAAGCTATAACCAATGGCTTTGTCCTTCATCCTGACTGCTTTGGCAGGAATTATGAGCGCTTAGACACAAATTCTCAGCTCTGTGACCCTTGGCCATATTTTAAGGATTTCATACGAGAAAACTGGCCCATATGACTAAACCTACGTTAGACGTCAGTCATACTTTTAAAAGGCTGTATCTTTTCTGGTTGACGTTCGCGTAGCTGGTCTGGTTCTGGTTAGCGTTAGGAATCTTTAATATGGATATATCTTAAATATTATAAGTTCAAGGACATGTATGCAAAATTCCACTAAGTTTAAACAACCTGTATTTAAAATTAGAATGTACAAAATATAATTAAGAAATTCTATTACTAATTAGAACTAAAATTAAACAATTTATTATAACTTAAGAAACAATAGCTCCACACTAGGCTCTAGGCCATATAGGTATAATAGTCTCGAAATTGGTGGCATTTTTACAATTAAATTTATGGCGTATCTTTCTCGTAAGAAAGTTTCATAAATAATGTTTCATATTTACATGGTTAGTGATAATACACAGATGATTTCTTTGTAATTGAAATATTGATTGGAATATTTGTTTCTATCTAATCTCGAGGTGAATTTAATAAATATTATAATGATAGAAAAGTTGAAAAAGTCTAATGAAAATGTTTAATGAATGGTGTGATTTGTGCATGTTGTTAATATATGGGTGTATTTGTGTGTGTGTGTGTGTGCTCACGCGTAAATTATGTCTTCAGTGTCAAAACATAACACAAATACGTATGTATGGAAAGCCTTAAGAGATGTGTCTATTATAATATGAAGATTATACACCGAAATAATTAATGATTTTAAAGTATAAAAGTATATTATCCTTGTAATGTCACTGGAAACGTTATGTTTCTGACTCCTACCACAGGTACAACAAAAAGAACGAAACTAGATGGCGCTTCAAACAGCTAGTCAATCAATTGAACTACGATTAATTACATGTAGTATCAAATAAATCAACACTGTCTTCATAGTCTCAGTGGCATTGGCTATGGACTGCCACGCAGCAGGTCTACGGTTGGAATCCCGCCGCGGGCTTGAGCACCGCTTGGTGGAAGGGCATATTGCGAATGCCCACCTGGCTAGCGACTACCCTACCATAACGGTGTGTTCCAGCAGCTGTCCTTGAGAGCCAGTAATTCTAGGTTAAGCCTGTTAACACATTCGACTTTTGGGGGGCTATACTGCTCGCGTCCGTAGGATTTAGCCCTCGATGTCCTACACGTGTCCCCTGGGTGGCGCCAAAAGAGCAGTACTTCTTCAGGTGGTAGGCTTAGGCCGCGGCGTGTTACCACCCACCAGACAAAGCCATGCCGCCAAGCGGTCGCGTTTCGGCATGATGTTTGGTGAAGCCATTATGGGAAACGGGTCGGAAACAGTTGCGCTTATTACTATAGCTGGTCGTGATACATTGAGGGTCAATTTACCTAGCAGCCAATCTTGGAGGGCAGCGGGATCCGAGGCACGGTTCTCCGCTGGCCGACCACAGATAGTTAGGGGCCCAAGTAGTGAGCCAGCCACTCATGAAAGGCTGCCCCGCCATCTCGCGAAAAATCCTGGAGGTGCGCCATCGTGCTGGTTGGCGACCAGACGAGAGGTCCCGATGGACACCTCTGGGGGGGCTCGAGCGTCCCCGCGGTCTCCAGGATTGGTTTCCATTGGGTGGAAAAGCCTAATTTTTGTCACGGGTTGATAATATGCGCCTCGTTTCCACTTCCGTTTCCCTTACCCTATCTTCAGTCCCCATAAAATGAAAGGCAGGAAAAACAGAATAAAGATCCAACAGCGGAAACACGTCCTCTCTCTTCAAGTGCACCTCTCAAACATTCGAGGCTTGCACTCCAATATCGACTCAGTCCACCACCATCTTGAGACCGCAAGACCGCATATTCTGTTCCTCACGGAGACGCAGATCAAATGTCCAGCTGACGCTGCATACCTTGCCTACCCGGGCTACGTTCTTGAACATAGCTTTAGGGCCAGAGCAGGAGTTTGTATGTATGCTCGCGATGACATTTGTTATCGACGTCTCCGTAACCTTGAAGACTCCAAATTTTCCATCATGTGGGTTCTGGTGGACAATGGCATGGAGAAGATACTTTATGCTAGTGTCTACCGTTCGCACAGCGGAGATGAGGAGACAACAAGGCTCACAAACTACCTCAGTGAGGCAGCTGACGTGGCCCAACAGAGGTATCCTTCTGCTCAATTAGTGCTTCTGGGGGATTTCAACGCCCACCATCAAGACTGGCTATACCCATACCAGAGCACTGGTCGAGAGATGCGTAAGCTTGCCTTGACGCTAGACCTCACTCAGCTGGTCCAAGAAGCTACAAGGATACCAGATGTTGATGGCCACACAGCCAACTTGCTTGGACCTTCTGCTGACAACAGATCCAGACCGCTACTCGGTGTCGGTTTTATCACCCTTGGGTAGCTCCGACCACTGTCTGGTGAAGTCTGTATCAGTCTACTCCCCGCCCGATCCCAGCCCAAAAGGCACCCGGCAGGTGTGGCGATACAAGTCAGCAGATTGGGATGAGATGCGTAATTTTTTCTCGTCTTATCCTTGGTGGAGGGTTTGTTTTTCTTCGAGCGATTCCTCAGCTTGCGCGGATGCTGTGACAGAAGTGTTACGTCAGGGCATGGAATATTTCATTCCATTTTCTGACATCCCGCTGTCCAGCAAAGCTCGACTATGGTTTAATGCCAAATGTGGAGATGCAGAAGCGTCAAAACATGAGGCCTACTTAGCCTGGGCCGATGCTCGAACCCGCAAATCTAGAGATGTACGTGAGAAGAAAAAAGCATTTAACCTTGCCGCCAAGTCCTGCAAAAAGGCTCTCAAGAAGGCTTGCTTCGACCACATACGCCGAACAGGGAACATACTTGCTTCTTACCCTTCGGGTAGTAAAGCGTTCTGGTCCCTGGCGAGGTCGATCGAAGAGAACTTCTGCCTCCACTGCTGAAACCCGACGGCTCACTAGCGCATACTGCTGAAGAGAAAGCAAATTTATTTGCCACTTTTTTTGCAGAGTCTTCACGTCTAGATGCTGGTAATGCTGTACCTTCTAGTCTGCCAAATTGCGGGACGTTAATGTCAGAAATCCGCATTCGGCAGTCTGAAGTACGCAAAGCGTTGCGCAATCTAGACGTGAACAAAGCTAGTGGTCCAGACGGTATACCAGCTGTAGTCTTGAGGATGTGTGCGCCAGAGTTGACTCCTGTATTAACTCGCCTCTTTCGCTTGTCTATGACGACTGGTCAAGTGCCGAAGTTCTGGAAGCTTGCAAACGTGCAGCCCGTGCTCAAAAAAGATAGTCGCGCAGACCCTGCCAATTACAGGCCTATTTCAGTCACTTCCATACTATGTAAGACGTTGGTGTACTGAACCACAGGCTCCTGGCACACCTAGAAGTGAACGATCTCCTCAGTGACCGACAATACGGATTTCGCCGAAACCGGTCTACTGGGGATCTTCTAGCGTATGCCACTCACATCTGGAGCTCAGCCATCGAGAACCACGGAGAGGCGCTTGCTGTCTCTCTCGATATCTCGAAGGCTTTCGACAGGGTCTGGCACGATACCCTCATTAGCAAGCTTCCTTCATACGGCCTTCCCACTGGATTGTGCGTTTGGATTTCAGATTTTTTGAGGGATCGGTCGATTCGAGTAGTCATCGATGGCTGTTCTTCCGCCCAATTGGCTATAAATGCTGGAGTCCCTCAAGGATCAGTACTCTCTGCAACACTTTTTCGGCTGCATATTAATGACCTACTGAAACCCGGTATTTTTGGGTACGCAGATGACAGCACCGTTGTGGAGAGTTACACATCTAACGCACGAACCAGTGCATTACAAATCCAGTCTCATAGGGAAGCGATGGTTCAGCGCTTGAACTTTTCTTTGCAAGCAGTCTCCGATTGGGGCGATGCCAATCTAGTTAAGTTCAATGCTGCTAAAACCCAGGCGTGTCTTTTCTCCGCCAAACGGCGCCCTTTTCACCTGGCTCCTACTTTCAGGGATGTGTCCGTGCCGATAAGAAACCACCTTGAGCTTCTTGGCATCTCATTAACACCGACTCCCAATTTCGGCTCCTATATTGAGTCCAAAGCCCAGCTTCCCTCAAAAAAGCTTGGTGTTTTGGCTAAGGTGAGACAATACTTCACACCGGGACAGTTGCTTAATCTTTATCAAGCCCAAGTCCGGTCGTGTATGGAGTACTGTTCTCACCTTTGGGATGGTTCTGCCAAATACCAGCTGGAGACACTAGAAGCTATTGAGAGGAGAGCCAAGAGACTCATTAACGACGACCACCTTACAGTACGCAAGAGACTCCAGAGTCTCGAGCATCGCCGCAAATTCGCTTCTTTATCGGTTTTTTATCGGATACATTTCGGTGAGTGTGCAATGGAACTTCACAATTTGATTCCGCCATCCCCATTCTTCAATCGGACTTCCAGGGATACTCAGAAGCGCCACCGCTTTATGATGGATATTCCATTTACCCGAACGAAGCGATTTACTTCTTCGTTTATCATACGAACCGCCAGGGAATGGAAAACCCTGCCTGAGTCTCTGTTTCCGTTTAAGTACGATGTAGGGGTCTTCAAAACGCGAGTGAATAGGTATCTTCTGGGTAAGCGCGCTCCATCATCGATCGCATCATCACTTAACATCAGGTGAGATAGTGGTCAAGTGCTACAAAGTTCAGTATAAAAAAAAAAAGACCATATCATCACTTACCATCAGGTGAGATTGTGTTCAAAGGCATACCTATCAGCAATAAAAAAAAATGTTCATACTTGGTGAAACTTTGCATGCTATCTTTGAAAACATCTTTGAGCCAAATGTCTATGCTTCTGGTTTGCCAGTTTCAGTTTCTGCGCCAGAGAACACCTGACGTTCCTTGATTTTTACTCTGTCGAAGTCTCTCTGTCTGAGGGTAAGTTGTACATTACATGTATGTATTCTAATAAATTTATTACGACGTACATAGCAAGTAAATTGAAACTCGTCGGAGTTTATCTCAATACGCCTAAAGCGTTGAATAATTACTTCATTTAGAGTTAAGCCTTGATAAAGCTCTTTTCAATTTACCTTACCCATTTAGATATTTACAGCTTAGTGCATGTATTTAGCTCAATAGCAGAATAATTAGTATTTTTAATAATCTGCTATAAAGTGTGGAAAATAATGGACCAGTAACAACATGTTTTTTTTGTGAATCAGAGTTGCGCACTAACACGCTTGTTTAGTTCAGTTTAAGCACTAGTGACAGAACATTTGAACAATAATGAGCACCTCTCCAGCAAGCTTCAGAATTTTGCATGGTGGAAGGTGATTTTGCGAATGCTTGCCTGGCTAGCTACCACCCTCAAGTAGAAAATCTGTCGCCAAGCACCTAACGGTGTGTTCCGGCAGCAGTCCTTGAGAACCAGTAAAATTACAGGCACATGAGTCAACTTTACGTCTCTCTGTGACGGGCGCAGTTGAATTCATCAATTGTGACGATGAGGGAAAGTGAGTACCGAGCAGAGCTGTTAATATAAATCTGCAGAAATGAAGAAAATTTACTTTAATTATAATTTATCTACACGAGTTTGTCCGTAGAAGTACATACATAAAATCACGAATCTTTCCCGTTGGAGTAGGCAGAGACCACACATTTCAACTTACTACGATCCTTACATATCTCTTTCGCTTCATCTACAATCCTTTTATACATCAGCGTCAGTTTAGGATACTCCTGACCTGGCCTTTTTCAGAACGTCTTCAAATTGATTTCGGAACGTTCGCCTAGGTCTTCTCCTTCCAACACTTCCGTTCACTTGTCCCATGTATACCTGTTTAGTCATTCTCATTTCCTTTCATTCTCTCTGCATGTCCAACCAACTTAACATACCTTTCTCGATTATTACCATATATAATTTTTTTTTATTCCTGTTCGGTAAGCCTATGATCACAATCTCACCTGGATGGTAAGTGATGATGTGGTTGAAGGTGTTAACAGGCTAAACCTAGAATAACTGGCTCTCAAGGACAACTGCTGAAATGCAGGTGCTTGGCGGCAGTTTTTCTACTTTAAGGGTCGTCGCTAGACAGGCGCACATTCGCTAAAGGACCTTTTACCATGCGACGAAGCTCAAGCCTGCGGTGGGATTCGAACCATGGACCTGCTGCGCGGCATTCCATGGCCAATGCCACTGAGTCAAAACTGCTTCAAAAACATAGAACGTAGAAGTACTGCCACCATACCTATATCTACCGATAAGCAGTAATGTGTTTCGCCTTGAACCTAATATGGGAACTGGCATTCAAAAATAGCTGCTAAAACATACCGTAGGAACTTGGCGATAGATTTAATACACAATAACTGTGTTCCAGTTTGTAGAGTATGGGTGCTGGTGAAATTACAGGCACATGAGACTAATTTCTTTTTTATTTTACTAGTTTGTATGCGCCGAGTAATAATGTGTAAAATATACAAAATAACAACGAGAGGAAAAATAGTACTGTGTGGGATTGAAACCCGCGCCATCCACTCCTATCGCCGGGGTATGCCCTAACCACTAAGCCATTTAAAGCCATTCGAATCTCGCACATAACAATATTTTTTCCTCTCGTTATTTTGCATAACATCACTATCCCCCAAAATATGCACTCAATATGGTAGAAAATGAAAAAGAAGGTACATTGGAACAAGGGTAAGAAAGGTAATTAAAATAAACAGTTAAAAATATTATAAGAATAATATGCTTAGAAACGTTTCGTCTACAAACTTAAAATACAACTCAAACAGAAGCAGAACCAGTTACGGCAGTAATTTTCAATACGCAAGAAGTTGGAAGTTTGTAATTTGGTATTGAACTTTAGAATTAATTTTTCAAATGGCTGGATATAGACTGTAGAAGATTTTAGAAGGAACACTTGCTTAAAAGGCTTATTTACTTAAATTTTACTTCCATAAATTATTTTAACCATTGACCTAATTTGTTAGTATTTTTTTTAGGTTATTGTGACGGAACAAGCACGAGATCCACCTGATGTTAAGTGGATTAATCTCTGCCTATAACAGATGCATTTTTTCATGCGTCGAATTTCACTGCACCCGTCACTGAGACATAGAGTTGTTAAGTCTCATGTGCCTGTAATTTTACTGGCTCTCGAGAACTGCTGCCGGAACACACTGTAAGGTGCTTGGCGACAGATTTTCTACTGGAGGGAGCCCGGTGAGCATTCGCTAAATGCCGTTCCACCATGCGGTGAAGCTCAAGCTAGCGGTGATTTCAAGGTTAACAGTTGGAACATATCGTCAGGTGCAGGTTGAGACAGATTTTCTAGTTTATGAAACTAGTAGCTCACCAGGAATCAGGTTGGCATTCAGAAATGCTTACAGCACAGGGTTGCTTACTTTCATAACGCACTAATAATCTGAACGATTGCGGGTATACTACGAACAAGAGGGTAACCGTCGGGCAGTATATATTCATGTGCTCGTGTTGCTTCCGAAATCTTCATCCCAGTTCACACTATTCACACTAATATAATATAGAGTTTGTGAGTGTGTATGTTTGTTACTTCTTCACGCTCAAATGGTCCGACCAATTTTGATGAAATTTGGTATGGAGGTAAATGAGGTGCTGGATTATAACATAGAATATTTTCATCATCACTATCAACTATCAACACGCAGGTGAAACCGCGCGGCGTAACGAGTATTATTATAAATACGAAAATTTGTGAGTGGGTGAGCATGCGAGTGATTGTGTTTTTGTGTTACTCTTTCACGCTCAAATGGCTAAATGGATTTGGATGAAATTTGGTACGAAGATACTTTATAATTTGGATTCAATTTAGGCTACTTTCGATCCCGAAAAAGTGTAGTGTTGCTGTGGGATGACCAAATAATTCAAATACGTTTTTAACTTTTTGAGTATCTATATATCACGTGACTATCCGGATTTGTGTGAAATTTTGTGTAGGGATAGCTTAAACTGTACAACATGAGTTACGTAATATTCCGAAAAAGCGCAGTATTTCCGTGGGAGGGCCAGTAAAAGTCAAATAAATTTGTCACATGGATGCACAGGTTTTTTTTTAAAACTTGGTGGCAATTTAATTAAAAAGTTTCCAATTCCAACTGAAATTAGCTTTTTCGTCAATAAATAACACCCAAATAAAAAAACAATAAAATAAATCTGACATGGACCAACTTTTTCACCGTAGGTAGGTATCACCGTGGTGAGCAGCTAGTAGATACTATTATAAGTGCGAAAGTTTTTGACTGACTGAGTTAGGATGTATGTGAATGTATTTGTTTATTACTCCTTGTTAAAATGGTTGAACAATATTTGAATAAAACTTGAATTACAAGTAGTTTGTCCTGCATTTTCTTACGGTGGTACGCCTTTTTTAACAATATACCTACTTCGAACTATATACCACACTACAGCTACTAAAATGAAAGCATTTAGACTACCTACCTACAGCATTTAGACTACCTGCAGTTGCAAAATCACAGGTTGAGTACCGTGCACTCCAAAATGCACAATCCTACCTACAGTTGCAGCGTACCCAGAATACTGGCAGCATTGCCCCTTTGGATTGCAATCCTAATTCTTTGAGCTAATCATATACATATAACACTTTTCATCACTGCCTACGCCAATGAAACTGAGGCGCAATTAGCTCAATTGTACTATGGATAATATTTCCTTGACACTACATTTATAAAAAAAAACTGTGTTTACCCGATCATATAAGCGAAAACTAAAGCCCCACCAGTTTTACACGTAGGATAAGGGTAAGATAATGAGTCATAAAAAATACTTCAATTAACATCAAAATTCCCGCTCTATGATCTTCATAAGCCTGTTAAACTCGACAATAGGCAATTAATGCAAGGAACAAACTTCGTTCCGACATAGCAATTGAAAGAAAGACAAATTTCTCGAAGTTTCCTCTAAGCATTGTTCAGTTCTTTACAAATTCTGTCCTGAGCCGGTTTTCCTCGACATTCCTGTATTTTAAGATCCTGTTGTTCGGTTTTATGGATGAAGAGTTTTATGTTTTGTCGATGTACAGTTCAAGTTTAATACTTAAGAGCTGCTCAATCAGCTTATCCAATTCAAAATACCGCGAAATTATATTTATAAGTATTTAACGGGACCTAATCGCGATAAAAACATTTATAAATTTATTTATTTACCTCGACGTTTCGACCAAGTTGCATTGGTCGTGGTCACGAGCGGACTGAAGAGGCGGGTGTCAACGTCTTGAAGTCTTGAAAGGCGGGTATTTTCTCCAACTACCCGCATTTGACTTAGAAATGTCTCAGCACACAACACTGACAACATCCACAGGTCTTAAGGAAGGTAAAACGCGTTTGGTGTATTTCCTTATCACTGGATTCCAGGATGCAGCTAACTTAAAACCATCCTCTCTATTGAAATTACGATATTTCCTTATCTCAATAGCTTCTCGTACTAGTCTGGAGTGGTAGTGACGTTCCGTTGAGAGGACTGTCGGGTCGTGGAGCTCAATCCAGTGATCAGGTCCTGACTCTAGCAGATGTTCTATAAATATGTGTTCAAGTCGCGAAAGCCTTAAAGTTACTACTGTGAAACTACATACTCGTACTACCAACATTACAAAAAATATTATTCATATGAGAAATTCCTCTTTAATATTTGCATTTGACCTGAATTTAAACATTATAAAATAAAATGTCGAGCACGACCGAGAAAATTTCTAGATCATGTGCTCAAAGAGTCAAGACCTCCTAAGGATGCTTCGTATGGAATCGAAACGCGTCGAAAATTCTACCGGTTTGTCAATGTGGCGTTTGTATTGTCACGTCGGCTTAGCAGGAAAATTGGGCGGAATTGTCACCAGATATATTTTCGAAATTTTTGGTGTTATTCTATAAATTAATTTAATGTTTAATAAGACTATTTTGAAATATTTGTTATTACACATATTAGTATAAGCCTTCGAGCTTTTCTAATGTAAACACATCTCCATAATAAAGTATGTAGGTACTTAAACAGAACATTATATATAAGTAAGCTTCGCTTATTTGGCCACTTAACTTTACGATGTTTTCGCTATAGAAGACACTCAGTCTAACGCTCTAAGTGCGCCTGAAACTTTTCTTTTATAACTTTTTGCGAAGTTTTATCAAAAAATTCATGAATATGTCGCAGGCGAGCTTTTCAGAGCTTTGAGATGTCTTGATGCGGTATATGTGTTGATAGATGAATATATTGTTTTTTGCTTAAAAGACTGCGGTTTGTTGGAGAAATTTAATTTTGTTACCTACCAATATTTCTTCAAGTGAATATTTTTGCGGACATATCTATGCTATGCAGTATATTTAACTGGTTTTGTGCGAGGTGGGCTCTCACACCGCCGGTTCTTACTGCCGGTTTTTTTATTGCTGATAGGTAAGCCTTTCACCACAATCTCACCTGATGGTAAGTGATGATATGGTCGAAGGTGTTAACAGGCTTTACCTAGAATTACTGGCTCTCAAGGACAGCTGCCGGAACACACCGTAAAGGTACTTGGCGACAGATTTTCTACATTCACAAAATGGGCTTGCCATAATCCCCACGCTGAATAATTGTCTTGTGGGCCGTAGTTTTAGATATCATTTTCTCAGAAGGGGTTGCTGCACACCTCCGGTATTATATTTTATAACGGTATTTTATATTTTATCTCTAGCCCCCTCTTAAGACACCCCACAGGTAGCAAGTAGCAATATGGGTGACACTAGCCCGGCACCCCACAGTGTGATAAACATGCAATAAAGATATCACTATTATTTTTTGAGTTCGGGATCCCACGCGTGGTATACGAACTAAGTCGTTTTTTAGGGTTTCGTACCCAAAGAGTAAAAACAAGACCCTATTACTGAGACTTCGCTGTCCGTCCGTCTGTCACCAGGCTGTATCTCAAGAACGGTGATAGATAGTCAGTTGGAATTTTCACAGATGATGTATTTATATTGCCGCTATAACAACAAATACCAAAAATACATTATTTATTTAAGGGGGGCTCCCATACAACAAACTTGATTTTTTTACCGATTTTTGCTCGCTACTAATAACGGTGACAGGTAGCTTTAACTATTCACAGAATATTTAGTTTTATGTTCTCATTAAATATAATTACTCCAAAATAAAAAAATAGGGCTCCCATACAATAAAAGGTTTTCGTCGTACCTACCCAGCTCAATCGGATACTGCGAAAAGTGTCTGTAACTTTCAAGATTAGGTTACAGATATGGTACGGAAACCTTCGTGCGCGAGTCCCGCTCGCAGTTGGCTGGTTTTTTTATTATGATTTGTCATGATTAAGTTTGACGCGAATATGTGTTACGGCCCTTAATAGGGGATGATGTTTTTTTGGACACTTATACAGTAGGTACAGTACAGTAATAACTTTCAATGCCGTTGTAGACTTTTCTAGGTAATCTTCAAAAAAATTTAACTCCGAAAATAAACACAAAATTCAAATCGCAGTACATAAAAGCTAATCTCGAAGTAGATATACAATACGGTGGCTCGTAACTCGATGTCCCTCGGGTGAGAAGTTTTTACGTTATTATAGTAATATGATCATTGTTACTTCATTTTGGTGTTACTTAAGGGCTATATTCGTTTACTACGACGGCGCAAGGGGATAATTTAGTAGGCAGATCATGTTTTGCTGAATATTGTTTATTCTGTGGGTTTCCTCAGTTTTTCTTTGGTCTCCCTGTGGAGTGAATCGTGGCGGTTTGACTTAGCAGTTTTTTGAGATATAAAGTAAATAAAAGGTATTTTAAGGTAAAAAACTAAATCGATCAGTAACTGATTGTTCCGTACCATTTGCGCGTCTAGTACTCTTAATTCGGAATGCACCGAGCTCTCACCTTTTGTAGTTTGAAAAACTTTCTTTGAATGGTCGTCGTGTGAATTTTGCTAATTTGTTAGAATTGTGTGAAAAAGTGGAAATACTTGCTCAGTGGCAAAAATTTATAATGTTTAGAACACTTTAGATTGGTGAAGTTCCGAAAAGACGCTTGGGCCAGATTGAGTGACTTGACGCGTGATCCAATTCCTTCCCCATTCCCCGACTTTGATTGAATATTTACTACATGATTTTAACCCTTAACTTTCCTCGTGCCTCGGATCCCGAAGAATGAATCGCAGGAGAACAAATTGGAAGTAATTCAAGTATCATTACCACTATCTCACCTGATGGTAAGTGTGGTCGAAGATGTTGTTCAGGCTAACCTAGAAGTTCGTTCCAAATCCCGAATTCCTATACAGGGAGTAGGCACGGGCGGTAACACTGATCGGACCAGTAGCACCTTGCTGATTGACGAATCAATCGATTGTAGTGACGAACTGCACTGTGTCCGTCACCCTCAGATATACAGTTGATAAGTCTCATGTGCCTGTAAGTGTAATGACTTTCAATGATTGCTGCCGGAACATAGCAGCAACAAACAAAACAAAAAAGTTTCACTGACCAACAAAAAAAACATCATAATAGGACGATGTAGATAATGTTTTTTTTTATTGTGACGGAACAAGCTCGAGGCCCACCTGATGTCAAGAGGACAAACATCTGCCCATAACAGATGCATTTCATCACAAATCACGAATTGCGCTGCGCCCGTCACTTTGAGACATATAGTTGTTAAGTCTCATGTGCCAGATGGAACCAGGGTACTGCAGCGAGGTAGGCCATAGCTAATACCGCTCGGCCATCGTTGCTTGCATCATAATTTATAAATACGAGACACGTTTTTGGAAGTCTTCATAGTGCTTTCCATACAAACGTAGTTTCTTCACATTTTAAATACCAAGTATTCAAACTCGGTGAAATATTGCATACATATATGCCTAAGGTCTAAAATCTATGTTCTTGATCGGTCAGTTTTCCGTAAGAAAATGTGTTTCTTAAGCATAACATTTTTTTTATGCTTGATAGTTTAGCCTTTGACCACTTTCTCACCTGATGGTAAGTAATGATGTGGTCGAAGATGTTATTCAGGCTAACCTAAAAGTACTGGCTCTCAAAAACAGCTGCCGGAACACACCATTAGGTGCTTGGCGACAGATTTTCTACTTGAGCGTGGTAGCTAGCCATGCGGGCATTCACAAAATGCCCAACCACCATGCTATAACGACTGCCATCGTCAGACAACAACCGGGACCGACGGCTTAACGTGCCCTCCGCATTACGGAATTCACGGAAGCTCAGTAGTAATGTCACTAGCGGTCACTTATCCAACTCATGACCGCGGCGGACGTTGCTTAACTTTGCTGATCGGTTAGGAACAGCAAAGTAAACTTCGCTACGAGCGCTTCAAACATAAAAAAAATAAAATAAAATCAAACATAAAATCACATTTGGATATAAAAAAAAAAAACGGCTCAAGGACATGCATAGAAAGCTTCAACAAGTTTAAACACTTGGTATATCTGTCACCGGATAATTGTACGATATGTTAGTTCATAAAAAATCTAGTGAGATTATAAACTGTCGATTGATTGTGAACTAACATTAAAATTTACAATCTAACGCTTACATTTTCGTCAGATTATAAACTGACCATATTTAGCTGGCAGTTTATAATCTAACGATCTATAAGCGCCCGCGATCATTTTATAGAGATAAGAACAAAAATAATAATCAGACAAAAAAAAGATATTCATTTAGAGTTTGTACTTACATTTAAAAAACTAAGGAAATTTAAAATAATGACCACCATAAAATGCTTTGATACCCTTAGTTCTTTTACCAAAAAAAATTATCGGACACCAAATGTAGTAAATGATTACTTATTATAGCGAGGGGTTAAATATCACTTAGTCTAGAGCAAAGTCATATTTAGGTGCGACGACGAGCGAAGCGAGGAGGAGCGTTAGGTTACTTGTGACTACAACAACGCGCGAACCGAGCAAGCGAAGCGAGCGTGCCGCGGCAGCGGCCGGCGATGCGCCGCAAGAATTTAATTTCATATACCTACTACTTTTGGTGATCATTTACTACTTTTGGGTTAACATTTTTGCTTAAATAGGATAGCGAGATGTTAAAACTTTGGTTATAAGATTACATTAAAATGCGGGTTTAATTTTGGTGAAAATTTACTATTTTTGTCTGTTATATGTTACTCTACTATATCTGGTGGTAAGTTAAACATAAGCCAAAAAATAATACATTAAAAACCTGTACCTACGTATTTTGCTTATGCCCACTCTAATACTTTCGTAGATCTAAGGTAAATTGTTGTTGATCCACATAATTACAATTTGACGGCTGGATATGGTCAGTTTATAATCTTAAGAAAATTTAAACGTTAGATTGTAAATTTTAGTTTCCATTCACAATCTATCGGCAGTTTATAATCTAACTAGATTTATTATAAACAAACGGTTAGTACAATAAAACGATGACATATACATATTATAATATAATTATTTTAATAAAACTGCGTTTGTATGGAAATTACCTGTATTAAAATCTGTCGCCAAACACTTAACGGTGTTATTTACTATTATAACGGCTAGCACTCACGGTGTTTGGTCGTAATCTCTGACCAGTGTTCGGGGACCGTGAGTGCTAGCCGGTATAATAGTAAATAATTATGTCAACTCAAGTTAAGTTTTTATGAAAACTTAACGGTGTGGTCCGGAAGCTATATTTAAGAGCTAGTAATTCTAGGTTAAGCCTGTTTACACCTTCGACCACATAATCACTTACCATTAGATGAGATTGTGATCAAAGGCGTAAGCCTTTGATCACAATATTATATATGGATAGGTAACTATCAGCAATAAAAATAAAATATATCATTTGTATACCCAACTTCATTTTAGTGTGATAGCAGTCGCCTCAGTTCAAGAAAAAACTCTTTTACAGATCTCACTCTAAGAATTTAAATGGGACCATATGACAAGCACCAGCTATCTAATACAAAAGTAAATTATCAAAATTGGAACATCCTGTAAATCCTGTAATCCGCCGGTGGATGGACGCGGGTTCGAATCCCGCATATGACTTAAATTTTTCCTATCGTATATTTGTAATTTTGTAATGTAATCCGAATAGCAGGCGTTATTGTAAACAAAACAATAAGAAAAAAAAAAAAACATCCTGTAAAGTTTAATTAAACACACAAAAATCAAATACAGTTAAATTGAAAACCTCCTCCTTTTTTGAAGTCAGTTAAAAATATTAACGGAATTCTCGGAAATAAAAGACCTACTATTATGCCCCGTGGGATGACTGGCTAGAATGTCACCCCTCCATTCCTGTGGGTGTCGTGAGAAGCGATTAAAGGTAAAATACCGGAAGGAGGGCAGCAGCGCCTTCTAAGGAACATATGTTATTGTGACGGAACAAGCTTGAGGCCCACCTGATGTTAAGTGAATGAAATGAAATGAAGTTTATTCCAGCACTACACAACACTGCAATAGCTTCTACTGAAGCACAATTAAATACATATGTAATACAACTAATAATACAGCAATTGCAATGTTGCGCGATGCTAGGAACGAGTCCCGTCTCAGCATGTGCCAGGTTCAAAACTGAACCTAAGCGCTGGTTTTCAGACGGCACTCCCGACCAACATCACGAACGTGCATGACATTAACTAACAAAACCATTAAATAATAGAAACAGAACTATAAATAAAATTATAAAATATTTAAATAATAAATAAGACATTGTGACCTTTACTACCATTTAGAACATATCTTTGTGATGTATCTGTGGCGATGCAGCGAATAACGTGTTTAACTGTGGTGGACTAACCTCTGCCTATAACAGATGCATTTCATTACAAGTCATGAAGTGCACTGCGCCCGTCACTTTGAGTGGTAAGTCTCATGTGCCTGTAATTTCACTGGCTCTCAAGGACTGCTGCCGGAACACACCGTTAGATGCTTGGTGACAGATTTTCTACTTGAGGGTGGTAGCTAGCCAGGCGGGCAATGGTACAATGGTACAACGCTCACAGAAGGGAAATTCAAGTTGCATGTGAAAAACATATTGATTAAAAAATCCTACTACACAGTTTCTGATTACATAAACGACAAAAATGCCTGGACAATTCCGCCTCCGCCAAGCTATTGCCTGTCACCTACATAATTTAAACAAATATTGTAATAACTCTATTATATAGTATGTATGTAACACATTGTTAAAAGATGTTTAAATGAATGGCCCCGAGTTTCTTGCCCGTTCTTCTCGCAGTGGCTCTATACAATTTATTTGCTGAACGTGGCAGTACAATGTAGAATATTTCAATACTAAAATTTGTAATTGACCTTCATAAGAGCGTCGTAGACGCCTAAATTGAATAAATGATTTTGACTTTGACTTTGGTAAAATGCCCTACCACCATGCGGTGAAGCTCAAGCCGGCGGTGGGGATCGAACCAGGGACCTGCGGCGTGGCAGTCCATAGCTATTACCGCTCGGCCATCATTGCTTCAACTGATATCTAAAACTGCGACCCCCAAGACGCCTGCCAAGCATGGGGATTATGACCAAACCTCCCTTAATGAGGAAAGCTGTGTTCAACAGTGGACAATCCGGCTGATATAGTACTATAATTATTTTTAATACGAATAAACGTTATTTGCTTTTATTATACGTATTAAAACCAACATTTTGTGAGACACCGACGAAATATTTAGGTACCACACATACCAACCTTACCTCAGACATGTTTGATGAAGCGTTTGGAAAATCAACAATACCTTGAAATCGGACGATGTTAAAATATTTCTCTCACCTGTCTCTCTCGGGCCGGGATATCCTTTACAAGTTGAGATATCGTGTTTATGAGTCACAATTGAGATAAGGCCTGGCTTATCACTAAACCATCGTAATGGAGAGGAAGCGATATCCATAATCAACCTACAAACATTGGTGCTGGAATTAGCTTTAAGGTGAACACTGACAAATACAATACTATTTACAATATTATTTACTGCCTATAACAGATGCATTTCATTACAAGTCATGAAGTGCACTGCGCCCGTCACTTTGAGTGGTAAGTCTCATGTGCCTGTAATTTCACTGGCTCTCAAGGACTGCTGCCGGAACACACCGTTAGATGCTTGGTGACAGATTTTCTACTTGAGGGTGGTAGCTAGCCAGGCGGGCAATGGTACAATGGTACAACGCTCACAGAAGGGAAATTCAAGTTGCATGTGAAAAACATATTGATTAAAAAATCCTACTACACAGTTTCTGATTACATAAACGACAAAAATGCCTGGACAATTCCGCCTCCGCCAAGCTATTGCCTGTCACCTACATAATTTAAACAAATATTGTAATAACTCTATTATATAGTATGTATGTAACACATTGTTAAAAGATGTTTAAATGAATGGCCCCGAGTTTCTTGCCCGTTCTTCTCGCAGTGGCTCTATACAATTTATTTGCTGAACGTGGCAGTACAATGTAGAATATTTCAATACTAAAATTTGTAATTGACCTTCATAAGAGCGTCGTAGACGCCTAAATTGAATAAATGATTTTGACTTTGACTTTGGTAAAATGCCCTACCACCATGCGGTGAAGCTCAAGCCGGCGGTGGGGATCGAACCAGGGACCTGCGGCGTGGCAGTCCATAGCTATTACCGCTCGGCCATCATTGCTTCAACTGATATCTAAAACTGCGACCCCCAAGACGCCTGCCAAGCATGGGGATTATGGCCAAACCTCCCTTAATGAGGAAAGCTGTGTTCAACAGTGGACAATCCGGCTGATATAGTACTATAATTATTTTTAATACGAATAAACGTTATTTGCTTTTATTATACGTATTAAAACCAACATTTTGTGAGACACCGACGAAATATTTAGGTACCACACATACCAACCTTACCTCAGACATGTTTGATGAAGCGTTTGGAAAATCAACAATACCTTGAAATCGGACGATGTTAAAATATTTCTCTCACCTGTCTCTCTCGGGCCGGGATATCCTTTACAAGTTGAGATATCGTGTTTATGAGTCACAATTGAGATAAGGCCTGGCTTATCACTAAACCATCGTAATGGAGAGGAAGCGATATCCATAATCAACCTACAAACATTGGTGCTGGAATTAGCTTTAAGGTGAACACTGACAAATACAATACTATTTACAATATTATTTACTTATTTGTCCGTTAAATTTGGAATTGTAACCTTGGTAACAAATATTTTTATAACAGAACTATTTTATGTAATAACTTAAGATTTTATAGTCACTTATTTGTATATATATCAAGGTTATAAATATATGTTACATTAGTTATTAATTTTGTTTAAACAGATCATTTGTTCTCAGTTAAGTGCTTTCGTCCTCTAAAGATACCTTATTGTGTTTACTGTATTACTCAGTTCTTAATATTCTTCAAAATGTTTTTATATTGTTAAAATATGATATTATTATACGAGAGCGACTGCCTTTTTTTATTTATTCATCTACACTCCACAGACCAGTTCAGTCCAGGATCCGTGCCTTTTTTTAATTGTGATTTTTTTTTAATTATTACTAGAAATAGAAAACATACAACATTCTAAGAGGGAACAGTGCTAAAAGTAAAGTTTTTTTTTCGGTTAAGTCATTGGCACTAGCATTTAGAGCAGACCGGTGTTCTCGAGCAGCACCCGCTCACGAGTTGACGTATGTGCCAGCCATCGCCCTCCTCAACCATTGAAATGGTTGAAAGACAAAGTTTCAACATCTTTACTGTGTACGTTTTTCAAAAAAGAGATTATTCTCAATTATTTTTTGGTTTTGTAGCTGGGTTGTCTATTTGTACTTGATCATGTAACACTCGATATTCGGAGAATATTTTTACGGTATTTGATAACGGTATTTTTTATATTTGATGGCTTTAGGAATAACTTATGGAACCATATGTATTATATAACTTTTCAAAATCATCCGAGCATTAATATTAAACACTCAATATTTCTTTTATAATTGAGATGGTTCCCATATATCTACAAACGTGATTAAACGGTTTAGATTTTGATTTCCCGCTACAGATGTGAGGTTCTACCTTAAACTTATTTACGATAACACAACCCAAGCTTATCCGCTTAGCATCGGCTATGCATTAAACCAAAACTTACAATATAAGAATTATTAGGCTGTGTCACAGATGACAGATACATCATTGTCAACAAGATAGGAGTTGACAGAAAAGCTTAAGTTGTTTGTAGGATAAATAAAACCCGGCCAACTCTCTAGCACATAGAGGGGCCTATCACATCATGAGAACGAACACACTATATATACGCAAAACCATACACTGAGAAAAACGACTTTGGAGCTTAATGCAAATTTGACGTTTTACCGTTGAATTGTAACTACGCAAGATGAATTCACAAGTCTTAAGATGATTTTAACCAATCAATAAAAATGTACCATGTTTTATAATAAACAAAACCGTCAAAAACGCCTTCCGTAAAGCATTTTCAGAATTGAACTTGTTATACAATAATAATTGCAGTATTGACCATAAAATATATCTTACTTTTACGGCGGTTTATGTACGGTGATTATCACTATAACGTACGACTTAATCAGCCTCATCGAAAAGTCAATATTTAAGAAAGACCACCAAATACACCTAAAAAATGAAGACGAAAAGAAACATTCGCCTTCACTGACCTCGTTTAACGCCTTCTAGTTGGAAGGCGTATTTGAACGTATTAACGTTTGGTCGATTTTTTGCCTTATACCATATAAATTGGCCGTCATGAGGGCGTTTTTGACTTTAGATTTTTCTCAGTGTAGAATAAAAAGAACCGGAAGGATCACTCCGCAAAGCCATTCCAATAAATAAGCGACTCTAGCTACGAAGCAATAAAGTGCACTTCAGCTCGCAAAGCACGGAGTACCCAATGTTTATATTCACCTACAAGACGTCTCTCTTTCTACTGCATAGCCACGCATAGCTCTGATATCTTCAGACGCGGCACGCACCGTACAATACTCACGTCCGGATCCGGACTGATACGCCGAAGTTCCTGTACTATAGCTTTGTAGCTAAAGCTACAGAATATGCTAAAGCACAGAGTGCGCGAGGTCTACGTATGTTTTTCATTTACTTTGGATCTTTAGTTTTGCGCAAGTGCGACTTGTACATTCGTATGTACAAGTCGCACTTGCCCAAAACTAGGTTTGTATCATGTACCTTATAATGTAGCTAGGTACTCGTGTACCTGGCTACATTATAAGGTACATGATACAAACAAAGCCAACTTAATTTAAAATTGACTTATATCATTTTAACGTCGTGATTATTACTTATTGACTACTGCAAATTTGCTTCTTATAAATTTAAACACACATTTTAATTAATCAACATAATAATGGTCTTACGTAAAGAAATAAGGCTTGGGTTGTTTATTTTATCGAGTTTGATCACTCGAATTGTATGGGAATCATTATAGCTAGTATCTTTTAAGAAGGATTCGCCTACCAATATAGAACGAAGTAGTTGGTAGGAAGGAAGGGAGAACTTTGCCAAGCAGTGGGACGATAAAAATAATTAAACCAAATATGTTTTTCGAAAGTTATAATATAATCAACTATGTATCACTCGGACTATAATAGATTCTGTTTAAGATTACTTATCACAACATAATATTAGCGTTACATGATTTATGCATCGGTGATGCTATCAAAATCATTTACAAGGAATGATAACATTTCAGTTACATTAACTATAACACATTAACCTTATTAATCTTAATATTAAATAACGACATTATTTACTAATAAAATATAACTGTCAAATACGTGCTTATCAATTATCACATCCATAGAATTGAGCGACATAAATATTTTCTAATACGTATCACATGTTTACATACATCCTTTGACCACTACCTCACCTGATGATGATAAGTGATAATGCGGTCGAAGATGTTGTTCTTCAGGCTAACTTAGAATTACTGGCTCTTACGTTGAGTGGCTCTCTCATGCTATAACGACTGTCATCCTAACACGACCACCGGGACCGACGGCTTAACGTGCCCTCCGCATTACGGAAGCGCTCAGTAGTAATGTCACTAGCGGTCACCCATCCAACTCATGACCGTGGCGGACGTGATCGGTTAAGAACAGCTAAGCAAACTTCGCTACGAGCGCTTCGAAATTCCCAATTAAAAAAAACAAGTCTACAGTTTTCTTTTTGACTTTTTTTAACTTATATATTTTTTCTTTTTATACCCTTTATTTCAAATAATGTTTAAATAATAAGATATAAATACAATATTATGTTATAATTTAAAGAATTATGTATATATGTCACAGCCAAAGTAATAAATCTGGATATTATATATACTGTCTAGCCATTATATATAATGTCTACTCAATTTAGATAAAGTGATAATTGACACAAAATTGTTTTGGTAAATGTGAATAAACGATCGAAATGTATTATAATAATGTAATAATTCACGACACAAATTGGTAAAAGTTATAAAAAGGGGTTAAATATCATTTAGTCTAGGGCAAAGTCATATTTAGGTGCGACGACGAGCGAAGCGAGGAGGAGCGTTAGGTTACTTGTGACTACAACAACGCGCGAGCCGAGCGAGCGTGCCGCGGCAGCGGCCGGCGATGCGCCACATAAATTACTACTATTCTTATATTTATTTTTAAGCTCTTTAACCATTCTGGTGCGCCCTCCGTGACCAATAGAAATATGAGTCTCATGAATAATATCAAAATTTTGTGTCAATTATCACTTTATCTAAATTAAGTAGACATTATATATAATGGCTAGACAGTATATATAATATCCAGATTTGTTACTTTGGCTGTAACATATACATCTTGTATATAGTTTGTATTATTCTGTTTATAGGTAACATGTTTAGGGAATTGAAAACAACTCAGTAATAAAGGTAAACATTACCGCGCGTTGAGCGGCGGAAAATTCGGAAAATAACATAAGCCTGCGCCTGCCCTGGTTTTTTGCTAGACAAACGAGAGGAATGAGTAAAAAATAAAATAAGGAGTTAAGGCATCGTTTACCATTATCCGTTAAACTAGAAAGTAACTAGAACGTAGTAGTTTATTTTGAGTTCAATACAATGAACTCAAAAGTTTGATTTAAATTTCTGTAAAAACCTACACTTTTTACTTATGCTGTTCTCCTGGTAAAAAAAATATATATTAGATGTTTTTCATCAATTTCTCAGACAACATTTCTTAAATAAGTTAACAATATTGCTAGTAACAATATAAAATACGAACACTATACTATAAATATGAATTAAAAGGCATCGATTATAATTTATCTTTGACTTAATTATAAAAAGACATGTACTTTTTATTTATTGTTTCATGTCTTAACAATAATTAAAAAGAGTATCATTTAACATAAAGCAAATGTTCTCCGCACCTTAACATGAAACATAATTTTAAAGGTTTTGTAGTATTACCTGTTATGTAGTATTAAGTATTACCTGTTAATTAAATCACATTAAAGAGACAATACACATTTCAGTATAATTATTATCATAAGTGGCTAACATGTCGTTTATCAATAAGGAAGTAAATTACCAATGCTAGTGACTCCGATATTTAGTCACGACTATAAGCTACAGTTTTTGACCGCTTTCGTAGAAATTTGTTCAAGAAATTTCCTTTACTGTGTAGGTACAAATATCTACATGAAGCCGTTTCCTTATTACAGTTTTTTTTTTATACTTGATAGATTAGCCTTTGGCCACTATCTCACCTGATGTTAAGCGATGATGTGGTCGAAGATGTTGTTCAGGCTAACCTAGAGTTACTGGCTCTCAAGGACAGCTGCCGGAACACACCGTTAGGTGCTTGGCGACGGATTTTCTACTTGAGTGTGGTAGCTAGCCAGGCGGGCATTCGCAAATTGCCCTACCACTATGCTGTAACGACTGCCATCCTAAGACGACAACAGGGACCGACGGCTTAACGGGCCCCCCCGAAACACGGAAGCGCTCAGTATTAATGTCACTAGCGGTCACCCATCCAAGTCATGACCGCGGCGGACGTTGCTTAACTTTGCTGATCGGTTAAGAACAGCTAAGCAAACTTCGCTACAAGCGCTTCAAAGTTCCGCCACAAAATATGTGTAGGTATTAATTTTTGGTTTCGTGTTCGAGTAGATGTTTAAACAGAACGTTTAGCCACTGCTAAAACTCTTTTATATAACGTGGATAAATCGACTGATATCCGAGAAACAACATAATATCCAATTCACAACCAGTCACAAGCCCAAAATACTACAGTATCAAATATAATTGATTTAGTATGGTGGTATTCCCACCAACATTTGCGAGTGCTCGTCTAAGAGTACCTACCTTCCATCCTCAAACAGCAAATCTGTCATTGTCAGATGTCTTTGACAGCTAGCTGTCATTAAACGTTTAATCTGCTTACCTTATCTATTTATCTTCGACTACATATCACCATCAGATGATATATTGATAACAGGCTAGAATAAAAGTTAAAAAAAAAAAAAACTCTTAACCTTCTCTACTAAACTTTTATAATAATTATCACTTTTCATACATTAGATAAAGTAATTGTTTACACACATTGAGCATTTTACAACGTTCACACTTTCAAAACCACTTTGTATATTATTAATTATGCGTTAATGGCTGACATGTCATCTGAAACGTCAAATTTAATTAACCTCATTATTACGCAACAACCGCTGACAGTTTTTTTGGCTTTGTATAAATAGGATTTACTTAAAAAACAGTCTAAAATCTATTAAGTTTGAGTATAATCATTCCTCAACTCTTAAACTATCAAGAGTCCTGCCCTCTCAAACCAAATTCTAAGTTGCTTTGGTGGTTTCAGCTGTTAATGGATAATAATGATTCCAGAGGGTGTAATTTTGAACAGACCTCCTATAACGCCATTGTACTGCACCGGGATGTTTGCGAGTGCTGGAGTAGGCGGATTCCACGCAATCGTAAGAAAAAGGTTCTTCCTCAATGTTCCCTCGCCTGCGTGGTAATTCTAACAGCATTTTGCAAATGATTGCATCCCGGCTAAACTTCCCAATCCAAAAGCAACGGATTGGCGTAGTCACGGGTAAAATTAAATAATGTATCTATTTTACTAACTAAGTTCAGTTATAGTTTACTAACTTAGTTCAGTTATAGTTTGCTAACTTAGTTCAGTTAAAGTTTACTAACTAAGTTCAGTTATAGTTTACTAACTTAGTTCAGTTATAGTTTACTTACTTAGTTCAGTTATAGTATACTAACTTAGTTTTTATACACATTTAATAACACTGCTATGGTTTTTATGTCCGAAATAAATAATGTTAATAACTATTTTATAAATAATAGTGAACAGTCCAGCAAATGTAGCATATCTACTAATTCATGATTTAAAAATATTATTTTCACTCATTATAATTATTCTGTAATAATCGCGGCTTATTGTACACACTGGAACATTGCCACAGTACGAATGTTATGTCAAAGAAACAAGTTCAAATTGTGAATTTGCTTACCTCCCTAGGTTGATTTGGTATCTCCCGAGGGCTACAAAATTGAATTAACCCATACATTTTAAGTTGAATACAACAAATTCACGGTGCAGGAGTGATGAAAACGTAATGTTATGCTTTGCGCGATACTAAAAGACATTTTATTATTGTTAAGCAACGATTATAAATGGGGTGGTGAGTTATATAAATCAATATAAATGTTATCACAATGAACAATAGTCTAATAAACGCCGACTTATAATACTTTGAGAATCTCTGAGAGCTTGAACTATGATAATAAATATATAATAATACTCATAAATATTTACTTTCAAAACTAGAATTATAGCCGAAGTCAGCCCTAAAATCTTCATACACATTAGGACAGTATTTCTTAGCCAGGTTTGCGTATCGAGAATTTTCTAGAATTCTAGTGTTACTAGTGACTTTGTTCCAGACGTGGTACACGTAGACATCTTCCGAGTCCAGAACCCCAGGCTCGAAGTACTCCTGGGCGTCTTGCCAGCTGATCGGGTAGAACATTTCAGGGGGGTAGACTTCAAATCCTGAAAAAAAAACAGAGAAGCTCGTATTTTGCGGGGTGAAATCGAACACGAAACCAAAGGCAGTACGAAGTGATAGCGACCGGCAGCGAAGTGCATCCATCTAACTCGTGACCACGGACGTCGCTTAGCTTAGCTGATCGGTTGAGAACGGCTAATAAAACTACGCTACGAGCGCTTCAACATTGCATTGTCTCCTATGCAAGACTTTCAAAAGTCGCGGTTGCTCGCGGTCCGTCGCCGTTAATTCTATACTTTATGTTACATATACTTATAGTAACAGAGATACATTTTTGTTTGAAAGTTCCCGTGAGTATGAGACATTAATGTTTTCAATAACCGGCTGTACTCACACAGTATTGGTCGAGATTGTCGACCTAGGTTTCGGGCATGTCCGATGCCCTTCATCAGGTGAGTTCACGCGTCTAAATCGCGGCGACGACTCCGCGCAACTGCTCGTTCTGCGCGGCGCGAGAGTGGAGGCGCGGGGAGCGGCGGGCGCGGGGGCGGCCAGTGGGCTGGGGGAACGCCCCGCGCACCGCGCCGCTGATGGTGGTGCATCCTCTTCGTCAGTGAGTTCTTCGTCGAAATCTCCAACACAAACACTGCTAACTGTATCACTCTCTAGACTGCCTAGCACTTTTCGCGTTGAGGTAGCATTAAGAATAGGTGTCCAGGCTGGTGGGAGGGTCCATCCACGATCTCTATTGAAATTGGGGTGACGGGTGATCTCGATAGCCTCACGTATTTTTCGAGGTATAAAGAATTTTTCTCTTGCTAGTACGGAGGCTTTGTCGAACCGTATAAAATGTTGCGTGTCCGAGAGATGTGCGTGCTCCGCGATTGCTGATTTGATTGTGTCTATATTCTTAATGCTCCTAATGTGTTCGGCAAGTCTAGTTGCGATGTTACGACGAGTTTCACCTACATAGCTCTTGCCACAGTCACACGGTATTTTGTAGACGCCCGGTACATTAAAATGGTCCCTGTCTTTCGGTGAACGTAGCCACTTACGAAGTTGACCCGGGGGACGGAAAAACGTGCCGATGTTATACTTCCGTCGTAAGAGATATCCAATTTTGTCTGTTACTCCTCTTACGAACGGTAGATATGCTGGCGATCGTTCCACTCTCGTTGGTCTCTTCTTTTCACTACGACTGTCCAACCGACCACACTGTCGCCACCTATACCCATTCTCCTCTAATACTCCCCTTACGTGCTCGAGCTCAATCTCTACATGAAGGGCATCGGACATGCCCGAAACCTAGGTCGACAATCTCGACCAATACGCGTGAGTACAGCCGGTTATTGAAAACATTAACAGAGATACAGTCGAAGCAGTGATGGCTCAGTGGCATTAGCTATGGACTGCCATGCCGCAGGTCCATGGTTCGAATCCCGCCGCGGGCTTGAGCTTCAAAGCATGGTGGAAGGGCATTTTGCGAATGCCCGCCTGGCTAGCGACCACCCTCAAGTAGAAAATCTGTCGCCAAGCACCTAACGGTGTGTTCCGGGAGTTGTCCTTGAGAGCCAGTGACATTACAGGCACATGAGACTTAACAACTATGTCTCAAGGTGACGGGGCAGAGCACTCGTGACTTGTGACGAAATGCATCTGTTATATGGGCAGAGGTGGGCCTCGTGCTTGATCCGTCAGAATTACTTTAAAAAAATGGTTTGTCAGGCAATTAGGCTGTGGTATGAGCACGGAAGATGAGCGGTTTGCGAGGAAAAATCTACCAATAGGATCGCTCCGCTCAGCGAGGCTAGGGAAATGAAGCGATATAATTGGTGGATTATTTCATTGCACACCACCGGTCATTTTCCGCGCACATATCTGAGTCTCTCAGCCTGAAACTGCCGACCGCTGCATTGCCACCCGCTGCAGTGTGAATTAAGGCTAAGTTTTCTTTTTATGTTATCGTGATAAAACAAGCACGAGGCCCACCTAGTGTTAAGCGATTATTTTGTCTATAACTGTTGCAGTTCATCACAAGTGGTGAACTAAATCCCCACCGCCGGCTTGAGCTTCACAGGTGGGAGGGCATTTGGCGGATGCTCGCCTAGCTAGCTACCACCCTCATTTAGAAAATCTGTCGCCAAGCACCTAGTAGTGAATTCCGGCAGCAGTCGTTAAGAGCTAGTCAAATTACAGGTACATTAGACTTAACAACTGTATGGGTGACGGGTGCAGTGCTGTTCGTCACTTGTGACGAATGAATATGTTATAGGCAGAGGTTACTACCTAACATGGTGGGCCGCGTGATTGTTTCGTCACAATGCCATAAAAAATATCTATCAAGTATTATTGACCGTGGTCACAAACTCAAACCTTTTCTCGTCTTATTCTGCTACCACTTGGTTACAGTAGGTAGATATATTTTAATCTACGAATTAGCTATTATTTGATGGTTAGAGAACCAGTTACTCACCAGTGTCATTATCGTGGAAAGATATATTTACCTCTGCAAGTATCAGCGGACATAGTAGACACGTCACCAGAGAAACAGACGTTCTTCAAGATCCTGGTGATTACGCCTGGCCCGTTGTGCCCCCATTTGTCACCACGGAAATTGGAAACTAGGTTCCTGTAAAAAAAAAAAACTATTTAGAGTGTGCCAAACGTTAAAACAACATTAAAACTGTGCCAAATCTGATCTCAGCAACTCGATGTATGTAGCCTGTACTCGTATCTGTCATTGATCATTGATTCAATTTAAATTGAATCAATGATGCCCGTGGGGTACTCGGTAAGAATGTCACCTCCCCATCTCTTTCCGAATGTGTCTAAGGTGGCGAATAGAGGTAGAATACCAGAAGGTGGGCAACATCACCTTCTAAAGAACTGCTTTCTTATTCTGCGATCCCCAAGACGTCTGCCAAGCGTGGACACTATGGCAAACCTACCTTAAATTCAAGGAGGCTGTGTTCAATAGCTTACAATCAAGCAGATACAGTGCAGAGGCAATATTTATAAACTGCTGTAGAGGAGATTCACGGTTTAAGTCCTCCGCGGGCTTAAACTTGGCACCAAATTGCATCATGTTGTTAAGGCATTTTGCAAATACTTGCGTGGCCAGCTGCTGTCAATAAATAAATCAATCACTTGCCCCGTGGGGTGTAGATTGTCACCCTCCCCCCTCCATTTCTATTTGGGGTGTCGTAAGAAGCGACTAAAGGTAAAATAATACCGGAAGGTGGGCAGCAGCGCCTTCTGAGGAACTGACATCTTAAACTGCAATCCCCAAGATGCCTGCCAAGCGTGGGGGTTATGGCAAACCGCCTCTGATCGGGAAAGGCTGTTCCGCAGTGGATAATCCGGCTGATACAGCAGTACACTTAACAGTCCGGAAACTGTTCGTGAGAGCTACTAGTCCTAGGTTAAGCCTCTTTACTTTACAGCTTGTAATTTTTGATGTAAGTTTAATCACTTACATGAAACTGGAAAATTACATACTACAAAATTATATGCTTAAAAAAATAACCACGTTCAAATATCCTTCTATTTACGCCCGCAGCAATGTGGTAGTAAAGCTACAAAGACACTGAAATTTACCATTCATCAAGAGCACGCGTCACAGTAGGCACATTCAACATCGTACGTGAGGCTAGCCCGTGACGCATGCCTCAACACAGTTGATAGCATATACAACTCTGTAATTAATGTGTCTTTAGCTGACGCTGATGCATGCAACAATGAATGCGTCAAACGAAAATGAATACACCAGCAAGAACTATGCCAATATTGAGCAAAAATAAAAACAAGGTTATAATAAAGAAAAAATATTTCCTCACTTCAGAAGCAGTGATGGCACAGTGGCATTGGCTACGGACTGCCGTGCCGCAGGTCCATGATTCGACTCCCGCCGCGGGCTTGAGCTTCACCGCATGGTGGAAGGGCAATTTGCGAATGACTGCCTGGTTATCGACCACCCTCAAGTACAAAATCTGTCGCTAAGCACCTAACGGTATGTTCCGGCAGCAGTCCTTGAGAGCCAGTAAAATTACAGGCACATGAGACTTGACAACTATGTCTCAACGTGACGGGCGCAGTGCACTCGTGACTTGTGACGAAATGCATCTGTAATATAGGCAGAGGTTAGTCCGTTGAGCATCAGGTGGGCCTCGTGCTTGATCCTTCACAATAACATAAATATATATATATATATGACTGTGCTGTCATCGTATTCCTTTCTATTTTTTTCTATTTTTGACCTGCTGCGCGGCAGTCCATAGCCAATGCCACTGAGCTATCACTGCTTCAAAACATTTTTGCCTCGACATAAAATCAGTTATTAATGCCTCGGCTAAAATGGTTTGTTTTATGGGCTAATTGTTTAATCTACCATGGATTAAAATTGATTGTGATGATTGAGAATGATTTTTTTCTCGCGTAACGGGTTCGATTCCCGGTTCAACCATGTAATTATTTAAATATCTATGAATGCAGTTTAAATTGTTTTTTAATTAAATAATGTCTTCTTTCAATAAAATGTTCAATCTACAATATTCAAGGTACTTTCCCTCCATGTGGCGTCGCCGTAGGACGCCCTGTATACCGTAAACAAAAACGGTACAGTGAGTTAAGTGTTGCTGTTTTATTATTTACACACTTTCAATTTTTTTCTGACAACTTAACTCGTTCCTAAATGTGCTACAATATTTGAACGGTGAGTTAAAACATATTAAAACCGTTTTTTTTTTGGGATTTTGGCTTTATTTACGCAGATGCTGACGCCTATGCCGAAATATAGATCGTCTGCCTTTTGTATTTGATCACGTAATACACGAGATTCTGATTGTATATCAGTTTCAACCTCAAAAAGATTAATATAATTACCTATGTCATTGACAAGGAAGAGGCAACTGATCTTTAGAATTGTCATATGGGTTTTTTATAAAACACTAGCTTTCCGGCCGTGGCTTCGCCCGTGTGTATATCGGTTATCACACAAAACCACAGTTAGATAAAAACTATCCTATGTCCTTTCCCGTGTCTCAAACTATTTCCATATCAAATTTAATTCCAATCGGTCCAGTAGTTTCAGAGCCTATTCAATGCAAACAAACAATCAAATCTTTATTATATATCATATAAAATTCCACTTTATTATATTAGTTTAGATAAAAACATTTTGAATATCAGATACCTGTTACTTATTTGCATCTTTTGATAATTATTTCTGTTATTGACAGTGTCATGCCTATAGTAACATATCTAATAACATCAGTGATCACTTTATACTATCTGATAAGTAGATTATGTAGATACGTTGGCACTTATTGAAACAATGATAGCTGAGCGGTAATGGCTATGGACTGCCGCGCCGCAGGTCCATGGTTCGATCTCATCCATCCAGGTCCATCCAACCATCAGCAATATTTCAGAATTGCTATGGCTTAGGAACTTAGATTTTTTTTTATTGGCGGTGTGCCTTTATTAACAAAATACTACGAACTATATACAACACTACAGCTACTACAATAAAAGCATTTAGATCCCTATAAGTCATTGCAGACTCATAGGCAGTCCAAATGCTCTAGCCCACTACCAGTTGGCAGCGTGCCCAGCATGCTGGCAGCATTGCCCCGTTGAATTGCAATGCAATTTTTTTGTGGGATTGTGACAAAACCCTCCCAAGGCCCATCTGATGTTAAGAGGAACGTTAAGAGGGAAGAGAAGCTCCTACGGAAGAATAGGTATTTTAACAATGTGATGCTGTCTCGCCGCTAAACGCCGGAACAGAATAGTGCGATAAGGACAATTGCAGCTTCTTCAAGTTTTGACTTAGAATTTGCGCATGATTTGCGTTCTGGGAGAAAACCTTTCTCCTATTGTAAACTAATGTTTACAATGATATATAAAGAAAAAGGAAAACCTTCAAACCTAGTATATTCTATCAGTTACAAAATACGACGAAGATTTTTAGATTTCATTAATATGAAATCTAAAAATCTTCTAAAAATTAATTAATATGAAATCTAAAAAGGAAAACCTTCAAACCTAGTATTCGTTAATATGAAATCTAAAAATCTTCGTCGTATTTTGTAACTGATAGAATATACTAGGTTTGAAGGTTTTCCTTTTTCTTTATATATCATTATTTTTCCTATAAATAATTCACAAACTAGAGATACAAGTTTTGAGAAAATATCGGTATTTTAATACCCATTAATTCAAATTCCTTTTATATAACGATACAAATCAAAACCTATAAACCTGGATATTGATAACATCTATAACATTTCCAAAAATCATCAAAATCGGTGAATTGTTAGGGGGGTAGCAACGTTTACTATTTTTGTATGAAAATTCGAGACTACATGAGCACAGAATGTGCTACAATATTTGAACGGTGAGTTTAGACATATTAAAACCGTTCATTTTGGCTTTATTTACGCAGATGCTGACGCCTATGCCGGGATATAGATCGTCTGCCTTTTGTATTTGATCTCGTGATACACGAGATTCTGATTGTATTACAGTTTCAACCTCAAAAGGATTAATAGAATTATGTCATTGACAAGGAAGAGGCTACTGATCTTTAGAATTGTCATATGGGTTTTTTATAAAACACTAGCTTTCCGGCCGTGGCTTCGCCCGTGTGTATATCGGTTATCGCGCAAAACAGCTGCCGGAACACACCGTTAGGTGCTTGGCGACAGATTTTTTGCTTGAGGGTGGTGGCCAGGCGGGAATTCGCAAAATGCCCTACCACCATTTTGCCTCAAGCATGCAGCGGGATTCAAACTAAGAGCCTTCTACGGGATAGTACACACAGTACAAAACGGTATACCTATACTGTGGTGAGACCGATAGGCAATTGCTAACAGCCACTCAAAGCTAATCCCTGTCATAATAAAAAAGTTTTGAGGCAACGGTACAGACTGCTGTACCTGTACCATTGGCACTGGCCAATGCTGTTCTATCACTGCCTCAAAACCTTTTTATTACGGCAAGGTAGCTTTGAGTGGCTGTTAGCTATAGGTCAGACTACAGCACCAGTACAATTCCCTCTTGTACTGTGGTAGATGAACAGCTGATTGTATTATATGACATTGTATTTATGTACATTATATAGCATTTGTAAGTAAATAAAATATAGGCCAAGTGCTAGTCGAGACTTGCCAGGATTTTGCGTCGCAAAACCCGTAAAGGGAAAATAGTTTGTTGCTTTTCTTCAGATCTTAAAAACTATTACATATTTTTAGTTTTTTTGTTGATATTGTATAATATGATTAAATTTAAGATTGGCAACAAATTTAGTTATTGAAATCGAATAGCACTTAATACTTACTTAAAAATAATTGACTGTTATTAAATAACTTACGTTTAATCTTATAAATTGTAAACGTTTTTGTGGTGTCTTGATGTATTTATTTAATGAATGTGATCAATATTAAAATTTATAATTAATGAAATAATAATTTGTACCATTATATTATTATGTAAATTGAATAATGATAACTAGTATACCATTTATTAATTGTTTTTTGACTGCAGTTGTATTTAGTATCCAATTAAATTCATATATACCTATTTTTCACTGACATGTAAACCGAAATCTGCACACCCATTAAAGGTAGAATATAGTGGACATAATAATTAATTATAATAATTTTAAGATATATGTATTTAAACTACCTGTATCAAATAAATAAATTTGAATTTGAATTGATAATAATTAACTTGATAATTAACTTATTAATAATTATTGATGTTAGGCCCTCTTGAAGGGCGGGTTATTTTTCCGGACCCAAGCCGTCTGCATGCGGCTAGTTTTGCGTGATAAAAAACAACAAGCCATTGGTTAACAGAGCCCCAATCTTTAATTAATAAGTTATTAAAAACTGTACGCTACAAAAATCTAAAAAAATCTAGTAATCCATATCTAAATATCAGTTTTAAAGGTTTGTAACTAACTAACCCAGAGAGCATTATATTACAATGTCACCACCTAATTTCTTCTCGTGGGTGTCGTAAGAGCCGTCTAAGGGAGAAAAATATCCGAAGGTCGGAGGCAGTGCCTTCTGAAGATCGGACAACTTCTTCTGAGATCCCCAAGACGCTTGCCTGCGTGAGGATTATGACATATCCCTCCTATGGGGAAGACCTCGTTCAACGGTAGACGTTCTGGTTGATGTGATGATGATTTATATTTTCTGTATATATCTATAAATAATTATCGGCATATTTATAACATTAACGTAATTGATAGGCCAGAAATAATAAATACCAGTTTCTATGGCCTTAAAACTGAATTCAACCACTTGATCTATACAGCCTGGCGGTATACTTGTGCTTTGCTTGATACTACTCAGAAAATTAGCCAAAAATATTAACATACGTATATTAATACTACCTATAATATTTGTTAAAACGCACCTTGTTGTTTATCCAACGGCAGCTAGCCTTGAGAGTCCCCATTTTAATTGTAGCCTACAACTGTCTTTATCCACACTAGGTAAAGTTTAATGTTTTATTCATCCTCATATTGACCAATTTTTATAAGTCTCTGTAATTTGATTTGAATTCTAATGTGACATTTTCATTACATTTTACTGTCGTATGTTTTATTATTCAATGTATAGTTATCTGATTCCATTATTTGCTAATTTATGTAAGATAAATATTGCACGACCTTAAAAGGCAGATAACATTGAATCCCTTATAATTTATAACATCATTTTACACCTGTAATTCAGCAATAAATATACTTTGTCTCTGACTTTCACAATCATCCTTGATTTTGTAAGAGAACCGAGAGGTGAGATTCTTTCAGTCATTACACAGAAAATTGCGCTTACCTGATGGCAACATCAGCGACTGCACGCCCAAGCTGGTCTCTCGAGAATGCCAGAGCTCCTGCAGCCACCGCCAAATCACTTTCCCTCGCTGACCAATTACTATCCAAACTGTTAAAAGACTTCACCACAATCGTGTCCAAATCCAAATACACTCCGCCCCACTTATATAAAGTTAAATATCTCAAAACATCAGACGTGTGAGAAATTCTCCAACGAGTTTTGTTCAAGGCACCACTGTTGACTAAAGCTTCTACTGGAGTTCCTTTGGCATATTCCTCTATATGTAACCGAGCGAATCGAACGTTCTTGAACGATTTTAACGTCTTCAAAGGACCTGTATAAGCTGATACTGGTGCTGCGAATAAGACGTAGACCTCCCAGTCTGGATGTGCTCTTGCAGCTGCTTCTACTGCGCAAGCTTGTCTCGCGTTCAGTCCTCCTCGACACGATGTCTCGTGGAAAAAGATGGATTCAGGAGAAGGCGAGAATACCCTGCTTTCTGTCGATGGTAGAATATCGTTTTCATCATCGTAATAGCACTTAACGCTTTCCAGCGGACTCCACATATATGTGTAGTATAAATCTGAAGAGAAGTCTGTGTTTAAAATAATAATACAACAGACAATGAGTGTGGCAAGGAGCAGCCTCGTACGCGTAAAAATTCTGCGTTTTTGCGATACCATTTTTGATTTGTGTGTCGTCCGCTCTTTATCAGACCAAATGCTAGACTATCGGCAACGCGTTAAACAACTTTTAACAATGGCTTACCTCAGGCAGTATCAACCTCAGTAAAAGGAAACATAGTTCCGTTTGTTTAGGTCTAAGCTTATCGGTCATATCAACTAAGCCTTATCTCTTCACACGTAAGACGTTTTATCAAAAACTAGTCAAATGCCAGGGGCGGGTTGACGGGGACGCTTTAACTTCAATTTTGTTATATATCTATTCGTAGTCATTAAAAATTTCAAATGTATTTGAGTCTTATTAGGATCACCAAATACAGTGAAACAGATATGGGCTACCAATTATAGTTCAAAATGAAATTGATAGCGTTAACCATTACTTCGTAGATGTTCTTATTCCACGGTGATTAGAAACTGTTAGGAGGTCTTCATGATGAAGCCTGAAGTGAGTTACGTATTGAATTGAAGTCACAGTACCTTAGTCATAAGTAAAAATTACACTTTCCTTTACGTTTCAACGAAGCACAGTCATTTGTCAAGATGCTCGAAAGAATGCCTACATGCTGTTCACTTATTTTACGTCTCTTCCGTAGGTTGTATTAAACATAAAAAATATAACTTATCAGTTCATCACGTATCGTTCACATTATTTTCATCCCGACGCGAACACGCGACGTTTTAATTATTTTAATCCGAACAATGAATAATTGAAATGAATTGAATTTATACACATTTCATCGACTTCGGTCACGGATAGACTGGTTAAAATACAAGTTGTTATGTATAAATGTTTTGTATCTACCGTCATTTTCTTTTCTGAACTAGGTACCGCCTTAAGGAGTCTTAATTTTTGAAGTGCCTGAAGCGAAGTTTGCTTAGCCGTTCTTAACCGATCTACTAAGTTAAGCAACGTCCGCCGCGGTTTTGACTTGGATGGGTAACCACTATTGGCATTACTACTGAGCGTGCACGTGCTTTGGTGGACACGTTAAGCCGTCGGTCCCAGTTGTTGTATTAGGATGGCAGTCGTTATAGCATGGTGGCTTTTTTTTAAAGCCCGCCTGGCAAGCTACCACCCTCAAGTAGAAGACCTGCCACCAAGCACCTAACGGTGTGTTCCAGCAGCTGTTCTTGAGAGCCAGTTATTCTAGGATTCTAGGTTAACCTGATCAAAATCATCAACCTCATCATCACTTACGATCAGGTGAGATAGTGGTCAAGGGCAAACCTATCAATAACGAGATCCCACTGGCATATTTCTTGCAATAAAACCCCCAGAACATGTAGAAATAAAAATAAATAATTAAGTAACTAAACAATTATTAATGCCGTTGGAACATATTTGTTGAATGATAAAGATATCATCGTCGAATAAAGTGTAAAGAAATCTACAAAAAGTTTGTTCTGATCACCTTGTAGGCGCTAACCTAAAGCTGTATATTTATCAACCCCAATGATCAAATACCAGCAAAATTATTAGAAAATCTCTTAACGTATGCTTTCGTTAGAAATAGGTACTTCCTATTCCATCTGAGTAAGAAGTAAAATGTCGGAATTAGACACTAATTAATATGCAGAAAATCAATATGAAATAAAGTTTTTTTTTTATGTTATTGTGACGGAACAAGCTCGAGACCCACCTGATGTTAAGCGGACTAACCTCTGCCTATAACAGATGCATTTCGTCACAATTCACGAATTGCACATAGTTGTTAAGTCTCATGTGCCTGTAATTTCACTGGCTCTCAAGGACTGCTGCCGGAACACACCGTTAGGTGCTTGGCGACAGATTTGGTTTTATATTTCATAAGTGGTGAAATTAAAACGATTCTCTTTATAAGTCAAAAAATTAATAAGCACAATAATTCTCTATGATATACCTCTTTCACGATTACGCTACGCCTACTAGGTAACTTTTATTATAATTGATAATATTTCGATAAATAACCTTTTCCAAGTATTCCGAATTCAGTTCAGTAATTTAACACTTTTGTCGACGATGATAAAATAATGAATTCTTAGGTGGATCCATTTGTAAGATTCGTTGGGAGATACCAACAATTAAATGGTATGTATAGGTATTATATACATTAACAAAGAAACTCGCATACATATAAAAGTTACACGAACACTAAAAAGCATTGGCATTTGGGCAGTCGCTAGTTGTGTCAATATATCAAAATATGCCATAATACTGGCTTGACAGCTAACGGAACACTTGGTCACAGATTTTTAAACATGTTCTTTTCTTGTCATACAATTTGTTAGAAAATATTGTACCGACCCTACATGGGTGCGTTAAGAGTAGGAAGAAGAAGCACGTTTAACTGACCTGGACTGGAGTTAATTAACAATGGCCAGCTTTGTAATATATTAAAACAAACAGTCCGCACAGCCAACATAATATTGTTCTAAAATCGAAATTTGGATTCCGTTGATTAGAATCGAAACGTGCGGTGGCACCACACGGTTCGAATACATTATCAATGTATTCGAAACGGGGAATGATTTAATCGAGAAGCTGAATTTGGTTGCGCTGAATGTATTCGGTAAGCAATGGAACGATTTTGGGGTTGTAAATTGCATTGAAAATACTCGATTATTCAACAAGCACATCGTTAGGTAATTATAAAAATATCGATGCAATAATATTAATTGCATCGGGGTATAAAACTACAACATACGGCAGTTACAAAAGAAATATATTGAAATTGTATGTTTTTTTTTTTAATTTTTATATATATATATTATATATATATATATTTCTTAACACTTCTTAAGTTTCAGGAAAATAAAATGGCATATCGATCTATATCAAATAAATTTAGAATATATGATTAAAAAGATGTATATTCACTTCACTCCTACAAACAAGTACTTCATCGTAAACAAGCAAGTTGAAGCGCTCGTAGCCAAGTTTACTTAGCTGTTCTCAACCGATCAGCAAAGTTAAGCAACGTCGCCCGCGCATGAGTTGGATGGGTGACCGCTAGTGACATTACTACTGAGCGTTTCCGTGCTTCGGAGGGCACGTTAAGCCGTCGGTCCCGGTTGTTGTCTTAGGATGGCAGTCGTTATAGCATGGTGGTAGGGTATTTTGCGAATGCCCGCCTGGCTAGCTACCACCCTCAAGTAGAAATTCTGTCGCCAAGCACCTAACGGTGTGTTCCGGCAGCTGTCCTTGAGAGCCAGTATTTCTAGGTTAGCCTGAACAACATCTTCGACCACATCATCACTTACCATCAGGTGAGATAGTGGTCAAAGGCTAACCTATCAAGCATTAAAAAAAAAAACACAAATTCGCATATATCAGAAGTATTTTTTTGTCTTTCTTTCGTATTATGTAAACACTATATCATCATCCATTACTTTATAGAAACAGTCATAAATATAGTATTATTGAAAACAAAAAAAAAAATACAAAATTAAATCTGCATATAATTCTCGGGTTCCTCTTTTCATGTACCGGGCAATTATATTTAATAAGAAGCTGACTGCGGTGCGGCAGCAGCGATACTAGAAACTGGTTACGTTCATTGTTTACTTTACGTATGCACGCTAGGCCTAAACACATTGTACTTTAATATGACTACAATAAAGACGAGATTGTTTCTGCAAATGTTGCTATCTGCCATAGTGGGACGATCGGAGTATTGCTAAGCTTATACAGTTTACTATTCTTGTTAAATTGTCTACCCTATATGTATAATAATTTTATTTTTTATTACTCCAGTGAGATGGATGATGTGTTTATTAAAATGTGCCTATTTAAAATACCCAGAATGTTAGCTTGCTTGCTCAGTGGTTACTGCAGTCGGAAGATATTGACAACTGTAACACAGGTACGACCTAGCACAGTTGTCAATATCAATAACTTTACTATAAAATTAGATCACATACCATAAAAATAATATTGATATTGTAATTAATGTATAGTTTGTAATGTACTATGTGATTTTTATGAAATAAATATTTGTATTTGTATATGCAGGTATGTATAATAATATTTATGACGCATACTCCGCCGATACAGTATAAAATTACAATGATGGGGAAAATTAACGTCTTGTGTGGGATTCCAACCCGCACCGTCCACGCCGCAGTATGCTCTAAAAGCTACGCCAAGATGCTATAGAACAGCTGAAGAACCTATAGTTCAATTTACGTTGTACAATAAACAAGACTATTTTTAACTAAACTAGTTTACGTTGGCGCACCGCTATAATTATAATTAATAATTATATTTAAATTAGAGCATACACAGGAGACAAAATGCTACCACCATGCAAAATAAAGATAAATTTGCTATCACCTAATAAGTATCTTTAGGTAATGTCAATCTTCCAATTTATCTTTTAACGTCTTTTACTCATACTGGAAAGGCAACAGAAGACTATATACGTATTGCAGAATAAACAAAAGTGAGTTAAAATAAGTTGGCATCGTCAGGATCACTATGTCCTAGTTATGAATGAAATTCTATTGTTATCATTATCGCCGATGCCAATTGGTAAACAAAAAAAATGCTCCCCTAACTAAATGATACACCTCTATAAAGGTAGGTACTCTCGTACATGAGCGAAGCCAAATATTTGCGCTGATTGCCATTGACGGCAATTTAAATATTAACCTCGGCAGCGAATAACAGATATCTACCCTCGTGTAACAACCGGGGTAATCAAATTCGTGTCGCTACTGACGGCCTCTAGTATAGTACCTATGACAATTGATTTGAAAACGTAGATTCGTCAATTTTATTAAGCTTTGCTGCATACTTTTATCCTTTTTTTATTTATTTTTTTATTACTGATAGGTTAGCCTTTGAACACTTTCTCACCTGATGGTAAGTAATGGTGTGGTCGAAGATGTTGTTTAGGCTAATCTAGAATTATTGGCTCTCAAGGACAGCTGCCGGAACACACCGTTAGGTGCTTGGCGACAGATTTTCTACTTGAGGGTGGTAGCTAGCCAGGCAGACATTTGCAAAATGCCGTACCACCATGCTATAACGATTGTTATCCTAAGACAACAACCGGGATCGACGGTTTAACGTGCCATCTGAAGCACGTGCACGCTCAGTAGTAATGTCACTAGCGGTCACCCATCCAAGTCGCATGACCGCAGCGTCCGCAGCGGACGTTGCTTAACTTTGCTGATCGGCTAAGCAAACTTCGCTACGAGCGCTTCGAAATCGTATTGATTGAATCATAGTTTCCTAAGAAAAACTTTACATATAAACGTCAAATAACTTGAATTAGTCCCTATTGCATAAAGTGGCTGTAAAGTTAATCGATGTTCCATCCATGTTTACAGTAAATATCAATTTATTTAACAAGAAGGCGGATGTGAAACAGCGTTCAGCTGTTTCACATCCGCCATCACACTGTTGTATTCAGCTGCCAGGCTAGTTGTTGTGTTTCGTTCTTGGTTCGATTGTTTGCGTGCGCGTAATTTGTTTTGTGAACTTGGTTTTGTACCATTATCAAGTTGAGGATGGCTACTGAACCTGAATGCGATGTCCTACGAAGCGGGCTAAGTAATATTAATTGGTTGCATAGCTGTCAGTAAATGCATGTACAAAGTTTTTATGTGTCTAATTAACTAATTGTGTTGAATCCTTGGAAAAGTCTAGTTATCGCAAACACAGGGAATCCCACTGCGATAGCTAGAGAACAATCTAATACATTTATGTTTTTTCATGAATACTTATAAGTGTAACTAGTATGTATATTATAATGAATATGTTACTAAGTTACTATGTATATTAATGTTGCCTGTATTTGATGCAAATATAAAAAAAAAAAAACATTATTATATTTTTTTATTTATCACGTTTCTTACTAGTTTAAACTACTTTTTTTTCTTCATCCAATTACAGTTTCAGAAACGTTTGGTAATTGTTGGACTTGGCATTAAATAAATATTATAGCTTAATTTTGTATACTTGAAAGAGGAGCCCCACCACAGATTTCAAAGCTCTGAAATCTGTGGTAACTACTGTCTTTTGCAAATCGGAAAATAGTACCTACAGCGTTCGATTCACAATGAAACACAATTTTATTAGTCGCTCATTACTCTCATTAGTAAATGATTAACTAAGAAGACCCTACTTAACGTTATAAATAAGAAGTATTATGTAAAGTGAGAAATATTTATGCACTAATTAAGGATTTAATGAGTGAGTAGCTAGTCACTTGTTACACAGTGATTAGCGGGCTTGTTATAAGTAAGGCTTTATATATAAGTAGTATAAGTAAATCTTTGGAGGCAATGATAGCCAATTGGTAATAGCAAGGGACTGCCGTGCCGCAGTAGAATAGTTTCATCCCCACCGCCGGCTTGAGCTTCTCCGCATGGTGCAAGGACATTTCGCGAAATCTTGCCTGAATAGATACCACCCTCAAGTAGAAAATCCGTCGCCTAACACCGAACAGTGTGTTCCGGCAGCAGTCCGTGAGAGCCTTGAGAGTAATCATTAAGTTATGGGCATATATGAGACTTAACAACAGTATGTCTCAGGGTGATAAGTAATATGTCAGTGAAGTTCGAAATGCATGTTATAGGCAGAGCTTACCGGTAAACATCAGGTGGGCCCCGTACGTATTCCGTCACAATACCTTAAGAAAACCTCACATCATAAAGCCCCAGTCTATCCCAATAATATTACTAGAATAAGTCCCTCTTCAATAGTACAAACTAAATTAGTGCAAAGCAAACGTCATTTCAGTTCTACGACGAATTCGTCTAGCCGTCGGGAACAAAGGCGAACATTTGACTAAATCTCACTAAATTTACCTGAATTCGGCTTAGGCGCTGTTCTCACTGTGTTGTTGCGTTCTTATACAGAGTGACAAGTTTATATGACAGCTGTTCCCATAGTATTTTATTGCACTGCAGTATATCTTATTATATCGTTAGTGTCATGATATCGCTTTCCATTCAAATGCAGTTTCGTCATATTTTAAATACCACATGTGCAAACAAGGTGAAATTTTGTTTGGATATTGCTGAGACTAATATCTATGCTTCTAGTTTGTCAGTTAACCATAAAATTAAGTACTTTCAAAATTATTCGGTAGAACCTTTTTGTATGGGATTATAATATTTTCTACATTTGGAGATAAAATAAATAATAAAACGAAAATCTGGCATTCCAGGAGCATAGATATTCATCAAAGAATGAGAGTTGAATTGAATAAATTATTTTGACTTTGAATTTGAGAGGCTCAAATACATGCATGTTTTTTTTTATGATATTGTGACAGGACAAGCTCGAGGCCCACCTGATGTTAAACGGACTTATCTCTGCCCATAACAAATACATTTTGTCACAGAGTCACGAATTGCACTGCGCCCATCACCTTTAGACATAGTTGTTAAGTCTCATGTGCCTGTAATTTCACTGGCTCTCTGCTCTGGCGGAACATACTTTTAGGTGCTTGGCGACAGATTTCCTACTTAATTTTTGGTAGCTAGCCAGGCGGGCATTCGCAAAATGTCCTACCATCATGCTATAACGACTGCCATCCTAAAATGACAACCGGGACTGCCCCCCGAACCACGGAAACGATCAGTAGTAATGTCGCTAGCCGTAACCCATGTAACTTATGACCGTGGCGGACGTTGCTTAACTTTGCTGATCGGATAAGAACAGCTAAGCAAACTTCGCTACAAGCGCTTTAAATGTTGCAATTAAGTATTGAGTATTAAAGTATAAAGGTAAAAAAGTAAACTGTGTACAAAGAAAGATGATTATTATATGTATATTAGGTATAAGTCAATAAGAAAGTCATCAAGTCGGAAGTGACTCCATACTCCGAAAACCAGCGATGACACAAGCCAAAAAAATTAACATCGATAGGTTCCGAACGTGCCACATAATCAGCTTTTCCGGTTTTCGCACTGACGCATGAATGAATGAATGATTAATTTTATATGCTAAAGTTTTGTGTACAATATTGCAGAGTTGTTACTACATTATAATACAGTTTCAACAAAATTCTGCCTAAACGGAGCGCATGACGTAGTAGCTCAGCTGCTACTTCGATCATACCGTCAGACGTCATTATTTGTTGACGTTTATTTGTTTACGGGTATTAATAATAATAATAATAATAATATTTATTTCAACAACCATAATGTTACAATTCTTAAAACTAATCAATCTAAACTAAACAAGTAGGTACCTTATTCATTAAAAATAAATTAGCAAATAAAGTTACTTAATTAAATAAATTTATATATAGGTGGTCCCTGATCTCCACACTAGGATTCCCTGTATTGTGGAGATCAGTTTCTTATCTTATTGTTGTTAAAAGGATTTGTTTATAACGTTACAGGTGTTCTATGATTGGAACTGTATTTACATTACTTATAAACGTAACTGTGCAGTATAGTCTTAACACTATTCTTCAGTGATACACACATATATACATATTTACCTATATGTGTACATCAACACAAATATAAACACGACAAGCATTTCGGAAATGGCACTAGAAAATAAAAAACCAAAAAAGAAAATACTCGGTATATATATGGAACAAACACGATTATACACAAAAAATTTTTTTGAATTGGCGGTATGCCTTTATTAAACAAATACTACAAACTATATACAATACTACAGCTCCTACAATACTACAGCTACTACAGTAAAAGCATTTGGACTCATAGGGAGTCCAAATGCTCTAGCCCACTATCAGTTGGCAGCGTGCCCAGCATGCTGGCAGCATTGCCCCGTTGAATTGCAATGTTTATTCTTTGAGCCAAATAGGTGCCAGCATTTTGATCACGCGTCGCATCGACCAAGCGCTCTGATAAATTTTGGAAAATACGATGAGCTCCCGGTCCCCACGGACCCAACGTCTCTACACCAAACGGCTCAAATATGTAACCCATACCCAGGTTAGCATATTTGCGCCGCTTGAGTTGCTCTGCCGAAGTAGCCGCGGCGCCAGCCCTCACGTGGGTTTCAGAAAGGTGTGACGGCGCTAAAGTGTCTACGCAAGTAGCGTCCCACACTAAGGGCCGTCCTAACTTCCATGGAACCAGAGTCATGCCGTCAGGTCTTTTACCATCGTCACGCATCAGACCGTTCGGTTCGAGAACAGCTGGAACATTGGCGCTGGTAAAAGCCCGGCGAATGATATCGTTAAGGCTGGCGTGGCGGGAAATTCGACCAGCACTTCGAGAGCAGGAGAGGCCATGGTGACCGAGTTGGTCAACTGCAGTACCACACTGGCAGTGATGTGCAACACAACACCTTGCACCCAAGCGTAAGCTAATAGCGAGACGAAAAGCGGAAGGATCTATAAGGCTACCAGTTTTGTAAGAAGGAATGGCTTGTAACCAAAGACCTGATTCCCACAAAGAAACAGCGAGAATACGAGCACGATCTGCGATACTAGGGCACGTATTTAAAAGATCTTTCCGTGCTAGCTCGCATAGGGGCCGATCCCACTGTTTCTGAGATGACAAAATTTTTGGGAACTCAGTATTTGGACAAGCCAGTCCCCATGTGGTTTTGGCCTCAGCCAGATATGCTACATCAAAAGAGCCTAAAGATGGTGCAAGAATTTTTTCTACTAATTTGTGTGTACTGTGTACAGAAGACAAAAAAGCTGGTAATGCCACACTAGAAATTTTGCGTATCCCTATGCCCCCCAACCTCACAGGGAGGGAAGCTTGCACCCAAGCCCTATCATCCATCTCAACATTCAAAACCGATATTAACGTATCTTTTAATAAATTGTCTAAGCTTAAAAGAAGCTCACTGTGTTTCCACAGCTGACAACATCTCAAAAAGTATGTAAATTTAGGAACGAAAAGGCAAAATCTAATAATAGTAAAAGCCATATGGGCGTTAATTTTGAATAATCTGCTAGAAGCATTTCTAAACTTTTGAATTTGTTCTTCGACAAATGGTGACAAAGATTCGTCAAAAATCGGTGAACCCAAAAGACGGAGCGAACGTTTTTCTACTTATTTTATATTAGGCGCAAGTAAGTTGAATTTTTCAATTATCGAAATTTTATCCGGACAAGTATCACAAACAAAAAGTTCACATTTGGAAAAATTTAGTTCAAGACCAATAAGAAGAAAATCGTCTATAAGTACTCGCAAGTCATTCAATACCGTGTTCGCATCGCCTCCTAAGGTTCCGTCATCCAAATACCAAACGTTAAGTTTTGATTGGAGACGTTGAATTATTGAGTGGATGGCAAGGCTAAAGATGGCTGGTCCCAGAGGATCACCCTGTTGACATCCTACGGAAGATAATATAACGTTGTTTTGGTATGTTAATTTTGATGGTTTGCCGTAACATTGCCAAAGAAAAGGGTATAATTCCGGAATTTTATCTTTCACTTCGCTCAAAAGGGTGCCTCTATCTAATGAGTTGAATGCATTTTTAACATCCACCTTCAAAAGCACATCTCCACAATTTTGATCAAAAAATGTGCGAAGTGAATGTACAGCAGCCTCACAACCAACCTGAGAGCCAAAACCGAGTTGTAGTGGTTAAAATGATATTGTCGATTATATATCAATGTTGACATTTTGATGTAGGTACTTATTGTTACCTTATTTTTATATTTTAGAGTAAATATTATAAAGTTTCAATTATTTGTCAATCTGGATTATTTGAATTTACTTCACTTTTACTGTTTATTTTGAAGCGATTGTAACGGTACTTCATAATTAACATATATACTTGCCGTTCTTAATCGATCAACTAAGTTAAGCAACGTCCGCTGTTGATGAATTGGATGGATGACTGCTGGAACATTACTCCTAAGCGTGCACGTGCTTCAGTGGACACTAAGCTGTCGGTCCCGGTGGTTGTCTTCGGATAGCAGTCGATATAGCGTGGTCGTAGAGCAATTTGTGAATTAGAAATTTTGCTAGATTGAAGCAGTGATGGCTCAGTGGCAATTGCTATGGATGCCCGCCTGGCTAGCTACCATCCTCAAGTACAAAATCTGTCGCCAAGCACCTAACGGTATGTTTCGCCAGCAGTCCTTGAGAGCCAGTGAAATAACAGGCACATAAGACTTAACAAACATGTATCAAGGTGACGGGCGCAGTGCAATTCGTGACATGTGACGAAATGCATCTGTTATAGGCAGAGGTTAGTCCGCATAACATCAGGTGCGCCTCGTGCTTGATGCGTCACAGTAACATAAAAAAAACACCTAACGATCAGTCCCGGCAGCTGTCCTTGTGACGCATAATTTCAAGGATAGTATGCACATCAACTTCGACCACATAGTTTCTTATCATCAGTTAAGATAATAATATGGTTGAAAGGCTAGGTTAGGTAGCCTATCAAACATATATAAATGAAAAATGGGTTTTGAAATAGAATGGTTAATATATAACGAAGACACAGTAGGAACTTGCCTCAATCTCAAATGCAGTGCAAATGTAGTTACAAACTTCACAAAGCGACTGCAATACGACTGAAGCTGAAGACTATCGAACACCTTATCTGATGTAAAACCGCATCGAGATATAGGTAGGTATCAACTTAATGGAGTTGGATTTTAGAAGCACTCTTAGTATTGTTTACCTAGACGTTTTTAACCGATCGAAGTGAAGGAACGTCCGCTACGGTCATGACTTGGATGGGTGACCACTAGAGACATAACTACGGAGCGTGCACGTGCTTTGAAGGGCTCGGTTCCGGTTGTTATATTAGGATGGCAGTCGTTATAGCAAGGCGGCAGGGCATTTTACTTGACTACCTACCAAGTAGAAAATCTGTCGCGAAGAACCTAAAGGTGTGTTCCTGCAGCTGTCCTTGAGAGCCAGTAATTTTATGTTTACCTAAACAACATCTTCGAACACATCATCACTTACCATCAGGTGAGATAGTGAGCAAAGGCTTATCTGCCAAGGCATTAAAAAATGAGCCTATAAATCTAATATTACCCAAGCAGTAACGGGAACATTAATGCTTGGGGGTGGAAATAGGCATGGATACTTTCCCGGACTAACTCATACACAAAGAGTTCGACTACTACAAATTATATACAGGGTTATTGGAAAAATGCTAAAAACTTCTTCGAGTTTACTTCTCTTAGTACAAACAAACTTAACATATTTTTAAATGTTTTTTTTTACACACCTGATGCTAAAAGTATTTGTGCCTGTAATTGTAACGGCGCGGTCCAGTATTGCCGCGGCGCCGGGCGCTCTTGGCTCGCAGTAGGCATTGTCTTATTCCGTCAAAACCACATAAGCAAACAAAAAAAAACAATAAAAAATATTTCATCTCAAAATGTTTGTTAAGACTAGCAAAAGTCAACCCTAAGAAGTTGTTAGCACTTTTCCAATAACCCTGTATAAGTATATACAGTATGTAAGGTATGGTCGAAGGTTCAACTACCATATAAAAAAAAAATGTTTGTTGGCTGTCACTTCTTGAGATGTTACGCCTTTTCTCTTCTGGGGAACTGTCCTTTGTACAACTTGAGACTTTGAGTAATAACTATGACAATAGTGAGACGAGTAAGACACAGTAGTAGAGGCGTAATTACAAACTTCACGCATATAGGGTTGCCACCTGATATTCTAAAGGTTTCAGATTAGGATTAATAAATATTTTGAAACGCTCGTAGCGGTGTCTAGCTTACACTCCTCTCAACCGATCACCTAGGTTAGGTAAAGTTCGCTGCGTTGTTCACGGAGACCTCATAGTTTTATTTAGAGCCAAAATATGTTCAAATCGGCTTTTCCTTGTTAGAACGTCACATCCTGTGTCCAGTGTCTGTGGATTTGACTTATGTATGTGACAAGTACCGAGAATGAATAAATCATTATCTTCAGTTTTGACAAATCTTTAACGTTTCGAGCCGAAACTTTGCACTGCAATCTCTTACAAAATAGAAGAAAAGACGAAGGCTCGTAAACATCAAACTGAAGCTACACTTTTATACATGTGTGCGATAGAAATGTTGCCATATGAAAGCAAAAATATATTTATGATACCACATAGATAACACAGATATTGCACTATAACTATAATAAATAAAATTTAACTAAAATATGATTAGTTGCAAAACTCTTTACTAGTTATTTCCACTAGATAAGATAATCCCTAGTTTTTCCTAATAAACATAAGCTTGTTCAGATGTATACGAGTATAATGTTACAGCTACACGAACCGACTATTAAAAACTGCACAATTTTAGATACAACCTAAAATGTATGTCTGGCAACACTTGACGATCGCACTGTTTACATTTTGGTACGAAGTTATAACTTAAATTGCGTAGTATAATATTATAGAAAGTACAATAAATTCAATACTTACGTGTGAAAAGTAATTCCAGATAACTTTCTCTTCACTGAATATGTTCTGTTTTTGCAGTGTTTTAATACGCAAGTGGGCATTTTTAATTTATTTATTCCGTTATGTGACGTGTGTAATGTGCGACGGTCTATCGTGAATCAGGACAAATTGGCCGAATTCGGATACGATTGTGTGAGTGAGTTGTCTTACATTAAATTGGCCGAATTTGATACTTCATTTTTGATTTTTACTAGACTCCCTCTTTCTTATTAATTTCTGTGAGACTGCAATGGTATTTAACCGTCAGAGGGGACAGTGAACGGTCTTTAATGTTCTAAGTAATTTAAAATATTGTTTGAAATATTGCCCTGCAAGGATCGATTTCTCAGTGCGTGGCAAACAAATGTGACTTATTTCATAGGGTATCCAACCACTTCCCTACCTGTCGATGACAATCTAAAGATCGCAGTACCAGTGATAACTAGAACTGGTTTCCTATCTGTAACAGCAATGCCTGGAAAAAAAAGATCTCTATGATACTGAACCTTGCTTGTCCCCCCAACACATAAGTTCTTATTTTTCGTATAAATACTAGGGAGCAGAAAATAATGATACCGCGATGGTAGAAGCCGGTTTAATAACGAAACGAATCGAAGATAGCGCTGCAAATCATTACATCTCACTTGAACACTTGAGACTGTCTAGTGAGCAACTGAGATGTCAGGGTTTTTATCTTCAATGCGTTTTTTTCTAAAACCGAGTTATACCTACCTACACCACGGACTCTAACTCAAAAGGCCTATAACTTGCTTTAAAAAATAACTGACAACCCTGCACGCACACAATGTTCGCATTTAACTGCTCCAGCAATTACTGTACGCGTTGTGGTTACGAATAATTGTCTGCGTGTAGGGGTGTCACGTTTGAGATACCACGCTGCACCCTATTTGTTTACATCGGAAGTTCCATTCGACGTCGATAATTCTTGAAGATACTAAGCGTGTTATATTGTTTTGAATTACTTTCAGTAATGCATCGGTTCTTAGAACGAATCTTTATATCTTTAAGATTAGATAAGGAGTTAATTGTTACAAGATGTAGTTTAAATAGCGATCAATGTACAGATAATATTATGATCGTGATATCTATAAACCAATTAAAAAACATGCATCCGGTTTACATATGTTTTTAATTTTTCGATAATATATTGTTATCGGTCTACATCCGCCCTCATTTCAGGGCGTATTACATTGTAAACCTACTTTATTTCTGATAGGCTAGCATCTTTTTAAGTCATTGTGACGGAACATGCCCGAGGCCCACCTGATGTTAAGTGGACTAACCTCTGCCTATAACAGATGCATTTCGTCTACGACGAATTGCACTGTGCCCGTCACACTGAGACGTACAGGTGTTAGGTCTCATGTGCCTGTAATATTACTGGCTCTCAAGGACTGCTGCCGGAACACACCGTTAGTTGCTTGGCGACAGATTTTCTATTTGAGGGTGGTCGCTAGCCAGGCGGGCATGAATGACTGACTTCAAAACGAAGCAGTGATGACTCAGTGGCATTGGCTATGGACTGCCGCGCAGTAGGTCCATGGTTCGAATCCCGCCGCGGGCTTGAGCTTCACCGCATGCAGGAAGGGCATTTTGCGAATGCCCGCCTGGCTAGCTACCACCTTCAAGAAATAAAATCTGTTGCCAAGCACCTAACAGTGTTTCTCTCTCAAGGACTCGGCATGTCTCATGTGCCTGTGCACATGAGACCTAACAACTGTATGTCTCAGGGTGACGGGCACAGAGCAATTCGTCGTTGCAGAAATGCATCTCTGATTGGCAGAGGCTAGCCCACTTAACATCAGGTGAGCCTCGAGCTTGTTCAGTCACAACAACAAAAAAAAACGCCTTATTTTCCTGTTAAGCCGTCGTGAAATCGCAAACGCCACGCACCCAAACCGGAAGAATTTTCGTGTAATATACTATATTCTTTCATTATATGTTTGAAAACACGGGTGTTTGAGCGTGAAACAACTTACTGTGAGTCGATATGACGAGACAATGTATTTTATAATATGATATATTCTTTCATATCAAGACCTCTTGAGGATACTTCGTGTAAAATCGAAACGCGTCGAAAATTCTTCTGGTTTCGCTGCGTCGTGTGCATGATCAGTTACGCTTTTAACAGTTGCAGATATGTTAAACTATACATAGGCTTAATTTTGTATCGAATATTTAGGACGAAGTCGCGCAGTAGATAAAATTTGTGTGTAGAACTTATACGTGTGAAAAAACAATTGTACATTTGGTAAAAATTTAATTCAAACGATTACACAAGAATACTGATGGCTTAGCATGCCCATCAAAGCATGCAAGCGCTCACTACAAGGTAAATTCTTCTAGCGGTCACTTATCGAAGTAAATACTGAAGTTAACGTTGCTAAACCTGGCTGCACGGTGAAATTCAGCTAGGAAAACATCGTACCTGGCGGTTTAGTAAAATGTTTTCAGTAAATTTATATCTACGTACTTTTACGCCATTTTAAAGTTACACATCACCCTGTTTTCATTCCAAATTCAAATAAACGAGAGACAAAATAAAGAAATCGACACCCCTGCCATCACGTCAACGTTGCATCAAGTTTCGCTGACGTAACGCCACGTATCAACATAACGTATTGAATCGCCCTAATGTGCGTACACCTATGCAAATAAGTCACCCACCAACTCCCTAAAGTTGAATACAATATGATGAAGAAACTTTTCTGGCCAATTGTACATCGTTAGGGTGCACACAATAGGTAAGGGGAGATATGACGCAGAAATGCTACCTTTGTTATCAAAAATGTCGTTTCAATGTAGCGTATATTTTTGATACTTTTGAGATGTTGTTGACAAGGGGAATGTTGGTAGGGGAAACGTTGTTAGAGGAAGTGAGCTCAGCAAATTTTGACGGGTATTTTTCTTATATTTTTCCTTATCATCCTGTGTAAGCTGATTTAATCAGATTTACCTGTTTGATAGGAATTGGAAAACAAAAAATAATATAATTAATAGGTTTAGCACAAACCCCAGATATAATAGAAAATAACGAAAAAAATATTTTAAGTAGACACAAAGTCTTAAAGAAAATATTTTAAGTCTCATATAATCTAGAAATTCGCGATCGAGCGCTTGAAGAGTCCAGACCCTCTGACGATTCTAGAAGCAAATCGCGTCTTTCTAATTCTCTTCTAATTTCTCGCAAGGTTCTTCCGGTTGGGCTACACAGCGTTTATTTATGACGTCGTGTCAGAGTAACAGGAGAATAAGGCCTTTTTTTTTATTATTGTTATTGTGACGGAACAAGCTCGAGGCCCACCGGATGTTAAGTGGACTAACTTCTGCGTATAACAGATGCATTTCGTCACAAGTAACATATTGCACTGCGCCCGTCACATTGAGACTTAGTTGTTAAGTCTCATGAGCACTGTTATTTCACTGGCTCTCAAGGACTACTGCCGGAACACACTGTTAGGTGCTTGGCGACAGAATTTCTACTTGAGGGTGGTCGATAGCCAGGCGGGCATTCGCAAAATGCCCTTCCACCATGCGGTGAAGCTCAATTTCGCGGCGGAATTCGAACCATGGACCTGCTGCGTGGCAGTCCATAACCAATGCCAATGAGCCAAATCTGCTTCAAAATTCTTCCTTCTTTAAATACATGTTACCGTTATACCGTTAAGTTATGAATTACTGTGGAACACGCGTTCTCCTTTATATCAAAAATTCTCCTCTTTTAGTTTTTTTATTTACACCAAAATGTCCTTACACAATGCCGCTGCAAGCAATATGATTACTTTTTTGAGTTCTGTACGAATATCACTGTCACTATATCTCTGTACATCTATTTTGGCCGGGAGCCTGGTGCTACATTCTGTCTGTATGTTTGCTTTGAGCATGCTTATTTATGAGTATTATTACAATATAAATATGTAATATATATTTCTGAGCTTATAATATCCCCTAAAAGTACATACTATACAATACAGTTAGTTCGAAACAGTATTGGCTCAGTGGCATAGGCTAGGGACTGCCACGCAGCAGGTCCATGATTCGAATCCCACCGCAGGCTTGAGCTTCACAGCATGGTGGAAGAGCATTTTGTGAATGCCCGCCTGGCTAGCGACCACCCTCAAGTATAAAATCTGTCGCGAAGCACCTAACGGTGTGTTCCGACAGCGGTCCTTTGAGAGCCAGTATATCTAAGTTAAGCCTGTTAAACCTTCGACCGTGATGACGTCATCACTTACCATCAGGTGAGATTGTGGTCAAAAACTTACCTATCAGCTGTTGAAAAAATAGGTCATCTATATCTGAGAGGTAGGCAGTTTATAATAACTCAACACTTGTCAGCTCCATGTACTCTAAATCAGTTTCAACGTTATTTATTACAACCAATAGAAGTTAAAGTCCCCAGACAGTCTGAGACTATGAAAAAAAATTACCCGTCGCCCGGGATATTCAATTAATGCTCCGGTAATGAGAGAGTTGGAACGCTGCCAATTCTCAACTACCCTCCGAAACGGGTTTACAGACGTAAGCAAAGCTTGTGAATACGTTTTTTTTATTACCTTACCTAACCTGACGAAAAGAAATTTTTTTTTCAAAGTTTGCTATACCTAATGACCTAAAGATAAGTGATCCGGAAAGCCGCTGCACGATTAGGTACCGGTGACAAATAATCTGATCTGCTTAAGCGAGGTAGTGGCTTCAACTCCGGGGCAAGATGGTGAATGCTAACGTGACCCTATCTTGGATTTCCAATCTTGGACGGAGGACTGCTCACGGGGGGGTTTTAGTGGGTTCAAGTCCCACACATCCCCTTCAACCACCAACGTGGTGGATGGGCAGAGCGAAGGCATATCCCCCCCACAAAAAAGGTAGCGGCTCCAATTATAAAAAAAATGCTTAAGTGTATCGGTTAAAACGACTAGGTGCTTCGTTGCTAGCGCTTCAAAGAACATTTCGGGATGTTATATGAAGTATATAAATATAATTAGTATATAAATGGTATATGCCGTTACCAGAAAATCAGACTAAGGAAGCGCTCGTAGCGAAGTTTGCTTAGCCGTTTTTAACCGATCAGCTAAGTAAGCAACGTCCGACGCGGTCATGAGTTGGATGGGTGACCGCTTGTGACATTACTACTGAGCGCTTCCGTGCTTCGGAGGGCTTGTTAAGCCGTCGGTCCCGGTTGTTGTCTTAGGATGGCAGTCGTTACAGCCAGCATGGTGGTTAGGCATTTTGCAAATGCCCGCCTGGCTAGCTAGCTACCACCCTCAAGTAGAAAATCTGTCGCCAAACACCTAACGGTGTGTTCCGGCTGCTGTCCTTGAGAGCCCGTACTTCTAGGTTGAACAGTTCAGTGACAATTCCACCCAATTTTCCTGCTAAGCCGACGCGAAGCCACAAACACAACGCAGCCAAACCAGAAGAATTTTTGACGCGTTCGCTTCTACACGAAGTATACTCAGGAGGTCTTGACTAAGTTAAAATTATTAATAATTGTTAGTTATTTCTCAATCGAGCATTCGTAGAGACAAATATTTTTAAAATATTTGTTATTATTCAAAAACATATATTTAGACGTCTACGACGGTCAATGTATGTTAAAATATTTCTTACCCTACTGCTAAGTTCAGCTAAAAAATATTATAGACCCACTAGAGTCGCTATAGAGCGAGAATATGTTAGACACTCAGAATAGAAAATGGAATGAAAAGACATCTTTAGCGGGAGTGTACGCTAGCATACTTAACTGCATCGTCATTACCTATTAGATCCATCAAATGATATTATAATGTCAAACGCAAATATGAAAATTAAGGAAAAAAAATGTAACCTTTCTCCGTTAAAGGTGAAGTGAATCTCAAAAGGCAAATATGTTTTTTTTTTTCTATAAAAATATACGCCTTACTGATATGAATAATGTATATAATATTCTCCAGGATATGACACATACTATGACAGATAGGAAAACACTCCATATTATTTATTGTGATAGAAAAAAACCATGAACGCAGCTGTTAAACCGTTTATTGTAAATCGTATTTTAATATTGTTATGTTTGCAATAACGCCCTCGGCGGATTACTTTACAAAATTACAAATTTACGAGAAAAAAGAATCACATCCTAATACGATGGTTAAATAAAGAACGAGATGAAAAATTGGAGTTATGAGTCATTGTCATGTTAACTCAAGCTGTCAGAGCATACCCCCGCTATAGGGGTGGCTGGACGCAGGTTCGTATCTCGCACATGACTCTAATTTTCTCTCGTAAATTTGTAATTTTGTAACGTATCAATAGAATTTTTATTTCGAATTATTATGTACTAACCATTTTAATACCATACTAAAAGATTTTTCCGTTATTTTTTATTTAACTTTCATATAAGTTACTTAGGAAAAATTCACTCACCCTATTTAAATATTGCGCAGTTCTGCCTTACACATACGCTGCCGAAACGAGGTGTCTGACTTATTGCAAATTCAACTTCACTTTAAATTCAAATTTACAAATGATAAACATGGCCGAAGAAAAAGTACTACCAAACTAACTTTAAAATAATATAAAAATATGCAGCACCTATAATACTCTATAGTAAGAAGTCCTATAAAGTATTATAGTTTTTATTTCTAAAAACAAAATGTGATCTTGGCAAAGTGCTAATTCCGCCCAAGGGATTTGCACACCACCAAACTTTTAGTATTTTCAGACCATTTCGAGATAAACAATTTTTTTTACAAGTTTTTCTTTTCTTCATTCCAACTTTCCTCCTCCCGAGAGAGTGACGAATAAAAGAATACAAGACGCTGTAGGATTGTTTTATTGTTTTGATTTATTTTTCAAAACAATAAAACAATCCTACAGCGTCTTGTAAGTTTTCCTTTGATTGCCACTGAAACATACAAGAACAAGTTTTTCCATTACAGTTTGGATACGTTTTTCGAAATGCCTTATTATACAGTGAGTGTAACCCAAGCTCTGATTCATTATACAAAGTTAAAAAAACGAAAATCACCATTCTGAAGGTATGAAAATCCTTTAAATATATAAATATAAGCAGTGATGGCCGAGCGGTAATAGCTATGGACTGCCGTGCCGCAGTACCCTGGTCGATCCCCACCGCCGCGCGCCGGTTTGAGCTTCACCGCATGGTGGAAGGCCATTTTGCGATTGCCCGCCTGGCTAGCTCCAAAAGCACCAAACGGAGTATTCGGACAGCAATCCTTTAGATAATTTCAGGCACATGAGGCTTAATAACTATGTCTCAAAAGTGACGGGCGCAGTGCAATTCGTGACTTGTGATGAAATGCATCTGTTATAGGGAGAGGTTAGTCCGCTTAAATCGCGTATATTTATCATTATTTTAAAGCTGTTTAATTTTATTATTACTATGTGTAATAATCGCGAAAACCTTAGATAGCATTATATATATATATACATATATATTATTATGCTTGTTAGGTAAACCTTTGGCCACTATCTCACCTGATGGTAAGTGTTGATGTGGTCGAAGATGTTGCTCAGGCTAACCTAGAAGTATTGGCTCTCAAGGACAGCTGCCGGAACACACCGTTACGTGCTTGGCGACAGATTTTCTACTTGAGGGTGGTATCTTTAATTAAAAAGCAGCTTCTCTTTCAGATGTCGGTTCAAATATGATAATTTCCATCCTATATGGTAGCACCAACAAAATGTCTCTTACAAAATTGGAATAATACGTTAAGAAACAAAGTTCAGGTAAATTAGCGTGTTTATTTGCATAGAGAGTGCATTCTCGCACTGTCTTCATTATTTCTATTACTGCCGCCTCGGTGCCCGCGGGAAATGACGGTACTTGGAAACTGGAATAGGAAATAAATGAGAAACATGTACATAACTATAACTGCACACATACCTACTGGTAAGGGTATTCCGGTATCAGTGGTCATATTTGGTCACACAATTTCGTATCCATACTTTGAGTGCAATTTGGTTTGGTATAATTTAATCGATTTACTTAAACTTAACACTTTTTGGGAAATTAGACAAAATTTAAAAATTAAATGGTAGGTTATGCATTTTTTGTGCAATTAGGGTGACCAACTAAAATATGTATGACATACACATATGTCTGTAATTTTTTTATTTATAGTACAACAAGTTGGTCACCCAAATTACACAAAAAATGCATAACCTACCCTTTTATTTTTATGGATGTTATGTTCATTTACATTAATAATTATTAATATAATTAATCAATTCGTAGATGGAAGTAGTAAATGAGAAGCTGGACAGCAGCGCTTTCTGACGAACTAAGATCTTACACTGCGATCCCCAAGACGCCTGCCAATCGTGGGGATTATGGCAAACTCCCCCATGATGGAGAGGCTGTGTTCAGCAGTGGATAATCCCGCTGATAAAATACAAAACTGTTTTTTTTAATAATGGCATACCACCGGTAAAAATGTATGAAATACTCAATTTCCAATTACTAGTGCAGCCAATTATTCTGTCACAATATTGACTAAAAATCGTTATTTGTTTAAACACTAGTTCATAGAATTAGTTCGAACATTTTCTTTAATAAAAAGACTATAAAATATTGCCAGGTGACATATCCCTTTAATTCGCAATGTGGATTATAATATACATTACAGTTTAAGTGATTATAAACCTTAACGACAACGACCTTTACGGAGAGATTTCTCTTTTTTTTTTTCAAATCAATAATACGCCATGCCTCTTAATAGCTTGTAACCTGTTTTAGAAAATGGTATGTCCATCGTGTGGTGAAAATGATCATCAACGGTCGTCTAGTTCCAAATGCTTAAAACGTAAAAGAAGAGTAAGAGAAACTGAACTCGAAGAAAATCAAGAAATTTCAGTATATTGTGTAAAGAAGGGACTTTATTCTTTCTTATGTCCTTTGTATGACAATAGACAGCTATTGTTGAAAACTATAAAAACAGATGTTGAAAAATTGTCTAGATTGAGTATAGAGCTGTCGTACTTGGTTAATTATTTCTTTAAAAATTATTATAATCATATAGATTTTAATCAATTGTTTCCCAAGTTTGACCCACTACAGTTTACATACATACTCAAAGGAACGAAACATAAACTGAAAGACCCTCTCGACATTATTGAAAAGTATAAAAAATTAAATAAAAATACAATTTACAATGGATGTTTGACAACTTTTAATCTAATTTTGATTGCAAATCAATATAAAACAATTTTAGAGACAAATGTAAATACACATGCATTCAAACGTCTAAAGAAGTATATGTATCACCAGTTTTCAGAAAAATTGACAAAATCACAAATACACGAATCTACATTTAATGCTTTTTATAAAAAAACATATAACGATAACGAAATCGGAAAATGGTTCGAAATAAATAAAATTTCCGAAAAGGAACTGAAGCAGAATTTCTGGAAGTATATTCCTCTATTTGTAAACATTCAACACGAGTTGTATGAAAATAATGAAAAATCATTCAATGTTTTCCCAATATATAAACATGGATTAAAACACATTACCTATGATTCTAGATGTTTACATGAATTGTTACGTAGAGTCGAACCCACAAACACGCCATCTTCTTGGGTTCAATTTTCAGAAAATGACCCAAAAATATACTGGAGACGATATTTTTCCATACCTAAATCTTTTGGTTGGAGTTTCAACACCGACGGTGTTTGTGTTTCATTATCTATGAATAAATTGATTACAAAAAAGGATAAATATAAAGCTAAACGTACAAAGAAAGAGGAAGCCTCAAACGAAAACGAGAATCAAATGTATTGTAAAAAGTATAAAAAAATAATTGCTGTTGATCCTGGAGCAAAAACACCAATCGTGACGTGTGTTAGAAAATCATCATCTAATGATACTTTTGAATATAAAACTCTGAAAAAGGGAAAAGTTGTTTACGAAACAAAAGAGCATCACAGGGAAAAGAAGCGATTGAAATTTACAAAAGATGTCGATTCTAAAATTATAAATGATAGAGAATGTTTGGAAAAAGAATTGGGTTTTGGAATCAGTTGCAAAAATTCAAACGTGGAAGATTATACTAAATTTCAACTAAAATGGTTCGACGAAAAACAGAAAGTGTACGAGCAGAGAAGATTACAAAGATTAAAGTTTGACAAATATATAAATGTACAAAAAACAAATCATAAAATTGTGGATGAATATTTTGGAAAAGAACCTGATACGTTGGTTGTGTACGGAGCAAGTTTTGATTTTATGAATAAAGGAACTTTCAAGGGTCACCGTAAATTCAGACACAATGATATTTTGAAAATAATAAAACAACGAAAGAATTTATCATTATATATAATCAATGAAGCTTTTACAACTAAAAATTGTAGCAAATGTTACGAGAAGCAAATACAACAAAAGTTGCACGTTTCATAATCTCCACACCGTTACGTATACTGCAGTGTATGTCGTAAAGGTATTCATCGAGACAAGAATGGTGCAAAAAATATTTTGTTAAAATTTGAGTATAAATTGAAAAAAAATAATTACAATAAAAAGTTGTCGAGCATTCTTTCGTTTGCCGATACTGATATGAATGTTGTGGACGGTGGAAGTTCATAAGGTTCATTATCGTAATTCTTTACTGGTCGATGAGACAAGTAAAGGGATATATTGTGCGTACTGAAAAATAAGCATATAATAGAGACTTTTTTTTGTTATCGGATTGTGACCCACCTGATGTTTAGCAGTAACCTCTGCCTATAACATGCATTTCGCGACAAGTGACGAATTGTACTGCGCCCGTCACCCTGATACATACAGTTGTTAAGTCACATGTGCATGTAATGTTATTGGCTCTCAAGAGCTACTGCCGGAACACAAGGTTAGGTGCTTGGCAACAGATTTTTACTTGAAGCATTTTTTCAATGCTCGCCTGTCCAGTTACCTTGAGGAAGGAAGGAGGATTTTCAACTTGCCCTCAAGTTGAAAATCCTCCTTCCTTCCTCAAGGTAACTAGACAGGCGAGCATTGAAAAAATGCTCTACCGCCATGCGGTAAAATTTCTGCAGCTGCGTCAACGTTTCGAGAATCTTAATAAAACTTAAGGCCCTTAATCCCTAGACAAAAGTAACTTTTTAATTCAGAAAGTGACTTTCTTAGTCGGGTCACGTAAAATATGATTGTTAGTGTCATATTTCAGAGGAAATAAGCTCACTGAGGGCGCTCCTAAGAGACATTAGAGTAGAAATTCTAAGAGCAAGGAATATCCAAAAATAATATGGAAATTTTAGTAAACGTTAATTTTCATAAGGAGAGTATTAGCAGAACCGTATCTCAAATTTCTATTATAATAATACTTTTTTGATGAAACCAATTTCTTAGAAAGAGGTTCCATTACAGCGTAGGTATATAAGCTTATTTTTATTTTTTTATTTAAGGGTACGATCGAGACTAAATAAAAAAAAACAAATAAAAAACTCAAAATGTTTGTTAGGACTAGCAGAAGTCAACACTAAGAGGATTTTAGCATTTTACCAATAATCCTGTATAATAAGAACAAATAATTATTAATCTAATAAAACACTTAAAAAATAAACAATTATATAGATATATCTATTAGTATAAGTAAAATTTCTTTGATTTACGACGATTGGTGAGGTTATTAATCTTAAAGATACATTTACAGCTATTCTTAAGGCCCAGTATATAAGAAATAATGCTAACAATATGTCGAAAATCTCATAAACCAGATACCGCATGGTACTGCAATTTATATACACAATACTCAAGGATATAGGTAGTGTGCTCATAGCACTCAAAACATGTTTCCTAATAATTGGCTCGATACAAAAAATTGACAAAAACCCCTCTGAAAATAAAGGTTTTCTACTTTTTCCGCTAGATTTTATTGTATTAAGATATGATTTATGTTCTCAAATATTGAATTTTTAAGTGCAATAAAGTTTGTTATTTAATTTTTTACAAAAAAAGCATGGTTAATGTGTAATAAGTCTGTTTCTAAAATGTCGCATACGCCCTTTCATTCCGAGAAGCGTTAATATCATGCCGCACTATTTTCTCCAGCGATCCACGTATATCGCTATCATTATCGTTCAAACCGCGGCCAGCCGCGTTGAGCGTTGGACCTATGTCGCTTTTCTCAGCGATCTCGATTAAATAAAAATATGGTTAAACATACAAATAAACGCTTTGTAGGTACAAAAAAGGTTTATTCAAATCGCCAAAAACGCATCGTGGACATAATAAGGCAGGCATCTGTACTTTTTCCTCCATTTATGTTTACTGTCATGAATGTAATTTTCTAATTTTAATTAATTCATCATATTACTGTGACACTATCACAATAAAATAAACATGCAAGATTTTATAAGACGTAGGAACTACTTGAGCTACCTAAAGTCATTATGAGCGTTATTCTGAATTTTTCATAATATGAACTTTTACATAAATTTACAAATTCTTCTGACAGTATGGCACAAAAGTCTGTAAATATCTCTTATTTTCGACTCCAACCGCTATGTCTAAGTGGCGCAATCTTAGAAAGGTCAGACCAGAATCTGGAAGAGCGGAGTTCGAATCTGTCGTATTCACTTTTTTTTTTAATGAAAATTTTATACGCATTTACATATAATTTAGTTATCTAACGACTTTCCAGTTCTTTAATGTAAATCTTGTACATTTTTACCTTGATTTCGTAGTTAACCTACGTTGACAACTGTTTAGTTTTTACGTTGCCACATTTTGATCCAGGAAACACAATCACAAATGTTACATAGGTCTGTCATTTTCATTTATAAAACATTGTTTGAGTAGCTCATTTCTTCTAAGGTCGGACCAGAAAACTGTAGGTTCAAGGTTCAAATCCAAAGCTAAATTTATTTTTATATTTTTTTTATTTATTGGTATAAATTGATACGTATTTACTTCTAAGTTTATTTACAATATGCTTTATGCATTCTGCTTATAATTTTATTACCTAGATTCCATTTTTTTTCCTATTATTCACTCAAAAAGTTTAGTATGCTGAATATAGTAAGTAATACGTAATGTATGTAAATCTTAAGTATCTACCATATTTTTTCGTAGATCTAGGAAAATTATATTTCTTACCCTGGATGGACACCAGAACAAACGAAAGACTTTTCATATATATGAACATGCTGATGGAATAAAAAATATTTTGAGGCCACAGCGTAACAGTAACAGTAGGTCTTACGGTACAAAGCTGTCATGCAGTAAACACAGACTCTTCTTTCCACAAATAATGGAACACACACAAACTATCAAACATAAAAAGTTATTTAAATAAGTATTCATAATTTCATAGGTAGTAATTATAGCCCAGAAAAGCAACCCATCATATGAACACTAGGATTATATCTAGGGTATGTTAGGATATAGTATCACTAGGGTTAAGGAGTGCTGCCGGAACACACTGCTTGGTTCTTGGTGACAGAAGGTGGAAGCTAGCCGTGCAGGCATTGCCTTACCACCTTTCTATAACGACTGCAATCCTAAGACAACAACCGAGATCAATGGTTTTATGTGCCATTTGATGTACGGAAGCGCTTAGTTGTAATGCCACTAGCGGTCACCCATCCAAGTCATGAAGCAGCTGATGTTGAATTACTTAGTTGATCTGTAAAGAATGTCTAAGCCAGCCACGCTACGAGCGCTTTGTCACCTATATCCCGTTTACGAGCTCAAGATTTGTTTGACATTAAAACGGACGGATAGACAGATGACAGATAAGTGCTCCGTTTTGCCCGGTGGTTACGGAGCGCACGTAAAAATCAGCTAAAATAAAAGGTATGCATTGCACTGCCTTTTTTTACTTGGCTTTAGGTAATAAGTATACACCGTGTCCCAAAATTCAACGATAAGCCGGCATCGGTGCATGGACCTACTCATGACTCCTCGGAAAAAAAAAAAAAAATATAACTGTTTTTTTTTATTAATTACAGAGACTTTTATAAATTTTATCGATATTCGATACCCATTATGCTATTTTCAACTACCATGACCACAATTTTTGACATATTTTTGATATTTTTGTGCATTAGCAACCTAAGAAGGACGGCTATCTACCACAATCCTTTAAAATTACAGAAAGTAGTTATTTTACAAAAATCAGTAAAAAAAAATTTTTTTCTTATAATTTTCATAGATTTTAACATTCTATGCACTTTCTATAGTCTGGGTTAAAAAAAAAAGTATGGACACTACCATGGCAAGTTTTATTAAAAGTTGGCGCAACTTTATAAAAGTCTCTGTAATTAAAAAAAATAAGAGTTATAATTTTTTTTTTATTTTTTCCCGAGTAGTCATGAGTAGGTCCATGCACCGATGCCGGCTTATCGTTGAATTTTGGGACACGGTGTATATAGTATAAGTATATTTACTTCTTTCTACGTACTCGTATATGATGATATATGAATAAGATAGTATCTTAGTACTACCAATACAGTTATACCACATAGTAATTAAACAACTTTAAACGGTTTAAATCGCGTATATTTATCAATTTTTTTTAGTTACCCGTGACCACGATTACTTCAAAGTGTTTAAAACGTCGGGACAAAATAATGATAAATATACGCGATTTAAACCGTTTAATTACTATGTGTAACAATCGCGAAAACCTAAGACAACATTAATTTATACCACAGTTTTACTATCGATGTATAATATTGTGGTAATACGTACGAATAGTAGTACAAATAGTAATATTTACGTACGGGTACAAATAATATTTATTGGTAAAATTTATAAACAAAATACCTATCTTCCTAAGTGGGTAATCTGAATAAAGATATTATTTTCTGATAAGTTTTGTTGTGCCACCCATCTAAGCAATAGCATTCACGAAATGTATGAATTATTATTAACAAATTGAAATAATAACTGTACTTACTACCTTCTCCATGTGATTTTTTGTTTATGTGACCTTAATAGGACTTTTAGTAATGACACGAGCAAGTCGTATGACTTATACTTAGTTTCTAAACAAGATAAAATCTTGTTTAAAAACCAAGCTACTTGATAATAATACCTAATAGTATACCCGCTATCTGTCTTTTGATCATGGGGTACAAAAGCTTATTCATTATTTTCAGCGCAAATTTTACACTATATACTTGTTTTTGTAATAAATAAACTATCTTTTTTATAATGGGTTACGCCTTACATCAAAGCAATTAGTTCATCAAAATCGGCAAGTTGAAAATTTGCATACACAAAAACATGCAAGAAAAAGCTGGTATTCATCAAGATCAAACTTGTTCTACTGTAGGTATGGTAAATTTATTAACTGTGCCACGCTACAAAACAATTCATGAGCCTATTAATGTGTTGGTATCATATATGCGTGCTAGATGGCGCTGGCTGATGGCTTTATTCATTCATTCATATATCATTCGTGTGTGACAAGATAGTTTCTACTAGTTCTACTAGAGCGCGCTCTAAATTTCTAATAAAATAAAATATTGCCATTGACTTGCGAACATGGCGCCATGGGGTACATGGCGCGAACTAAAAACGCGAGAAGTGGAGACGAAATATAACATCTTTCTCTACAGTGATGCCCCTTAATCAAAAAACATAAATAATTTATCACCAGCTTCCTCGGTACTTCCAAGATCAAACACAAACACCCAATACACACATTTTTATATGTAATAGTAGCCTAATAACCTACTTCATACAGTCAAGGTTCTTGTTGTTATTTTATTGAGTCATAAAATGTTTATATAATATCTATGAATGGTACGATGTAAGTAGTGATTGATAACTGATAACACATTATTGCACTTAAATTTACAATAAAAGATATGACGAAAAGTATACAACTAAGATAATATCGAAAGATAAACCTACATCATAACTACGTAATACTACGTTGAACTGACCATGTCACCGGTTTGATTTAACACATTTGATAACACACATTCTACATATACAATATAATATTACAAAGAGGAAATATTAGTATTTTTGTATGCAACGAATAAAATTAAAAACTACTGCACCAATATTGATAAAATTTGATATGGAAATAGTTACATACCCAGGGAAGCATGTAAGGTAGCTTTTATCCTACTACAGGAAAATAGGTAATTGGTTTTGCGTGATAACCGACAAACGCGCGGGGGAGCCGCGGCTGGAAAGCTAGTGTTATATATAAGCAAAACTCTTTGTTACCACCATACGGAATTATTATTTTTAACAAACTGCTGGTTATTTTATTTGGCTTTATATGACGGCTTATCAGAGCTCCTTAATGGTTATAATTATTCTGCCATGTACATCTAAACCAATTATTTTGTTGATGTAAACATCTGCTTTAGTAATTATTATGTAATTTTGATCCAAGATGTATGATTTTGTTTACTGATTTTGTTTGTAGGTCTAGTCAATTTAGTTTTTAACTATCCTGTAATGAAAATATAAAACTGCTTCTCAGTAACAATAACTGTCTGTCTTTCAAGGACTATCGAACCTAATTGATAATTGTAAGACAACCTGTTGAAAACGAACAACGTATTCTGGTTCTCGAAGAAGGCCCAATTGGTAATGAAACTGACTCACAAGTATATAAAACCGTGTATTCTAATTTCAAAATACTAGTTACAATAATCAGTTTCTTAGATTTGATATAGTGACTCCATTATAGGCTGGGGAATCTCGTGGGAACAATTCACCGGTCGGTGTTAATTTGAACGTGCCGCCTAATGATGTTATGTTCGTAACTATAACACACGTTACCTAGCATACGCTCGAGATAGCATTGTGCATAAAATATACAGTATCGACTCAGAATAATGGAGGTATAGTATATCTTTTTGATAGTTACTTTTAAGCTTTCGGTTGATTATCGCTTAAGTTAACTAAAACTCTGTTATTTCAACAAAATTACTTCGTTATTTTGCTAAAGACTATATAACCAAATTTTGGCAATAACTTTATGCAAATTTTGTTTTTGAGTTTCGTTATTTAATATTGAGTTACGAGGACAACTGGTATTCCGTCAACCAAATATATACACTAATTATATGCTTTTTTTTAAAGTACTCTTCCATACATCTTCTCTTACACACTTTTGTATATAACTACCCACGTTCCTACACAAAGTGTTTGATTTAAATCTAATAGGTGACACATCTATTTTCATAAAAACTTACATGAGTTGACATAATTATTTACTAGATATACCGGCTAGCACTCACGGTGTTTGATCGTAATCTCTCGTAGGAATGCGGGTAGCTTCGAAGGCTGCTAGTACGCGTCTAGCAGCCCTCGAAGCTGCCCGCACTTTTTGAGGATGAGCATCTTTAATCTCGAACACTGGTCGGAGATTACGACCAAACACCGTGAGTGCTAGCCAGTTTATTTAGTAAATGACAAGCCTATTGGTATCTAAATGAATATTTTAAAATTTAGGACTGCGATAGTCCGTAATCGAAAAATATACGTGTATATTATGGTATGTACCATATCTTCTTATTGGTTTTTTCTATTATGAAATTTTGATACGATATATACTGTCAATATGTAAAATTTCGGATCCATAACTAATTTAGATTGGGCACACCATATGATATATTGTTATATAATAATATAGTTATTAATGAAGAGATTTTGGCGTTATTTTGCGGAAATCCATATTTAATAATAACAAATATTTTTAAAATATTTAAGAAAGCTAATATTTTATATTTTTAAGTGTTTTATTAAAATATTAATTTGATGTTTTCTTAAAATATTTTAAAAATATTTGTTATTATTACATTTTTTGCTTCTATATAACACTAGCTTTCCAGCCGCGGCTCTGCCGCGCGTTTGTCGGTTATCGCGCAAAACCAATTACCTATTTAACAATTTATTGGAGTACAAAATTTTATGCCCAAGGCGGGAATTGAACCCGCGTCCTCCGATATCGCGTCGGATGCCTATAATAGGCATCCGATAATTATTAAATTAATAAATTGTTAAATATATTTCGCTTAGTACGCGATAGTGCTTGTAATTATATTTAGCAATTACCTTTTTTCCTGCAGTTGGATAACAGTTATCTTATATCCTTCCGTGGGTATGTAACTATTTCCATATAAAATTTTATCTATATTGGTCCAGTAGTTTTTAAGTTTATTCATTTCATACAAAAATACAAATATTTCGTCTTTGTAGTATTATATTGTATATGTAGAATGTGTGTTATCAAATGTGTTAAATCAAACCGGTGACATGTCAGTTCAACGTAGTATTACGTAGCTATGACGTAGGTTTATCTTTCGATATTATCTTTGTTGTGTACTTTTTATCATATTATCTTTTATTATAAATTTAAGTGCAATAAGGTGTTATCAGTTATCAATCACTACTTACATCGTACCATTCATAGATATTATATAAACATATTATGACTCAATAAAATAATAACAAGAACCTTGAAAGTTAGAAGTAGGTTATTACTTATTAGGCTACCATTACATATAAAAATGTGTGTATGAGAGTGTTTGTGTTTGATCTTGGAAGTACCCCGAGGAAGCTGGTGATCAATTATTTATGTTATTTAATTAAGAATAGCTGTAACTGTATCTTTAAGATTAATAACCTCACCAATCGTCGTAAATCAAAGAAATTTTACTTATAATAATAGATATATCTATTTAATTGTATATTTTTCAAGTTTTTTATATATTAATTATTTGTTCTTATAATACAGGGTTATTGATAAAATGCCAAAGACCTCATAGTGTTGACTTCTGCTAGTCTTGACAAACATTTTGAGTTGTTTTTGTTTTTTTTTTAATTTAGTCTCGATCGTGCCCTCAAATAAAAAAATAGAAATAAGCTTATATACCTACGTAATGAAACCTCTTTCTAAGAAATTGGTTTCATCAAAAAGTATTATTCTAATAGAAATTTGAGATACGGTTCTGCTAATACTCTCCTTATGAAAATTAACGTTTACTAAAATTTCTATATTATTTTTGGATATTTCTTGCTTCTAGAATTTCTACTCTAATGTATCTTAGGAGCGCCCTCAATGAGCTTATTTCCTCTGAAATATGACACTAACAATCATATTTTACGTGACCCGACTAAGAAAGTCACTTTCTGAATTAAAAAGTTACTTTGTCTAGGGATTAAGGGCCCTAAGTTTTATAAAGATTCTCGAAACGTTGACGCAGCTGCCGAAGTGTTTCGTGTTTTGATATTAATTTAAGTTTCGAAGCAATGATGGCGAAGTGGAATACCTCTGGGCTGGCAATAGCTAATTCGATCCCCATCACCGGATTGAGCTTTACCGCATCGTGGTAAGGGAATTTTTGAATGCTCGTCTGGCTAGTTACCTTAAGAATGGATTTTCTACTTGAGAGTTCAAGTAGAAAATCTGTCGCCAAGCACCTAACCTTGTGTTACGGCAGTAGTTCTTGAGAGCGAACAACATTACATGCACATGTGACTTAACAACTGTATGTATCAGGGTGACGGGCGCAGTACAATTCGTCACTTGTCGTGAAATGCATGTTATAGGCAGAGGTTACTGCTTAACATCAGGTGGGTCACAATCCCATAACAAAAAAAAGTCTCTATTATATGCTTATTTTTCAGTACGCACAATATATGTCACCTGGCAATATTTTATAGTCTTTCTATAAAATAAAATGTTCTAACTAATTTTATGAACTAGTGCCTAAACAAATAACGATTTTTAGTCAATGTTGTAACAGAATAATTGGCTGCACTATTAATTGGAAATTGAGCAGTATTATATTTTATCTGCCGGATTATCCACTGCTGAACACAGCTTCGCCCATTATGGGGGAGTTTGCCATAATCCCCACGATTGGCAGGCGTCTTGGGGATCGCAGTGTGAGATCTTAGTTCCTCAGAAAGCGCTGCTGTCCACCTTCTCATTTACTACTTCCATCTACGAATTGATTAATTATATAAATAATTATTAATGTAAATGAACATAACATCCATAAAAATAAAATGGTAGTAGGTTATGCATTTTTTGTGCAATTTGGGTGACCAACTTTTTGTACTATAAACAAAAAAATTACAGACATACACATATATGTCTGTAATTAAAGTTTTTTTTTTAATTTTGACCATTTTCCCACTAAGTAAAGGTTTAAATAAATCGATTAAATTATACCTGTTATCAAATTGCACTCAAAGTATGGATTCGAAATTGTGTGACCAAATATCACTGATACCGAAATACCCTTACCAGTAGGTATGTGTCCAGTTATAGTTATGTACATGTTTCTCATTTATTTCCTATTCCAGTTTCCAAGTACCGTCATTTCCCGCGGGCACCGAGGCGGCAGTAATAGAAATAATGAAGACAGTGCGAGAATGCACTCTCTATGCAAATAAACACGCTAATTTACCTGAACTTTGTTTCTTAACGTATTATTCCAATTTTGTAAGAGACATTTTGTTGGTGTTACCATATAGGATGGAAATTATCATATTTCGAACCGACATCTGAAAGAGAAGCTGCCTTTTAATTAGAGGTACCACCCTCAAGTAGACAATCTGTCGCCAAGCACCTAACGGTGTGTTCCAGCAGCAGTCCTTGAGCGCCAGTAAAATAACAGGCACATGAGACTTAACAACTATGTATCAGTGTGGTGCACAGTGCTATTCGTCGTTGACGAAATGCATCTGTTATAGGCAGAGATTAGTCCACTTAAAATCAGGTGGGCCCCGAGCTTGTTCCGTCACAATAACATAAAATATATATAAAATATATTGGCATGTACATAAAGTTTGTCTTCTGAAATGTTTCAAGGTTCACCATGTGTTTATTTATATTCAAAGTGCTCGTAGCGTACCTGCTTAGTCGTTCTTAAGGCCAGGTTGTACCTACTTAAGACATTTTTTAAAATCTGTAACTAGAATAGAATTGAAAATTTAGAATATATAAAATTATTTATATAAAGTTGAACATACTCTCCAGGAACGTACAAAGTCAAAAACGTGATTATGAACAATTTCTTCGATAAAAAAAAATGTCAAACATGACACCATATCGCTACTTAAATCAGGTAGAACTAAAAGATACTATCATGAAACTATGTGGAAGTTTTACCAATGGATAGAGCTTGTTATTTATTAGTAACGTTTGAAGGCACATTTTCAAATTTAGCTATAGTTTTTTAACAAGAAAAAATAAACTACAAATCTAAAGATTCAAGCTCTCGCGCACGTCATTCAGTACCCGCCTAGGCGTCATCGAGGTAGGACGCGTGTCGTTTTCTCCAGCAAAATTATCCCCGACGATTACGAGCTAGAAATATTTATAAACAGAATTATTATTAGCAGAATGGTGACACTGCAACATTTATGGTTATCCGCTGGCGTGAATCTTCCATCAGGCGAGTGTCTTGTACGTCATTTCAACCATGCCAAATAAAAAAAATACTTTCTCGATGGCATTGTTTTCACGCGCCACAGTATAAAAAGTACAGTATGGTCACGCCCCAATTACTAACTGTGGGTGTCGTAAGAGGCAACTAAGGGAAAATACCGGAAAGTGAGCAGCAGTGCCCTCTAAGAAGCTACCTCCCTCCAGTAAAAAATCTGTCGCCAAGTACTTAACGGTATGTGCCGCTATGAGTCCTCCAGAACCAGTAATTTTGCATGGTGGTAGGGTATTTTGCGAATGCCCGCCTGGCTAGCTACTACCCTCAAGTAGAAAATCTGTCGCCAAGCACTTAAAGGTATGTGCCGCTATGAGTCCTCTAGAGCTAGTAATTTGGCATGGTGGTAGGGCATTTTGCGAATATCCGCCTGGCTGGCTACCACTATGTGTCAAAAAGAAAATCTGTCGCCAAGCACTTAACGCTATGTGCCGCTATGTGTCCTCTAGAACCAGTTATTTGGCATGGTGGTAGGGCATTTTGTAAATACCCGCCTGGCTTGCTACCACTATGTGTCAAGTAGAAAATCTGTCGCCAAGCACTTAACGGTATGTGCCGCTATGAGTCCTCTAGAACCAATAATTTTGCATGGTGGTAGGGCATTTTGCAAATACCCGCCTGGCTTCCTACCACTATGTGTCAAGTAGAAAATCTGTCGCCAAGCACTTAACGGTATGTGCCGCTATGAGTCCTCCAGAACCAGTAATTTTGCATGGTGGTAGGGCAATTTGCGATTACCCGCCTGGCTAGCTACCACCCTCAAGTAGAAAATCTGTCGCCAAGCACTTAACGCTATGTGCCGCTATGTATCCTTAAGAACTAGTAGTTATGCATGGTGGTAGGGCAATTTGCGATTACAAGCCTGGCTAGCTACCTCCCTCAAGTAAAAAATCTGTCGCCAAGCACTTAACGCTATGTGCCGCTATGTATCCTTGAGAACCAGTAATTTTGCATGGTGGTAGGGCATTTTATAAATACCCGCCTGGCTTGCTACCACGTTGTGTCAAGTAGAAAATCTGTCGCCAAGCACTTAACGGTATGTGCCGCTATGAGTCCTCTAGAACCAATAATTTTGCATGGTGGTAGGGCATTTTGCAAATACCCGCCTGGCTTCCTACCACTATGTGTCAAGTAGAAAATCTGTCGCCAAGCACTTAACGGTATGTGCCGCTATGAGTCCTCCAGAACCAGTAATTTTGCATGGTGGTAGGGCAATTAGCGATTACCCGCCTGGCTAGCTACCACCCTCAAGTAGAAAATCTGTCGCCAAGCACTTAACGCTATGTGCCACTATGTATCCTTAAGAACTAGTAATTATGCATGGTGGTAGGGCAATTTGCAATTACAAGCCTGGCTAGCTACCATCCTCAAGTAAAAAATCTGTCGCCAAGCACTTAACGCTATGTGCCGCTATGTATCCTTGAGAACCAGTAATTTTGCATGGTGGTAAGGCATTAAATAAATACCCGCCTGGCTTGCTACCACGTTGTGTCAAGTAGAAAATCTGTCGCCAAGCACTTAACGCTATGTGCTGCTATGTATCCTTGAGAACTAGTAGTTGTGCATGGTGGTAGGGCAATTTGCGATTACCCGCCTGGCTAGCTACCTCCCTCAAGTAAAAAATCTGTCGCCAAGCACTTAACGCTATGTGCCGCTATGTATCCTTAAGAACTAGTAGTTATGCATGGTGGTAGGGCATTTTATAAATACCCGCCTGGCTTGCTACCACGATGTGTCAAGTAGAAAATCTGTCGCCAAGCACTTAACGGTATGTGCCGCTATGAGTCCTCTAGAACCAATAATTTTGCATGGTGGTAGGGCATTTAGCAAATACCCGCCTGGCTTCCTACCACTATGTGTCAAGTAGAAAATCTGTCGCCAAGCACTTAAAGGTATGTGCCGCTATGAGTCCTCTAGAACCAGTAATTTTGCATGGTGGTAGAGCAATTTGCGATTACCAGCCTGGCTAGCTACCTCCCTCAAGTAAAAAATCTGTCGCCAAGCACTTAACGGTATGTGCCGCTATGAGTCCTCCAGAACCAGTAATTTTGCGTGGTGGTAGAGCAATTTGCGATTACCAGCCTGGCTAGCTACCTCCCTCAAGTAAAAAATCTGTCGCCAAGCACTTATTTATTTATTTACTTAATAGGAAAACCAACAGCTTTTTACGCTAAACATGTACGATAAACTAGCATTAGAAAGCCAATTACAGGTTCTCACAAATAGATAGTGAATATAGCTAATATAAACACTTACATAAGCTTAACATAAACACTGATAAAAAAATAGGTTACAAAATGATATAAATTATGCACAATCCGTTAAGAAAAATTTGTTGCTCAGCTGTCGCCTTGCTGAGGAAGCGCTGGTACAAAAGAGGTCAAGGTCAATACGCTTGCTTAGTTTGTTAAAGTTGTTACTCGCTCGCAATAAGTATGAGTTCCGTCTATAATTTGTTGACACTACGGGTACGTACAATGGGGTATTACACCTAGTAATTTTAGACGGAACACTAAGTGCAATTTTATGTGGTTAACGGTATGTGCCGCTATGAGTCCTCTAGAACCAATAATTTTGCATGGTGGTAGGGCATTTTGAGAAAACCCGCCTGGCTAGCTACCTCCCTCAAGTAAAAAATCTGTCGCCAAGCGCTTAACGCTATGTGCCGCTATGTATCCTTGAGAACCAGTAATTTTGCATGGTGGTAGGGCATTTTATAAATACCCGCCCGGCTTGCTACCACGATGTGTCAAGTAGAAAATCTGTCGCCAAGCACTTAACGGTAGATAGATAGATAGATAACACTTTATTGACACATTAAAATTTGTAACTTAAAACAATAAGTAAGAGTAGGTGTGACAATGGGCGGTCCTATCGCTGAGAGCGATCTCTTCCAGACAACCCTATACAAAGGGATATTTATAAATATATATATGCACGGAGGTATATCTATAACAATACTGATTATAATAAAAATTAAACAATAATTTCCAACACAAGAATCGGACAATAAAAAAAAAAAAAAAAAAACAATAATTAAGACGTAAATTACCTACATCAATCAGTCAGTAAATTATCATTTTACAAACCAAAGTATCTTAAAATAAATAATAAATATAATAATATATAAATAAATAATAATAAATACATATGTATATATATGTAAATATATATATATATATTAAAAAAGTAAAATGTATAATGTAATAAATAAATATATATATATGTATAACTATTCATACATAACACATCAGATATACATACATTATATAATGTTACATTATTACAATATTTGCAGTGACTTGAGTCTAAACACACAAAACAATGGAATTAGTTTTACAATACCTAGTAGTAGCAGCGTAATAGTTATCAAGAAAGGTAGTGAGTTTTAACCAGGTTTTTGAATACGTATATAGAGGGTGCACGTTTTATTTCGAGCGGCAACGAGTTCCATAAACGTACAGCTTCAGTGGAAAATGATTCGTCATAGAACTTAGTCCTGTGCTCAGGTATTTTAAGTGTCAGATTATTTGACGACCGTAAAGAACATAAATGAGTGCTGGAAAGGAAACTAAAACGTTCCTTGAGGTAGCGCGGTGAAGAAGGATTAAACAGAATACTGTAAAGTAGGGACAAAATATGAGCATTCCGACGAAGGCGAATAGGGAGCCACTTGAGCTTAGTGCGGAATTCGGAGACATGGTCATATTTGCGCAAGCCAAATATGAACCTAATACAAAAGTTTTGGAGGCGCTCAAGTTTATCTAGCATATCCTCTGTGAGGTCGAGGTAGCAGACATCAGCATAATCAATAATAGGAAGTAAGAGAGACTGTGCAAGCGCAATCTTAGTGGTAGTTGGTAGAAAATTGCGAAGTCTACGTAAGGCACCTGCAGAAGCAAATATCTTGCGACTGGTTTCAGCTAGCTGTGGTCCCCATGTTAAGCAACTGTCAATAATTATGCCAAGATTTTTTACTGTGGCACTATATGGAACAGTAACCCCGTTCAACGTCACCTTCGGCAATACATCCCAATCGATTCTGCTAATCATACGTGAACTGCCAACAACAATGACTTGTGTTTTTAATGGGTTGACATGAAGCCCATAAGCTTTACTCCAATCTGATATTTGTAGGAGATCTTTATTTATAGCTGCTACTGCTTCAGACAATTTGAGGAGAGGTGCTTGGCAATATAATTGAAAATCATCTGCGTAGAGGTGGTAGGAAGAAGATATGTTTTTTGATATGGAATTAATAAAAATAGCGAAAAGAAGAGGAGATAAGACGCCACCATGAGGTACACCAGCTGACGTGCCACACCAAGAAGAATAAGAATCATCGAGGTGAACTCGCTGCTGGCGACCGGTATGTGCCGCTATGAATCCTCTAGAACCAATAATTTTGCATGGTGGTAGGGCATTTTGCATGTAGGGCATTTTCAAAGATTTCTGTGATATTGTTTTATTCGCAGATGATACCTCTCTGATTTTTAAAGTAGACAGGAAAGACAGTGAACTGACGCATGTAAATAATGTATTATCTAAGATTTGTAAATGGTTCGCCTCTAATAATCTTCTCCTAAATTCAAAAAAGACGAAATGTTTAAAGTTTTCTTTACCAAATGTTCCTTATGTTGAACCAAACATAAAGCTTGGCCCAGATAAACTCCCTATTGACAAAGCGACAGTCTTCCTGGGAATCAAAATGGATTCCACTTTACAATGGGATCCACATATACATGATCTCTCCGGAAGACTTAGTTCTGCAGCATATGCAGTTCTTAGGATAAGACAGTTAACAGACGTAGCTACTGCTCGCCTAGTTTATTTCGCGTACTTCCACAGTATTATGTCGTATGGCGTATTGCTGTGGGGAACTGCTGCTGAGATAGAGACAATCTTTATCATACAAAAGCGTGCAATTCGAGCCATATATAAAATGGGTCCTAGGGAATCTGTGAGGGATCTTTTTAAAGAAATTGATATTTTAACTTTACCAAGTCTGTATATATTTGAAAATATTATGTATGTTCGTAAAAATTTGAGTAAATTTAAATTAAACAGTGACAATCACGATTACAATACTAGGAATAAAGATAAAATAGCGGTGCCAGGTTTTAGATTAGCAAAGACAAATAAAAGGTCCTTCTTAGGTAATTGTGTGCGGTTTTATAATAAAGTTCCTAAACATATTACAACGCTCACAGAAGGGAAATTCAAGTTGCATGTGAAAAACATATTGATTAAAAAATCCTACTACACAGTTTCTGATTACATAAACGACAAAAATGCCTGGACAATTCCGCCTCCGCCAAGCTATTGCCTGTCACCTACATAATTTAAACAAATATTGTAATAACTGTATTATATAGTATGTATGTAACACATTGTTAAAAGATGTTTAAAAGAATGGCCCCGAGTTTCTTGCCCGTTCTTCTCGCAGTGGCTCTATACACTTTATTTGCTGAACGTGGCAGTACAATGTAGAATATTTCAATACTAAAATTTGTAATTGACCTTCATAAGAGCGTCATAGACGCCTAAATTGAATAAATGATTTTGACTTTGACTTTGACTTTGACTTTGCAAATACCCGCCTGGCTTCCTACCACTATGTGTCAAGTAGAAAATCTGTCGCCAAGCACTTAACGGTATGTGTAGCTATGAGTCCTCTAGAACCAGTAATTTTGCATGGTAGTAGAGCAATTTGAGATTACCCGCCTGGCTAGCTACCTAACCCTCAAGTAGAAAATCTGAAGCCAAGCACTTAACGGTATGTGCCGCTATGTGTTCTCTAGATAGAACCAGTAATTTGGAATTTTGCGAATACCCGCCTGGCTAGCTACTACCCTCAAGTAGAAAATCTGTCGCCAAGCACTTAACGGTATGTATTTTAATAGTAATAGTTAAAGGTTATCAACTGTGTTAGTTGCACTATAAGGGAATAGTCACAAGAATATAATAATTGAGTACTGGATTTAGTAGCAGATACCTAAAGTAGATCAACTGTTTTAGTTGCACTATGAAGCTGATAGCGTGCGGCTGGGGACATCGACCTGACGAGCGCTGTGCATCTAAAGCGCAGCGCCGCGTAGTGTCCATAGCCTACAACTCTCGCACGCTAAATTTGCCTACTGTGCAAGTACAAGCCGGCCTTAATTGATCAGCTAAGATTAGCAACGTCCTGTGCTCGTGGGTTGGATGGGTGAGCGCTAGTGAAATTACTACTGAGCGCTTTCATGCTTCGGAGCGCACGTTAAACCATCAGTCCCGTTTGTTATCGTAGGATGGCAGTTGATATAGTAAAAAATGCCCGTCTGGCTAGTATCCACCCTCAAGTAGAAAATCTGTTTTTACAAATTATAGGAGCAAAAAATTTTTTCTCCGGGCGGGAATCGAACCCGCGTTCTCCGATTTCGCGCCGGATGCCTTCACAACATGGTTTTTGCTTAGCATGCGATAGTGCTTGCAATAATATTTAGAAATATAGAAGGGTAGTGACATCATTCCCAGAGTTAAGTGTTTGAAAAAACACTTCTATCGATCAGATGAAGTCTAGTAGTCTGGTTGATGGCCGCGCAACCGCCCCCTATGACCGTTAAAGTAATACAATTGGAGCACGAAATTTCGGATAGAAATAGCTTGCCCAGGGGGCCGAGTGGTTTAGGCATCCGATTAGAAAATGGAGTACGCGGGTTCGATTCCCACCCGGAGCATAAAATTTTGTGCTCCAAGAATTTGTAAAAATATGGTTTTCTCTTAGCACGCGATAGTGCTTGTAATCATATTTAGAAATAAAGAAAATCGATCACCAAGCATCTAAAAGGTGAATTCTGATAGCTGTCTTTCTGAGCTACAGATTATTGGTTAACCTGAACTACATCAGTGACTTCATCATCGCTTACCATCAGATGAGATTATCTAATCAAAGATTAGCAATGAGATATATATTTTTTTCAAATGAAATTCTCGTGAGTTCCACACATATTTAAATATTATAATTGAACGGGCAAAAACATTTACATCGAATCGATATATAATATAAACAAAAGCACAAAATACGTTTACAAGTTAAATACCAAATTACAAACTTCCTACTTCTTGCGGAAGAAATCAGTGCTGTAACTGGTTGTACTTGTGTTTAAGTTCGGTTCAAAGTTTCTAGAACAAACATGCTGCCAATGTTAAATCTACTCTTTCTCGCGCTTGTTCCACGTTCATTCCTTGGTCAAACACTCCTGAGGTCGTTTTATGAAACATATTTAAATAAAGGTAAACATGGTATAAATATTTTTAATATTGTTATGTTTGCAATAACGCCTGCTATGCGGATTACATAACAAAATTACAAATATTTTTTTGCATGGTGGTAGGGCATTTTGCAAATGCCCGCCTGGCTAGCTACCACCCACAAGTAGAAAATCTGTCGCCAAGCACGTAACGGTGTGTTCCGGCAGCTGTCCTTGAGAGCCAGTACTTCTGGGTTAGCCTGAACAACATCTTCGATCACATCATCACTTACCATCAGGTGAGATAGTGGTCAAAGGCTAACCTATCAGGCACAAAAAAAAAAAAAAAAAATACGAGAGGAAAAATTTAGGTCATGTGCGGGATTCGAACCCGCGTCCATCCACCCCTTTTAGCCGGGGTATGCTCTAACCAATTGAGCTAACATGACAATGACGTCTTCGTCGTCGTATAATTTTAATATTGTTATGTTAGCTCAATTAGTTAGAGCATACCCCAGCTAAAGGGGTGGATGAACGCGGGTTCGAATCCCGCACATGACTTAAACTTTTCTTCTCGTATATTTGTAATTTTGTAATAGTAAAATATATACATAGGTTTGTATATGTGACATTCGCTTAGCATGGTGCCTGAAGTTGTGATCGGAAGTAAGTTAGTAGGTAATGTGGTGTATGGTAGAGTAGCAGCATCATTGCGGGAGTGAGGCGATGAAGGCGTTATGTTACTAAGGAGCTGTGTTGTGCACCTCAAGTTTTTTTTAATTCTTTTATGTTATTGTGACGGAGCAAACACAAGGCCCACCTGATGTTAAGCGGTATCCTCTGCCTATAACAGATGCATTTCATCACAAGTGACGAACTGCACTGCGCCCATCACCTTGAGACATAGTTGTTAAGTCTCATTTGCCTGTAATTTCACTGGCTCTCAAGGACTGCTGCCGGAACCCACCGCCAGGTGCTTGGTGACAGATTTTCTACTTGGGGGTAGCCAATGCCACTGAGGCATCATTGCTTCACAAGCATGGGATGAGCACCTAAAGTACAGCCACTCATTACTCTCGGAGCGTCAATATATATGTACTTAGAAAGCCTAATATAACGCATTTAATATAAAAAATCCCTAGTCCATAGCAAATATCCATGTTAGACCAGACGGGCACTCGCAAAATATCCTACCACTTTGCTGTAACGACTGCCATCCTAAAACAACAACCGGGACCGACGGTTTACGTGCCTCCAAAGCACGGAAACGTTCAGGACGGCGATTCTCGTGCAGTGATATGAATATCATACTAGATAAATATCGAGAAAACATGGCGAATATCGAGTCGTGTAGTTTTGTGTTATTCTCGCAATATCACTATCGATAAATATCAAGCCCTAGCGATCATTATACTTTCTATACACATGAACACAAGTTCATCTGTGGACATATTTTTATATCTACCACACGTGAGAATAGCATTTTTGTGAAAAGTCGATATTTTTGGGATAATAATAGTCTATAGGTGACACGGGATAAATATCGAGAATCGATAAAATGTATCCCAATTTTGAGAATTGCCCCCCAGTAGTAATGTCACTAGCGGTCACCCATCCAACTCATGACCGCGCGCGACGTTGCTTAACTTTGCTGATCGGTTGAGAACAGCTAAGTAAACTTCGCTACGAGCGCTTCAAGATAAGATTGTATTGAAGTGGTAAGATTGGAACTGCACGCGGCGTTATGCTCCCTGATGTGATTGATTGCTTTGTATACAAAGCTAGCAAATTGAATAAAACGGAAACGAATGAGAAACTACGCTTTGTAAAGTAAATTATAGCATGTGCTCTGACAAACTACAAAGGAAAGACGGAGCCCGGCAAAACATCAAAACTAAAGCCACTTTTTTGTATATGTGCGATTGAAGTGTTGCCATATAAAAGCAAAAATAACTGAATTGCGGGATTTATGGGAGACTAGCTGTACCAGCGACTTCGTTCGCGATTGGCGTACCTGCAAACGAATTGTTCACATTTGAGCACTGTTTACCTCATATTAACCAACGCTGTGGTTTGCGGTGAAACACTCTTAGTAAAGCATATCTCAGAAAGGAGCGTTTTACTTTGTGTATTGAAAATCTTGTGGTTTGAAAAGTTCCGGGTTGTATTTTCCAGAAGACAGTAGTTAAGTAACTCAGATATTTCCTTCGCGGATCGCACAATAAATGTTGAAGCAAAGTAATTTGTGCGTTTCTTTGGAATTTCGATTATAAAACGGCATCTTTTTGCCGAGGTTCTCCTTTATTCTTCTATATTAGATTGTGCACTTCTATTGCGCAGTTTCCAAAATGTAACCGGCAAAAGATAGATAACTAAAAAAACTGACTGTGGCGAATGTTCCAGATTTTAGAGTTTTATCTTAGCAAGCTTGCAAATCTAAATAGGGATGCCGGGCTGCTCGTGGGGTGCTGGACTGCCGTGTGGTGCCAGGCTGCCCGCGGGGTGCCCGGCTGCCCATGGGGTGCCGGGATGCCCGTGGGGTGCCAGGCGGCCTGTGGAGTGCCGAGCTGCCTGTGGGGTTCCGGGCTTTCTCATCACTATCCTAACGAAAAAAAAAAAATTGAAATCGGACTACGCGTTAATAAACTACAACTAAGTGTACATTTTGACTTTCATCCCTTTTCCTGAGGGAAACGTTTTGAATTTTAAAATTTAAAAGTATATAACAACCTTATTCGTAGTATGAACTAAAATCTTGTTAAGGTTTATAGAATTCTATTCAGTAGTTTTGGAGTGATTCGCGGGCGGGATACAGACAGACAGACAGACAAAAATAAAAAATATATAGTTTTGGCATCAGTGTCAGCTACAGATTGCACTCAATATTTTTTTTCAAATTATCTGCCATGTACAGAATTTGATCTGTTACAGTTTAATTATAAGTATATACATTAATTTATATTATATTCTGGAGTTAACCTTCTCAAGGATAATAAATAATTGCGAGCAAGCGCGTGTCGGGTCATGTATATGGATGGGTTCGGTCGCAGGTCCCGTAGTTGGAAAGAAAACTAGTAGGAGAGTCTTTTTTAACCGACTATAAAAATGGTAGGCTATCAATTCGAACTGTTTGTATGTCAGAATTGCACATGTTTCCTGAAATATGGAAGAAAGTTTATAGTAGGTAGGTATATCCATCCCCATACGATGGTTAAGGAACGATAGGAAAAATTTGAGTTATGACGTCATTGCCATGTTAGCTCAATTGGTTAGAGTATACCCCGGCTAAAGGGGTGGATGAACGCGGGTTCGAATACCGCACATGACTTAAATTTTTCCTATCGTATATTTGTAATTTTGTGAGGTAGGCATAGTTAAGCTATTTTGCGATTCATTTATTTCGTTAATTTACGGCCATATCAGTAAAATTAATTTTGGAGTGTTATTGCTACTTGTGGAATATTCGGAAGGGAGTGTGTATATCAGTCTAGTAATTTTTCAGCTTTGTAGGTAGGCTCCCATACATGTATGTACAAATCATTGTTGACAACTTCACTTCTGTATTCCCCGTATAAACGCCAGCTTTATATATATAGGTCCCAAGTAACAGAAAGCGAACCTAATTCCATCTACCAGACACAGTTCTAGACATCAGACTGCTATAATATGCTTTAATTAGTTTTTAGTATAGTATATATATATATATATATATATAGTATCCTGAAATCTAACCATGGCCCCCGAGATTTCGAAGCGACTATGAAACTTACTGACTGTTAAAGAAAACAAAAGAATGTTAACCAGCTAAAATCTCCTGTAAATATGAAACAAAAACTGTTTTTGCTTTCAGATGAAATATAAAAATATGGAACGAGTGTAATATTGTTAAGTTGTGCTGCGCTACCGGAGAGCAAACTCTTGATATATTACACGCTATGGTATATTGTGGTATTAACATATCTTATTTTCGCAATGTATGGGGTGTGTTACACCTATGGTGAAGTTTTTCATTTCAATATTTTGCTTATATTGAACAAAAAAAGTTGCAAATACACGATAGGAAAAATTTAAGTCATGTCGGGATTCGAACCCGCGTCCATCCGCCCCTTTAGCCGGGGCATGGTCTAACCAATTGAGCTAACGTCATAACTCAAATATTTCCTATCGTTCATTAACCATCGTATTGGGATGGATATATTCTCGTATATTTGTAATTTTGTAATGTAATCCGCATAGCAGGCGATATTGCAATCATAACAATATCAAAAAAAAAATGTTGGTTCAATCGCGCTCAAAATCGGCGATAAAAAATAATTATAATAAACAAACAAATGTTAATATCTTGTTAGCTATAGATTTGAAACCAACGTAGGACGGTCCGCTATCGTATCCCCAAGTAAGAAACAAGACGCATACATTTTAAAACAAACAAAGAAAACCCAAATAATCTAAAAATGTAGTGTAAAAATGAAGCAAAATCAGTTTTTTGCTGACCACGACGATGATGACAACGACCACGACAACAACAACAACAACAAAATATTAAATAAATTAAATGATGTGTTTTACTACAAAAGGAAGAAGCACCTGTGCTCTGAGGCACCACGCCCGGCGGAATTCAGAGATATTTACTTAACTGATCGTAACCCGAAAGTAATGCCTCAGAATAGGTACGCGTAAATCCTCAGCAACAGAATCGCTGCTATTGAGACACCTCAATGACTTTGATATCCATTGTAGATATCAATAGGCATTAAGCTGGCGGTATGTCAGCTAAGGCTTTTTAAATATAAAGCTGAGAGATAGAATAAGAAACATAAAAATTCGGACAATAACCAAGGTGAAGGATGCTCTACACTTCTCTCAAAGTCTCAAATGGAGATGGGCTGGCCATGTTGGAAGATATGGTGACAATCGATGGACAATTAACACCACAAAATGGAAAAGACCGCATGGCGTGAGAAGTAGAGCGCCCGGTGGCAGCACGAGATTGTGTCCAAAGCAGGAAGAGACTGGATGACCACTGCTAAAGATAGGGAAAAATGGAATTCTTCGGAGGAGGCTTTTACCCTGAGAGGTTCACATTAGAAGGAGATTAAATTGCATGAGTAGTAGATTTATTAAGGTTACTTACGTAATATTTCTTCCAAACATAAAATTTATTAATTTTTATCTAATTATGGTGGAATTAAATAAAGATATTATATTATTATTATTATATGTCAGCTAAGATTAGTCTTTGTGGCGTTCAGTGGGGAGGCCTCTGTTCTTCCGGCTGTTGATGATGATGACCACTTACATGGTACCTTATATCCTCAACTTTAAAATAAAGTAGCTTATTCAAGGTACTTATTACGGTAGGTGAACTAAGTTTGCTGTGGATATCGAAAAGGGTAAGGTTAATTGATAAAAGCTTTTTAGAGGCTCTGCTATAATTATTCAGAGCTTAGGCATACAAAGGTACGCCTGAGTGAGTTTCAATTTACTAGCTAAGTGGTAAGTTTGTCTAATAATTTAGTTTGTTGATAGTAATGCTGAATTAAACAGAAAATTTCGGGTACCCTTACTTAGTGGCACTCCTTTTGTAATATATATTTTGGTATTTTATATTAATACCAAATAGGTTGTATCACTAGGAATCATTTTCATTTGAAAATTGTATAGGTTTTTATGATTCAAGAATTTAATGTTAATTATCATCATGATCATCAGCCGAAAGACGTCCACTGTTGAACAAAGACCTCCCCCATAGAACGCCACAAAGAACGGCTATTAGCCGCTTGTGACCATTGGCTACCCGCGACTATAACGATGTCGTCGGTCCACTTTGTGGGGGGCCTACCAACTCTACGTGTTCCGTTGTATTATGGTAACCACGGCAGAACCTTTCTTCCCCATCGGTTATTATTTCGTCCAGCAATGTGGCCCGCACATTGCCAATTCAACTTGCAAATTCTGAGAGCTATGTGATTTTGGTTCTCTGACGAACATTCACGTTCCGGATTTTATCACGCAAAGAAACTCCAAGCATAGCTCTCTCAATAGCTCGTTGAGCGACCCTGAGCTTGTCCATAAGGGCCACAGTTAAGGACCACGTTTCAGAGCCATATGTCATCACTGGCAACACATACTGTTTGAAGACTTTGGTCTTCAATGTTAATTATAGTGGTATCAAAATAAAGTTTTTTTATACATTTGACCGAGTGAGTGCGAATAGCAGCCGAAGTTTTAGCTTGTCAAAGCTCTGCTTTTGTTTAGGCATAAATGCTTCCGTATGATTGTCTGGACTCCGGTTTCTCAGTTGTTCTACTCTACAAGTCGCATTACTCAAGCAATTCCCGTAAAACTTTGTATATAGTTTCGATAATACTCGTGTATGGTTTTTTTTTGTTGACTTATATTTTGGAAGATTTTCATAACGGTGAAAATAGTGGGTTTTGAAAACGTACATTTGACACAGAGACAGTAATAAAAGTCAGTTTTAAATTACCAAATTTCTAGATTATCAGACCAGGCTCGTTTCATAGGCAAGGTGTGCAATTACAAGGGCTCAGGTGAACACTGAACAGCCAGACTTGGATCTAGAAGAACTGCATTGGTTTGGATTACAATTTAGCCTCGCCCAGTGCCAAACTGTTTATCCGCGAATCAGACGTAATTGCTATAGTGTGCGAAGACCCTACACCTACTTTTGACGAGTGTAGGGAAGACAGTGACAGGGACGCACGCGCCCCTACCCTACCTGCGATGCCATTGCTGCCCGCCGTTCCTCAAGTTTCGCAGAGCAGCAACTGCGAGCAGCCGCCTGCATGGGTGTCTAGCAGCCCTCGATGCTGCCCGCATTCCTTGAGAATGAGCATCTTTACTGCTCGAACACCGGTCGGAGATTACGACTAAACACCGTGAGTGCTAGCCGGTATATTTAGTAAATTATTTCTAATCATTAACATACAAAATATCTTCGATTGCTTTTTCTGGCACTGGCATACAAAACATAATGACCACTGAGCAGTGTTCTGAACAATAACTTACAAACTAGTTCGCGATACATTTTTCTTCCATTGTCATACAATATAAAATTTTATGTACAATTTTAAATTCTAATAAATAAAGATAAATACTAATAATAACAAGTCCTGAGAGACCTACAAGGTTATGAACATTCACTTACAAACTAGCTGGCGATGATTTTTCTGTCTCGCTGTCGTACAATACAATACGGGCAAATCCAATCTTGTTTTATTTTCGATTCACCAATATATGTCTTTATGCAAGTGCAGATTTAGTATCATTTATATGAAGTAAAAACTCAAATATTTAGCTTCCCAAGCTTAACTTAAGAATATTATACTTAATTAAACTCAACACTAGTTGAATGATTCAACAATTCAATTTAACATGCGCACTAATTTTAATCCCATGGGAGTACCGGGCAAGAATGTTACCCCACAATTGCTATCTGTGGCTGCCTTAAGAGGCGACTAAAGCTAAAATACCGGAAGGTGGGCTGCAGCGCCTTCTGAGAAACTGATATCTTAAACTGCGATTCCCAAGCCGCCTGCCAAGCGTGGGGATTATGGCAAACTCCCGCTTAATGGGGAGGCTGTGTTCTGCAGTGGACAATCCGGCTTGTACAGTACAGTACTCATTTTAATATTTATTATTTCTGTAATAATAACACATGCTATATGCATTATTACAAGAGTTCAAAGAACGAGAGGACAAATTAGAGTTCCGAGTCATATGTCATGTTAGCTTAAACGGCCGGACCATGCCCCGGCTGTAGGGGTAGTTGGCGAGGGTTCCAAGTCCACACATGACTATTATTTTTCCTCTCGTCATTTTGCAATTTTGTATGCGGCACTATCTGTACGCTTGATTTTCCAAAAGCCTGCCAAAATCAAGCTGCTAATTCTCATCAAAAATTACAATAATTTATAATCTTCTTACATAATCAACTTACTTTATATATAAATATACCCAAGGTCCTGTATTTGTATCTAAAAGCCCATAAATTCCTGTTAAAGTCATCAGTACGAAGGATAAAGCTATCGGTTATAGCTACTTGTACGGTATCGAAACCAAACATCAATATTATGGTAATTTAGCCGATCCAAGGCAACGCTAAGTCATAGCTAGGGATGGGAAACACGTAGTCTTACTAAAAGGACAAGAACTACGAGAAAACAGCAAACTAAAGCTTATTTATATTTAGGGTCAATATTACCAATCTTGGGTTTAAAACTATACGCAGATAACTTTATGGTATACACCACTAAAATCTGATAGGCTTCTGTTACAATTGAATGTCAAATCTAGTATCAGTTTTAGAATTTACATATGGTCGTGAAAAAAAGAAAAAGAGTCTTCATTATCAAAGCCGAAGTGCCACTGCTTAGACAATAGTTAGTAGTTATTTTAGTGTATGTGAAAATTAGACATGAGTGGAAGACATTCAGTAATCGATTCCACACCATTCCCCGAAGTAATGTCGATATATTAATATCCTACTACATGCTTTAGTGTGCTATATTCTCGTAGTTTTTTATTATTTTACTTTGTAGACATGTTACAACCGCATATTTTAGGCATATAAATAAGGTGTGTTATTGGTTGTAGCAAAGAGGCCATTTTTGTTTTTAGATTATGGAGCTATACTGCCAAATTAGAAAGTGGTCATGTTAAATTCTAAATGCTGCAACTTCATTAGACATCTCTGGTAACAAAGGTCGATCATACTTTGTTGGGTACAGATATTTAAACTGTTATCCTCGTATAGTTATACTGGGTTGGTGATATTCACCCTTATGGAAACATTTTTTTATTACAAATAAATATCAGTGCATTTGCGTGGTTTTTAGTCTTAAAGGTTGTAGTTAAAACACTTCATGTGGTGATAATCGTCAACATCAATCAATCATAATTCCTTGCAAACATACAAAAAATTTGTAACAAAAACCAATGTGGTTTTCACTCATTTGAGTAATTAATACGGGATAACTCACGTGATTATTGTTTTAACCACATCCGGTGGTCTTTTTCAAGGAGAGCTACGGACGCATGCGTTGACGTCTCGCTGAGCACTCAGATAAGAAAATTGTTTCGAAGCTGATAAGGTGACGCCTCGGCGGTCACTTGTGCAATTATTAGTCCTAAAAAAGGACTACCTACTATCGTCTGAAGCTAATCAAAGAAATAAAATGTACCACATTTTATTTCTTTGATTAGCTTCAGACGATAGTACCTCACGTAGTAGGGTACGAACATATTGTTTTATATATGCGTTTGCCAGTTTTTTGAATATAATTCAAATGAGTTTCTCATACAATAATTTAAGTTTTGTCAAATAAAATGTATGAGCTACAGGCCCCTGATGTACGGACGGACAGATATACAGCAGAGTGTCGTTACTAGGGCTCTATTTTGCTGTTTGGTTACGGAAAAAGGTTTCTGTAGAAGCTCTGAGAGCGGGACCGAAACCTCGTCCCATCCCTTCGTTCCCATAAACGTACGCCATAAAAGCGTTCTCGTGTTCCCATAGTATTTTATTGCGCACAATTGGTAGGCCGCGGGTTTATATTTATATTTATACTGCAAGGTAATTGACGGTTCAGTTCCGCGCTCGTATAAAGCGATTTTTGACGACGTGCTGCGATTTAGAACTTTACTTACGCGAACTAAAGTGCTAGTACCAAAGCTTACTTGTTTGTCCTTAACCGATCAACTAGGGTAAGATTAACTAATCTCAACAAATAAGCATTGCAATCTAACGGGGCAATGCTGTGGGCACGCTTCCAAGGAGTAATGCATTTGTACTACCTGTGGGCCTGCAATGGCGTTAGTGTTGCCCTAAATGCTTTTGTTGTATTAGCATAGTTTGAGTATTTCATTAACTTAAAAACTGGCCAAGTTCGAGTGGGACTCGCGCATGAAGGGTTCCGTATTTTTTAGCAAATAAACGGCGAAAACCTCTGCTAGCTGTAGTGTTGTATATAGTTCGTAGTATATTGTTAATAAAGGTATAGCGCTAAAGAAAAATAATTAAATGTTCCCATTAATATGTTGTCTTAGGTTTTTGAGACTTAGATACATATAGCAACTAAACGACTTTCAACGGTTTTCTTTGTATATTGATTCCAAACAAAGGAAAAAGACGCATATGCAATAGGTAAATTACAAAGATTAAGTAGACACTTTTCATCTCTTAGCTAACATCAAAGTATGAAAATTATTCTCTTAATTGTCTATATAGCCCAAGGCCCGGCTTTGAGTTCGCAGAGATGTTGTCTGAAGGGCTTTCCTGTCAAAGTAATAATTTTCAAATTATGTACCTACCGTGTTCATGATTGAATGTTAGTAAAGCCATCGTCAATTATCTTTAACCCTACGTTTGATCTCACCCAAACTTATTGGGAAATCGGAGATTTATAATGCACTTACATGTTTCGAAAACTTTCGATACTTGAGAAGTACATGATTTTGGTGTTATGGTCTTTACGTTTTGTCTTATTCATACAAAAGTATAAATTAATTTAAAAAGTAAAAAACCCGACTGCAATTTAATTATTTTCGTTATTTTATTCATTTTTTATGTTAAGTTTCAATATTTCTTTTTACCATTCCATCAAAATTATAATTGCAAATTATATATTTATGGAATCTTCTTTTAAAACCCTTCATTTTGTTACTCCACTCGATGGGTATGAAATAAATAAAATATTTTTTATCTTACAATATGGTGTCTAACATCCGCTAGTTTTTCATGTATTAGTGTCGCTCACGCTATCAAGACGAATCTAACAATATCTCATTAATTAAAATTGGTTAAGCTGTTTAAAAGTTATCGTGGAATAAACTCACATACATATATTAACCCTGATAACATAACGCTCCTTTTTTGAGCAGGCGTGTAAAAGACATCAATTCGTCTTTCAGCAATCCGGAATACTTCATTTTCTCTCACATTGGGTGTAGGTGCTTTTCTCTTGTTTTGTTACGAATCTAATGGTGGCGAAGATAAGGCGATATGGATAATATTTAAAAGGCTGGAATTGGTCAGATTCGAAAGTGATCCTTCAAAAACTCTGCTTGAGTTTCTAGGAACCTATTTGCTACCTGTAACCATAGTTATGCCTGCTCGTTGGAAAGGGCGGTCTTCTTAATTTTCTTATACAATAACATAAAAATACCCGACGTGGTGAGGATTGCTTAAAAACGAGAATATAACATGAATGAGCGCCGCAATAAGCGGTAATAATGATTGCACTACTAATAAACAAATCCATTCAACAAACAGATTCAATATAATTAATATACACTATCGTTTGGGATGCCGGGTTCGAATTGCACCTCCCCAAATCATTCCGTGCGTATCGTAAGAGGCGACTAAGGGAAATATACTGAAAGGTGGGCAGCAGCGCCTTCTAAAGAACTACCTTCTTTAACTGCGATCCCCAAGCCGCCTGCCAAGCGTGGGGATAATGGCAAATACCCCCTTAATAGGGGAGGCTGTGTTCAGCAGTGGAAAATCCGGCTGAAACAGTAATATCACACTATTGCATTTCTTTATATGACTACAAGCATTATCGCGTGCTTAACAAAATCTCGTATACAAATAATTTTTATCCCGGGCGGGAAACCCACCTCTCCTGGATTCGCATCGATTGCCCTGACCTCCAGACTATCCAAATATGCTCGACTAAGCTGAATCTTGTGCGCTAATTTAATTATTTTAACCGACATAAGGAGTTCGATTCTCTCCGTACAAAAATTGTGTGCTAAAATAATGTGTCAATGTGATTTTCGCTTAGGACGCGATAGTGCTTGTAATGATATTTAGATTTATAGAAGGGTAGCGACATGATTACGAGAGTTAAGTGTTTAATAAGCACATCTTTCTATCAGGTGATGTCTAGTAGTCTCGTTGATGACCGCACTGAGTCCACAGTTAAAACAATAATATCAAAGCACAATATTCCGATCAGAAGAGCATATTCCGATAGCCTAGTGGTTAGGGCACTCGACGCGAATCCTGGGGTGCTGGTTTGATTCCCAATCCGGATATGAATTTCTTGATCAAAAAATTTTTTCATTTAATACACTACTGGTTCTTGGTTGGGGCTTTGTTCGTAGATAAAGCGTCCTTCAACGCCGTTACTTTAGAGCTTTCAATGATTTTCCATCGGACTACGGTGAGATCCCAGAAAAGTGCGGGCTCCATGCGGCTGAGAACAAAATAATCACAACCATCACAACAAACAAAAAGAACAAACCCATCCTAATGACGATAAAACGTTCTAGAGAAGCAATAATAAAATGTTGCGTGGAATTTTCATCAAAAGTCCAGTGTTCCTAAAATGTAGTAATGATAATATCTTTAATTTATTAATAAATGCTGGCGTTCTCAAGAAAATGTTTTATGGCACAATAAATAAAATTGTGAAATCCTTGTCAAGAGCATCTATTTAAGTCAAGGAGAATATATTATAGCAAATAAGCCGGGTATTATTATTTAAATAAAGCGAATATTTCGTGTTTTTTGTTTTGTTATTAATTTTGAAACTACATAAAAGCTTATAAAAGTGCGTCAACTAAGTCACCACGTGGTGGGTCTTTTTTGCAAGAGTCCGTCTTGGTGTGTACTACCGTAATGTGCAAACGCTTCTCCTTCTCTGTATTTAGCCGTAAAGGAGAGTGCAGTACAGTACTGTTGCTGGGTGCAGTACAGTGTCAAGCAAAACAGGAACGATGACACTGCAACTGTGATAGACAGGCGTGACGTCTGGCGGGCAACTTGTCTATCTCGTTACTTCTTAACACAAAAAAAGTTTAAGATCTCTTAGAGTACGAACCTTGTCTCCTACTTTTAATACCTCACACTTGTATTTTGCCTTTTCTTTGTGTTTCTCCGCAGCGCTACCGACGTCAAGCAATGCACCGCTAATGATGTTCTCCTCGGAGCGTCTTGTAGCAATCGTATTAACAGTAAGGAATGCTGGTCTCTTACATCTATTACAGAGTTCATGAATTCTAGGATTCAAGATGTGTGTATGATCAACATCCAATTGAACAAAAGTAAAAAAACAAAATTGAACCTAAGTGACTAGGCTCAATAGGAATTGAAATAAATGAATCTTAATATTAATTTAATGTAACTAACAATGTATTGAACGATAATTAATAATTATGTGTATTATGGATTTGGTGTAAATTTATTTTTAATATTTATTAAAAGCCTCCCCATTAATGACTGCAAGGAACTGCTACTAGCCATTAGTATCCGTCGCCTGCCGCTAATTTTTCTATGTCATCAGTCCTTTTAGTGAGAGGCTTAGTCTTCCGAAGTATTGTGGTAATCACTTGACAGCCTTTCTTGTTCATAGAGCAATTAGGATGGCCTTTTGCTACTTCAACTTGCAAACTCTTAGAGATATGACGGTGACTTTGGTTCTTCGGTGAATTACCTCGTTTCAGATTTTGTCGCGAAAAAAACTTCAAGCATAGCTCTCTCCATGGCACGTTGTGCGGCTCTGAGATTTTTATGACAGCCAAAGCTAGGATAATGTCTCAGTGCCGTAAGTCATCACTGGCAACATATTGTAAAGTTACAAGAAAGATGCAGTAGAAGTAAATCAGTATATAGGTACAACTAACACTTAAATTGAGTTACAGTTTCCCCGTAGAAGAGTTAAATATGAATATGAGTTTTTTTTTATTTCTTATATTTAAGGGAGTATTTAGATGCTTGTTACTGCTGTCGGTCGTTCAACTCTACCGGACTTTGGGCGAGGGAAGGCCCTCTTATAGCCCGGGAGGTGGAAGCGCCGAAGGCACTTCTCCCGAGACGGCCGTAGCTGGCGAAAAGCGCCTTCTACCTCCATCTCCTGCGGGTGCAGGATACGGAGGGCATCAGAATTTCAAATATCATAGTTACAAATTATTTGAGCACAATTTTTTGTCCCGGGTGGGAATCGAACCTACGTCCCCCGATTTCACGCCGGGTGTATAAACCACCCGGCCAACGAAACATGCTCCTTTGAGCCGAAATGTTGTGCTCTATTTTGTTCTATTATGTTATATATTTTTGTGTGAAAGTGTTTATTTGCTAGCGTAGAAAAGGTGTAATAATCTTCTTGAACTAATCAAAAAAGGTTCTTCTATACTTCATTACTTAGGCTGTTTTTCCAACACCTAGCATTTTCTTCGCTGGAGTGAGGTGAATAATTGTGTGTGCGTTCGGCAGCCAAGTTACATCGAGCATGCAGCTTTTCATAACAAATTTATTTTCTTTCTACGAGCTGTTGCAATGCGGAACCCTAAATGATCGAGCCTCAACTCGTACTTACCTAGATTTTGTTAATAATTTTGAACACTAGAGGTCCCTATCAGCCAATATCTTTTTTTATGATATATATCTTGATTTTCTACTTGACACTGATAGTAGCTAGCCAGGCGGGCGTTAGCAAAATTCCCTGCCACCTAGCTGTAACGAATGCCATCACCAGACAACAACCGGGACCATCGGTTTAACGTGACCTACGAAGCATGGAAGTTCTCAGCAGTAATGTCACTAGCGGTCACCTATCCAAGTCATGGCCGCGGCGGACATTACTTAACTAAGCTGATCGGTTATGAACGGCTATGCAAACTTCGCTACGAGCGCTTCAAAAAACTAAACGCATTACAGAGTCCATACTGGTCTAGCTTCTCTTTAAGGCTGTACAAGCTCAGAAACGAGGGCTTCTCATTCATATGTTCCTATTTGTAATGTAGGTAGGCATCTAGAAAACGCGAGGAGAAAAGAAAAAGTCAAGTTAAGGATATAGCCGCAAACCCAGTGTCGCAATGTTTGTTTTTGTGAGTTGACGGAACGATTCAGATCAAATTGTGGCTTGTAATGGAAAAAAAAACTTGAATTAAATAAAGTTCAATTTTAGTGCGCGCTGCACGTGGCGGCTATAATGTTTTCACTTAAATGCAATAAACTGGTTATAAAATTTTCAACACGGATTTGTTAAGGATATATGATTTGTTATGTATAATTAATCACATTTTAGCGAAAGTTAAATGTGATCATTCATTATCGTTGTGGAGGAGTTATGTACCAAAATGAAGTTTGAAATAGCTGCGTTTCAGATTTTTTAAAGCTATTAATCAACCAGTTATGAACAAATCTTTAGCACGCTATTTTTGTCAAAATTAAAAATAAAGCCTAAATTAAAAATATAGGTAGCAAAATATTTTTTGAATTCACTACAATGATCATATGAAGAGACGTTAACTTTCAAAAGTAACCTAGAAATTAGGAATCACTCTTTTGACACTCCGTTACACACGCAGGGCACAAGTGTGCCCCAGAGGCATACAATGGCGAGTTATTTAAAAAAAAATAGTCATCCAAGTGCAGCAATAGCTGTCCCTAATGTCCTGAAATATACGTCAGTGCCGCAGCAGCAACGACCACGCACAGGTTTGCTTTTATGAACACTTTAGTCATACTGGCTCTTCCTTAATTCTCGTTTTGGATGAAAAACGATCATTCAATCAAGACAACATGATGAGTGAATATGTAACGACTTCTAATTATTGTATTCATTTTTAATTTGCAACATAATAGTGACGTATTCATCACTTTTTTTCCGCGCTTCAAATAATGTGATTACAGGGTATTTTAAATACAGGAAGAAACAAGTAACTGAAACACAACAAAGTATGTAAAACTTGTAATTACTTAAATAATATTATTATGGGATTCTGGCCTCTTATTCCTCAATTTCATTTCGTGCGATTAAGTGGAAATATAATGAACAACATGTCACTACTCACGTGATGTAAATGGTCGTTGCTGCATATTAGGCACATATCAGGGTTTTTACTATGATCCACCATTAACAATAAAACCACCAAGAAGAGATGGTGTCATAAAGGCTACCAGCTGTAAAACCGAAAAACCATTCTACACTATTGTTCCTGTGTCATAATTTGTGTGTTGGAAAAATAAATATTGTGCTAACCCTAATTCGGCCCTAACTACAAGGCATGAGGTAGGAAATATACATTGACAAATAAAATAATTACACTAATTCAGAAACAAGACGTGATATTTGCTAAGGCGAGATCACACAGCCGTCATTTTTCAGGCTTCGGGGCACACGATCAAGACAGATGGCCGGATTACCATCACCTTGCACGTGTAAAGGCACTCATATATTTCAAGATTGATGTTTAAGGCGCGGCTGGTAGTGAGATTTCAGGTGTTTTATAAGTAATCGACGCTACGCGGCGCTGCGTAGATAGCACTGGCCAACTTTCAGTTGCATGGTATTTGCGACACAGTGTATCTTAGCTTTTTTTTTTAATGTAATTGTACCTAACGGATCTAGCACAAGGCCCACCTGATGTTAAGCAGACTAACCTCTGCCTAAAGATGCAATTCGTCACAAGTCACGAATTGCACTGCGCCCGTCACCTTGATACATAGTTGTTAAGTCTCATGTGCCTGTAATTTCACTGGCTCTCAAGGACTGCTGCCGGAACACACCGTTAGGTAATTTGCGACAGATTTTCTACTTGAGGGTGGTCGCTAGCCAGGCGGGCATTCGCAAAATGCCCTTCCACCATGCGGTGAAGCTCAAGCCCGCGGCGGGATTCGGACCATGGACCAGCGGCACGGCAGTCCATAGTCAATGCCCCTGAGCCATCACTGCTTCAACAGCTTAATTATGCAGTTCATTGATTTTGTGCATCTCACACGGGAATAAGATAATGATTTGTCATTACAATTTTATGCTCAATATGTACATGATAGAATTAACATTTATATTAATTCTCCCATATACATAACAATAGTTCTATATATATATATATATATATACTATGAGAAATGAAAAAATCTAAGCAACTTTATCAGCTGATTAGAGCGCATATTTCCCGGCCTAACGATATATTAAGGATAACGTTCTTGATGAAGCCATGACACGAGTCACATCGACTTGGGTACGGTGCTGTGCTCATTAGGTGCACAAAATAATTCTGTACCATATAAATGGCCTTATTATCTGCATTTAATCAGGAACTGTAGTGGAAGGGTTATACAACAAACGAGATCATTTCTAAGGAGATCATAAAACTGAAACGAAACATTATGCCATACAAGCCTAAACACAGAAGAACTTGTACATTTGAAAATCTGTCATCGCGTTATGCATTATTGTTAGGAATTATAAGGAAATACTAACTACTGACTTTGTTTAGTCTTCCTAGCACAAGTTTCTCCACTTTTAAATTCAGCTACGAGCAAATAACAATAGATACCTACCAGTGCACTAGAATGGACGGTATACTGGTAACATTTCCTGCACATAAAAAAACTCGAAGTTGATGTGACTGACACGACAATAAAACACCAATTTAATAATCAAACGACTGCGACGATGCATGCATGTTGGTAGTTACGACAGCTCCATTCAAAATGCTGTTTGAATTTTGTTTCGTTATTCGGTCGGTCGGATAAGACTTATGTGTTGGTACAAGGACGTTAGTCCGTGTTTTTCTCAGAGAGATACAGAAGTATGGGCCTTACTCCTTCATGTGGGCTCAGTGTTTCTTGGCGGATAGGCTATAAGCCCTCTTGTGAGAGTTTTTAAAGGACTCTGACATAGCCTGATGGACTGCGATCTTGAGACAATAACTGAGACACACAATCTGACATCCATCAGAAAGACAAAAGTATACTCAATTATTAGCTAATAGCAAACGCAACTAGTGGTGACCTATCTAGATTAGTGACCGCAGAGAACATGAGTGATTACCAACGACTAAGTAAACCAAACGAGCATCGCTCGACCACAATGTGTTTGATATCATTTTCATAGTATGGTAGCTAGTTGCAAGTGTTAAAATGAAACATATTGTCGTTGAAATGAAGTTCATTTTAACTCTAATATTATATATTTTCCCGAAATAAAAAAAAAAGGTCCATTTATTCTATTCTCAAAATGCAGCGTACAAACCGTAAAAGTTTTTAATGAATTTTCGTCTCAAAGAAGGGTGTTTTAGCATCTAATAAGATTTCTTAACCAAACTGAAGTAGCTATAATAAATAATGCATCACATTAAAAATTCCAAATTTAAATTAAAAGCATTTATGTCCTGAGGAAATTGCTACAAACCTATTAGGATTTTTTTCGTTTTCGTTATTTCAGCTCCAAAATGATTTGATAATACGTTATCGTAGACTGGATTAAGGATGAAACAGTCCTTAAGCTGGGAACTGGACCGACTGCCTACACAGCATTGAGGATGCCCCTGATCCAAATGAGATCTGTTCTTCCACCGATACCGATACAAATACCGGCCCAAACCATTATTGTTCCCCCTCCATGGGTGAAATTCTTGACAGAATTTTAAACGTTCTTGACGGTAAGTACGGTTTTATAATAAAGTTCCCAAACATATCACAACGCTCACAGAAGGGAAATTTAAGTTGCACGTGAAAAACATATTGATTAAGAAATCCTACTACGCAGTTTGTGATTGATTACCTAAACGAATAAAATGCCTGGTTAATTCCGCCTCTGCCAAGCTATCGCCTGTCACCTACATAATTTAAACAAATATTGTAATAACTTTATTACATAGTAAGTATGTAACAAATTTTTAAAATACGTTTAAAAGAATAGCCCCGAGTTTCTTGCCCGTTCTTCTCGCAGTGGCTGTATACATTTTTTTTGCTGAACCTGGCGTAAAATGTAGAATATGATGACCTGAATGATGAATATGAAGTTCAATTAGAAATTTTAGTATTTAATACTAAAATTTCTAATTGAACTTCATAAGAGCGTCGTAGACTCCTAAATTGAATAAATGATTTTGAATTTGACTTGGACTTTGACGTCCAGAGCTCCTTCAAACTCGAGTACGTCTTGTACCAAGCCGCATACCGAAATCAGAAAACGATCCTCGTCAGAAAAACACAAGAATAAAATCCTCTATTGCGACAATACTTGAAAACATACTTGATCCCTAGGCACTTTTAATGTGTGTATTTTTGAGGGCAAAATGAGCCAGCTTTAGAACACGTCTTTTTGACTATTGTATCGCGCATCAATTCCTCTTCAGCATATCGTATTAACGAAAATAACAAATAATAACGGAACTTCCAACACTGAAAAGTATTCCATAACTTGTTAAAGTCAGTACCATGCTGATTAAAAACACTGACTTCATACTATCATGATGTAATAACTACCTTATGTTATTTCATACTTAACAGTGTAAGAAAATGATTTCGTTTTATAAAAACATATTTAGTTTCACTCATTTTAGTGTTGTATTCGGCTTACAGGATTATTTACTCGCCTAAAATACTGTACCATCGACAAGAGTCGCAATTACCATTAAAATATTCAGGTGTGCATATATTTATCAGTTGATATACTGTAATGTAAACACACATAAAAAATAAGAATTATCAAAATCAGTTCATATTTTACTGGAGGAGTGACCGCGTAAGAAACATACGAAAAAAAACCGCTTAAATGTGAGAGTGGGACTCGCGCACGAAGGGTTCCGTAACTAAATATTCTGTGAATAGTTAAAGCCTGTCACCGTTATTAGTATCGAGCAAGAAAGGTTAAAAAGTCAAGTTTGTTGTATGGGAGCCCCCTTTAAATATTTATTTAATTTAATTTTTCGTTATAGAGTATTTGTTGTTATAGCAGCAATAGAAATATTATATATTATCTGTGAAAATTTCAACTGTCTAGCTATCACCGTTCTTGAGATACAGCTTTTTTTTTTTTTATTCGTAATAGGTTCGCGTTTGACCACACCCTGCCTGATGTTAAGCATTGATGTGGTCTAGGATGGAGCACGCTTACCTAGAAGAAACCTATTTACTCTCGATTTGAAGACACCCATATTGTATTCATCCGGAAAGACTGACCACGGTAAGGAGTTCCACTCTTTCGCCTGGTGACAGATGGACGGATGGACAGCGAAGTCTCAGCAATAGGGTCCCGTTTATATCCTTTGGGTACGGAACTCTAAAAGGAGATCCAGTTTCAAAAAAGGATTCAACCTAGAGTCCTTTTTTGAAACTTGGTTTAAATTGAAAAAAAAACATAGCCTTTTTCTATAAGCTAATTCACATTTCTGGAGTATGGTACACGAACTCAAGTGCAAACAGTATAACGCAATAATCACTAAATTTGTACGAAAATACATTTTTGCTTACAGTCGGTGCTTAGTTAGTATCAGCAAGTAACAAGCTAGTTTATACCTAAATGTATTAAATTTTGTAAATTAGTAATGTAATTATTGGAAAAATTATATAGGGTTGCGTCATCAATTACGAGTTTTTTTTTATTCCTGTTATGTTAGCCTTTGACCACTATCTCACCTGATGGTAAGTGATGATGTAGTCGAAGATGTTGTTCAGGCTACCTTGAAGTACTGGATCTCAAGGACAGCTGCCGGAACACACCGTTAGGTGCTTGGCGACAGATTTTCTACTTGAGGGTGGTAGCTAGCCAGGCGGGCATTCGCAAAATGCCCTACCACCATGCAATGCCTAAAATTAATTGCAAAAATAGCCTTGTTTGTAGTATGACAAAAGTTGAACTAAAGGTGTCGCTCCCTTCCCATAGGATGGTTTAAGAACGAGAAGACAAATTAGAGACTCAAGTGTCATGTTAGTTTAAACGGTTATCTGACCGTTAAAGCTAATATGCAGCCCCCGGTACATGCCCATGCCGATGGCTCGGGTTCGAATCCCGCACATGACTATAATTTTTCATCTCTTAATTTTGTAGTTTATACCTATTAAACAGAACTTGCGAATTTCTCGTGCCCCTCAGGAAAAAGACACACTTCGCACGTTCAGTTGAAATCAAAGACTTTCTCTTGATCTATGAAAAGGGCCGTGTGAAAGTCCTGTGCGCATAAGGAACAGGAATATTTCATACCCTGCTCAATAGATCAAGAACAAATATTAGGCTCGGAAGCATGGCTATGCCATCAAATAATTTAAATGTACACGCTATCCTCTACGGCGTAGCTGTTTGGTATCTACGGCACGGCGTATAAGCCTACGCCGTGCCGTAGACATCTTTAGCAGGCTTTTATGAAGTCTGACAATTTAACTGATAAATATGTTCTTCTAAATTATCTCGTTTGAAATAAGCAGCAGATTTCAATATTTAAACACAACCACAAGCTCAATGCGTTTTGTTTAATTCGGCATTGTGTCGGATAAGATGAAGCAGAACCCTTTGTGTATTTATCCATCCATACATGACGGGGCTCTAGCGCAATGGAATGGTATTCAAACATATTATTTTTTTTTGGATATTTATGGACAGTTGAATCCAAAACATAACATTTAATGATTTCGGTGCGTTTTAGCTGAATACTGGTTTTGCAACGAAAAGATCTACATCTCGTTAAGTACAGTACCACCAAAAATGTGCTTTTTTGCATACAAAGAGACCTGTGTTCGAAATTTTATATAAAATAAGTCTCCATTTGGTTTAATATTAAGTAGCCTGTATTTAAGCAAATAATAATTAAAATAAGCCTGAATCGGACCCATGCGGCCATAAATCTCGAACTGAAAGCCATAAATAAATATTACTCTTAAATACAAATTACTAGATGTGACAAAAGACTAGTGCCGGGTTAGAATATCACATCCCCGTGGGTGTCGTAAGAGGCGACTAAGGGTAACACACCAGAAGGAGGTCAGCAGCGCAAGAACTGGTATCTCACACCGCGATCCCCGACGCCTGCCAAGCGTGGGGATTATGGCAAACCCCCCATAATGGAAAAGGCTGTGTTAGGCAGTGGACAATCCAGCTGATAGTTAAAATATACCTCTTATAATAAAGGAGTAGAAGCCAAAAGTATGTATACGGAATATATATTTAAAAATATGGCTTAAGATACAACATACTGAACACAAAACTGATATTTTTGAAAAATACTACTGTTTATATATTTAGAAGACGAAGCAAAAATGTCTTCAAAAATATTGCCTACGACACTTAAAATAAACACTGAACACAAATAGGGTATTTAAAAAAAAGTCTGTCTGTCTTTCTGTATGCTCATGCATCACATGAAAATTACCGAACCGATTTTCAAAGAATTTGATATCCGCATAGAATTTAGTTTGAGAATCATAACAAGAAACTTTTTATTAGGGTTCCCCACCAAAAAACAGAACTCTTCTACTAACCCCGCGACTACATTTACCCGTCCTTCTTACAAAGTGGTGAATATTTTATACCTCTTTGCTCTATTGCCTCGTTAGCCCCAAGCAGCTAAAGAGAAATGAGTATGGTTATCCCTCTTCTAGAATAAACAGGATAGTCCGGGCATCATCCTTCAGGTCCAGGTCCTGGAAGTGGACGCCCAAAGAGGGATTCTCCATCGCTTACGCAGCTGGTTCTTTTCTAGAATATTACATCTTGAAACTGTAATATGTCAGCATCTGCACCTTTCCGGGAAACAAAAGTAACTTTGTGTGCTCAAATGTAACTAATTTATATGATTTTATGCGACTATCACCGACACGAGTGAAACATCACTGGGCAAATAATACATAAGAAATAAGGATAACTAACGTCTAGGTGTGACGAGCGCAGTGCAGTGTCAAGCAAAACGAGGAGGGTAACAGTGCAACAATAATGTACAGTTCTTACCACTCTGTGGGCGACTTTACAGCCTCGCCACTAACCTGGCAAAAAATATTTTAGCAGGTCCATGGATCGATTCCGCCGCGGGTCAAGCCCGGTGGTTCACCGCATGGTGGAAGGGCATTTTGTGAATGCCCGCCTGGCTAACGATCTCTAGAAAATCTTTCGCCAAGCACCTAACGGTGTGTTCCGGCAGCAGTCCTTGAGAGCCAGTGAAATTACAGGCACATGACACTTAAAAAATATGTCATAAAGTGACGGGCGCAGTGCAATTCGTGACATGTGATGAAATGCATCTGTTGTAGTCAAAGCTTAGTCCGCTTAACATCAGGTAGGCCGCGTGCTTGTCCCGTCACAATAACATAAAAAAATGCAGAACATAGCGTTGTACTGAATTATTAGTCAAGTGAAGGTACCTCTTAGACTTCCTCCTAACTTTTTTGTATAGTTGGTAGAGTAGTCTTTAACCAATATCTCACATGATGGTAAGTGATGATTTGATCGAAGATGTTGTTCAGGCTAGCCTTGGAGTACTGGCTCTCAAGGACAGCTGCCGCAACACACCGTTAGCTGCTTGGCGACAGATTTTCTACTTGAGGGGTGTAGCTAGGCAGGCGGGCACTCGCAAAATGCTTATCTACAATGTAAACTAGTATTTATTCTACATTGATGTGTACATCTATGCAGAATATTGCTGCTGTATATTGGGTGCACATCAGGGATTTTTACAATCACGTACAGCCTTAATTACTTCAAATGGTAGTGGGTATACTGCCAGCGAAAGGATTTCCAAAGTGGCTGGCTAAAGCCAAATCTTACAATTTTAATAATTTATCGTATTGTATTTTCGTTAGCGCAAATATGTATCAAGTATTTGTTATTAGAGTGCTAGTGTTAAGGAATTGTACACCCACTTAAGCGGGATAAGGGTGGATAATGACAACGACAGTTTAACGACCTTTATTTGAACAAAAATCTAAACGATCAATTTCACAGGGATCTCAAAAGATCCTCTGCCTCAGCCAATTACTTAAAGAGCCCATCCCTTAATTAAAGCACTTGTCTACATTTTAATTATTAAGACGGATAGCGAGATGTCAGTTTATTCACCTATTCATTAGTTAATTGCTTGAGCACTTAAATTTAATGAAGAGACAGGTCGGAAAATTAACTTAGATCATTTTCGGATGGTTTGATTTAGTCTGGTTGGCATTTAAATAATTACGTAAAGATATGTGGATAAATTCCCCCGTGGGGTGCCGGGTTAGAATTGCACCTCCCCATATCATCCCGTGGGTGTCGTAGAAGGCGACTAAGGGAAAAATACTGGAAGGTGGGCAGCAGCGCCTTCTAAAGAAGTGCGATCTTACACTGCGATCCCCAAGCCGTCTGCCAAGCTTGGGGATTATGGCAAATACCCCCTTAATAGGGGAGGCTATGTTCAGCAGTGGATGAGTTGGCTGTTACATTATGTGGATAAATTACAAAATTACAAATTTAGGTCGTAAATTTATAATATTGTAATGTAATCCGCCGAGCAGGCGTTATTGAAAATGTAAAAATATAAAAAATATGTAGATAAATTTAACAATGAAGCTTTTATAACGTAGCTTTTATACGTAAATTCTAATTTTTTTTATTTTGGACGTTGTGTTCTGGTAGCTGTCTTTATCAACGTTAAAGTAACAATGATTTATCAAATTTTGGCAACTAAATAAAATAATTTTTAGGGTTCCGTACTACAAAACGGGATCCTATTCATAAGCCTCGGATGTCTGTCTATCTGTCAAAGCTATAAATGATTGTAGTTTTAAAACTGCAATAGGTAACTAGCTACTATTGACTACTATTGAAAATTTCACGGATTATGTGTTTATATAGTGCAGAGAGGTCATCAAATGGTGGGCCGAAGTCCGGATCCGGACCGCCGACCTATTTTGTGAGGACCTTAAGTAAAAAGTACAATATTATTAACAAATTTTATTTGAGAGCGTAATTTAATCGTTTATCCCGCGCTTTGTCTTAGAAATAAATACCCAGAACTAAAAACAATTAGCCTTGAAATCTTAATACGGTCATATTATTTCAAACAAGTATATATTAATTAAAAATGTCCGAACCAGATGCAAATAATTTATTTCTGTTAAGCGTTTTACCGTTCCATTAAAATTAAATATGCAAGTTACATATATATATGTAACTATATGTTACATAATATATAAGATCCTTCATTTTGTTACCCAGTGGGGTATAAAAATGAAGGTTTCTTGTTAGGTTTGAATTAAAAATATTTGTTTCTCACAATATGGCGTCTAAGTTGCGCCACATTCTTTATTTATTTATTTTTATGCACCTCTAGTGTCACTTGTGCTATTTAAACGAATCAATCGATATCACATTCCCATATATATTTCCGAGCTCTTATGAGGCTACCGCGGTATTGCAGTGCGTCGACTATGTTCGCTGAAGCAGGGGTTCCTGATTTTTTCGCAGTTTTGAGATCGAGGGTGGCGTCTTTCTGGCATCGGTTGCGTCGTTCCAGCAACAGAATCCTCGTGGCTGTCTCTGACAATATTTGTAGTCCTATGTATAAGCGTTGGATTTCTGTCCATATGGACAGAAATAAAAAATGACACAGCACCGTTTGTGCAACGCATATGCATTCATTATGCACATATTATTAATCTCTTTAATTGTAATCTTATTTTATTTTAAACACCCTTTTACAGTGTCTTAGGTTAAAGTTAAGTTAAGCATAAACATATGGGTTTGCTACCTGAAATAAATGACTATTATTATTATTATATTAAAATCGGCTGATTGATATATAGATAATTTAATATATTATATTTATATATAATATTTATTAAAATAGGGGTTGTTGTGAATATGGACGTCGACAAGTTATTTTATACTTTTGAGTGTCGAACCCGGTTCTTTTTTGTTACAATAAAACTTTTTTGGGACCCTTGTTACTTACAAGATCGATTGTCATGCGATTGTTATGATTGTGTTTATAACGAAAAGTGCACAAATTTTTGAGTACTTTGTAATAAAAGTGTGGGAAAATGCCATAAAACTAGAAGCCAATAACAATTTCATTGGTAGAATCCAATAAATCAATTACCTCAACATAATTAATACATTAAAGTTAATTAATTTATTTAAATACATTACTTTTATTTTAGTCGAATAAAATACTTTATTGGTAGAACTCAATAGATAAATAATTAATCAACTTTAATGTATTATGTTGAAGTACCTAATACATTTATTGGATTCTACCAATGAAATCGTTATTGGCTTTTCGTTTTATGGCATTTTCCCACACTTTTATTACAAAGTACTCGAAAATGTGTGAAATTTTCGTTTTAAGTCGACTTCCAAGGAATTCTTTTTTGGGTTTTCGTTTTATGGCATTATACGGTACGGGTTATATACTTATATGACCCGCTCGGCTATCGTTGCTTCAAAATTTGACACTAAATGTAAAAGCAGACCTGACCCTGATGCGTTACATCCGCTTAACAATAAGATGCTTTTTATATAAACCTATATATATATATTTACGAGTATTTGAATTGGTCGTATTTTCATTAGATGTTTTTATTTTTGTTCATTGTATTGTTGGATTTTTAGTATCGGACTTATTTCTTATTGGACATTATTATTTTTGTACTTTAGATTTAGGTTTTAAATTTTACAAAATTAAAAATGCACGAGAGAGAAACTATAGTCATTTGTGGGATTCGAACCCGCGTTCATCCATCCCTTTAGCCGGGGCATGCTCTAACCAATTGAGCTAACATGACACAATAGATATATAACTGTTTACCTGATATATGGATTATTATGTGTATAGAAGAACCAGATTTTTCTAACTTCACTTATATTTATCTAATAATAATAATATAATAATAATGTGTTATTTCAGAAAGGGTCACATAACCATAACATACACTTATTATAGAGCACAACTGTTGACAAATTTGAATTAAAAAAGACATTATCCAACGAGTTCCAAACTAGGCATGAGCCTGTATCTTGAAACTTTGAGACAAAAAGGTTGGTAAGGATGTAGCTTACGGAACAGGAAGTCAGAAGTATTTAACTTAAAAACTCTGTTTTAAAACCTAGGTATCTAGTTTAAAACAGGAGTTTTTATGATAAAAACAAAATCTAGGCTAGTTTTGAAAACATTGTAAAATGAATTAAAGCTTTCAGTAATAAATCTCAATAATCACAAATAATGCAGTAACTGTTAATATATTTGTACAGTATTCTCCGCTAAGTTGAAGTACAAATAAATTGACACAAATAATGACCAACTTTTAAGAGACATGACGTCTTCCTAATTTTACGTCAACTAACAATTATACAGTATCAGAATCAAATACAATTATGAAAACAATAAAAAATAACGACGTTTGGAAAACATAATTATATCGTAACAGATAAAAATAAAACAGAAGAACAAAGGAACGTCACAATTATATTAGAAGAAAAAAAGTAAAAGTGGAATAAACAAGAAGGCGGGAAAGTCGCACATTTACAATTCAAGGAGGTTGAAACTTCCCTAATTGATTGTTTCGGGGGTCCCCTAAGCCTGCTTTCAGACAAAAAATATATATGAAAAAGAAAAAAAACGAGGTCAAGTGTGAGACGGATTCGTATGCAAAGGGTTTGAATAAATTCGCGATAAGGCAAGTCATTTTTATTTACCTGCGTATTTCGTTTTTTCTTGTCGACTCATTTGTTTTTTAAATTATGTATTACATGTGTTTGCCTACGTTTTCTTAGCGAAAACCTTTTATGATTCAATCAAGAAGTACAGTAGTTCTTTTTATCAAGAGTCTGTCTTGCAGGGTACCACCGTAGTATTAGATATTCTGCCTTGAAGTAGTACTGTGCAAACACAACTGTGCCTAGCTGTGAAGGGTACTTTAGCGAGTGACTGGGTGAATGATACATAAGAACTTAAGTCTCGGAGCGACGATAGCAGTGCGGTGTCATGTAGAATGAACAGAGTGACACTGCAATTGTTATTATGGACAATCGTAATCCTATTTTTTTTAATGCTTGATTTTGTCTCTCTACCTCACCTGATAGTAAATGGTGATGTGGTCAATGATGTTGTTCAGGCTAACCTAGAATTTAATCCTTACCATAAGGTGGACGATTGATAGCTTGTTCGTCGCCTGCTCGTTTGCCCTAAATACATAAACAACGCGCAAGGAAGTCATTTCGATAGTTTTTTAGGTGGTACGTAAATTATACTAATGTTTTACTTAAAATAATATTATGCCAAAAAATAGGCTATGATTTAAGAATATTCTGTGGTTACTTTTTCTCAAAAGAGTTATTAAGTATTTTTTTCATACGAGTCGATTTGAACTGCACGTCCACGCGGATCGCCGAGCATTTACTGAGGTAGTGCTAAGTGGCTATTGCTCATGAATATACTGACCTTCTTGCTGCGGCTTTACCCGCGCAGAAAAAAGGTATTTTGATTATATAACAAATTATTGGAGTACAAAATTGTATGCCCAAGGCGGGAATCGAACCTGCGTCCTCAGATATAGCGTCGGATGCCTAAACCTCCTCGGCCGGACTCGGCATTTCTAGCCGAAATTTCGTGCTCCAACTGTATTACTGTAACCGTCATAGGGGACGGTGCGCAGCCATCAACCAGACTACTAGACTTCATCTGATCAAAAGAAGTGCTTTTTCAAACACTTAACTCTCGATATGATGTCGCTACCCTTCTATATATCTAAATATTATTACAAGCACTATCGCGTGCTGAGCAAAAACATATTTAATAAATTATTGGAGTGCAAAATTGTATGCCCAAAGCGGGAATCGATCCCGCGTCCTCCGATATCGCGTCGGATGTCTAAACCGCCTCGGCCACCTGGACTCAGCATTTCTAGCCGAAATTTTGTGCTCTAATTGTATTACTTTAACCGTCATAGGGGTCATTTGGATTTTGTCACGCTCGGTACATCCTACCTACGAATATGTCTCCATTAACTATTGAAATTGCTGTTTACCTTATTTTGGTTCGTAAATGTCAAAGTAAATTGGTCTCTGAGTTCCAAATAAAGGAACCCCGAAAGGAACTTTTTCAATCAAGCCGTTCCATGTCTTAAAAGTACGAGTAAAATCGGTATTAACTTAATTTGGAAGTCGATGCCGTTCAGAAACTTATTGGTCCGTCCAGTTTTGTAATTCACTCTGCCCTTTCGTGGAATTAATTAACGAATGGAGGACAATACTAAAACATAAATTTTCTTTGTGATAATTATATTGTTAAGGGCCTTATTAGACTCTTATTAGCAGTTTTTAACGGCCAGTACGATAGTCAAACCAACTTACTGGAAGATTCATATGTAGTTTACGGTTTTCGTTGGTAGTTTTTTTTTTATATGCCTTATTGGTTAGCCTTTGAACACTATCTCACCTGATGGTAAGTGAGGAATGTGTCGAAGATGTTGTTCAGGCTAACCTAGAAGTACTGGCTCTCAAGGACAGTTGCCGGAACACACCGTTAAGTGCTTGGCGACAGATTTTCTACTTGAGGGTGGTAGCTAGCCAGGCGGGCATTCGTAAAATGCCCTACAACCATGCTTTAACGACTGCCATCTTAAGACAACAACTGGGACCGACGGCTTAACGTGCCCTCCGAAGCACGGAAACGCTCAGTAGTAATGTCACTAGCGGTCGTTCATCCAAATCATTGCTGATCGGTTGAGAACAGCTAAGTAAGCTTCGCTACGAGCGCTTCTAAACTTACTTATTTTACTGTCATTTTAACTGACAACTCTCATAATTAGTATATTTTGTTTTAAACACTTGCAACCCTGAAGTCTCGCTTCGAAATACTGGATAAAAAGAAAGCGTTATGACTTCCTGGCCTGTCTGTTATGACAGCCCGTAAAAGAAAAACATGTTAGTGGCTTTTGACTATAGCTTAAAACTAACGTTTTCTTTTTACCGGCGGTATGCCTTTGTTAATAAAATACTACGAACTATATAAAACACTACAGCTACTACAATAATAGCATTTTGACAAACCCATAAGTCATTGTAGACTCGCAGGCAGTCCATATGCTCCAGCTCACCACCAGTTAACAGCGTGCCCAGCATGCTGGCAGCATTGCCCCGTTGAATTGCAATGCTTATTCGAACTAACTAATTAATAATAACTTATCTATCTTATTAAAACTAACGTTTTATATTTGCTTTTTATAATATATGTTGGTTGAAGACTTGGACATTTTGAGAAATACCGAAATTTCAGATTTTACTATTTTAGTTTTCGAGTTTTAAAACCCACTTAAAATATAAGCATGATATTTGTACTATACTCAACGAGGCTTAGACAGTAGCACCCAACACGATATAGAACAATAAACTTTTTTGTGTTTTGGAATACTTAACATGCATTGAAGCCTCCTGAAAAAAAAGGTTAATATTCATCATTTTGTCAACGTTTGACATAAAATTTCAGGTTTGTTACTCATTCCATTTACGAGCTAGAGACCTACAACATACGCCGGGACATAAAATCCAAGTTCAAAGTCAAATCATTTATTACATTTAGGCGTCTACGGCGCTCTTTTGAAGGTTGCTTGTAAAGTATACTATTGAAATATTCTACTTCATACTACAACGTTCAGCAAAAAAAAAATATAGAACCACTGCGAGGAGAATAGGCAAGAAATTAGAGGCCACTCTTTTAAAACTTCGTTTCCTGATGTTTTATAAAATATATTATAATATTTGTTAAAATACGGAGGTGACAAGTAAGGGCTTGGCAGATACGGAAATATCCAAACGTTTTTGGCGCTTAAATAATTACAAACTTAGGGTAGGCATAGTAGGGTTTCATAATCAACAAGATATATACGAGCAACTTAAACTTTATTATAAAACTGCAAACAATTCGATCAGTCGGACCTTTTTAGTTTTTTTTTATATATATTTGGATAAACAGACGGAATCTCATTAATGCACTATAAAAGTATCGTCTACACTACAATATTGACGACAAAATTAAACGTCTAAGTATAGTGACATTGCAGAATTATTTATTCCAGAAATGTATGATATTCCTTAGTTTGAAGATTTTCACCGTTTGCGTAAAATTGATGTTATTAATACTAAGATTCACTATAAGTATAATATGGTTCAATAAATTACAGTGTTAGCCTATCAGCCTGTAATAGCCAATTCTAAGTGGCAATATCATAAACCTATGTTCGATGGCAGCCACATGTATATCTGAATGGGTTACTAGACCACAACACGAGCTATTAGGCAGTAACGCATGTTTTAGTGGATTGTAATCGGGTAACATTCAAAATACGGGAACGTTAGTCCATTGTTTATCGATAATCGACATTCAACCTCTATAGTAGTGTAATGACTGGGAATAGGATCTTCCTCGTTATTACACTGGTGTAACTTGCGGTGTAACCACGAAGAACGCCACCAAGAATGGCCCCGAGCTTCTTGCCCTTACTTCTCGCAGTAGGTCTATACATTTTTTTGCTAAACTTGATAGTAGGTAAAGTGCAAAATATTTCAATATTAAAATTTGTAATGGACCTTCATAAGAGCATCGTAGAATAAATGATTTCAACTTTGACTTTTGGCTTTGAACAAGTGACCACCTGGTGACTTCGTTTCAGAAAATGTATAAATTTGTCAAAAATACTTGCTATGTAAAAATAAATATCTGTTAAATTTGCCCATTGCAAGAGATTTTTCCAAAGCACAATACAAAAACACAAAACAAAACTTGCTATTTGTTGACATTTGTGTATATAATCAAAATTCATGCTCTCCGTGGCTTGTGGAAAACATCTATTTTGAAGCAGCGATGGCTCAGTGGCATTGGCAGTGGACTCCCGCGCAGCAGGTCCATGTTCGAATCTCGCCGCAGGCTTGAGCTTCACCTGGTGGAAGAGCATTTTGCGCATACCCACTTGGCTAGCGACCGCTCAAGTAAATCTGTGTGCACCGAACGGTGAGTTCCGGCAGTTATCCTTGAGAGTCAGCAATTCTAGGTTAAGCCTGTTAAGTCAAAATTTATTCTATTTAGGCGTCTACGATGCTCTTATCAAAGCTAAGGTATAGCTTTGATAAGAGCATCGTAGACGCCTAAATAGAATAAATTTTGACTTTGAGTTTGTTATTTGTCTTTGAACTAGTGACCACCTGGTGGCTTCGTTTCAGAAAATGTATAAAATTTGTCAAAAATATTTGCAATGTAAAAATAAATATCTGTTAAATTTGCCCATTGCAAGAGGTTTTTCCAAAGCACTATACAAAGACACAAAACAAAACTTGCTATTTGTTCATATTTGTGTCGTTGTATAATCAAAATTCATGCTCTCGGTGCTTGTGGAAAACATCTATTTTGAAGCAGCGATGGCTCAGTGGCATTGGCAGTGGACTCCCGCGCAGCAGGTCCATGTTCAAATCTCGCCGCAGGCTTGAGCTTCACCTGGTGGAAGAGCATTTTGCGCATACCCACTTGGCTAGCGACCGCTCAAGTAAATCTGTGTGCACCGAACGGTGAGTTCCGGCAGTTATCCTTGAGAGTCAGCAATTCTAGGTTAAGCCTGTTAACACCTTCATCCACATCATCAGTTACCATCAGGCGAGATTGTGGTCAAAAGCTTAGCTATCAGCAATAAAAAGAAAAAAATCTACACATGAAGTATATCCGTGCACGCGGAATGAGGGATATTTGTATCTGAAGTCTAATACAGTAATGTAAATTTAGATAATCTATTCTATACTTATAATAAAACTGTAACAGGACCAATTCTGTACATAGAAGATATTTTGCAAAAAAAAATTTGAGAGCACTCTGTAGCTGATACTGATGCCAAAACTGTATTTTTTTTTATTTTTGTCTGTCTGTCTGTCTGTCTTTCTGTCTGTCTGTCTGTCTGTCTGTATCCCGGCCGCGCATCACTCCAAAACTACTGAATGGAATTCAATGAAACTTAACACGATTTGAGTTCATACTACGAAGAAGGTTATTGTATACTTTTCATCCCGAAATTCAGCACGGTTCCTTCGGGAAAGGGGATGAAAGTCAAAATGTACATTTAGTTGTAATTTATTAACGCGTAGTCTGATTTCAATTATATTTTTTTGTTAGAATAATGATGAGTGAGCCCGGAACCCCATGGACAGCCGGCACCCCACGGGCAGCCCAGCACCCCATGGGCTACTGAATGGAATTCAATGAAACTTAACACGATTTGAGTTCATACTACGAAGAAGGTTATTGTATACGTTTTATCCCGAAATTCCGCACGGTTACCTCGGGAAAAGGGACGAAAGTCAAAATGTTACTTAGTTGTAATTTATGAACGCGTAGTCCGATTTCACTTATACTTTTTTGTTAGAATAGTGATGAGTGAGCCCGGAACCCCATGGGCAGCCCGGCACTCCACGGGCAGCCCAGCACCCCATGGGCTACTGAATGGAATTCAATGAAACTTAACACGATTTCAGTACATACTACGAAGAAGGTTATTGTAGACGTTTTATCCCGAAATTCCGCACGGTTCCCTCGGGAAAAGGGACGAAAGTCAAAATGTTACTTAGTTGTAATTTATGAACGCGTAGTCCGATTTCACTTATTCTTTTTTGTTAGAATAGTGATGAGTGAGCCCGGAACCCCATGGGCAGCCCGGCACCCCACGGGCAGCCCAGCACCCCATGGGCTACTGAATGGAATTCAATGAAACTTAACACGATTTGGGTACATACTACGAAGAAGGTTATTGTATACTTTTTATCCCGAAATTCAGCACGGTTCCCTCGGGAACAGGGATGAAAGTCAAAATGTTACTTAGATGTAATTTATTAACGCGTAGTCCGATTTCAATTATATTTTTTGTTAGAATAATGATGAGTGAGCCCGGATCCCCATGGGCAGCACGGCACCCCACAGGCAGCCCAACACCCCATGAGCTACTGAATGGAATTCAATGAAACTTAACACGATTTTAGTTCATACCACGAAGAACGTTATTGTATACTTTGTATCCCGAAATTTAGCACTGTTCCCTCGGGCAAGGGGATGAAAGTCAAAATGTTACTTAGTTGTACTTTATGAACGCGTAATCCGATTTCAATTATAATTTTTTCGTAAGAATAATGACGAGCGAGCTCAGCATCCCACGGGCAGCCCGGCACCCCACGGGCCACCCGGCACCCCAAGGGCAGCCCGGCACCCACGGGCATCCTGGCAATCCACGGGCATCCCGGCACCCCACGGGCAGGCTTGCACCACACGGGCAGCCCAGCACCCCATGGGCAGCTCGGCACCCCACGGGCATTTCGGCATCCTTATTTAGATTTGCCAGCTTGCTAAGATAAAATTCTAAAATCTGGAACATTCGACACAATCAATTTTTTTAACCATCTATCTTTTGCCGGATACATTTTGGAGACTGCGCAATGGAAGTGTACAATCTAATATATTTTTGTTCTACCGCCAAACAAGGAGAACCTCGGCAAAAAGATACCGTTTTATAACAGAAATTCCAAAGAAACGCACAAAGTACCTACTTTGCTTCAACATTTATTGCGCGAACCGCGAAGGAACTCTCTGAGTTACTTAACTACTGCCTTCTGGAAAAACAAGCTGGGAGTTATCAAACCCAAAGTAAAAAGCTCCTTTCTGAGCTATGCTTTACTAAGAGTGCTTTACCACAGACCACAGCGTTACTTAATATGAGATAAACAGTGCCCAAATGTGAATAATTAGTTTGCAGGTACGGCAATCGCGAACGAAGTCGCGGGTACAGCTAGTGACATAATAATATTTAAAATACATTGTTGTCATTAATTTTATTTCGAATAATACAAAATGTCATTACGTTATATTGCTTGGTACCTCTAACCCACACTATATGTATACCTTACTATTTAAATTAATTTATGAAACGATTCAATATACAACAGATTAAGCCTGTAATAGCCCGTTCTAAGTGGCAATGCCGTAAACCTAAGTTCAGCGTCAGACACGTGCTTATCTGAATGGCATACTAAACCACGTAAACGTGCTATTACCAGATAACACCTGTGTAGGGGACTGATGATATGGAAACAGAGTTCACGGTGAAAAGCTCATATTGCACAGCTTTTTTTTGACTCTTTAATCGAATTCCTAAAAGTGAGGTTCGAAGCGCTCACATTTTTTTTAGGTCTGATAGGTTGCCTTTGACCACAATCTCACCTGATGGTAAGTGATGATGAGGTCGAAGATGTTGTTCAGGCTAACCTAGAACTACTGGCTCTCAAAGACAGCTGCCAGAACACCGTTAGGTGTTTGGTGATAGATTTTCTACTTGAGGTAGCTAGCCAGGCGGGCATTCGCAAAATGCCCTACCACCATGCTAAGCAAACTTCGATACGAGCGCTTCAAAATTGTAGCTTATTTACTCGTTCCTAACCCATAAAAAGCAACGTCGGCTGCGATCTTGAATTGGATGGGTGACCGCTAGTGGCATTACTACTAAGCGTTTCCGTGCTTCGGAGGGCACGTTAAGCCGTCGGTCCCGGTTGTCGTCTTAGGATGGCAGTCGTTATAGCATGGTGGTAGGGCATTTAGCGAATGCCCGCCTGGCTAGCTACCACCCTCAAGTAGAAAATCTGTCGCCAAGCAACTAACGGTGCGTTCCGGCAGCTGTCCTTGAGAGCCAGTATTTCTAGGTTTGCCTGAACAACATTTTCGACCACATCATCACTTACCATCAGGTGAGATAGTAATCAAAGGCAAAACTAACAGGTAAAAAAAAAAAAAAAATTGTCCTTCAATTTAGTATTTCAATGAAAAGCCAGTATTACACATGTTTGCGTTACGAACTCAAAAGAATACAACACATTCAAAAGGCACGCCTGCTCGTTTTCTCAACAGAAACACGACATAGTTAGCATGCAGCGTACACCTGACCCAAATATCGCAAATTCCTTAAACTCCCTCTTAAGTCTTGAAAACGCCGGCAAAATCCCCACTTTTATGCAAGTTATTAAGAAGATTACGGCAAGTAAGTTGTTGGACTGTAAAAGATTATTGGAGGTGGAACCCTACTCTAGTGATGTAACACTGTCGATAAATTATCTATAGATGTACACAGTATTTGGCATATGAATCTAAGCACTAGTCCTTTAGGCTTTTGCGAGTCCTCAATTTGGTTGATAATAACATGTGACTATAGGGAATAATGTGACGAATGAGCAACATGCCCTTACTTACGTCGTTTAGTTATAGGGTATTGCTCAACAATAGATGCTACCAATAAGCCCTTCACGTTAAACGCTCTTGATACTTGAAAAGTCAAAAGGCGCCAAAAAGGTGTGCCCGGCTACAATATTAAAAACCAAACCTTTTGCAATATGTGCACGTTTGGTTAGCAAACCACTAATATAATATTGTAACCTTGTACTGATAACACTGCTGATTTGCTTTGTAACAGTTACTTTCGTGTAATAAGAAATAAATAATTATAAATAGTTCCGACTAGATTACGAGGCATTTTTGACTTCATAATGCGTTAAAATGACGGCGTTATCATCTTTAAACATATATAATATTATTTTCCTACATTTGCTTATTAAATATGGATATGAGATAAGTAGTGATTACACAATTATCAAATTAATATTCTTATACTGTATTGACATTTGTTGGGAGAAATGCGTAGATAAAAGTGTTAGACAATCGTGAAGTATTGAAAGAATTGAGGAATATATTAGGTCCTTACATATGAAATTGGCGTTTTGTATGGGAGGAACAAAAAGTCGAATATTTTTTAATATAATATATTTAATTAATCAAAGTATGAACCATTATTTTCTATGCACTTTTGCCATCTCATAGGTAGTTCATTGATCCCTTTACTAAAAAAACCAGTCGGACGGGAATCAATAAAATCTTTGAAGGCGATTTGGACTGCCCCATCGGAGTTGAATTTTTTCCCTTGCAAGAAGTTATCCAAATTTCGAAAAAAATGGTAATCTGTTGGAGCAAGGTCCGGGGAGTACGGAGGATGTCTTAGACTTTCCAATTGAAGCTCTTCTAATTTAGTAGCCGTCTGTAGCGCAGTGTGTGGTCTAGCGTTGTCGTGAAGCAGCAGTGGCGTGGAGCGATTGACCAGCCTAGGTTGTTTAGCCGCTAGCTTTTCCATCATGGTTTGCAATTCCTGACAATAGACATCAGCCGTAATAGTCTGGCCAGATTTGAAAAAACTGTAATGAACAATACCGGCACTAGTCCACCAAACGCTTACAAGTAACTTTTTTGGGGTTAATTTTCGCTTGGGGCAGGATTTGGCTGGCTGGCCAGGATCTAACCATTGCGCTGAGCGCTTCCGATTATCGTAAAGAACCCATTTTTCATCACAGGTAATGATTCGGTTTAAAATACCTTCATTATTGTGCCGGTTTAGTAATGTAACGCAGCATTCGACGCGCGTTTGCCGGTTTGTTTCAGTCAATTCGTGAGGTACCCACCTTTCAAGCTTTTTAATCTTCCCAATTTGCTTCAAGTGAATTAAAACAGTTTTATCACTAACATTGCAGCCTGCAGCTAACTCGGACTTGGTTTGCGATGGATCCGCTTCCACAATAGCCTTCAACTCTTCATTATCAACTTGAGTCTCAGGCCGTCCACGGGGCTTGTTCTGCAGGTCGAAATTTCCAGAACGAAAACGTTGGAACCAAAAACGAACTGTGTTTTCTTTTGCAACACGACCGCCATACACATCATTCACCCTTCGAGTTGTTTCCGCAGCACTAGTGCCACGGCGGAACTCGTACTCGTAAATAATGCGATATTTAAGGTTTTCCATTTTGTAAAATGAGTGACGCAAACAGAAAAAAACAGAAGAAAAAAAACAAATGAATGACGATCATCGAAGCACAAATACATGAGTCTATAGCTGTACAAATTTGAATTTGGAATTCCTTACCAAAGAGGAGAAATTCGTGATTAAAGTGGCCAGTACGAAAAACGCCAATTTCATATGTAAGGACCTAATATTTGCCTAGAAGTAAACAGATTTGATTAATTCGTAAGCATCACTTAATAGGTGCATCAGACTTAACAACTGTATGACTCAGGTTGACGTGTGCAGGGCAATTCGATACTTGTGACGAAATGCATCTGTTTTAGGCAGATGTTACCGCTTAACATCAGGTTGGCCTGGTTCTTGTTTCGTCACAATCCCATGAAAAAAAATCACACGCACCCGAACCTAACACTTTGAGCTCGAGCATTGTTATCCTTATCTATGCGCATGAAAAATTAAATTGAACTAATCCATCGATATTCCGTTAGATCGGCATCACTACTACTATGAGACTACTGTGTAAATATGGCCATCCTACTTACCGTATAAAGCCGTCGGGCCGTGGGGATTAACCACGTAATTTTGCCGATTAGTTTAGGTTTTCTTGAGGTTTTACTGATGATTACTTATTCAATTACGGTTACTTTGAAGATGATGCAGGTAAAGAACTAGACCAAGAAGCAACTAAGCTTTCCAACACGTTTATCGTGTTTCAAATGAAACCTGAGAGGTGAATTCGTTATCTCACCTCTTTGAAGATGCATATTGCCCTGGAAGGTATATGATGACCTAAATATTAAAAATCAAATGAACGTCTTCTATAAAACAATTTGAAATTTCTATAAAAGGAAGAATAGGTTGTTGAAGAGGTCAAATGATGTGAAATTGCTGCGAGTCCCTGATTTGGCGGCCGCCATTTTGTGCTATCATCGGCGATATTGTGTTGCCAGTGACATCGAGGTGAATTCAATTTTTCGCCTTCAGGAAGTTGAAAATTGTCCTGGAACATACATAATGGATTAAATGTTAAAAGCCGAAGGAAGCTCTTGAATATAACAATAAAAAATATAAAAACAAGAAGAAAAGATTGATAAAGAGGCCAACTGTTGTGATTGCTGATTGCCGCCATTTAGTTCGGTCATCGGTGATATTGTGCTGCCAGCGACATCGGTGTTTGGAGAATGATTTTTCCATTCTTCAAATCACCGGTATTTGTAGAACATGTCTACAAATACCATGTTTCGGTCATGAAACGAAAGGGATATATTCTGGCATGGCATGTTCCTATTACTGGCATTCTTTTCATATGAAATAAATGTTACTGCATAACCTCCAATGGAGGATTTATTTTGAAAACTAGGGTGCGTTCCGAACCTTGGTTAGAGCGCACTCGGAGTGCAACTTTTCACTCTAACGTCGTTCACAACCTTCGAGTAGAGCGTTCGGTTGTCACAACTGGACCGTTCCAAACCTTTGAAGGTTGCAACTTTTTAACCATCGCTCGTGTCGTGACATGAAATGACTTTGACGTCCCATAAATCTATAAAAATATAAATAATAATAACATTTCCCAAATTAAAAAACTTAATTACCCCCTCGATAAAAATGGAAAACGAATTTGTAATAGTATTAAATAGCAACGGTAATTATTATTACGATAATGATGGGGACGTTTTAATACAGCGAACTGCCGGTAAGCAAAGCCTCATCACAATATTTGTGTGCATATTTAGGATTACATTTATGTAGTTTAGGTCACATTATAACTCTTTAATGTATATAGGTATAAAAGCTCTTTGAAGTTAGCTCCATTATTTGTTGTTACCATACACATACCCCTGTAAAGATACTAGCTCTGCGAGTGTTATAAACAGTTTAACTGATCTGTTTGCCATGTATGATACATACTGATCAGGGAGCAGAAGAGAAATGAAAGATTTCCTAAATTCAAAAGGTATAGAAACTAGTAGTTCTGCTCCTTATGATCCACAGTGTAATGGCCAAGTAGAACGATTGAATGGTGCATTATGGCAAACAATACAACTTGCATTAAAAACTAAAACTTGCATATACAAATGTGTTAAAACAGGCTTTACACAGTATTCGATCCCTGCTTTGCACTGCATTTAACATAACTCCACACAAACATATGTTTACTCATCCCAGACGATCATCTTTGGGACAGTCACTACCATCATGGTTCCAAGATGATAAAGTTCTATTGAAGCGAAAAGCATGTACGTAACAAATATGACCAACATGTGGAAGAAGTTGAAATGTTGAATCGTCTCCAATGAGCAGTAGAGTACAATTATCAAATGGTCAAGAAATTATGGTTTCAAACAGACACTTAGGGGTGAAGCTGCAGTAGGTATTGAGATCGGAGCGGAATCTGATACTGGGGCATGCCATGACTCCAAAGACTTGATTGTAACACCTGCTCTACCTGCAGAACCTCTTTGGAGATCAGAAATCGGCACTCACCAGCATACCTCAAAGACTACAAAACCTAAGGGGGGAAGAATGTTGTAAATATCTTATTATACCTCTTTAATGTATGTAGGTATAAAAGCTCTTTGAAATTAGCTCTATTGTTTGTTGTTTGTCAAATACTTATGTTATGTGGAAAAAACCCTAGATTCTATCAACAGGGATTATTATTATAACATTTTAAACAAAAAATAATTGACTGGCCTTATCTGCTCATTTAAAGCAGATTTATTATGACTTAAACACAATGCCTTATGTTTCTATTCCAGATGGAGCTCAATTTTATGTCTCTCCAGAGTGTGTGAGTTTCACCAATGGAAGTGTTGGAATAAATAATTCACAAGAATTGAATAATAACATAGAAAGTCATACGGAGACTAACCAGCCTGCGCTATCACTTTGTCCAGATGAAATTAATATTCTTCCTTTGTTTGGTGATACCAATCCGATTGACGAAGTGCAAGATCAGTTAAGTACAGAATCGAAACACTGGACAAAAGATCAGATTCTGTACCTTATTTACTTATATAAAGTAAACAGAGCCGGCTTTGCTTCCACTACAACCAAAAATATTAAGGTAAACTTTATAATTAATTGCCTGTATATATAGCAACTAATTACATTGTATAAACCAACCGTATTAATAAATTTACATATCTGGTCAGCAAAGAAAAAAAATGAAATCAAAATTGTGGTTAAATATGGAATGAACTTTAAAGAGCTGAAACTATGTTTCCTAGACCTTGTAGATATTTTCAAGAATTCTTTTAATTGAGAAATTAAAAAAGCAAGAATGCTTGAAAGTAATTTAATAACCTAACTCAACCATACAATTCTAATTACAGATAAAATTCCAATTTTAGGAGGTCAAGTAAAGCTTACTTTATTAACCAGATATCCCACTGCCGAACACAACCTTCCCCATCAAGGGGCGGGGTTTGCCATGATCCCAAGCTTGGCTGGTGGCTTGGGGATCGCAGTGTAAGATGGCAGTTTTTCAGAAGATTTCTGGGGATTTTCCTTTAGTCGCCTCTTATGAATCTCACAGGATGATATGGTAATAAGCATATAAGAAATTGTGGCCTGGCACACCATGCGATGCAATATGGTTGGTATATATGGTACGTAGAATCAACATTTATTTTATGGCAGATGTAATACCAACCAATATTGAGTAACCACTATTTAATTCATAGGCATTTTTGTGAGTCAACCTACATATTTATTAAGAACAAATGGGCAATTATGACAACAATGAATTAAAATAATAAACCTTTATCTAAAATAATATCTTATTTCATATTTTTCTACAACATGGTTTAGTTTGTAATTAGTAGACACTCTTAGATGTCACTATGAATGAAACTGAATAAAATTTAATAGTTACACTGTCTCCAAACCCCTTTTCATGTGTTGTATGTAAGCTGAGTGGATAACTCCGTTGATTAAGTTATTCCCATTAGGATAATACACTATTATATATATTATTTTTGTTCTCTGTGAAATCATAAAATTTATATCACTATCGCTACTGAGCATTAAAAATAAATTACTGTATATTTTATAGTACCCATAGTTATATATTTTTAGAGGCTGCTCATCAAGTTCTAGCTGAGGATTATATACTATGTTAGAATTAAAAAAAAATAAGTCAGGTTTTATGAAATATCCCATTGCAATACTATGATATTTAAGATAACATAAGGATTCTAACAATGCATTGTGTTAGTTGCAGCTCACATCAAAATTAGTCCAGAAGTTATAATGGAATTAAAAAATCCACAAACATTTGTTAACTCTAACACATAACATACTTTTCTTAAAACATGTAGTATTCTGTAGACCTCATAAATATTTTATGCGTCAAAAAGTTATAATAAATTATTGAAAAAAATTGCAGGTTTGGCAGAAAATTGCCAATCACTTGGGAACTCACTCTGCCGCACAATGTGAAAACAAATTTAAATATCTAAAAAGTAAATATTTGCAAAAAAAGGATAATATGTCACAGACCAGCAGCGGAGCACGCAACATTAAGTTTGATTTTTTCAAAGAAATGGATGAAATTTTGCATAAGGAGCCAATAGTAAAGCCTTTATCCATAGCATCTTCTAGGAGGGATAACATGGAGGAAATAATTGATCCAGCATCCTCAGTGACAGCCGAAAATCAGGTTCTGGAAGCAGTGACCCAAACGGCACAAGAACCTGCCCCTGGAAACCTTACTGGCAGTCAAGGTACTAAACATATTTTTTAGAATGCATGTTAAAGAACCAAAATATTAAGAACAATAGATTTACATGTCCACTGCATAGCTCAAATTAGATCATGTCACAGCTCTCACGATCGATTATTACTTTCTGAATTTGAGTCTTTTTTTTATTTTTTATACCTGATAGGTTAGCCTTTGACCACTATTTCACCTGATGGTAAGTGATGTTGTGGTCGAAGGTGTTGTTCAGACTAACCTAGAAGTACTGGCCCTCAAGGACAGTTGCCGGAACACACCGTTAGGTGTTTGGCGACAGATTTTCTACTTGAGGGTGGTAGCTAGCCAGGCGGGCATTCGTAAAATGCCCTCTCGGTTAGAGAAATTTGCTTGCAATCAAACGATCAAAATGTTCTATGTTATAATTATAATATAAAGATCAGGATATTAATGTGGTTTTTGTATAAACCACTTGCATGGCCTTCTCTGGGAATACTCTGCATTGGTATCCACTACTTTTTTGCTGAATAAGGTTGTAGTGATGGTAAAGGTCCCTGTTATGTGGCTAATGTGCAGCAGCAACCTAAACAAAAAAATATTTAATATCATATAAACATAAATTAAGCATAACGTCATATTTGTTAAAGGATACTGATATGTTATTTTTAATGTTACAGGCACTGGGACCCGAAAGAACATTAAATTGAAGGAAGCCTTAAATGAATTAAATAAAATTTTAAGAGAAGCAGAAGCCGAGAAACATAAAAGACACAAAGAACTAATTCAACTACAAAAAGAAAACATGAAAACTTTTAGCGAATTAATGGGTAAAATTATTGAAAAAATGTAAAAGTATTTACAAATAATACAAGCATGCATATATTGTATTTCGAGAGTAAATGTGATAAGGTATAGTGATAAGTATTAGTTATAGGTATTCCTTATAAAGAAATATCTAGATATAGGCATTTTTAAATTCTTATATCTAAAAAAGGGACCCCTATTTACTAAGCCTCCGACGTCCGTGCGACCCTTTTTTTTTTTTTTAAAGAGTGTAATAAAATTATTCATATACATTTTTTGCTTACTGTATCAGCTGGATTGTCAACTGCTGAACATGTCACCCCCTTATGGGGCTTTTGCTATTATGCCTCGCCTATAGCAGGTGGTTTGGGGATCGCAGTATAAGATGGCAGTTCTTCGTAAGGCGAGACTGCCCACCTTCTGGTATTTTGACCTTTGAAACGGGGGTTATTTAATTTAAAAAAATAATAGCAATAATTAATAAACATGTCATTTTAATAGTCATAAATTTAAAAAATTATCTGGTGATAACAGAGTGTTGTACCTATGGACCCATTAATAGCTGTATAATGAGCCAGTTGAAAATTTCACAGAATTCAATACGCGTAAGTCTGACTAATGGTCCTTAACAAATAGTTAGAAATTAAAGGATGTATCTATCTATAAATTCATATAAGCTAAGTGTGAGTGGGCTGCCGGAGGTTTATTTCTGAGGTTTGTACCAACACAGAATATGTCAGTATAATAATAAAAGAAATACAACATACAGTACAATATATCAAATCTTTTTTATACATAATATAAAAAAGAATAAAATAATTAAATAATAATCAAACATAAAATAATTCAATATTCCAAGCTTCAAGTCGCAATCGAGTTGTTATTTGGTTGCATAAATGTGATACGGTTTTAACAATAGACCACAAACAAATAATGTTAAAAACAAATATTTACTTTATGTTAAGGATAAAATCCCTTGACAAGTTGGACGGAAGGATAGACGGCTGAGCCTCATTAATTGGGCCGTATTCTAGTATGGAAACCTAACAACAGTAATACATACAAGCGTTAACTTTGATTATAGTCTAAAATCAGATGTATAACAAGTATCAACAAAATATAATAAAAAACAGCCCAAATGTAGAGATCCCTAGTAGGATCCCAAACTGTATGAAAAAAGTGTTTTGAAATGAGGGTTCAACTTGCACTTGGCCAATTCTATATATTCTGTTTGTTATCCTCAATGTTGATTACCTGTTCAAATGCTATGGAGGCATAAAACCAAAGTCTGAGAAGTATTTTATCTAGTTCTACATAGTCTGATTATATTTAAATATCTTTAGTTAATAAATAGATAGATTCAGGCATTACTTTGCGGAAATCCATATTTAATAATAACCAATATTTTTAAAATATTTTATGGAAACATCAAATTACTATTTAAATAAAACACTTGAAAAATACAAAAATATATCTAGTGACAATTCCGCCTAATTTTCCTGTTAAGCCGACGTGACGTCACAAACGTGCAGTGGTTGGTTATTATTTATCCTTACTTAGGTGTTTTTTCACCCTGTTTGTCATCATAAATAGAAAAGTTAAATAAGACTTAAGTCTGATAATAGTATTAGTATTTTAGTTTTAGGTAGCTTGATTATATATCAATACTATCTGTAAATAGGTGTTTTTTACTCTGTTCATCATCCTGAATGTTGAATAATCTGTTAAGATGGCATAAAGGCATATAAACAAAGTGTGATTATAATAATAGGTGTTTTTCTTTGTTTTACGTAGTCTCATATAATATAAATCAATATCTGTATATAGGTGTTTCATATTCTGTTCATCATAGTAAATATAAATGTTAAATATAAACAAAGGCTCATTACAGTCAAAAATATTTTATTGAGTTCTAAGTAGTCTTATTATATGTATTTATATATATAGGTGATTTTACTGTATTCATCATAGTAAATAGAAATGTTAATTAAAACAAGTCTGATTAAAGGAATAAGTCAAATCATTCTGTGATATATGTAGTTATATGATTATAAATAAATATTTATATACATTTGTGTGTTTTATTCTATTCCTCATCTTAAATGGTTATGATGACAAGCCATAACCTTGGTCGTAGTTTACTAATTAAGATTAAAGTTAATTACTACATGCATATTGCCTAATTATATCTATATTCATTAATTATCACAACCTCTGCATTAAAAATTATGCCTTTTAACCTTTCGTAAAGTCAATGTCTAGTTTATGGTTACTCCTTTAGGTGTCTTGCAACTGAGACTTACTGATTAACGATTGATTGAAAGAATATTCTAGCGAAGTGAGACCTATATCATGGCTCAGTTTGTATTTTACCAGCAAGTACCTGGTATACCCATTTCCTTGTGACATCTGTTAACATTATTCTGGTCAGGAAGGGTCATTTGATACATCTTAAGTATTTTAATAGAGCAGGAGACAAAACATAAACCAGGGTTTAACATTTTAAGGTGTACAGGTTACAGAATTTGTTGGTTAACACTTCTTTTACATTTATAAGATTTTTGTATGCATTCTATAGATTACGTTTTTGTCTTATTGAAGAAAGCATAAAACCGTATCCACGTCTGTAAGTGATGCCACATAATAAATTTGTACCTACATATAGTTCTAGAACATAGCTTAAGACATAGTTATAAGAAAAAAAAAGCTGATACAACCCAGTAGATTACTAGGAGATAGATAATGCAAAAAAGAAACAGGCCACAATTATATAGCTATAGTCAACTTATAGCAATTGGAGAATAATCACATAGTGAAAATCTAGGGTTTCCAAGTAACAAGTAAGACCTAAAGTAGATTATAGAAAAAACCCTAGTTCATAACAAAGTGTTGGGATGTCCCAGGTTATTATCAGCGCTTCTTATGTATCAAATTATAAGTAGATAGATAATGCATGAAAGAAACAGGCCACAATAGGAAAAGATTACTAATTTACATTTATATAGCTATAGTCAACATATAACAATTCTAGAATAATCACATACACATCTGGGGTTTCTACATAAGTTTAAGTAACAAGATAACTTCTAAAATAGGTTATAGAGAAAACCCTAGTTCATAACAAAGTGCTGGGATTTCTCAACACTTCTCATGTATCAAGTTATAAGTAGATAGATAATGCATGGAAGAAACAGGCCACAATAGGCAAAGGTTACTAATTAACAATTATATAGCTATAGTCAACTTATAGCAATTGCAGAATAATCACATCCACATCTGGGGTTTCTACATTAGCAATAGTAACAAGATAAGTCCTAAAATAGGTTATAGAGAAAACCCTAGTTCATAACAAAGTGCTGGGATTTCCCAACACTTCTCATGTATCAAGTTATAAGTAGATAGATAATGCATGGAAGAAACAGGCCACAATAGGCAAAGGTTACTAATTAACAATTATATAGTTATAGTCAACTTATAGCAATTGCAGAATAATCACATCCACATCTGGGGTTTCTACATTAGCAATAGTAACAAGATAACTCGTAAAATAGGTTATAGAGAAAACCCTAGTTCATAACAAAGTTCTGGGATTTCCAAGGTAAGTAAAGCATTTTCTAGATAAATGCTGGGAAACCTAGGTATTACAAAAATAAATCTATGATAAATAGCACTAAAACTAGCATAGAATAGCCTAGAATTAGTATAGATAGCATATAATTGCAAATTATATTTATGTAGTGAGGTAAAATAGTATAAAAACTTGAACTTTCTCGAAAATCAAAGATGCACATATCTGTCCCACCCTTAGTGGGTGGGACTGATACGTGCATCTGGCTTCAGGATAATACTCTCAAAGTTACATAGCATATTCATATCTAATCTAAAATCTAACTTTAAGAATTTAAGGAATGAAATTGTGTAACCAAATTGTTGAATTGTTGTTTATAAAATGCCTTCAGGTGAGCATTTTAATAACAACAAAATATATTGTCAGCATTTAGGTGTATAGAGAGCTTATAGTCCTAACATTATTCTGTCCCTCAACAGTTTCCCTTCAGTTTCTCTATCTCCAATAGGTACAGCGTTATCAACTCTATTGTCTCCATCCGCACTAGGCATTCCTTCAGATATATATTTCTCTATGGTATCTTTGTCTTTGCCTTTTAATAAGCAGAGGTTATGGAGGACACAAGATGCTAGAATTACATAAGGAATGAAGTAAGTCATGCTCATATCTATATATTTGAGGCGTCTGAATCTTCCTTTTAAAAGTGCAAATGCACGTTCTATACACTGCCTGGTTTTTGCAACAGCAACATTGAAATTCTTTTCCCTATCTGATAATCTACCTCTATCAATGAATGGTGGTATACACCAGTTTAAGACTGGGTATGCCTTATCACCCAAAATGAAGAAACCTTCAGGTATTTTTATTTTTCCATTCAAAACATTTTTATATACATCACTATTGTTAAAAATCCGCCGGTCACTAACAGAGCTAGGATAGCCTGCAAAAGCATCTGTAAATTGCAAATCTGCATCACAGACAGCCTGCAGTGTAATTGCATGATAGCATTTCCTGTTAATGTATCGTTCAGGGTATTCCTCTGGGGCTCTAATAGGAATGTAGGTTCCATCTATTGCGCCAATAACTCCAGGTATGCCAGCAATTTTTTTGAATTTTTTTGCTACATTTTCTTCTTTTCCAGTGGGCCATTTAATAATATTTGAACTTTTAGTGATAATCACTTTGACAACATTAACAAATGAATGATGTAGTGATGATTTTCCCATATTGAATCTTTCAGCTACAGATCTGAAAAAATAAGTTACTGTATATTTATACATATATTTTATTAAATATATACATATATTTTCTCATTATAGACAACATTACCTGTAGGAGTCTGGGGCCGCCAATAACCACAGTGCTGCTAGAAGTTGTTTTCGAGGATTCATCAATTTTGTGGTTGGTTTGAATTTATTAATGGATATTAATTGAGGAGCGGAAATCTTCAAAACTATTTCAAAAATATCTGAAAATATAACAGTAGGTTTACAACAAACAATGTTAAGTTTGTAAAAATTATTATAGTGGCCTTCATACTATGAGTAATTTAGCTATTCTATTAACTGATTTATTTACCTGGTGTAACATGAAAATGTTCTTGAAACTGTGTTGCTGTTTGTCCAGCAATTAACCGTTCGACATAATTTTCGATGCGGAGGGGCTTGATTCTCTCAATAATTATAGATGTGATTTCCACGATGAGTATCCTACACGTTGTTATTAATATGTCCTCACTGTCGTCCATCATGAGAATCAGCTTATTCATCATTTCCATCTGAATCTGGAGTGTCATGATGAGCAAGATTGCTATGTGTCGCGGCATTCTTGCAATATGCTCCTAGGAACTAGCAAAGAGACGACTAATCCCACTGAAAGCAATAGCTGGATATTTTATTTCAAGTATTGTTGTGTGTTTCAAGTGTTTTTACAGCTAAGTCAAGTCAATCAAGCAACAGGACAGACAGATCCAACACCAACCACAACAAAGTAACTTCAACTTCTTCTTTGTGGCTTCTCAACCACGTACAAAATTGTAAATCTGTCAATGTCACAATTTGTTTGAGGTTATAAAACAACCGGTCGTTCCATACCTCAGGGTAAGTTGCAAAACAACCAAACAACCAAACAACTACACTCTGAGCCTCGGAACGCACCCCTATTGTCCTGGCCAGCACGTTGCGAAAATACCTAGTAAAAAAAAGTTAAATACAGATTTATATCTTTATTTAAGCTATTGACCATTATTTAAGCAACCAGAGAGCATAGTTCAGTTATGCTGCATTCACTACATTCCAGTTAATTCGAGAAAACGAAGGATTCCATAAATATTTTTCAGAAGAACTTCAATACATGACTAGCAAACCGAAAAATAAAAACTATTTTAACACGTGGCGTGTCATCGTCTAGAGTTTAATGAGTATAATACAAATACAATTAATTTTCATTCAACCAACATATTGTTAAACTTAAGACCATTTTGTTATCTATTTCTATCGTTGTCTATCTCTAACACCAAAGTTCTTTGGGTCAACGTCAAATACCAAAACTTCAGGTTTTTAACTCATGCCATTTAGGTCCGAGCTAGGAACGCGTCGGACGGACAAACGGTCAGACAGACAAACTACCGAGTCTGGTTAGTAGGTTTCCGTTTTGTAGATTTGAATATTATGGTGTAAGATAATATATAATTCGATGGAACAGCGTCGAGAGGAGTTGCCAGGCGTCACGGGCGCACGCAACGTAAACACCTTAAAGGCGCAGTGTCGGCGTGTTGCTAGCGCTAAACTTGTTATCACGATGAATAAGGACGTTATCAGATCAAAATCAATAGAATCACAGCGATCACATGTATACGCTGTTGCTTTCGTACACTTTTCTCGCTCGGTGCGCCCGAGGTCCTAGTATCTATTTAGGGTTGCATATATTTAAGGCAAAACGGAGCCCTATTATTTATAAAACTCTGCGGTCTGTATGCCCATTTCTATATCAAGGATATACGAGTAGACCCGCAAACAAAATGAGTTACAAACTGAAATATAGTTTTTGTAATGTGCTTGTTCCGCACAACTAAACCAAACTAAAGAACCTTATGTTAAGCGGTCACCTCTGCCTATAACAAATGCATTTCGTCAGGTGACGAACTGCACTGCGCCCGTAACCCTGAGACATACAGTTATTAAGTCTGATGTGCCTGTAATTTTACTGGCTCTCAAGGAATGCTGTTAGGCGCTTTTCGACAGATTTTCTACTTGAGAATGGTAGCGAGCATTCGCTAAATGCCCTCCGACCATGCAATGGAGCTCAAGCCGGCGGTGGGACTTGAACCATGGACCTGCGGCATAGCTCGCAGCCGATAGTCAAGCTGTTACAGCTCCAAAGCTGTAACAGCTCAGCTATCATTGCTCAAATGTGCTTCAGAGTGTTGAAAAAAATATTAGATTAACATTTTAAATAAATTATTTTTAAGGATGGGCGTCCAACACTTGAGAAGGTAGCATAAAAAAAAATGCACCCGAACATGTGGGGTGCTATTATCTGTAGCTCATTGAGTAGAGTACGAATACAATATTATACAAAAAATATATAATTATGTCCATATAATCGAAAATTTTTGTTACTGAGCTTATTTTAAACAGAAATCAAGCTACTTAAGTTATTAATTAGTAACATCAGATTAACACAAATTATTAGAATTAGTTTTTGTATTTGACGGGGACCTAACCCTCGGCTTCCTCCTCGTTTTGGCTTAAAAGAGTATGGTTCCGGTGGCCGAGTGGTTTAGGCATCCGGCGCGAAATCGGAGGACAAAGGTTTGATTCCCGTCCGAAACAAAATATATTGAATTCCAATAATTTGTAAATGTGATTTTCAGCTAGCGTGCGATAGTGTTTGTAAGCATATGTATAGAAATATTAAAATATCACTACTCATACATAATATTATGTAACATATATTTTCTACTATATATCCATTTACTACTGAAAATGCTTATTTATAATCTGTGATAAAAAAAAACATTATTTCTTAGATTTTGTGATGCGGAACCTAATAGACCATATCCCGAATTGCACTTGGCTGTTTTATTTTCACTTACCGTGGGCTTAAACTCTAAATTGTATTATTCTTAGCAAGAAGACTAGAGAGAGCGTACTCCTTCAAGTATAACCTGTTAACCTAATGCTGTCATTCGATAACTTTCCGACAGCCAATCATTTTAAAATATCGCTGCAGTTTATATTTTACGTTGCGTTAACAAAGGCCATGGGTCTATAAGAACATGTTGATTAATACATATTGTTCATTTCAAGCTAAGCAATACGAATGTAGTTATGATTTGTAATTTAACGAATGAAGGCACTTAAAACACGTAGATAACTTTGCTTAGCATGAAACCGTGGTAAATTCTCATACAACCCAGTTTGCATTCCTGTATAACGCGGTAAAAACCAGTATTTACTGGACGCGGGCGGTTGTTTCAGGACTTTTTTGTGTTGCCACGTTTAATCTCGCGAATAAAGTATACCTGTGAACTTAATGAAGTCGGTATATTAAGCTGTTGAAGGAAATGATTATGCTAGAGCTTGTAAATGCAAGTTTCGGTCTTGAACGCGAATTATGGAATTATGAAGGCGGTAAAATGTGTTCAGTGTTTTATGATGGTACAGTTTTAGATGTGGAACACAGTGCCTTTTGTCATAAGGTTGTCTAAATTTTCCATTATTATTTTAGAAAGTATAGGAAACAACTTATTTCCCACTTTAATGAGCATAACATATTGCATGAGAATAAGTTCGGTTTCACAAAGAGCAGATCCACAACAAATGTAGGAGTTTAATTGATGTCACATATACTTGAAGCCACATTTTGCTTTTAGCGTGCTATACGATTTTCCAAGACATTTGACTATATATCATCGCACATGATTTGTATAATTTCACAAAGTGATATTCGTGGAAAAACTCAGAATCTTTTAGTGCCATATCTGTCTTTCAGGAGAATAAATGGCAATACTTCTTCCGGGTCTATGAGAAAAGGAGTTTCGAAACGATCACTTTTAGGACCTTTTCTATTTTAAGCCTTTATTAATGATTACTGCATCGTCAGAAATAATTCAAGTAAATATTGTGTCTAATATTATCTTTAAATGGTTCACTGCTAATAATTAACTACTAAAATACAGGTTTTAAAAATATAATAATAATATAATATAAGTTGAAAATTTATACTCATTTAGCGTATAGTGAGTTGTATGTAACGTAATTGTAAATATGGTTATATATCTAGGGTTTTCTAACTGTGAAAATTTTAGTTATAAAATCATCTACTTCTAATGAAGATACATCCTACGATACTATCTATCCTAAGATACTATCCTACATACGATAATGATGAGATTTAGGTAGATCGCAGTATGTTTCAAATATTTAGATTTTAAAAGCTCTTAAATATTTTATATTAGTACAATGATTATTACGACTGTCCTATCAAATTGTTCATCATATATTAGTACACTAGCAAACAGAACATAGAGTTAATATTACATAGGACGTAATAGCTATACATATAGCTTTAAAATGCAAGAACAAAAGTGTTCAGACGACAACGTCCTTTGAGGGCCGCCGCGACCGCGTATTGTGTTTCAAGTATTCTCGCGAATGTGTTGCAATGTGGTCTAAAGAGTAAGCGTTAAGACTTCAGTCTCAATATTTAATGGTACGTATTAACGCTGCCATTAGTGGCAACATTACTTCTGTTCTTCACAATTGCATTTTCGCCGTTTTGTCTTACTTTTCAAGTATAGAATCTATTTCCAAGTACGTAACTGTGTGTTTCACTAGTACTCTTTGTGAGCCAGTCCTAGACTAACCTGGTTACCATCTTTTTTTTTGTTGCTGATAGGTTGCCGGAACACATCGTTAGGTGCTTAGCGACAGATTTTCTACTTGAGGGTGGTAGCTAACCAGGCGTACATTCGCAAAATGCCCTACTGGGACCGACTGCCCTCTGAAGCACGGAAGCGCTCAGTAGTAATGTCACTAGCGGTCACCCATACAACTCCTGACCACGGCGGACGTTACTTAACTTAGCTAATCGATTTATAACGGCTAAGCCAACTTTGCTACGAGCGCTTCAATCAACAAAAAATCAGATAGTGTTCAAAGTTGAGTGTGTCAGATAATAAAAAAAGGTATCACTGTTCCCGAATGAGTGAAAGAAGATGATACCTAAAATACGTTTATACGTCTCAACTTTTTATGACAATGACATTCGAATTTTTTGCCTCATTAAACATTATCGTATTATACAAATACGAGTATATCTCTAATGTCTCTAATCTCTAGGATATATTATCATATAATATCGCTAATGTTAGACTTGTGGCGAAGTTGTCTACATTTGCGACATTTGATTAGAGCCGCTCAGCATTATACAAATTTTGACTTAGGCATAAATGACAATACAATTAAATAAATATCATGGTATAACATAAATACAAGCGGTGTTCGTTCCATCGTCATGTCCATCGCCTTTATATTATGTACAAAAGTACAGTATTAAAAAAGACTATTAGTTATAGGTAGAGGTGAAATATATGTACTTCCAACTGCTTTCCATCCGCAGATCATACCGCAACCCCTTCAACTACTCAATAAATCGGTATAAAAACTTTAAACGATTAAGCATATTTATAAAAAAAAAATTGACCATCTATTATTCTTTTCGGAGGTGAGAGCCAACCAAAGGCTTATTGCGAAAAAATCCTAGGTCTGTGGAGCAAACCAACACACACCCACACACACTCACATACTAGCTTACATAATATCAATATTACATAGACTACTGGTTTTATGTAGTGAAAGAAACTCGGTTTTTTTTTATGCACGATAGGTTAGCCTTTGACCACTATCTCACCTGATGGTAAGTGATGATGTGGTCGAAGATGTTGTTCAGGCTAACCTAGAAGTAACGGATCATATATGTATCTCTTATCACCTGTACCACACTCGTAGCTCTAGCGTCGCCTAGAGCCGCGCAGCATTGAGGCTCAACGATGCAAATTATGACTTGGGCACACACGGCGGTGCTCGTTCTGTCGTGTGCATCGCCTTTATTTAATGTACAAATGCTGCGACAGTATTCTTTATACGTTTCTGCAGAATATATTATTTCTCATATAAACTTTTCTATAACTTTGGCGGCAACCCACAGACATTGTATAATCCTTCTTTCTGTGCCACTGAAATAATACGGTGTGGAATCATATTCTTTATATTTGGTATTGACATTTAATTCTTATTGTATTCCTGGAAAAGGTTACAAAAATAATAGTCTCTTTACTATCTCAATTCCCATAAGAACAGATCTAAAATCGAATATTTATAAGGAAAGATAGCATCAGGCAGGTTTCAGGTAATTAAAACTAAGCCAAATCCTTCTACAATCCGTTTGTACTGGGTAAAACCACTGGAAAATAAAGTTTTTAGCTAATTAATAAGTGACTTCCTCCACCACCATCCCATTCAGTCACCACGACGCAAGTAAATATAGCTGTGTTCCCCGAAAAAACAATGAAGTTTCTGGCATATTTTTTCACACGTAGCAATGGTTCAACGTTTCAGCACTCAATCATCGGGAACCTCTAACATCTAAATTTCACCAAGGAGACTACTACATATTGCAGAAGTAGACAGTTCAAGACAAATCGATAAAAAAATACTGCTTACCATATACCCTACCATAAGTCGCAAAAAATACGCAAATGGGTCTTAACATCCACATTTCGCCATAAATATTTTTATTTCTATTAAGAAATAAAAATATTAAGACACTTTAGTTAGCCAGACCATTAGGTCTGGCATACTAAAGCATAATACCGGTCACAGTTCCGGACTCCCAAGGCAAGCTACCTATTAAATCTACTAACAACTGCTAATTACAAAACTCGATAACAATCTAGAAAACCCAATCAAACTGCTATCTAGAAAACCAAAAACAACAGCTATTAGGAAACCCAATAACAACTACTATCTAAAAAACTACGAGCATTTGATATCTAGAAAACCCAATATCAGTCTGACCTGGCAACAGAAGAGATCGATTCTCTAAAATAACTTTTTAAGTTAATTGATCAACAATACCTTCCATTGTTTTTAAATACCCTAGAAAAAACACACTAAATTAGCAAAGATAATTACCATTATTTAAATTCACAATAGCTAAAAGGCAAACGAAAACTGTTTAATTTACTCAGCGGACTTTTTCAAACAGAAACAGATAAAACCGAATGAAATAAAACTCGGGACCTGTTTCTTCAAACTCAATTATTTATTTCGTAGCTATCGTAAAACACAAGTGTACAAGTGGATTTAATTTGAGGAAAAATCTACAAAGAACAAAACAATACCATTTTTAAAGCAGTTATGACTCAGTGGCAAATTCGGATCCTGCAGCGGGCATGAGCTTCGCTGCATGATGGTGGGGCATTTTGCGAATGCTCACCTGGCTAACTACCATCCTCATTGTTGTCTATGGGCCTGTTTTAGAATGTTCGAGTAAGTTCCGTTTATACTACCCAGGATATAAAATAACTGAATGATAAAAATGACAGCGCGTTTCAAGCTTTAACCGATGGATATGCTAAATCGATGACTGTGAAACGCAAAGATAGTATTTTATTTATTAAATATGTTCTGGGTAGTATAACCGAAACTTACTCGAACATTCTGAAACAGGCCCTAAGAGTCTTATTGCAGCTGTTATTGAGAGGCAAAGAGGTACGGAAAGCTGATTGCCAACCTCCATTAATTGAAGAGGCACCAAGAGAAGAAGAACAATTGAGAGGCAGTTCCATCTTAGTTAAGCCTTTTTAATCATCCCTTACCAATAGACGAGAATGTAGGCAAATAGCTGATAGGTTAAGTTAGTCACGTTAGTTACTCGTAAGGTCACGCTACGTAGAATAAAATGATCAAATTACGTGGAGATGAGTAAAAAAACAAAAAGTCACCTTCTTTTTTTACCTTAGCCTTAAGCTGAAAATCTGTCAGCCCCAGTATCTAACGGTGTGTTCCACCAACTGTTTTCGAGAGTCAGTTTCCGTTTTAGTCGGGAAGGTGCTTTTGTTATTTCAAGTAGGAAACCTGTCACCAAACAATTAACGGTGTGTTCCAGCAGCTGTCCTTGAGAGCCAGTAATTGTAGGTTAGCCTGAACAACATCTTCGACCACATTAACCCTTACCATCAGGTGAGATAGTGGTCAAATGTTTAGCCTATCAGGTATAAATAAAATTAAAAATTACATTGTTTCTCGATCGTGCACTCGTAGAGTCAAGACCTCTTGAGGAAACTTCGTGTAGAAGCGAAATGCGTCAAAAATTCTTCTGGTTTGGCTGCGTGGCGGTTGTGACATCATGTCGTATCAATAGGAAAAAAGTGTTTAATTAAAGTATTATTTTAATGTATATTGTTATATTATTAATACATTGCAAGCAAGCAATACCTGTCTTACTAAAACCTCCTTCGATCAATATTCAAGGTTAAGCAGTTTATTGATCGAGCGTGCCTTAAGGGCGAGCGAAGCATCTCCGTTTCAGCTTGAGCAAAAAAGCTTTTGTATGTCTGTCTGGATTTCCAGGTTTCTAGTTATTCTCTTCTACAGGTTGCACTGATTCTTGTAATTTTTGATCAGCTTCCATACCTATATTAGTCAATTCAGTTTCTGTTTTTTTTTCAAAAAAGCGTTTTGTATTGAAAATTAAAACAAAAACTTATTTCTGTCACTCGGTCTTCAACTCACAGATCCACTAGTGATTAACTTTAACCAAATAATCAATTCATCATCATCATCATCATCAGCCTGAAGTCGTTCAATGTTGAACAAAAGCCTCCCCCATAGAACGCCACAAAGAACGGCTATTAGCCGCTTGCAACCATTGGCTACCCGCCACCTTTACGATGTCGTATTCGAATTGTGGTAAAGCTGTTATATTCATTACAAAATCACAAATATACGATAGAAAAAAATTAAGTCATGTGTGGGATTCGAACCCACATCCATCCACCCCTTTAGCCGGAGTATGCTCTAACCAATTGAGTTAACATGATATGACGTCATAAATAAAATAAAAAAAACGTATATATGTGATTTTGTAATGTAATCCCCATAGCAGGCGTTATTGCGAACATAACAATATTAATATTATAAGGTTGCGTAATCATTTACAAGTATAAAACCAATTGCAAAATTGGTCTTGTTTGTAATACAACGTAAGTGGTACTATAAAGAGTATATTTTGTATGGCTCCCTTATTATATACTAAAATTCCTAAACAAATAAGAGATCTTGATATTGCAGTGTTTCAACGAAAACTTAAAAGAATATTAGCCCAAAAATGTTACTATACAATTAATGAATTCCTGATTGACAAGAATGTATGGATTTGTGTTAATAATGACTAAAATAAAATGACTAATTGTAAATTTTGACATTGCTTTTTCTGACATAATATGTAATTTTGAAATAATCGGTATAAATATAGACGAAATAAGACTATGAAAAACCAACAACCACACATAATTCTTGACTTAATTTTAACGCATTGACATTAATATTTTGATATATCAATTTTAATTATTTCATTTGTTTGTAAAATAATAGTATTCAATGTTAATAGACTTAGATTCTTTTTTAAAAAAATTATACGCCACATGTGGCAAGGACATGAGTTACGAAATTTAAGTTACTGTACCACCTAGTATGCTATTGTATGATATATACTCACCGTGTTCTGACAAATAAATAATTTGAATTTGAATTTGAATTAGATGTCGCTCCATCCCAATACGATGGTAAAAGAACGGGAAGGATTTGAGTTATGACGTCATGTCATGTTAGCTCAATTGGTTAGAGCATACCCCGGCTAAAGGGGTGGATGGACATGGGTTTGAATCCCGCACATGACTTAAATTTTTTCCATCGTATATTAGTGATTTTGTAATGTTTTTTTTATTTTTTTTTATTTTATTGTGACGGAACAAGCCCGGGGCCCATCTGGTGTTAAGTGGACTAACCTCTGCCTATAACAGACGCATTTCGTCAACGACGAATTACACTGTGCCCGTCATACTGAGACGTCCAGTTATTAGGTCTCATTAGCCTGTAATTTTTCTGGCTCTCAAGGACTGCTGCCGGAACACACTGTTAGGTGCTTGGCGACAGATTTTCTCCTTGAGGGTGGTCGCTAGCCAAGCGGGCATTCACAAAATGCCCTTCCACCATGCGGTGAAGCTCAAGCTCAGGGCGGGATTCGAACCATGGACCTGCTGCACGGCAGTCCATAGCCAATGCCACTGAGCCATCACTGCTTCATAATCCGCATTGCAGGCGTTATTGCAAACATAACAATATTAAAGCTAAATCTACAAGTTTACAATTGTAGAAAAACCGAACAAAAGAACCTCAAACGTAGACTGAGTTAACCAAACAAGGCAAAAAGGCACAACGAGCCCGGCTTCGGTCCGGGTTTGCTTTACCCGGGAACTGAACCTGGTACCTGTGCCGAGAATACTAATAAACTCTGTTTGAGTTCTCTAATTGTGATTTTTTATCTTCAGTTGTGTTTTGTGCGAAACATTGACTTAAATTGGATTTTTGTATACGCAGAAGTGTGTATCAATGATTTTATTAATCCATGGAAAGTTAATTGACTAAACAATTATCTCAACCTGATATTAAAAGCCTTTTTACAGTTATTTCGTTCGCAAATTACAACATTTTTGTGAATGTAACATGATAAAATGCTTACATGTATGTGTTTTTTTTTAATAAAATCTATCCACTCCAAGATATCATTAACATTACATCAACTCCTTCATAAGGGAGGTTTGCAGTAATGCCCGTGCTTGGCAGGCATCTTGGGGATGGCAGTGTAAGGTGGCAGTTGTTCATAGGACACTGCTGTCCACCTGTTATTTCTTCTATAGGAAGAATCTATGGTTGTTGTCTTAGAATGGCAGTCGTTATAGCATGGTGGTAGGGTATTTTGCGAATGCCCGCCTGGCTAGCTACCACCCTCAAGCTTGGTGACAGATTTTCTCTGTCGCCAAACACCTAAGGGTGTGTTCCGGCAGCTGTCCTTGAGAGCCAGTACTTCTAGGTTAGCCTGAACAACATCTTCGACCACATCATTACTTACCATCAGGTGAGATAGTGGTCAAAGGCTAATCTATCAGGCATTAAAAAAACAAATTACTATCAAACAAAGTAGAACACTTTGTAAGAGTTCGTCCGGTACAAATACTCCCACCATACCTAAGTCTAGTTATGTTAACCGCCAAGCAGTTATGTTCATATAGCTGTGTTCCGGTTTGAAGGGTTTGGGTGCCGGTTAAATTGCAGGCACATGAGACTTAACAACTTTATGTATCAGGGTGATGGGCGCAGTACATTTCGCCACTTGTGATAAACTGTATTGTAGATTATCGCTTTCCTGTGGGCCTCGTACCCGTTCCATTACAGTAGAAAAAAACTGTAGAACAATATAATTTTATGCTGGACTTTATAAAGAGAGGCCAAAGTTAGCTTAATGGGCCTCCAGAGGCATTATTTAAGTTTATTTCGCTATTAACGATGAATTTTACGCGTTGCTCGTAAGCAATAAAACTTGTAATTTGTTTGGACACTTACTCGCTTAATGATGATTTAGGAAAGTTACAACTTTGCTGAGCTTATGCTACAAGCTTTACGATGTACAAGTACATAAAATAAATGATATAAGCCTGAGGTTGCTACAAAGCTGGGCTTTGTTGCGTTAAACTCCAGTTTAACAGACTTCCTAACAGAAGGTGATGTGGCCACTTAGCCAAATAATATAATGATAGCCCGCAGTGGCACTGGTGACTGCTGTTCAGCAGGCCCGATGTTTGAATCCCGCAGCAAACTGGAGCTTTGGCGCACGGTGGTGGGGCATTTTGGCAATGCCCTGACTAGGTACCAAGTAGAACCCTCAAGTAGAAAACTTGATGCCAAGCATCTAACGGTATATTCCGGCGGCTGTACTTGAGTGACAATAATTCTAGCGTCATCACACCATAAGGTGAGATTATTGTCAAACGCTAACTTAACAGCTTTTTATAAAATACTCTTATTTTATAAAAAGCTAAGCTTCTTTCTAACATAGTTTTTGGTATAATTTTGAAAAAAAATCTTTTATGTACAACAAAGTTAAAGGCATAAAACTTATTCAAATAAAACTAGTTATTCAAATACAAAAGATTTTGAAAGACGATTGAAGTTAGTGTAAAATTCTTGCTTTGATTTTCGACCGTACCGCATCTATGACGTCTAATAGCATGGTCTTCTAAATTTGCTACTGAACTTGATTAGCTTGTTGCTGATATTGCTTTTGGATATTCACATTGTTTGACTACTTGTTTAATACTACATTTATAACGTTGTCGTTTGCTGAGATTTTCCAGTTTTTACTGTTTGATGGATAGGCGTGTGTAAATGTGCTTTCGAGATGATGGGTTCAGAACGGTTGACGCAACACTTAGTGGATTCTTCTTTTGTATTGAACCTACAAATGTATACTTTGTTACAAGTGTAGTATCATGACAGGCTCTACTTTAGCAGCCATTAATATGTTTAAAAAAATATTTCTGATGAAATAGATGTAACCTGAGGAAGTGATATCTTAAACTGCAAATCCCGAGACACCTGCCAAACATGGGGATCATGGTAACCCCCCCTCCTCCCCCCATGAATCACGTGATGATGATGAATTAGGTAGTTTTGATTCCAATAGCCTCGCATAACATTCTTGGCATACCGGGTCTCTTAATCTTCTCTTGGGCGAGGATTTGGGGATTTTCGAACCGAATGTAGTAGTTGGGTTTTTCCCGAAGACCTAACAATTTATTACAGCAGCTGTATTTGTCTTATGCTAGGCTAATTCTGTTTATCACGTACGTCCACATCATCAATTAGCATCGGTAGCTTGAAGTCAAAGCTATCAAGATGAAACAAAACTTTAAACAAAACCATCCACAAGGTTGTTACATAAAACATTGCTGACGAATCTGTAATCCGTAACGGAATTCTAAATTTTATCAATAAACTGAACAAACACCTCACTCACATCCTCAACGAGTGTTCCCATCAACAATGTATTAGCTCGTTTCGGAATGCTAGCAACTTTGTGCTCGCGTGATTTACGGCGCAATAAATAATAAGTATCCAATAGCGGCAACACTGGCCCGGTTAGCGAAGCGAAGTTTATATTTAACACTGTTCAGAATTAATGTTTTGAGCTGGAAAATCGGCTTTGGCAGTAATTACGAAGTTTCTCTGGTGGCTGTTAAGCCTTTTTATGTATTAACGTTGTTTTTTTCTAGTTAAATTTGTGCCTATACTTTTTTATTTAACTAACGCTTGTACTAGGCTGGCGCCCGGCTTTTCCGTCATATGTACAAACCGGGAACCCGGTTGGGAGATTGATAGAAATATTCTTAGACTTGTGTAGACCCGCTTTTCATAATTCAAAACACAACGGTTTTCGAAAGTAGGCATCCTTAGTCAAACTATGAAAAAAAAAACATATATTACTCTACGAAAACAGGAAGTATTTTAAATCTTGAAATAATAACCTCGTTACTCCTTTTACTACGCGACACAGAACTTAAAAGTGTCAGACAGTTATAGAAAACTGTAAGTTCTGTGTCTCGTAGTAAAAGACAATGCCTAATCCGAGCCAAGAGCGCCCTCCGCGGCAATACTGGACCGCGCCGCGCTCTTTTTGTATAGATTTTTGAATATTTACACCGAGCAAAATAATAAAAAATAATAAATTACAGGCACAAAAGACTTTTAAAACCAGGTGGTCGTCGTGCCTATTCCATCCGTTAACAAACACAAAAAATACAAAACATTTATCGTAAAATGTTTGTTAGGACTAGCAGTCGTCTCTAAATAATATATTCTATTTTGAGCAGTTTTTTTTTCATGTTATTGTGACGGAGCAAGCCCGAGGCCCACCTGAGTTTAAGTGGACTAACCTCTGCCTATAACAGACGTATTTCGTCAACGACGAATTACACTGTGCCCATCACACTGAGGCGTCCAGTTGTTAGGTCTCATTAGCCTGTAATTTTTCGGGCTCTCAAGGACTGCTGCCGGAACACACTGTTAGGCGCTTGGCGACAGATTTTCTACTTGAGGGTGGTAGCCAGGCGGGCATTCACAAAATGCCCTTCCACCATGCGGTGAAGCTCAAGCAAGCCCGCGGCGGGATTCGAACCATAGACCTGCTGCACGGCAGTCCATAGCCAATGCCACTGATAACGTGTACGTGAGGCTATAGAAATCAACCGACATCCCAATTTTAACAGAGTTTGAGGTTGGACGCTACTACCTGCCTGGATTCCTACCCTTAGTGTCACCTCGACGCAGAAGTTGTTGGGCAGTCTAGAGAGCGACACAGTCAGTTTTGTATATCACGGTACGTATGCTGATGATGATGATGCGATCACAGACGACAAAGTAGGCCCACCGTCTTCAGCCGGGCACGCTAGGACTTCATCACCTAGCACCAGCAGCGCGGGACTCGCTCCACCCCCTCCCAGCTCCCCGCTGTCGCCGCCGGCGCCGGCGCCGGTATCGAGCCGAGCCGCGCGGGCGGCGCTCCGCAGTGCCCGCCGGGAGCTCGCAGACGCAGCTGCGCACTCGCCCTGATGATGAGCATCTGATAGGCTCGAAACCCGGGTCAACGTATTCGATCCTCAACGTGAGTGTTTTTTGCCGGTTTAATTTATAATATTTAAATATGTGTGAAACTCACGAGATTTTCAATTATATAATATATGTACAACTACGAATAAATATGAATTAATTCGTAGATGTACAAGTCAAATTACAGACAAGTTAAAACATGCCATTGCCTATTGCTGAGGATTCATTCTAATTATGTGACTACGAATATGAAAAAAGGCGTTTTTATTGAATCATTGAACATTACAGGGGACAGCAGGTGCGCTGTCATATTGCTGTACAAAGAAAATAATTCACGGGCCTGCATGATGGATGGCAGGGGACGGTGACCGGTGACAAATCACTTTAAACTGTTTTTTCCAAATATTCATGGACATATTGAAGTTAAATAGGATGGTTTAAGCCAGAGAAGCCTACTCCTATTATAAACTTTTTCTTTTTAAGTGCGTATAAAATGGTAGATAGAGGTAGATAACCGTGGCGAGTAAAATACGAATCGTATTTTCGAAGCAAAGTTCTAGGGAGAAGTAATTGAAAACCTGTGAATTTGTATATTTATGGTCCACTTTACATGATTGACGGAAGATAATTTTCAAATGACAGATCGTGAAATAACGTAGGCTTATAGTTATAACTAGAATTTTTGTATAAGTTTGCATACGGTCTAATTAATTTGGGAATCGCCATTGAATTTTTTTAGAGGGTATGACATTTCCAGTACCACAAACAGGTCAAGTGGAGTACCATATGAAAATATTTCTCATTTTCTGAGCACTGTCGCTATGCCTCGCTTTTGTTATGTCAGTGTCAAATGAGTTACAAATTTTTATACAAATTCGTAGACTTCACTACAAAACCGAAATTAAGTGTAATGTTATTCTTAAAATACAATGAACTAGCTTTAAACCCAAAATACGGTTTTTTTTTTGATCCAACATGGCTTAAATTTTAAATTTAATCTGTGTTATAACAATTTTATTTGGTATAATTTAAGTAAGCCAAAATCTATAAAATAAAATTACTTATATGTAATACTATATTCAAAATTGCGTTTTACGATCAACTGTTACAAAATTTCGACCTTACCAACAAAACTTCACTCCACTTTTGAAGCAGTGATAGCTCAGTGGCATTGACTATGTACTGCCGTGCCGCAGGTTCATGGTTCGAATCACGCCTCGGGCTTGAGCTTCGCCGCATGGTGAAAGGGCATTTTGCGAATGCCCACCTGGCTAGCGACCACCCTCAAGTAGAAAATCTGTCGCCAAGCATCTATCGGTGCGTTCCGGCAGCAGTCCTTGAGAGCTAGTAAAATTACAGGCACATGAGGCTTAACAACTATGTCTTAAGGTGACGGTCGCAGTGCAATTCGTGACATGTGACGAAATTCATCTGTATATAGGCGTGGTTAGTCCGCTTAACATCAGGTGAACATCGTGCTTGACCCGACAAAAACACAAAAAAAAAAACTACAGTATAATATATATGATTAGCATCACGACGAGTTGCTCTGTTCACTTTTTGCCTTTCCTAAAACATTGATGTGCTGGGGTCCAAAGCAATCAATCAAGCATATAGCTACTGAATGTGCTTTAACATTGACGAGGCACCTGGTACCTCGCTGGCCCCTTCCGTACTCGTTTTGTTGTTATGTTGGTACGTTTTCCAATGGCGCTTCAGTTGGCACAAAGTGTTTGTCATGACTTAACGAAACGCCATGATGGATAGTTTTACTTTCATTTTATTGTGAAGAAACTAAATGAACCGATGGTAGATATATAATGTAGACCCGATATTTAAAATTATATAATATTCAAATATTTGTATAATTTGTTTTGTATGTGATTGTTACGGAACAATTACGAAGCCCATCTGATGGAAATGGAGACCCTATTACAATGTGACGTGGGGGAATGACACAAAAAATCCCAAATTGTAATCGTTGGCACGGGTATCCAGAGCGGTCATGCTCACAGAAAGGTGTTGTCTAGCGGAGGTGTTGTGTGTCGGGTCGCCATCTTCCCTCAGAAATGGTTGAGGAAGGCGATGGCTGGCATATGCGTCAACTCGTGAACGGGTGCTGCTACAGAACACCGGTCTGCTCGAATGCAAGTGCTAATGACTTTAAACGAAAAAAAAACATTTCTATAAACACTGTTCTCGTTTAGAATATTGCATGTTTCCTATTTATTGTAAGTATCTAGTTTTTAAATAAAATATGGTCATAATAAAAAAATCACGGACCGTAGTACGGTCTGTAGAGTGTAGATTTATAAAAATATAAAAAAAGCCCACCTAATGTTATGCGGACTAACCTCTGCCTATAACAGATGCACATTTTCACAAGTGACGTATCGCACTGCGCCATGAAACATACAGTTATTAAGTCTCATGTGCTTGTAATTTTACTAGCACTCAAGGTTTGCTCCCGGAACTCGAAATTGGTAGCTAGTTAAGTGAACATTCGCACCAGTCGGTGAAGCTCAAGCTGGCGGCGAGGATCGAACCACCTTGGACCTGCGACACGGCCGTCCATAAGGGTTACCAAAGAAAAAGTTGAATTTTGAAATTGATATAAAAAAAAATACAGGTGAATATTTTTAAATATTTTTATAGAATAGCCCCAACATTGCAGTTTGATAGTGGAAGACTACTTCATTCATATGGCTGCCCCGGCTGGCTTTGCAGTAACCCATTCTGTTGACCCAATTTTTCATGACATTTTTGATGGTGTGGCCCTCAATGGCTGCAATGGCGACTTCAATCTCGTGCTTTAGGTCGTCAATCGTCACTGGATAGTTGGCATAGCACTTATTCTTGACGGTTTCCCCCATAAAATAGTCCAACGCAGTCAAATCGCAGCTGTGAGGCGGGCGGTTGACATCGCCGTTTCGGCTAATTATGCGATTTTCGAACGTACCGCGCAAAAGTTTGGCCGTATCGTTGGCTGTGTGGCACGTGGCACCGTCCTGCTAGAACTAAATGCCGCCGACGTCTTCCTCATCTATTCGGGGAAAGAAAAAATCTTCCAACATGCCGCGATAGCGCTCACCATTGACGATTACGGCGGCTTCTGCTTATTTTTCGAAGAAAACCGGACCAATGATGCCGCCGGACCACAAACCGCACAAAACTTTTCGAAGCGCTCGTAGCGAAGTTTACTTAGCTGTTCTCAACCGATCAGCAAAGTTAAGCAACGTCGCGCGCGGTCATGAGTTGGATGGGTGACCGCTAGTGACATTTACTACTGAGCGTTTCCGTGCTTCGGAGGGCACGTTAAGCCGTCGGTCCCGGTTGTCGTCTTAGGATGGCAGTCGTTATAGCGTGGTGGTAGGGCATTTTGCGAATGCCCGCCTGGCTAGCTACCACCCTCAAGTAGAAAGTCTGTCGCCAAGCACCTAACGGTGTGTTCCGGCAGCTGTCCTTGAGAGCCAGTACTTCTAGGTTAGCCTGAACAACATCTTCGACCACATCATCACTTACCATCAGGTGAGATAGTGGTCAAAGGCTAATCTATCAGGCATAAAAAAAAAAAAAAAAAAAAAAAACAGTATGATTACGTGTGGATTTACTGAGCCCCATAAATGCAGCAGTTTTGCTTATAGACATTACCACCGAGGTGAAAATGAGCTTAATCTTTAAAGATGAAAACCTAAAACGCGAAAACCTAAGACAACATTACTGAAAAGATGAGTTTTCGATAAAAATGCTCTTACAGTTTCGGTGGAAGACTCACCATTTTGGGAGTAAGTTTTCAATATTTCCCATTTTTCTTCGAGCGTAAACACCTTTTCGTAAAACACAAACCTTTTACTAAATATTTGACACATTGGCAAAGTCATTCGAGCTGTCAAAGCCGAAATAATCGATAGTTCAAAAAGCAACCGATAGATTACCGCTCGGCCATAAATGCTTAAATTTGCAATATCTCCTTAACAGTGCCCTCCCACGTCATCTCATGTATTTCAGCGACATTCAGCTAGATATATACATTTTTAGCTCATAAATAACTCTAAATTGCCCCGAGCGGTCCCTTCCAAATTAGTAGCAATTTGCCCGAATCAAAGGTACGAAACTATAATTTTCATAGTTTTATGGGATCCATTACTGACATGCCATGTCCTCGTTAGGAATCCATCACCGGTTTGAGTGGTACAATTTGATGTCATATAGTATGAACTTTATTTCAGTATTCACCCGCAATCACACGGAGTTACTTTGATGACAGTTTCGTTTTAACTGACTTCAAAGAAAGGAGAAGGTTTTCAAATCGACTGTGTTTCTGGGTGTTTTACCTCATAACTTTATACAGGATGTACCTCGTTTCTATGATCTGAGGAGTGTACCGATTCTTGATGTTCTTTGTTTTTTTGTTTTCCAAAGCTGATTCTTTTCGTGTAGTCCAATTTAAATTTCAGTGATCTGACGAGTAGTATTTCAATTATCTCTAATAATGCGTATTTAATTGGCTTCGACTACATTGATGATGTTCTCTTTTTAACTTGTCGATGAAAAATTTACAATAAAATCTGTAGGTATACAGATAGTTTGGTAGTGCATTTTTGGTAATAGAGTATTACAAAGTAGAATGTCACTCCCCATCTCTACCCATGGGTGTCGTAAAAAGTGATTCAAAGGTAACAACACCAGCAGGCGGGCAGCAGCGCTTTCTAAAGAACTCACATTGCTATCCCCAAAACGCCTTTCAAGCGTGGGGTTTTTTTTTTTTTTTTTATGCTTGATAAGTTAGCCTTTGACCACTATCTCACCTGATGGTAAGTGATGATGTGGTCGAAGATGTTGTTCAGGCTAACCTAGAAGTACTGGCTCTCAAGGACAGCTGCCGGAACACACCGTTAGGTGCTTGGCGACAGATTTTGTACTTGAGGGTGGTAGCTAGCCAGGCGGGCATTCGCAAAATGCCCTACCACCATGCTATAACGACTGCCATCCTAAGACGACAACCGGGACCGACGGCTTTACGTGCCCTCCGAAGCACGGAAACGCTCAGTATTAATGTCACTAGCGGTCACCCATCCAACTCATGACCGCGCGCGACGTTGCTTAACTTTGCTGATCGGTTGAGAACAGCTAAGTAAACTTCGCTACGAGCGCTTCAAAAATTATGGATTATGGCTAATCCTCCCATAACTGTGTTAAGCAGTGGACAATCCGGCTGAAACAGTAACCAAGGAGATTTGCTATAGAGATAAAACTCATCGCATCAAGCGAGAGATTTAATTATATCTACAGATCCATCTTTTAGTCATCATCCCTATTCTACCCTAATCCGCTTAAAGTGCTTGAACAGGAAACTCCTGGCAAAAAACTGCCAAAGCCGTCAGTAAATCTCTTAAACTATACAAATAGCTATGTAATTAAAATGAATTCGGAGCGTCTGTTAATCCTTGTACTGTAGTGCCACAGTAAAGAACAAGAAGAAGAACCATTCTCATTAGATGTAACTATAGTTTTAGGTCATCGAAAATCTTGTTACTCAAATAATGTGCCTCGACTAATTCACCTACCAAACAAAATATTGCAAACAATAATCTCACGTCTTGCGCTGGCTTTTTAGTGCCCGCCGAATTTTTGTCGATGGCAAGTAGGAATTCTTTTGGGAAAAAAATGGCACCTCTTTGGCAGTTTTTTTTTTATGTTATTGTGACATACCTGACATACCTGTTAAGTCTCATTTTGCCTGTTATTTCACTGGCTCTCAAGGACTGCTGCTGGAACACACCGTTAGGTGCTTGGCGACAGATTTTTTACTTGAGGGTGGTCGCTAGCCAGGCTAGCTATCCATGGTGGAAGGGCATTCGCAAAATGCCCTTCCACCATGCGATGAAGCTCAAGCTCTGGGCGGGATTCGAACCATGGACCTGCTGCGCGGCAGTCCATAGCCAATGCCACTGAGCCATCACTGCCTCAAAAATATATGTTATTAATTGATGGATATATATGTTTTAATATTACCAGATGTCGACGGTGGCAGTTGTATAAAAAAAAAACTTAAATTTATTTTTGACGTGTAAACAAGCTTTATTAATAAATTACTATTTAGGTATTCCCGATTACGACCAGTAAAATGTATTTATATACTTCTGAAGTTCTGATTTTAGGTAGGTATCATCAATCTGATGTGAAGAGTGGATGGAATCTTTGAAGAACGAGATGTGTGAAAGGTAATGAGATAGGATGTAATAGATATTAGAAGAAACAGTACATTTGTACATAAAAACAGGAATAAGATGATAGGTCGTCTTAAGTTACAGTTATCCATTTTGACAAGAACATCAATCCTGAACTTAAAATAGATCATTATTTCGGAATCAAAGGCAAAATGGCTAGGTTTTTTTCACTCAACACTCAATAGACGATTTGTCGTGTCGTCTAAGTAATGTTACATACGTTTAATAAGACTATTTTTATTAAATATGTGTCACGTGCGCATAAAATTTGACTGACAATACAGCCTGTGCCACCATTTTATATCTCACAGTTAGATATAGTCATCAAAAAACCACGAAGTAACCTTACTGAATAATTCTACACTGTGTACAGGGTGTACCTCACATGGTGTTGTTATTTTCGGTTTGTTCTGGAGGATTAGCGATAAGCCCCACTAATTGGAGCCAGACAGATTTTGGAACAAGAAGGTATGAATGTTGGAATGCTGAAAATATATGTAAGAGATTAGTTTGAAAAGCCAGAACGTAGTGCCATTGAACGTCGAAATCCTTTTCATAACAGACTACGGAGGTTGGCGCTCATATTATGTATTCATGGTACATTGGAGTTGGGATCCAGTAGTTATTTCATAAATAGATACGTTATGTAATATAGCATCTCTTTTTAAGATCTGATATCTAGTATAACTATAAAATAAAAAGTCGTAAAATTATGAAAATAGGCTCTATTTTTTTGGATGATTTATTATGCCGATGATTTAGACATTTTCTGTTTTTTAATATAGTTAGTATGAAGTAACGAAGTTATCATATCGCATGTCCGATGGTAAGCTCCACGCACCAACCGATTAAAATACTTTACGCACATCCCCATTACAAACTATACCTTATACTTGAAGTTAATTTAGCCGTTTTTAACCGACCAGCAAAATTACGCAACGTCCGCCGCAGTCATGACTTGGATGGGTAACCGCTAGTGACATTACTACAGAGCGTGCACGTGCTTCGCAGGGCACGTTCAGCCGTCTGTCCCGGTTGATGTCTACGGATTGCAGTCATTAATACATGGTGATAGGGCATTTTGCGAATGCCCACCGCCAGGTAGCTAGCCAGGTGGGCGCCTGGCTAGCTTCCATCTTCAAGTAGAAAATCTGTCGCCAAGCACTTAACGTTCTGTCTCGGCAGCTGTCCTTGAGAGCCGGTAATGCTAGTAAAGCTTGAACGATATCTTCGATGGCATAATCATTTATCATCAGGTGAGAAATCGATTAAAGACTAACTTAATAACAATAAAATATATAAGGTTGATATTGATATATCACAGTACTGTGGGGGTTGGTGTAGAATTGATAACTGGATGTATTCCACTTATGTTAATTTTTATACACACAAAATCATTACTAACAATTATTATCTTAGCATTGGTGCGTTCCCTTTGAGCATGATAGTGACAACCGCGGTTCATTCCTTTCACACATGTAGGAACGCTACCCGAAGTCAATAAGACGCTCTCACTAGGACAAAACAACTGTTTCGCGTACATATTCTGCCTATTCTGTGGTATATGATATCATACTATACAAGGTGGCCCAAGAAGTAGTGATATACTGAAGCTGGGAGGTAGAAGACCCAGAGCTCTATCTGAATTTAAATCTAAATGTGGTAAGTGCAAAATTTTAATATACACGATGATTAATGCAAGCAAAGTAGAACCAATTACAAGGTGTTTAATTACAATTATAACTCCAAAAATACGAAAAAACGCGGAACATACATGTTCTCTCTCTAGTTCTCTAATTCCTCTACCTACTTCTTTGGACACCTTGTATATCATTTACCACATTGTATATCTTATATCACATTATTTATCGTATACACATATCATATAACATTGCCACATATTAAAAGGTTTCCAACATAAAAACAACTGCCATAAGTACTTTATTTTATATCAAATAATATATTAACCCAAATAAGTTTAACCATAAACGAATAACTTCAAACAAAACTTCCCGTAAAGTTTAATATACAACAGAAACAACTTAATCATCAACAGATAGATAAGGTATAACAAATTTATTGCTTGAGATTCTAGAGCCATGAATATTCAAGACAATGCAAACACCTGTGCTGGTATTCCGGGCTTTACTATTTGACGTTGTAACTTGTATACAATGTATCGACGTGGACAGTGAACTAAATCACACTAAATGGATAGATGCTCCTTCGAGATGTCAAATGGTAGATATTGCATTTCCGTCCATAGAGGTTGAAGATCTAGATAAGAATAGAATAGAATAACATTTATTGCCAGTAAAACACAATTTAACAAATTGAACATTCACCGAATAAAAAATTGAAAAAAGACTATTTAATATAACTGGCAATAAGGGTAGGCTCAGCACTGTACTGCGTAAGGCGGATGGTACACGCAGGGCTGGTTTAACTCGAATGAATTTGAGAGCGTTGAGCTTTGGATATTTATGCGGTGCTTTTAATTACGGGAAGTGTGCATGTAACTTTATACAAAAAGTATACAAACGTAGGTTCGTCGTAGTTAAAATACCAAGTATTCAAACTAGGTAAAATTTTGCATTCCAGGTTTCCACATAATAAAAAAATCTAAAATATTAGTTTTTGTACAAACCGTATGGAAATTGTTATTTCCATACCAAAAAAAGAATAAATCGGAATAATGGAAAACCAGAAGCACATAAAACATGACAGGTTAAGTAAGACAATTTTCCCAAATTTGTACTCTTGGCATTTAAAATATAAAGAGAACACGTGTGTTTGGACGTGCACTGTAGTCATAAGTTTGCTTTAACTAACTCTAGAGCAAGGAAAGTGATATGCTACTGGGAGATTTTTTTAGATATATACGTGACACTTCATAAAATGTAGGTATATCTATCAAAAAAAAATTGCACCTTGACATTTTTACAAATACAAAACAAAGTTAATTAAAATCAAAAAATAAACGATGTATATAATAATTATATCAAAATGTATTTTATTTGTGCAAAATGCGTTGTTGTCTATCTTCCCTTGTCTACTTTGTCGTGCTATTTATTAAATTTCAGTCGTATGATATCAATATATTATTCTGTGACCTCTTAGCATCCGCAATGGACGATATCGTCCAATTCTATTGTTATAATTATGTACGATGCACATGGATAAATAGTTTAATAGGGTGTTCTGTTTATCATCATCACTATCACTACATAGTATAAAACAAAGTCGCTTTCTCTGTCCCTATATCCCTATGTATGGTTAAATCTTTTAAACTACCCAACGGATTTTGATGCGGTTTTTTAAAATAGATAGTGATTGAAGAGGAAGGTTTATATGTATAATAAGATCCATTAAATATTTGAATATTATAAATTAAACCGGCAAAAAACACTCACGTTGAGGATCGAATACGTCTCGCGGGTTTTGAGCATATCAGATGCTCATCATCAGGGCGAGTGCGCAGCTGCGTCTGCGAGCTCCTGGCGGGCACTCGTATTAATATAAAAATGGGTTTATCTAATGTCAAGTTCTGTATCGAAGATGTTGTATGGCTCCACTGTGCAAAGGATATATATATTATAAATAAATGTTACACATGGGTCCTGGTAGTAAGGTAAGTTTTAGGCAGGATATACAAAACTTTTCTTTTGCACATTGTAGCTGCACTTGGTAATTTGAAATACATTGCATCAAATAAACCCAATTTAAAAACAAACAAAAAAAACACATTTCGCTGGTTGGTGTACTCAAAATAAATGGATGAAAATGTTATTTTTATATGGTGTAAGTGATAGGTATAGTTCCCTGTGGGGTGCCGGGTTAGAATTGCACCTCCCCATCTCATCCATGGGTGTCGTAAGAGGCGACTAAGGGAAAAATACTGGAAGGTGGGCAGTAGCGCCTTCTAAAGATCTGCCATCTTACACTGCGATCCCCAAGCCGCCTGCCAAGCGTCAGGATTATGGCAAATACTCCAATTTATAGGGGAGGCTGTGTTCAGCAGTGGACGATTCGGCTGATACAGTACAGTGCAGTATAAGTGATAAATTGAGGTATGTGGATATGAGGGTGACAAGTTTAGGTATTGGAAAACGTCTTAGTACTAGAAAAAAACGTCATGGGGCGTCAAGGACTGAAAAACTTTGACAATGCATGGACCATCGTTTATCAGTTCGTCAAGCAATGTGGTCCACCTGAAAGTTATGTGACGGTGACTTCGGTACTTTGGCCGATATCCACGTTCCGGATTTCATCGAGAAACTCCGTGCCTACATCTCTCGAGAAATTTATATTTGAAGACAACAAAAATAGCAAAGGTAAAATTTTTATTAAACTTACATAATATATTTTTTGATTAATTAGAACATTTAAAATCTTAACCTTCATGGTGATGTCATTAATACAATGGGACTCTGAGGAAAGACAAATGAACGAATGAATGAGTTTAATAAATTTAAAAAAAAACTACAGGAAAATTGTGATGAAATCTTTAAAGCGTCACCGCGCCCCGTTAAGGACTTGCGCGTATTGGTCGTTAAAAGTGGCCTTTGCCGAAAGTAGGCAAGTTTCGGATATAAAATTAAAGGAAAATGCATATTGACTATAAATTTTTAGTCATTAGGCAGTATGTTTGGTCATTAGCTGGCTACAAGGGACCAAGTTTTCCAAACTTGCTAGCGTGCTACGCAACTGGTTTACTATCAAATTCTAAAGACAATTCGCGATAAGCTGGTTATAAAATTGCTTTCACGAATAATACTATTACATAGTTTTTTTATTTCAAGTGTTATAGTGGTACAATAGCATCAGCCGGATTGTCCTCTGCTGAACACAGCCTCTCCCCGTATGGGGAGTTTATCACAATCCCCACGCTTGGCAGGTGTTATGGGGATCGCTGTGTGAGATATCAGATCCTCAGGAAGCGCTGCTGTCCACCTTCTGGTATGTTGCCCTTAGTCGCCTTTTACGACACCCGCGTGTGGAGATGGAGGGAGGTGACATTTTAGCCTGGCACTCCACAGGCTCGAAGTACTACACAAAGTTATAAATTTTACAATTATAGACATAAATCGAGTCTCTTGGAATACAATTAAAGGGCGTTTTGCGAATGCCCGCCTGGCTAGCTGACCACCCTCAAGTAGAAAATCTGTCGCCAAGCACCCAACGGTGTGTCTCGGCAGCAGTTCTTGAGAGCCAGTGGAATAACAGGCACATGAGACTTAACATTGATGAAATGCATCTGTTCTAGGCAGGGTTTAGTCCGCTTAACATCAGGTTGCCTTCGAGCTTGTTCCGTCACAGTAAATAATAACAAAATAATTAAAAAAAAAAAACAAAATGTGTTGTTGACTAACTTTGAAGTTTTGTTTGAGATGCACGACCGTGGTCACGAGGGCACTTTCACATAGTGACAGGACAGGCATCTTGAGGACCGTAGAGTGCGGTGGCATTTCCTTAGTAGGCGCTGCTGCTCACTTTCCGGTATTTTACCTTTACTCGCCTCTTACGGCACTTACGGGAAGAGATGGTGGGTAACACACGGGCAAGAGCCTGACACTTCACGGGCAGTCCTGCACATCCTGGCCGGCTAGCTCGGTCTCTTTTAATGGGTTTCAGAGCTTCTTTGTTATTTTATAACTCTTTACAACATATGAGGGCCGGTGAAATTACAGCTCCAGGAGACACTATGCAGAGGTTACCGCCTCACACCAGGCGGGCCTCGTACTGCTTCCATCACGTCATCACGAAAAAAAATCTAGTGAAATGCTTAGTTACTGTATCACACTGTGTAAAAGACGTTTATTTGCACGTTTACGACTGGACTCGGATGTTTAGAGCATTTTTTACGACCGGCTGTAATTACTGAATAAAATGGTTGGAGTTTTGAGCGATATAAATGAATAGTGGAGTGATCAACTGTGAAAATCATGGTTAATATAATTTTATCATGAGCTTGGTATGCCTATATACCAGATGTAGAATATAAATATTGAGTTCATATATCTACTGTGCTAGAGGCATATCACAGTATGATGCTGAAGTGCAATATCAGCTTCTGCTAACAAAGAGTCACTAGTTTTATTTGTGTCTAAGTGTTTGGTTATGCCGTCTTTTAGCTAAATTCATACCACAAAAATCATAGTACAGAGCTACGAATAAATTTCATATTTATTCGTAGGTACAGAGGGTATTAAAATAAAATTAATTAATTTTCTTCTTCTTCATTCTACTCGTGGCCATGTTGGATGCAACTTGATCGAAATATCAAGTTTAAATTTCTATATTGCTTTATTGTTGGTTTACAAGCGCTTGTTAGAAATCTTTGTTAAGCTTAGATTTTTTTTTTTTTTTTTTTTTTTTATGCTTGATAGGTTAGCCTTTGACCACTATCTCACCTGATGGTAAGTGATGATGTGGTCGAAGATGTTGTTCAGGCTAACCTAGAAGTACTGGCTCTCAAGGACAGCTGCCGAAACACACCGTTAGGTGCTTGGCGACAGATTTTCTACTTGAGGGTGGTAGCTAGCCAGGCGGGCATTCGCAAAATGCCCTACCACCATGCTATAACGACTGCCATCCTAAGACGACAACCGGGACCGACGGCTTAACGTGCCCTCCGAAGCACGGAAACGCTCAGTAGTAATGTCACTAGCGGTCACCCATCCAACTCATGACCGCGGGTGACGTTGCTTAACTTTGCTGATCGATTAAGAACAGCTAAGTGAACTTCGCTACGAGCGCTTCATAGAGATCATAGATTATCTTAAGTAAATAAGTTACGAGAACTAAAATCTAACTATTCATAATGTAATTCTAGAATATTCTTAAATTGGTTGATATTTGTCATTTTTAATAACCCCCACACTGAAATCATATTTTAACTGTATTTACATTCTGGACTAGCCAATGACAAACCATCTTGTCGAATTTAGAATTGACCGATACGTTGCGGCGGGAACACTTATGTCCCTGATTGATTGTGGTAGTTTGCGGGAAGTTTAATGGAGATGCGACAGATACTTGGCGCCAGTCATTGATACAAAACCAATGTCTCACCTTACTGAGCTCTTTATTCTTCACAAGTGACTGATGTATCGAGACCTACTCTACCGAACTGTATTATTGATTTATTTAGTGTAACATAACTGATGTTCACGTGTTGTGTGTGGATCTATGTTTGTTAAAATATTACTATTGAATTAATCCATGTGACCCTAATAATGTAATAATTTTAATAAAGTGATCCATGTGTTCCTATAAATGTTGTATCTTTTGAGTCTTCCTTATGATTTCCGCTTGGTAGAAAATCTAGTAAGTTAGATAGTTAATTACTGTACTAATAGTACTTATTTAATTTACCTTAAGCTACGACTAGAGTTTGTCATCACACTAAACTCTAATAAGTTAAAGAGCCTATATTATAGCTGAAATAAATGCTTTCTATCTTGATATGTATATACCACCTTCAAGTACAAAATCTGTCACCACGCGCTTAGCGCAGTGTTCTGGCATCTGACTTTGAGAGCCAGAATTACTAGTTTCGCATAAACACCATCTGCGATTACAGTATCATTTACTATCAGAAGAGAAAGAGTTCAAGTGCTAGTTCATCAGCTGATAAAAATATTTTGCCATCCCTTTTTGAATACTATGAATTTACATTTGGTAAAGTTAAATAACTGCACTCACCTTTCGCTGAAAAGTTTTAATAACGCCTTCGTTACTAAATTTTACCATATTTCACTACCAAAAGACAGGATCATTATGACATTGCAAGATCAGCAACATTAAATTTAAATTCGCAGTAAATCCGGCTGACTGTTTCTTGTAGTTAAATTTTATTTTTATGCTGAGTTGATAAACGGAGATACTGCGGAGGTAAGAAGCAACTTTATTTGTTTTGTTATGCTAATGAGGAGCGCTTTAGCTTGAGACGAAGGAAATAAAGTTGAACATTTGTCGCCACTGTAAAATCCAGCTCCGACTGATGATGTCATAATGCGAAAATTTTTATTGTATATTTTTGACAAACAAGAAAAAACACACTGCTTCTATTTTGAGTGGATACGAACAAAAATATAATCACTCACTCACGTAAGTTGAACTGTGTTGCTCCATATACAATACGATGGATAAATAAAGAACGAGAGGCAAAATTGGAGTTATGGGTCATTGTCATGCTATCTCAAGTGGTCAGAGCATACCCCGGCAATAGGGGTGGATGGACGCGGGTTCGAATCCTGCACATGACTATATTTTTTCGCTCGTAAATTTGTTATTTTGTTATAATTATAATCACTCACGATTTGAAACATTATGCCTAATACACACTTTCCGCAATCAAATGGGATTAACATTCCAGTCAAAACTGTACAGTTTTTCTTTCACTACACACTACGTCAAATCGAGAACGATCTTCATTTCTTTCTTGGCTTCGACGGACGGATGAACTATTTGTTTGTGACGGCTCATTTTATCAGAAATATATAAAACTGTTTGACGGAAACCTAAATATATAAATACATTGTAAATAATTAAAAATAAATAAATACATCATTAATTTTCAACTTATTATAATTTAGTGAACCCGTGGGAGACCCCCGTGGGATGCCGGGCTAGAATATCAACCCCCCATCTCTACCCGTGGGTGTCGTAAGTGGCGACTAAGGGTAACAAACCAGAAGGTTGGCAGCAGCAATTTCTGACAGACTGATATCTCACACTGCGATCCCTATGCTGTCTGCCAAGCGTGAGGATTATGGCCAACCCCTCCATAATTGGAGAGGCTGTGTTCAGCGGTGTACTATCCGGCTGATACAATATAATTTAGGAGCTTCATGTATGACACGACCAAGCAGTGCAGAATCCAGAATGACACTGACGACCTACCGGCACACACACTTCGATTAAGCGGTATAGTTCCTCTAATTCAATTTATCCATTTGATTATATTTCTACTCCGTTTGACTGTGCAGTTTAGAAAAATCGGACTGATTTCTCATACATCTATACTTATAATAAAACTGTAACAGGTCCAATTCTGTACATAAGAGATATTTAGCAAAAAAAAATTTGGGAGCACTCTGTAGCTGATACTGATGCCAAAACTATATTTTTTTTAATTTTTGTCTGTCTGTCTGTCTGTCTGTCTGTCTGTCTGTCTGTATCCCGGCCGCGCATCACTCCAAAACTACTGAATGGAATTCAATGAAACTTAACACGATTTGAGTTCATACTACGAAGAATGTTATTGTATACTTTTTATCCCGAAATTCAGCACGGTTCCCTCGGGAAAGGGGATGAAAGTCAAAATGTCACTTAGTTGTAATAAATGAACGCGTAGTCCGATTTCAATTATTCGTTTTTGTTAGAATAGTGATGAGTGAGCCCGGAACCCCATTGGCAGCCTGGCACCCCACAGGCAGCCCAGCACCCCATGGGCTACTGAATGGAATTCAATGAAACTTAACACGATTTGAGTTCATACTACGAAGAAGGTTATTGTATACTTTTTATCCCGAAATTCAGCACGGTTCCCTCGGGAAAGGGGATGAAAGTTAAAATGTTACTTAGTTGTAATTTATGAACGCGTAGTCCGATTTTAATTATTCTTTTTTGTTAGAATAGTGATGAGTGAGCCCGGAACCCCATGGGCAGCCCGGCACCCCACGGGCAGCCCAGCACCCCATGGGCTACTGAATGAAATTCAATGAAACTTAACACGATTTGAGTTCATACCACGAAGAACGTTATTGTATACTTTTTATCCCGAAATTCAGCACGGTTCCCTCGGGAAAGGGGATGAAAGTCAAAATGTACACTTAGTTGTAATTTATTAACGCGTAGTCCGATTTCAATTATTCTTTTTCGTTAGAATAATGATGAGTGAGCCCGGAACCCCATGGGTAGCCCCACACCCCACGGGCAGCCCAGCACCCCATGGGCTACTGAATGGAAATTAAATGAAACTTAACACAATTTGAGTTCATACCACGAAGAACGTTATTGTATACTTTTTATGCCGAAATTCAGCACGGTTCCCTCGGGAAAGGGGATGAAAGTCAAAATGTGACTTAGTTGTAATTTATGAACGTGTAGTCCGATTTTAATTATTCTTTTTTGTTAGAATAGTGATGAGTGAGCCCGGAACCCCATGGGCAGCCTGGCACCCCACGGGCAGCCCAGCACCCCATGGGCTACTGAATGGAATTCAATGAAACTTAACACGATTTGAGTTCATACTACGAAGAAGGTTATTGTATACTTTTTATCCCGAAATTCAGCACGGTTCCCTCGGGAAAGGGGATGAAAGTTAAAATGTTACTTAGTTGTAATTTATGAACGCGTAGTCCGATTTTAATTATTCTTTTTTGTTAGAATAGTGATGAGTGAGCCCGGAACCCCATGGGCAGCCCGGCACCCCACGGGCAGCCCAGCACCCCATGGGCTACTGAATGAAATTCAATGAAACTTAACACGATTTGAGTTCATACCACGAAGAACGTTATTGTATACTTTTTATCCCGAAATTCAGCACGGTTCCCTCGGGAAAGGGGATGAAAGTCAAAATGTACACTTAGTTGTAATTTATTAACGCGTAGTCCGATTTCAATTATTCTTTTTCGTTAGAATAATGATGAGTGAGCCTGGAACCCCATGGGCAGCCCCGCACCCCACGGGCAGCCCAGCACCCCATGGGCTACTGAATGGAATTCAATGAAACTTAACACGATCTGAGTTCATACCATGAAGAACGTGATTGTATACTTTTTATCCGGAAATTTAGCACGGTTCCTTCGGCAAAGGGGATGAAAGTCAAAATGTTACTTAGTTGTACTTTATGAACGCGTAATCCAATTTCAATTATTCTTTTTTTGTTAGGATAGTGACGAGCGAGCTCGGAACCCCACGGGCAGCCCGGCACCCCACGGGCCACCCGGCACCCCAAGGGCAGCCCGGCACCCACGGGCATCCCGACACCCCACGGGCATCCCGGCACCCCACGGGCAGCCCAGCACCCCATGGGCAGCTCGGCACCCCACGGGCATCTTGGCATTCTTATTTAGATTTGCCAGCTTGCTAAGATAACACTCTAAAATCTGGAACATTCGCCACAATCAATTTTGTTAACTATCTATCTTTTGCCGGATACATTTTAGGAACTGCGCAATGGAAGTGTACATATATGTACATATATTTTTGTTCTACCGCCAAACCAGGAGAACCTCGGCAAAAAGATATCGTTTTATAATCGAAATTCCAAAGAAACGCACAAAGTACCTACTTTGCTTCAACATTTATTGTGCGAACCGCGAAGGAACTGTCTGAGTTACTTAACTACTGTCTTCTGGAAAAACAAGCTAGGAGTTATCAAACCCAAAGTAAAAAGCTCCTTTCTGAGCTATGCTTTACTAAGAGTGCTTTACCACAGACCACAACGTTGCTTAATATGAGATAAACAGTGCTCAAATGTGAATAATTAGTTTGCAGGTACGGCAATCGCGTACGAAGTCGCGGGTACAGCTAGTACACAATAAGATTGATCGAGACCGTTCTACTATACAGTTCAAGTTGCATTCGATGTTGTAAATTGTATGATATATTGAATTTTGATAAGACTTGCCTTAGTTATTAGGTTAATATGTTAAATAAACACTAGTACATATCAGTTCTGAATCTGTGTAGACAATAGGTTAACCGTTAGCGGAAATAGTATACTCGTATAAAGGAGAGGTGCTATCAGGAAAGCGACCGGATTGTGAGTCATTTTTAAAATACTATATACAGGCTGCCCGGTAATGAATGGATTACCTTAAATTAGGTATTTGTATATCTAATGGCCATTCAGAAAAAAAAAAACAGAACAGAAAAAAATTAAGTAGTACCACAGTTATGGTCTTTTTATTAAACAAACATATTCATTTTGCCAAAGTTTAAGCATCCATAGCGTAAAAAAAAATATGAATACACATGTGACCAATCATTTTAAAATAAAGTGTGCCTTAAGCCGGTTTCAAAATGGTATTTGTTTTATTATTTATATACGTTCTTGTGCTGTTATTTTATATGTTGTCAGAGAAAATATACAGACCCCACAACGTTGGATACTAGTAAAAAGAAGAGAATTGCCTTATTTTGTTTACTATTTTTTATGTTATTGTGACAGAACAATGTCGATGATTTGATGTAAAGCGGACCAACCTCTGTCTAGAACATATGCATTTCATCAGAAGTGACGAGTTGCACTGTGCCCGTTACCTTGAGACATAGTTGTTAAGTCTAATGTGCCTGTAATTTCAATGGTTTTCAAGGACTGCTGCCGGAATACACAGTTAGGTGCTTGGTGACAGATTTTCAACTTGAGGGTGGTGGTTAGGCAGGCGGGCAATCGCAAAATGCCCTTCCATCATGCGGTGAAGCTCGAGCCGGCGGTGGGGATCAAACCAGGACCTGCGGCATGGTAGTCCATAGCTATTACCGCTCGGCCATCATTGCATCAAAAATACCTAAACAAGTAAATAAACACATAAAAATAAATACTAACATAATCTTCCATTTATATTCCTATTCTAATAATCATTCTAATTATTAGGCTCTGTGAGGCATAAAAACTGGGATATTAAAACTTTAGGTTTACAAAAAAGCTTGCTTATTCGAATATCTACTCCAACATAACTATGTTGAACTTGCCCTGACTGCCGAACTAAATTAGCTCAAAGCTTTAACTATTGAACCGTCTCGCCCCATCGAACTAAACTCAAATAAAACTGAAAAGTTCCCCTTACTAGCCCACCAGTTTTAAGGAGAAAACATTGGAAAACGCAAACAAAAAGACAAAATGACCAACAAAAAATAAAGTTCAGTTATAAGCTGTGTTTACATGGTATGTTATAAACAGAATGATATTAGTGAACAAACGTATTGATAGAGAAAAAAATAAATAATTAAATATTTGATATGTTGAATGCAAATTTTCAATGATTCAGACCATACTTTTCTAATATTCACATATAATAGTAACAAATAATTAAAGAAAAACACTTAAAAAATATATGTGATGACAATTCCACCTAATTTTTCAGCTAGGCTGCCGTGACGTCATAAACATCACGTAGCCAAACTAGAAGAATTGTCGACGCATTACGCTTCTACATGAAGCATCCTCAGAAGGTCTTGATACTTCGAGCACCCGGTAGCGAATCTTCACTAGATATACTTTTTAGGTGTTTTTCTAACATATTAAACTCCTTAAGATATTTGTTATAATTATTTAATATATATATATATATTAGTATTACTTTTATTTGATGTAGTTTATAGGCTATAGGTATCCCGGTTTTTCAATCATAAGACCAATACTATTCCTAAAAATAAATGTATACATGACATTATTCGTACATATGATTAATGATTTAAATATAGTCGGTTATCAAGAATAGGTCTGATATTTTTTATCTGATGATTAAAAAACATACAACTAAAAGTTGATGAAATCTAGGAGGTAGTATATTTTCTTTAATTTGGAGAATTCGATATTTTTTTAATTGTTCGTAACAATGTTTGCTTAGCTGTTCTTAACCAATCAGCAAAGTTAAGCAAAGTCCGCCGCGGTCATGAGTTGGATTGTTGACCGCTAGTGACATTACTACTGAGCGCTTCCGTGCTTCAGAGGCACATTAAGCAGTCAGTCCCGGTTGTTGTCTTAGGATAGCAGTCGTTATAGCATGGTGGTAGGGCATTTTGCGAATGCCCGCCTGGCTAGCTACAAAGCACCTAACGGTGTGTTCCGGCAGCTGTCCTTGAGAGCCACTAATTATAGGTTAGCCTGAACAACATCTGCGACCACATCATCACTTAGCATCAGGTGAGATAGTGGTCAAAGGCTTACCTATCAAGCACAAAAAAAAGTAATAAAATAATCGTATAGTGAATATGTATAATTATCCACAATCATCCACCATTCCTGTTATATTTAACAGCTTCAACATCCTTGCTGAAGTAACTATAAATGGAAATATGTTTTAACCGTCTTTTATGTAAATCAGTAAATATTTAAACGCCGTGGAGTAAAAAGGCTAGTTTGAGGGCTTTCCCGATTAATTAGAAGCTTGCACATAAATATAAACCAAGATATGAATAAAACAAAGATCAATTTCGATGCGCGCTGCGCGTGGCGGCTGCGTTCTTTTGTTTGTAGAAACAGCGTGAAAATTAGAGAAAAGATTACTTTTCACAGGCATGCTTTTTAACGATTTTAAAATTATTAACACAATAATTAATAAAATGTTTGCGAAAGTTAGATGTGAAATTGGATTACAATTGAGGAGGTATTAAAAAAATGTATGAAAACAGCTGCATATTATTTATTAACTATCAAGCAGTTATGAAAAAAGCTTCAGTTTGGATTAGTTAAAATGTCCGTAAATAGTATATAATATTATTTTTAAGTCCAAACGATGATCTTCTGATGATGAGTTCTCCTTAAATGAGACCAAAATCAGAAAATCACACAACACATAACACCGGTGACGTCTCTACATCATAGATAAGAAGAAGTTGACATAACGAAAGCACGTAAGTATAAAAGGATCGTGTGAACAAAACCTTTCACAGAAAAATAAAAGCAATTGAAGCTGAATAAGGGTGCGATCGATTGATCGTTAAAAAAGCGAGAATTAGAGCGCAGTTACGTAAGCAACAATAAAAATGGAACGAGTACAGTCATGAATAGCAATTGGTGTAGGTAATTGGAGAATCTACCGGCGTGTTTTGAATGCGATACGAAGAGATGTTTGCCGTTACGGGTAAGGTGCTTTAACGAAGTCATCACTTTAGCCGCGGTTATCACTCAAAGATTTGGAGCTTTCAAAGCCAGCTTTGAACTATGTCTGATAGTTGAGGAGTATTTCAAACTTAATCTTCAGGAGGTCGTCTCTTAGGATATGTATTTCAATGTTCAGAACTCTGGCTTGCCCTTTTTGTTGTACTTTGTTTTCAATGAGTATAGGAGTTTATTTTTTGTAATTATGTAAAAACTGCCCAAAACAGTCTTTAGAAGATATATTAGGTTCAATCCAACAGCCAGTACAAAATATTTGTTGGTTGGTTGGTGAACGCCAGTTACGTGCTGAGGCCCGCGCTCGCCGCTGTGCACGCACGTGACTCCCAGACGAAGAACTTCAAATAAGTTCGAAACTGGTCGGAGCAATATCCGGTAAATATTACGCGAGTCCTAGCCGGTTACTAAATAATAATTATGGACAAAACTCGCGAAAGTTTTTTAGCTCAGATTTTGATCACTGTTTAAAAACAATATTCCTTGTCTGCGTAATATTGTATACTGTATATACGTTCTTGTGCTGTTATTTTATATGTTGTCAGAGAAAATATACAGACCCCACAACGTTGGATACTAGTAAAAAGAAGAGAATTGCCTTATTTTGTTAACTATTTTTTTATGTTATTGTGACATAACAATGTCGATGCCCACTTGATGTAAAGCGGACCAACCTCTGCCTAGAACATATGCATTTCATCAGAAGTGACGAGTTGCACTACGCCCGTCACCTTGAGACATAGTTGTTGAGTATCATGTGCCTGTAATTTATATAGTTTTCAAGGACTGCTGTCGGAACACACCGTTAGGTGCCTGGCGGCAGATTTTCTACTTGAGAGTGGTAGCTAGCCAGGCAGGCAAACGCAAAATGCCCTTCCATCATGCGGTGAAGCTCAAGCCCGCGGTGGGGATCGAACCAAGACCTGCGGCACGGTAGTCCATAGCTATTACCGCTCGGCCATCATTGCTTCAAAAATAGCTAAACAAGTAAATATAGTAACATAATCTTCCATTTATATTCTTATTCTAATAGTCATCCTAATTATTAGGCTCTGTGAGTCATATAAGTGGGATATTAAAACTCTAGGTTTACAAAAAAGCTTGCTTACTCGAATATCTACTCCAACATAACTATGTTGAACTTGCCCTGACTGCCGAACTAAATTAGCTCAAAGCTTTAACTACTGAACCGTCTCGCCCCATCGAACTAAACTCAAATAAAACTGAAAAGTTCCCCTCACTAGCCCACCAGTTTTCAGGAGAAAACATTGCAAAACGCAAACAAAAAGACAAAATGACCAACAAAAAATAAAGTTCAGTTATAAGCTGTGTTTACATGGTATGTTATAAACAGAAAGGTATTAGTAAACAAACGTATTGATAGAGAAAAAAATAAATAATAAAATATTTGATATGTTGATTGCTTATTTTCAAAGATTCAGACATTACTTTGCTAATATTCATATATAATAATAAAAAATATTTTAAGAAAAACACTTTTGCCAATTCCACCTATTTTTTAGCTATACTGGCGTGACGTCATAAACATCACGTAGCCAAACCGGAAGAATTTTCGACGCGTTACGCTTCTACATGAAGCATCCTCAGGAGGTCTTGACTTTTCGAGCACACGATCGAGAATCGTCACTAGATATATTTTTAAGTGTTTTTCTAACATATAAAGCTCCTTAAAATATTTGTTATAATTATTTAATTTATATATATATATTAGTATTACTTTTATTTGATGTAGTTTATAGGCTATAGGTATCCCGGTTTTTCAATCATAAGACAGATACTATTCCTAAAATAAATGTATGCATGACATTATTCGTACATATGATTAATGATTTAAATATAGTTGGTTACCAAGAATAGGTCTGATATTTTTATCTGATGATTAAAAACATACAATTAAAAGTTGATGAAATCTAGGAGGTAGTATATTTTCTTTAATTTGGAGAATTCGTTTTTTTTTAATTGTTCTTAACCAATCAGCAAAGTTAAGCAAAGTCCGCCGCGGTCATGAGTTGGATTGTTGACCGCTAGTGACATTACTACTGAGCGCTTCCGTGCTTCGGAGGCACGTTAAGCCGTCGGTCCCGGTTGTTGTCTTAGGATAGCAGTCGTTATAGCATGGTGGTAGGGCATTTTGCGAATGCCCGCCTGGCTAGCTACAAAGCACCTAACGGTGTGTTCCGGCAGCTGACCTTGAGAGCCAGTAATTATAGGTTAGCCTGTATAACATCTTCGACCACATCATCACTTAGCATCAGGTGAGATAGTGGTCAAAGGCTAACCTATCAAGCACTTTAAATTTAACAGCTTCAACATCCATCTTTGGCGCCTCTGTCAGACAGTCAACTCTGTGTATAAACATCTCGTAAATATTTTCAACAAATAGTAGTCTTAAAGTGTAAAGTGTGCTGAAATATTTTGTATATTTATTCAACGTTAACCAAATTAAGTGTTGTTCTAAGTATACGGTCGAAACAGTGCATAATTAAGTTAAAACGACGAAAGTTATTCCAACCAAATAAGCGTGGAATTTTTTTTCGAACTACGTGTGGGTAGCAGTAACATCGACAAAGTGCATTCCAATTTCGCTTTTGCGAGCACTGCTTAACCTTGAGAGTGGCTTGCACCGGTGGGGAAGCAAGTACAGCACGTCACTGAGGCATACGGATCAAAGAGTAACACCACAGAAGTGACACGGACAAAAATACGCTTTGAGCCACCGCAGTGAGGCAGTTGTATTTATTTTCTTTTTGATTCGAATTTCTATAAAGAATAATGGAGTGCGCTGGATGCTTGAAACCAACTAAAGCATTAAACTTTGTCACATGCACGTCTGATGTTTGTGGAAAACACTTCTGTACGTTGTGCATTAATGTGTCCTCTCTCACAGCTGAGCGTAAGAAAATTTGGAAATGCCCCGACTGCTGTGCTGTGCAAAAAAAAGGTGGAGACAATAGCCATACTCCTGTCCGCACCGGATCTGTTAACGTCACTACCCGTAAGAAGACAGATTCCACGGGGTCAGAAATGACTCAGCTCACAGAGCAACTGCGGTTGTTAACTGCAGAGTTTAGTTCGGTGAAAAATAAGCTAGAAGACACGATCCAGTCCCTTGCATTTAGTAGTGAGAAAATCGAAGAACTGATGGTGAAACTGGCTGCCACCGAAGAACGGGTGAAATACTTAGAAAAGCGTGACAAAGAAGTGGAAACCCTTGAGCTTACCGTGGCAAGACTACAAGGTGAAATTAAATTGCACACGCAGTATAGCCTTAGAAATGAAATAGAAATTATTGGCGTCCCTGAGACCAGCTCTGAAAACCTCCTTCACACCGTGCTTATCGCAGCCAAGAAAGTAGGTATAGAATTACAAGAAAGTGATATAGATTGGGTTAATCGCGTAGGCCCACGTCGACCACCTGTGACTACGACACTGCCTGAGGATGGTGTTAAGATGCCCCGCCCAGTTGTCGTCCGGCTCCTTCGTCGTTACAAACGTGATCAATTTTTTTAAAGCGACAAAATCACGAAAAAATATCAACAGTTCTGACCTTGAGGTACCCGGCGTTCCCCGTAAAGTATTTTTTAATGAAAGACTAACAAAGGAGAACAGAGAATTATTTCGTGACACCAGATCAAGAGCAAAACAGCACGGTTACATATTCTGCTGGTGCACTCAGGGGACCATATATGTCAGACAGCGGGAAGGAAGGGCAGCCGTGCCTATATCTTCACACAGGGATTTGGATCGGTTACTTTCAACATCTTCCTCTTCTACTGTGGGCTATTGACTACGAATTTTTTCACATTTATAAGATGGACGTTCTTCTTTTTATTTTAATATTCAAAAAGTCTATACCTAACTCAAGTAGTTTGTTTAGCTACAATGATAACAAAATGAATTCCTATATTACTAATTGTCTTGAATTTATGGAAACAATACTTACACTGATGTCATTCCAACGTTTCCTAGATATTGGGAGCGCATTGTTAGTATTAGTATTTGTTATTGCTGCTGTTTTTTTAGTATATAAAATGCAATGTAAAGTTATAAACATACAGTGGCAAAATATCGACAATAAATTTGCTATAGCGATTTTGTGGTCAAACTTGGTTTTGGACAAGAGCAGCAAACAAAAATGATGCTGGCCGACCATATTGGATCAGAATTAGATGCATCTGAAATTAACTGTAATCTTGTAAGCGAAGCTGAAAATTGTAAATACTTTTTTACCACCCAACATAATTTTAAACTACTAACGATAAATATCAGGAGTATAAAAAAAAACTCAAATAAAGTGTTGGTTGCCTTAAAGCGCTTGGATCTTTCGATCGATGTCTTAGTTCTTACAGAGTGCTGGCTATCTGACTCTATTATAATTCCACAAATACCAGGGTACAGTTCTTTTAAAACCAGTAGATATACAAATCAGAACTGTGGAGTTGTGGTTTATGTAAAGGAAGTTTGGAATGCAATAGTTTCGGAACCGCTTTTAGATGAATCTGACTCATTAAGCATTATCATTCCAAAAATTATTCATATTCTTGGAGTTTACCGTTCGCCATCTCATAAGTACTTAGATAAATTCCTTTCCTCATTAGAAAAATACATTAAAAATTCAGATAAACTTCCTTTTTTGATAGCAGGAGACATGAATGTAAATATCTTGGAAACAGTCAGCAAGCGCGAAGAACAAAAAAGTCTTGAATTTCAATGTTTCATGGCTGAAACCGGATTTCTGCCCGCTATAACAATACCAACTAGAGAATCATCTTGTCTAGATCACATCTATGTCAAAAATATAAGAAACTCTCAGACACTGCTTGGTATTGTATGCCAGATTGATGTAACGGACCACTACCCAGTCATGGTGGGCATGAACCTACACAAACCAAAACCTATCCGCCCAAACCGTTTTACTACAAAACGAGACTATGACGCTATTAAACTTGAACTTGCACACACTAACTGGACAGATCTTTACAGCTTAACTAACGTAAATGAAGCCAGTGTTATTTTTGGTACTGTACTTTCTGGTATTGTTAATAAACACTCAACCGAAGTCAAAATCAGCAGAACAAAGTATAACCTAAAGGGATGGATAACACCTGGGTTAATGCGATGTATGAGGCATCGTGATCGCTTACATTTACGAGCAAAAAAGGAGCCAAATAACAACATTTTAAAAATAACATACAAACGTTATCAAAATTTCTTTACAGACTTACTACGAAAATTAAAAACAGAATACGAAAACCACGAACTTAAAGCGAACAAAAATAATCCAAAAAAGCTTTGGCGTTCCATTAAAGATATCTGTAACCTTACTTGTAATAGTAAAGAGCCCTCCGAACTACTTAAATTAAAGAACTGTACGAACACTCAACAATCTGTTGATAACGTAAACAGCCACTTCTCCACAGTTGGGCAGCAACTAGCAGATAGAATTTTATCTACCTCTGAAAAAACTGAAAGTGAACTAGCGAATTCTATCAGACTCAACAAATCCCCAGCTAACTCATTTTTCATGAGCCCAACAGATACTCATGAAGTCGACAAAATGATTATGAACCTACGAAATGACAAAGCTCCAGGAATTGACGGTTTCGCAAATGTACTTATTAAACACGTTAAAAACGAAATTGTTATACCCCTCACATTCATATTCAATCTAAGTCTGAGGACTGGAATTTTTCCACAGAATTGGAAAATAGCTTCCGTTTCCCCAATTTTTAAGAGTGGGTCTAAATCTTCCGCTGACAATTATAGACCAATTTCGCTTTTAGGAACATTCTCGAAATTACTTGAAAGACTCGTGAACAAGCGTCTTGTACATTTCTTAGAGTCCCAAAACTTAATCTCTCCTAAGCAGTTTGGCTTCCGCAAAGGCAAAAATACTGAAGATGCAGTTAGTCTGCTAATTAACATTGTATCATCTCATTTGGATAGTAAGCGATGCTGTGTTAGTATCTTCTTAGATCTGGCCAAAGCCTTTGACACTGTCTCAGTTCTGATACTACTAAGTAAACTAGAAGCCTTAGGAATCCGTGGAATCGCCTTAGAGTGGTTTCATAGCTACCTTACGGATCGGAAACAGTGTGTTAAGATTGGCCAGGCAATAAGTAGCTTAAATCTTATTAAATTTGGTGTGCCACAAGGCAGTATTCTTGGTCCAACATTATTTCTCTTATATATTAATGACATCCACGATCTCTCTATTGAAAATGTTGATACTGTGTGTTATGCTGATGACACTGCTTTAATATTTCACGGACCTTCATGGCCTGCAGTATTCTCATCTGCTGAACTAGGTATGCGGGCAGTAACTAAATGGCTTCAGCAAAACCTGCTTACCTTAAACACTAAGAAGACTATATATTTATGTTTCCATAAAACTGCTGCATCAGCGCCGGACACTTGCACCGATATCAAACTTCATGATCAGATTTGCAATGCCCAACCCTGTACTTGTGAAACTTTAACCCGCACTCAGTGGTTCAAATACCTCGGCGTACACTTAGATGAGAATTTAACATTCAAAAAACATATTGAGGTTCTCTCAGCCCGAATTAGAAAGGTCATAAGTGTAATGCGTAATCTCCGGTTCGTAGCATGCGCTGACACCCTGAAATCTGTATATTATGCACTCTGTCAGTCGTTGATTGTCTACTGCATAACATGTTGGGGTAGTGCTGCAAAGACACATATAATACGGGCTGAACGTGCTCAGCGATCGGTTTTAAAGATAATGCTTCGAAAACCTCTCAAGTACTCAACTTTTGACCTATATGAGGAAGCCGAAGTGCTTTCTGTGCGTCAACTGTTCATACTGAAAACTACGATTTCTATGCACCGATCAGTCATTTCTTCTTCCGACTATGAGTTTCTGACAAATCGTAGAGTGTACAGATTGACCACACCATCCGTAAACAGTAAGTTTGCTAAGCGTTTCGGTGATTTTGTTCGAAGTTATGTTTATAACAGAGTGGTCTCAGTATGTGACATAAAGACAAAACAGTGAAAAAAGCACACACAATTATTTATAAATGGTTATTATCGTTAAGCTATGATGACACAGAAGATATATTGAACGTAGTATGCTAGACATAACCCACAAACCTTAATATATAAAACAGTCATATAATAGTATTGATCTGTGTATCTTGTATTTTTTTTTATGATATATTTTTCATTTTATTTGTCTTAGTAGAATTTATTTTTAAGCCATACCTGCATTTAGAAATTTAAATCATACATAAGAAAGTAAAAGTGACATAAAACTATATGTCTGCTGAGGATCACAATCAATCATATCAATCGTTTATGAATGAGTAATCAGGCTTCCTCGATACAGGCTTGCCTAGTGAGGAAACCAAAGAATAATAAGACTTATCGAGATACATGTTTCTTCTACATTATACAACTGTTATAAACCTATGCTTTATTACTTATGTACTATTATATCTGTATGTATTTTGTAGTAATAAATTTATTTTATTTTTTTTTTTATTTTTTTTCATCCTTGCTAAAGTAACTATGAATATGTTTTAACCGTCTTTTATGTAAATCAGTAAATAGTTAAACGCCGTTGAATAAAAAGGCTAGTTTGAGGGCTTTCCCGATCAATTAGAAGCTTGCACATAAATATAAACCAAGATATGAATAAAACAAAGATCAATTTCGATGCGCGCCGCGCGTGGCGGCTGCGTTCTTTTGTTTGTAGAAACAGCGTGAAAATTAGAGAAAAGATTACTTTTCACAGGCATGCTTTTTAACGATTTTAAAATTATTAACAAAATAATTAATAAAATGTTTGCGAAAGTTAGATGTGAAATTGGATTACAATTGAGGAGGTATATAAAAAAAAATTTGAAAACATCTGCATATTATTTATAACTATCAAGCAGTTATGAAACTTTAGTTTGGATTAGTTAAAATGTCCGTAAATAGTATATAATATTATTTTTGAGTCCAAACGATGATCTTCTGACGATGAGTTCTCCTTCAATGAGACCAAAATCAGAAAATCACACAACACAACACCGGCGACGTATCTACATCATAGATAAGAAGAAGTCGACATAACGAAAGCACATAAGTATAAAAGGATCGTGTGAACAAAACCTTTCACAGAAAAATAAAAGCAATTGAAGCTGAATGAGGGTGCGATCGATTGATCGTTAAAAAAGCGAGAATTAGAGCGCAGTTACGTAAGCGACAATAAAAATGGAACGAGTACAGTCATGAATAGCAATTGGTGTAATTGGAGAATCTACCGGCGTGTTTTGAATGCGATACGAAGAGATGTTTGCCGTTACGGGTAAGGTGCTTTAACGAGGTCATCACTTTAGCCGCGGTTATCACTCAAAGATTTGGAGCTTTCAAAGCCAGCTTTGAACTAAGTCTGATAGTTAAGGAGTATTTCAAACTTAATATTCAGGAGGTCGGCTCTTAAGATATGTATTTCAATGTTTAGAACTCTGGCTTGCCCCTTTTGTTGTGCTTTGTTTTCAATGAGCATATATCCTATAGTTGAATTCCTACAGTTTATTTTATTTAATAATATAAAAACTGCCCAAAACAGTCTTTAGAAGATATATTAGATTCAATCCAACAGCCAGTACAAAATATTTATTGGTTTTGATCACTGTTTAAAAACAATATTCCTTGTCTGCGTAATATTGTATACTCGGACTCTTCTGACACATTTTGATGTGAGGAATTGAGTCCATAGAACGTCTTGTCATTCAGTGTAAAGTAGGAGGAACTAGAGGTAGACCATAGTTCGAATCCTACCGCCACCAGCGAGAACTTCGCCGCATGATAGAAGGTTATTTTGCGAATGCTCGCCTGGCTAACTACCATCCTCAAGTAGAAAATCGGTCGCTGCGCACCTAACACTATGGCCTGGCAGCAGTCTTTGAGAGCCAGTAAAATTACAGGCACGTGACATTTAAAACAACTCTGTCTCAGGGTGAATGGGGCTGTGCAATTTGTCACTTGTGGCGAAATGTCATAAGCAGAGTAGCAGTAGGTTTGCTTAACATCAAGTGGGATTCATGCTTGTTCCGCCACAATAACATAAAAAATAATTAGATCCTGCGGGAGATCGCTCATGGCTGACCAAATCAATGCTGCAGTAGGCGGTCCCTTGCTTGAGTACAACAGGATGAAGTGAATAGAAGGCGATGGCGTGAAATTGTAGGGCGCATTACATCTGCCCCCATTAAAACCACGACGACCATGACCACTCCGTAAGAGTGGAATAACTGGGAAGAAGAACATATAGAAATTCTAAATCCTATCTAATAGTTTAGTTTTTGAGATCGAACACGGAACATAGATAGTCTAAAATTATTATTTTTGACGTCTCCTATTTTTAATGATTATAATATTAATAAATAAATATATATATAAACAAAGTCCTATTCATGACACACGTCTGTCTGTCTGTGCATCCGTCCACTAATCTGTTTGAACGAGGGAACGAATCACGAATATGAAATGTATGTAGAATGTAAATTCAAAGTAGAATATTTGATTACAAATTCAGTAAACGATTTATCGAAAAGGCCCTTATACAGGAGAAGGTAGCCGAAAAAAGGCATTTTAGTGTGCACTAGTATATTATATGAGTTGTCATCGTCTAGAGTTGTCATGAGTTGATGATATATATATTATATATATATATAATATATATCAAAATATATCAAAAAAGTATATATATTTATATTCGTGATTCGTTCCCTCGTTCAAACAGATTAGTGGACGGATGCACAGACAGACGTGTGTCATGAATAGGACTTTGTTTGCCCTTTGGGTGTGGAACGCTAGAAATGGTGGTAATTTAAAGAAATTTAAAAAAAAAAATTATTAGGTTTCGGACGTATACATTGTGTTTCTATAAAGATTTTGATATTTTTTAAGGTTAGTGTCTTCGTAGCTTTCCAAACATACAAATTTTCATCATTTTTAAAATAACAAGTGTTCAACTAGTTGAAATTTTGCATGCATGTGTTTGAGCATAATATTTTTACTTCTGGTTGCCAGATTTACGTTTTATAATTAATTTTGTTACTAAATGTGAAAATAAAAATTACCTTACAAAACGATTTACCCAAATAATTTTGAAAACATAAATTCTAAAATCGACAAACAAGAAGCATAGAGTTTAGACTTAAGGATATATATATGCAAATCTTCTCCCAGTTTAAAAAATTGGTAGTTTAAGTATGATGCAACTACATTTGTATGAAAAACACTATTAAGATACTTTCCTTTCCTACCTCAGACTAGACTCTGAGTAGCATATTTCAAAGCCCTTTAAAGTTTAGCACGTTTCAAAGAATGGTTGATGGAAGGTCAAGAGTATTTCTAACTTAGCCTTCATGGCTTGCCTTATCTTATGGCTCGTAGCGTAATCGTTATCATTTTGAAATTAATCAACTAGGTTAAAAAAAATATCCACTGCGGTCACTACTTAGATGGGTGACGGCTAGTAAATTTACCGCTGAGAGCTCCACGTGCTTCGGAGGGCACGTTAACCCGTCGGTCACGGTTGTTGTCTGAGAGTAGCAGTCATATAAGCATGACTAACTACCAACATAACGTACAAAAAGAAACCAATGATGCTAGTTTGCCTACAAAAATATTCGACCGTATCATCAGTAACCATCAAGTGAAAGAGACGAAGTATATATGGATACACAGATGCAATGCTAAAAAATTTAACAATTGATTCAGAGTGTAGGCGAATTAAAAGATACCTATTTCTTATAGGAAAAAATAGTGTCCTTCAGTAAAACTTTAATTCGAACCTATTAGATAATATTATCCAGTAAGAAAGCAAAAATGCATTATTAATGCACCGTTGTTAAACTATAAGTTATATTACCGCGTAAACTTTGGAAGACCGTTATATAAGGAGGATATTTTCATGTTCGTTTCAGCAGCGCACTATTGTGTAGTTTAACCTTCGGTGCACCACGTGGGGTTTAATAAACCCCAGCGAAACAAAAATCGTCGTATCTTTTTAAAAGGCTGCGCGAATTCCACGAAGCATCGAGTAGCTGGAGTTACGACGTTGCCGGGTCGGATAGTAATATCGATTTAGTAGTAGCGTCGCAGGCGCCGCGGATGGTCGCTCCCAAATTGTGGCAGGGTGTCACAAACCCCACCTAGTTCGGCACGTCGTCTAAAAGGTAAGCAGTTTGACATGCAAAATATACATATTTCTATATAAATATTTATTTATTTTGTTTTTTTATTACATAAATCGTTTGTGTATTTGTTTTCAGGTCTCGTAATGGCTGAAATTTATTCGTGTTCTGGGAATGGCTTTGATTGAAGACCACCTGAGAAACCACAAAGATAATCCACGAATTCTAAGGGATTTTCGTAAGTGATTTCCCGCATGTCTTACTTGGTGAACCAAGTGTGGAACCACCAAAGAAGATGCCAAGACGTGTAACAAGATGTTCGGAATGCGATGGAAGAAAATATTGAAGACCAAGTACGGTTGCGAGCGATGCGAAGTACCTGTATGCTTAGAACACGCATATTTTATTTGTAAAAATTGTGCAGAATTTAGCCAACTGGGATCTCATGAAGACTTTATAGTTTATTAGTTATTTTTATTTTATTATTGTTTCTTATCTTATTAGGCTCTAAAATAAAAGTTAATAAGAAGTTTTTAGTTCGGTTTTTTTTAAAAGGCTTAACCAAAGAAGATAGTCTCCTCTTAGTTGTTAAAAAAGTACAGTTTTTCTTACAATGCCTATAGATATTAAAAATGTTTATTTTGCTTAACAAATTTATTTTATTTCTATCTCCTAATAGTCCAAAAACAATATAATTATGTATAAAATATACTTTGAAAATATATTCTCTATATATAGATAGAATGATGTTGGGTATAGGAAACCCCACGTAGTGCAGGACGCAACTTTTACCCACGTGGTTTACGGAAGGTTAATAGAAGGCACCGATTTTGTTTCCATTGGAACCATTTGCATCGGATTAACTGTTTTGGAGCTAAAATACGTGACAGGTGTAATCTAGCCGCTTTTGTTTGCTAGCTATTGCGTTTTTTATACCGATATAGGAAGAGACAAAATGTAAAGTTTTATTTTATACGAATTTCTACAAACTTAGAATATTACGTTAATCCTTTTTTTGTTGCGTTCAAGTATGTCGTATGGTGTATTGCTGTGGCGAACTGCTCCTGAGATAGAGAGAATTTTTATCCTACAAAAGCGTGCAATTCGAGCCATATATAAAATGGATCCTAAGGAATCTCTGTGGTACTTTTTAAAGAAATTGATATTTTAACTTTACCAAGTCTGTATATATTTGAAATATTATGTATGATCGTAAAAATATGAGTAAATTTAAATTAAACAGGGACAATCACGATTACAATACTAGGAATAAAGATAAAATAGCGGTGCCAGGTTTTAGATTAGCAAAGACAAATAAAAGGTCCTTCTTTGGTTATTGTGTGCGGTTTTATAATAAAGTTCCCAAACATATTACAACGCTCACAGAATGGAAATTCAAGTTGCACGTGGAAAGCATATTGATTAAAAAATCCTACTACACAGTTTCTGATTACTTAAACGACAAAAATGCTCGACAATTCCGCCTCTGCCAAGCTATTGCCTGTCAGCTACATAATTTAAACAAATATTGTAATAACTTTAGTATATAGTAAGTATGAAACACATTGTTTAAAGTTTTTTAGAAGAATGGCCCCTAATTTCTTTCCCGTTCTTCTCGCAGTGGCTCTATACAGTTTATTTGCTGAACGTGGCAGTTCAATGTAGAATATTTCAATACTAAAATTTGTAATTGACCTTCATAGTATTATTTTTTTCGCGTGTATAATAAGTAATGCACGCTGTGCTTGTTCTAATAAACAATGCATTTAGCTTATAATAATTTGTGAAGCAATGACAGCCTAGAGGTAATAGCTATGGACTGCCTGCTATGGTTTAATTTATATATATCAATCGTAAAGTCCTTAGAAACTACTTTACTCTAAGGGGAAGTTGTTGTGGGGATGACATTCTAACCTGGCACCCCACGGGCACTTCTAGATTAAATTAAATAAAAATCGATTAATTTTCTAGTCCTTACAAGGAATTATATTATATATTATAACGAAAATGTATCATATGCTTCACTATAAACTCTCATTACCCTTAATAATACTAGAATACTACATGTTAAAAAATAAGGGAATGTTCCAACGAAGCGATACTTTTTGCTAGTAGTCGCAACACAGTTTTTTATAAACGAAATTTATCATTTGGTGGTGGTAAGTGATGATTTGGTCAAAGATGAACTAGAAATAGGATAAGACTCTAAAATATCATCGTCATCAGCCGGAAGACGTCCACTGCTGAACAAAGGCCTCCCCCATAGAACGCCACAAAGAACGGCTACTAGCCACTTGTAACGACTAACTACCCGCGACTCTCACGATGTCGTCAGTCCACCTGGTTCGAAAATACCGTTAGGATCTTGTTGATTTTTATGATATTATATATTCTTACCAAAACACGTTTGAAGACATCTTGTAATGATATCTTCTTCCGTTTCAGAATCAGTGTTTAAGATTTGCACGTGAAGTCAAACAAGATTGAAACACGGTATTCGTATCAAAATTAATCTCGCTGTTGAAGATAATGCTGTCATAATATTTGAACAATTATTTACTAGTTAACTAATAATTCCTTAATTATTTCGCATTTGGACTACCTGTGAGTCTGCAATGACTTGTAGGTTGTCTAAATGCTTTTTTTGTAGTAGCTGGAGAGTTGTATCTATTTCGAAGTATTTTGTTAATAAATTAATGCTGTACTGTAATGTATCATCCGGATTGTCCATTACTGAATACAGCCTCCCATATTAAGGGGGTATTTACTATAATCCCCACGCTAGGCAGGCGGCTTGGGGATCGCAGTGTAAGATGGCATTTCTATAGAAGGGGCTGCTGTCCCCCTTCTAGTATTTTCCCTTAGCCGCCTCTTACGACACCCACGGGATGATATGGGGGGTGCAATTCTTACCCGGCACCCCACGGGGAAAATAATACGAATGGGGATATAATAAATCGATAACGACAATTTAAAAAAAAATACTAATAATCACCTTATATTATGGTAGCCACCGATATCTGGAGGGAGATTTATTTTGATTTTATCGCTAAGTCGTCTAAAGAATTATACTTGACCACGTAATACGCGATATTAAGGAATATTTAATATTTTTAAGTGATTATTGAATTTATTACATTTATTTTTATAGCTGTTAAGCTAGCTTTTGAGCACTATCTCACTTGATGGTAAGTGATGATGTGGTCGAAGATGTTGTTCAGGCTAACCTATAATTACAAGGATAGCTGCCGGAACACTCCGTTAGGTACTTGGCGATAGATTTACTACTTGTTGGTAGCTAGACGCCTGTCTAGCTGTCTGGTAGGGCATTCGCAAAATGGCCTACCACCATATGATGACTGCCATCCTGAGACAGCAACCGAGATCAACGGCTTAACGTGCTCTCCGAGGCACAGAAGCGCTCAGTAGTAAATCCACTAGAGGTCACCCATCGTTGCTTAACTGAGTTGATAGGTTAAGAACGGCTAAGCAATCTACATTACGAGCGCTTCAAGCTCATCTCGGTCGATTGTAGAGGTAAGCTCCGCTTCGAGCTCTTAAAGAGTTAAGGAGTTACTACGCTAAAAGAGAGCAGTCGCGCTTTCTATTCGGTAGTTTAGTGCAAATGCACCCTTAAGTAAGTAAGTTCTAAGTTAAACGAGTGTTCCGTCCGGGGTTTAATTAACTTTCAGACTTTGGACGTGGAACTGAGTTTTTATTGTTTTTTGTTCTGAGAACTTTTACTTACCTAATAGGGCAGGCGATGTGTTAATTGCTCAGCATTGGGGAGTTTCACAGCTGGATTTAAAGTTCGATGAATGTTTCTTAGTTTTAGTTGAAGTAAATCAAGGTGTTAGATTACAGTCTTCCTTCCCTTATTCCACTCATATGTAGTCGGTAAATATATGTGTGTGAGAGTGTCTTAATAATTAAATAGTACCACACATTTTGTGTTTGTTTTACTTTAGGCCGCCTGCCTAGTGCCAATGCTTTAGTGTATACAATACACATAATATACCAGCTACGGTTTTGTTTTTACAAAATACTTACTATTGTAGTATTTATATAAAAGAAAACTAAATCGTAGTTACCGTACCAGTACAGTTACCATAAAAAAAGCGTTTAGCTAAATGCCATTGCAGGCCCACAGGCAGTCCAAATGCTCCAGCTAGCAGCATACCTAGCATGCTGGCAGCATTTCATTTTATTTTCGCTTGTCATCCGATGTTATAATTGAGACTCATGTTCTATAAATTTCGGATATAATATACGGATTCTTGTCTTTTGTCCTCAAAATGTTCAAGTCTTCTCTTGATCTCGATGACAAAAATGGAAGCGCTTCCTGCTCAGATAGCCGAAAGAAACTATCCCAGCTCAATCGCAAACACATGTGTGTTCTAATATTTGTTAAGAGGCCTTTAACATTATGCAGCCCTCTCACTCGCACTTTTAAATATAATTTCAAATAGCAACAATATGGTTTATATTTTTTAAAATATGGTCAATCATTATTTCGCTGCATGCAACTATAGATGTTCTCTACTTATTTTCATTTTGATATCTGTAATGGGGTATCCAAAACCCGTAATTTCGTTACTTAAAATTTTGGGCCTCTAATTCTAATTGGACTCAACATGTAACAAAGTAAAAATATGTTGAGAACATCTAAAGTTGCATGCAGCGAAATAATGATTGACCACATTTTAAATAATATAAAACCATATTGTTGCAATTTGAAATTATCTTTAAAAGTGCGAGTGAGAGGGCTGCATAATATTAAAGGCCTCTTAATGCGTTATCCGCATGTGGTAGTAGGTACCTACTAGGAATTCGTGTTAATAAATTGTATAATTCTATCTAAACACATGACCCATGGTCTAGACTGACCGCTGAATCCTATACTAATTGACTTATCGAACTCAACCTCGGTAAGCCTGGGAAACATTTAGGATTAGCGCTGAGCACCGAAAATGTGTTAAACAGGAGCTGTGATGTAAGCCTCTTAATATGTGGTACTGAAGCCTAAGTTAAAGTTATTTATTCCAGAAAACACGGCACTTACCTTTTCCCAGATGAGAAAACAACGCACTATATTTTTGTTTATTTGTTTATAGCTGATAGGAGACTATAGGTGACTAAAGGTGACCCACCTTTTGCATGGTGGAAGGGCATTTTGGGAATGCCCGCCTGGGTAGCGACCACCCTCAAGTAGAAAATCTATCGCCAAGCACCTAACGGTGTGTTCCAGCAGCTGTCCTTGAGAGCCAGTGAAACTACAGGCACATGACATAACAACTATGTCTCAATGTGACGGGCGCAGTGCAATTCATGACTTGTGATAAAATTACTTATAGGCAGAGGTAACTTAACTTCAGGTGGGCCTCGAGCTTGTTCCTTCGCAATATCATAAACAAAACCTAATGGTAAATGATGATGGGGTCAAAGATGTTGTTCAAGCTAGAATTACTGGCTTTCAAGGAAAGCTGCCGGAACACAGCTGCCGTTCAGTTAGCTGCTTGGCGACAGATTTCTACTTGAAACAAATAAACCACCTTCCCAACTACAACGGAAACTGACTCTTGAAAACAGTTTCTGGAACCGTTAGGTACTTGGTGACATATTTTCAGCTTGAGGCTTGGTAGCTTATGTTTGGTGCCCGGCAAGCATTCGCAAAATGTTCTACCGCCATGCTATAACGACGACCATCCTAAGATGACAACCGGGATTGGTGATTTAACGTGCCCTCCTAAGCAAGGAAACGCTCAGTACTAATGCCACTAGCGGTCACCCATCCAAATCATGATCGTAGCGGACGTTTTTTTAAAACTTAGAATAGTTTAGGGTGAACTGGCCGGTTAGTTCTCCATACAAACGTCGTAGGGTGATCACTCTCATAATAATTGATTATATAGGTCCAAAACAAAACACGTTATAGATTGATATTTTTATTATCTAGGCTTGTATCGTAACCTTTCTTTTTAAGATAATTAACTTGAGGGTTATGAGCCTTGAAACATTTTCATATAAAGTTTTTGAGACCTATAACTTTCAACTTAATTATCTTTTTAAAATTTAGTTTCGATACAAGCCTAGATCAATCGATATTTTGAATAATTCTGGACCTAACATCTCAGATAAGGGAGTGATCACCCTACGACATTTATATGGAGAAGTGACCTGCCAGTTCAATCTTAAAAACAACTAAGCAAGCCACGCTACGAGTAGTTTAATATTACAGTGCACTGAATGAACAGCACCTCTAGGTTAATGCAGATTAATTATATTTGGCATTGTTTCAGCATCGTCTGCCTCGCCAGCATCGCCTCGCGGCGCGGAGAAGACGCTAGAGCGTTCCAAAAATACTACTGAACAATAATAACAAATATTATTACCAAAAAAATAGAACCGACTTCAACACTCAAATGAGTGAAATAACTTGTCGAAGTCGGTACCATGACGGTTCAAAAGTACCTATCATCCCAATATTGTGCGCATGGTACCGACTTCGACAAGTTATTTCACTCATTTGAGTGTTGAAGTCGGTTCTATTTTTTTGGTAAAAATTTTTATTTCGCCCTTTTTAGTGACCCATGCTACTTATGTTGGCTTTACTTACTTGGCTTATGTTTAACTTACCACCAGATATAGTAAAATATAACAGACTAAAATTAACCCCCATTTAATGTAAACTTAGAACCAAAGTTTTAACATCTCGCTATCCTATTTAACCAAAATTACTCTTAGTAAATCATTGTTAACACAAAAGTAGTAAATGATCACTGTTTAATATTGCCATATTAAATAAGTAAGGCTGTCTCACTCTCTCGTCTCACATCAACCAACATACCATGTGTGTTAATACAAAATAAATTAATAAAAATAGTAATTTAAGTGCTGTGTAACCCAAACTATGTTCAAAGGACAATACAAATATCAAGTCAGTTATTGAAGATTTATAGCGAATACAATTTAACAATCACCAAAAGCAGTAAATTATCATCAAAATTAAACTTGCTGTAATTCTTCTGGCGCATCGCCGGCCGCTGCCGCGGCACGCTCGCTATGCTCGCTCGGCTCGCGCGTTGTTGTGGTCGCAAGTAACCTAACGCTCCTCCTCGCTTCGCTCGTCATCGCACCTAAACATGGCTTTGAGATTTAGTGATCATTTACTACAGTTGGTGTTCGATTACAATTTTTGATAAAAGAACTAAGGGTATAATTTTTCCTATCGTATATTTGTGATTTTGTAATGTAATCCGCATAGCAGGCGTTATTGCCAACCTAACAATATTAAAATTATACGGTTGCGTCATCATTTACAAGTATAAAACCAATTGCAAAATTTGTCTTTTGTAGTATAACGCAAGTGGTACTATAGTTGTCGCTCCATCCCAATACGATGGTAAAAGAACGATAGGAAAGATTTGAGTTATGACGTCATGTCATGTTAGCTCAATTAGTAAGACCATACCCTGGTTCAAGGGGTGGATGGACGCGGGTTCGAATCCCGCACATGACTTAAATTTTTCGTTGTATAGGTATTTGTGATTTTGTAATGTAATCCGCATATCAGGCGTTATTGCAAACCTAACAATATCAAAATAAGACTATTTTTTTTTTAGTTTGCAGCATAATACACGTTTTATATTCCTATTCAAAAAAAATATGTCTATCTTATACCGTTGAGGAAATATTACTGTGTTACCACCAAATTTGAGCTTCGATGAGAATTCATCATGATAGGAAAATACTTTTCAGTTATTGGGGTGTAACTCAAAAACGGCTTGACCGATTTTGATGAAATTTAAATGGGACTACACGGCAAGCATCATCTTTCAAATAAAAAAAGAGTTATCAAAATCGGTTCACTCAGTCAAAAGTTCTAAGGTAACAAACATTGACTATAATATCAGGACAGGAAAACACTTTCAGTTTTTAGAGTGTAACTCAAAAACGGCTTAATCGATTTTGATAAAATTTAAATGGGACCACATGGCAAGCATCAGCTATCAAATAAAAAAAGTATTATTAAAATCAGTTCACCCAGTCAGAAGATATGAGGTAACAAACATAAAAAAAAAAAAAAAAAAAAAAAAAAAAACAGACGAATTGAGTACCTCCTCCTTTTTGGAAGTCGGTAGAAAAAGGTTTTAAGAAGATATCAAATAATATTTAAAAAAAAGCCCAAGTGCAAGCTGAACTCGCTCACCGTGGGTTCCGTACAAACACAGAGTATACGAAAAATATCGTATCGTAATTTTTGAATGCAGATCGACACCCTTAAATGGTCTGTTTTTAGGGTTCCGTACCCAAAGGGTAAAAACGGGACCCTATTACTGAGGTCCGTCTGTCACCAGGCTGTAACTCAAGAATGGTGTTAGCTAGACAGTTGATTTTTTTAAAGATGATGTATTTCTATTGCCGCTATAACAACAAATACTAAAAATAAAATAAATATTTAAGGGGGCTCCCATACCACAAACTTAATTTTTCCGTTTCTTGCTCAATACCAATAACGATGCCAGGTAGACGCTTTAACGATTCACAGAATATTTAGTTTTATGTGCTCTTTAAATATAATTAATTTAAATAAAATAAATAATCTAGGGGGCTCCCATACAATAAAAGAAGTTTTCGCCGTACCTACCCAGCTCAATCGGCTACTGCGAAAAGTGTCTGTATCTTGCAAGATTAGGTTACAGGTAATGGTACGGAACCCTTCGTGCCCGAGTCCCACTCGCACTTGGCCAGTTTTATTTTTAGTTTGTTGCTGTATTTTGATGTTTATACTTAGCTCATACCGAGTTTCCTGCTTCTATGTGGGTATTACCGTTAATACGTAGGAGCAAAATGGAAAATAGTAAACACGTTTATTTTATGGGCAACCCTTTTTTGTTTGACAATCAGCTATCATCAGCTATAAAAAATCAAATATAAAAAGAACGTAAAATCACTAACAATCTAGAGACATAATGTCTTAAGACAAGTTTTATTCTTGCAAACACTACCACAGCAAGGGGAAGGAATAACGAAAGTACAAAAGACTCTCAGGATATTCAAGAAGGCATTGTGCTTCCCCGTTTCAATGGAAAGCTTCTTTTCAATTTTTCAGTTTTCCAACTTTTCCTATACAACGCCGAATTAGTCTTATTTCAGTGGTCTATGGCTGGAGCCATCACAGACTGAGATGTTTAACAGAGAATGCATTGTTGGACAATTTTAATGAAAAACTGACTTCAAACAGAATATATTCTGAAACAAAAAACTAAAAACAAGTAATTAAATCAAACAATCGTTTAGATTTTTTGTTGATTTTATATCGCCAAATGAAAACGAGAACATCGTCAATGTAGTCAAAATCCGTATATCCTGTAAAAAGAGAGATTAAGAACCTCACCCTTTTTTGAAGAATAGTGTATACAATTTGTTGCACCTGATTCAATTTGATTATTTCGTTCTGGTAATCTTACGCATGTACAATAAATGCATCCTAAAAATTAAGATGGTTTTATTTATTTATTGCCTAATGGTTAACCAGTATCTCACCTGATGGTAAGTGATATGGTCGAAGAAGTTGTACAGACTAACCTAGAATTACTGGCACCGAAGGACGGCTGCCAGAATACACCGTTAAGTGCTTGGGGACTGATTTTCTACTGGAGGGTGATAGCTAGCCAGACAGAGGAATATTTATGTATAGACAGATTATATTATGTATAGAGTCTCAGTGCTTTATTTTTAACAGGAAAGAGATATTTTTTTTATGGTTACTTTCCTAATGGTCAGAACGGTGTCCTACTAATGAGAATCAGCTGTCTGTCTGTATGACCGTCTAGAACTGAGTATGAATCATAGTTTCTATCTCGTAAACGGGATTTGTAACAATTTTTTTTGTCAAAGTTCGCCCAAAGACGATTATTGAACTAGAAAATTTATAAAAACATTTTACAGACGAACTCCAATACATAAGAATGGTACTTTTTGGTACTCCAGCATGTGTGGTATCATCTGGGGTTCATTAAAAAGTTTGAAAATGATTTTTTTTCGTCATAAAAATCAATAAAAAGGGTGACCAATGTTGTCATTTTTTATATATAATGGAATGAATCCCTCATTACTTTATGACAGTTTTTTTATGATATGAGTCGAAAATACAAACAACAAAACAGTTGATCTTGTTTTGTCATGTTAACGTGTTTTACCTGCTGGCAACAAATAATATATAGTGCAAAGCTTTAAGCCTGTATGACGTATATACACGTTATTAGCGACTAGAACCATCTAGAACGCTGTTGATATCAAAACGCTTTTGTATGTGTAGGCAGAGATGTCATGAAATCCATTTTTTTTATTTTATTTTATTTTGACGAAATAAGCACTAGATACACCTATATTGAACTGTATCCTCTGCCTATAACATAACATATAACATAATATAACATAACACTGCGGCCGTCATCATAAGACTTGCAGTTATTAATGCTCATCATGTGCCTGTAATTTTAAAATTACAGGCACATGATGAGTTAATTTCAAAGATGTCCTAATAAAATATGATATTTTTTAATTAAATGCAACAAAATTTGGTCGTATTGACACATTTGAGTAAAAAAAAATAATTTTAAAATTTAATCTGTTTATTGCTTAAGTGTATGGTACAAATGAAGTCAATGAGACTTACCAAAATCTTAAAATTAAAGATTGTAATATAAGCCTCTTTTTAGTAATTTGGTACAAAACAACTAACTTAAGTGCTAAAAAGTATGGTAACAGTTCAAACAATGTTGTTTGCAAACATTCATTAATTTACTTATATTTTTCCAGTATGTAAAATCTTTTTAAAATGTTTTTGACTACTTTAGGTTTCTGTTTATCTATTTTTGCTATTATTGTTCTGGGTAAGGTATTTAATAGTATAGGTAATAAGCATGTCTGAACCCTTCTCCCATAATTATTGTTACATTTAGGTATTTTGAACAATGGAATATTAGGCAAGTTTCGTAGATTGCATGGTCTTCTGCATGTTTCCAAATTTTTTATATTAATATAATTTTCAGTTATAAAAGCTAATTTTAATTTGTCAAATATACTCATTACTTTACAATATTGAAATAATTTATCATAGTTATCTTTGTATTTAAACTTAATTTTGAGAGGTACTATAGCTTTCAACAGTCTTAATTGCAAATTGTAAATATCTAAAAGGTAGGTTTTATATGTGCGTCCGTAGCTAGTGATACCATAGTTTATTATCGAGTCTGCCATAGATGTATATAAAAGTCTTAGTGTGTTATAAGGTAACTTATGTTTTAAAACACTTAGTTTTGCTAATATTGATCTAAGTTTGTTACATACATGTTCTATGTGCATATGTAATTGACTACAAATTCAACTGGGGCCCCAGTTGAATTTGTAGTCAATTTTCAAACCTATGTAAGTAAAGTTGTAATTTTTATTTATTGGACTACACCCACCGCAATTGTTTTTTTTGTTCACATCTATCCTAAGGTTGCCTGGTAGAGATCAGTTTAAGTGATAATGCCACACATTGTGATACTATGTTAATTATAATATAACTCTTAATATTTTAAAAAATGGCGTAAAAATACAGTTTACTATATATTAATTTTTATTTAAAAAAACGATTGTAACTAACATGTTTTTTCAAATGACATTGTCTTGATTCTATGCTGCATATTTGATATAGAAATATTTTATTAAATAAAAATCTTAATTCAAAAATTATTTCTACGCCAGTGAAAATTTCAAAATAGTCCTTCATTTTCGAATTTTTACTATTGTATTATTATTGCCCATCTAAACGTCGAGATAAAATATTTGCGCCAGAACGACGCCGAGTTAAAATTTCATGATAGCAAATGTCTTTAACATTTAATTATTTATAGCATAATATTATCCACCTACCACGTAGCTATACCCTAGATTGATGAAATTCAGCCTAAGACAACTGGTTAGGTACTTTAAGTGATTACGCCCGGATCAAAGTATTACCGTCTAGAGGTCATTTATACTTGGGTACAATTTACTTAGGTATCGAGCATCAAATATTCATTAAATATTTAAATTTGAATACAAATATCTAGTTATGTTTAAAATTCGATCATCGCACACAAGCAATTCGATTACAGTTCCAAATTCAAAGTTGTATTCTAAATTTGAAATATATTTTATACGCCTGTCAGGGATGGAATTGCGAATAACTTTTTAGAAGTATCGCATGCTGGCTGCATTGAAAATAGGTGTTGAATAAGAAGTCTGTTATTGTAAACATATGAAATCTTCGAAAAAATTCATAGGTATTATTAATCATCAATTTAAATAATAATAGTAAAATAGGGGACGTTCTAATATCACGGCGATATAATGTAGACAAAATGTAACACAAGCATATAATGCACACAACTACACTTCCATTGTATATGATACGTTTTAATGAATGACAAAGACAGGAAGACAAGCATACGCATTTTGCGAATGCTCGCCTGGCTAGCGACCACTCTCAAGTAGAAAATCTGTCGCCAAGCACCTAACGGTGTGTTCCGGCAGCAGTCCTTAAGAGCCAGTGAATTTACAGGCACATGAGACTTGACAAATACATCTCAAGGTGACGGTCAGTGCAAATTCGTGACTTGTGATGAAATGCATCTGTTATTGGCAAGGGTTAGTCCGCTTAACATCAGGTAGGCCTCGTGCTAGTTCCTTCACAATAACATAAAAAAAAACGCACACTACTGAGAATCAATCAGGAGATATCACCTGATATGACATTGCCATATTCGAGGTACGGGGCCGTTACTTTCGGTTTCAAAAAGTATAACAATAAACATTAATATAAGGCAGGTCCATGGTTTGAATCCCGCCGCGGGCTAGAGCTTCATTGCATGGTGGAAGGGCATTTTGCGAATGCCTGCCTGGGTAGCGACCACCCTCAAGTACAAAATCTGTTACCAAGCTCCTAACGGTGTGTTCCGGAATCCTTGAGAGCTAGTGATATTACAGGCACATGAGACTTAACAACTATGTCTCAAGGTGACGGGCGCAGTGCAATTCGTGACTTGTAACGAAATGCATCTGTTTTAGGCAGAGGTTAGATTAGGTTACCACTTAACGTCAGGTGGGCCTCGAGCTTGTTCCGTCACAATAACATAAAAAAAATGGGCAAACGAGACATAAGAACCAATTAACCTCTGCCTCTAACAGATGGATTTCCTCCTTGCCAATTTTGACGATTCCAATATTTGAGACAAAGTCCCGTAATATCACCGGCACCCATACTCATCAAACCGGAACATAGTAATGCGAACATTACAAAATCACAAATATACGATAGAAAAATTTAAGTCATGTGCGGGATTCGAACCCGCGTCCATCCACCCCTTTAGCCGGGGTATGCTCTAAACAATTTTTTTTTTTTTTTTTGTTTTTTTTTTTTTTTTTTTTTTACTGGCGATATAGTGGGCTAGAGCATTTGGACTCCCTATGAGTCCAAATGCTTTTACTGTAGTAGCTGTAATGTTGTATATAGTTTGTAGAATTTGTTTAATAAAGGCATACCGCCAGTAAAAAGTAAAAAAACTCTAACCAATTGAGCTAACATGACATGACGTCATAACTCAAATCTTTCCTATCGTTCTTCAACCATCGTATTGGGATGGAGCGACATCTATAGTATAACTTACGTTGTAATACAAACAAGACCAATTTTGCAATCGGTTTTATACTTGTAAATGATGACGCAACCTTATAATTTTAATATTGTTGTGTTTGCAATAACGCCTGCTATGCGGGCTATATTCATAAAAAAATTAAGTGAAGTGCGGGATTCGAACCCTCGTCCATCCAACCCCTTAGCCAGGGTATGCTCTAACCAATTGAGCTAACACGACATGACGTCATAATAGCGTCATGTTAGCTCGATTGGTTAGAGCCGGCTAAAGGGGTGGATGGACGCGAGCTCATAGTTTCTCTCTCTTATTTTGGTAAGGTGGATCGACATACTCATAGTAGAAGGAGTGGGAAGTAAGTTATCTTCATAAAAACGCACCACGCGCGGCTTGTTTGTGTGCTCCATAGTATCTATGCGTCCCGCACGCACACTCTAACATAATCTCGACCCGTTTCTCAGTGCGCCAGCCGGGGCTAACCCCGAACAAGGATCGCGCGTCACGGCTTTTTGGCACCGCTAAATAAATGAAAAATGTTTGATAATCGCATGAGAACTTATTGCTGTGTTCGGCTGTCTAAATAATTCATAGATTCCAGAGTTGTCTTTGTTCAGATTACCTACTAAACAGGAAAGGTAAGCAAGTCACTTATTCTAGCATACCTATGATTTTTACTTGATGATGAGTGATGCATACTTATTTTTTTGTTGTATTAGGTATGCCCCGCAACGCACGTCTCTGGCCCCGCACCCACATAGGTATAGCCAGTCGGTATTATTTTCATTGTGAAAGGTGTCATCATCGTTTAGGTATAAAACCGACCTCACTAACCCTGAACCCAGACAACACAAGTAAAAAATACAACTTCCCGACCCTTGCCTATTTCTAGGTACTCAATTAAAATTTAGCGTATACGAGTACATACATTATAAATAAGTAACAACCCTGAGACAGGCAAGTATGGTAGGTAATTATATCGCGAATTGGGTCGGAGTTAGCCTACTTCCCACTCTTTCTACTATGACATACTGCTTGCATTGGTAGAAAGGATCTAAAATGAGCTCCAAGCAAGAGCAGCGTTCTGAATGTTGCAAAAGTTTAAAAGCAATAGACCTCTTTCCATCAGGACTGACACTGTATGTCTCCTTAATACATAAGGAAAAAAAATACCAAAAAATTTGAACTGACTTTAACACTCAAATGTGTGAAATAACTTGTTGAAGTCGGTACCATGACGGTTCAAAAGTACGTATTATCACAATATTGTGTAAGTTCACTGTAATTTTATTACCTGTATATGTAAATGTGTGTGCAAGCAAAAGTTTTACTGCAACGGGAAGTGTGACACGATGGGAATACGATAAAAAATACCTAGTCCCGTATTTGACCATTCGTCCTAATTTTTGGTATGTTACTTTGTAGCATAATATACGTTTTATCTTCCTATTATTTTTTTTGTTTCTGTCTTATACCGTTGAGGAAATATTACTGTGTTACTACCAAATTTGAGCTTCGATGAGAATTTATTAAAGCAGGAAAATACTTTTCAGTTATTGGAATTTAACTCAAAAACGCCGTCACCGATTTTGATGAAATGTAAATGGAACCACACAGTAAGCATCAGCTTTCAAAACAAAAATAAATTATCAAAATCTGTTAACCCAGTCAAAAGTTATGAAGTAACAAACAAAGATAAAAAAAACAGACGAATTGAGTACTTCCTCCTTTTTTTGAAGTCGGTAGAAAAACAGAGACGAATATTCGGTATTAGCATGAAGGAATTAATAACCTTATTAAGAGCCTGTGGCCACTATTTTCCCTGTAAGTGGTTATGTGATCGAACACACCATTAAGTGCTTCGCGACAGGTTTTCTGCTTGAGCGGTGTAGATTGGGCATAGGCATTCGCAATTATTTTCTTCCACCGTGCGGTGGATGAGTGAGTTCACTCACGTTCATGCCCGCGGCGGGATTCATACCATGACCCCCAGCACTGTTTTGAATTAGTTTGTGTTATGCCGACTTCACTTAGAGTGAGTTCAAGGCAGGAAAAGGCAGATCAAACTTTTTAATTTCATAGTAGTAGTACAGCCATAAACTATAAATATCATAACAAATCGGCCGGTAGCAGGTGTGCTATATTTATACCGTTGAAAACAACAGATAAAACTTGCAATATGATAGGTATGCAGAAGCCGCTTAAATTGTGAAAAATTGCGCAAACTTTTAACTTTTATTGTTGTTCTCAGATTTAGAGGGTTTGTGTTTGATTTATGTTTAGTTTATGATTAAATAATATTTAAACCATAGGTATATTTTGCTGATAGGTTGTCTTCTGACCACAACCTCCTCTTATGGTAAGTGATGGTCGAAGACGGTATATATGCTCAACATAGGACAGGAAACTTTTTGATGGCTCAGTGGTATTGGCTATGGACTGCAGCGCAGCAGGTCCATGGTTCGAATCCCGCCGCGGGCTTAATCTCCACCGCATGGTGGAAGGGCATTTTGCGAATGCCCGCCTAGCTAGTGACCACGCTCAGGTAGAAAATCTGTCCTCAAGCACCTTACAGAGTGTTCCGGCAGCTATTCTTGAGAGACAGTACTTCTAGGTTTAGCCTGTTAAAACCTTCGCCCACATCATCACCTTACCATCAGGTAAGATTGTGGTCAAAGGCTTATCTTATAAAAAAACAAAAGAATAAAAACTATCTCTTAAGGACAACCATCAGAACCACGCCGTTGATTACAAATACAATTTGGAGGTGGTAGCTCACCAAGCGGGCATTCGCAAAGGGCCCTACCACAATGCAATGAAGCTTCGAACCATGGATTTTATGCGTGGTAGTCATAACTCTTCCCTCTGAAAAATTATTTTACTGGATGAAAAGTTTATGCAATGTGATATTTGAATATAAGTTTTAATTTTATCTACATTTTTATCGCTTTTATCTTAAACCTAACAAAATCTTAGAGTCATTAATTTTAAGACCAAGATAATTATAAGGATCTTATTTCGAGAAGCATGATTTGTGAAACGTTTCTTGATAGATTTATTATCCAAAGGCCCTTCCAACACTTTTACATCTTGATCCATAAATACGCATAAAAATTATTAAATGTACTTATTTCGCAATTTATTAGACAATCATAATTTCTAGTCAATTTAACAATGTTTTTGGTTTCAATTAGATACATATCATGATTACAAAATCACCAATATACTCGTACGATAGGAAAAATTTAAATCATGTGCGGGGTTCGAACCCGCGTCCATCCCTCTTCCGTCCAACCCCTTGAGCCGGGGTATGCTCTAACCAATTGAGCTAACATGACATGACGTCTTTTATATTTTTCCCATCGAATATTTTTAATATTGTAATGTAGTCCGCATAGCAGGCGTTATTGCAAACCTAACATTATTAAAACATATCATGATATAATTTTTTTTATTGTTTGTTTACGATCAACACATTTAATTCATTCAAGACCCCGTAACTACCGTGTTTGTTGCTTATTTAGAAATATGGATTTAGTTCATTCAAATGCAAGTAGTGTTATGAGCTAGGGGTATGAAGTAATTTATGAACCAAAACTGAAGCCTTTGTTACAGCTCTTTCAATCACACAATTTATACGCTCGTGGGGCAGGTACTCAGTCCTCCTTGAAGTAGATATGATCACACTAAAATTACAAACATACGAGAGGAAAAATTTAAGTCATGTGCGGGATTCGAACTTGCGTCCATCCACCCCTTTAGCTGGGGTATGCTCTAACCAAATACAACGTAAATTGTACTATAGACATCGCTCCATCCCAATACGATGGTTATAGAACGAAAGGAAAAGTTTGAGTTATTACGTCATTGTCATGTTAGCTCAATTGGTTAGAGCCTACCCCGGCTAAAAGGGTGGATAGACGCGAGTTCGAATCCCGCACATGACTTAATTTTTTCCTCTCGTATTTGTAATTTTGTAATGTAATCCGCATAGCAGGCATTATTGCAAACATAACAGTATTAAAATGATCACACTAATTTATCTTGGTATACTCAAAGTTAGATTCACTAGTTCGGTTGGACTCAATCTTATTTATACTCATGTATGTATATATAAAATTAAAACCTTATATTTACAACCTTAATTATGTCATGTACTAGACTACTAATGTTCTAGACTAGTCTACGAGGGAGAACAATTATAGGGGCCATAAATCGTCTTCTTTATGGTTATACTAATTGCGAGTAGGTACCCACTATAACTACTACTTATTTGATAACGTAGTTGACTAGTTGCAACGTAGCAGCGGACCGAGAATAATGTAGTATTTTATAAAATCTAGGTAGTCGATACTATATACATTCTTGAGCTCTTGAGACTTGTTGTGTGTACCTAGATTGTTCAAGTCCTTGAGCCTTTATAATAGAAATAACTAAGAAAGTTACAGACAGACAGAAAGATAGACAGACGGGAGAATAACATTAATGAAGATCCGTTTTTCTCTTTCGATATGTAACCCTTATTACAATCTCAGACGTAATCACCTCTTGAAACACCGAAGAAGTATACTCTTAGAACACTATTGAAGCGCTCATAGTGAAGTCTACTTAGCTGTTCTCAACCGATCAGCAAAGTTAAGCAACGTCGCTCGCGGTCATGAGTTGAAAGGGTGACCGCTAGTGACATTACTACTGAGCGTTTCCGTGCTTTGGAGGGCACGTTAAGCCGTCGGTCCCGGTTGTCGTCTTAGGATGGCTGTTGTTATAGCATGGTCGTAGGGCATTTTGCAAATGCCCGCCTGGCTAGCCACCACCCTCAAGTAGAAAATCTGTCGCCAAGCATCTAATGGTGTGTTCTGGCAGCTGTCCTTGAGAGCCAGTAATTCTAGGTTAGCCCGAACAAGATCTTCGACCACATCATCAATTACCATCACGTGAGATAGTGGTCAAAGGCTAAGTTATCAAGCATATAAAAAAACATCATTTGGTAACGCGGTGACTATAATTACAATATCAGACGTAATTACCTCTTGAAAACGGAAGAAGTATACTCTTAGAACACCTAATTGTCAAAAATCATTAGTTAAAAAAATCACAAATATACGACACGAAAAATTTGTATCATGTGCGGGATTCGAACCCGCGTCCATCCACCCCTTGAGCCGGGGTATGCTCTAACCAATTGAGCTAACATGACATGATGTCATAACTCAAATCATTCCTATCGTTCTTTAACCATCGTATTGAGATGGAGCGACATCTATAGTACCACTTGCGTTGTACTACAAACAAGACCAATTTTGCAATTGGTTTTATACATGTAAATGATGACGCAACCTTATAATTATAACATTGTTAGGTTTGCAATAACGCCTGATATACGGATTACATCACAAAATCACAAATATATATAATCCGCATAGCAGGCGTTATTGCAAACCTAACAATGTTAAGAAAATACGAAGTTTTACCCTGCAGCAAAATTCATATCATAAATAAAAGGATTGCAAGGCAGTCCATACACTTTGCCACGTGAAAAATTTGGCCTCTACAAGGTGTTAAAACGTAGATTTTTCCTGCCCCTGTAATTTCAATTTAAACCTTGTTATTCTGCTTTTACTTTGCGTAAGTAGAATAAAAGAAACAAATGCATGATAATCACTTAGAACTGGTGCATTATTCATATCGTTTCGAAGTCGTTCAATGCTGAACTCCAAATGTCAGACGACTATCGTAATATAGGGTCCATTTCTGCTCCCCGCAGTGTGAAAGTTGTCGCCAGTCTACCTGTTAGAACACCTCTAGCTTAAGTTTCCCAGTTTGAGTAGAAAACTGTTCGAGAATCTTCTTTCACTATCGCATCGGGTACTGGTTCCAATATTGATTTTAACGCCTCATTCCCCACACTGCAAGATATTATTCGCTCCCAAAAAAGCGAGCTGTTGGCAAAAACCAATGCCACCTACTGTACACAATTTCACTTTAACTCCCCACTGTTATTGGCAAGGTAGGAAAAAAAAATAACAATTGTCTTGACTCGGAATCGAACCCGGAACTCTTGATTGTCGATTTATAATCAGGGCCCTTATTTTCAATTTTGAAACACTCGATGTGACATGTGAAAATCTTGTGAAATGGTATTCTGCAAGCCACTTTCAAAGTTGACGGCACAATACGGACAAGATATCTGCGTGTTTCTAACTGTCAAAGTAAAGTAGCTTAACAAAAACTTTCGTGGAGTAGTATGGCCTCTGTGGAGTAAACGTGATGAGTAACAGTGTTCCTCTTTGGTGAAATAAAGGTAAGCATTACACGTTCAAAAACTCATGCTAAACCTTCAATTTTCTTTCACGCTGATAGATTTCGAAGCGCGAAGTTTGGTTAACGGTGTTTAACCGATCAGCTAAGTTAAGCAACGTCTACCGTGGTCATGACTTGGATGGGTGACCATTATTGACATTATAACTGAGCGCTTCCGTCCTTCGGCACGTTAGGGTCGTCGGTTTCAGTTGTTGTCTTACTATGGCAGCATGCTGGTAGAGCATGTTACGAATGCTCGCCTGGCTAGCTACCACCCTCAAGTAGAAAATCTGTCGCCAAGCACCTAAAGGTGTGTTTTGGCAGCTGTCCTTTAGAGCCTGTAATTCTAGGTTAGCCTGAACAACACCTTCGACCACATCATCACATACCATCAGATGACATAGTGGTCGAAGACCAGCCTATCGGCTTTAAATAAATAAAAAAAAAACAAGTTATAAAAGGGCTTAGGTTTTAGAACGAAACTCATGAAAAGTTTAATTTAAATAATTAGCCATAGACGACTTATATTGTGGCATTCAGGATAGCGTTTGGAGACTGATAATTCCTTGTCTATTCAAGGCGTTATCAAATGCACTACAGTTAACTATACATTATGACATCACAATGGTCCTTGAAAAATTGGATTCAATATTGGTATCACTCAAAATAAAAACAACAGTTAATTTGTACAAAATATATTTATATTTAACAACATTCCCAATGATTAAATAATAAGCTAATGAACAACAAGTTACTAATACTGATACAAAAAAACTTATCGAAGTGTTATCTGATGTTGAGCATTTCGATCTACTTATTATTATTTAGGGGACAGTGGCATAGATGGATGCATTACAATTAATTTCACTTAATCAAAACGTCATAATTGATATAAAGTGATATTAAGCTTTGTATACACTGCTATTCACGCACCAAATTTGTTTGAAATAAGGAGCTTAGTTGTATCACTGTAAAGTGCAAATATGGTTTAGATTTGATAGACCGTTATGATTATGAAAAATGTTACGTTATCCTCATCTTTGACCCCATCAACACCTTCAGATAAGATGATGAGCATATGACCATCTGGGTATAAAAAACTTATATTGCGTCTTATGCTGACCTCTTCCTTATTACCGTTGTTAGACAAAGAAAGTTTATACGGATACGTTTTGATCCAAAATTTAAAGTGATGTTTTTGTTCTATGGCAAATCCCTTACTATCTTTATACAAGGATTGAACTAATAATTAATAAGATTACATAGAATTACCGGTCTGACATTTGATTATGGTTTCCAAATTTTTGGTATTGAAATAACTAAAAATTAATCTGAATACGTACCCAATTATTCTTATGTTGGTATGAATTTTGAAATTTGAGGAGCGTTGAGAGCCGAACCGTCGCATGAAATATAACAACATAACTTAAATCTTGATCTGACTTCAAGAACAAAAATTAATAATTGAACATCACTATATCCTACGAATCAAAAATATAATTGTTTCCATATGAAAAGATAATTCAGTATCATTGATGACTTTTTGATTGTATTGAAAGTTTTGTAAAAGTTTTCTAACAGAAATAAATAAAAACTATGTTAAGGCGACAGATATTAAACCAAGGGTTCCTTTGCAAAAAAAACTAGCTTTATATTAATGAGAGTTAATCAATAGGGCAAAGAGTGAAGAGTTAAGTCAACTTTATGTTTTTATATCAGTAATGCAGTCGCGTACCAGCAGTGTAGAACAAGCATTATTTGAAAATAATATTCTGAAGTATTTATTTTGCAAAATATCACAACTAATATACAGCTAAATCGTGCGTATTTCCTTACAATATAACTATTTTTAACAAACATTCTGTGATGATTTTACAGACATTTTTCGTAATTCCTTAATATCTCTTAGGTTCTAAATTATTTACAATGTTATAATTTATTTTATTTAAAGCTACGCGTACATTATTGTAATAATATTCAAAATTAACAATTTAAAACGTTAGTCTTACAAACACCAAAATTATGTTATTTTACCTTGACAATCCAAACGAAATACCGTGTAGGTTTTTTGTTTGGATTGACATTTAAAATTTTTGTGTACAAAAAACATCAATTAAAATGTCATAAATCATCTGAAAAAATCCCCATGTATCCTTCATGTGCAGAATCTGCTTGAAAGCACCCAATGAACTTACTGTGATGCTGCTCTGAATTGCGAAGGTCATTCATAGGAAAAGATACAAAACTGATCAGAGCTCGTAGCATTTCTCGGTCCTGGATAAATTAACTAACTTTAGAGCACTAGAATCCTGCTGTTTTGATAGCTATCGGGACGAAGTTGTATATGCAGGCATACTGTGTTTTCCCTTGAAGGCCACTTTTGCTCCAGTACCGGCATACTGCTGGGTGATGGCGGAAACAAAATTTGTTCACACCTCCCTCTCCAGCATTATACCAGCTTAACTCGTCCTGCTGTTAAACAAGATAAATCTCGGGCACCAAGAGACGTGCATGGCGTTTGTTTTAGGAAATAAACAAATTTAAGTATTACAAGTCTAGAGAGTAAAAGATAAATCATCATTATTATGTACGCATAACTTCAAAATATTATATCCAATATGATATAATTCAATAATTTGGCAGTCAGTCAAATTGCTTCACTTCATCTCAAAAATAACTGAGCCAAGTTCTACAAAGTACTAAGTTTCAAGTGCTCGTTACAAAGGAAAACTTAGATTGCTTTTTTAACACAGGTCAGCGTTTAACGATAGAAACTTGACACGTTAAGTAATATTAAGATTTTTCCTTAGAAAGTCACGCTTTTGTTACTTGAGTGTCCTCATTTTACTTTTGATTATCGTGTAACATTCACCTTATTCGGGTTGTACAAAATGTACGCCTAGGGTCTAATTGATAATGACTTAATTTTATGGCTACTATCACCTTTTCCTAACCTATGATCGTTCGTTCGAAGCATCCATTAGATGATTGAGATTAGGTATAGTGTATATACAATAGTTACAATAGCTTGAGCGCATTGGATTATCACCCTCAAAAAAAACCTTCACATATAAACTAAAGAACAAAAACCAGTTACATGTAACGCAGAAGCTGGTAGAGAAATATTTCAGGAATAAAGGATTTGCACTTTAATTAAGGTAGTCACAAGAAATTTTTCGCACATTACATATCATAGCAATAGTTATTACGTACACTGAGATTTAACGCCAGTTAAGTTAAGATCTGGCCTGTGTTGATTCAATAAAATTAATGGGTATATGCCCTTGTTGCGTATAAGCGTACCATTTGGCTTAGTATTTGAAAGAGGGTGGCGCTCAATATAGCGTCTGTCAATGCAGAGTCCAATCCATGGGGAGTTCCCTGGAAGCTGTTCTAGAGTGAAGCCCTGGCGGTGCGTGCGGCGCACCGCGGGCCGCATGTCAGTAATCCAGGGATTCTTCGTCTGGAGATCGCTTACGGCAACACAAACGCCAAGCAGCACCCAGCGCACAAACAGCCAGAGCAATTGCCAACCCAGCCCCCAAAGCCGGACCAGTCCAGTCACCACTCCCAGCATTCCTCTTCCCCGCACAGAGCTCAGGAGCTTCATCATTCAACTGCCCTAACGGTATTCCTCCTAACGCATCCAAATATCCCAACCTTCTCAGGCTATCTTCTGAGTACGCTTCTTTCTGTCTTTTCTCTTCAGCTGTCCAGAACTTTCTCTCTTTTGAAGTCACATTCGGACAATTCACAACACCGTTGCAAATTAGTCTAGCTGGTATACACAAACCTTCATCACCAGGGCAAATAAAATCACAACCATAACTAGAATCTGAAGACTTAGAGCTGTCAGTCAGACGAGAAGTCATCAGCGATCCATCAACGTTTCTAGGCAAGTGATAAAGGCCAGTCCAAATAATTTTGAAAGTTGCTCTTGCTGGTGATGCGCTACCAATAAAGACAATTCTAATTGATCTAGTTTTTTCTTTTTCAATTACTAATGGGTCATCCAAAGATTCAAACCCAAGTTCACCAGCTGAGAAAATGGGTAGTTTTTCTGTCTCGGAAACATTGCCTCCACATATTGAAAGGTAAGGTTCAACTCTCCCTGGCAAGTAAATCTGAATATTTCCATCCTCACAATGACGAGATGCAAACTTAACGCTCTCAAAGCGTAAGAAAATGTCCTTTTTCTCCTCAATTTCTAGATCCCAAATGCATTGAATCCTTTTGGGTGGTTCGGTATATCCCAGAGCTTCTAGATGTGGATATACAATTTCACCGTCAGAAGTAGCTGCTGCTAGAATAGCGGGTCCACAAAGTGGACCGTGAACGAACTCATACCTTGCTTCGAAGAGTGGTGATGGATTTTTGAAATACGAAGCAGCTGCATGAGCATTATCTACAATCAACTGTAAATTAAGAGTTTCTCCAGATGAAACAACTCTATACGGTTTAGCTCGAGAAACTGTGTTGGCATGTTTAGCGCAAATACAAGAGCCAACCGCTTTCTGGACTGCCAAATGAAGTGGCAACGGCGTAGTGCTTACTCCAATGGCTGAACTATTGGCAGCTTTCCCAGGAATGGGCTCCCAAATGATTAGCTTATCGGCTCGATCTTCATAGCAGTTCTGACAGGATACTGGCGTATATGGGTGTTCCTGCAACAAATTTAATTGTTATTGGCAAATGAATTTATGTTGCGCCAGCCCCATTTACCGTGGGAACATGTCCATACAAAAAAGGATTTATATGACAAATCTGGTAGCTGTAATTAAACCTCTTTATGATAAATCTTTGAGTCGTTTTATTACAGGTCTGAGAATGTCGTATAGTAGGTACTTTGTTTACCAAAATACATGCACAATGTTATTAAGCCTTGGATAGCATTAATGGGATTCATGAATAACTGGGTTGTGTGTGTTGATTTTTGTTGTATTTTTTAGGTATGCAGTTTATTAACGTTCGTACCTATTTTAATTCAAACTCGGCATCTACATTGCCATCTTAAACAAAAATAAATTAGTAACATGATAATATTATCCCTTGCATTAATATGAACTCATAGAAAATAACAATCATTAATGACTAACTGGACTGTGTTATAATTATAGGTATAAGCGGACTAACTTAGCATTTACTAATTTGTTTATAAATATTATACATTTTAATATACATATATGCAATATCCGGGGAGCATAGAGAAGACGACAGGGAAGTACTAGTGACGCTGGCACTATACTTATTTTTTATGCTATCGTGATGGAACGAGCTAAAGGCCCACCTGGTGTTAAGTCTCATGTGCCTGTCATTGACCCGCACCCATACGCTTCAAACCAGAACACAGTAATGTGAACATCATTGCTTGGCGGTAAAAATAGGTATGGTGGCAGTGTCTACTTCCCCGGGCGAACTCGTACAAAGAGTTTTTGCTACTAAAATATGAAAATGTTGCGCGAACATAGCACAAAAACTGGTCGCTACAAATTTAATACTATTTCATAACCAGACTAATTAATTTAAAAATATAAATTACGGCACCTCGTTTTACTATACAGGTAGGCTGCCACTGCTAACACGACAAACAGAAAATTCCTAAACTAATAAAATATACCAGAATATTATATAAGTTTTGAAGTAATGATGGCCGAGCGGTAATAGCTATGGATTGCCGTGCCACAGGTCCCTTGTTCGATTCCCACTGCCGGCTTTAGCTTCACCGCAGGGTGGAAGGGCATTTTGCGATTGCTCGCCTGGCTAGCTACCACCCTCAAGTAGTTAGTTGCCAAGCATCTAACGGTGTGGGTCCGGCAGCAGACCATGAGAGCCAGTGAAATTACAGCCACGTGAGACAACAACTACGTCTCAAAGTGACGGGCCCAGTGCAATTCGTCACTTATGATGAAATGCATCTAGGAGGAGGTAAGTCTTTTATTTTTGAAGCGCTCGTAGCGAAATTTACTTAGCTGTTCTTAACCGATCAGCAAAGTTAAGCAACGTCGCCCGCGGTCATGAGTTGGATGGGTGACCGCTAGTGACATTACTACTGAGCGCTTCCGTGCTTCGGAGGGCACGTTAAGCCGTCGGTCCCGGTTGTTATCTTAGGATGGCAGTCGTTATAGCATGGTGGTAGGGCAATTTGCGAATGCCCGCCTGGCTAGCTACCACCCTCAAGGAGAAAATCTGTCGCCAAACACCTAACGGTATGTTCCGGCAGCTGTCCTTGAGAGCCAGTAATTCTAGGTTAGTCTGAACAACATCTTCGACCACATCATCACTTACCATCAGGTGAGATAGTGGTCAAAGGCTTACCTATCAGGCATAAAAAAAAAAAAAAAGTCTGCTTAACATCAGATCGGCCTTGAGCTTGTTCCGTCACAATAACATGTACATCTACTGCCTTAAGTCCACCGACGAACAAAAGTCCCCCTAGGGGGATTTTGCCTTATCCCCTCCGGTGTTCAAGTGAATATGGTGTAAGATGCCCCAGTGTAAGATGAAAGCTCTTCAGAAGGCGCTTCTGCCCTCCTGATATTTTTCCATTCGTCACTTCCTATCACTCTCACAGAGAGGAGACTGCGCAATGGAAGTGGAATATATTCGTTCAACCGCCAAGCAAGGAGAACCTCGGCAAAAACACGCCGTTTTAAAATCGAATTTGCAAAGAAACGCACAAAGTTAGTACGTTAACATTTATTGTGCGAACCGCGAAGGAACTCTCCGAGTAACTTAACTACTGTCTTCTGGAAAATACAATATTTTCCAGAAGACAGTAGTTTTCAAACCCAAAGTAAAAAATCTCCTATCGGAGCTCTGCTTTACTAAGAGTGCTTCACCGCAGACCACATCGTTGCTTAATATGAGATAAACAGAGCTTAAATGTGAATAATTAGTCTGCAGGTACAGCAATCGCGAAAGAAGTCGCAGGTACAGCTAGTATACAATACTGATACTACAATAAAAACATTTGGACAACCCATATTATGTCATCCCAGACTCACAGGCAGTCCAAATTTTGCAGCCCGAAGGAGTGATTGCTCTCTGGAGCTATAGACTGCCGCGCAGCAGGACCATGGTATGAACACCGCCGCGGGCTTGAGCTTCACCGCCTGGTGTAAGAGCATTTTGCGTATGCCCGCCTGGTTAGCGACCACCCTCAAGTAGAAAATCTGTCGCCAAGCACTGAGCCAGTAATTTTAGTTTAAGCCAGACAATACATTCGACCACATCATCACTTACCATCACTTACCATCGTGAGATTGTGGTCAAAGGCTTACCTACCTATCCGCAATTAAAAAAAACCTCTAGCAGTTATCAGCGTTCCTTGCATGCTTGCAGCATCGACCCGTTGAATAGCAAAGAAAAAATAGAACAAGTATAATTAATAACGCTTAATTTAAACAAACAAGTATCTGTCTGGTTGGAAACCAATAATGTGTACATTGATTTTGTTCGATGTAACATAACCTGCTTAATTTCCATGACTGAAATTTCATTATGGCTCATTAGCCACTAATGTTTACAATAGGGTTGTCTGACGTGAATTAAATTAATGAAAACATACTTAGTTGAATTATGGGTAAGTAAAGTTCAATATTTTGATAGCAAAGCTGCTCTCGGGATTTTAAAAGAGCTTACCAACTTTTTGTTTTGTTTACTTTATGATAAATACTTTGAGTTCGTGTCTCGTACATTGACATTTCTTCTTAGCGGCTGATTCAATAGATAAGTTTGTACACTCCCAACCGAAGTGGTTACCACCCATCCAACGTGTTTACCATCCAAAGTAGGAGGAGTAGGAGTAGGAGAACCATATAATGAGATAGTACTAGGTATATACTGTGCCTGTATTCTATTCCGAAGCCAGTGATTACTACTCACTTTTTTTAGCTGGAGGAAATTTAATGAAATTTTTTACCTACATAGTTGACCTCGAAAAATATATACTTTTTACGGGGCTTGGACACTGTTGAGCAAGAGACGCCCGTAGACCGCACAATTTAAGCTGTTAGTTAATGCAAATATGGGCGCATATGCTTTGATGACCTTACTTACTGGTAAAACCCAGCGAAACTAAAGCTATTTGCCGTGGTTAAGCTGATGAGTCAACTATCGCTGGTTAATGTCTATGTTTCTATAGAAATTATCAACTTAAAATAAGCTTTCACCGGCAACTGCCGTTCAATGTTGCGCATGCCGCTACCTTAATTTACCAAGTATCTGGTTCCAGACTGAGTTCAGGTGAAGCCACAGGCAGAACTAGTAGACATTAAAACCAAAACAACATCAAGTCTCACCTTAAAATTTACATTCAAAACGGTCAAGATGACCCTTGCGTAGATCCTTTTATCAGTCACGAATCTATACAAGCAGTGGACATCTTCTCCAGGTGGTGCCTGTTTGTAGACCAAGGTGTTGAGAGGAGACCGGAGCCGACCAGCTCGCTGCTTCCAGGATGCGATTACTTCATCACACGCTGTGCCAGCTACTGGTTCGCCGAAACGGGTGTTGTTGAAGAAGTCGTAATGGGCCCAGTAGTAGAGAGAGGATCTGTTAGTAAAATAAGATGCAAATTAGTAAAAAGAACGGAGATTGGCACGACATATTTTTTTCTTATTTGTAAGCGTTGTTTTATTATTTGTAAGCGCAGTACTCACTGATTTTATACACATATACATTCTCAGACCAAATAAGACATCTAAGACGAAACTCTGCGACTAGAAACCGAGAGAAGAAGCCGGATCTAAGCCGAAATCTATTCCTTTGCGTGGAGCAAAACGTCATAAGAATACACAAATTTACATTTAAAAGTAAAATGGATGAGAAACAATCTTCGATTTATAAAAAAGCCAGATATAATCTCATGTAAACTGATAGATAACGTGATAACGTCGCACCAAATGTTTAGCAAAACAGTCTCACTTAGCTCTTCGCTGAATGATGACGTCACTACCTTTTTAATTCGGTCTGAGCATACATTATACATTTCCCCGCTTTCCATCCATATCGTCGTCAACCTTCTTTTGTCCCTTTCTATCCACATTTATATTCATTGTTTTTCTATATTTTTTTAAACCATGTGAGGAAGTTAATATCTGTGACATGCATATACCACAAAATGTATTATTTTTTACTTTTCTGTAGCTACTTTGAAGTGTCTTCTTATCTTCTCATTCCTAATCACGTCCATTTGACAAAATACAGTAAAACCAATAATTAGACATTTTAATACAATAAAACCAATAACTATTCTGAATGGACTCAGCAATAAACATGTCTTAAGTGGAAAAGGATATTAAGCGGGAATGTTGAATTGTTTTCGCGTGACAAATAGCTTATTAAATTGTACGGCAATTGTTTTAAACTTGACAAAATGTATGAAAAAAACATGCTATAACATGCATACATTTAAAAAAAATTTTTACACTATTCGATTCCCTGACACAAGCATTTCATCCACCTTCTTTATTGGTCAACAATAAGATCCTAACACGACGATAGTTCTAATGTTGTCAAATATAATATTGCCACATACTTTTGTTTGTTGTAATAATTAATGTACAAATAATTTGACCAAGAGGAGCAGCCTTCAATTATTTATTTTCTCTGATTTATTTTAATTCATTATAAATTTTCTAGAGACCAAGCAAATACCGTTTTTCATTGATAGCTTTGTGTGTCATGAGCGTACTTGTCTTTTTGGGGTTTAAAAGGAAATCTACGTTTTTTTTTCATTGCATTGAGACGTTGAAGGTATTTGATTTTATTTTGTAATAGTGGCTCAGAATTTTGATCCAAAAATGATTTTTATGGTCATATTATTCAGCTGAATAAACAAAACCTTCGGACTATATTTTGCTGTATATGCATATCTAAAGCCTTTATAAAAAGTTTATCATTTTTGTTGCCTCTTACCCACTGTAACTTCCAGTTTTACTCTCAAACCGAACAAACATGGCGTTGCCGGTAGACACGAAGTCATGTTTCTCCATTGGCCTACTGAAGGTGTCGCAAAAGGTCTTGATGATGCGTGCGTCATCAGGTCTTGGAGCATCGTAGAGGGTGAGGGATTCCCCGCAATCACCCGTCCAGGGGACTATAGGAGACTCGATCCGGTTGATTCGGAAGCTTGAAACAAATTTCAAAATTAATAAAACCTCCACTACGAGGTGTATTTTCTATTGTGTTCCTATCAATTTGCAGCAGATGGGAAGGTTAAACGTAAGTGCGACAATTGCAAAGAATATTTTAAGGAGTTTTATGGTATGTGTCGTTTTGTGAAAGTGTCTTTTAAACATATGCCAATATTTGTGTATAAAAGCGTCATTTTGCGTACTTGGCTCCTTATGTCATTATTAGTGAAATTTAATAACCTTTTTTTATTTCATCATTAGCTTTTGTAGTTAAAAATCTTTATTCCAATACAACTTAAATAATCGGCTCAAAATCGTAATTTTCGTCTCTGAATTCGAGCGCTTTCTGCATATTTTTAGATTCTATATGGTAATCTTGTTCCTTAAAAAGTTAAATAAGTAGATACTAATAACAAAAATAAACTTGGAATATGCACATGTACTTATTGAAATTTGTTCTATAATTATATACATTTAAGTGTCAAGTACCTTGGAAAATACAGCCTTACAACTTGTCCCGGAAACCCTTGCATCAGGTAAGTGCAAGACGTGTGGGGTGGGTACCAGTGTGCCACAGAAAGGAAAATACCCTCCGTGTCACCGGATTTCTTCAAAGACTCTGCCGTGAGCAGCCAGTCACAGGTGCCCACGCGTGACCCCGGGGCTTCCACGTGCCCGGGCCAGTTTCCCACGTTGAAATGGAACCCGGTGTTTAAAAGGGGACCTGTTAGAAAAAACATGTTACTTCTAATCTCAATTACTCCTTTAATTTTAGAATCGCATGTGGTTAAGGTTGTATGGATATAAGTTAAAAGATATTCCAAAAGCTTAGTCTACCGCTGTTTTTTTTTCAAACTTATATTATGACGGAACAAGCTTGAGGACCACCTGATGTTAAGCGGACTACCCACTGCCTATAACAGATGCATTTCATCACAATAACGAATTGCACTGCGCCCGTCACCTTGAGACATATTTGTTAAGTCTCATGTGAATGATAATTCTGTAATTTCACTTGCTCTCAAGGACTGCAGCCGGAACACACCGTTAGGTGCTTGACGACAGATTTTCTACTTGGGAGTGGTCGCTAGCTAGACGGGCATTAGCAAAATGCCCTTCCTACATGCGGTGAAGCTCAAGCCCGCGGTGGGATTCTAACCATGGACCAGCTGCGCGGCAGTACATAGCCAATGCCACTGAGTCATCACTGCTTCAACAAACAATTAAAGATTTTTGTTTTTATGCCTGATAGGTTAGCTTTTGACCACTATCTCACCTGATGGTAAGTGATGATGTGGTCGAAGATGTTGTTCAGGCTAACCTAGAAGTACTGGCTTTCAAGGACAGCTGCCGGAACACACCGTTAGGTGCTTGGTGACAGACTTTCTACTTGAGGGTGGTAGCTAGACAGGCGGGCATTCGCAAAATGCCCTACCACCATGCGAAACTTAAAGTCAGTGTGAAAAATATTCATTTCTATGTTTTTGCTTATCTCACATAATGTAAGCAATTGGGAATTGTATTCTGCTGGTAAGTTTATGGATTGCTTTATTTCTGTTTAATTTGAAACCACACAATAACACGATCAGAAATTTTAATTTTATTAAGTTAAAATAAATGTTCTATCTCATGCATCTACTGAGAAAATGATAAATATTATATTATTTAATTATTACTGTCTTCCTATTGGTGTCTTTCCCTCAATGGAGACAATAAGATAGCTGTTAATGGACACATTCTTAACATTATTTAGTAGTTTAAAGGCCTGTTTCAGAATGTTCGAGTAAGTTCCGGTTATACTACCCAGAACATAAAATAACTGAATGATAAAAATGACTGTTAACATGCAGCGCGTTTCAAGCTATAACCGATGGATAGGCTAATACGTTGACTGTGAAACGCAAAGATAGTGTTTTATTTATTAAATATGTTCTGGGTAGTATAACCGGAACTTTCTCGAACATTCTGAAGTCCCTAAGTCAAACTAAAATTACTCATTAGTCCGTATTGTTGGCTAGATTGTAAAACAATGAGGACTACATCATTAGAAAAAAAATACTATAAAGTGATTTACATTGCTTGAAGATATGAGATTTGAGTAATTGATTTCAATACCTTCAACCTCATTAAACCAATTATTCCCTATTTTTAATATTTCCATTGAGAGTGTTGGATTCAAACACAACCCATATAGAACAAAATCGCACAACACAAAAAAGATTTTACTTACATCGCTAAAACGTAGATAAATACATATTTTTAGACCCTTGAGTATTTCCAAAGTTCGATTGCTTCAGCAAATATTCCACGCCCGCTTTTATAAAACGTAAGACAATTTGGGATTTTTTGTGAGGTTGCAAAACCCCCATCGAAACGCGGCCCAAATATATTTTTTCCTGTAACAGCTTTCTCAATTTTACCTCGGGGAGCTATAACAGCCGTTATTTACAGGTGCCTTGTTGATTTTTATTACAGGGAAATGCAATGAGAATCATTTCAAAATACGGCAAATAAAATGGCGTGTTAAAGCTCCTTAAATATAGTTGAATTTAGCTCATAAGTGTAAAATTAGACCGAAATTATAAGTTAAACTACGAGCTGCCGCCCGCAGTGCTAAACGAGACGTCAACGAGGGCGTCCCGAGCTCTCGTTGAAAAAGACCACCGAATGTGGTTGAAACAATTGAAACTATAATAATTGGAGCTATCTGACTTATTCACTTGAGTTATGCCGTGTTATGTACTAAAAAAAAAAAAAATATAGATATATAAATCCAAACATTTAAATAGTGTTTATACATTTAGTGCAAAACTACAGAAGTGAAATTGATATATTTATAATTCATATATGTAATATTTAGGTGATGGGAAATAAAAAAAGGCTTTATTATTATTATTATTATTATTATTATGTACTAAAAAAAATAGAAAATATAAGTTTTTTTTATGCATGATAGGTTAGCCTTTGACCACTATCTTACCTGATGGTAAGTGATGATGTGGTCGACGATGTTGTTCAGGCTAACCTATAAGTACTGGTTCTCAAGGACAGCTGCCGGAACACACCGTTAGGTGCTTGGCGACAGATTTTCTACTTGAGGGGGGTAGCTAGCCAGGCGGGCATTCGCAAAATGCCCTACCACCAAGCAATAACGACTGCCATCCTAAGACGACAACCGGGACCGACAGCTTAACGTGCCCTCCGAAGCACGGAAACGCTCCGTAGTAATGTCACTAGCGGTCACCCATCCAACTCATGACCGCGCGCGACGTTGCTTAACTTTGCTGATCGGTTGAGAACAGCTAAGTAAACTTCGCTACGAGCGCTTCAAAGAATTGGAATGGATTGGACAGAAGCTTTGGATATTCTAAGGAAGTATTTTGCATATTTTTTTTAACTTCAATGAGTAGGAATACCTTATTAATGAACTGTTTAGCGTTATTATATCCTTAAGTTCGGAGAACATAATAGTTAAGGCGGTATACTGTAACTATGACTCACCAGCGGGAGAACTGACGAACTCCACAAAGAGATCCTGTGAAGTCCCAATGATGGAATACGGGAACTTGCCCATGCCGCAGAAGGTGCCAATGACTGCTGCAGACTCGTCCTTGCCATCGTAGATCTTGATGTAGTCATACGGACAGTTTTCTGAACCTGTCAAAGAGTTCCAGAGCTATAGTAAGTCAATACATTACGTCATAGGTTCTTGTTGGGTATGATGGCAGATATTCTTCCTCAAAGCCTTAGTGTACACATAATACCTATAGACTCTATAGCGGCTTAGTATCTTTATAACGCTTTACATACAAACGTAGTGTCGTCCAATTTTAAATACCAAGTGTTCAAACTCGGTAAAATTATGCACGCATTTCATTAAGACAAGATGTATGCATCTAGTTTATCAGTTTTTCATAAAAAATGTATTATCAAAATTATTTGGAAAAATACTTTTGTATGAGAATACTTATTTTCACATTTAGAGATTAAATAAATGATAAAACGAAAAACTGGCTAACCAAATGCATAGTTAGGCTCTAAGAAATGCGTACAACATTTCAACATGTTTGAACTTTTAGCTTAAGCTTGAAATTTTGGGCAATATAGACATGAGAACAAATGTCTCGGAGTAACTAGTGCAGTCTTGTGTCACGCAAAATAGTGACGTTGCAGCTTGCACTGTCTTATGGCATTATATTATGGCAGGCCTGACATGATACTTATTATCAAGCCATATCCATCTCGGCACTTTACTACATAAAAAAACATGTAACAAACAGAAAACTATTACAACTAAATTCATTGCTTTGAGAAAAACCTTTGAGTGGCATTAAAAAGGCTATTCATAGATGGTGATTGCCACTTCGATAGCTGACACATCTATACGAAGACTTATTTAGATACGCCATCAAAATGTCACTTGAACACCTGTCAAATATTTTTTTTACACATTTTTCTGGTGAGACTGTAACTTGAACGCCTGTCAAATATTTTTTTTGGAACACTTTTTTCTGTTGTTTGACGTGAAGCGTAGTGACAACACCCCCAAATACCTGTAATGTAATAATAATGGAGGACGCATTTTTTAATATGTGTGTTGTATGTGATGTCTAAATTTATTCTAAATTAATATATTCTGACTAGACTACTAGACACAATATATGGAGCACGTGGCCACGTGAAAGTCCCTTGTTCTACCCAGGTAGAGAAACTAGGTTGGCAGACATGGATCGTGGTAGTTCACCCGCTCCTTCCCTTCTCCCTAGTGAGGTCAATGGTGGAGTGTCGGGGGATTCTCCACCAGCTTGCACGGCACCACACGTTAAGGGAGCGGCTTTGGTGAGCAAGGTCGTCTCTGACACAGGCGCAGAGGCCCATTTGAGTTTGGGCCTACTGCCGGGGCAAGATGGTGGATGCCCTTCCGCCTCCCGAGCGGTGGAAGGGCAGTGCGAAGCTATTTCCCCTACTCATAAACAAAAGGTAGAGAAACTAGTTGAAGCACGGAGTCATACCCATTAAAACGTTTATGACGTTTTTCTTTAGGAACTACTACACGTTTCGCGATGGTGACACAAATACAGTTTACAGGAAAACATCATAAACCTACTTACATTCGAAACTCAAATAACAATGAAGTTGAAGCTATGTCGGTTATAAAATATAATGTACAAACATGGAAAGAGATTGCCGTTTTGATAGTGCGGTACATGTACTCTCATCATACCCTCAATTCAGGGATTCTTACTAGACTAAGATAATGCTAGTAATATTGATATAAAGCGGTGCCAGGTTTTAGATTAACAAAGACAAATAAAAGGTCCCTTTAGATAATTGTGTGCAGTTTTATAATAAAGTTCCCAAATATATTACAACGCTCACATAAAGACAATTCAAGTTGTATGGGAAAAACATTTTTGATTAAGAAATACTACTACACAGATTTTTGAATGTACTGAACTGTTATTTTTGTGTGTTTTATTATGTAATATTATGTAACAGTGTTGATATAGTTTCTATAAACCCAAATTTCAACAAAGTGGTAACAAATTCTATATCAATTCAAATTACAATGAAAACACAATGCAAACATGTATATATGTGTAGCTGCACAATGAATTTATTACTGTGTACAAAATGAAGTAAGTTATCAAAGTATACATACATACAATACAAGTTCCCGGAACAGGGTTATATTAAATGTTTACTTTCCAAACAATATACCCAATTTGCTATTAATTTATGCTGTGACAAAGCATGATACACACATATGCAACTTATTTTAGACAGTAAACAATCATAAGGAAGGAGTTTAACAGCAAAAGTTCATGTACGAATCTTAATTTGCAATTCTTTCCGGAGTTCAATCATACAAATATTATGGTTTTATTAAAGGTAGACTAATTTGATCGATATGGCATATGTAAATATAAACTACCTAACAATTTCAAAATTATAAATAATGCAATATTTTGCAAAACCCAGAGTAATTTTCAAGGTCAAAAGGTCAACGACCGCACTCTGCTACCAAACAATGTTTCTGTCCGCGCGTGACTCCTGCAGAAAATATGGGGACTGTGAAGAAAACTGCACTGAACAAGCTACAAGTGGGGTTAGTACTGGTCACATGGTACAGTAGGTTTTCCTCTTTTATTTAAGTTTTTTTGTGCTTACCATAAACGTACGCTCAAATACAATGCATATCATTAATATACACTCAAGCAACTGAAAAATATTAATGAAAAGTACTATTTTTTGAAGCAGTGATGGCTCAGTGGCATTGGCTATGGACTGCCGTGCAGCAGGTCCATGGTTCGAGTCCCACCGCGGGCTTGAGCTTCACCGCACGGTGGAAGGGCATTTTGCGAATGCCCGCCTGGCTAGCGACCACCCTTAAGTAGAAAATCTGTCGCCAAGCACCTAACGGTGTGTTCCGGCAGCAACCCTTGAGAGCCAGTGAAATTACAGGCATGAGACTTAACAACAACGTCTCAAGGTGACGGGCGCAGTGCAATTCGTGACTTGTGACGTAATGCATCTGTTATAGGCAGAGGTTAGTCCGCTTAACATCAGGTGGGCCTCGAGCTTTTCCCGTCACAATAACATAAAAAAAATACTAATCCTTACCTTGAACAATGCAAGATTTAAATGCAACGATGGACGGTGCGCACAAGCAAGTTTAGGTTCTATACGATGCATTGGTATAAAAAGTATCCCATGACATGTTTCGTCCACCGGGCTAGAATGTCACCCCCATTATAGCTGGCGGGTGTCGTAAGAGGCGGCTAAAGGTATAGTTCCAGAAGGTAAGCAGCGTCTTCTGAGGAACTGATATCTTAAGTTGCAATCTGCAAGACGTCTGCCAAACTGCTGTGTTCAGCAATGGACAATCCGGCTGGTATAGGTAGGTATTACATGTTTCAGTATACGACAACGAATGAAAATACAAGATTATACACCAATTTCGAGCTTCGTAATAACTTGGCAAGAAATGAAGGTATCCATTTCATGCTCTGTGCATAATATCATCAAAGTTTCTTCTTAGTAAACACTAAGTTCTCTCAGCGTCATAGCGTTCTTAATGATGTTTAGAAGTAACAGGTCTTCTTGCAATCTCATGAATTTTTTGTTTTTTGATGTAATTTATCTCTTTAGTAGATTAGAAAAAAACGGAATATGTTGAAAATATTATATTTATTTTCTTTAATACATTATAGTTACTTCTTATGCAAAGCTGCAAGGTTGTTACTCGTACATGGCGCGAGTATTTGAATTGAAATAATTGCAAGATGTCCACTGCTGAATATATGCCTCCCCCATAAACTTCCAAATATAATAGTTGGAAGCAGCCTGCATCCAGCGTCTTCCTGTGACCTTAGTAATATCGTCCATCCATCTTGGGGGTGGTCTTCCGACGCTGCGCTTGCTGGTTTGTGGTCTCCATTCGAGAACCATTCGGCCCCATCGACCATCAGTTCTGCGTGCTATGTGCCCTGCACACTACCACTTCAACTCGCAATCCGCCGGGCTATGTCGGTGGCTTTCGTTCGTCTACGGATCTCCTATTTCCTGATTTGATCTCGTAGAGAAACACCTAGCATGGGCTTCTCCATAGCTCGTTGTGGGACTTTGAGCTTATTTATAGGGCCCACAGATAGAGGCCACGTTTTGGTACTATATTGCATAACTGGTAACACCCACTGGTTGGAAACTTTCGTTTTTAGGCATTGAGGTATTTTGTCTGAAAAGACTCCCTGAAGTTCCCGAACGCTGCCCAGCCAAGTTGGACGATTTACCCCGTTCACGAAGTTGCAATTGACTAGCTGGAGTGTTTGTTCTAAGTAATCGTATTTTATTTTATTTTTATTTGTTTATTTATTAAAATAGAAATAACATCATTACAGTTTTGACCAATGCGATGCTATACTTAAACATTATGACAACTTAATAATACAAATATTAATGTCAATAACAAAATTATATAAATACAATATTACACATGTTACTAGTTAAGTAACTAGTTTAAAATACATTTCTGTGAGATATGTTTTCACAGACCTTGTGCGCCGCTTCTGTGAACTTCGCCAGGCTGCAGTTAAAAATATCAATTTCATGAGTTGAAATAGCATTTAATAATTTTAGAGCGCGAACCATGGGGGCAAACTTGAGTAGGTTTGTACGGCAGTGTGGCACACTGAAAGTGAGCATGGGTCGCCGACGTGCTGCCGCCTCATCGGGTTTCATTATCGTCATTTATCAACAACTTCGAGTATCGATTTTTCAACTGTAACCGGGACGGGCATAACATGGACGTTCGACATTACCTTTGTCTTCTCCATGTTCATCTTAAGGCAATAAAAAGTAACTTAATGAATAGATTCAGGCGTTACTTTGCGGAAATCCATTTTAGATTTTAGAAAGATCTTTTCTTTTGATTGATTCTCGATCGTGCGCTCGAAGAGTCAAGACCTCCTGAGGATGCTTCGTGTAGAAGCGAAACGCGTCGAAAATTCTTCCGGTTTGGCTGCGTGGCGTTTGTGACGTCACGTCGGCTTAGCAGGAAAATTAAGCGGAATTGTCACTAGATATATTTTTATATTTTTAAGTGTTTTATTAAAATATTAATTTGATGTTTTCTTAAAATATTTTAAAAGTATTTGTTATTATTAAAAAGTAACTTGTTGAAACTAGAAATATATTTTTCACCACACAAGCTTGTAAAGGAATCCGAGAGGATGTATTTACGCAGATTTGGAATTTTGAGTGTGTGAACTGAGAGACCATAGTTTATGAGTCATAACTTTATTATTAATTCATTACAAATTACAGTTCGCATTTTACAAATTATATTATGACTTTTACTAAATCTTGAAGTTACTAACTTAACAAAAATAAACAAAAAAAAAATGTGGTCACTCAGTCCACACGCACACTGATTTCGATATATCTATTGATATACTGATGACGACAAAAATGTTTGGACAAATCCGCTTCTGCCAAGGTATCGCCTGTCATCTACATAATTTAAAAAAAATATTTTAATAATTGTATTTTAAAGTATGTAACACATTGTTAAAAGAAGTTGAAGAGAATGGCCCCGAGTTTCGTGCCCATTCCTCTCGCAGTGGCTCTATACTTTTTTTTTGCCTGACGTGTCAGTACAATAAAAATATTTCAATATTGAAATTTGTAATTGAACTTCATAAGAGCGTCGTAGGCGCCTAAATTGAAGAAATGCTTTTGACTCTGATTAGTTTCAAATTCACTACTATAATGGCGTACATAATGAGGAGATCAAATGATATCATGCAGTTCTGGATCTACAATGCGGGGGTGAACACCTTTCGACGCTAGCATGGAGAAGTGACCAGTTCATCCTTAAAAGCGGGAACAGAGTTGGAATAAGTATTTAAAAAATCAGTACATTTAAACCCTTCTTTTATAAAAATCAATCATCGAGTTCCTTTCCTACTTTCGTACAACTCATGTAGACCCCACACTTTTTTACACTATGCCTCCTCGGTTGAGATCGACTTAGAGAAGATGTTAATTTAACAGATTTTCCATAAATTAAACGTCAAGTGCATCTTAAGATCGATCTCAACTTTCAGATGCAGAGTTATTAATGCGAGCTTAAGGACACCTTAAGAGCATGATTAAAAAAAACATTCCATATCAGCACATACGATCACAAAAAAGACGTTATTGCAAATTATTCACTTATGTTTGATGGTTGCCCACCTCCTGACAATGCTCTCTTTTCATTGACGTGAGTAGTGGCGTGCTGGTCATTTGATACGTTCTTTCTCTTCATCGCTTTTTGATATCATACATATATGGAACAGTGCTTAAACTCCCAAGTCGGGAAAAATAAGAAAGGCTATTTTAAATAATAAATAATCATCTTTAATGTTCACCGTTGATCAAAAGCCCTATTACGGGAGGTTTGCCATAGTTCCCAAGCTTGGCAGGCGTCTTGGCGATTGTTGTGCAGTTCTTCAGAAGGTAATGCTGTCGACCTTCTGGTATATCTCCTTCGTCGCCTCTTGCGACTCCACCGAAAATTATATATTATATATAAATACCTAAAATAATTCAAAAAATATTTTTATAGTAACTAAATTAAACCGTGACATGGTTATGTCACGATATACAGAACTCAGATAAATCAAGAAGTTGAGATAAGTCACAGCATACAACAAAAATGAAGCTAAAAAAATCTTGCCCCTCATATCTCTTGTATTGTACCTTTCCCGCTCCACGGGTTTGTTATAATGTCCAAGCAAAGTTATTTTTGCTTAAATTGTATCGTACGCCATGATATATTTGAGATATAAAATATACAACAAAAATATGAAAAAGCTTGACATGCACCTCTAAAAGCTTTCCTCAACTGTCACAAACTTCAATTCGCAACATTGGCATAACCCTTATTATATTGGAAACTTATACCATGTTATTATTTCGTAAGGACGTGTTCTACAATCCGTTTAAGATATGAATATTTTTGGGTCCAAATCAGTACCAAATTTATTTAGGCGAGATAACAGCAACCATATTGACATCCTACTCTTGTAAGGTCATGAAATTCTAAATTAAACCAAGGAGGTTCTGTTCGAGATTTGGAACTCGAGTACAGATTGCTTTTGAGTGCAATACATATCTATTGACATTTTTATATTAACATAATAGACTATTAAGTGCTTCCGTGATTGGACGGCACGGCCATCAGTAGCGGTTGCTGTCTTAGGATGGCAGCCGTTTATTAGATAGTGAGGCATTTTGCGACAAGTAATTTAAATAAAAACAGTTTAATTTATATCATCATCATCCGGAAGACGTTCACTGCTGAAGAAAGGCCTCCCTCATAGAACGCCACAAAGCACGGCTATGAGCCACTTGTAACCACTGGCTACCCGCGACTTCCACGATATCGTCAGTTTTTTTTTTAAATTTCTTATTGGTAAGCTTTTTACCACAATCTCACCTGATGGTAACACTACATGGACACATTATCACTTATGATAATGTGGTCGAAGGTGTTAACAGGCTTAACCTAGAATTAATGGCTCTCAAAAACAGCTGCCGTTAGGTGCTTGGCGACAGATTTTCTACTTGAGATGGTCTCACGTCAACTCAATAATGTATATCATTATAGTAAAATGGAAATAACTGTTCTTCGGGTACTATCCTTACATATATCATGTCATTTAATAAAAACGTTTTTTTCGCGACATCACGAGCAGGCGGAGCTACTAACAGGGATTTTGTGAAGCGACATGTTAAATTGAACAGACGTTTTAATAACGTGCTCGCGGCGAAGCATTTCGTAAAATAAACCCTTTCAGAGATGTTTCAGTTCTTTGACGAGCAATTATGTGGAAATTTTGTTTAAGATGCTTGGTAAAACATCTTTCATGTGACACATTGTTGGTTACTGTATCAGGTCCATTGTCGATCACAGCCTCCCCCATTATGTGGGGGTTTGCCATCATCCCCACACTTGGCAGGCGTCTGAATCGGATCGGCGGGGATCGCAGTGTGAGAAATCAGTTGCTCATAAAGCGCTATTGCATTGTTGGTTATGTAGATTTCTTTCAATAAGTATTTTAAAAATGGCTCGTAGCGTAGCTTGTCTAGTCCTTTTTAACTGATCCACTAGGTTAAGCAAAGCCCGTTACGATCATGAGTGTGATGGGTGACCGCTAGTGACATTACTACTGAGCGCTTCCGTGCTTTGGAGGGCACGTTAACGTCGGTCCTGGTTGTTGTCTTAGGATGGCAGTCATAGGTATACCATGGTGGTGTGGCAGAGCATATCGCGAATGCCTGCCTGGCTAGTTATCACTCCCGTGTAGAAAATCTGTCGCAAAGCATCTAACGGCGAGTGATCATATACACAACGTCACGCCTGCTACCTCCACAGAGGGAGGCAGATGCTTACCCCTATTGGCAGGCCTGATAAGGGGAGCATCTGCCTGTGGAAGGTATTTGCCTAGTAAGCCTTCCTAATCCTCGAATACCTCTCTTCATTTACTCCTTAAAATCTTCACCCATTGGTTTTCTCTGGATATTAGCCATGAAGATATATGCAATAGTTTTCTTTTTATGTTAAATACAGGTTAGCTTTGTATCTGTCGTAGCCTGACTACAATCTCATCTGATCGTAAGTGATGATGTGATAAAAGTGGTCAACTTAATCTAAAATGTAAACTGGCTCCCAAGGACAGCTGTCAGAATACACCGTTAGGTGCTTGGCAACTGATTTCCTATATGGAGGTGGCTATGCAGGCGGCACTCGTTTTGAGAATGCAAAACGAGTGTTGAGAAAGTGACGGATCGAAATTTTTAGGCCGCCTAAAAGCCTACATCTACACTACCGTCCTAAAACAACAACCGGGATCGAGGGCTTAACGTTAAACCTCCAGAGGTCAGAAGCTTTTAAACGTAAGTGCCATCTAGCGGTCAACCATACAAATAGTGACCGCAGAAAACCCTGCAAAACCAAGTTAGGTGGTTAAGAACTGCTCGGCCAGCTCCGATACTTAAGTCGTCCAGTTCTGAATACAGCCTCGCATATTATAGGGGAGTTTGCCATAATCTCCTATTATAGGGGAGTTCTCCATAATCCCCACGCTTGGCAGGCGGCTTGGGGAACGCAGTGTAAGATGGCAGTTTTTCAGAAGGTGCTGCTGCCGATCTTCAGTAAATTTTCCTTTTATCGCCTTTTACGACTCCCACAGGAAGATATGGGGGATGCAATTCTACCCGGGCAACCCACTGGGCATGGGTTAAGGGAAAGAAAATGAAAACTAGCCATAAACATTGGTACATCTATGATCTATAGACAAGCCGCGGTGCTAACCTTTCCAAGAATTTAATATCCCTCGTCCTCGCAAAGTTCAGAATTGGATCCCATTATTGGATACTTGTTATTTATTATGCCAATAAATTTCTCTACCACCTTGTTCTCAGGAATTATGTTAAAATAATAGAAGGGAGAATGCAGGGTATTAAAAGTACGTCATATATCTTTGATTTCACCAAATTAATAGGATCAATGATGTCGACACCATTAATCATATATAATCTTAATTTAAAATATATAAACTATGGTCGTTCTAATTTTATTTGTATTAAAACCCACATTCGTGTAACACTTTAAAATGCCATTATAAAAATAGGATTATTATATTCTATTGCAGGCAATTTTGCAAGAGTTTAGAGAGCACCAAGTTACATTTGTGTAAAGTTTATCACAATTAAACACAAAAGTCAACTTTAAGGACTGTCTTTCGCAAGCGATATACAAATTTGAATTTTAAATTAAACAGAATAAGAACTACCATAATTTCGTTTTTAATGTAATTGTGTAGGAAAATGCGCCTGTAATTTTACTGGCTTTTAAGGACGGGCACACTATTAGGTGCTTGGAGATAGATGTTCTAGTTGAGGGTGGTAGCTAGCCAGGCATCTGCAAAATGCCTTTCCAAAGTGCGGTGAAGTTCTAGCCATCGGCGTAGATCGAACCTGCGGCACGGCAGTCCATAGCCGTAAGAGCCGCTTGGCCAACATTGCTTCAAAAAGATAATTTTAAGTTTAGATAATTTGTTAAATCTACACCAATAAAGCTTTTAATATACATTTTTGTGAAATAGATTTCAACCCCTTTTACTAAGAACTAAAACATATCTAGTAAAAGACCAGTGGTTGACACAACATTACCTATTAGTTACCTGCCACCTGACCTTTAGCAAAAGTCCGTTTTTGTGGTGGTGCAGTAGTATTCATTACCACAGTGTCAGATATTCTGCCTCAAGGCACTAAACACTTCCGTTTAAAGACGCGAAGGGCACTGTGGACCCCAAATTTGTAGCAAGTGGAACTTCTGGGCGAAAGGGACATAAAAAGAACGTCTTGGAGTGATCAGCGCAGTCACAGTTTTACAAGGGAGTATATTGTTATACTGGGGCAGTGTCAAGCAGGACGAGAACGGTGACGCGGGAACTGTAATGGACTGACGCTTACCGATTTTATTTATTTAATACAAGTAGAAAGCTTATAGTTAACACCAAAACACTTACTACCTAACTTAAATATTATGATTATGGCTTAAATACGCCCTAAGATTAATAACAATAATGTTCATAGAGCTGGAAAACAAATCGACATGCTGAAACTCATGGGTAAACAAGTTTAAGAGAACCAACGCTAGCTGCGTGGGAGAATTTTGAGCGAGATTTACCATTAGACAAGCGACTTATCGATCTCGTCAATCAAAAAACCTATACCTACCCTTTTAGAGATATCAATGTAGGATTGTAGTTGATGTATGTACGTAGTTGTATAATTTTTGGCTTATATTTTATCTTTGTCCGATTTCCTAACATAAGTTTTTTTTGCCTAGCCTTTGATCATTAACTTACCTTATGATGAGTTTTGATGTGGTCAAAGATATTGTTCAGGGTAATCTAGAATTACTGGCTCTCAAAGACAGCTACCGGGACAGATTTACTATACCTTGATTGATGTTGGTAGCTAGTTAGGCGGGCATTCGCAACATGGATTAAAATGGCAGTCGTTACAGCAGTGGTTGGGTCACTGCTGTAACGACTGCCATCCTAAGACCATCACCAGGACCTGTGGGCAGGGAAGCGCTCAGAAATAATGCCACTAGGGTCCAAATTATTTGTTATTAATCGGTCGTAACATAATTGATCGGTCGTCAAGAAAGATTAGGCAAGATACGATAAGATAAGCGCTCGTCGCTTCAAAATTTCGTTATGTGAATTTTGCAACTTGGCGCTCTCTGAGCAGTTTCGTTGGATAACAGGCTAATTCAATTCAGTAAGATAACGAGATAACGCTAATATATATTTGCGTGCGGAAGAGGAAAGTTGAATATTATAAAGCGCGCTAGTACGGGCGCTGGACACAAAATAAAATTATGGCTAATTACATGGATACCAAGCGTTCAATTTTGTGGAATCGCGTTTTGTGGGACCTCATTAGACTTGGTACCTATAACGAAGTAGGAGTTCTAACAGGTAATTAGTGTATACAAATTTTATGCAGCAACATTTTTAAATAAATAAATTGTCGTTGAATCGTATTTCTCATTTACTAAACCCAACTATTACATCCTCCTGATAAAAGTATTATGCAAAAATATATTTTAAAGTTTTCAATTTCATCATTATCAACAGCCAATGTTAACTCAACGGAGGATGTTAATTCACGCACGTGGAACAAAGGCTTTCTTCACAATGAAGAGTTTGCCATATTCAACATTACCATCATGCAAAGTTGAGTTTTTGACATAGTAACAATGTCCATCTAGCTACCAAGTCTAGTAGAAAAATTGCATGGTGGTAGGGCAAATTACGAATGCCCGCCTGGCTAGCTACCACCCTCAAGTAGAAAATCTGTCGCCAAGCACCTAACGGTGTGTTCCGACAGCTGTCCTTGAAAGCCAGTACTTCTAGGTTAACCTTAACAATATTTTCGTCCACATCATCTATTACCATCAGGTGAGATAGAAGTTAAAGTGTAATCTATCCGGAATAGAAAAAAAAATATATATCAATCAGCTCCTACAAGACAGTAGTCCAAGGCTAGCTTAAAAGAAATCAAAAAAACAAATTCTACATAGATATCTATAGTTGCGGGTGGCTAGCCAATTCTAATTTAAATACTAAATAAAATTGTATAATTATCTATTAATGTACATCCACCCAAAATACATAATATAATACATACATTTTAAAAAGGGACCAGTACGTTCAATAAAATAAAGTACAACACAAAGATAACGTCGACAATATACTAATCTACTTAAAGGACAGACGGACAGCCCTGATTGTCCATGCAGGGTCAACAGGGACCTCTAGGACTCAATTGAACCTTTTATCTAAATTGGATTGAGCCAACTGTTTGTTGGATTGATGTTTTTTAAGGTCTATGCTCACTATACAACTATACTTTGTGACAGAATAATCCTTAGTGATAAACATCGCCGCTTCGTCGGTAGAGTAGTAAAATTGATTATAATCTCGAAGTTTTGACTTTGCTGCTGATATTGGGTTTTTCTTACAAAAAACATTATCAGAAGCAGTGTGGATTCTAGAATTGTACAACTGCTCGGTAAATGGCATAGGTTAAAAACATACCTGTGTGTTTAAAAAGACCCATGCCTACCCATTTGGGTAAAACAGGTGAGATGTTACGAGTAAGCTATAAACGTTTTGGGTAAAGCAACACAGTAAAGTGATTGTTCTGATAGCAGTTCAGATATTTTCTTTGTATTTGTGACTTGTGTCACAATTTATGTTGTAAGGTACAGTCGCCTGCAGTAATAAGTATCATCATCATCATGATCACCCAGAAGACTGTTGAACAAACGCCTCCCCCATAGAACGCCACAAAGAACGTCTATTAGCCGCTTGTAACCATTGGCTACCCGCGACTTAAATGATCTACCTGGTGGAGGGCAAACCAACTATAACTATATAACAAGTATACACATTGTAATTTTCAAACTAGTGGCAAAGATTTCTGTTTATCTCTATGTACACAGACGTACCTTAAAATTATAGAATGTTTTTTTTAATCACGTTTATTTTAACTGCGATAATTAAGAATTAAGTGAAATCACATTGTCTTGAAATGTATAAAGTGTATAATTGTTTTTGCAGACGACTGTACATGTCAATGTCAAACAGTGCCTTCAAAACACAGAGATATACCTAGTCAGCGATGTCCTTTAGAAGTTGGATTGGTGACTCAATTTGTCGGCCCCACATGGTACGTTAGTCTCATACTAATTAGAAAAGGAAAGCAAATTCTGAATAATGTTTACAAAATGTAATAAGCTACGAGATAGGAAATAGGGAAGAGAATTTTTGATCTTCATCGTTTAGTATTCTGTGCTTCCGTTGATTAATTTACGTTTCTTTCTCGTATATTTCAGGCCAATTAATTATCGGTGTAGTCGTATTTGAAATAGTAACAAGGTACAATTATGAAACTTGCCAAACACATTTTTTTGCATTACACTAAACACATTACATTGCTCAAAATATATATTTCTTGTCTAAGCTGTTAGTTGATGGTGTGAACTTAGATAGTAGCAAACTAGGTAATGTATAGTTTGGGAACAGGAAGGAGCTAAAATGCATTTTGTGTTGAGCTTAGTAACACTCAAGCACTCAAATTCCCCCCGAAGGTTCCCTCCTTGTCGTGGCCGTGGGGCTCAGTAGCCGTGGCTTCGTCACTCACGGTGAAGTGAAGAGGAACCAGGGGCCGGTCATCAGTTCGTGTCACATCACAATGTATATTATCTAAAAATCTTCTGAAGAATGATAAGGAATTATTTCATTGACTCACCAGAAGTGATAGGTCTCATGGGGCACGTCATGATGTTCTCGCATCTCTGTCCATCGATGTTGAACTCCTCGTTTTCAATGTACAGCTTTATGTACGGAAGCCGTGTGTTGAGGTGGTACCTGTCAAAAATAGGCAAATTTAGGCAACCAACGTTAGGAACAGTTTCGTTATATGTATAGGTAATGAGAAAAATAAGTTTAAACTATACTCTTGTAATTTTAATATTGTTATATTTGCAATAACGCCTGCTGTGCGGATTACATTACAAAACTACAAATATACGATGGGAAAATTTAAGTCATGTACGGGATTCGAACCCGCGTCCATCCATCCCTTTAGCCGGGGTATGCTCTAACCAATTGAGCTAACATAACACAATGACATATAACTTTAATTAAAGACTTTGCTCTCGTTCTTCAACCATCGTATCAGGATGAAGCGACACCTATAATTCAACTTGCGTGCAACAAACAAGACCAAGTTTGCAATTTATTTGTTTTCCTATCGTGTATTTGGAAATTTTGTAATATAGTCTTGTAAATTGATAAAGGTGCCCAGCATCCCACTACGACCATTCCCAGTAGGGTGGCGGACTAGAAATGCATCCCCTCCATAATCTTCTTGTGGACGTTGTAAGAAGCAACAAAAAAGAAAAATATCAGAAGGTGGGCACCAGCAGCACCTTCTAAAGAATGGCCATCTTACACTGCGATCCCAAGAACCATGAGGATTATGGCAAACTCCCTCTAATTGGCTTTGGTTCTACGGTAGAACGAATTTTTGAAGCGCTCGTAGCGAAGTTTGCTTAGCTAACCAATCAGCAAATTTAAGCAACGTCCGCAGCGGTCATGGGTTGGATGGGTGACCGCTAGTGACTACTGAGCGCTTCCATGCCTCGGAGGACACGTTAAGCCGTCGGTCCCGGTTGTCGTCTTACAATGGCATTTGTTATAGCACGGTGGTAGGGCATTTTGCGAAAGCTCGTCTGGCTAGCTACCACCCTCAAGTAGAAAATCTGTTGCCAAGCACCTAAAAGTGTGTTCCGGCAGCTGTCCTTGAGAGCCAGTAACTCTAAGTTAGCCTGAACAACATCTTCGACCACATCATCACGATAGTGGTCAAAGGCTAACCTGTCAAGCATAAAAAAAAGAAAATGTCGATATGACTGTTGGTGAGATACCTGATCGGAAAGTATCTTTTTAAAATGAGGCTGAAGCTACGTCATTACTATTTTATTCATGTATGGGCAGGTGTATGGAGTGTTTTGGTGAGTATGGGACAAATCGAAAACATGAAAATTCCGTCATATATATATTTTTTTTTTTTTTTTTTATGTTATTGTGACGGAACAAGCCCGAGGCCCACCTGATGTTAAGTGGACTAACCTCTGCCTATAACAGACGCATTTCGTCAGCGACGAATTGCACTGTGCCCGTCACACTGAGACGTCCAGTTGTTAGGTCTCATTAGCCTGTAACTTTTCTGGCTCTCAAGGACTGCTGCCGGAACACACTGTTAGGTGCTTGGCGACAGATTTTCTACTTCTTCTTTTTTGACTGATAGCAGTATCTCGTAAACGGTAAGAGGTAGGTAGGAACTGCTTGAACAATTAATATTAAAGGGAACGGAAAGAGTGAGAGATACTTTTATGACAGCTATCAAATAAATTTCATGTCTTCTGTCAAGTGCAAATGATGTTACATTGTCTTCAATTATACACTCAATGTAAAAAAAATTACAGTTATAAATATTGAAGTTCAAATTTCTCACGTCAAGCGGGAATAGATCCCGCGTCCCCCAGTTTAACCAGATGCCTTTACCACTGGGCCATCTTGAATCCACAAAAAATTTGTAAATATGATTTACGATTAGCAGGTGGTACTGCTTCTAATGATATTTAGACTCATAATTGACATATTTTTTGTAATATATATATTATTTCAAGTAATACTTATTAGACAAATCTAACAATACAAATAAATACAAACAATAAAAAACACAGTGTTTCAAACTAAAGCTTTCAAACTATACTCAAATCTATAATATCAACTAAACGAAAATCATCGTCTGATTGAAAAATAACTTTACCAATTTTATCTAAATTGAACGAGAATAGAAAGTGACCGGGACAGGGCGTTCAACCGTTGAAAGGACGTGCCTGAATGACAATACCATAGTAGATATGTCATACATGTACTCTGGCAATAAACGATTTATTATACCACTATTTATGAAGCGTATGAACTTAGCTGTTCTCGACCGTTCAGCAAAGTTAAGCAACGTCGCCCGCGGTCATGAGTTAGATGGGTGACCGCTAGTGACATTACTACTGAGCGTTTCCGTGCTTCGGAGGGCACGTTAAGCCGTCGGTCCCGGTTGTCGTCTTAGGATGGCAGTCGTAATAGCATGGTGGTAGGGCATTTTGCGAATTCCCGCCTGGCTAGCTACCACCCTCAAGTAGAAAATCTGTCGCCAAGCACCTAACGGTGTGTTCCGGCAGCTGTCCTTGAGAGCCAGTACTTTTAGGTTAGCCTGAACAACATCTTCGACCACATCATCACTTACCATTAGGTAAGATAGTGGTCAAAGGCTAACCTATCAGGCATAAAAAAATAAATAAAAAAAAAACCGTAAGCATAATAATTCTATGGTGGCAATACTGTTTGGTTAGAAACGTCATGGTATTTATTTTGGTCATTCTTAAAGGTCCGTATTCAAAGGGAAGTCAAATGAGACTACATTCTGTATGTCTGTCCGAATATGTTACGGGTCGTTAGCTAGTACACGGAATGATTTACAAACCTGATACCTTAGTGACATGAAGTGAAATATTGAACTAGGTGCCAATACAAAGAAAAGCGAGATAAATAGAATATGCGCCCTAAAATTTGGGGTACATCGCCAAGAGCTCATTGAGTAAGATAAAAATACGTATATTTTATATAAAACTAATAGTCCAGTCAATGTAGACATTCGAAGCTACCATAATCTACCGTTTTTGGGATGGGGAACATTCAAATTTTATTTTTAATCATATTTTAATCAATCTTACTGATTTTCAGCTTGTTGGGGATTTATGTAGTTTTACTCTTATTTTTTGGTATTATTTGACTGGACTATAATTATAAGTGGGGAGCTGTGAAATCTGTAAATTTTAAGACCATGCATGTTACGGGTATTTTAATATATGCATGGTTACTATTACAAACATAAAGGAATCTGAAATTTCGGTATATCGTGTACCAAATCCTCCATTTAAACAGCAGATACTGCGAGCTCTTGTTTTTATACATAATATGAAGCTGTGATCATAACCAAATAACATTTTTTTTCTACAGGTCACAGTATGGCAATGTGGAATTCTAGAAATGCGAGGTCCGACTCACACCACTTTCTCAGTATTTTTTCCATAGTCGCCATATACGCTAAATTTTTTCATAGTTTAGTAGGCAAGTTAAGAAGGTTTTCTTTACAGATTTTGATTACCATATCAGGCTTAACTTAGAAGTTCTCAAAGACTGCTACAAGAACATACGGCTAGGTGAGTGCTTCACGTTATTTTTTGCTTGAGGGCAGTAGCTGCCGCCTCGGGATTAGCAAAACTATTATCTAAAACTCAAGCTCTCGAATTATATATATGTAAGGTTATCTGATCGTTATCTGCAATCGTGGCGCACGTCACCTATCAAGGTTTATATGTGCGCCCTTATTTTATTCCATATGCGTATTCTTGACTGTCTACTGGGAAGGGTAAATCAAAGTACTACATTTCGGTGATCACCGTTAATTATTACTCGTCAGTATTACATAAATTTAGGTACATAAAAGATTACAAAGGTGGGCTGAAGTACGGACGCTCGGTACAAACGCGGGGGGCAACTGTACGCTCGAGGCGTCTTTTGTACTATCAGCAATTTGCGCTCACATTGCATGTGACCCTAAAGATCCCTGCGCTGTCAATATTTACTGCACTGATCTATTAATGCTTAAATAGAAGAAATTTAAGCGTGTAAAAGCGTATTCCTTGTTAGTGACAACGTGAGAGTTGCAAGCCCTACTTCATAGAAAACAAAATGCTAACATTACCTTGCATATATATCCTAAAAGCTGCAATCTTCATTAAGAAACACCCGAGTCTATTTACGTTCAATACCAATACTCGGCGACACAACCAACTTATAGCACCAGAATCTAAACTAGAAATATTTAAAACGGGCCCACACTACATGCTAATTAAGATATTTAACAAACTTCCTGCTGTATTAAGAGAAGAAAATAATGATAAAATATTTCAGGCTAAGCTCAAGAACAAATTAATACAAAAATGTTATGACACAGTTAAAGAATTTCTTGATAACAAAAGCGTAACAAACTCACGATGATTTACATAGCAAATATATAATTTTTACTTTCATTTATAATTTCTTTGGTATTTTGTAAATTGTGTGTTTTTCTAAATATTGTGTAAAATATATATAATAACTATACTCCTTTGCTACACCCTAACAGGGTTATGTAATTGATGTGACATGTCAACATATTACAAAGTGCAATAAAAGAAATAAATAAATAGTTAGGAAATGAAACAAAAGTCCGTTGAAATAAAATAAATTTTAGCTTGCAATTTATCGTTTTGTTCGAGTTTACCTAAAGTTTTAAACAAAATTGACAACTATTTAGAAGCTTTTTGCGTCATCACACTCGTATACATGTAGTTTGAAATATTCAGGTACATATTTTATGAACAAACTACAAAGACAGCGAGGACGGTGTGACATTTATCGGTCAATCTGACTTGACCTACAAAGGAATCGATATTTTTAAACTTGCCAACAATGGTATTATGTGTCTGCGGGTGCAAGTTCCATTGGAAGTAATGATAATAATAAAAACGTTTATTTTCCTTGCAAGGTTTACCATTCTAGAGTAGTACAAGAAGTCATCTTTTTTTATCCAAAAAATCAATGTTTACGACTAGCTAGTGTCAATGCTGTTTCACTGCGTCATTGAATTAGTATTGCTTTGATTTCATATCAACCTACCAGCTTAACTAGATAGTTCTTCAAAATTTGGGCAGATGTCGCAATTGTCAGAAAGACATGCGTTGAGTCCTTTCAACGGGAACAATTTATTTTCCAGCACTCACTTCCTATATTAAAATGATGCGACAGAACAGTAAGTCAAAAAATCCTTCTAAAAATGTCTATGCTTTCGCTTGGCATGCGTCAATGCTATTAGTTATACTAAATTACAATGAAGCATTAACGTTTGTTTAGAGAACAGCTAAACTAACAAAACTGATATATCGAAGTTTAAGCTAACCTCTGCCTATAACAGATGTATTTTGTCGACGACGAATTGCACTGCGCCCGTCACACTGAGACGTACAGTTGTTAAGTCTCATATACCTGTAATTTTACTGGCTCTCAAGGACAGCTGACAAATGCCCTTCCACCATGCGGTGAAGCTCAAGCCCGCGGGAATTCAAACCATGGACCTGCTGCACGGCAGTCCATAACCAATGCCACTGAGCCATCACTGCTTCAAAAGAACTTCTTCCTACAAGAAGAACCAACTTTTTAAAGTAAATTTCAGTCATGGCATAGTAAAACCAGACAAGTAGTGTGTCTTCACAAAGACCATATGCGACCTGTATGTGTGCGCGCCCATACCCACGTGATCCATGCACACTAGGGCAAATATCTAGCGTGTCCAGAGTGCACTGATTTATTTAAAGAAAATATTATTTTAACAATCACAAAAGACGTATCCGAAGGTAGCTGCAGATTGATTTGCTATACACATATACATATCTCATTGCTCTGAAGCGCTCGTAGCGAAGCATTAGCAAAGTTAAGCAACGTCCGCCGCGGTCATGAGTTGGATGGATGACCTAGTGACATTACTACTGAGCACATTCGTGCTTCGAAGGTCACAGTAAGCCGTCGGTCCCGGTTTTTGTCTTAGGATGGCAGTCGTTATAGCATGATGGTAGGGCATTTTGCGAATGCCCGCCTGGCTAGCTAAAACCCTCAAGTAGAAAATCTGTCGACTACCACCTAACGGTGTGTTCCGGCAGCTGTCTTTGAGAGCCAGTAAGTCTAGGTGAGCCTGAACAACATCTTCAACCACATCATCACATACCGTCAGGTGAGATTGTAGTCAAAGGATAACGTTTCAGGCATAAAAAAAGAAAAATTGTATAAATATGTACATGATACCTATAAAATTTTGAGATATGAACAACCTCCGTATCCAAACTAGAGTAGCCATTTAAATTTCCTACGGCCTCGAGTCAAACTACTTTTTTGTTTTACTATGGTCTTAGTTTGATTCAAATGCGCTCCAGGAACTATATTAGTCCTCATCGTTTGAAAAGTTTTATTCCATTCCTAAGATTTGCGTCCGCACAGGCGAGTGCAAACAACGAATTCTTCGAAGATGTAATATCCCGCTCAGAAACTATCTTTTACTTCCATCTAACTTCACGTATTTGCAGAGAACTATTTGGCTAAGTACAATATCGATTCGCCAATCCGTTTGTTTAGGCTTAGTTTGTAAACTGTTTATCGTCTTTGTCTGATACATAGAGCTATAAGTATTGACATTCCAATAGAGAATTAAATACATTTATAATGTTTAATTTTATTCAAAATTACTGAAGATGCGTGTAATCATAAATAAAAAATCTTTCTATTGTTATTATTTTTTTATGCCGGTTAGGTTAGCCTTTGACCACTATCTCACCTGATGGTAAGTGATGATGTGGTCGAAGATGTTGTTCAAGCTAATCTAGAATTATTTGGCTGGAATATGTTTTTAATCGAAACACCATGGCCTAATAACTACATGCTTGATTACAGATTTTCTAATTGAGAGTTTTAGCCAGCCAGGAAATTATTAAACTATAATCTAATCTATGTTTAATATGTATGTTTAAATGATTTCTTTTAGTGATATATTAAAGAAAATCATTTAAATCTGTGAAGCTTATAAGCTCGTGAAAGTGGTCGTTCTATGGAACTACCGTGCCGTTGTTACTGAGCCATGCCTTATTCAGGATTTATTATCAACGTAAGTTTTCTGTGTTTTTTATTCCGCCATGCTTCTATAATACCGTAATGTGATCGGAATGAGTCCAAACACTTCCATCAACTGTCAGTCATTTGTACATTGTACATTGAATTTTATGTGACAGAGGAATTAAATTCTTCTGTGTCATAAAATTCAATGTACAGCACTTTTTCAATCTATATTATCAAACGTTATTCTGATTTTAATGTTCTTATGTTCCAAAAAGTATATACACGCAGAGTTTCATGCTTAACTTAACTTTAAAATCATATGACCTTCATATAAAATTAGAGGCCCAATTTGACGTCTCTAATTCAGCCCTATAGTTAAATTCAAGTTCTTAGCTGACGTCTTCTACATATAAATTACCTACCAACTAAATTTTAGCTGTATAGGTCAAGTCGAGATTCAGTGTTTAGTTACTGACTCGCTCACTTTGATATACTGTATAAGTGGTTTCCATAATCCCCATGCTTGGGAAGTAGCTTGGAGATTGCAGTGTTTGGAAGCAGTTCTTCAGAAGGCGCTGCTGTCTACCTTCTTGTATTTGTCCTTTGTTTTTTTATGGTTTTGGTTTGGTTTGGTGTCGTAACCACAGGATATGGAGAGATGCAATTTTTGCCCAGCAACCCACGGGCGATATATACAGGGTTATTGGAGAAATGCTAACAACCTCTTAGGGTTGACTTCTGCTAGTCCTGACAAACATTTGTTGTGTTTGTTTATGTGTATTTGACGGAATAAGCACAAGGACCACCTGACCGGGCACAAGAGACTTTAACATCAGGTGATTATTTCGTCAAATATACATATCACAAAAAAAAAACTTTTATAAATAACACATTTTTTTAAAATATCGTGTGCTCGTAGAGTCAAGACCTCCTGAGGATACTTCGTGTAGAAGCGAAACGCGTCGAAAATTCTTCCAGTTTGGCTGCGTGGCGTTTGTGACGTCACGTCGGCTTAACAGGAAAATTAGGCGGAATTGTCACTAGATTTTTTTTTATATTCTTTAAGTGTTTTATTAAAATATTAATTTGATGTTTTCTTAAAATACAACAAATATTTAAAAATATTTGTTATTATTAAATATGGATTTCCGCAAAGTAACGTCTGAATCTATTCATTAATTTTTCTTTTTCATAACAAAAGTCTTCTTAATATGTTTGTTCGGACTAGCTGAAGTCAACCCTAAGAGGTTGTTAGCATTTTTTAGATAACCCTATATATACATGTATTTAGATTATAATCTACCTAACATACATACCAACAAATAATAAACGCCAGTATAGCGAGGTTGGACACTCGCCAAGCATCACGTGCTGTATGTAAAAGTAATTTTTTATGGTATATTAATTGTTGGTTTTGGAACCCTCGGTGTGTGTGTGAGACTATGAGCAACAGAATAGTGTGGAGGAATACTACATATTAACACCGACAATAACTTACCGTGAGATAATGCCAGGAAGAAGTATAAGATTACACGTACCTGCAATGCAAGTTCCTTGGGTAGACCCCTGGGTAAGCAGCTGATTGGACGTAACACGTCTGGAGTCTACAGTCCCTGAAGACGCGTTCGCAGTAAGACCTGAGGACACAGTAAAGAAAAATATTCAGAGGACATTACGCTTTATATGATGCCTGTACTTCTTATCTTATGCATATGTGTTTTTAACCGACTTCAAAAAAGGAAGAGGTTCTGTAATCGCCTGTTTTTTATGTTTGTTACTTCAGAACTTTTGACTGGATGAAACGATTTTGATAACATTTTTTTCATTTGAAAGCTGACAATTGTCGTGTGGTTTAATTTAAATTTAATCAAAATCAGTCAAGCCGTTTTTGAGTAACACTCCAATAAAAAATATATTTTCCTATCTTGATGATTTAGTCGTTGACAGTTAATCACAATTATTGATCCCGTTAGTAACAAGATTAACAGTTTAGTAACCCTAGCTTGGAGTGTTTTTTTTTTTACCTAATAATAGAACCGACGTCGTCGGTCGGTACCATGCGCACAATGTTGTGATAATAGGTACTTTTGAACTATCATAGTACCGACTTTAACAAGTAATTTCACACTTTTGAGTGTCGAAGTCAGTCCCATTTATAGATAAACAAATTTTTGTCATTAGCGAAACATGTTGGCCGTTTTTCAACGAGCCACCGCGTGTTGCAATAAAATGTGGTAACGACTCCAAGCGCAATATACTTCTATGAAATGTTTATTCATTCAACGTCACCGTACAGAACTGCGGACGACTGCAAACAATGTTTTGGATACATCGAAGGCTGCAGTTTTTACGAGTTTTATGCTGTGAAAACATATAAGCTGGGATCGATACCGGAATGAATTTGCTGACAACGTATGTTACTTTGTTTGCTCACGGGTAGACTGTAAGGGGCGACTTCCATATGTATACACCTGGACCGTCCACTTCATCTTTATTTTAATATCTTGCTCATTATACGGCACCTCATTTTCTCACACCACCGCATGTATGTTAAAAATTTTTTTTACAACATTGTGCACCTTTTTTGTTCTACCACCAAGTACGACTGTATAGGTATATTTAATAACTGTGAAACCTACTGACTAAAATGTTTATCATAATTGCTGAAATTAATTAAATTAGGTAACAATAGGTTTTTTCTATTCAAGTCGATTGAGTGAAATTTTCAAAAGGTTTTCATTAACACTTTGAAATAAGGACTAAACAGGCAGGAATATTGCCTTGCTTTGTCTTAAAAATAATTAATAACGCACCATTTTGTTTTGCTAACAAAACACTGCGAGCTATATACAGCTCTACAGCTACTACACTGGAATTAGTTAAGCAACCCATAGACCATTGCAGTGCATTACCCTGTTGGATTAGTATGCTTATTCGTTGAGCCAAATAAGTGCCAGAATTTATATCACGCGGCACATCGACCAAGCTCTCTGACAAGTTTTGGAGTATACACTGGGTTCCCAGCCCCCATGGACTATCCCCAATATCTTTACACCAAAAAGCTCAAATGTATACCCAATACCGGGATAGGCAATAGAAACAGCAAGAGCACTGTCTCGAATACTACGAAAAAACTTTAGTACTTTTATTTTTTTTAATATTTTTATATTTGCTATAACGCATGCTCTGCGGATTACAAATTTACGAGATATTTCCATTCTCTTACGATGGTTAAAGAACGAGAGGAAAAATTTGAGTTATGAGTCATTGTCCTGTTAGCTCAGGGGTGGGGTGGATAACGCGGGTTCAAATCCCGCGCATGATTATAATTTTTACTCTTGTAAATTTGTAATTTTATCATTTGGCACTTTTTGCCCATTTATGTTAAAAAAATAATTGAGACTTATTTGATGATTTTTATGCTTTTATTTTGTACTCTTATTAAAAGTTTGGTAGTAAATGTTTCATAAAACATCAAAAGACTGATAAAATTTAAACTTAATTATTTCGTCTATTTTTATGGTAAAAAATTGGTATTTCGATAAAATCCTACAAAACAGTAGAAACAACTTCGCACGGTATATTTTTCTCTCTTACCCGTATATACTCACGATTTCACAGCACAACTATCCCAATAAATCGACGTCTCAATACTCCGACTACTCATCACTCCGAATAAATCAAGTTGGGGCCCCGCAATTACTTAACAGGCTTATCCCGAACGTCGCAAACGTAGAATCATTCAGCGGCCAAATGGTCCACTTTGGGGTATACGTGACCAGAATTGCGTATAAATCGCGCGGAATAGTCGCCGAGTGCCGCCTGCTCACCTATTATTGCACGGGGTGATGTACGTTCGGTAATCAAGCTTTCGGATTAAAGTGACTGTTGCCAGTTCGGCATTTTCGAGTGGTTTAGGGTGACGGAGTTTTTATGATAGAGTAGTCAGACTGTTTTGGTCGTTTTATGAGCCGTTTTCTGGGCAAATAGGTATGGCAAGTTTTTGGTGGAATGCCGGAATGATGGAAGGAAGTACGTTTTATTTGGTAGATATAGGTAATTTTTAGGTTTCAACAAAATAAAATGTAAACTGTAAAATAACAGTATAAGCCCCGTATAATAACTTTTATTTTGCTTTTGCTGTTACGCGATGAGGCCCGTGCTCGCTTCGCGCAATCATGACTCCCAGACGAAGGACTTCATAACAGTCCGAAACTAGTCGGAATCTTTCCGGCAAATATAACGCGGGTCACAGCCGGTTCCTAATAAGTTAATAACTTAATAGTTTAATGGTGGTCGGTTCGATATCCTCGAAAAATAAAGCGAGTACCATTGTGAGTAGGAAACTGAAAAATTCGGACGCACAAGAGTCTCAGGGATCGAAAGCTCTGATTACCCAAATGTTGGTGGCTGTGGGTACTACCAACAAAATCATTCTCAAAGAGAGTTGCCGTCAGGCAGGCGGCCGGTCATAAAAGCGAACATTTTTTACAATTTATTATTGAGCATTACACTTATAATGTTCATATGCGTTTGTTGTTATCGACGGCATATTTATGTGCAAGCGTCATTAGAGAAGTAATATACCATCTTCATTTTTAATACAATATGCCTCTATATAAGAGATACCAATGAGATAGAATTCCTGAATGAAATCATCAATGATTATAAACAAAGTATCATCACCCATAAATGTTCCCAGTGATAAGATATTAGTTCAAGCCAAACATGAATCGCGAGGAAAGAACCATGTTACGGTACAAGTAAGAGATAAGTGTTATGAATTTTGTAAACATCACTTGCTAGTTACTAGACAGACGCAATGTGACACCGTTACTTATATAACTTTCGCAATACGCACGAGAAAAGTGGAAGCGAAGCGCTTTGTATGAGTCCTGGGAATATGTACCATGTTACTGATGGCACCTCTCCGTTTGTCTGGACGTCCGATGGAAGAGGGCGGAACTAATTCATGCAGTTCTTGTGCACATTCACCGTAATGTATCTGGTATAAGACCGAAAGCACCGTATGACAGTCGTTTGACTGTCATGCGGTGCGGTTTTGCAGTCGAGCCTCACCCAGAGAGTCATTGCCTATTAACCTCTCGCGCGCGTCTCTCGATTGACTCAAGAGCTTCAAGTTGGTATTTCGCAGAGTTGTCCCAGGAGTTAAAGCATACTCAACATAGGACCTGACTAAAACATAGTGGGCTAAAGCTTTTGTACTGCCTTTTGCAATGGCCTAATTTTGGATGCCTACATTAGGTATGTACGTTGTAGTATAATTTAGTGTTGTATATAGTTTGTAGTGTTTTGTTCCCTAATGTCGGTGAAAATAAAGAAACTAGTCAGGAATCTCAGAACATGAACAATATAATAATAACAAAGATTTCAAATAAATATTACTTTAATATTTTATAAAACCATTTAAAAATAATAGAAATTAAATAAATATTTAAAATTTAGAATAAGCATTGCAATTCAACGGGGCAATGCTGCCAGCATGCTGGGCACGCTGCCAACTGATAGTGGGCTAGAGCATTTGAACTGCCTATGAGTCCAAATGCTTTTATTGAAGTAGCTGTAGTGTTGTTTATAGTTTGTAGTATTTGGTTAATAAAGGCCGAAAAAAAAAACATGAAAAATACAACATATATCTGGTGACAATTGCGCTTAATTTTTCTGTCAAGCCGACGTGACGTCATAAACGCCAAACCGAAAGAATCTTTGAAGCATTTCGATTCTACACCAAGCATCCTCAGAAGGTCTTCGAGCACAATTGAAACTTCGATACCTTCTCGATCGTGCGCTCGTGTATTTTTATATATGTAATTTTAAAGCGTTTTTCTAAAATATTAATTAATATATTTGTTATTATTAAATATGGATTTTCGAAAAGTAACGCTAGATTCTACTCATTACATTAAATATTTGTTTTCCTCAACACAAACAGGACAAAACAAGTAAATGATTGTTCAAAATATTGGCTTCGGTTTTATGGCCTTCGAATCTCAATCGTTTTTGGGATGCTCTGGTAATCACACGCTTGTCCTAGGGAAATCAGAGCGTTTAGATAGTGAGAAGTAATATTGTGTACACAACGTACAGCAGACTCCCTACTAACACAGATATGTGAGGTACTGTTCATTAGGAATAGTTTCCTACCTGAGTTGTATTTTCCTACATCCAACATAGGGATGCATAAAAGATTTGGAACAGTGCCTATACTAAACTGCAATTATGCTTCATCGAGTGCAAAACAAATTCAAATAAAACTCAACGTATTGTAAATAAAGAGCTTTCCAATATTAAACATTCACAACCCCTGCTTTGTGACTTACTAAATCACCCTAAGCGTCTCCCTTTGACTTCGTACCCTATATTTAAATTATCTAGCAAATGGCAAGACTGGCTTCAAAGCGCACGTGATGAGAATATCAAACAAATGGTTCGAAATATCGCCATTGTCTGACTTTGGGGTGAGGACTGAATACCGTGAAATGATGCTACTTTTCGGTATTACGTGTAAACGACGACGGGTAAAAGGTTATGACGGCACATGTGTATTTTTATCTTAGCAAAAATATTCACTGTTGCTGAAAATTCGAAGTATTTTGGTATCAAAATATGTCGAACATCTCTAGATTGTAAATTCGGATGAAATCTAAAAAAGAGAAGTTTTGTTAATTTTTATTACCGATAGTCTTGGACCGTGATCTCCGCTAATGATAAGTGATATAGTAATTGAAATTGGTAAACTGGCACAATATAGAAAATGTACTTCCGGCAACTGCCTTACAGAGATTAAAAATAGCCGACGGAATACAAGGTTAGATGTTTGTGACAGATTTTCTACTGGAGATTTGTGAGCTAAGCTTTCCAAATTCCCTACCAGCACGCAAAAAAGATTACTATCCTAAGGCAAATCCAACGCATGATGGTCTAACGTGCTCTCCAAAAGCTCTCAATAGTTAATGTTCATAGGCGTCACCCATTTAAGTAAAGAACCTAGTCAATCGCCTCTAAACATCGGTAATTAATTGAAACAATATAATTTGTAAGAACGACTAGCTCAAAAGCTTTCCAAAGCATTAGCAACGGAGGTTCCGTTGCTAATGTTTTGAATGAATTCCAGCTTCAGAAGTTTGACAGTGTTAGCGTCTTTGAGATATGTGCGATGGATGCATTTCAGTTTACGGTCGCAAAACCGATTGCAGAGGTGCGAATACTCCGTTCTTTTTAACTGGTATACATGAGGTTAATAATCAGGGAGGACAAAATAAGAGCTATTATATATCTATATACAATCGGGGAGGTACGAGCATATCAAGTAAAACCTATAATATATAACTGCCAAGAGAGATAATACACTGGATCTTGTATGATAATGGACCACTCAGATAGATTAGTACAAAATCAAACAAAGGTATGATATTTTGTTCATAATGACAAAAAACCTACATGGACATATTGTTTACCTCTTCAGTGACCTGTTTGACGTTAATCATTACTGGAGAATACTGATATCCCTGATGATATACTTGTATCCGCAGATTTTTTTTTTTTTTTTTTTATTCATGATAGGTTAGCCTTTGACCACTATCTCACCTGATGGTAAGTGATGATGTGGTCGAAGATGTTGTTCAGGCTAACCTAGAAGTACTGGCTCTCAAGGACAGCTGCCGGAACACACCGTTAGGTGCTTGGCGACAGATTTTCTACTTGAGGGTGGTAGCTAGCCAGGCGGGCATTCGCAAAATGCCCTACCACCATGCTATAACGACTGCCATCCTAAGACAACAACCAGGACCGACGGCTTAACGTGCCCTCCGAAGCACGGAAACGCTCAGTAGTAATGTCACAAGCGGTCACCCATCCAACTCATGACCGTGGGCGACGTTGCTTAACTTTGCTGATCGGTTAAGAACAGCTAAGTAAACTTCGCTACGAGCGCTTCAAAAGATCAGATTCAGATGTTGAAAACATCGTCAATATAAATGTAGAATGATATTAAGTTGAAATGCGGAGTACGTAAGTTTTACAACTTGACTCATTGTCACTGGTCATTTAACTAAGTACTTGCGAATGATTACTTTTTATTCATTGAAAACAAACGTAAATTTACATTATATAATGCTGTTACTATATTTTTCTGAGGAATTAATTTCCGTTAAATTTCCACCGTTATCAGTCCTGCTTTTGAGTGATCTTTTTGTTATGTTACTGAGTCTGGGAGGTGGAAATTTTTCATTAAACGCGGGAAATCTTTTGTGAGCATGTTCTTTGTCATTACTTTGTCGAGCTTGATGAAAGGAATTCCGGAGAATTTCAAATTTTTCGGTATTTTTATGGATTCATGAATTCTTGGGAATGTCTTTGTTAAAAATATCTATTAAATAGAGAGGCGTACATCAGATATAATTATAGTACTAAAAAAAAATCACATAAATATATTATTTCTCACACATAAATATTAGAGTAACAATGAAATAATAGTTGATTATTCAAAATGTCCGCTCACACCCTCACTGCTATTGTATTTTTTAGTCCTTCACTAATATAGTTTAATTACACATTTCAAGTATGAGTCGGACCTTGTGTTCCGTACCAATACGGAACAGAATGAACATTTAACATCCCTAGTGTGGGTAAGACCGGGAGTTTTACAACTTTGCTTATTATTATTATTTGTTGTTATTGAATGAAAAAAAGATTATGAAGTTATGAACAGAAAGGACCCAATCGCTTCTTTAAATGAACAAAACTAATTTGTCCTTATCTGAATTATTTTTATTTATTGATAAAAAAACAATGTATTTATTTAGGGACTTTTTACAAAATTGCATGCCAGTCCCATAGTAAATCGTAACCTAAACCCTAATAAACAAAATATATACTTAAATGCCCTCAAACAACTTAAACAATAGCTTTGCAGTGTTCATAATTTAAAACCAAATGTGTATGGAAATAAATTAAAAATACAACTGTATTTCAAGAATTGTGCTACAGGACGTTTCAATTTTTCCCAAGCTAAATGACAAATATATGTTTTTTTTTTTTTTTACCGGCGGTATGCCTTTATTAAACAAATACTACAAAGTATATACAACACTACAGCTACTACAATAAAAGCATTTGGTCTCATAGGCAGTCCAAATGCTCTAGCCCACTATCAGTTGGCAGCGTGCCCAGCATGCTGGCAACATTGCCCCGTTGAATTGCAATGTTTATTCTTTGAGGCAAATAGGTGCCAGCATTTTGATCACGCGTCACATCGACCAAGCGCTCTGATAAATTTTGGAAAATACGATGAGCTCCCGGTCCCCACGGCCCCAACGTCTCTACACCAAACGGCTCAAATATGTAACCCATACCGAGGTTAGCATACTTGCGCCGCTTGAGTTGCTCTGCCGAAGTAGCCGCGGTGCCAGCCCTCACGTGGGTTTCAGAAAGATGTGACGGCGCTGAAGTGTCTACGCATGTAGCGTCCCACACTAAGGGCCGTCCTAACTTTCATGGAACCAGAGTCATGTCGTCAGGTCTTTTACCATTGTCACGCATCAGACCGTTCGGTTCGAGAACAGCTGGAACATTGGCGCTGGTAAAAGCCCGGCGAATGATATCGTTAAGGCTGGCGTGGCGGGGAATTCGACCAGCACTTCGAGAGCAGGAGAGGCCATGGTGACCGAGTTGATCAACTGCAGTACCACACTGGCAGTGATGTGCAACACAACACCTTGCACCCAAGCGTAAGCTAATAGCGAGACGAGAAGCGGAAGGATCTATAATATTATATATGTATATTACTTATATGTAATTAAACGTTGACCTTTGTTATCATATAGGAAACTTTAGTATTGTCATATTATTATATGTTCTATAGTATTGTAGAGAAAAAAACGATAGCATGTAGTATTTAGATTGGTTTAAAGCCCAATGTGCCCTCAAATTAGTATTGTACGTAACTTAAAACTGACACTATTTACAAAAAAGTATTGAAACAAATTGAGAAATCTTTTTTTTAGATATTGTAAAGTTATTTTGTACACGCTCGATGAGCTAGCTACCTGCGCTGTCGCCAGACATCCAATGATGTGTTCCGGTAGCTCTCCTTGTGAGCCAGTCTGCCAGCACATAGTGAGTTTTTAGTCGAAAGCTAGCCTATTGAAAATAAAAAAACTGGATTCACTTAAGTTTAGTGTCTTAAGTGTACTTTAGAGCTTTTCATACAATCGTAGTTTCGTCATATTTTAAATCCTAACTGTTCAAACTCGTGAATTTTAGCATGCATTACTACCCTTAGGCTTACCTACAGTTTTCTTTAAAATAAGTGCTAAGAAAAATATTCAGAATAATTATTTAATATAGGAATTCTGTTTTTCACATTTAGGGAAAAAAATAATGTAAAATGTATATATTATGTATGCGTGGGGCATATACATGCAAAAATTTACTTAGTCTGACCACTTGGTATTTCAAATATGGCAAAACTACTGTTGTCTTAGGTTTTCACGATTATTACACATAGTAATTAAACAACTTTAAACGGTTTAAATCGCGTATATTTATCATTATTTTTGTCCCGACGTTTCAAACACTTTGCAGTGATCGTCATAGTCACCCCGTAAACACGATCACTGTAAAGTGTTTGAAACGTCGGGACAAAAATAATGATAAATATACGCGATTTAAACCGTTTAAAGTTGTTTAAACTATGACAAAACTACGTTTGCATGAAAAGCACTTCGTGAACTCTATCCTTAAGGACATTGTAAATGCGAGATGTCGTGAGATGCTGTCACTGGTAACTATATACACATTTCATGATCACTCGATCATGAAATGTGAATGACGCTTGGCAGGGCATCGTGCCCAGACCTAGCGCGCTCAAAGCCAATTTGACGACACAGTGTACCTAAAAACAGTTGTTCAACTTTACTACACCGATTCCAGAATATGATCAGGGACGGTACCGCAGATGATACAGAAATCTATGCAAATATCAACCTTTATCTGAGTTATATGAAATGGGTCATATCGTATTACTCACTCGCGATCCTCTAGGCTATTGTATCGATTGGAACCGTTTCGGGCGCGCTGATTAGTTTACTGTTGGATCATAATTTATTCATGCCCGTAGGCATTTGTATAGTTCTATTGTTATTAAAGCTATGTGTTGGATCAATACTGAATATTATATTTCATCCAATATGAAAGCACTGTGTTATTATAGTTGGATCGGTAAGGGAGCAAATAATGTAATGTAGAACGAGTGAAAACAACATAATCATCGGCCGAGTTTTTTTTTATGTTATTGTAACGGAACAAGCTCGAGGCCCACCTGATGTTAAGCGGACTAACCTCGGCCTATAACAGATGCATTTTATGTGCCTGCAATTTCACGGGCTCTCAAGGACAGCTGCCGGAAGACACCGTCAGGTGCTTGGCGACAGATTTTCTACTTGAGGGTGGTAGCTGGCCAGGCGGGCACTCCCAAAATGCCCTTCCATCATGCGGTGAAGCTCAAGCTGGTGGTGGAAATCGAACCAGGGTACTGCGGCACAGCAGTCCATATCCAGGCAGTCCGTGTTCCGGCAGCTGTTCTTGAGAGCCAGTTATTCTAGGTTAGCCTGAACAACATCTTCGACCACATCATCACTTACCATCAGGTGATATTGTGGTCAAAGTCTAACTTATCAAGCATAAAAAAAAACAGCTATTACCGCTCGGCATTCGAGAGACGAGGTCAAGGCTAAAATGGATTATATGTACGAGTTATACACTCAGATATTCACTTCAGTCGCCGGGAAACGAAAAAGTTATTTAACCCGGCGAGGATGTGGTAGGGTCAATTTGACCCTGCTCATTTTGTTTGATGTACAGTTTTTTTACCTGCAGTCGCATGCTGTCGAGTTTATCAGTAGCTGTAGTCAATAAAATACCCTCTCTTTTTCCCATCTCCGCTTAGTCGGGTGCAGCACGTGCAAGCAGGTAAACGTGCGCAAACTCAAATAGGGCAATTATGACCCATATATAGAGATGATTAGTAGCCTAAAAGACTAGATAATTACTGATTTTGTGATAAAACATGATATATCATATAAATACCTACCAAAAATTACCAATTACTTGTAATAATATTTGATTGTGTTGTTTTTTTTAATGTATGGCAGAGTCCTGCTAAAGTTGATTTAAATAAGACTTTTTGTAAAATTGAAATAATGAAACATTTTATACGCATAATAGTGTTTCTTTTCGTGAAAATCCTTATATAAATAACTAATGCGTAAGTTAACTTCCTATCCTATGTTAAAAATTGCCATGAATACTTTTAAAATATGATTTAAATACAGGGTCATCAAGACCCTCCACATCCTCGATGTACCCTTTTTGTACCACATCCTCGACGGGTTAATTAATTTGTGTAAAAAAACCTGATATATGATCAATATTCTATTTTGAGTGTCACTGTTCCGACAAAATTTATGGCTGTGTATTTAATACTACCCCTATTTTATCGGTAATTTGAAAGCCCCAGGCAAACCTCCTACATGAAATACATTACAAACTGTAACTCTTTCAACAATTTGAAATGAAATAATTATTATGATGTACTTGTGGTTAAAAACCAACTTTAGTACACTAGAGCATAAAACGCCGTGTTAGTCTGCTTACGCTGGGCATAAACAAGAACTTAAGAGAATGAGTAATGAAAATAATATTTTTACAGCGAGAGCGCCATGTTGAATCCAGTTCATATGGAAGGATTATAATAGTACGTCTTCCGAGGAGAGATAATATTAAAGCAGTTATACATTCTACATTATATCTGCCTTTATGAAAAATACGTGTTCACATTTTGCGCGATTTTCATTTATTTTTATGATATGTTTAATACGACTGCGAGCAGCCATTCTAACGGCCAGTTACTATTTCTATGAAATATATGTTTATTAACCTCAGGAACTGTATTTATGTTTCTATTTCATTAATTACTATTTTCTGTAAGTATCTCTTGCAGAAAATAACTAAGTACTTTGTTCGTTTAGGGTATTCATAGTCTTTTTTTTTTTTATGTTATTGTGACGGACCAAGCCCGAGGCCCACCTGATGTTAAGTGGACTAACCTCTGCCTATAACAGACGCATTTCGTCAACGACGAATTGCACTGTGCCCGTCGCAATGAGACGTCCAGTTCTTAGGTCTCATTAGTCTGTAATGTTTAATAGTTTTTCGAATAAGTTGGCATTACATTGAAACGATTGTCAGTTTTCAGCGTTTATATTGTATTTGGCTCTCTCTGTAATCAGTTCGGCTATCACTTTGAAGCAATGATAGCCGAGCGGTAATAGCTATGGACTGTCATGCCGCAGGTCCATGGTTCGATCCCCACCACCACCACCGTCTTGAGCGTTATCGCATGGTGGGAGCGTATTTTACGAACATTCGCCTAGCTAGCTACCACTTTCAAGTAAAAATCTGTTGTCAAGCACCTTACGGTAACCACTTTAGCTCAGGCATCATGGTGTTCCGTCCAACAGTCACAAAAACAAGAGAAGTTTAGCTACGCTAATGTGGTCAGCCTGATGTTCGGCTTTCATCAATGGCTATCTTGTTCTATTTCATCGTGGAAAACTACGGGCAATTTGATCTGAAACAATTTCCTACGAGTAACGAGTCCTTATCACGATTGACAACTGTTTCAGTTTCTACCGGACATGTTCTCACCCTTATCGAGGCGCTCTCTCATCACGATTTTTATGGTCTATTATTTAACTGACGAGCTCGTCAGCGTTAGAAAAGCTATAAAATTTTTAGAAATGTCGGTATACGTTTTCGGGGATGTTTGCTAAAATATCTCTTCGGGTGTTTTAGGAGCTGTTCTTGAGATCTACCTCTTTATGTAGGTCTGGCCTTGTTTAACCAGATTATCACTTCTAGGTCCAGTTTAAAAGAAAGCTTTTGACCACTTCCTTGTCTGTTAGTTAGTGACGATGTGGTCAAGGATTGTATAGTGCTAGGGAATTTTGCGTATGCTAGCCTGGCGAGCTACCTCCCAAGTAAAGTTTATTATGTCGCGAAGCACATGAATGTGTATTCTGGCAACAGTCCTTGCAAGCCAGTAATTCTAGGTTAGCTTAAACAATATCTTCGACCACATCATAACTTACCGTTTGGTAAAATAATGGCCTAAAGCAAGTCTATAAAGCCATAAATAAATAAATAAATAAATAAACTTTCTGACTAGAACAGAGGCTGTGTTTCAGGGATACCTGCCAGAACAAATTATCTACTAGGAAATTAGGCAAGCCAGCATTGTTAAAATATCCAATTGCCAAGCGATGGTTCTCCGGCTGCAGGGTATGAACTATGGAACCCCTATGCGTGGCCGTTTATGATCACGGTTTCTGGTTTGTCATTGATTGATATATATGTAAGTATTGGTAGTTTCATATGTAGGTACCTACATTATTATGGTCTAAAAAAAAAAAAAAACATTTACTTACCCTGCAACAACTTCGCCTCTTCTGTTTGGATAAAGCTCTGGGTGTTGGCCGTACCTCAGGTACACTTCAAACTGCTGCTCAGCCCTAGAAAGATGAAAGAAAAACATATGGTATAACAATTAACATAACAATAATAGTTTTGGAGAGAATTCCAATAGCTGGCCGATGGCCGCATCGTAGCTTATGTTAGTTAAAACAATAAGTTACAGTATAAATTAGTATACTCTTCCATCATCTCGGTAATAAAGGGGTTTAAACACCCAGTGCATGTATCCTAGAAGCAGTGATGGCTCAGTGGCATCAGCTTGAGCTTCACAGTATGGTGGAAGGGCATTTTGCGAATGCCCGCCTGGCTAGCGACCACCCTCAAGTAGAAAATCTGTCGCCAAGCACCTTACGGTGTGTTCAGCAGCTGTACTTGAGAGCCAGTGAAATTACAGGCACATGAGACTTACCAACTATGACTCAAAGTGACGGGCGCAATGCAATTCGTGACTTGTGATGAAATGCATCTGTTATAGGCAGAGGTCCGTTAAACATCAGTTGAGCCTCGAGCTTGTTCTGTCACAACAACATAAAAAAAGGAATATTCCAAATGATTTTCCAACATTTTTAATCTTGGCCTCAGTCTCATTTGATGATAAGCGACGACGCAGTCCATGGTAGAACATGCTTGCTTAGGAGATAACTTAAAATCTCCCAGAATATATCTATCGGGAAACAAAGACATCGGTAAGGTGTTCCATACTTCAGCCGTATGTAATATGAAGCTGGATTCAAAGCGCTTCGCGCGAACATCGACCATTTACGGATGTAGTTAAGTCAACGTATGTAATATGAGCGCCAACTTAAGTTCTTCTTATTTTATTGGAAGGCGGTTAAATAAAATTATAAACACGCAAAATTTTCAAAGTTTTATTATTTTTTTTGCCATTATATTTAAAGAATAAAAAGAACAATCTAAACCCATAAGAACTCTCTATCTATGTTAATTCTGATCTCAGTAAGAAGATATTGTTTATAAGTTATACCTATGCTAGGTATAACTTATAAACAATCTTGGTAAGTTGTTAGAAAACAGTTCGTTCGTGTTTACCTTGAATCAAAACTGAAGTATGTTTGATCCGTGAAGTTGTCAGCGTGAAAGACAATCTTCACGAAGTTAGTCTCCGAAATGAAGGTCTGGGGCTGCTCGATCTCACCGCAGAACAGACCTGGCTCTTTTCTGTTGGAGACGTCTGTTTTTGCGTTGCCGTCTACTATCTGTAGGAAGAAAATAAACAAGTTTAATTAAAGTAATTATTAACCTATTTTATTGGTACATAATTGCCTTTATTAAAGTATCATTACTTTATCCAACACTACAGCTACTAAAAACTTAAACAAACAATGTATTTATTTGGTGGGTCCTTGTAATGCATAACCCTAACAGAGTGAATCCCTACGCCACTTATTTTATCAGCCGGATTGTCCACTGCTGAACACAGCCTTCTCATTTGGTGTTTGCCATTATCCCCACGCTGGCAGGCGTCTTGGGAATCGCAGAGTAAGATAACAGTTTCTCAGAAGGAGCTGCTATCTTACACTAAATACCGGTGGGTGGGCTCACCGGTATTTTACCTTTAGTCGCCCCTTACGACAGCCACGGGAAGAGATAGGGGGTGACATTCTAGCACGCCACCCCACGGGTAACTGGGACTTGCACTTAGGCTGGTATTATTAATTGCATATAATAGTTTAAATCAATCTTAAGATACAGTTTTGACGTTTAGTGCATGGAACATCTGTCAAAACTTGCACCTTAAGATCGATCTCAACTTTGAGATGTATTTATATCAGCCTTTGACGTTCATATTGCTTTTACAGCATGATTGCTTTGTAGCTGTTGCATACCAATTTGTTTGCTTCTCGTCGCTTTATTGGGTGTTATTGTTTTATTATCGCCGTTATATACTTAACGAATATTGATGATGTTCCATAGTTACTCAGCCACCGCAAAATCGTTATTTGCGTTACTCGGAGGCAAAGTAACATTTTGTTATTCAAGGCAACAACGTATTTTGCATTCATAGATTTATTTAAACTTATCAACATTACAACGAGAGGAAAAAAATCAGTTATCGCAGTGAGTGAGCCATTCGCTTAACCATCTTAAGTACTTTCTACTACAGGCTTTCGTTGTAACTTTGGATATTTGTAGCAAAACCTAAAAATGTTAGAATTGATTAATATACCTTATCTGACTAACGTAATCTATTAGAAGCACGGACGCGGACCAATTAGAAGAACGAAACTAAAATTCCTATAAGTAACAAATTTTGAACAGGTGTGACGAAAGACTATGCAAATAATTTGAATTAAGGAACGTAATGAATATGTAACACTCAAATCTTGAAAGTTAACAAAGTAGAGTTAATGACAATAACAACTTGAAGACTGGGGCGTCAATTGATTGGCTTATTAAAACTCCGTCACGTTCCAACTCGTTCCATCCATAATCAGATCCAAATAGCCAGTTTGGGAACAAACTCCGGTGATCCGGTATTTCCTCGGCTATTTCCGGTAATTACTCAGCAGAATTGGATCCAAAGTTAGTGAGTTCTTTCCGTCAGTCGAGTTCAAAAATTAATTAGTAGAATTGGAATAGCGCGAGTCAATTAAGAAGTTTGACGAGGTTAAAGGGGTGAAGGCTTTGAGGTAGAGGAATTGCCGCCTTATTTATTACAAAATGTAGGGTATAATACAACCTACGAATAAATACTTTATTTATTCGTAGAATACAACAAATATTTTAGTTGTGCGGTATCTTCTAGTTGAAATTTGAAAAGAGCTGACTGGACCGCGACTGACTGGCGCGTGTAATTTGTTTTTAGATATTAACATCAGCTTTTGTATTAAAACAAGGACCCAACGATGTTATTTTTTATGTTATTGTGACTGAGCAAGCCCAAGGCCCACCCGATGTTAAGTGGACTAACCTCTGTCTATAACAGATGCATTTGTTAACGACGAATTGCACTGTACCCGTCACACTGAGACGTACAGTTGGTAGGTCTCATGTGCCTGTATGTAATTTTACTGGCTCTCAAGGAATGCTGCCGGAACACAGCCTGCTGCTAGGTGCTTGGAAACAGATTTTCTACTTGTGGGTGGTCGGTAGCTAGGCAGACATTCGTATGCCCTTTCATAATGCGGTGAAGCTCAAGCCCTCGGCGGAATTCGAACCATGGACCTGATGAACGGCAGTCAATAGCAAAAAAAAACTGGCCAAGTGCGAGTAGGATTCGCGCACGAAGGGTTCCGTAACTAAATATCCTGTGAATAGTTAAAGCATCTACCTGTCACCGTTATTAGTATCGAGCAAGAAACGCTAAAAAAATCAAGCTTGTTGAATGGGAGCCTCCCTTAATTATTTATTTTATTTTTAGTATTTGTTGTTATAGCGGCAATTGAAAAACATCATCTGTGAAAATTTCAATTATCTAGCTATCACCGTTCTTGAGATACAGCCTGGTGACAGACGGCCGGACGGATGGACAGCGAAGTCTCAGTAATAGGGTCTCGTTTTTACCCTTTGGGTACGGAACCCTAATAAAAACGTTGTCACAAAATAGATTGATTTTAACATTATTTTTATTTATTATTTGACAAATATTTCTCATTAATAAAAACGTAAGCGTGAGCGACCGTTTCCATGATATGAAAGTACATATAATGAGCCAAGGTATAGTTCAACGTACCAATACCTAGACTTCTAGAGCTCTGAGCATCATAAATTGAGCGCGGTCTCGTTAAAACGGAAGCGGAAGTGCCGGGGAAACCGGAAGCGCGAGAGTAAAAACAAAACACACAGTTTGGGAGTTAGGAAGTAGTTCGGCGGTGCGGTGAGAGGGCGGGAACTTTTTGTTTGCTCGGCGTATTTTTGGTACTTTGCAATATTTTTCTGTTTTAACAAGTTTGTATTTTCGTTTTCTTGTATGTATAAATTTGTCATCGATATTAACTTACTTACTGATGTGATAAAGAATTAAAACGTAAAGTATACTTGATTATTAGTGCTTATGTAATAGCTGTAGCTTGTAGTGTATTTCATTACTGTAAGAATGTTAGACAATATCATACCTGTAAGTATCCTTTATGACACGTAGTTCCGTTGATTAGAGTGCCGACTTTGAACTTCTTAAAACGTATCCTTAGAATCCAGTCTTTTGGTGAACCTCGGAATGCTCTAAACCTGTAAAAAAACAACATTTTATTTGAATTGCTAGCCTTTGACTCCCAGTCTCATCAGACGATATTGTGGTGGAAGACGGTATATAAACTGACTTAACCCAGAATGCAAATTGGCTCTCTAGGAAAGCTGCCAGAATAACGTGCTTGGTGACAGATTTTCCACTTGAGGGAGATATTTCAGTCTGAACATTGCTTCGGTGATATACCGGGGTGATGATGGTTTTAAAATAAGTAAAAAAAAGAACGTAGCTTGGATTAATATTGGGAAGGCTTCTGTTCCTACGTTTGTTCATATGCATATGCAACACTCTGTTACTTATATATCTTCACCAGCTATGCCCCATGGTTTTACCAACGTAAATCATGATGATAAAAAGTATCCTGTATAAACAGGGACCTAAACTATCTATCCCACTCAATTCAGCCATTTTTCGTGAAGGAGTATAATTAATACACTCTCGCATCTCCACTCACTCACACACTTTCACATTCATGTGGCAGTGTGATTTATTGTAATTAAATATCCTACGCATAAATATATAAAAAAAATAACTCTCATACAGTTACTGCTTCTTTTTAAATGACAGAAAGAAGACGTTCTGCTAAAAACTAATACATTTGTTTTTGTTCACGAAATATTTTTTGCCAGCATTTATTTATCTTAGTAGTTCTGATCCTAATAAAAATCTATACATTACTAGTTAATAGGTTGATACAATCAGATCAGATCGATCAATTCAGGACAGAACATGTATCTGGGTACATTTATAAAGCAGTGATAGCCTAGTGGTAATAGCTGTATGGACTGCCGTGCTCCAGGCTCGCCAAGCTAACAGTGTGTTCCACCATTAGTCCTTGAGAACCAATAAAATGACAGGCACATAAGATTAAACAACTGTATGAGTCAGGGTGACGGGCGCAGTGCAGTTCATCATTCTTATATGCGTAGATGTGCTTAGTTTAACGCTTAACATCAGGAGGGCATTTTCGTCCCAATCCAATGAAAAACAAACAACTGTTCCAACTTTGGCCGTTAAAATAAATGATAGACTACCAGTATTTGTAGTTAAATAGTATAGAACATTAATAGAAATTTATGAAAGCACAAAAATAATATGTACTGCACTTGAAATTTTGTTGTTAACTACAACACAATATAATTTTATTATTGCATCTAAATATCATGATGTCTGTACCAAATAAATTGATTGATTGATTCACTGCCTGATATCAAGTGAGAGATAGGCAAAATTTTGCATTAGTTGTTTAGTGCAGTCACAAGGAATCAAAATAAATTTACTCTATTAAATAAAAAGATTTAAGTAAGCTTAGATAGGCAGCTTTAACTCTGGCGAGTGAAAAATCAACGAAGTTTTATTTGCTTTTATGAAAAGAGAAAGTGCTTAACCAGAACTGAACCTGGCAGACGACTAGCTCATTTCAGCACTAAGTAGTACCTACTACTAGTATAATATAATAAGACGTGGTCTTACCTATATGTGCAAGTGAGCGGACGACCGAAGTTTTCTGGAGTCACTGGAGGCGATGAAACATCGTCGTATATATCGACTGTCTTGTTGCAATGGTCTCGTTTTGGATCTGAGGACAAGAAGTGATAATTTAAATTTTGTGTAGCTATGTTTGTAATAACTTCAACTCAATTATGATTTTTATGGTACTGGAGAGCAAGTGAGCAGGCCGCTCACCTAGTGGTAAGTGATCACCGTCGCCCACGAACATACGCAACACCAGAGGTCTCGAGGATGTGTTGCCGACCTTGAAGGAGGGAATATGGTTATATTGAGATCATTATTTGGATAATCTTTGAGCTACATCGACCATTTCGTTACTCGAATAGACGCCAGCCAAATTGTAAGGAATTTAATTCTAGCAATTTCTTTCAAATATCCTTTAATGTTGAGTTTTGTTTCATGAATAGTTTGGTGCAAAAATATTTTATTCAGTATTGGACTGTATAGGCTCATCATTGCAAAGCGTAATTGCCTGAATAAAAATAGCAAAATCGCAGGAAAAAGGTAGAATTAAAAATATTTACCTAATATTGACAACAATAGAACGTGTTCCCAAAATGTAAAAAATGTCCCCGCGCGGGAAATCTTTATTTTTTTAATTATGAAGGTAGATTTTTCTACACTCATAACTCAATCTTGTTATATAATATTTCATGGTACGTGCTTGGACATAGAATATCCAAAAATATTACAATCCGTGTTCAAAATATAAAAATTAAGCCCAGGCCAAAAAAAAAACGATGTAAATATGCTTTAAATAAATATTTCGTTACTGGAGCTCGTATTCTATTTACTTTTTTATAAGCATAATGTCAATGACTACCTTGAAAATGTCGGAAATGCATAGGTCATCGCTTTAGATTTCATACAAAAAAATCCAGATTTACTTGCTGTCGAATGGTTACCGGTGGGGGCATCCAAATCTGACCAACACTTAATTAAACAAATCTTTCACGGATCTGATTGCGGATCAGATAACTTAAACCCAGTGCATGAGCTTTGTTTATGTGACCGCGCGCACCCAGTTAAAACGTGACTTATGGGGCGAGAAAAAGCCGAACGCTTCTACGGCATGCGGCCGCGATATGCCGAGCGCTTCAAGCGGAATGGCCTCGAGATAAACTTCGCTACGATCTCGGCCTTCAAGCATATATTATAATTTAAGCGTTTGCTATCCGCGTTATGAATTAGCATTTATTCCAGCTTGTCCATTAAGGCCCGAAATGCTGTCCGCACTGCGCCTTCAACCATCATCATAACTTTCAGCTACGCAGTCATAACAGACAGCGTCAGTAATGTACTTAGTGTGTTCAACTCACCATTTCCGATCCAAGTGCATGAACTCGCCTGATGAAGGGCATGGGATACGCCCGAAGCTTAGGTCTAAAATCTTGACTAATACGAGTTAGTAGTGCCGGTTATTAAACACGTTTAAAGTTAATGAATAGATTCAGGCGTTGCTTTGCGGAAAATCATATTTAATAGTAACAATTATTTAAAAAACATTTTGAAAAAACATTAAATGAATATTTTAATAAAACACTTAACAAATATTTAAAAATCTAGTGACAATTCCGCCAAATTTTCCCACTAAGCCGATGATGTCACGAACGCCTCGCAGCCAAACCGGAAGAATTTTCGATGCGTTCCGTTTCTACACGAAGCATCCTCATGTCTTGACTCTTCGAGCGCACGATCGAGACTAGTGTTTAAAATTCTCATTCTTATGAGAACTTTCAGTCTAAAATATATTAAACTTTGCTGTTTATTTACTTAAAATAAAGTTAAAACGACACCATATATTATTTATTATATATATTTCTTCTTGTAATTTTCTCTTCATTAATGCTTGCACTGTGAAAACCACGAGCGGGATTCATACCCACGATTGTTATGTCATTGGGGCGCGGATATGCTTATAATAGAAAGGATCTGTTCCTTTTCATGGTTCCGTAGAAAATGGAACCCTCCTCATAGAACCTAAAGCTCTTTTTTAAATCCATTCATCCATCCGTCCGTGCGTCTGGTCTGACATACAGACTGCCAGTAGAGGCATAGTAATAGCTCTTTTACACGACTGCCCAAAAAAGAGTGTTATGTTTTCAGGGTTCATGTATGTATGTATGTTTCTTTATTCCACCATAACTTCTAAACGGCTAAACCGATTTTAATGTATAAGATTCGTATTGATAGCGCAAGTGATACACGAATCGATGAACTGATGAACACGATCGAGAAGTGTCTCGATCGTGCGCTCGAAGAGTCAAGACCTCCTGAGGATGCTTCGTGTAGAAGCGAAACGCGTCGAAAATTCTTCCGGTTTGGCTGCGTGGCGTTTGTGACGTCACGTCGGCTTAGCAGGAAAATTAAGCGGAATTGTCACTAGATATATTTTTATATTTTTTTAAGTGTTTTATTAAAATAGTAATTTGATGTTTTCTTAAAATATTTAAAAGTATTTGTTATTATTAAAAATGGATTTCCGCAAAGTAACGCCTGAATCTATTCATTATCTTGATACTAGGTACATAAACATAAATAAAAATAAAACTGGCTGATTTTAGATGCTATATTATGAGGAAAAGTCAAGTAGAAAATCTGTCGCCAAAAACTTAACGGTGTGTTCCGGCAGCTGTCCTTGAGAGCCTGTGAAATAACAGGCACAAGAGACTTAACTACTATGTCTGAAAGTGTCGGGCGCAGTGCAATTCGTAACTTGTGATGAAATGCATCTGTTATAGGCAGAGGTTAATCCGCTTAACATCAGGTGGGCCTCGAGCCTGTTCCGTCACAATAACATTAAAAAAAAAAATTCTTACATCATCGTGTAGAGTATCAAAATGAAGGGTTTTTAAAAACTATTCCATATATATATATATATATATGGAATGCAGTAGTAGCTTCAATTAAACGATAAAAATATTAACGAATATAAATAATTTGCAGTCGAGTCTTTTACTTTTTAAATTAATTTGTACTTGTTTCATAACTTCATAACTCTCAATAAGTTGACATCGTACTGGACCACTATGTCCTAGTTATGAATGAAATTCTATTGTTATCATTATCGCGGATGCCAATGGGTTAAGCCCATTTTTCCTTAGTTGTAACTTATTTGAAACTCACGTACATTCTGATCTTTAAAAACACAACACAATAGAAGCGACCATAAACCACATCGCAATCCTCGGTAATATGTTGCAAACGCGCAGCACGTGTCTAGAAAATGTAAGACTTCAAACGGAACGTTTCACAGACTCAGACTTGAACTGAACAAAGAAATACTTGTTCGTATAAATTGTATGCAGCTGTAAATGTAGCAAGCCTTTGTGAGGAATTTTATTCGGGAAAGTTTTAATTTTAACCCCCGTCGGCAATGGATTTGTTAGTTTGAAACATTTGTCTGTGCGTGCCTGTCATTCTGTTTCATCGAATTTCATAATATATCATAGTTTTGATATTCTGTAGTGACATGTATAGTCGATACTGTACTGTATTAGCCGGATTGTCTACTGCTGAACACAGCCTCTCCCATTAAAGGGGGCTTTGCCATAATCCTCGCGCTTGGCAGGCGTCTTGTGGATCGCGGTTTAAGATATCAGTTCCTCAGAAGGCGCTGCTGCCCACCTTACGGTACTTTTAGTCCCCTCATACGACACCCACAGGTAGCATTGGGGAGGTGACATTCTGGCCCAGCATCTCACGGACCATTAATTTGAATAAATTCGAGTATGTATTAAAATTAATACATGAATGCTTGTATGTAAATATATATATAGCTTAGTTACGTTACGTACGGGGCTCATCAATAAAGAAATGTGAAAACTTTGCTCACTTACTGAACTGTTATACTTACTTACTGCACCGTTCTCTATTGATTTGGTACGGGCTTCCAGTCAAACAACTTTTCCTGTTTTACTATATATAAATATTACTAAGCACGGACAACGAACAGGGCTGATTTCTATTCTTTTGTGTATATATTACGGCTAGAACCCGAAGCGCGGCTACGTCTAGTTTTAGCCGGTTATATATTGGTAATCAAGTAGTTTTTTTTTCCATTTTAAGGTCAATCTGTAGGGATTGACCTGATGATTGATTTAGTTTAGGTTTAAACTGCGACAGCATAATGCGCGAACCGAGCGAGCAAAGCGAGCGTGCCTTGACAGCGGCCAGCGAAGCACTAAAAATCTGTTACACATCCAACAAAACAATTAATTTGATTAGTGAAGGTTTACAAAAAAGTGAATTTATGATTTTACAAAAATATTCATAACTCAAAAACTATGCATGACCTTATAATAAAAGTGATCTGAAGAAAGAGAAGGGAGGACCTTTTTTCCCCCTTTAACGCCCCATGTTCATGCTAAATGATTAAAAAAAAACTTAATTTTAATCCATAAAATGGAGAAATTTAATAAAAGGTCAAATTGTTGAATTTTTTTTCTGTAGACGCCTAATTATATTTCTGGATTTTTATAAATAAAAATAATCTACTTCCACCCAAGGCTACCAACCTGTATAGGTTACTCCTAGTAATAACTACAAGGGATTGGTTGGATCTAGTTGTGGCCGACATGATATTGGCTAAACCTAGTATCAGCCACTAGGGTTTGGTTGGACCTAGTTCTAGCCAGAATGATACCAGCTAGACCTAGTTCTACCCGAAAACAATCAGCTTATACCAGATTTAAACAAGAGCTGGGTAGGTACGGCGAAAACCTCTTTCTTTGTATGGGAACCCCCTAAATTATTTATTTTATTTTAATTAATTATGTTTAAAGGGAATATAAAACATAAACATTATCAGCCTTACTTATAAACGCAACTTAAATTTTAAGCATTACTTAGCCGCTGATTAGCAAAATTCCTTACTCATAAACGCTGCATAACTTTATTCAGTACCTAAGTACTGCTTAAATCATCTGCCAATTTAAACACCGTCCGACCCTTGTTTAAATATTTAAGTAGCAAGATGGCGCCCATATTTCTGATCACCTGATTTAGTTACTATTGAGGTTATTGTCAAGGAGGTATACAAAACTATAAACACGACATACTCTGTTAATAAATCGTAAAAATATAGCAAGTAGAAACATACATTGGATGATGAAATAAATATTATGCGTAACCTACTTACTTTTCGTGATCTTATTGAAGAGTATACCGCAGGTACAGTTCCTGAATTAAGAATATGAGGATTGTGCCACACTCGTATATTCCTATTGGATGAGGATTGAGACTGATGAGGAACTAGAGATTCAATTTAAAAGCAGAATTGAGTACTTATTTGCGAATTTCAGCATATATATCGATTAAGTACAGCAAAAAAAAATATTTTGGGAGTCGAAATATTCTTATTTGTATTAAGGATCTCATTTAATAGGTCGCGAGTTTATCACCAAATGGTAATAAACTGGTCCAAATTAGACGCCGGACTGTTTTAACTGAAAATCACTTTCTCGTTAAACCCCCAACATCTGATCCGATCCGGTGATCGAACTCATTGTAATTTTCTTATTATCTAGCCGCGCCACGCGGTTTCACCCGCGTAGACAATGATGATGAAAAGTATGGAGAACCTAAACTAACTATTCTGTTGTTTCATCCAAACCATCAAGCCGTTAAAACGTGAATACACGTAGAAGACAAAAACACAAACTTTAGATACATACATATAATCACGCCTGTATTCCCCGAAGAGGTAGGCAGAGGTGTGTAAATACCCATGTTTCGGTCAATTGGGTTTTGGTCTCATGTAATACGTGGCGAGCCTATTGCCATTCACCGGGCACAGTTTCAGGGTCATGCAAAATAATTTCTCTAACACACTAGACGAAACACAAGAACATATTACGGCCTTTATAATATTACTGTGATTTAAGGAATCGCTATAGAATGATTTAAAAATTTATATGAAGATTGGAATCTTGGCTTCATAGAAAAAAACGTAGACATAATTGGGCATAGGTATTGTTTGGGATGGAAAAAGATAACTTCCAGCGGGATATAACGGTATTCGGGCTTCCATAATGCATTTCCAATTATGCTATGGTTGCTGGATCGAATTCACAGAATACTGGGGCACTTACAATTTACCATATTGCAAAAAAAAACTCGCTTCAGAAGTCTCCAGTACGCCTAATCTTAAGTACAAAAATCAGTAGGTCTACAAAGAATAGTATTTTTTTTACTTTTTATTTTTAGATTCTCAGCACTAGATACATACTTTTTGGCTATTTGGGTCTTTCATAATACCTTTTACTTCAATGTTGTCAGTTTAAAATACGTTCGACCTCATTATCCATTGCTTAGCTAAACAGGTGCTATGTAGCGTTTATAAGTAAGAAATATTTAAGCATTACTTAAACACTGTTTAGTTATCCATTACTTATCGCGACTGGACGTACAGTTCTCTGCCTTTTTGCTTGTTGCTTTATTTATTGGAAGGAGATATAATTACAAGCTTATTTTTATTTACAACAAAACAGACCCAATATACACATAAGATAATACAAACAGAACAAACTGATGATGTTAAGCGATACGCCAAACAATTCCAATTTGAGTTGATTATCGCTAACTAAAATCTTACTCAGAACTCACGTTAGACCCCATGTTAAGTAAGAACTCAGATTAAACCCTACGGCTTTATTCACACTGAAGCAGAGCACATCAAAGCGTCCATTGAACACTCTGACATGAATTGTATCTTGAAGTCTATCTCCTCAACGTAAAGTATAAATTCAAATGGTTTATGTATAATCGATGCATGCTCAGAAGTTTGAAAGAACGCGCTTTATGGTAGTGTCTTTGTAGACATTGACGAAATCTAATTATTTAGAGCGCAATGTAGCATAGCGAAGCCAAGCACCGATGATCTTAACGGTAATTATATTCCAACAGATGTATACTTAGAACCCAGTTCCCGTTTTGTTCATAAAATTCTTCATGGTCTGGCTCGCAATGAACAAGAGGATAATACTTTTTTATTGCTGCTACCTGCCTTTCGAACACTAATTTCATCTGCTATAGTGCGCGCGGAACTAGTTGGCCGCGCCTTAGGTGGATCGGGGACGGCGCGGGGGTGGGTTGCCTACTGCTTACAACGCACATTAGACAGTGATGACAAAAGCAAGTGCCCCCGCTTATCCACCGCTCACATACCTAAGGCGCGGCCAACTAGTTCCGTGCGCACTATAATAAAATGACTGCTTTTTTATATACACTAATCGAACTTGTTACCTCGTTTGCTATTTTATGCTGATTCAAAGCACCTTCACTGAACTACACAGTTACAAAGAATTAATAATAATTAATAATCCAATTAGTCTAAATAGGTATGGTTGCCAAAAAAGGAAACAAGTGAAAGGCTACCTGGTTCAGTTTCCCGCGTGACAAATGTTACACGACGCGTAGTTGTTGATTCCTTTTCCCTTGCATCCAACACTGATTGTCTTGGTAAGAGATGAAAGAAGATTTTCTATGCGCAATGGTCGCGGCTGATGGTGAGAAACCGTTGTGCGTTTGCAATATTTCGAGGAAAGTTTCCACAGCTCTCGACTCAGTCGCGTGCCGGTTATACGTCACAACGTTTTTCAACTACCCCCCCGGTTAGCCAAGGAGACTCAAGGGACGAAGGTAGTTAAATAAAAGTTCGTTTAGGAACATTGAACAAAGTTGCGTTCTAAAATGCGACACACTAATGCTGATAGCATTAATAAACAAGTCCTACCTACCAATAATGGTAGGTACTATTATGTGTTTTTGACCGAGCGAAAGTGAAGCTGTAGCGAACTGTCTCCGTTTCAGCTAGGGCAAAAATGCTTTCGTATGCCTGTTCAGATTCCAGATTTCTCGTTGTTGTCCTCTACAAGTCGCATCTATCTACAGATTTTCGTATAATTTTCTGAGCTGTTTCGATAATTGTAGGTTTTTTTTGTTGATTCAGTTATTGGTTTTTTTTTCAAACCACGTATATATAGGGACGAGTACTTAAAAAATCATATGTAATTTGCGAGATCTTCAGCTCACAGAACTAGCGTATTTTTGGATTAAACTATTATTGTTCTTAACATGAAAGTTTCTCAAGTATTAGTTCCTACTGCTGTCAGCGCTAAAAATATAGATAATCAGATGCTATTATTACGATGAAAAGTAAGATAGACGTAAAGTTCACTACAAAGTGTTTGCAACGTTGGGACAAAAATAATGATAAATATACGCGATTCAAACCGTTTAAAGTTGTTTAATTACTAAGATAGAGGGTTTTTATTTGTGTTATTTTTCAGTAACACATAGTGCTTACAAGATTTTTTTTATGCCTGGTAAGTTAGCCTTTGACCACTATCTCACCTGATGGTAAGTGATGATGAAGTCGAAGATATTGTTCGAGCTAACCCAGAAGTACTGGCTCTCAACGACTGTACCGGGACATACCGTTAGGTGCTTGGGGACAGATTACATGAGGGTGGTAGCTAGTCAGGCAGGCATTCGCAAAATTCCTTACCACCATGCTATAACGACTGCCATCGTAAGACAACAACCAGGACCGATGGCTTAACGGCCCTCCGAAGCACAGAAGCGTTCAGTAGTTATATCACTAACGGTCACCCATCCAACTCATGACCGCTTGCTGATCTGTTAAGAACAGCTAAGTAAACTTCACTACGAGCGCTTTAAATAAAAGATTGGCTATTGGATTGACAAAAGTAATTGCAATCAATACCAAATCCTCAACACTAAATTAATACTCAGTGAAATCAGTCTGCGCTTCAATGCACTTCAAATCTGTACCAGTATGTATCGAGCTTTACACTCAAACCTAACTCGCGTAGATTATCTACCTACATTACATCGTTTGCTCAATTGCAGTGTAGCAAAGAGCAAATGGAGTCGATGTGCTCCGAGTATGTTGTTAGCTCGGCATGTTCCGAATAGCTCAAGCAGATAGCCCACGTTACTCACGTGGTCAGATGCAATAAGTTGTAGTGACAGAATGACTGTTACCTACATCAGATTGTGTTGTAAATAAGGCAAAGGTTTTGGAACGTTTGGTTTATTATACAAAGTAATGCAATTTCATGAAATAATAAAAGTTTTTAGATTGGATACTGAAACGGTTTGTATACTTCATTAAGTATATGTCGGAATATTAAAAAGGATAATTTTGACACATTTTGAAGCAATGTTTGCCGAGTGGCAATGCCGTGCTGGAGGTACCAGGTTTGATTCCCACTGCCGGCTAGAGCTTCACCGCATAGTGGAAGGGCATTTTGCAATTGTTCGCCAGGCTAGCTTCCACCTTCAAGCAGAAAATCTGTCACCAAGCACCTAACAGTATTTTAATATTGTTATGTTTGCAAAAACGCCTGCCTTCGGTTAGAGCATACCCCGGCTAAAGGGGTGGATGGACGAGGGTTCAAATCCCACACATGACTTAAATTTTTCCTATCGTATATTTGTAATTTTTTAACCTAACAGTGTGTTTCGGCAGCAGTCCTGGAGAGCCAGTAAAATTAAGCGGCACAGCAGCCGATACTTGTACATATATAACATTTGTAAGATTTTTAAAAAAATTCGCAGACTTAATACATTAACAAGGTGTTTTTACAACCATTTTATTACGCCCAACATCAAAACAAACTATAAATTTAATGAAATCGCACAATATATCGAACAATAAATCGAGTAATACCCAACAACTTCCAAACTGCTGTTTTGTGCAACACTATTTTAAACTTGGACATATTTCACTGTAGATTTAAAGTTAGTTGAAACAGCTGTGCCCGTTTTGGTGCCGGACAAAAAATTAAAAGTGAACTTTGAGTGCACCGCTACTGCAGTGGTTACTACATCAGTTGTGCTGTTTTAAAAAGTAGAAAATCTGCCGCTTAGCACCTTACAGTGTGTTCTTGCAACAGTTTTTGAGAGCTTGAAACTAATTATGAAATTACTAGCGGTCCGCCATGGATTCCCAAGGGTATTTAACAAAAAAAATAATTAAATACATACAATTATAGTTATTGTGACGTAACTGTAGTAGTTAGATTTATAGTCATCATCATCATCATCAGCCGGAAAACGTCCATTGTTAAACAAAGGCCTCCCCCATAGAACGGCTATTAGCCGCTTGTAACCATTGGCTCCCCCCGAGACTTTAACGATGTCGTCAGTCCACCTAGTGGGTAGTAGACTTATAGCATTGCGGACTTTTTTTATAGATATTGATGTCTTCTATAAAATTGTAGTTCACTTTGCTCTATTTTCAATAATTTCCGCAGCGTACGCGATATAACGGTTTTTTGTTTGTATTTTATTCACATGTTGGGTTAGATTTTCAAAGTTTTCATACGGATCTCTAACATTTTTGAATATCTTCTATAGCCTATGTTCATCAGGAATAATGTTGGATTTTCGTGGTGAAAGAATTTTTCAAATCGGTCCAGTAGTTTCAGAGCCTATTCAATACAAACAAACAAACGATCAAATGTTTCCTTTTATTAAATTAGTTTAGACAATCACATGAGACTTAACAACATTTTACACAGTTCAACACTTGTGATGTAATGCATCTGTTATAGTCAAAAATTACGGCTTAACATCAGGTGGGCCTCGTTCGTGTTCTTTCACAATCCCATAAAAAATAAACTAAATTTATGTAAGTCTATACGGTTTTGTAGCTGTTGGTTTAATTAGCGTTTCCTCTGAATAACAAACTGATGAGTAGTCGTTCGATAAACACGTGGTTAGTCTCCAATATCATGTTATGTTGCTGTACAAAAATATATTGTTAAATTGACCATCAAGATGACACACTATTCTTTAGGAGTAGTGCTTTTGGTATGGGCATAGTATAATGCAATAAGATTCCATAACGTACAAGGAATTTAATGCGATTTTCTTAAAAAAAAAAAAACTCAAAGAATTACTGACTAAATGCTTTTAAAGAACAGTTTATTTCCTATGGTATAAATTTTTGATATTCTTAATTATTTAATATTTCTTTTCTATTTTGTCTTGGGACACATTTTTCTGTAGAACTGGGTCAATAAGTAATATTTGACAATTTTTATGTTTCCAACAAATGTTGGTCAAAAGTCACTAACTTTTGTTTTATGGATACGCAGTTTTAGTACATCCTGTGGTCGAAACATGTAAATAAACGTACCTACATCATTTTATGAACTCCTTTAACACCATTTTTAATGTATCTGTAGACAATTTAATTTTGAATTGTTTCGAAAGCCAAAAGGCAGCACGCCGCAGCTCACGTGGTCGTTGGCTATTATTGTTTCTATATATACCTACATATTAAGTCCAAAGCCGGACCCATTACCGTCTTAACGCTCTCATTATTATAAGTATAGTTTTTTTTCTACAAACAAGAACTTGCGAGTTCGAATGTACTCATATTACTTATTATTTTACGTTCTTGTATATTCATTTGTGTTTTAAAGAACATATTTTACTCCTTTGTGCCATATGGAATGAAAATCTTGTAACAAATAAGTAGAAAAAAACGGTAGAAAAATCGAGGTTGTATAGACATATTCAACGGCCATATCTTGTTTCGATGCATGTCAGTGTTCTCAATTTGACATAATCGTACTTCGTAAGTACTAATGATAAGTTTTCTGACCTTATACGAAAAATGTTTTTAATAAATGGTATTGGGCCTGACGAAAGAAGTTCATGCTATTAAAAAAACACTTTACTGAATATTGACACTACTGAAATACAGATTTCATTCTTCTGCCGTAAGCATACCATAGAACATCGTGTCAGCATGGTCAGCATCTCCTGATTGATATAAACTGAGAGTGAAAACTCTCAGTTTATATCGTATTGTTTATATAGTACAGAGTGAATTTTGAATGAATCTTCTAGGCATGCACGTTGCACTGTCGACTGACAATATTGATCAAGTCATCGTTGGAAGATTGAGGTCAAATGTATGTTTATCTTTTACACAATAAAAAAAACATAAGGACTTTATACGATGTCTAGTTTTAGCTCTATAAAATGGTTCACGTATATGAATCTCTCCTGAAAATTAATTTTATTGAATTTCTAGTCCTCCACTTAGGGTAAACGTTTAACATAATACTATATGAAAATTTCAGATTTGAAATCATTCCATTTACGGCTTGAAACCTGTTACATACGGACGGACTGACAAACAGACAGACAGTGGTATCTCCGTAATGGTGTTTCTTTTTGTTCTTTGGATAATCTTCTAGTAGTGGCTCCTTGATGTACTAAACTCCAGAGGTGTGCAATTCTCTATTATATTTTCATGTTCAGCAACTTTGTCCAGTACGGTCGGTACTTTTAAACTATCGAGCGTAAAGTCTCCAGACTTGTTTGAGAGAATAAATTATTGTAATACTCCCAACGGCAAGGATTTATAGGGTCCCACAGTCTAGTTGTGAAATGTGGATTTATTTTCTTCACGCAAGCGAATTGTAAAAAGAAAAAACCGTTAGTTGCACGCTTTTAACGTTGATACATTGGTTTTGTTGAGAAGTTTATTGTTCTCTTGTTTCGTGTAAATGACAATTCATTTGTTTTATTGTCAACGACCACGGACTTAACTTCTTATCTTATAGGCCAAGTGTCAGTTGGACTCGTACACCTAGGATTTCGAACGTATATGTTTGTTGTAAAAAATGACCATAAATTAAAATTTGTTTTATTCATTTTCGATTCTAAGAAAGCGACCTACTTTTATTTACTATTTGTTTTTTCGTTATTTTTTGGAGTAGCGTTTTTTACACCACTGCCTAATAGAAGTAAATTCCTATGGTACGTATATGTATATGACAATATAACCTCTGAACGTCAATAGAACACTTTTAGTTGGAGCGTGTATCGTTAGATGTCTTGAATCTTCCCGTGTGCCAGTAGATATAATTATTTTGGCAATACATTTACTAAACATTGTTTTGAAGAACTATTGCATGTAGTGCGAAATTAATTAAGTCCTGGAATAGCACAAAGATTACTCGCATTAACACATAATTCTCTCATCAAGCTCATCATCAATTTCCATCATGATCTACGTGCGAACCGCAGGGTAGAAAAAGTTTTCATATACATACATATATATCTTATACCGTGGTATATCTTCACGACTGTATTCCCGGAAGAGGTATAGGTTAAGCACATTTTGTCAGATATGTTTTAGTATCATGTGAAAGGACGCTCGCTATTTCCGTAACGGATATAGATTCGGGCTTCGAAGAAAAACTTATTAATATTTGATAATAAATAGATTTAGGTGTTACTTTGCGGAAGTCCATATTTTATAATAACAAATATAATAACAATTGTCACTAGATATATTTTGTATTTTTGAGTATTTTATTAAAATATTAATTTGATGTTTTCATAAAATATTTTAAAGATATTTGTTATTATTAATATTTGGTATAGTCATTTTAGGGGGGGAGATGTACACGAAGTATGTGGTGTGCCACATGCTTCATCCAGTTTGTCTGGTTATACTCGTTGTTTGAAGGTATTGGAGAGTCTGTGGATTGAGTGAATGATTTAGGATCGTTAGCCATAACTGATCTGTGGTTTGTTTTGCTGATGATCGTTTCTTGAAAATAGCCTACTCGTCATTGGCATAAAGTAACTTTGTATATACTGAAACATTGGCGAAATAGTGGCAACACCACAGAAGCCACCCAAGAAAAAAAAGAAGTTGAAAATAGCCTATGAAGTTGTTTGTTTATAAAATTAGAATATAGTAAATAATTAATAAGTATTAAGAAGTGAATGTGAAATATAAGCTCTTAATGTTGTTTCTCCTTTTAGGTAAGCTTATTTATTAAGTTTAGATTTTGTTAAGAGGTCTGTAACCATAAAATTGTTTGTCATTGTGTAATAATAAACTTTTCTCCTCTTAGAGCAACTCAATTAAGTTTTTATTTCACAACTCGTTATAACGTACATTATATCTATTTAAAAAAATCCCTGTCGAAGCAGTCTGGCCCTGTCAGGGTAGTCTGGGAATTGAACCTTGAACCTCGAGATTTTAGTGCGACACTTTCACCGCTGTACCCAGAAGTAAATGTTCAAGTATATCTGCGTGCCGTTTAATTAATTCAAAACGTCAGATGCTCTCGCACACTTCGTCTTTGAAACTTAATAGGCCTATTTCAAAGTGCTCTTAGTAGTTGCTCTGAGTTACGTAAGTTTAAAATGGTCACAAAATTAGTTTATTTTAAGGTTATTATTTCAAAATAATTAAATTTTAAGGGAGATAATCATATAAGTGTAATTGTTAATGCCGTGCTTATTATAGTAAACTAGCTTTCCAGCCGCGGCTCCGCCCGCTGGTATATAGGTCATCGCGCAAAACCATTAACCTCTTTTTCCGCAGTTGGATATAAACTATCCTATGTCCTTCTCCTTATCTCAAACTATTTCCATACTAAATTTCTTCCTAATCGGTCCAGTAGATCTGTTATCGCGCAAAACCATTAACCTCCTTTTGCGCAGTTAGATCAAATCTATTCTATGTCCTTCCCCGTGTATCAAACTATTTTCGCACCAAATTTCATTTTAATCGGTCCAGTAGTTTCAGAGCATATTCAATGCAAACAAACAATCACATCTTTCCTTTTATATTAGTTTAGATTAATAATAAATAATGAACAATTTTACAGTCTCACTTACATCAATAAAAAAAATATTATAATCATTATGTGTGGTTAGACCATTGTGTAGTTATTGAAGCTGCATTAAATACTGTTGTTAGTATGAAAGTGTTGTACGATACCTACTGGTCTGACCACTTCTCTTTAATAATAGAGTGTTACTTGAATTTGATTAAGCCTAGAGAAACACAATGTAATGTTAACGTAAATAGGGGTTTTGGGGTGAAAGAGATCAATCGCAGGTAGAAAAATATCACGAAATTTGTCATAATAATTTAAAATATATAGATTTTTCTAGTCAACTGCATAATTGTGCTAACAAGATGTGTAGTTAAGAAACTCATGTTAATGTTTTAAACATATAGTATGAGAACAATATTAGTATACAGTCTGAATCTGCGAAACGTATGTATAGCTTTAGAAAATGTAATAAAAGTAAAGGTGTTGTAGGTTGGAACAAACACGTAGCACATTCACATAGGAAAGCCCGACTTGCATTTGCAATTGTTTACATTTAGGACTTTATATGGTAAGCCTTCAGCCGGTTGATTGTTTTAATAACACGTGTACCACTAAAAAGTATTTAAATTAAAAAAAAAATGGTGACAACGAGATGAGGACTGAACTAAAATGAATTTACTAGCATCAAAATAATAGCATTCTCAAAATGAATTTAACCAATTTTGGAAAAAAGGAAAAGTACTAACAAGTTAAATCCTAGGTCGATCCTTCCTGTGAGTAAGGCGGGGGTCAATGAGCCTTGTGAAATAACCAACTTATTTACAAATAAATTCAAAGATGAATTTCCGCGAAGCAAACCGTCGTCGCCGCCAGTGCTTGATGCCGAGGAAGCCTTGCCAATTGCGCCCATAGGATTTTCAGCTAACGAGATTGCTGCGATAATAATAGGTATGAAAAAGGGAAATCACTAGTGCACGACAGCCTTAGTATTGAGAACTTGCACCATGCGGGTACTCATTTTTTTAGAGTATTAGCAATGTTGTTTAGTTTTTGTGTATCTCACTCGTATCTGCCTGATAGCTTGCTTAAAACACTTATAGTTCCAATCGTTAAGAATAAGACTGGGGATGTATCCGACCCTGCCAATTACTGGCCAATATCACTTGCTACCACCATAGCGAAGGTGCTGGACGGTCTGCTTGATGAGTACTTGTGTGAACATCTTCACCTGCAGGATGCTCAGTTCGGTTTCCGACCTGGCTTGTCTACCGAAAGTGCTATATTGGCTCTCAAGCAGACTGTTCAGTATTAAACAAAAAAGAAAATACCTATATATGCATGTTTCATGGACTTATGAAACATGCATATATAGGTTCGAAAGCATTCGATCTTATGACTAACTATAGCAGAAGCTACGCAGTGAAATCAAACCCCGGGATCTTATATTTGTGTTGTAATACTGGTAAAGCAATCAGGTTAATGATGTACCCAGGGTGGGGGGAGTATTCTGAGGCATATAAATCGAAGTATGGTGTTAAGCAGGGTGGGCCAACGTCACCTCCATTGTTTAACTTGAACATGACATCAGCTGATCGTGGAACTCAACAACACTAAGGTTGGATGCTCCATTGGTGGATTAAGTATCAACAACTATAGTTATGCTGATGGTATGGTGTTTTTGACTCCCGGGATCAGTGCAATGTGAAAACTAGTAGCATTGTGTGAGACATATGCTTTGACCCATAGACTCAGATATAATAAATATAAGTGTGAGCTAATGTAATATAAGTCAGGAAGTAAAACTTACTGGCACGTGCCGCCTGTGAGAATAAACAATAAGCCACTTAAGCTCACTTCACGTTTCAAGTATCTGGGTCACTGGCTCAATGATAATATGAGCGATGACTCTTATTTGGACAGAGAACGGCGGGCGTTATGTATTCGCGCTAACATGTTGGCCCGGAGGTTTGCAAGGTGTATGAGTCAAGTCAAGATAACGCTCTTTGGGTTAACTATACTAGAAGGGCGTACAATGTCCTTAAAGTAAAGTACAGAGCAACAATGGATGAGGGTTCAGGATATTGTTAAGATTACATCGCTTTTGTAGTGCATCTGGTATGTTCGCGGAGGCAAGAGTTGATGACTTCTACTCCATCATACGCAATAGAAGTGTCTCGCTGCTAATCCGCGTTCGTACCAGCACGAATGGTATCCTGAACGCTTTGAGTGATAGGTGGGGTTGTCCAGTGTTACAACAATTATACATCTCCACACAACACCTAATAGATAATCTTTTGTGTATGTATTAAATGTGATTATCAATAATTTTAGGTCTTATGGATCTGAGTCTGAAATAATTTATATGATTGATTGTATGATGAACTGTTTATTGCATTTTTTTATGTGGTTCAATTCACCTTAGTTGCATGGTTGATACATTTACTTTTTTAAGGATAGGCTTATTTTTAAGTGATTTTATGAAAATAGCCAACAAATAAGTACTGCAATGATGATCCGTAACAATTATGTTTTCTCTTACAATACAATGGAGAACTACACAAAAAAACTGGCCAAATGCGAGTGGGGCTGACGCACGAAGGGTTTCGTACCATTATCTCGTTTTCATAATTATTATTTTTAGCAAATAAACGGCGAAAACCTCTTTTATTGTGTGGAAGGCTTCTTAAATATTTATTTTATGTTATTATAGCTAATTATATTTAAAGATGTAATTATAAGTTGTATGTGTAATTATATTTATGTTCATAAAACTAAATATTCACTATTATTAGTATCCAGCAAGAAACGGTTTATAAATCAAGTTTGTTGTATGGGAGCCCCCTTTAAATATTTATTTTATTTTATTTTTAGTATTTGTTGTTATAGCGGCAATTGAAATAAATAATCTGTGAAAATTTCAACTGTCTAGCTATCACCGTTCTTGAGATACAGCCTGGTGACAGACAGGTGGACGGACGGACAGCAAAGTCTCAGTAATAGGGTCCCGTTTTTACCCTTTGGGTACGGAACCCTGAAAAAGCTGTAGAAAGATATGTCTGGATTCGTGGCTCTTTGCCACCTTGTGCCGCCTTGTACTCATACTCGTAGCTAATGCTGTTTAGTAATGCTAATATTGGTAAAAGCATTTCTATTAAAGTGCTCTTGATGGGTTATTTTAAGCCAGGGGCAAAGATTTATCTAGTTGTGTTGTATCGTTTACAAAAATCTTCTTTCCGCACTGGTATCACAATGAACTATAACTATATTTTGAAGCAGTAATGGCTCAGTGGCATTGTCTATTGACTGCCGCGCAGCAGGTCCATGGTTCGGATCTCGTCGCGGCCTTGAGCTTCACCGTATGGTGGAATCACATTTTGTGAATGCCCGCCTGTCTAGCGACTACCCTTAAGTAGAAAATCTGTCGCTAAGCACCTAACAGTGTGTTCCGGTAGCTGTCCTTGAGAGCCAGTAATTCTAGGTTAAGCCTTCGACCACATCATTAGTTACCACCAGTATAAAACCAATTGCAAAATTGGTCTTGTTTGTAGTACAACGCAAGTGGTACTATAGATGTCGCTCCATCCCAATACGATGGTTAAAGAACGATAGGAAAGATTCAAGTTATGACGTCATGTCATGTTAGCTCAATTGGTTAGAGCATACCCCGGCTCAGGGGGTGGATGGACGCGGGTTTGAATCCCGCACATGACTTAAATTTTTCCTATCGTATATTTGTGATTTTGTAAAATTATTTGTGGTCATACATATTAAAGAGAATACCTTGTCGGGACTGGTGATGTGTGGTCGTATGGTAGTCCCGAACTGTTCTGTATGGCCGAGCGTATGTGTGGTACAGAAGTGACAGGGATGTTTATAGTGGCTACAGGCGCTGACAGGAGTCTAAGGTATCAGTCAAAAACCGGGTTACAGAGCGGATACAGGAGGTGTTGACTGTTGAGAGCCTGCGTGCCGAGATACATGAACCTTATATGTATAACACTAAGATTCTTATTTACTAAGCTTATTACTCTTCTGCCCTAGCCTACCTACATAGTTACCATGCCTGCCTACATTGTGATTACTTGTATCACTAATTACTAATTGAGGATGAATGATGGACCTATAATTAAAATAATTTATTACACAAACTTAGAGCTATAATCTATAAACATAATGCAATTTCTTATATCTACTTATTCTTTAAAATCTTAAAAACTATGAACACTACTGTGGTACGTCACCACAAACTTTAAACATTCTTGAATTTAAACAATGACTGTTAAAGTGAAAGTCAATATCAATTCTGTATAATATAACATAATATTAATGGTACTTTCAAAATTTTCAACTGTATTATACCATCTATCATATATCTATTATACCATCTATTACATTATTTAGTAATAAATTTTGTACCTATATTAATTAATCCCGTACAATACTCAACTATACTGTGATTCCATCATGACATCCGACCGATTCCCCGAGATTTCTCGATGTCGAAAACTTTCCCAGCCTAAACCTTTACGAATGAATCTTCCAAATCTGTCCATCCATCTTCTTCTCACTATCTCACTAATACATTCCTAGCTCGTTAAGCCTCCTGGCTGTTGCAGATAAAACTAAAACAAATAGCGGTAACTAAAACAGAAAACGTGAACTTAAACAAAAGTGTTCAGTTTTTTGTTTAGTGTAGTTTTAGTTTCGGCTCGCGGGTATTTGCGGGAAACTTTCGTCCCGTGGGTGGAAGATATAGGCGGAATTGACTCGCGTGTTATTTTATTATACAGGATGGCTTCTGTCATCGAAGGCTTCGTTTTCATAATATAAAATATCATTTATAAAATGTGTTTGAAGCAATGTTAGTTGAGCGATAATAGCTATAGACTGTTGTGCCCCAGGTTCTTGGTTCGATCTCCACCCCCGGCTTGAGCTTCACCGCTTGGTTAAAGGGTATTTTGCGAATGCTCGCCTTCTAGCTACAATCCTTAAGTAAAAAACAGTCAGGGTGAAGAGCGCAGTGCAGTTCGTAACTTGTGACAGAATACATCTGTTATAGGGATAGTTTACACCGTTTAACATCATGTGGGTCTCGTGCCGGTCCCGTCACAATCACATAAAAAATAAGAAATATTACTTATATTTGCACGTCTGATCGTAGCCTTAAGACAGAGAATTAGATATTATATTAATCTAAGATCATATAAATGTATTAGGTATTGTTTTCGTTGAAATCAAAAATTGATTGATATATTTATAAATTATGGGGATGGAAAAAAGATTGTTCTTGTATCAAAACGCTGTGCTATATCAAACTATTAGTGTATTCATCATAGTAATCATCATCATCATCTGATTGCGTTTTATTTATTTTTTATTGCAGACAGGCAAGCCTTTTACCAATCTGACCTTATGGTAAGTGATGATGTGCTAACAGGCTTAACCTAGAAGAAAAAAGACTGCTCTCAAGGACAGCTGCCAGAAGACACCGTAAGGTACCTGGCAAACAGGTTTTCTACTTGAGGGTGTTCGCTAGCCAGGCGGTTATTCTCAAGATGCTCTTCCACCATGCAGTGAAGCTCAAGTCCGCGGTGGGATTCGAATCATGGACCTGCTGCATGGCAGTCCATAGCCAACGCTACTGAGCCATCACTGCTTCAAAATAATACCATTGTTTTATGGAAGACTATTATGAAATATCTTCTAAAATATTATTCAAGGTATTGCAAACATCCTGTATAAGATCCACACATTCCTTCATCCCAAGGGACGGCAGTGTTAAACTTTGAATGAAGATTGGTGAGCCGATATGTCTTTTGATGTCCAACTTAATTTGTGTATAGCTCTTAAGTTTACCCTCCTTTCGTTAGTAAATTTCACAAGATAGTGTGGGTTTTGTAGCCTTCGAAAGTATGATTCATTGGATTTGTAAAGTTAATGTAAGTATAGTTTTTTATAACCTTGGTACATATTGGGTGGGTTACATACATATTTGAGACGTTTGGTGTAGAGACGTTGGGTCCGTGAGCTCATCGTATTTTCCAAAACTTATCAGATCGCTTGGTCGATGCGACGCGTGATAAAAATGCTGGCATCTTTTTTGATACGTGATTTAGAAGGATCTTTTGTAGATCAAGAATTCAAGAGACAAGATCAGACGTATATAGAAAGAGTTCCAACGAATTCAATTCAAGCACATTTCTCTATAAATGCTCAAAAGAAACAATTTTTAAATAGGTTAAGCCAGCAGCATTACCTATTGTTAAGGCTAGCCTATCAAAAAGATGAATTTGGTCTTCCCATATAAATTTCATCTTTCAAGGATGGTGTAATGTAAATGCATCTATACTAAATTCTTAGACAATTATTATGGATATTAGTTTTTATTAGTAAGCATGTTGAGTATCTATGATGGGTTTATGAAATCTATTGTATAAAATGTATAATCCTTTACAGGCCCTATGATGTGCTAAGTAAGAATTTGTTGTTTTTTGTTAAGGGTAGTGGATTTTGTGTAATAAATAAATACATTTATTCCCCGTTTTTATATCATTAATTTCAGGAACAAGAAACACTTGAAGTAGATCAATACGATAATACTATAGAACATGATCCGTTGGAAGTGCTGTGTTTGACTTTTGATCTGTAAGTTAGTCGGACAAAACTCCATGTTGTGTCGTATTGCAGCAGATAGCAATTACAGCGCAATCCGATACGATCAAATGGCCAATAAAGAGTAACCCTAAATTATTCTCCAAACCAAAACGTCATATAAAAGTGATACGTTTGTATCATTATGATATAATTCATAATAAAATTTGATTGTGAATGAAATGAATGCCCGCATTTATAGTCCTTTGTCGCGGTTGACACAATTAAGTTTATTTATAGCCCGAATATCAAATATTTCATTATTAACATAAAACAGGGTAGTTTTAAATTACGTGGTTTCGTGGTCGCCAGTTTGGAACGTGCAGTGCAACCAATCGCGGCCACAGTGTGGTTAACGCAGTAGGTCGGGTCGATATAAATGTTTTACATTAACAAGCACATCTATAATATTATTAATAATATTATTTATGTAGGTATATATTCTATATTATAGCTTAGAAATAGTGTATTTACGATCAGTTATTTTATTTTGAATTTAAAAACTACATCCAGCTTCTACCTTCAGTTATTATAAGAATGTATTTTTCAATAAACTGTAAAACTGCTTGTAGGCATTTTTACTGTTTACTGTTACTTTTCGTTAGGCATCTGACATATTAATTAGTTCGGTAGAATATATATTTTAGGAAAATACATTTGCAATATATAAAAATATATCATAATATAGAATATTTCCATATTTAAATTTGTAATTGACCTTTATAAGAGCGTCGTAGGCGACTAAATTCAATAAATGATTATGACTTTGACCTCGGCGTCTATGTGAATAGTGTTGCTGTATGTTGGGCAATCAACAGGGAACCTTATCAACTTAATTCTCTTCGACCAACTGAATGTTAACTGGTCTTTCTATAACCGAAGTTTTTTTTACCAACATCTTGATTTGTCCTGTAGTTAATGAAAAGTTATTTTTTTTTAATGTTTTGGTGTTGGTTATTCGTGTTGTTAAAGAAAATCTTGAATGAGATAGATAGTAAGAAAGTGAAATGAGAGAGGATAGTAGAAGAATTATGAATACTTAAATGGCTAAAGTAATTCTGCTCTTTGATTCCATAAATACTAAGAAAAGGTGCTCATTCACACTTGTGCGAAGACCCTACACATACTTTTGACGAGTGCAGTGAAGACAGCGACAGTGACGCACGCGCCCCTACCCTGCCTGCGATACCATTGCTGCCCGCCGTTCCTCAAGTTTCGCAGAGGGCGTTGCGAGCAGCCGCCCGCAGTGCGTGTCTAGCAGCCCTCGATGCTGCCCGCATTCCTTGATATTGAGCATCTTTACTGCTCGAACACCGGCCGGAGATTACGACCAAACACCGTGAGTGCTAGCCGGTATAAAGTAAATAATTATGTCAACTCATGTTAGTTTTTATGAACAAAAAAAGTTAGGAAACGACCAATGAACTCTTGAGTGTTTTTATTAACCATACAAATAATGCGTCTCTTACAGTTTTAGGCTATAAATATCATGTGCTCTATTCACAAATCTTCAAAAAAACAAAATGAGTACGCTTATTCTATGGCCAAGCTTGGCTATCACGCTTTTGAATATGGCCGAACCTTTAATATTGATGAGTATGTGTTTTATGGTTCAACGATTCAAGTAATGAGAAATTTTACTGATTGTGGTACAAAGAGAATATTTTTTTAATTATATTTGATGTGTTTTATGATGTAAAGTTGATTACTTAGTCCTTAAAACGATATAATTTAATTAATTTTATGGTGTATAAACATATCAAACTCAACTTTAGGTTATTGACTGAAAAAATTATGTATGTTTAGAAATGAGCGTCGGATTGGAATTGTAATATACTTTATTACATTGTGATCCCCTTGGTGTGCCGAGTTAGAATTGCACCTCCCCATAACATCCCGAGGGTGTCGCAAGAGTCGTCTAAAGGAAAAATACTGGAAAGGGGCAGCAGCGCCTTCTAAAGAACTGCCATCTTACTCTGCGATCACCAAGCCGCCTGCCAAGCGTGGGGATTATGGCAAATACCCCCTTAATAGGGGAGGCTGTGTAACAGTAACAGTAACATTGTGATAATTAAGAGGTTTAAATCAAAATTAAATAATGTAATCACTGAAAACGGTGAATAAAAAGTACTTTTGATTAATGTTTTTTATAATTGGTGTTTACATCAGAACACACGTCTACAACCTCCTTGCGCAACAAACACTAAATACATACCTTGTCCAAAGGGTACTTGACATACAAACTCCAAAGAAATAAATATCGCTTCACAAGTTGATCATCCTAATAATATTTGAAAATTACTCCTACTTTTTATAATACTTTTAATTTTAATGTGCATTATAATTAACGTCACCTTCCGTTTTTCTTCCTTACATGTCTATTTCCCCTTAACCCATTGGCATCGGCGATAATGATAACAATAGAATTTTATTCATAACTAGGACATAGTGGTCCTGACGATGCCAACTTATAATCTGTACTTTTCTTGTAGTCATGGTATAAGGTATAGTATGCTACCTACTCTTAAATTAAACTGATTTATAACGAGGTCAATGTCAATGAATCACTCGCGTCACTCAGGATTCTAACATTTTAAATATCATGAATCATAAATTGGAATTCTTCACTTTCTCGTGATTCATATTATATGGCCTATTATTCCGTCCTTTATTCACTAATCGCATAATACAGGTACTATTTCACATTAATGCATGTAATGAAACTCGAAATAACTGTCATTTTGTGTTATTTTGAAGCAGTGATGGCTCAGTGGCATTGGCTACGGACTGCCGTGCCGCAGGTCCATGGTTCGAATCCCGCCACGGGCTTGAGCTTCACCGCATGGTAGAAGGGATTTTTGCGAATGCCCGCCTGGCTAGCGACCACCCTCAAGTAGAAAATCTGTCGCCAAGCACCTAACAGTGAGTTCCGGCAGCAGTCCTTGAGAGCCAGAAAAATTACAGGCACATGAGACCTAACAATTGTACGTCTCAGTGTGACGGGCACAGTGCAATTCGTCGTGGACAAAATGTGTCTGTTATAGGCAGAGGTTAGTCCACTTAACATCAGGTGGGCATCGGGCTTGTACCGTCAGAATAACATTTAAAAAAAAAAAATTTCACTTGAGACTGTGAATTGGTTTTGTCACTATATATTACCTTTAGACATAACAAGGAGAATTTTCAGGTAAAAATATAAGTTTTTTTTTGTTGTCGTATTTAATCGTGGCTTAGCTTTTCGTAACATAAATGGTTTACAGATCTAATCAAACTGAGTAACGACCACACCAGAACTCTACACGAACCACAAACTGGATTCAGTGAACCTTAACAACGAATACCAAAACTGGTCAACAAAGTTGCACAGCCAATAACTTAACATCACCGAGTTACAAAAGTAACTTTAAGTTCAAATCATGAAAGTTTGAGTCAAATAGATTAGGTGAAACTATTATACACATTAAGTTGTATTATTTTAGTTTGTCCAGGCGCATCATAGATAATGAGAACAATAGAACTTCATACATAAACGGACGATATGATCCACGTGGATGCCAAGGGTAAGTGGTATGATAAATTACAGATACTCCATTCATCAAAAAAGTATTTAAGAATAGTGTGATTACAGCTCTCTCCATACAAACTTTGTTTCGTAATATTAATACCATTCTTCCCCAAATATTCCACATAAACTTTTTCAATTCATTTTTGCGGAATTGGCAAGAAATCTAATAACGCATCTATTTCACTGCCACAATGTGGAACCAGCTGCCAGGTGCAGTATTTCCGAACGGATACGACTTAGGGGCCTTCAAGAAGAGAGCATATTCCCTCCTCAAAGGCCGGCAACGCATCCTCGATACCTCTGGTGTTGCGGATGTTCGTGGGCGACGGTGATCACTTACCATCAGGTGAGCCGCCTGCTCGTTTGCCCTCCTATCCCATAAAAAAAAAAAAAAAAAAAAAACTATTTCCTATCTACATTTCACAACTGCGATCGCAAGTGGCAGGTAACTTATAATAGAAAAATCCCAACGGTTATCGTCAATGAAAACGGTGGATTTCACGTACTTTAATGTTATATTTTTGTAATAAATTTGAGGAATAAAATCGTAACGTTAAAATAAAACTCTATGTTATCCACGTAAATAATTTTGAACCTTTACGATAGGAATTTGTATACAAGAAAATTTAATTTAAATCACCATTGCTATTGAATTGAATAAAAAGTTGCGCCGAATGAAATCACGCACATGAAAAATTGTATATTGTACAGTGAGATGAAGGCATATAGCGAGCTTTTTTAACCGAGACATATAATAGTAAACAGATTAGACTGTTAACTTTTACTCAAACTATCATTGATGTTATACACTGCAGCCTTAATTTCAACCATTTTCATCCCTAAAAACACATGTTATTTTTACAATTCGCTGCTACGCAACTGATAAGGTACTTTTGACTGTAATCTTGCTGGCGATAAGAAAGGGTTTTATATGAGGATACCACACAAAAAGGCAACTAACTTAACTGGACATGTACGGTTTAGTTTGAAAACACATCATATAGAAAATGAATCCCGATAGTATTGTTTTAATATTGTTATGTGTGCAATAACGGCTGCTATGCGGATCACGTTACAAAATTACATATATACGATAGAAAAAATCCCGCACATGGCTTAAATTTTTCTATCGTATATTTGTAATTTTGTAACCCAATAATATTGCCCGGTTATGATTCAAAATGAAAATGGTAGCAAACTTTGTTTAACTGGATATATATGCCCGTTCCTGTTTGAAATCGCATATTGTGTAATTTATTTTGTATAAGGATTAGAGTACTTTTGACTAATAATGTATTAAGACTTCGTATATTATGTGCAGGTAAGGGGCTAAAAAAACGTGAAAAATATATAACCACTAGTGGCCTCCCAGGGCTTTGCACAGGTTTTAAACAAAAAATATAAATTGAACTACATAATAAGTAGTTATTGTGTCATAACTGCAATTGTTAGATTTATGATATTGCGGACTTTTTAAATGATAAATGATTTATTTTCTTGTGGTTCTAGGTAGTATATAAAATGTGGTGTCAAATAAATTAATCATAATTCGCTAGATCCGCTTAATTAGCATACAAGAGCTTTATACATAAAATAAATTGAAAAGAAACAATATATAATGAGATGCAATTACAATTAGTTGTCGTAACTTAATAGCATTATCAAAGATTCTCAATTAAAATGTCAGTATAATTATGGTGCATTGAAAAATTTCATGTCAATGATACAATATGCAATAAAAATAATTAGTAAGGATAATAATAAAATTGAATGTCAATTAAGATTCTTATCCTCTAATAACTCCCTAATAGAATAATGTTTTAAAACGTTTTTTTTTATATTGATTTCCTCTATAAAATGTAGTTCATCAATTTGCTTAATTGTCAATAATTTCCGCAGCGTACGCAATATAACGATATTTTTTTTGTATTTTTTGCACGTTGGGTTACATTATTGATGTTTCCGTACGAATCCCTAATTTAAAAAAATATTATATAGCCTATGTCCATCAAGGATAGTGTAGAATTTTAACGGTGAAAGAATATTTCAAGTCGGCTAAGTATTTTTACGTTTATTCGTTACATACCAAATTACAAAATTGTAAACATACAAATCTTTCCTTTTTATAATAAACTAGCTGACCCGGCGAACTTTATTCCGCCTTAAAGGCAATAAATAAGCAGTTTTTTTTTTAATTTGAAAAATACAAAAAAAAAAAAAACATTCATAATTATTTCTGTATTTTAGTACATAGGTTGCTCTTCATTTAAGTACCTTGTGATACACGACATTTTTTGTTTTATTATCAGGCGCAAAAACAAACAACGCAGATGGTCTTCTGACCCGTGAACATGCCACTTCCATTCTCATTCACTTCCATTTCCACTTCCATTCTTTTGACGTATAATTGACCATGGGAAAAACATGAATGTTCTAGATTTAAACCACAAACTTTGAAGGATTGGCCTTGTGATTCGTTGATGGTCATGGCAAATGCAAGACGTATCGGAAATTGAAGTCTTTTAAATTCAAACGGCATATCGGTTGGGATCATCGGCATCCTCGGAATGAGAACTTCCTCACCTTTGAATTTTCCTATCATTATCGTAGCGTAAATTACATTGTTCATCAATTTTCTAACCACCAAACGCGTACCGTTGCACAGTTTTGGTTGGTTTATGTTTCGAAGCATGATTACTACGGAGCCAACCTTTAGGCGTAAATTGTGCGGTGGTAAGCCAGGCACGTCCAAAGAGTTTAAAAATTCAATTGGATAGTTGGTGGCTTCATCTTCATTTGTGACGCAGTCAATAGATTTGAATGAATGCATTGTTCCAATGATTTTATTTTGAATTATGTAGTTTAGGTCATCTACATCTTTATTCTTAGCCGCTAAAATTGCTCGCTCACTCAACCATTCATTATTTTTGTAGTTAGAAATAATTTCTGGAAATACATTGTTGATAAGTTCGTCTTTTGATGAGACAAAATTACAGAAATTATTTGGAAATGATATTAATCCGCTCGATTCATCGACAGGTACTTGACCATTACCGATAGTCAGCAAAATCTTCAGGAGATGTATCATTAAGCAATTTAACTATCATGTTTGTTGTCAGTTGCAGTTTCTTCACATAGTGCCATAGATTTGACCATTTGAGGCGTAAGTGCGTCGCAAATTATCTATTTGTTGACCTCTCAAATTGTCAACCGTACGTCATTACATATCTGTCATTATACGTCAATTACATAGCTGTCATTTGCGTTTTGTTATTCCAAGTCTGATTCTTTTTTGTTATACCACATTTTATAGTGACTGACGTTTCATGTCAAGTCACACGGGAATGCTGTCGAACGGGATAAAAAGTATCCTATGTCCTTCTCCTGGCTCTAAACTACCTCCCTGCCAATTTTCAGCTAAATCGGTTCAGCCGTTCTTGAGTTATAAGTGGAGTAACTAACACGACTTTCTTTTATATATATAGATTTAAATAATTAGTATATACATGAGATGAGATGTGTGGAGAAGTCCGCTTATGTTCGCCTGCTTGACTTCACTTCCACGCTCAACTTTTTGTCTGATATTTGATAGGGTGCACTCTCACAAAAGACATATTGCTACAAAAACACGTACAAAGATCTTTTGAGTAACAAACACGCTCTAGCTTTATACTGCATTTCACACGAATGTAACAAAATTCATTCCTCCGTTTACTTTGAGAAAACTACCTAAAAGTATACAAAGAGCGAGGAAAAAGTAAAGGAAAAGAGCATTTTGCCACCGCAAGACTAACTTCGAGCACTCACCCCAAGCAGTAACTCTAGCTCCTCTGGGCCTAAGTTTCGACTTAACTTTTTATGAACTTTGAAGTAGAAGGTCATTTTATATCAGAGACCTCTTTTGGCTTTTATATAAATGACGCTGTTAGGATGAAGGGTTTTGCGGTGGAACTTAATCCGGGGAAAAGGGTCTTGTCTCTTCGTGTGGTTGTCAAAATAAGGAATGTGTTTAAGGGCTCATTTTATTTACCTGAGTTAATGTTTTTTACCGATACAATATGTGGTCTATTTAGGGTCTGGTATTAAAGTAGTCTTTTAGTATGTTTATTTGTCATTCATTTTGGACGTCGCCGGCGTCTGTGTATTTTAAACGGATGACAAGGAAGAAGTTCTCATGTCAACACGTCGCGAATTTTGCGCTAGTTATGCGAACATTAACAAAATGCCTTACCACTATGCTACAACGACTAATTGTAGCATAGCGGTAAGGCATGCTATCATTCTAAGACAAAATCCGGGACAGACAGCATAATTCCTCTGAAGCGTGGAAGCGCTCAGTAGTAATGCCACTAGCGGTCACCCATCCAAGTCAATGACAGCTGCGGACGCAAACTTAGTCGATTTATTAAGAACAACTAAGTAAGCTAAATTATGAGCATTTTGACTGTCTCAAATTAGGGAATGGAGGACGCTGTCTATTTTTAGCGAAAAAAAGGCAACTTTTTGTCTTGCTGACGTCGAATTTGTCGAGAAAGAATACAATATTAAATTGTTAGGATTTATGTTATGTGCATAAAGAAATCAACGACACGTTATGTGTCTCTGAAAAAAATGGATAGATAAAGTACTGTGTTTGAATAGAAGTTGAGTTACTCTCAGTCATATTCCAGTACTAAGCGCCAACACTCACATAATGAGCCTCGGAGTCCCGCAGTCATTGAAAATAAGCCAAGCGACTTCGCTAACGAATGCGGTAGAAATTGAATTTGTTAAGAGAATGGCTCCTTTTATCCCGGGATTAAGTGAGATGACTGTGGGAAATTTGCAATTGGAGTTTGCGCTCTTAGTTTGCGCTGTCTTATGATAATGTCAGTACGATTGTTACTTCTTTACGACATACCGAGCACATTCCGTTTATATATGTAACAGAAGGAGAACGAACAAGAGATTCCTCAATAAACACATAGGTATATTAAATAATTCAAAACATAAAAGTGTAATACTGTAAGGGGTCTCATAGTTATGAACCTTGTACAGAAATATCTGATATTACTCAACATGTTATAATCTATATAGACGGAAGTGACGGATTTACTCTAAATTATGATCAGTCATCGATGTAAGGCATTCCATGGTTAAGAATTGTACTAGCTATTTTTATCTTACACCAGCCTTCCGGCAGCGGGTCTGCATGCGCTTATTTCGATTATCGCGCAAAACAATTCCCCTCTTTTTGCGCAGTTGGATAAAAACTATCCTTTGTCCTTCCCCGGGTCTCAAACTATTTCCATACAAAATTTCGTCTAAATCGGTCTAGTAGTTTTAAGTTTATTCGTTGCATACAATAATACAAATCTTTCCTCTTTATAATGTTATTCTAGATATAGATATTCACATTGTTTGGAGATTTTTTAGCTAGAGCGGTGCCACGTTTTTGTTAGGTCACTTTCTTGTGTGTCTGTTCTTCCAGGTGGATTCTTGCTACTAAAATTTCGAGCACTTCCTGATTAGTGATTCATTTATTCTACGTTAAATTCTGGCTTATATGAAATCATTACTTATTGATTTTTAATTACTTTCTCAGTGTTGCAATACTTACAAAGAGAGGAAATTATAGTCATGAGCGGGTTTCGAAATTTGAACATTGTAATTGTGTAATGCAATCCGCACTGCATGCGTCATTGCAAAAATTAAAACATTTACATTTATAGGGTTGCGTCATCGTTAAAAGTTTAAAGCTATTTGCAAAAAACAAACTAGAAAATGGCACAGACTTGTTAAAGTCGAAGTCGGCACACTCAAATATGTGAAATAACTTGTTGAAGACGGTTCCATAATAGTTCAAAAGTGCACAATATAGTGAAAATTTGTGTTGTTTGTAGTACAACGCAAGTTGAACTATCGATGTCAATCATCCATACGATCGTTAAGAACGGAACGACAAATTAGAGTCACACTTCATATGTCATGCACGGCTAAGCCACCGTTAGAGTATACCCCGGCTATAGGGATGGATGCTGTGGGATCGAATCCCCCACATGACTATAAATTTTCCTCTCGTTGTGATTATCTAATATAATCCAAAGATCATGCGTCATAATACTTTCTCAGTGGGTTAGTTTAGTGCGTTAAAAACAATCTGTATTGTATCAGCCGGGTCGTACACTGCCTCTGAACGCAGCTTCCCTTACGTAGGGGGTATTTGCCATAATCCCCACCCTTGGCAGGCGTCTTGGGGAGCACAGTGTAAGATGGCAGTGGGAGGAAGGAGCCACGGCCCACCTTCCAGTATTTATCCCCTAGTCGCCTCTTACGACACTCACGGGAAGATATGGGGAGGTGCAATTCTAACCCGACCCCCAACGGGACGGGAAAATACTAATAAAAACAATCATTTTGTGGATAATTATTCATGCGCCTTACTACCAAAGTTAAAGCAAATTTATAAGCAGAATAATAATCATTTAATTAATAATAATGCTTCATATGGTTTGGTTATGGAAAACACCGTTATGGTGTAGTTAAGAATTATCTCAAAAAAGTAAAAATCGCTTAAAATATCTCGTCCCGTGCCCTCGCAATAGTATATTATCCTCGAAGTTCCACTGTCCAATGATATTAAACCCAGAAGAATTCACTAACAAATGCGGCACAAATTGAATTAGCTGAATGCGCCCTTTTATCCAGATATAACATCTCAAAATCGCTTGGTTATTAAGGCAGCGGAAATTTTTGGAAGAAATTCCGTACATTACCGTGAATAATATAATTGAATTTTTGTTGTTTTTTTTTGTAGTTCGCTATTCATGTTCAATGAAACTTTTTTGATTGTTAGTGAAATAAAACTAGTTATTAGTAAAACTTTCCGAAATAATCAATTAAGAAGTAATGAAGTTTAACTGCTAGTAATTTTGAAGCAATGTTAGCCCAGTAGTTAACCCTATGGACTGCAGCGCTGTACGTGGTTCGATCCCCACTGCCGGCTTTAGGCGGGAGGGCATTTTTGGCATGCTTGCCTGGCTAGCTACCCTTAATTAGAAAATCTGTCGCCAAGCATCTAACGGTGTGCTGTCAAAGTCAAAGTCAAAGTCAAAAGTCAAAATCATTTATTCAATTTAGGCGTCTACGACGCTCTTATGAAGGTCAATTACAAATTTTAGTATTGAAATATTCTACATTGTACTGCCACGTTCAGCAAATAAATTGTATAGAGCCACTGCGAGAAGAACGGGCAAGAAACTCGGAGCCATTCTTTTAAACATCTTTTAACAATGTGTTACATACATACTATATAATAGAGTTATTACAATATTTGTTTAAATTATGTAGGTGACAGGCAATAGCTTGGCGGAGGCGGAATTGTCCAGGCATTTTTGTCGTTTATGTAATCAGAAACTGTGTAGTAGGATTTTTTAATCAATATGTTTTTCACATGCAACTTGAATTTCCCTTCTGTGAGCGTTGTAATATGTTTGGGAACTTTATTATAAAACCGCACACAATTACCTAAGAAGGACCTTTTATTTGTCTTTGCTAATCTAAAACCTGGCACCACTATTTTATCTTTATTCCTAGTATTGTAATCGTGATTGTCACTGTTTAATTTAAATTTACTCAATTTTTTACGAACATACATAATATTTTCAAATATATACAGACTTGGTAAAGTTAAAATATCAATTTCTTTAAAAAGATCCCTCACAGATTCCCTAGGACCCATTTTATATATGGCTCGAATTGCACGCTTTTGTATGATAAAGATTGTCTCTATCTCAGCAGCAGTTCCCCACAGCAATACGCCATACGACATAATACTGTGGAAGTACGCGAAATAAACTAGCCGAGCAGTAGCTACGTCTGTTAACTGTCTTATCCTAAGAACTGGGTAATTCGCCAAAAAAAATATTTTTTGCCTAATTTCCTTGGCATGTTTTTTTTTGCTAATTATTTATCAGTTAGGTTGTTGATTATATAAATGAATAAAAGCAGTATTCATTTCTGTAAAAGGGGTATCAAAAAACATTCCTGAAAAAAAGTTATAAGGTCATGAAGTTTTAAACAGTCAAGGAAATTAGTAAGGTCCCAAGGAAATTAGAAAACTATTGCAAGGAAATTATAGGTTGCCATGGAAATCAGTATTATGTTATATTAATTACACTATTTATTTTCCTTAAAGAAATGTTAAGTATGAAACGGAATATTTACGTAATTAAGTTTTTATTTATATATTTAAAAACTATTCATAACTGATCAATTATCATGTTTTAAACATTTTATAAATTGTCATGCATGTCATTATCTCATGTTTTGGAGATAAAGATTATTATTAATTCAATTATAAATAATTAAAATAATAATAAAGCGCAAATTTATTATTAATGCATAATAAAGCGCAAATTAATAATTAATCTGCTTACAGCTTCAAGTCGATTTGGCATACTGAACACGAGGTTTAGGAGCGGATGTTGGGAAATATTATCCCATTCTTCTACCAGGGCGTGTTTAGTGCCTTTTTGCCTTGTGGGTGGTAGGTGGTGGTCTACAGCTTTTGACTAGCTTCCCTAGCTCATCCCAGGCGTATTCAATCTGGTTGAGATCAAGACTTCTTGATGGCCAAGCCATCACGCTGATACCAACCTCCTGAATATACTCTTGCACGACCCGAGCCATGTGTGGCCTTACATGCATCAGCAACGATCCATCACCCACATTTACTAAATACGGCACTGCATACTCATTGAGAATCTCCTAGGGGTATCTTTCCCCAGTCAGAGTGCAAATTTCTATGGTCACTAACTCTGTGCGACCTTCTGAAGATATGCCAGCCCATACATGTACACTGCCTCTACCGTACTGGACTCTTTCTGAGAAGCAGGTTTAAAGGTATCACTCACCAGGTCACCTGTAGACACTTGTCCTTTTATCAGAAGTGTAAAGTGAGAATCATCTGTAAACAAAATTCTTGACCATTCTTGTTGATCCCACTGTATGTTTTCATGGGTGTATCGCAGTCTCGCTACTCGATGCTCCCTCTTGAATTTGGGACCACTCGCTGGTCTTCGAGGTTTCAGGTTTGCTTCAGCCAGTCTTCTTCTCACTGCTGTTACTAATGTAGTCTCTTCGGGTCTGAAGATGCTGGACTTAAACTGCATTTAGTTGGCAATTTCGCAAAACAGTGGAAACAATATAACGGTCTTCTCGGGCACTAGTACACCTGGGTCTGCCATTACCAAATGGTTTCCAGTCTCTTCGTACCTTCGCTTCACCTTCTGGATCGTTTGTAACGTCACACCCACCATTCTTGCAGTATAGTTAAGTAGTCCTAGCACATTCTTCTGGTGGAAGAGGCATGATAAATAAGTTTATGTGCTGATTGTCTAACTTAAATTTTGTAACAAGACACATCACTCAGAATTATTTTTGAAAACAAAAATATAAACAAGAAATGAAGAGAAAAACGTTTTTCGAAAAGGATTATTTTTGATTTGAAAGGTTTTTCAGCCGTTTCTTAAAAGAAGGTTACCGACTATGAAGTTTTTATGTACAAAATTAAACTTATGTCTAGACCTTTTTGTTTCAAAAGTATATCTTGTATACTTAAAATTTTATTGCAATTTTAAAAGTGCTGTACTTATATTTGCAGGCCAGTGTAGCAGATTACTCTTCATTTTTCTAATCTATTTTTCAAATTTTTCTGCTAATATGTTTTTTGTTTTCCCCCATGTTGAGTTTTCTACGTAAAAGAAAAATTAACGAATTAAATGTTTTGATTATCTTGAAATATAGTATTGTCCTTAAATATATTAGTCAAATGTTGAGAAACACTTTAAATCTATCTTCATTTTCAAAGAAATATATATATTTAATATAATTTATTTATGTAAAACTTAAAAAAATATATATTAAATCTGGTATAAACGTAATTCTCTTCACCACTGGTAAGACAATAAAACAAAGCGTAATTCTTATAATTTCCTTGGTAAACCATAATTTCCATGTCAAATCATGAGCCAAGGAAAACATGGAAATTAGAACCAAGGAAATTAGATTTAAGTCTTTAAAAAATCGTAGACCTAAAACCATTAACTTATAATATTCATGTGTCAAATTGAGACTACCTGTGCCACAAACATTACCGTTAATTGAAACTATTAGTTAGAAGTCCATCAAACTGTTGACAAATAACGACCATGGAAATTGAAAAAGCTATAAACCAAAAGCCAAGGAGGGGTGTACTTATGTGAATGGTGCGAAACTAAACAACGGTGTGCACATCTTTCTCCGATGGGTTTCTCGCGGCAAAATGGTTGAGTGAAACGGTGTTACTCAATTTGTTTCAAACGTTTGTGTTTCGATATTACAACTGTTGAAATAACTAACCAAGGAAATTATATTTTACCCGCGGACACGGATGAAACTGAATGTAACTTTAAAACCATATCTTTTTTAATATACTTACTAAACACTTTTTTTTTGTGAAGTGGGGCTTATTATACATTATGATAAAATTTATATAATGTTAAGAATACAACTTTATGCAATATGGGTGATAATATAAAATAAAATACAAAACGGACATGACAAGGAAATTAGGATTTTAACATTTCGTTATTATTTTTTTATATATTTCATATAGATATTAATGTTTGATGAGCAAAAACAGGTGTATATAAGGATACATTATTTGAATAAAAATAAATATTAACCATAAACATCAATAATATAATTTTCGTCCATTCGGACATCAAAAAGTCATGATTTTGGCGAATCACCCAACTGCATATGCAGCAGAACTAAGTCTTCCGGAGAGATCATGTATATGTGGATCCCATTGTAAAGTGGAATCCATTTTGATTCCCAGGAAGACTGTCGCTTTGTCAATAGGGAGTTTATCTGGGCCAAGCTTTATGTTTGGTTCAACATAAGGAACATTTGGTAAAGAAAACTATAAACATTTCGTCTTTTTTGAATTTAGGAGAAGATTATTAGCGGCAAACCATTTACAAATCTTAGATAATACATTATTTACATGCGTCAGTTCACTGTCTTTCCTATCTACTTTAAAAATCAGAGAGGTATCATCTGCGAATAAAACAATATCGCAGAAATCTTTGACCATGCAAGGCAGATCATTAATATATGTTAGAAACAGAAAAGGTCCCAAAATTGATCCCTGTGGTACTCCCATTTTTACCAATGACCCGGAAGAAGTATTGCCATGTATTCCAACCCTCTGTAGCCTGTCTGACAGATATGACTCTATAAGATTCAGAGCTTTCCCACGAATACCATAGTGGGAAAGTTTACGAATCAGAGTGCAGTGCTCTACACAGTCGAATGCCTTGGAAAGATCACAAAATACGCCAATAGCATCATGTGAACTCTCCCAGGCTTCCAGTATATGCGACATCAATTGAACACCTGCATCTGTTGTGGATTTGCTGTGACATCAGTCCTTGAGAGGTAGTCAAGTTACAGACACATGCGATTAACAACTGCATGCCACAGGGTCACGGGCGCAGTGCAGTTCGTCACTTGTGAATGCATCTGTTATCCCCCAGGCTCGAGACGTTACAAAGTCAAAAGCAGTGAATAGGCTCAGCCTAGAATTGGAACCGGCTGTAGGCTCAAACACAGATACCGGAACACACAGTAAGGTACTTGGCGAAACATGTTTAACCGTCGTTCTTAACTACATTGGATTAATTCTGTTTGAATGAAATGATCTCTGTTTGTATCCATAGAGAAACTACATCGGATTAATTCTGTTTGAATGGAATGATCTCTGTTTGTACCCATAGAGAAACTACATTGGATTAATTTTGTTTGAATGGAATGATCTCTGTTTGTACCCATACAGAATCTACATTTGTTTAATTCTGTTTGAATGAAATGATCTCTGTTTGTACCCATAGAGAAACTACATTGGATTAATTTCTTTTGAATGAAATGATCTCTGTTTGTACCCATATAGAATCTACATTTGTTTAATTCTGTTTGAATGAAATGATCTCTGTTTGTACCCATAGATAAACTACATTGGATTGATTTTGTTTGAATGAAATGATCTCTGTTTGTACCCATACAGAATCTACATTTGTTTAATTATGTTTGAACGAAATGATCTCTGTTTGTACCCATAGAGAAACTACATTGGATTAATTTTGTTTGAATGAGATCCATAGTGAAATATATATCTTTTCTGCGTTTGTACCTATTAATAAAATAAAAAATATAGTCTTGTTTGCCATTAAAGTCTGTTTTTCTTTGTTTCACTAAGTAAAAACATGGAATCCAAACTTCAATAGCCGTATTTATCGACCATTTGTGCTTTTCAGGACGGAGATTGCTTTTCGATTATAAACAGGCTTCCATTGGCGTAACGAAGAGATACATTGAAGGAATGAGTTTAAACAAGATAAGCATTCCTTTGCAGTGGAGAAAATAAATGCTAATGCAGTAATTCAATAGTTTGATAGTCTATATCCTATTGATATAGATTCTTTGATGCAACTCCATTCATCAGATGGCGTTTAAAGGATTTATATTATATATACATGCATAATAAGGTATACATGTACATACATAAATTACGCCGGTTTCTTGTAGGGTTAGGTAGATACCTCTCTCGTTATCATATTCATCATATGATTATGAAGGCGAGAGGATGCTGTCAGAAATGAACGAAACACTTCCGTATTTCTTATGACTTCTGACTCGATATGGTTGGTATTTAAAGACCCCTAAGTACTCACATCTACGAAGAGTATGGGTGTAGCGATATGTCTCATATATTTTAGACGACAGCCCAAAAAAGGAGTGCTATGTTTTCAGGGTTCATGTATGTAGGTTTGCATGTTTGTGAGTTTCTTTAATTCACTATAATTTTTATACAGCGTGATAGATTTTAATGTATGAGATATCGTTAGAATTGTCTGATAGCACCAGTGACAATAAATAAAAAAATGGCCGATTTTAGACGTCATATTGTGAGATATTTTTTTTCTTCTAAACACATCGTATTGGTTATCAGATTGAAGGGCTTCAAAAACGATCTCATAAATATATTTGACTTACAGTTTTAATTTCAATGGAACGATAAAACGTTTAACGGAAATGAATAATCTGCAGACGGGTTTTACATAATTTATACTTGTTTACCCTGAAAACGTCATGCAAACTTTCACGATTGGCAGGCGTCTTGAGGATTGCAGTATATAAAAATAAATTTAAACCTACTTAATATTTAATTTTTGGGATTAACGCCTTTACAAGGCGTGTGTTTATAAGCTTACAAAATTAAAATGAAACTCACTACGATAGCTCAATTCAAATCTAATAAAACAATTTTCATTTCAATTGCAGCATGTCCCGGCTACAGGGACGAATGGTCGCGGGTTTGAACCCCGCTCGTTGTTTAAATTTTGTAACCTTATTCGCTTAGCAGGCCATAAGGCAAAATTTACAATGTGAGAAAAATGTCAAATATGTTTAAATACATATTTAAATTTATTAAAATATTAGAAGTCATGAATGAAATGTCAAAATGCTTTTTAATCAGCATGATGCTGAATGCCAAAAAATAAGACATTTTTTCAATGATTATGATTTATTTAATAATATAAAATAAAATTTTATAATCTTATTTGCTTAGCAGGCGTCAATGCAAAAATACTAAATTAAAATTATCGGTCATCATAAACTTGTTTACAGCTGATTAAAAAATTACTTTTGTTTGTAGTTAAATTCAGTTAGGCTGCAAATGTCATTCCATCCCTTTAGGGCGGTTAAACGATAGGAGCGAAGGGATAAATTTGAGCTATGAGTCACTCACTATGATAGCTCAGTTGGAGTAACATGTCCCAGTTATGGGGACGGACGGTCTAGAGTTTGAATCCAACTTGTAGTATGAAAAATCTTTCATTGTAATTTGGTAAGCTATTTGACAATATCTATAAATCACAACTATATTCTATATTATTATTCTTAAACATTTTGTTAAAACATTTTTAGTAAAGTAACGTTCCTGTAATGTACCCACTTGCGAAAGAAAGCACTGAATACAAAGGTAGGGCAAACAGAAAGCTTTTAAGGCCAGTTTAGACAGGAAGGTCAAACAAACGAAGGTGACGATGGGTACCCAACTTTTAAAGGGTCAATTTAAAAGGAATTTAACCACTATTTTATCATTTATACAATATTATATGCAATTTTTATATACAATACACAAACTATATTCAATAATTATATAATATTTTATAATATATTATACAATATGAAATTCAAACAGTGATTGGAACACGCCTTTGGTCATGTCAATCAAACATGAATATATATTGTGCCTGTTGGTTAAGCCGAATATATCGCTGAACAATATTTAAGACTGTCATACGGTACTAAGTAGCAGAAGTAGCTACAAAGCATAAAAATGCGTTAATAAATCTATAGAAACTTTCTTTAAAATAATTGATTAAAACTAACGTAAGTTGGACACATATTAAATGACATTTTTTCCAAATTTTAACCGCGACCGGGGATGGAATTTTCCACCAGCGTGGAAACCAGTTCTTAACACTGCCACTTGGAATAATGCACCCGTCAGCTTGCCGCAAGATACAGTCAGTGCGGCGTGCACAAGTCTGGTAGTATGGAACGACAGTGACGAAGAAAACAACGATGCACCTGCGCCGGCGCCGCCGGTGACGTCAGAGCGCGCAAGGAGGGCGCCAGCACGCGCGGCTAGCTCCACCGCCGCCGCCGGCGCCACCACCAGTGCATGCGTGGGCGCGATCGTAAGCGCACGCACTCCGTGATAAAGCGACTCTGAAAGTCGCGAAACCGGTCGAGACGCCTTCTTGACGTAATAAACCGTAAGTTTAAATCGGCTAAAAATGTCATTTAATTTCTTTAAAATATTTCAATAATCTTCAAGAAGCGGTCTACAAAGGAATTTCAAGATAATTTCCTTCAAAAATATCGGTTCTTCAAACTTTCTTTTATGTATTCAAAACGCGTTAGTCTAATATTTCCTCCCGTATGTTTCCATCAGTAGTGCACTCTGAAGCGCAAAGTTATTTTTAGTTTGAAAGTTTCTATTACTTGAGAATATTTTATGCGGCGGAGGTGTATCCCGTGATAGAAGTTGGCTTAAACTTCTTTATAACTATAATAACGTGAATATTTTGCATATCCGACTTATTTTTATAGTCTAGCTGGATTTTGCTCGATATGTAGTAAACTTTTTCAATAACTCTGACAGATACTAGCCTATAATAGATGCATTTTGACATAAGTGACAAATTGTACTGCACCCGTCGCGATGAGGCATACAGTTGTTAAGTCTCAAGTTGTACTGGCTTTTAAGGACTATGTGGTGACATATTTTTTATTGGAGGGTAGTAGCTAGCATCTATTCAAGGCTTACGTTACCGACCACCTTCCAGTTTCATCATCAGACCAACATGATGTCACGATAATTATGTCTTATGCCCCGGATACTCAAGTATCCGGGGCATAAGACATAATATAACAGCTGACTCGTCCACTACTGAACACAGCCTCCCCTATTAAGGGGGTATTTGCCATAATCCCCAAGCTTTGCAGGCGGCTTGGGGATCGCAGTGTAAGATGGCAGTACTTTAGAAGGTGCTGCTGCCCACTTTCTAGTATTTTTCCCTTAGTCGCCTCTTACGACACCCACGGGATGATATGGGGAGGTGCAATTCTAACCATGCACCCCACGGGGAACTTACGGGATACTTGAGTAATACGTTTAAAACGTGTATTTTATTTCTTTGTTTTTTTTCGCTAAATCAAAGAAGCAAAATGGTACCTCAATATTAAGAGTTCAGAAATCCCAAGGGTGTGGTGATCATTTACAAAGAAAGATAGATGCTGATAATTTTTTTATAGTAATGCCGTTAAGTGGAAGTGATGCGCGTGTTAGTTGGATTTAAACAACAAAGTCAATAGTCAAAACCATTTATTCAATTTGATGAAATTTTAATATTGAATGATTCTACATTGTACTGCCACGTTCAGCAAACAAAATTGTATAGAGCCACTGCGAGAAGAACGGGCAAGAAACTCGGGGCCATTCTTTTATAAGTCTTTTAACAATGTGTTACTTACTTACTATATACACTTTATTTACACTTTCACTGGATTATCAACTATTAACTAACATATAAAGTCATTGTTTACATAAACAGATATTTTCTTATTCGATATATAATTGTCATTACCCTTTTTACAAACCATGTAATGGTCCTTTTGGACCATTACATTTAAACGAGACTTGTCGTTATGTAATATCAGAAAAGATAATAATAAATTACTTAACTTCACAACATCTTGATCGGGCAGCACTTCGTCACTAAAGACTACTTTCCAAATATATTTCGACACCACCGAAGCTCTGCTCGGCACGGCGGTCCGACCGAAACTGAATCAAGCAGCACTTCGTCGTCAAACACTATTTCAACACCACTGGAGGTCTGCTCGGCACGGCGGTCCGACAGAAAAGTGAATCAACTCGCTTTACACTACCCCTTTTACAGGAAGGAACAAACAAGGTGACGAAATGACTACCGTCACAAACACAGTACTCTTTTAAATTGACAATTATGTGATTTCAAGCTCTATACATATGGCAATAAGTATAATAAAATCATCAATGATTTTACACATAGATATAAAGTACATAATATATACTATTTTAAATAAGTATCTTTACAAGTATCTTGTCACATGATCAGTTATACTACTAATAAAATATACTTGTAGTAAAAATATTATCAAATAATGATTCCAGTGATCATGATAATCCATATATGATGCATAATCACAGTCTCACATTATACAATATTAGGTACAGTATTAAATTCACACCACAGATAAAATATACACATAGATAATTTTCATCTTAAGAACCACAGAGTATTTCTAAAACGAAATTAGAATGTCACATACCAGTTGTTAAAATCTTAAGCTTATAGCCAATCAAGTGAATATGAACAAATATTTCAATAAATAGTGAGCCAATTTTCAAATAATCTATCACGCGCGACGTCATGATGAAAATTCACGAATTCGATGTTTCTTATTCCCCAGTTTCCCGTCCAAAACTAGGCTAATTCAATTATATTGTTACATGAAAATTAAAAAAAAGAATGTATATACTCTGTATTTGTCTGGTGGTTCTCTAATCCTGGCGGTAAAACGGGCCATTTTTGTAATTTAAAGTAATAATTAGCTTCTGAAAAAAGGAAATTGACGTGTCTATGGCAGGCCTAGATTTTATGTAAAAAAATAATTGCTCTTGAGGTATTATTAAAGAAATAGGGAACACTTTGTTTGGTTAAACGCACGCAGCATTGCTTCCTCTTATTTTTTTTTCTATTGGCATAACAATAAATTAAACAAAAATACAAGCGGCATCGAAACCAGAAAAATATACTGATTGTGCAAAACACTATACATAGCTACAGTAAAACTTTCAAGAAGCACTCAATTGACCTCTAACACACAAAACTAAAAGGCTTTTCCTTATAACGAGCTACGATGAAGTCTTAAGAACAGTTCCACTGGATAGTCCAAGAGACTCATTAATGTAATTGCAACCATGTTATCTCATTTTCTTTATTACACAATTCATGGGGACATTACTGTTTTCTTCACATTTGTCCTCTCTGGCCTTGCTATTCGAAAACCTGTCTTTAATACGAAATGTTAAAGCTTATAATCGTGTTCGGAAGTTTAATTTAATCAGCTGATTGGTTGATGTTGAACGCGTAGACGTGTGCAGTGAAACTTCGATGTTGGATTGGATTTTATGTGGCATGGGTTGGTTTAAATGCAGTTGTAGTTACGTTATTATTTTATGTAGTTACACTACTGAAAAGGACAGAGTTTATTGGTATTTTAGTGTGTTATATTTATCTCTATCGGTTTTGTTGACAGTACTTTATACATCCTTTAAAAATCGTGAGTATACCTAATAAAATCGTGGAATTGATGTCATTAAAATAATTGTGGAGGTTTGGGCTTTTTTATATACTGTATCAGACGGATAGTCCACTGTTAACACAGCCTCTCCTAATCTGGGGGGTTTGCCATAATCTCCGCGCTTGGCAGGTGGCTTGGGGATCGCAGTATGAGATATCAGTTCCTCAGAAAGTGCTGCTGCCGACCTTCTGGTGTGTTACCCGTAGTCGCCTCTTATAAGACCCACGGGTAGAGATGGGAGTGATATTCTAGCCCGGCATTACACGGGCCTTTATAGATATGACTAATAAAATAAAGCAATTAAGTCTAATAATAAACGAGTGAAAGTAGACTCTCCCGAAGTTTTAAGTGTGGTTTGTAGCTCTTGTAGCGTAGCTTGCTTACTCGTTTTTGACCGATCATCTACGTGAAGCAAAGTCTGCAGCGTTCATGACTTGGACGGGTGACGTCAACTCCAGCTTGGACGGCTAATAGCATTGCCGATAATTTGGAGGGCACATTTAGCCGTCAATTCCAGCTATTGCCTCAGGATGACAGTCGTTATAGCATGATGGTAGGAAAGCAGTTTTGAAGCAGTGATGGCTCAGTGGCATTGACTATGGACTGCCGCGCAGCAGGTCTATGGTTCGAATCCCGCCGAGAGCTTGAGCTTCACCGCATGGTGGAAGGGCATTTTGCGAATGCCCACCTGGCTAGCGACCACCCTCAAGTTGAAAATCTGTCGCCAAGCACCTAATGGTGTGTTCTGGCAGCAGTCCTTGAGAGCCAGTGAAATAACAGGCAAAATGAGACCTAACAGGTATGTTTCAAGGTGATGGGCGCAGTGCAGTTCGTCACTTGTGATGAAATGCATCTGTTATAGGCAGAGGATACCGCTTAACATCAGGTGGGCATCGCGCTTGTTCCGTTACAATAACATATAAAAAAAAGTAGAAAATCGGAGGCCAAGCACCTGACCGTGTGTTTCGGCAGCTACACTTGCCTTTCTCATTAAGGGAGGGTTTGCCATAATCGCCATATTTGGCAGGCGTCTTGGGGATCACAGTTTAAGATGAAGCGCTGCTACCCAACTATAGTCGCCTCTTACGACAACCACAGGTATCTAAACCAGCTATACTTGAAGGTCAATAATTCTGAGTTAGCCTGAACACAATCTTCAACTACATCATTACCTACTATCAGGTGAGTTAGTAATCAAACGCTACCCTGTCAGTTGTAAATAAAAAATAAATAAACAAATGATTAAAATACTTAGCAATAAGCAAACTTCATAACTAAATACGAGTATATATGGTGAAAAAACTTATTATTATTTATAAAAATATTCTAATTTTCAAAACAAGCAATATTTTGAAATTATGGAAGTTACTTAATCTTTTCATTGATGCTGGACAAAAGGGACAAGCTGGTAAATCTGAATTGGAGAGATTTATTAATTTCAGCACAACACATTTGCATGGTGGTAGGGCATTTTGCGAATGCCCGCCTGGCTAGCTACCACCCTCAAGTAGAAAATCTGTCGCCAAGCACCTAACGGTGTGTTCCGGCAGCTGTCCTTGAGAGCCAGTACTTCTAGGTTAGCCTGAACAACATCTTCGTCCACATCATCACTTACCATCAGGTGAGATAGTGGTCAAAGGCTAACCTATCAGGCATAAAAAAAAAAAAAAAAAAAAAAAAAAACACATTTTTGAAATAGCATTCACCACGTTATTTCGCTATTTAATGTTTGAATAGATCTTAATTGAAAATTTGTTTTTTATTTTTACTGTTTTTACTATATCAATGAGTTTTGTAGAAAAACCTTTTCTTCTTTTTTCTTGCAAACTTTTTAATTAGGTACTGTAACATAAAAATTCTGCGTGTAGATCGGTTAAAACGAAACAGACGGCCATAAAACAATAATCAACACTTTGAAAGATGTTATGTTGTTAGTGAAAACATATTATAAGTATGTCCTAGTCTTGTGAAAGAAGACATATTGTATACTAGGCGAATAGGAAAAATATTTGTACCCCGATGGGTACCCCGATGGGTACAAATATTTTTGAAGTTCATTTTAAAACAATTCGTATAATGCTGTTCTGTTATCCTTAAAAGTTGCAAAGAATCAGTGATGGCTCAGTGGCATTGGCTATGTACTGCCGCGCAGCAGATCCATGGTTCAAATCCCGCCGCCGGCTTGAGCTTCACCGCATCTTGGAAGGGCATTTAGCGTATTGCCGGCCTGGCTAGGGACCACCCTCATAGAAAATCTGCCGCCAAGCACCTAACAGTGTGTGCCGGCAACTGTCCTTGAGAGCCAGTGAAATTACAGGCACATAAGACTTAACAACTATGTCTCAAAGTGATGAGCGCTGTGCAATTCATGATTGTGATGAAATGCATCTGTTGTCAAAGGTACGCTTAACATAGGGCCTCGAGGTGGTTCCGTCACAACAAAAAAAAAAGCAAAAATTGAACGTGACATTATAAAAAAAACAGCGTATTTTTCAAACCCAGGATTTATGTACAGGGTTATGGTAACGATATTACGAGGTAAACGGTTTGTGGAACGATGCCAAGCTATTGATTTTATACGTACTCTATATCAAACAATTTTAGCTTATGCATGAAAGCTTCCAAATTTATACAAAATTCTGTGAAAAATTATTATTTCATACAAGGTCTTCCTTCTGTTTTTTCTAGCTCATAGGCTAGTGTTTGGCTACTATCTCATATGATGTTGCGGTCGAAAACATTGTTCCAATTTACTTAGAATTATTGGCTGTCAAGGATAGTTAGGTACTAGAACACAGTGTTAGGCGCTTAGCGGAAGATTTTCTACGATAGGGTGGTACGTAGCCAGGCGGACATTCGCAAAATGCTCTACTACCACGAAAGTTCAGTGTGTACAAAATGCGACTTATGTGAAATTACCACAATATACACTGCTGCCCCAACATTACAAGCTTGAAATTTTAAAATAATGATAATGTTAAGCTCTTATTAGAATAATATTATTTTTTATTTATCTTCCACGATAATGGCCTACTCAATTGTAGATCGTTGCATACATTGGAAAATATATGTTGCTCAATTCTTATATGCTCCTAATTTAGGTACTCTGAAGAAAATACTACGAACTATATACAACACTACAGCTACTACAATAAAAGCATTTAGATCCCTATAAGTCATAGGCAGTCCAAATGCTCTAGCCCACTACTAGTTGGCAGCGTGCCCAGCATGCTGGCAGCATTGCCCCGTTGAGTTGCAATGCTTATTCTTTGGCCAAATAGATGCCAGCATTTTGATCACGCGTCGCATCGACCAAGCGCTTTGAAGTATATTCTCTGCTTTTTTATTTATTCTGTTCCAAGTGAAATACGATATAAAATTGACTGACCCCATTATGGTTTTTCAAAAAAGACCTACTTAGACTCAATAGAACCGAAATAAAAGGCCCATTCTAATGTAAATAGTTAACCAACCGCTAAAGTTCATTACTCGCTTAGAACAGATAAAGACTTCCGATTCGATTGTGCAACCGTTTTCTATTAACGTCCCCTCTTCCCAGACACTGTTTCATTCTCTCTTCTATTAAAGGTTTTCGGTTTCCTTTCTAAATATTTTTATTTAATGGAAACAAAATTTATACTTTTGCTTGTGTTCTATTTTTGAAATACCACATCGTATAGTGTGTGTCGTATTGTCTTCCCGATGACCTGAAAGGTATTACTTACTTTATAAGTAGGTACTATACGAGGTATTTTGTGATTTACTTCTTAGCGAATCATACTGAGATAAACTTCACCATGATCATCAACCGTAAGATGTCTACTGTTAAACAAAGACCTCTCCCATATAACGCCACAATGAACAACTATCAAGCACTTGTAACCATTGGCTACCAGCTACTCTAACGATGTCGTCAGTCCACTTAAGTGGAGCCTGCCAACTATACTTCTACCGGTGTAATTTGGTAACTCAAGAACCGTTCTTCCCCATCGGGTGTTGGTGCTTTGAGCAATATGTCTTGGCCATTGGCACTTCAATGTGCAAATTTTGAAGGCTCTTTCGATGATTTTGGTACAGCGGCGAATTTTCTCGCCTCGGTTAATTTGCGCAAGAAAACTATGAGCATAGCTCTCTTCATAGGTCATTAGTGACTTTGAGTTTGTATGTAAGAGCCACAGTTAAGGACTACGTCTCAGTGCTATAAGTCATCACTGGCAATGCACATTGGTTGAAAACATTGGTCTTCAAGCTCTTTGGCATGTTCGATGAGAAGTCGCATAATTTCTCGAATGGTGCCCATCCTTGAAGGATCCTTCAGGCGATATCTTTGTCGAAGTTGAACCTACATATCTGGACTATCTGTCCCAGGTTGTCATGGGTAAGTTAACAACTTCGAGCTTATCATTCCCAACTACTACTGGTACGGGTGCTACTACTAACTTTCACTACGAGCGCTCCATCAATGACTAGCTTGCAGCGTTACAAAACATATATCCCTTTTTTTCTCCAAAGGCATTATTAAAACTTAATTCAACTAGGAAGTTTGTGTTATCTGACTTTCATTATATAATTGTCATGTGAGATTCTAAATCTTTGGCAAGACCGCATTATGTGATTTAAATTGGGACCTTAAGAAAAGGGCAGATTCTTTTCTTAATGGGTTTCAGGGATAATGAAAAGGTCCGTTCTTTGGACGACCAGTTGAAGAATATGTTGAATAGCGTGCTTGCCTAATTGGATATACAGATTACTCACAAGCCAATTTTTGTCCAGTGTTCATGATAGTAGACGTAGTGTAGAACGAGGATTGTAACATTTCAAAGGTAATGAACAGTAGTGACGGTTATCGTCAGGAGGGTCTTTGTTTTACCTTTACTTGTCCGGTAATGTATATTGATATAAAAAAAATTGTTTCATCCTACCCACAATCTAAATAATATATTGAGTGGGTAAAATATGCTTTATTTACCGCCACAGAAAAACTAACTTTTAATGTATTAATATATACTACTTAAAATCACCGACGATATACGTTTCGGCATGGAAAATGGCAAACTTACTGTGTTAACATTGCTGGATTTCAGCAACGCGTTTAACAACGTCAACTTTGACATTCTTCTCGCAATACTAAGCTCCATTAACATATCTCCAACAGTGGTTGATTGGTTTCGCAGTTATTTATATGGTCGCCGGCAGAGAGTGCGCCTAGAAGAATCCTTTTCTTCTTGGTGTAACACTTCAGCCGGGGTTCCTCAAGGTGGTGTGCTATCACCTCTCTTGTTTGCGATTTTCATTAATTCTATATCAAACCATATTACTTCTCCCTATCACTTGTATGCCGATGATCTCCAATTTTACACTCAAGCTTCTCTTAGTGATCTTAATACTGCCATAGAAGTTACTAATTATAATTTACGCCAAATTACTAAATGGAGTAAGGCCTTTGGATTACAAGTGAATCCAAGTAAAACTCAGGTCATGATTGTCGGGAGCTCTCGAACGTTAGCTAAAGTCGAATGGGCAATGTTACCTGGGGTAGAATTTAATGGAGTCACTATCCCCTACAGCAAAAGTGTCAAAAACTTGGGCATTACTATGGACGAATGCCTTCAGTGGGGTCCTCAGATTGAAGCCGTCAGCTGCAAGTTATTTTCGTCTGGCGGTTCTCTTAAAAGATTGCGTAATTTTCTGCCCACTGCTACTAAAGTTGCGCTTGCGCAATCTCTTTTGCTTCCTGTTTTAGATTACGCCGATGCCTGCTATCTTGACCTCGCGGAGGACCAGCTAGATAAACTTGAGCGACTTCAAAACTTTTGTATACGATTCATATTTGGTCTTCGCAAATATGATCACGTCTCTGAATTTCGTACTAAACTCAAGTGGCTTCCTATACGTCTTCGCCGAAATACTCACATACTTTCTCTTTTGTACACCGTTTTATTTAACCCCAACAGTCCACACTATCTTAAAGAAAGGTTTAAATTCTCTGAACATTCTGGGACGCTTACACTTAGGTCATCAGAAAATCTCTGCCTGCAGATGCCTCAGCATAGCAGCTCTTTTTATGATAAATCTTTTACAGTCCAAGCTATTCGCTTATGGAATGCATTGCCAGTTTCCATAAGGCGGGCACAGTCACTCCCTATTTTTAAAAATCAAGTAAGAGAATTGTACTTCTCGCTTAATAATCTGTCTCTAAAGTTGATTTGTTGATACTTATTTTTTGTTTCATATTTATTATTAGATTAAATATATATGTTCAAATATGTATATATATCAATATTTATATATAAATATTCATTTATTTATTAAGTTTGTTATTATTTATGTATATAGATTTATGTATCATATTATGTAAGTATATTGTATGTGTGATTAATTTGTATGTTATGTTATTATTATAAAGTGTAGGTTACATAAGCTACCTATTATAACATTATTACTTTTAATCTTATTATTATACACCACCGTCATCTATCATGGCTGAATTTCTCTCCATCCAAAGGTTGTCTGGAAGAGATCGCTTTTTAGCGATAAGACCGCCAATTGTACAACATTACTTAAGTTTATGATATTGTTTATAATGATTTTTATTTTGGTGTACAATAAAGAGTTATCCATCTATCTATCTATATCCTAACCACACAAACGACTATACGAGAACACAATCATTATTGTAGAATGTCAACAGTTCTCACACGCTTCAGTCAGTACTATAACTAATACCTACCAGTTAATGACATTTCATATGCCTCATGCACAACAACAATCTAGTCATGTCGATGAGAATAGTAAAATGCTGCTAATTAGGGGCATTCTTGTCCTTAGTTACCTTTGACGAAATCTAACAGGAAGATATAACCCATTTTAATAAATAAAGTATGTGAAGATGGTGCTGCAATTATAATATCTCATTCGCACATTAGACAATCACATTCATCATTTCAGCTGCAAGAAGTCTAATGTTGGATAACTTCCTCCATAGATTTATAAATCCATAAAGCATCTTCCTGTGACCTTAATAATGTTGTCCGTCCATCTCACTCAGACAATCTAGACAATCTATTGTATATATATTGTATATATAAGTTAGATGTAAGGATTTGTAGCGTCATCTATGATAATATGTATTATTAAACCGAGTTATACGCTTACCTTTAGTCCTTTATTTTTAAGCACTCTGTTTATAGAAAAATGCCTTACTAATTATTTTGACATTTGTCATACACTGTCTTTGACATTTGAAGCAGCACTTAGGTGTAAAAATATTATATTTCAGTTAGTTAGCCAGAAGGTAGAAAATCGTAATAAATTTAACTACATTCCATATCATTCGACTTTTCACTCATTCAGAAAATTTAATATAAACTTTTCATAAATTATTGGAGTACAAAATTTTGTACTCATACTATTAGTCTACTAATAAGTGATGGCTCTGTAGTAAACATCTTTGTGCAGAGCACAAACGTAATTAAGTAGGTACAGGGATTAATAATTTAAAGCCAGTACGCTTGGTTTTAAAAGCAAAAAAGCGCTACAGTGGCATTTTCTGATTTTGGAGCTGCAGTAATATGAGATCTTATTTTAAAACCGAGCAAAAGGTATAGCTTCAATAAAATTAAGTACATTCACATAAGCACTCTCAAATGTAGAGTACCAGAATGACCACATATTTCAGCAGATAACTACCCTCAAAACGCGGGACCATCTAACATTAATATCCACAGGCGGCACCCCTAGCGTGGCTCGAAAAAAAGATTTATTCTCGAGTTTTATTAAAGCAATTTCACCCGTCCGGCGCTAGGGTTGTCACTTTCCGCCATGAAATAGTGACAGGTCGTTAGTGAGCCCTAGGGATGGTTAATTACTGGACGTCAGTTGTTGACGGGTCGGGTAGCGATTTGTTGTTAATTTTTTTACGTCGGACGTTTTCTCTTGAGAAATTATTATTTGACAAGCTCATTGTTAATCAATTTGTATTGTTATTGTTAAACTACTTATAGTAATAAATAAAGTATTTTATTAGAAAAATCTCGAGTGTTTTCCCCATCGTATTTGATTTTTACCGACCAAAATAAGGTCTCTTAAGAATATTTGAGATTTTGTGTATCTCTACGATTATAATATTCGGATGGCTGCTGAAATTTTAAGAGAAAGGCAGCACATACAATTTGTAAGAAATGTATGTGAGCTAGCATTATCATCTATAGCCATATCGTCTAGTTTTTGACAAAGTCGCTCCCATTAGGATAAGGTCTTATTTCCTGCGCTTGGCAGGCGACTTGGGCAGCGTAGACAGTTCTTCAGAGTGCATGCTGCCCACTTTCTGGTATTTTTAACTTCGTTGCCTCTAATGAGTCTCACTAACGGAGGTTCAACCCAGCACTGCATGGTTTGCAGCGCTTTTATAAAACCGTTATGGAAACTTTCGGGTGGATATATTTTTTATAAGAAGGTCGAACGTTTCACTTGTTCATTACAAAACTTTTGTTTATAAAGTTATGACGGCATAATTTGTATAATCTAAGAAAACAATAGTAAATTTCAGGGTTTCAGTACGGTGAAATCGATAGTCCAAAATAATACGTGCTATTATATCATTTATTAAAGACTCGAAAGAAAAGTACATTTTAATGTTTTTTGTTCTAGTTTACTTTGGACTTGCTACAAATTTTCATACAAAATAAAAATATATATGTTTTTAACTGAACTGACATGGAAAGGTTAAAATGGTATCAGCAGCCATATTTCGTAAAACGTTTGTGGTACATAAATGTACCAGGGAGTTTCTCTTGTTAAAAAATAATAATTTTATTAAATACAGGGTACAGTTTTTATTTTGGAATATTATCCTTTCAGTTGATAACCCTATTTTCAAAGTTATAGTTAATGTACCAAGTCGACCAGCCCATGAATATTATTCGAACTAAATCTTTTATATTACAGCTGGGTGCTGAAAAAGGACTTTCGTGACCTCCACAGTTACAGTTTGAATGCTACCCAACGCTACATTGAAAGGGAATTATTATTATATATTATTCATTTGCATTATATTTTATATAACATAATTATTTTATATGATTTCATTACGTTAAATTACTTTTTTGCAAGATATATGCTCTTTTTTTTCTTTTTTTCTTTATGTTATTGTGACGAAACAAACTCGAGGCCCACCTGATGTTAAGCGGATTAACTTCTGCCTATAACAGATGCGCTTCGTCACAAATCACGAATTGTACTTCGCCCGTCACCTTGAGACATAGTTATTAAGTCTCATGTGCCTGTAATTTCACTGGCTCTCAAGGACTGCTGCCGGAACACACCGTTAGGTGCTTGTCGACAGATTTTCTACTTGATAGGCTTGTCTTTGACCACTATCTCACCTGATGGTAACTGATGATGTGGTCGAAGATGTTGTTTAGACTTACCTAGGAATTACTAGCTCTCAAGGACAACTGCCAGACACCTCTAGGTGCTGGGCGGCAAAAATACTTGAAAATAGCTAGCCAGGCTGGCAATCTCCAAAATGCCTTAACACCATGCTTTAACGACTGCCATCCTAAAAGAATAACCAGGACCGACACCTTAACGTGCCCACCTAAGCTTGGAAGCACTTAGTAGTAATGACACTAACATCAAAGCGGGTCCTGGCATAAATTGATTTTGAGCACTGAAACCGTATTTTTCGTGCTGGAGAGATGAAAAAGATGAAATACTACAACATGCTGTTTTCGATATTCTCGCCAAAATATCCACGACTGCTGGTTTCGATTATCACGAGAAAATACAACAGCATGGTTAAACAAATAACTCAGAAAGCTATGTTCAAAAATACGATCGAGTTAATACAGGTCGAGTCAATTTTCTTGAGTGCATTACGGTTACAAATAAAATATTATTCCACGGTAGAACGCTCATAACTCGAGCATCGGGTTCCGCATAAATAACGTTTCCTTATTTTATTTGCGGATCTCTGTGGATTTCCGTATTGCGAGTTATCGTTTTTGGTGCGAGTGTATTTTACATTTTTGATGGTTTTGCTTCTAGAGGTTCGAGCAGTACAGTTCCCGGCTTAAATTTTAGCTTAGAACTTGAGTTGCGTAGTAAGAAGCGCCCTTATATGGGGCTCTTAAATGTAATTATATTTCGAATAAATTGTTAGTTTTATGTACTGTATCAGCCGGATCGTTCACTGCTGAACACAGCCTCTCCTATTAAGGGAGTATTTGCCATAATCCCCACGCTTGGCAGGCGGCTTGGGGATCGCAGTGTAAGATACTAGTTCTTTAAAAGGTGCTGCTGCTCACCTTTCAGTATAACTCCCTTAGTCGCCTCTTACGACACCCACGGGATGATATGAGGAGGTGCAATTCTAACTCGGCACCCCACGGGGTAGATTTATGTACCAGATTAAAAAATTTACACTAGTTGAAGTGCTGGCTGGTGGAATGAATCTTTTAAACTGTATAAGGTTTTCCAGAGAAGGCATCGTGTTTATATTGCATTTGCCATAGGAATGTGCATTTGAATACTTTAAGACTAACATACTCATTATTAAGAATAATATGTGCCTAAATTGAACTTTCAACATGGATGAGCTTATGTATTTACAAACCTTCCCATGAGGTTGTCTATTGACTGTAGGTTTTGATACTTCAAATCTATATTACTTATATTCGAAAAAATATAGAATTGAAGAAATGTAGAAATACTGTTTATATCCTTCTGTAGAAAATCGCAAAAGAAGACAAAAAAATAACGCGTCAAATATGCAGCATGCCACTCCTCGTGAGCAGAATTGTACCACACTAGGAGTAAAGCAGATCTGTAGAAGAACGCAGTTATACTAACAACAAGGAAAATCATTCCTAGGGAGAGTTGGCGCAGCACCCTCTTGAGTACACATCGAGGAAACATGCTTATCACATAATAATATCTAGAATTCTTAAGAAGGGTTGGCATCAGAGAGATGTTTTAAATAAGAAGGTTTTTTATATTGTTGATAGGTAAGCCTTTGACCACAACCTCACCTGATGGTAAGTGATGATGTGGTCGAAGGTGTTAACAGACTTAACCTAGAATTACTGGTTCTCAAGGACTGCTGCCGGAACACACCGAAAGGTGCTTAGCGACAGATATTCTACTTAAATAAATAATAAAGGCTACCAACAATTCTATTCTATATTATAATTAGTGCATTTGATTGGTTGTTAGACGTAGATCCCACCTAAGCAACGTCCACCGCATTCATGAGTTGGATGGGTGACCGCTAATGACAATAACTACTGAGCGCTTTCGTGCTTCGGAGGGCACGTTAAGCCGTCGGTCCCGGTTGTTGTCATAGGATGGCAGTCGTTAAAGCATAGTGATACGGTATTTTGCGAATGCCCGCCTGGCTTGCTACCACTCTTTTTTTTCTACTTATTTTAATGCTTGATAGGTTAGCCTTTGACACTATCTCACCTGATGGTAGGTGATTATATGGTAGAAGATGTTTTTCATGCTAACTTAGAATTACTGGCTCTCAAGGATAGCTGCCGGTACACACCGTTAGGTGCTTGGTGACAGATTTTCTACTTGAGGGTGGTAGCTAGCCAGGCGGGCATTCGCAAAATGCCCTATCACCATGCTATAACGACTGCCATCCTAAGACATTAACCGGGACCGACGGTTAAACGTGCCCTCCGAAGCACGGAAACGCTCAGTAATAATGTCACTAGCGGTCACTCATCCAACTCATGACCGCGGCGGACGTTGCTTAACTATGCTGATCGATTCAGAGCGCCTAAGCAAACTTCGCTTCAATCTCTCTCAAGTATAAAATATGTTGCCAAGCACCGAACTGTGTGTTCCTGCTGCTGTGTTTAAGAGCCAGTGATTCAAGGTTAGCCTGAACAACATCTTCGATCACATCATCACTTACCATCAGGTGAGATAGCGGGCAAAGTCTAACCTATTTGATATAATACTTTGACGAGACATAGCCTTCTCAGACATCTGTAATATTGTTAACTTACTCGTCACTTTCCAATTGGTAACTTAGGTAACTATGTTGATATATATAAATCATCATAGCTTTTAGAAACCTACAAATCATAAACTAATAAACTAAAGAGCATTTCATTGTAACGACAAAACAACACAAACCATTAGTATTACTTGGAAGCACTTTAGCAGTCGTGAATGGTCCCCCTTTCAATACACATTATTGATTTTCATTTCGTCGAAACTCAACTGGGAACTTTAATAAATCAACGCCGTTTTAACGGAAACACGTTGCCGTGGCAACCGTCAATACCACTAACATCAAGTATCTAACAGTAGTTTAACTTGACACAAAATGAAGACTGCAATTATTAGTCTTTAAGATATTTCTTCAATGATTTCCATTGCAGTATTGTTTTATCATGCGCTCGTAGCGAAGTTTGCTTAGCTGTTCTTAACTGATAAGCTAATTTAAGCAACGTCCACTGCGGTTATGACTTGGATGGGTGAGCGCACGTCAGCCGTCAGTCCTGGTTGTTGTCTTAGGATGGCAGTCGATATACCATGGCGGTAGGGAATTTCGCCAATGTAAGCCTGGCTAGTTACCACCCTCAAGTAGAAAATCTGTCGACAAGCACCTAGCAGCCAGTAATTCTAGGTTAGCTTGAGCAACATTTTAGACCACATCATCATTTACCATCTGGTGAGATAGTAGCCAAAGGCTATCGTATCAGCTTTGAATAAAGCTTTATATAAGAGTTATGTTCGTTATAAACCATATATGTTTTAATAGCTTAAAAACTTGTAGATGTGTTATTAGTTAAGCGCACAATATAGTGCTTGACAATAATATTTTAAATTTGATGGTTTTTAAGATAAAGTTTATTTTTAGTAGGTTTTATTCGACATATACTTTACCTATATTCAAGTTATTCTCTTATTAATTATAAAAGTGTTTCTATTGGCCTATGGAAATAATATAAATTACTTTTAAGAAAGTAATTTATAATTATCATTGTCTCACTATACATATTTCATAAATAAATATCTAAAGGTAGAAATATACTTATCTCACAGATTCTGGGAAAGGCGCCTGTGGTACTACAAGAAACTGGTGTAGGTGTTGATTTTGTTCCTTACCTGAAAAAAAAATAAAAATTACATTTTATTAATTAATTCAATTATTTTTTTAAGTTGATGTATAACTGTAGAATTAAACTAGCGTGGCACCATTGTACCATGCTAGTTTAATTGTAGGTTTTGGCTCTTCTAAGCCTCCCAACGGGCAAATAGCAGCCATTTTGAAAAACTATGAACCTTGGATACTGTTACTATTTCCATCGTATCTAATAACTCCGATGGGAAGATAAATCGATCCGCATCTGCAAAAGGCGGTCGGAGTCCAAGATTAGTCACTTGGGACCCGGCCACTTCACTCGAACGACTATTGACCTTATCACTCAAGTGGCAAGACTTAATTTTGTGAAGCAGACATCGAGTTAATAAGTCGAGAAACCAAGGAATAAGTGTTGTACTTAGGTTGTGTGTACACTATTAGATGAGAGAGGGCAATGCGAAAATATGAGGGGAGAAATCGATTTGAATAGAGCTCTCTTTGAGAGCCGATATTATGCAGCATGTTAAACATATACTATAAGAATCTTTGATGAAATTTTAGAAAATAAGAAAAAGAATTACATTATATTTTTATTTCTAATCTTCTAATAAGAAGCTCGCAAAGACAGCTTTTGAAATAAACCATTTGAAAAAATTAAAAAATAATTGTCTCCAAGTGAAGACAGATATTCAGTGCAAGTTACCTAGTTCTCATACACAAAGTTTGATTATACGCACTTTGAAACGCTCTTAGTGGAACTTGCCTAGTCCTTCCTAACTGATCAACTAGGCTCGCATGGACTGAAAACAACTTTTCTCGAAGGGATGATATACAAAAGGTATTCGACGGGTTTATAAATAATATGAAAATACTCGTAGATATAGGCGCAGAATAGGAAAATATAGGACAGAGGTACATAGGGATTTAAAATGACACATGGTTAGTATGAATTATATTCGAAGCATTCGGAACTTAGGTAAAGATAATGAAAGTATTCACGTTCCCAACAGTGAAGGAACGATTGCGAAGGATTCCCTGAACGATAAATTGTTTACAATTTGTCTTTACGTGAAATACCGCCTTTATAAAGCTGATAAAGCTACACAGTTAATACGGCTAATTTATACGGCTAAGTCATGTGAGAAATGGTCTGTCATAACCAGTTACGTTCAATTTGTTCGGATTATGTTTGCGGAGAAATGGAAGAGTTATATTAAACCAATACAGTTAATGTTCGTGATATGTTTCTTTGTGCGAGGTATTGAACGAACCAGTGACTCCGATATTAGGGTAGGTACATTTGTAAGGAATCGTGTGATTTCTAATTTAGAAAATTTGTTAACAAGCACTTAATTATGTGCTTCGTCAACCGCTAAGAGAAAGTTATAAACCAGAAGCATAGTTATTAGGCTTAGGGATATGCAAGCAAAATTTTTGGAAACCAAAAAAGAAAACAGCGTTTAAACTCTTGGTATTTAAAATATGACAAAACTACGTTTGTATGGAAAGCCCTATGTGCACTCTAGCCTTAAAATTTAATTCCCGTTTTATGTTGAGAAGGTTTTTTGTGAAGCGCTCATTGCGTAGCTTGCTTAAACGTTCCTAACCGATGCAACTTCCGCTGCGGTAACGACTTGGATGGGTAACTGCTAGCGGCGTTCCTACTGAGCGCTTCTTGTTTCTGAGAGCACGTTGAGCCCGGTTGTTGTCTTAGGATGGCGTTTCTAATGGCATGGTAGTAGGTCTTTTTCTAGCTAACTACCACCCGCAAGTGGAAAATCTGTCGGCTAGCTTCTAACGGTATAAAAAGAGCTAGTAATTAAAGGTTCACCTTTGTTCAATAGTGGACGTCTTCCGGCTGATGATAATGATGAATTCTAGGTTGGCCTGAACAAATTTCTCGACCTCATTATTACTTACCATCAGGTGAAATAGTGGTCAGCGGCCTACAACCTCAAAAAATCTTCGACCTAGCACCACGGTCCCTTGGGGAACCGGGACAGAATGTCACCCCCCTCCCACATATCTACCCGTGGGTGTCGTACGAGGCGACTAAAGGGACCACCAGAAGGTGGACAGCAGCACTTTCTGAGGAACTAATATCTCACACTGCGATCGCCAAGACGCCTGCCAAGCATGGGGATTATGGCAAACCCCCCATATTGCGTGAGGCTATGTTCAGCAGTGGACTATCCGGCTGATACAGAATCACTTACAGATATTCTACCCACGAATCCGCATTGAGTGTATTTTCAAAAAATCTACTGCCTATCATATTTACCATATATTATTTATTGTGTTACTGTATCTACTATAAGCTTTTGCACCCACACTAAGACGTAATGTACAAACGAGACCGTACATATTATCAACAACATCTTCGACCACATCATTACCATCAGATGAGATAGATAGTCAATGGCTAACCCATGAGGAATAAAAAAATGCACATCAAGTTTTTACTGTGGAGTTGAGCATCTTCGTGAATGAACAGGTCTGCTCCAGCATTAATATTGTAGATAAAGGCTAGCCTATCAGCAGTAAAAATACCTACATGACGCAATCCATCAAGGTAATTATATTATAAAATATTATTATTATATTATAAATTATTATTATTATATTAATGCCACTCAAAATATCCTTCCCATACACTTCATTTGTAGCTTCCTCATATAATGCCTAAAAAATAAGTTTTTCATAATAAGTTGAACATTACTGTAACAGCCGACTCGTTCACTGGTGAACACAGCCTCCCTTATTAAGGGGGTATTTGCCATAATCCCCACGCTTGGCAGGCGGCTTGGGGTTCGCAGTGTAAGATTTACAGCTCAGATGGCATTTCTTTAGAAGGTGCTGCTGCCCACCTTCCAGTATTTTTACCTTAGTCGCCTCTTACGACACCCACCGGATGATATGGGGAAGTGCAATTCTAACCCGGCACCCCACGGAGGTACATTGTGAACATTATAAAACGATAAATTTAATTTTCTGTTATTAAATATTTGATTACGTATATAGTCGGTCCATAGGGAAGGGAAGTATCTTTTCGCACTCATTTTGTCCACAGGGAAATAGCAATTATTTGCAGGGAACCTGCTGAAGGGCCGAAGATTGATATACTCGCAGTATTTTTATCCAGATTTACGATGTTGCTACCGATGAGATGAGGTAGGGACTGTTCGATATCGTACTGTTGAATTTGGGAAAAATCCAGGAGAAAAATGGCACCCAAGCTTATCACATTAATACTGAGCGTTTCTGTGTCAGAGGGCACGTTAAACCGTCGGTCCCGGTTGTTGTCTTACGATGACAGTCGTTACAGCATAGTGGTAGGGCATTTTGCAAATGTTTGCCTGGCTAGCTACCACTCTCAAGTAGAAAATCTGTCGCCAAACACCTAACGGTGTGTTCCGGCAGCTGTCCTTGATAGCCAGTAACTAAGCTAAACAACATCTTCAACCACTTCATCACTTACCATCAGAGGAGAGAGTGGTTAAAGGTTAGCCTGCCAGGTGTAGTATTTCCGAACGGATACGACTCAGGGGCCTTCAAGACGAGAGCATATTCCCTCCTCAAAGGCCGCGCGGCAACGCATCTTCGATACCTCTGGTGTTGCGGATGTTCGTGGACGACAGTGATCACTTGCCACCAGGTGAGCCGCCTACTTGATTGCCCTACTATCCCATAAAAAATAAACATACTTTTGCTAAACTATCTGCCTAACGAGCAATACAAACTGGTCTACCCGAGGTTCACACGCGCAGTAATGAGTCCATCCGGCGGGATGTCGCCGCTCCCCATCAGGCCATTTCCTGTATCGGAGCCGGCGGTCGTATACCCATCGACGTATCGTAATAATACTTTAGATTGTTTGCCATGACACGTCCAACGATGCTTTCTATACGTTTACATCGTAAAAAACTGACCAAGATCACGTCAGACTGGCTATAGCTATAAAAAAATATTCTTTTACAAAATGCATCTTGAGATTCCTAAATTAAAGAAAGTTTGACTCACGTCTTGTCTCATTTTATTAACTGTTTAAAAACGATTTGTGAAAATATTAATAAAATAGGGGTCCTATCTTTGTTGGTTAAATGGCGAGTACAAAAAAAAATATTCTATATATTTTAATATTTTATAACTAATATTTTACACGACGCTGCTTGCCAAAGGGTAGATTTTTAAAAATATCAGGTGTTTTCTTTAAATATCTTGTTCATTTAAGATAACTGTATTGTCTATAATATAATAATAAGACAGTTGTCATAAAATGAATAATCTTTCTATAACGTGGGACATGAGAACTAAGATGCATGCATGGTGGTAGGGCATTTTGCGAATGCCCGCCTGGCTAGCTACCACCCTCAAGTAGAAAATCTGTCGCTAAGCTCCTTACGGCTTGTTCCGGCAGCTGTCCTTGAGAGCCAGTAATTCTAGGTGAAGCTTTTTAACACCTTCGACCACATCATCACTTACTATCAGGTGAGATTGTGGACAAATGCTTAAATAAAAAATCAGGCTTAGCAATAAATAAAAAAACCCTTCGTATGTATGTGTCCGACATACACTTGGCTGGTTTTCTTAAATAACTATATGCGTGCAAATATGTATTTAAAGATATATGTATTTGTAGAATATGTATTTGTACGTACAAATACAAATTTGTATAATATACACCGTGTCCCAAAATTCAACGATAAGCCGGCATCGGTGCATGGACCTACTCATGACTACTCGGGAAAAAAAAAAAAATTATACTTAACTCTTTTTTTTTTAATTACAAAGACTTTTATAAAGTTGCGCCAACTTTAAATAAAACTTGCCATGGTAGTGTCCATACTTTTTTTTTTAACCCAGACTATAGAAAGTGCATAGAATGTTAAAATCTATGAAAATTATAAGAAAAATTTTTTTTTTTACTGATTTTTGTAAAATAACTACAGACTTTCTGTAATTTTAAAGGATCGTGGTAGATAGCCGTCCTTCTTAGGTTGCTAATGCACAAAAAATATCAAAAATATGTCGAAAATTGTGGTCATGGTAGTTGAAAATAGCATAATGGGTATCGAATATCGATGAAATTTATAAGTCTCTGTAATTAATAAAAAAAAACAGTTATAATTTTTTTTTTTTTTTCCGAGGAGTCATGAGTAGGTCCATGCACCGATGCCGGCTTATCGTTGAATTTTGGGACACGGTGTATATGTAACAATACATACAAATGTATTTGTACAAATACATAGTTGTACGAATATAATGATTTATTTGTATTTGTTCAATATGTATTTGTATGTACAAATGTGTATTTGTACAAATATAATACAGACACTTAAACCGCTCGCAAATTGAAACAATCCCGAGAAAGAGAAGTTTAAACCTCAGTGGAATTATTGCATATTTTGCAAACAAAGTATATTAATTTCTCCACATAATTATACTAACAAACGTACCTGCAAAATGCGCACAGTATAAACAGTTGGATAACTTCGTTATACGAAGTATTTGACTGCAACGAGGCGAATGCGGTATAATTTTACGTACATTTTCATTGAACAATCTAGCGATCTTACTTATAACAGGCGCAAGTTATACGCGAAAATGTTGACATAAATTAAATTCTGATTTACTTTTAAAATATCAACGTATGAAAAAATTCAGATATGTTCCGCCCACTTAAAGCGGTTTTAAATAGATATATATCTCGCTTGTGGTTTAAATGTTCTTGTATTGTGTAAAAACTACAAGGATTGTTGTAAGTTTAGTTGATAAATAACAAGTGTTATTTATAAAATAATTGCCACCTTGAGTCTTTTAAGTTATTGTAATTAAAGTCGAAGTTGTTTTTTTTATTTCATTTTGTCCGTAGTCTATTATAATTTGTTTCAGAGTAATTGTAACAGTATACCATCTGTTTATTTGTTATTTATTAAGTTGGTATGTAGGTACCAACTTAATAAATAACAAAGATTTTTAAATTAAATTATAACTTAAATATTAATTTAAATATATATGTATAAATCTTCATGTTAAGATAAGGAAGAGCGGGTCTACCTGGCACAGGTATTACTTAGAAGTTAGTCCCTACCTCGCATTTGTAAAAATGTTCAATAGAAATAAAAAAAAAGATTTACTATTGATTTGAAAAAAAAGAAACTAATATTGCTTTACATCTCACACCAAAAGCAGTAGCAAGTAAGCATATTTTACATTTTAAGTCGTATCTTGTATCGTAATGTAACAACGTTTTCTTTAATTAATGCTAGCATCTGTGTGCGTCTGTTACAACTTATTTTCGAAAACAGGAAGCATATTTTGCTTGTGTGTTTTCTTAAAATATATACATAACTTTTGTGTATATATTTTAAGATCCTTGATTACCACACAATATCTATCCTTTTATCAGATTTAATTAGCAGTACCCCAAGAAACAAGATGTACACAGTTAACAAATCCAATGAGTCCCTGAACGAAAGCTATTTTCAAATACAGTGCAGCACTTTTTCCTTTCGCTTTTAAGGTAGAAACTCACATATGTGACAGGAAATTCAAAAATTTTACAGTTTTTCACGCTTAATAGCTACAATTGTTTCGTAACCATTTTACACGATCACGGTATTCGCGAGTTTAAAATAATATTGCTCGTATTATCTTGAACAGTTATTGTACACCAATGCACATGATTCTATAATACCCCTAATACCGTCAAAACTATTAAACATTACGTTTACCCGTGAGAAAATATAGTGAAAAAATGTATTAGAAATTGTGAAAACTCTTCACCGCGAACCGCGTGTTTTACGCGGCCAATACAATACATAAACAATTTAACAAAAATTGCAAAAATATATTAAAAAAAAACTGTTTGCCACCAATGACATCAACATCCACCTTAAACCACTACAAATTAATATTTTTATTTTCTAGCAAAGCTATATGCTTCTAACTTGGGACCCATACCGTCTCTGCAATTTCTACCGTGCTCTACGACTCGCATTGTTTGCGACCGTGCCGAGAGTAGAGTGCTCCTGCTTATACTGTACACTAAATAATATTGTATAAAGGCAGATATTTGAAACAGTAAAGTAATCTTTTTGTAGCTGGTTAAGAGGAACGGGAAGAGAAGCTCCTACAAAAAAATAGGTATTTTAACAAAGTGATGCTGTCTCGCCACTAAACGCCCAAATAGAATAGTGCGATAAAGACAATTGCAGCTTTTTTAAGTTTTGACTTAGATTTTGCGCATAATTTGCGTGCTGAGAGAAAACTTTTCTTCTATAGTAAACATTCATCAAATCTAAAAATTATGGTCTTATTTTATAACTGACAGAATAAACAAGGTTTATTTTTCCTATAAATAATTCACAAACTAGAGATACAAGTTTTGAGAAAATATCGGTATTTAAATCCTAATTAATTAAAATACCTTTAATGTATTGATTAACATCTATAACATTTCCAAAAATCATCAAAATAAGTGTTTGTTTAGGAGGGTAGAAACTTTTTTTTATGAAAATTCGAGACTTTTCTCCAGTCTTAAGAGCTGGTTATAAAATAATATTCAAAAAAACGGAACCGACTTCCAACACTAAATGTCTATCTACATATATCTACGTAAATGGTCTATCTACAAGACTAGTGGCTATTTGGCTAGTGTAATAATAAACTCTAAGACAAGTATAATAAAGTCCAAATTAAAAAGTATTGTTCACAAGTATTAGGGATGGAATCCGAAAATAAGTATGCATTAAGAATACCTAGTGGTCATTTAGTGTTATGACGATTAATGAAATATTTTCTATATTAAATACTACTGAATGACCCTACATATGTGGCTTTTCTCATGATTTCTAATAAGCTGCTATAAAGGGGATTAATAGAGTCCTTAAGGGTCGGCAACGCATTGACAGTACTAATGGTAGCAGATGTCTCTAGGCGACGGAGACGGTGTAGTAAGCTTGTTTGCCGCTCAAAAAAAAGCTGCGCTCTAGGACTTCTTCCGCTTAGACAATAATGAAAAGTGATGATGATGCTGAATAAGAATATCTATCTTATGTAGTAAACAAGGGTCTAAACTATTTATATTTTAGGTTTCATCCAAATAAGTTAAGCCGTTTCATCGTGAAGTAGTAACAAACATACAAACGCACTTCCTCACTTCTTACTTCCTTCAATCTTCATCTCATCATTCATCATCTTCAATTTTTTTTAGTGCTGGAACAAATGAATTGGGTACTTGGAGACAGGTTTTTCTATTCGAGAACAGTAGCTAGTCAAACGTGTTCTACTGGTATTATACTATGTAGCTCTATCTTGTGGCTTTCTTTGAATCGTGTCGTTACTGATATCGCTTCAAACAGGACTACCATGAAAGCTCGAATATTTCCAAAACATTTCGGACATCTATCCCTACACATTTTGACTCAATGGTATTTGGCTCAGGCTGAACCTAGAATTACTGGCTCTCAAGGACAGCTACCGGAACACACCGTTAAGTGCTTGGCGACAGATTTTCTACTTGAGGGTGGTCGCTAGCCAGGCGAGCATTCGCTAAATGCCCTTCCACCATGTGGTGAAGCTGAAGCCCGCGGCGGGATTCGAACCATGGACCTGCTGCGCGGCAGTCCATAGCCAATGTCACTGAGCTATCACTGCTTCAATTCATGGAAATTGAATATTATTGGATGGTAATCCGTATTTTGTGGGTAAGTGACAATTAATCTTGCAAATGGTATAAAAACGTATCAATAAAAAATAATGGACCGACTTCCAACACTGCAAAGTAAGAAATAACTTGTGGAAGTCAGCAAGCACCTAAAGGTGTGTTCTGTTTCAGACAAACAGCTGTCCTTGAGAGCCAGTAATATTTTTTTACCCTGAAAAACATCTTTGACTTTATCATCAATTACCATCAGGTGAGATAGTGGTCAAAGATTAATTTATCAGCGATAAATAAAAAAATATATATGCCACAATTTTAGTAACAAGTTGCTTAAACCATAACTTTGAAATCAGCTTTCAAATACCACGATCATCAGGTCCGAATCTTAAAGTCAAACAAAAGTTATATAAGGTTTACGTAAGCATTAATTTTCTTCATATTTCTTTCAACTTATTTAATTAAACTCTAATTAAAAAGTCAACAGTTTCTTAGTGTAATTTCACAATAATGCTAATTATATTTCGTACAAACTTACTATTCAAGTTTGGGTAGCTTAAACTCAAAAATTGCATAATTAAAAACTAAGATTAACTTGGCAGCGTCTTAACGAAGTTATTACAAAGTTGGCGGTGTTGGGAGTTGGTGTTCTTACTTTAATATTTAGAGTTACGTACAGAAAGCCTTAAACTGAACCTTCTTCAAACTACGAGTTTATATGCTTGTGTTCTATGCATATTTTAAAAGAAACTATAGTATTCATAATTCTGTCCCGTGTACTATCTTGTACAATATTATTTTTAAGCAATGAGGGCCGAACGGTAATAGCTATGGACTGCCGTGCCGCAGGTCTCTGGATCGATCCCCACCGCCGCGCGGCTTGAGCTTCACCACACGGTGAAAATGCATTTTACGATAGCCCGCCTGGCTAACTACCACCCCCCAAGTAAAAAAAATTGTCGCCAATGAAATTACAGGGACATGAGACTGACTGACAATTATTTCTCAAGATAACAGGCGCAGTGCCAATTGTCACTTGTAATGAAATGCATCTGTTCTAGGCAAAGATTAATCCGCTTAACATCAGGTGGGCCTCGAGTTTGTTCTCTGACTACAATAAACATGGCCTCAGCATTGTAATAGGGTATTTTGCGAATGCCCGCCTGGCTAGCTACCACCCTCAAGTAGAAAATCTGTCGCCAAGCACCTAACGGTGTGCTCTGGCAGCTGTCCTTGAGAGCCAGTACTTCTAGGTTAGCCTGAACAACATCTTCGACCACATCATCGCTTACCATCAGGTGAGATAGTGGTCAAAGGCAACCAATCACGCATAAAAAAGAAACTAACGACACAAAAATATATGGAAGAAAGCTTTTTGGCTTCAATTCTTTGATCGGATTCATGAAGCCAATCGTCATAGGGAATATCCTTGTAGGTTGTAAATACGCTATCCTTCAGTAAAAGAGGGAGTTAAGAATGTTCTGCTACAGGTCGTATGTGCACGTAGTTCTTTTCATACGAATGTAGTTTCGTCATATTTTGAATACGAAATGATTATGCTCGGTGAAATTTTCATGCACATTCTTGAGGCTAAGTATGCTTCTAATGCCAGTTTTCCGTTTTATTATTTATTTTACTCGTGGGGTGCCGGTTTACAATGTCACTGCCCCATTTTGTATCTTAGGGCCCTGCCAAGGGTTTCATACAATATGTTTTGGTATTCCTGTCTTGTATGTTGTTAGCGTAAACATATCATTAGTAATATGTTCTTGTGTTTCGTCCAGTGTTAGACATAACATTTTGTATGACCCTGAAACTGTGCCCGGTGAATGGCAATAGGCGCGCCCTCTATTACATGGGGCCAAACACCAAATTGCGAAACGTGGGCGCTTACACACCTCTGCCTAATTACACCTACAATTACCTACGTTGTAATTATGTAATATGTATATGTGTGATGATAAAAAAACTACTGGACAACCTTCACCCTTATTTAGGAGCTATGATACCACGAGACAGCATGACATACATGCATACATTGCATATACAGATAGAGGCTACAAACATAAAACACCCCTCTTAAAACTTACTATAACAGTCGGGTATTAAAAATATACTGGACATAATCGAAGGAAGTTTTTACCATTCAACAAACAAGCAAATTGCAATATAGTCTTTTCAGAAACGTGAATTCACTAGAAAACTCTCAAATATTCAAACCTATTTAAAAAGTTTTAAACAAAACAAAAACTTTTTCTATTACACTAACGAAAATAAGCGCCTAGACATTTTCAAATAACGGAAAAAATAGTTTTGGATTTTAGTTAGTATACATAGTTTAAGGTTTTATTCCGAAGTAAGGGACACTTTTTTCTGAATAAAATGCAGCATGGTCATTACTTTTTTTCTGTATTCTGAGAGACTAGCTGGAATGGAATAAGGAGCAATGAAAATGCTTAAAATGCTTATAACGAGACAATTGGTAAGTAGTTTACTAATCCGTTCTTAACCGATCAGCTTAGATAAGCAACGTTCGCTGCGGTCATAGCTTGGATATGTGACCGCTATTGGCAATAAATTACTACTGTGCGCCTCCTTGCTTCAGAGGGCACGTTAAGCCGTCGGTCCCGGATGCTGTCTTAGGATGACAGTCGTAACAGGATAGAGGTGCCCATTTTGCCAATGCTCACCTGGCTAGCTACCATCCTCAAGTAGAAAATCTGACGTTAAGCACATTATGGTGTGTCCCGACCGCTGTCTTTGAGAGCCAGTAATTCTGGGTTAGCCTTTACAACATCCTCATCCATCCATCCATCCATCCACATCATTACTTACCATCAGGTGAGATAGTAGTCCAAGGCTAGCCTATAAGCTATGAAAAAAAGGATAAAGGCATAATAAGGTATAAAACACGCTCTTCTCGCAGTGGCCCTATACATTTTTTGTTAAATGTGGCAGTATTATGTTGAATATTTCAATATTGAAATTTGTAATTGACCTTTATGAGAGCGTCGTAGACGCCTCAATTGAATTGATTTTGACTTTGAGAGAGTCTGTGAAGAAGGATTAAAGTAATGTACAATAACTAAAATTAAGGTGGTCGTAGAAAACTTCTTATATTTGCAGGGTAGTGCAGAAAGAACAGGGAAGTAGTTTGAACTTAAAGCTTTCACAAGAATATAGTTTTGTTTTGGTGGAATACAACGAAATATTAAAAAAATCAGAACAAAGTCGAAAATCCGCAATATGTTTCCAACTTATGCCTTTATTTGGAATTCAAATAAGTATTTTGGTTTCCATTTTATAAAAGTTTGGTTTGTTACAAAAATGTTTTGATTATAAGTGAAATTTTATGTTGCGCTTCGTAAAATTTTAGTGTTATTATTTTTGTGGATACTGATATTATTCTTTAATAACTTGTGACAAACACAGGGCTATTATTATATATAAAATATTATATATGTATTCCGGGGATGTTATTATGTCAGTCTTTTTGAGGTTCCTTGTAGGGCAAAACGGAGCAACATCAATGAGACTCCACAATGAAAGATAGATATTCTTTTTTAATTACTGATAGGGAATATTTGACCACAATCTCGCCTTATGGTAAGTGATGATGTGATCGAAGATGTTGTTCAGGCCAGCCTAGAATTACTGACTCTCAAGGACAGCTGCCGGAACTCACTGTTAGGAGCTTGGCGATAGCTAGCCAGGCTTGCATTCGCAAAATGCCCTACCACCATCCTATAACGACTGTAATCCTAAGACAACAACCGGTACCGACGGCTTAACATGCCCTCCGAAGCACGGAAGCGCTCATTAGTAATGTCACTAGCAATCACCCATCCAAGTCATGACCGCGGCGGTCGTTGGCAAACTTTGCTCCATAATTAGTTTTCAAACACGGAAGCTAAATGTTATGAGTATTTAGCCTGCGTGTGGCCCTGCCCCGTTAGGTGCCAGGATAGAATTGCACCTCACTATGTCATCAATGGCGACTAAGACAAAAATACTGAAAAGTGGGCAGCAGTTCTTCAGGAAGCAGCGCCTAAAGCCCAACTTATACTGCGAACCCCAAGCCGCCTGCCAAGCGTGGGGATTATGGCATAAACCCCCTTAGGGGGGCTGTGTTCAGCAGTGAACGATCTGGCTGATACAGTACAGTGACCCTGCAAATTACCTAAATGTGTTCAATATAGTAGTTGTAGTTATATACATCAGTCAGTTAGTTAGTATTTTTTTAATAGAAGCATTGCACTGGTAAAAAATAATTATTTACCGTATTCTTTCGCAAGCAGCATTGTAAGCAATGATAGCTGAGCGGTAATAGCAATGGACTGCCGTGCCGCAGGTCCCAGGTTCGATCCTCACCGCCGGCTTGAGCGCATGGTGGAAGGGCATTTTTATACAACCCTCAAGTAGAAAATCTGTCGCCAAGCACCTAACGGTGTGTTCCGGCAGCAGTCCTTGAGAGCCAGTGACGGTGTCAAAGTGACGGGCACAAATCTTAACTTGTGATGAAATGCATCTGTTATAGGCAGAGGTTAGTCGCGCTTAGCATCAGGTGGGTCTCGAACTTGTTCGGTCACAATAACAAAAAAAATGCACATCAAGGAATAAAGTAAACTAAACCGGAAACACAATGTTTTTTCTTATTCTTTTTTCTCAATTTATTTTCTAAACATCGTAATCAACCAGCAAGCTCAGTCATACAGTAGCCAATGAAGCCCTCACAATAAAACCTCATCAGCGGGAACACAAAACAAGCCATCAGCCCTCACAATACAAGTCCTGAATTATTCTCTCCCCAATGAATCGCAAAGCCAATGCGCTGGAAAGAAATGATCGATTGCTGGGAATGGAATTGAGCTGAAGACGTTTTTGTTACTGTTTCATTGTTGGCTGTGGTTTGCTTGTGTAAGATAGAGAAAATACGTGTTTTTGTTTTGAAGATAAACGTAGCCTATGTCCGTGCGTTCTACCGTAATACGGCTTTATATTTTAAACCAAATAGCCAGTTGATATTTTCACAAATTATTTGTTCCTATTGAGGAGATATCCTCTTCTGTTATAAATATTTAACGGGACTTAATCTTGATAAAAACATGTATCTTATAAACTGTACCAACTTCTGAGCTTGTGACGTGAAAACTTAAATATTAAGTAACTATGTTACTGAGATTATATAACAAAGTTTTTGCTATTTGTTAGATAAGAGATGTGGTGAGTATAAAGAACTAGTTGGAGATATAGAAAAATCATTTTCCTCAGTAATGATTTGAGTGGTATAAAGATGAACAAAACGGTATAAAATTTCAACTTTACCTTAGCCCAATCAATAGTTTTTAGTACTTATATTTATTTTAGTTGAAAATAATAACAAATAAATGTAATTTTTTATACATGTGTTTTAACATTAGCAATATCAAATTTCCAATTTTATTACATTATCTGTTGGAAATATTAGTTTGTTTCCTTCAAGAGTCTACTTAATTCCAATATAAAAGTTGGCGCATACTGACCCACATGGTACCGTATTAACATCGCCTCAACTCAATCCGTTCCGTATTCTTTGTACGGAAATCCATAATGGTACGCGCATTTATTACCGCTGCATTAGCATCGCCTTTATTCAGGACGAGCTCAAGAGAGTGAGAAAAAGAGCAAAGAAACGTTGATATGGTGCCGAAGCAATACATCTGTTAATTCGTTCGGTATTAAATAATAAACACGATGTTGTTGGCGTTTAGTCTTTTCCCACACAATATTTATTTTATAACCATATCTTACTGTACATATTACATTTATAATTATATATTTTATTCAACCACATAAACTTACGTAAACTTACAAATTTACTGATACATAATATACTCTGGTACATATGATGCAAAGATATCACTAACTCGAAACTAAACGGTTATATGGTCCTCACGACACAGGGAATCCTAGTGTGGGGACCAAAGTGCATTACTAGAATCGAAGTGTTAGTTTTATGTTACGAATTTTTAGCTAAGTCATAAATTTAGTTGCCAAATAAATTTATTATTATTATTAATATTTTAAAAACTAAGTGTTCAAACTCGGTGAAACTTCTGGTTTGCCGGATTTCCGTAAAATTAAGTATTTTAAAAATAATTCGAAATATCGTTTTGTATCGGAATTGTTATTAGACATTAAGGGATAAAAATAAATAATCAATTGAAAAACTGGCAAACCTTCTGGTTTCATGTATCTGCATAGATGTTAGGCTCTGCAATATGCAAATAAAATTTCACCGAGTTTGAACACTTTGTATTTAAAATATAAAGAAACAACGTTTGTATGGAAAGCGCTCCGTGCACTCTACTCTAGGATCTTCAATACATAGTATAAAACAAAGTCGCTTCCCATTGTCTGTCTGTCCTTGTATATTGCTTTGATCTTTAAAACTGTGCAACGAATTTTAATGTGGTTTTCTCAATAAATCGAATAATTCAATAGACACTCATCATCATCACACAATGCCACAATGAACGGCTATTAGCCACTTGTAACCATTGGCATTTTACAATGTCGCCAGTCTACCTGTTGGGGGCCTATTAACTCTACGTCTTCCGGTGTATTGTGCTACTCACTCGAGAACTTAAACCCACCAGTTATAAATTTCTCGAGCTATATGACCTGCCCGTTGCCACTTCAACTTGCTTTCATTTCAAGCATGTCAGTGACTCTAGTTAAAAATAACAAATATTTTAAGATAAAATTATAGATATATAGAAAAAATATTATATAGGGACGATTCTGCCTAATTTTCCTGTTAAGCCGACGTGACGTCACAAGCGCCACGCAGTCAATTCGGAAGAATGTTGGACACGTTTTGCTTCTACACGAAGCATCCTCAGAAGGTCTTGACTCTTCAAGCGCACGGTAAAGAAGTCGAGAGAGCTCGGAAGAGTCAAGAGCACCTGAAGTATTTGTTATTATTAAATATGGATTTCGGCAAAGTGACGCCTGAATCTGTTTATAGACTCTGTTCTTCGGCGAATTTTGTCAGTGTGGATGTCATTGCGCAAAAACTCTCTCCATAGCTTATTGCGTAACTCTGAGGGACAACGTTTCAGTGCTATAAGTCAGCACTTGCAACACACACTGTCTGAAGATGCTGTTTTTCAGGCTCTGCGGAGTATGTACGACAAGACAGAAGGACGAGTATGGATAATAGCTGGAATGAAGAAGCTTTGTTACAACATCCAGCTTGTAGTAATAAAGGTCATTATTGAAAGTATCACTATAAATACAAAGTGTCATAATTCATTTTGTCACAATAGCATCATGTAACGTATAATATAATCCTCAATAACAAGGCAACAGTCCCGGCTATGCGTGCGCTCTCATGTATTATTCAACTGGCCAGTGTCCAAGCCAGCTCCCGTTTGTGCATTTTATTCAAATGATTTATGATCCTGATGTCTCTATTCGTTGGATGGTGAAAGGAATTTTAGTTTTGATATAGGACGATAGTTGAACAGAGGTGACGGTATTGTGGTAGCTGAATCCAGTGGTTCGATGTCGATGACAAATCTAGACCCTTCCGAGTCTGTAGTTCTCCGTCTTTATTCTAAGTGTACAATATTTTCATCACGAGGGATGTTCCATATCTTCCTATTGAAAAACTTTCATTGCAACTGAGAGAAAACTGCGCCATGTGAGCAGCAAGCCATGGTTATTCAGCAAGACTCCGAATGAGGCAAGTTCATAAATATATTGCAATCTACAGTGAGCATTTTCAAATCAGACCATGGCATCCGTATGAAAAGTATTATTAGTTAAAAAAGGCATTTTGGACAAACAAAAGGTCGTAGCCGCTACGTACAGCATGCATTGTAATTGAATTTATATTTATTTAATTCTATTTTCCGTTACATACCTCTAATTAATCTTAATCATCTCCTCCTAACAAACTACGCTACGAGCACTTCAAAATTCAAGCCACTTTTCATCCAAACCACAACACCAAACAAAAAAGCTCAGGATTCCACAAAATTTATGTGTCTTAGGTTTTCGCGATTATAGATAATAAAAATTATACTAATATTAATAAAAACTAGTGATAAATATACGCGATTTACCGTTTAAAGTTGTCCAATGAGCTCCTATAATTGCAGATCAAATTTCTGGTTCACGACAAATTCTATCTCCACTAATAAGCAAAAAGAATACTTCAACAGAAAAAAGGCTGACTTCGTACTAAATAGTACTCAGTCTATTTAACCGAAATAAAACCTCCAAGTTTATTCCCACATTCATGAATCTGTTTATCGTGCAGGTAGACTTATTTATAGGGATGGGGTAAATTATAGCCTGGCCGGATACTTAACAATTCTACCGCAGTATTTTAGAAAGATTGTTCCGCATAAACTGAAAATTTCTAAGAGAAATATAAACATTGGTATGGTTTATAAGTAGGCACTTAGGATTTTAATATTTTATTACGAATAATTTAACAAAACACTCATAACCAATAATGTCCTAGCCATACAGGGTTACTGGAAAAATACTAAAAATCTTAGACAAACACTCGTAGAGTATCATGTGCTTGTAATATAAAGCTGCCGGCAGCTGTTAGTCGCTTGGCGACAGGTTGTTACTTGAGGGCGGTAACTACCCCCGGCTTATTTTCCACCATGCGGTGAAACATAAGCTGGGGGTCAGAATCGTACCGTAGACCTGCGGTATGACAGTCCATTGCTTTGCTATTTCTGCTTTGTTATACGTTAGGGAATTTAATTATAATATCAGGGTTGATGTACATACAAACCTTTACACAAAACGTAGAAAATTAAAATTTTAAAATGAATTCATTTTTGTATTGTGGTTCTCTTTTATTTTTAATCTATTTTGTTAGGCATTTCGCCATATTAACACATCTCTGAAAATTTCATCTGGTTACCTATTTAATTACGGTTCTAAAAAAATCCCTTTACAGGTCGGACGGATGGACAAACATTGGACTTAGTAATAAAGTGCCGTTTCCTATAGCACCCCCAGATTGTTGATGCCTTAGTTTGTTTTGTTTACAAAAATCAAACAAGTATTTCTTAATTGTTTTATAATTTATGTGAAAACTTTGGTTCAATTATTGGAATTACATAATACTTTATCAAGGATTCTCCAGTCGTTTTTCACCGGCCATTCAGTCAAGTAAGCTAAAACACAATATCTGCGGTCAATACTTCGACATGTAACTGCTTGTCGTACTTAGAACAAAGTGTTGTCGTACTTGAGCAGGCACCCAAAAACTTTATCTCTCTTCTTCTTTTATTGGAGAACAAGACGCACAAGAACACGGTATCCATACATGGTCGATATTCCGGAAATACGCACAAAGCATTTTAAATCCAGCTTTATAGTGTGTACGGCCGAATTATGGAACACCCTACCAGCTTCTCTAATTCCCAATAAATATAATCTGGAAGTCTTCAAGTACAGAGTAAACAGGTATATCTGATAGGCAAGGATGTTCCACTGTCAACCGCGTCGTCACTGTCCATTTGGTGTGACTGTGGTCAAATGCTTGCTTATCATAATACCTGCCAGGTAACAAAGTCTAGCTTACAAACTGATTTTATTTTTTTTGTATTTGATTTCAATACTAAATAACAAAAGTTGGAATAATTTTCAAGTTTTTTAGTGATTAGTCTTTGCACGCCACTAACTAATTGAAGAGTAAAATAACGAGGTGGGCATGCAGAATTAAAATATTACACTTTTTCCAAAACGTAACTGTTTTTACTCAGTTTCAATGAGTTTAAATTGGTTTTTGTATATCATGGTAGCCATGGCTAGATTTCAATCTACAAAGAAAACATTGTTTTTTTATGAATTCTTGGTACATTAAAATCTCACAGCGTTAAAATAATGTAAAATCCCACAATTTCTTATACAATTCCATCAACAGCTCACCTAGTCACATCCGAAGAATTTTTATGTAACCATAACAAATATGATTAATTTTACCCACATTCTCTTTCAGTATTACTAAGGAATTTGTAAAATCCTATTTCTCGTCTTTCATGGTGCTACAAAAACCCTTATTTATTAAAATATTGTAAAATAAAAACAAATTATCAGTATGATTTGTCCGTTTATCGGTAACAAACACATAGCGTCATCTGGGTGGAATTAACTTATTGGAAAGTGGCAGCCTGCTATGATATAGTTGCAATACAGTCATTTTAAGGCGCTCGTTGAGGATCTTGCTCAGTCGTCATTATACTTGGATGGGTCTTCGTTACGGTTCTGGCTATTATCTTAGGATGACAGTCGTAATAGCATGGTGGTAGGGCATATACCGAATGTTTGCCTGGTCCTTAAAGTAGAAAAGTCTGTCACCAAGCATATTACAGTGTGTTCCGGCTGCTGTTTGTTAAAAGCTAACCTATATGTAATAAAAAAAAATTGAGCGCATCAAGGTATAGACTATGTACTCGAAAACTACTTAAGGTAAACATCGTACTCGTATTAAATATATTTTCCAAAGTTTTTGACCAAACTCAGTTCATAAAAGTTCAAATAAATTTAATTACTCATGGAAATGTAACGAAAGTAGAGTGTTGTAAAAACGAATCCAATTGGAAATATACCTCTTGTATACACCATAAACCTGACGTTAGAGGTCACATCACTACCTGATTCACGAGTAATACAAGCCTCAAACAGTTGAAGAGGTCAGGGTTAAGGGGCCAAATGACCTCTAAAGCGTCCCTTTTTAATGAACCCTCAGAACATCACATAAAGAGACTACCCTCTTCACCCCTCTTTTGCACTTTACACAACCCTCTTTGCATTTTGAAGGGGTTCTTGAGAGGTTTTATGTGCTGTCGAGTTTAGGGTTGGTTTTATAATGATAAATCGAGTTAATGAGTGTCTTTCGTTATGATTTCAACTGGGGGTGGTATTTTAGGAATTAATAGACAGGAAGTTAATGATGCTTTATATTGAGTATCCTTATTATATATTTGAATAATGTGAAGCTACATTAAATAGTTATAAGTAACTTTTGTGTTAGATCTTTTTACCTTTTGACTTTCAAGGAAGGCAACATTAATATTAATATAATTGATTGATATTTTGAATTTGGAAAACAAATATTATTTCTTGATGCTCTCCGATCAAAGAGATTGAACGAAAGTAATGCAAGAGAATAGGTACTGGTAAGTAAAAAGACAGTGCGCCAAAAACACATCAGAAAAATTTCAGAATCACGTGAAAGGAACGACGACTAGGATAGTATCGGTTGTTGTCTTAGGATGGCATTCGTTATAGCATGGTGGTAATGCCCGCCTGGCTAGCTACCACCCTCAAGTAGAAAATCGGTCGCCGAGCACCTAACGGTGTGTTCCGGCAGCTGTCTTTAAGAGCCAGTACGTCTAGGTTAGCCTGAACAACATCTGCGACCACATTATCACTTACCATCAGGTGAGATAGTGGTCAAAGGCTAACATATCAGGCACAAAAAAAAGTATCATTTGTACTTATATGATACTATTCTACTTTAATCGGCTTAAACTCTAGTAAGCTAAACTAGTGGTTATCTCATATTGTTTGGATTCTATTAAGCCTTTAGGAATCAATATAAGACGCTAATACTCCAGGATTCATAAATATCTAGGCCCGAAAGCCTAAGATAAAAATCTATTTCTACTAAATTTTCAACGATGTATTGTAAATAAGATGCTCGGAAAAAGGAAATTCTATTTAGCTACTTATCTGGATGTGTAATATCTGAGACCAGAATTTAGTTTCATATAAAGATTTACCATTCAATATGCCTCTTGTTCTTACATCCGCCTTTTTACTTTTTTCAACGCTATATTTCTATTTAAAGTGGGTAACGCTAGTGACATTTACTACTTATCGTTTCTACGCACATTTCCTATTCAGAAGGCACATTAAGATTGAATTGTCCGGTCATTTCTTCATATAACTGTCGAAGGACGATCACTTCCTCTTTGAGCTATGATGGCCGAGCGGTAATGTAAAGTAATGTAACTGTATGGACTGCCATGCCGCAGGTTCATGGTTTGATCCCCAGGCGGGCATTCGCATAATGTCCTACTATCTTGCTAGGCATTCGTTTCTTGACTTCCATTCTAAGACAACTGGGACTAACGGCTTTACGTACAGGACGCAAGCGCTCAGTAGTAATGCTGCTAGTAGTCACCCATCCAAGTCATGACCGTAGCGGTCGTTACTTAACATAACAGATCGGTCAAGAACGTCAACACAAGCTGCATTAAGAGTGCTTCAAAAATAGTCATCTTTGGATCATTGATCACATCCAAATGCGACAATTCCAAAATAGTATTTTAAATCGTTTACAAAGCAATGTCAAAATCATTTATTCAATAAAGGAATCTACGAAAGTCTGATCATTTTTTCATTCTAAATACTGACCTGAGCACTGCAGAAATGAATTTCCCGTTACAGACGTTTATTTCCACCTTTAAGCAGAAAAATATTATAACTAAATAGGCACCCGTCTGGGCATTAGTCTCAGTTGTATTACCGTATAGATTCCGACCAGTTTCGGGCTATATTGTAGCCCTTCGTCTGACAATAATGTCTTTTAAGCGGCGAGCGCGGGCCTAAGCACGTAACTCTCAGTAACTCCAAAAAATATTCCAAAAATTTTATAGTGACTGATTAACTGACTGTTGTAAACTTGTTTACTGCCACTAAAAAGCTTTTGAATATGAATATCAAAAGCAAATTATTAATTTTACTATCACCATTTCAATCTCTTAAAGGCCTATCACTACGTGACCCAACCTAACCATATAAGAGGATATCAACCGCTTTAGAAATCAATAAAGGCTCTCATATCCTGCTCATGAATATCTTGGCTCAAAGACACGTGAGTCCAGGTAGGATGGCGACCGTTAAATGCATGGAATAAGGCCAAGGTTAGCAGGCTCCATATGCCGGGGGTATGGCGTGAGACACAGGTGAGCAGCGAGTTTGGGTTTCGCTTGTGAATAATTCATGTAAGATTTCAAATGTAACGGTTCTATACATTTTTTTAATTTCTAATAAATTTGACACATTTTAATAAGTAACTCAAAATCTTTACTAATTTGCATTCCTTTTTAGAGCTATTATGTACTTTGACATTGGTTGATTGATATCAATAAAATGACAAAAATAGTTTCCGTTCACTGATATCTGTTAATACGCGTATGCTGGACATGCAGTTGAAATATTGTAAATATTTCTGAAGGCTTGTTTAGTGCAATTTTAAATAAAAATGCATAAATCAGCTTGTAAACCAAGGTGAGATCATTAAAATGTGATAACTAGTCTCCGGACGGTTGGTCGAATTTGCTGTCACTTTTAGGCTTTAACCATGTCCAGAGCATGGAGTCCTTCCGTACATTGCATCTCTGTACATTGGAATCCCACGACTATGGAGGTTAGTGTTTCCATTGCAGTTAAGTTAGAAGCAGTGATGGCTCAGTGACATTGGCTATGGACTGCCGCGCAGCAGGTCCATAGTTCGAATCCCGCCCAGAGCTTGAGCTCCCACCATGCGGTGAGCCGCATGGTGGAAGGGCATATTGCGAATGCCCGCTTAGCTAGCGACCACCATCAAGTAGAAAATCTGTTCGTCAAGCACCTAACGGTGTGTTCCGGCAGCAGTCCTTGAGAGCCAGTGAAATAACAGGCAAAATGAGACTTCAAGGTGATGGGCGCAGTGCAGTTCGTCACTTGTGATGAAATGCATCTGTTATAGGCAGACGATACCGCTTAACATCAGGTGGGCCTCGCGCTTGTTCCATCAAAATATCATAAAAAAAACGGTTGCTTATATGGTTGTATCGAGGGATTCAGTTAAAAATAATTACTTACAAAATTACACGATAGCCATACAGTTGATTTTTGTCATCTTGTACTATTGCAGAGACAATGCCTGGTCTTGAAATTTATACATATAGTTTTTCTTTTGTCCATCGTTTCTAGATTTGTAAACCTTGCTGTGTGCATATTTTTCGGTAAATAAACTGAAATGTGAAATAACGTTTAGCCTGTTTTACTGTCGATTGTTTTATGAGGCTGAAGTTTTGTCCTAGCATGGATTTTTTATATTAGATTTAATGCTGCTGCTATGTATGATGAGCTTTATTTTAAAACTTCTGCAACTTTTTAAGTTCCGTGGAGTTTACTAACTAATCCAGCTATAATCGCCGACCGAGCGAGCGCAAAGCGGGAGCCAAGCGTGTGCGTTGCAGGTTGGGCAATAATGCTTCTGTGTGCCTGTCCAAATTTTGAGTTTTTTTTTTTCTCCTCTAAAGTCACACTTCTCAACCCATTCTCATGATACATTACGATTATATTCCATAATCGTATGTTGTTCTTTCATCGATTCAGATTTGAGAAATATTTCAAAACCGCGGAGAAATGGCGTTTACTTTCAGTAAAACCATTCATCAAGCCTCGTTAAAGAACTTGAAGCAAAACTTTGATAATAGACTTCTAGCCTACTTGAGATAAAACGAGAAGAAAAACCGGAACTATGTTCTGAACGTCTACATGAAACTGCACAAGTTCGTAGCTTGTACTACCTAATCTTATAAGCGCAGATGTGGTGGCCTCATGTAACATTTCATGAATATTTAATCCGGGCCCGGGACGATTTTCGGTTCACCTGGGATGAAAAAAGGATATTACTATACCTAAACACCTATAAGACAACCTTGTCCCGCATATTGTAAACAACAACAGTGTGAAAAGGATAGCAGTTGCCGATTATAAAGTTTCTTTTTGACGTTGTTATTGGAGCAACAGATCTGATATAACTTCACAAGAGTTTGTAAGACTTTGGAAGTTTGTAATTGTTTGAGAATTCATGACTGAGCTTTTAATTCCCACCTAAGCTGGAATGAAAATGAACAAATTGTTTAACTTTACATTAATATTTTGAAGCAGTAATTTCTCAGTGTCAACGACTATGGGCTGCTAAGCAGCAGATCCGTGGTTCGAATTCTGCTGAAAGATTAAGCTTCACTGCGTGGTGGCATATGGCATTGTATTTTACCAATGTTTGTTTGGTTAGCAACTACAGTCAAGTGGAAATCTTTCCTATGTGTCCAGCAGCAGTCCTTGAGAGACAGTTATTCCAGGTTTGTCAAAAACATCTTTGACCACATTATCACTTACTATCAGGTGAAATCGTTATCAAAGGATAACCTATCAGCTATAAAAATATATGCAATAATTTCAAAATGCTATTCTAATTGTGCAAAGAATAGGACGATAATAGACTAAACTCCAAAGGCTCGGACGTAGGTGCAAAACTGCTTAGTTTTCTGTATTTTACAGGCCTCATTTAAGAGAATATGCTATCAATCAACACAACCTTCTTCTTCTTAGAGGAAAGACTTCAGCGGGAACTTCTCGTCGTGGGCCTCTGCAATACGATATGAAAAAGGTGTCATAAGATTCTTTAGAGGTCACCAGCACAATGGTAACCTTTCTCATGTTACAAACATCCATAGGCGACGGTGACCACCTTCCATGCGGTGGGTTTGTCACTAAGCTAGGGATTTAAAATAAACCTTATTCCACCATGTCCATACATTCATCGACCAACATAACGCAATTTTTTTTATTGTTTATAGTTAAGTAACGAAACCAACATTTTGTGTGACTAGTGGTAAGCTTCACGTCTGTGGACAACAGGTGCAGTGCCACTGTGAGCTTTATTCTTAAGAGTAGAGTTCACCGAGCGCATTCCATACAAACAGTTTTGTCATATTTTACATACCAAGTGTTCAAACTCAGTAAAATTTGTACGCATACCGCTGAGCCTAATATCTAAGATTTTGTTTTGCCAGTTTTCAGATTTATAATTTAGTATATCCCTAATTTCAAAATAACTATTCTCATACTCACATGTTTCTAATTATTTTTGAAAATACTTAATTCTGCTGAAATTCGGCAAAATAGAAGCATATATATATGGCTCAAGGACATACATGCAAAGCTTCACAGAGTTTGAACACTTAGTATACAAAATATGACAAAGCTACGTTTGTGTGGAAAGCGCTCAGTGGTCTCTAATCTTAAGAATAAAGCTCACAGTGGCACTGCACCTATTGTCCACAGACGTGACGCTTGCCATTAGTCATACAACATGTTGGTTTCGTTACTGCATAGTATATTTATATAGATTAATCTTCATAATATATATGTATATGTTATAATTTTAAGTATATATTACAAATAAAAATCATTAAAATACTGTATTTTTGACAATTATGAATTTACTTTAACATGTTTCATTAAGTAGTATTTAATATAATAATTCTAGTGTAAACAATCACACTTTTTAAATTAATATCAATCTAATTGTAAAATGACTTGCCCAGTGTAACGTTAGCTGTTGTGACCACCAATGATTTCTGATACCTACTGATTCTAATAAAAAAAATGACGTGGTGGCCGTACATGTTCGATATTAATTTATCGCTTTTATTACAGCTCCATAATTTATACGGCTGAAGTATGGAACACCCTACCGAAGCGTCTCTTTCCCTATATATACAATCTAATAGTTTTCAAGTACAGAGTAGATAGGTAGGTGTCTTCTAAGGAAGCTTCTTTCATAGTCACCCGTGGAATGGCAGCATCAGCGTAGCCCATTCAAGTTCTTGATGACCATAATTTATATGGGACTGCGTAGTACCGACGTAAATCCAAGCTGTTATGTTGGATCTACTTGAGATTGGATAAGAAACTGTCACGCCAGTGAGAAACAGACAATCCACGCGTCTATGGTTAGGTAATGTAAACGCTTTTCTATTCTATAATGTTTCGCGGACGGACGGAACTCGCTCGAGGCCCACCTGATTTTAAGTGGCAACTTCTGCCAATGACTTTTCATCTCAAGTGTCTAACTGCACTGCGCCCGTCACCCTGAGACATACAGTGTTTTTTTTATTCTAGTTAACATATCTTTTTTTTTGCTTTTGACCACTATCTCACCTGATGGTAAGTAATTATGTGATCGAAGATGCTGTTCAGGCTAACCTAGAATTACTGGATCTCAAGGACAGCTGCCGGAATACACCGTTAGGTGCTTGGCAACAGATTTTCTTCTTAAGGGTGGTAGCTAGCCAGGCGGGCATTTGCAAAATGTCCTACCACCATGTTTTAACGACTGTCATCCAAAGACAACCGGTACCGATGGCTTAACGCGCCCTCCGAAGCACGGAAGCGCTCAGTAGTAATGTCCCTAGCGGTCGCCCATCCATCTCATAACCGCGGTGGACGTTGCTTAACTTTGCTGATCGGTTAAGAACAGCTTCGCTACGAGCGCTTAAAAAAATAAGTCTCAGGGGCCTGTAATATGATAATTACATACTGGCTCTCAAGGACTGCTGCCCGAACAAACTGTTAGATACTTGGTGGCAGATTTTCTACTTGAGGGTGGTAGCCAGGAGAGCATTCGCCAAATAGCCTTCCACCATGCGTTGAAGCGGTGGGGATCGAACCAAGGACCTGCAGCACGGCTATTACCACTCTGCTATCATTGCTTCAATGCTCCTGCAGCTGGATAGGTAAGACAACGTATTTGTAATATCCCTGGTGCCACAGATATCGATAAGTGAATCGGCGGGGATCGTATCAGACGGCCCGACTGCATGTTTACCACGTATAATATTATATAAGACTCGAAGTGTACTTTAAAAATAAAACATGGTAGAACATTCAAGCTATCCTTATTTTTCATGTAACAGTTTTCATTCTGAGCCTGTGCATAAAACCAAACCTTTTACTTTTATTTTCCTTACCGGCAATAAAATCAGCCGACGTACTAAGGTAAGACCTCCAGTATTCGCTCCGCAATTACCGTCCAACATGCCCCGAAGCACCCCAGGGAGGTTATTACAAGCCACTCGAAAGCTCGTTCGCAATACAGGGAATCGAATTACATAGTTTTTTTTCGCCCCCATTGCCTATAACGGCGGGGTTTGCCCGGGGGATGTTTCTTCCGATAATTGTTCATGTCCATAATGTACATAAATTGGTTTAAGTATACCTTTGGGGGTAATAAGTAACAACTGATGACTTTGCTCTTCTTTATTGTAAAAATATATAAAGATATAAGTCCTAGGTGTAATTGAAGATTTTCAGGATTTCATACCCTCGGGTGTAAAAAAATTGTATGAGATGACTTTAGTTTGGTTTAAAATCGTGGTAAACAGTAGACGCAACCATGATGCGAATGAAATGTTAAAACTCAAAAGCTGATATGTAATGAATGTCAAGTTTCAAAAATATGCCTAATTGTGAACAAACACCTCCCGTACCCGTAAGAAAACCCCTCATGGTATGCCGGGATAGAATGTCACCCCCATTTCTTCCCGTGGGTGTCTTAAGAGGTGAGTTGAAGGAAAATACCGAAAGGACGCCTTCTAAAGAATTGACAACTTCTACTGCGATCGCCTACCAAGCGTGGGCATTATGGCAAATCTCCCAATGGGGGAGACCTTGTTCGATGGTGGACATTCCGGTAGTTGTGATGATGATAACCAATTAGAAACTAGGGTTTTGTACCAACACATACAAAAACGCTATTTTTTACATACAATTCAAGTCCGGGCACTCATGGTCGATTATTAATATTTTTTGTTAAGTATATGTAAAATACTGGGTTATGCTCACAACGAGATTGATCCATTTTTCGGTCCGTTTTTCAATAGAGCAAAAAAACAGAAAATTGCAAATGTACGAGAGGAAATTCTTTTTAACTCATTTGCGGGTGCGTTCCTCTTGTATATTTGTAAACTTGTACTGTAATCCGCATAGCAGGCGTTATTGCAAACATAACAATATTAAAAAACCGACCAAGTGCGAGTGTGACTCGCGCACGAAGGGTTCCGTAACTAAATATTCTGTGAATAGTTAAAGCGTCTACCTGTCACCGTTATTAGTATCGAGCAAGAAAAGGTAAAAAAATCAAGTTTGTTGTATGGGAACCCCTCTTAAATATTTATTTTTTGTTACTTTTAGTATTTGTTGTTATAGCGTCAATAGAAATACATCATCTGTGAAAATTTCAACTGTCTAGCTATCACTTTTCTTGAGATACAGCCAGGGTGACAGATGGACGGACGGACGGACGGACAGACGGACGGCGAAGTCTCAGTAATAGGATCCCGTTTTTACCCTTTGGGTACGGAACCCTAAAAAAACAGAAAATGTCATGATGATAATGGGTACTTTTTATCTATATTATTGTTATTATAATTATGTTTGGCATTTCTTAAGTATTATGAAATGCCGAACATCTACGATTTTTTTTTTTTTTTTATGTTATTGTGATGGAACTAGCGTGAGGCCCACCTGATGTTAAGCGGTATCCTCTGCCTATAACAGATGCATTTCATCAAGTGACGAACTGCACTGCGCCCATCACCTTGAGACATAGCTGTTAAGTCTCATTTTGCCTGTTATTTCGCTGGCTCTCAAGGACTGCTGCCGGAACACACCGTTAGGTGCTTGGCGACAGATTTTCTACTTGAGGATGGTCGCTAGCCAGGCGGGCATTCGCAAAATGCCCTACCACCATGCGATAAAGCTCAAGCTCTGGGCGGGATTCGAACCATGGACCTGCTGCGCGGCAGTCCATAGCCAATGCCACTGAGCCATCACTGCTTCAAAAATAATGCAGTAAATAATAGAATTATATACTTTACCAATCGTTCGTCCCACGGTAGAGCTAAAAATTTAAAGGAAGAATATCTTCCCTGATCATTCGTGAGTTTTATGGCTGAAATTAAAATAATTAGTACAATATACCAAGACATGTTACCAACAAAACTTTCACAATCGCTGTACTGAAATGATTACTGCTTTTAGTTGGCAGCATTTCCTAAACCTAAACCATTAACAAAATTGCGGTGAAATCTAACTGCTATTTGGATAGTAGAGCCCGCTTTGAATCTGCAACGGTATAATTAAAATAATGTTTGCACAGGATTTTAAATAAATCTAACCGAAATTCTCATTTAAACGGTCCCTGCAAATCAGAGTTGAGCGACTTCTCTGATCCTTCAAAATCCAACGAGAAGTCACAGTTACTACAAAACATAGTAGAATTCTATAGTAACTGTTATTTAATATGTGGTTCCTGTACTTGTTTTGTAGGGTTCAAAAAGTCGGAGAAGGTCTACAATAGTAATTATAGGGCAGAGGGTAAATTGTCGATGTTTATCTAAGAGCCCAGTATTTGGTCTAAAGATAACTTCATCCATTGTTGTTTTAGTGTCATTAAAGTTAAGGGATTTCAAAGTTTTTGGTTGACCTTATGTGGACTTTATAGATACTTGGATTTCGAGGGTATTTTTATATTCAAGACTTGTTTTCACAGTTGATGTAGTATGTAGTTATTTCATGCTGCAACGAGCGTTGCAATGGTAACTGGCTGTTTAAAAAAACTGAATTCCTACAAAAAATTACAAAACGAGGCTTTATCGAGCCGAAGAACTTGCGTCTGAAATATTTTATTTTTTAACTTTTTTCTCCCCCATAGGTATTTCCGTCGGATTGAAAAACTTCCAAAAACTGGATTATAAAAAATACTTTATACTACTTATCAAATCTGCTCACAAATTCTTACAAGAATCAGTTCAAAATATAGAAAAACAGCTGATCATCCACCGGTAGCCGTGCTGAAGTGAGTCATATTTGTAACGTATGCTTTTGTTTAATTACAACAAACTAATTTTTATAAGTAATGTTAGTACTAATTGTCGTGGATGCGACAATAGTTCTGATATCACATTAGCACCTGCTGTTTAAAATTTTAATGTACATTAATGTGGATTATTTTCCTACGTTGCCAACATTTTTCATCACTTTTTATTGCTCATGCGGGCTAGCTTGACTAAAATCGCACCCGAAGGTAGTAAGAAGATATATTCATTAAAATAAAAAATAAACTAGAACATTACTCAAAACACTAAAGTGGAAGTAAGCCTCACAAAAGGCAAATTTTAAGATGTTTTTAGGGTTCCGTAGCCAAAGGGTAAAAACGGGACCCTATTACTGAGACTTTGCTGTCCTTCCGTCTGTCACCAGGCTGTATCTCAACAACGGTGATAGCTAGACAGTTAAAATTTTCACTGATGATGTATTTCTATTGCCACATACTAAAAATAAAATAAAATAAATATTCAAGGGGGCTCCCATACAACAAAACTGATTTTTTTACCGTTTCTTGCTCGATAATTATGTCATCGAAGATGGCAAACAGACTTAAACTAGAATTGGCACAGGCTATCAAGCATACACACCGTTAGGGTTGGTTTGATGACAGATTTTATACTCGAAGTTTGCAGCTTCAGCTGGGTAGACGGGCTATCGCAAAATACCCTACACTATACCACAAGTTATATCGAGCACGCTCAGTGACAGATAGTACTAGCTTTCACCCATCCAAGGAGCGACTACAGAGGCAAAGAACGACTAACGCAAACCTCCGGCCGCTCTATACTGGAGAAACAAGCTCACTCAGCTTATTATATGATAACATTTTGTTTGACTTAGAACTTGTTGAACATGATATAATCCGCGTATAGCACAAGCCAAGATAAATTCAAATATTAGTATATCTAACTTTGAGAGCCACTGACCGAACGTGGCTCATAGACAACTCAAATTGCACACGGAGCTCTCTCATGCGAACTAATTACACCAGAGTACTGTGTAGTTTATACATATAATATTATTACTAAGTAGATATCATATGCAACCAAAGGCGTGGGATTATATATATATACACCTATGTATGTACATATGCACTGCAATTACTCTAGTTGTCCAAGGTTTTCGTAATCTCCTTGGCTATTCTAGCCGAAGTGTATTTTCCTACGAGTTCAGTATTTTTTTATGCTTGATAATAATAATAGTGCGTGGTCGAATATGTTTTTTTGTTAGTTTTATTGTTCAGGCTAGCCCACAATTACTGGCTCTCAAGGACACCTGCAGGAACATACCGCTAGGTGCTTGGCGACAGTTTCTACTTGAGGGCGGTAGCTAGCCAGGCGGGCATTCGCAAAATGCCCTACCACCATGCTATAACGACTGCCACCCTAACACGACAACCGGGACCGACGGCTTAACGTGAGTCAGAAGCACGGAAACGCTCAGTAGTATTGTCACTAGCGGTCACCCATCCAACTCATGACCGCGGGCGACGTTGCTTAACTTTGCTGATTGGCTGAAAACAGCTAAGTAAACTTCGCTACGAGCGCTTCAAAAAAGTGTAGTAAGTAGTGTATTATCCTACTAGTTTAGTCAATAAAGTATGCATGCAATGATTCCTGTTTAAGAACGATATTATCCTCGTATATGAAAATGTCAGTGGCATGGTGCTTATTTGGCTCAATTAGCTAAGTGGGATTTTGTGACATCCAATTAGGTTTTCTTTGGTAATAGTATATCATTAAACCATAATCTCTCCTGTTGGTAAACGGTAATATGGTCTGAAGAATTGATAGCCACTAATGTATTGTATAAGCCGTATTATCATAATCTCCAGGCTTACACGTCTTGGGGATCGCAGCTTAAGATATTTTACTTGTAGGCGCCTCTTACGACATCCACAGGTAGCAATAAGGAGGGTTCCATTTTAGCCCCGCATCTGTAGATACAGGTAATTGTGACAGGTTTTTTTACATGAGTGGTAGCTAGCCAGACGAGCATTCGCAAAATCTCCTACCACCGTGTAAAATATATCACCTTATAATGTAGATTTTTTTTCAAAATTTACCCGAATAGTAGCATGAGATTTTTTTTAATTTCCTAACTATAATTTTATTTAATGACATAGTTACTTGCACAATATAATTATCATACAAAGAATTTTTGCAATGTCTCCATACTGCAAAAATTCGGGCAATGCTACAGATTAACCCATTGGCATCGGCGATAATGATGAAAATTGAATTTAATTCATAACTAGGACATAGTGGTCCTGACGATGCCAACTTATTAATAAGCTAAGAATTGTCGTATTTTTTACATAAGAAAACATTTAATGTAAGTGAATAATGGAGTGAACATCATCAATGTAAGATACAGCAGAAGTATAATTTCATCAGAAATCATGAACAGTAAAGTTTTATGTATACCACAAAATACCCAAGAAAACAACAGAAAACTTATTTAACTAATGTAATAACCACAAAAACAAATTGAGTTTCAAGTAAACCCAAAACACACAAATGCTGTTAATTTAAACAGTTCATTTCAACCACGTTCGCACGAAAGATTAGCCCATTTAAAGAACAAAAAAAAAACAAATTTTCATAGTAACAGAGCAAAAAAACACAAACCGTTTTCCCTAACACATTCATTCTCTTAAACAAATTAACTGCGAGCAAAAAATCGTGTACATTTAGCTTTGAGGAAAAATGCACCGAGGTGTGTTGTGCTAACGATACTACTGAATGAACAAGTGAATGATTGAACGAGTGAACAAATAGGCCACAAGCGGACGGCGAACGGTTGACAGTGAGTGATGCGAGCGGTAATTTGAGCGAGTTGCTGAAAAATCATTGCCCGTACGGTGATCATGCTATAAAAAATACTTTTAAACTTCGCTTTGTTTTTCAAAACAAACTTTGCTGTTTTAATGTTCTTGCAGTTATATGTTTAAAAATGAAAATGTACAGTACCATATATAGTAGTATATAAATATAGTACTAGTAGACTAGGCAGTTTCTTCTATTCTACTAGTACAACAAATAAAAGCTTAATGACACTGATTATTTTTATTAGAACCTAAGAAATTTTATTCAGGATCTAAACAATGCCCGAGGGGTGTCAGCAGTCCCCCCCACCCCATTGCCACCAGTGGGTGTAATAAGAGGCGACTAAAGGTAAAATACGAAGCCCTCGTAGCGAAGTTTACTTAGCTGTTCTTAACCGATCAGCAGAGTTAAGCAACGTCGCCCGCGGTCATGAGTTGGATGGGTGACCGCTAGTGACATTACTACTGAGCGCTTCCGTGCTTCGGAGGGCACGTAAAGCCATCGGTCCCGGTTGTTATCTAAGAATGGCAGTCTTTATAGCATGGTGGTAGGGTATTTTGCGAATGCCCGCCTGGCTAGCTACCACTACCTACCAGCTACTTGAGTAGAAAATCTGTCGCTAAGCAGATGTGATGTGGTGACATAGTGGTCAAAAGCTAAACTAACAGATATAAAAAAAAACCGAAGTGCAGCAGCGCCTTGAGAGGAGCTTTTATATTTGACTGTGATCCCCAAGACACCTATCAAGCATGGGGATTATGAAAAATCACCCCCTTAAGGGGGCAGGCTGTGTTTAACTGTGGACGATCGTGTTGATACAGTACAGTACAGAAAGAGTAATTTTTGAATAGACATTTTAGTAATTATTAATTAACAAGTATTTATGTAGGTACTGTATAGCCTGATATACTTCTGAACACAGCCCCCCATTAAAGGGGGCCAACCCAACAAAAACCCAAACCCACCAAACTTAAAAAAAAAACAAACACCAACACAACAAATTTGGAGGTTTATGCAGGTACATATAAATATTATATTATCTTTTTGTGACATTGCAGGGTTGTTATGACTCACTCACAACGATAGATCAGTTGCAAGGGCATGTCGAAGCGGGCAGTCTCTGGTTCAAAACCCGATCGTTGTTAAAATTTTTGTTTATATTGTAATTTTGTTATTTGAATGTGTTAAATGACTTACCAGGTGTACAATAAAAACACTGTACAGTGGTAAATAAGATCTGATTCTGAGTTTTGAAACTTGTACAATCTGACAACTCAATATCCCAACTCATGACTCATGATAATTATAAAAAACATTATTATTCAATAATAATTCTTAAAATTATCAATGTTACAGCTATTATCGAACCAAATGGTCTGATGCGTGACGATAGTAAAAGACCTGACGGCATGACTCTGGTTCCATGGAAGTTACTACGGCCCCTAGTGTGGGACGCTACATGCGTAGAAACTTTAGCGCCGTCACACCTTTCTGAAACCAAAGCGAGGGCTGGCGCTGCGGCTACTACGGCGGAGCAACTCAAACGGCGCACGAAGCAAGTATGTTAAACTCAGTAGTGATTAAATTTTGAGCCGTATGGTGTAGAGACGTTGGGTCCGTGTGGATCGGGACCTCATCATATTTTCCAAAACGTATCAAAGCGCTTGGTCAATGCGACGCGTGACATAAATGCTTGCACCTATTTGGCTCAACGAATAAGCATTACAATTGAACGGGAAAATGCTGCCAGCATGCTGGGCACGCTGCCAACTGGTGACGGCCTGGAGCATTTGGACTGCCTGTGAGTCTGCGATGACTTGCAGGTTGTCGAAATGTTTTTATTTTTAGAGTAGTGTTGCATATTATAAATTAACCAAAAATGGTTATGTGGTTAATTTATATGCTGTAGAAATTGAAGCAAGGGGTATACCAGCAAAATCCCTATATAACCTACTTAAAGACCTTGGCCTACCAAGAACAACCGTAACTTCCATCCTAGAACGTGTATCTAAGGCGGCATTAGTAAGATCTTACCAAATTTGGTTAGGTAGGGGAGGAGGCTCGTGCGATGAAGGGGAGCATTGATATATCATAAAGGGCCCCTTAACCCTACTCCTGGGTTGCAAGTCCCAGGCAAGACCCTTAGGCCTCTTCCTCTGCAACGCTACGAACCCAGCTCGAAGCCCACCTGATGTTAAGCGGTTAAACTCTGCCTATAACAGATGCATTTTGTCACAAGTCACGAATTACACTGCGCCCGTCACCTTGAGACATAGGCGTTAAGTCTCATGTGCCTGTAATTTCACTGGCTCTCAAGGACTGCTGCCGGAACACACCGTTAGGTACTTGGGGACAGATTTTTTACTTGAGGGTGGTCGCTAGAACGGCGGGCATTCGCAAAATGCCCTTCCATCATGCGGTGAAGCTCAAGCCCGTGGCGGGATTTGAACCATGGACCTGCGGCACGGCAGCCATAGCCAATGCCACTAAGCCATCACTGCTTCAAGAAGAAGAAGAAGTATTTTATTAATAAAGGTAAATATGTAAAATTTGCCATTTTGAGGATTGGACTTGTTGTCGTTTGAACTAAAGTAACCCTAAGATGGTAAATCAAATTCTTACTTCAGTCACGTGAGTAATTTTGCAACTTTTATTTTAATTATAACGTGAGTAGCGGTTTGCGGTAAAAAGTGATTTGCTGACCGGTTTTCTAACACGTAAGTTAACTTGAATGAATGATTAACTGCAAAATTGCTTCTTGAGTTATTACGTTTTTGCGTGAACGTGTTTAGTATTTAAATTATTTATCGCCTGTGATGTTTGCTACATAATTTAAAATAATTAAGGCTACGTACATTATAATGAAAGTGTACAAGGGGCGGACATTGAAATATGTCACTAGCTTGATTTTCACCTCATGTTGGAAGGGTATTTTGCAAATGCCCGCCTGGCTAGCTACAAAATCTATCGCCAAGCACCTAACAGTGTGTTCCAGCAGCAGTCCTTGAGATCCAGTAAAATTACAGGCACATGAGACTTAATAAGTACATGTATCAGGGTGACAGACGCAGTGCAATTCGTCCTTTTGACCAAAATGTATCTGTTGTACCTGTATAAATCCACTTAATATCAGATGGACAAATCAAAATAAAAAAATATGTTTAACTTAACCTGACGTCTATCTTACTTGATAAGACGGTAAACGGTCATCGAAGATGTTGCTCAGGCTAACCTAAAATAACTGGCTCTCAAGAACAGCTGCCGGCACACACGGTAAAGTGCTTGGCGACAGATTTTCTACTTGAGAGTGGTAGGCATACGCAAAGTTTCCCCCACCATGCTATAACGACTGCCATCCCAAAAGCAACAACAACAACTGACACCGTGTCTTCCGAAGTACGGAAGCGCTTTTTAGTAATTCCGCTTGCGGTCACCAATCCAAGTCAGAACCGCAGTGGATGTTGCTTATTAAAATAAGCCACTAGCGCTACTAGCGCTTCATTATATATATAAAAAATGTGGAAGCAAATCCATTGATCGTAACAGTTTTAGTCTCGATAAATGAGTCTGCTCAATTGTGTTCTTAACTATGAATAAATATTATTCGTATACATTTAGTTAGAAAGGACCAAAAAGAAAAGAAAGCTGGCCATTCGTCCGTTAACAGAAAGCACATGGTTAAGTTCCAAAGAACCGGTGATGATATGTTATAAAATATATTATTGGTACTGTCACAAACAGGATATAAAACTTTACAAAGTATAGATTATTTTTACAAGTAATAAACCCGACTGCAACTTATTTATTTTCGAACGTTCTATTGAAATTAAAACTGCAAGTGGCATATTTGTGGAATCTTTTCTTAAAGCCCTTCATTTTGATACCACACTGGGATGATAATAGGTTTGGGAGGAAAAACATTTTTTTTTAATATTATTACTGATAGGTAAGTCTTTGACCACAACCTGATGGTAAGTGATGATATGGCCGAAGGTGTTAAAGAGGCTTAACCTAGAATAACTTTCTCTCAAGGACAGCTACCGGAACTCACCATTAAGTGCTTAGCGATACTTTTCCACTTGAGGGTGGTCGCTAGCCGGCAGCTAGGCGGGCATTCGCAAAATGCCCTTCCACCATACGGTGAAGCTCAAGCCCGCGGCCGGATTCCAACCAAGGAACTAATGCCACTGAGCCATCATTGCTTCAATTATATTTTATTTAAAACATTAAAAAGTAAAATTATTACAAACAGTTATATTGAATACTAGCTGTACCTGCGACTTCGTTCGAGATAAAAAAGTATTCAATAACCTACTTCGTAGTATGAACTCAAACCGTGTTAAGTTTCATTGAATTTCATTCAGTAGTTTTGGAGTGATACGCGTCCGGGATACAGACAGACAAACAGATAGAAGAAAATTTTGAATACAGTTTTGGCATCAGTGTCAGCTACATAGTGCTCTCAATTATATTTTTTCAAAATATCTGCCATGTACAGAATTGGATCTGTTACAGTTTTACTATAAGTTCAATTTTTAGTTTTGGAACGGTTATAAAAGTTTTAATTTTAAAGATATTTTCCACGCCGTCCACTGAAAAGTACTTTTGCACGCAGAATTAGAATAATAAACATAATATTTCCGAGATTGTGAAGTGAAACTTATTTTACTTTGACTTAAGTACAGTTGTGGTGTATAAGATATTTTAATGTACTGTACTTTATCATCCAGATTGTGCACTACTGAACACAGACTCCACATACGGTACTTCCCATAATTGTATGGGGGTTTGCCATAATCGCTTGGCCGGCGTCTTGGGGATCGTTTCACTGTATGAACTTCACGTAAACAAAAACGCAAAGTCAATCTACTGTATACAAACTTAATCATATCCTTTCCAATATAAATTGCTTATTAGTTACCATAACCTCAAAATAATTGCATATTACTTACCCTCAAAATACCTTATCAATTTGTGAGGGAGCGCGCCCCAATTTGGAAACTTGTCGGTTGGCATGGTGCCAGCGGTAGCAGTGGTGTTTCCACGTGGCCTACATCGGATACTTTGCAGTGTAGCAGGTTGTTAGGATGTCACCTTTTTACAATTTATTAGTAGCTGTTTAAGGATGAACAGTTCTCATTTAAAAGGTTATATTTGTCCAATTAATCTTTTGCACAGCAACTTATCAATGTCTAGGTTATATTACTTATGTATATGAGATAATATTAAAATGTTTTTTTGTTTTATTCCTGGTGGCCTTTGACCACTATCTCACCTTATGGTAAGTGATGATGTGGACGAAGATGTTGTTCAGGCTAACCTAGAATTCAATAAGCAAATTTCAAAAATAGCTTCAAAAATGTGTAAGTATTTTTATATAATTTGTGTATATTTATATAAATGTATATATCATTATCTATTTATGTTTGTTGGTATGTATTTATAAATGTATGTATGTATTTATTTATTTATCATAAAAACCTACAATGTGAAATTTTTATACATTTGTTTAGAAATTACACTAAAATACGTTTTACTTATAAAATATTTTAATGAGATTTGAATATGAACCTATTCATATCTATTTATTTAGATATGACCCGCCCCTATTGTTTTGTTATTCCACTCCATCCTAAAGTTGCCTGGTAGGGATCATTTTTAGTGATAAGGCCGCCCATTGTAACACTATGCTATTATTTATTAATATGTAAACTTTAATATTTAAGAGTGGTGTAACAATAAAGAATTATCTATCTATCTAGTTTTTTTTTTGTGTTTTAAACTTTCTCGAGCTAATTCGTATTTGAACGACACTCGTCATATGTCCATTAATATACTCGTGCGGAGGTGTACATAATTTTTTTAAGGTTCTGTTATAAGAAACGGGATTCTATTAATATGGGTAGTTTTTTTTATATTATTGTGACGAAACAAGCACGAGGTCCACCTGATGTTAAGCGGTATCCTCTGCCTATAACAAATATATTATGTAACAAGTGACGAACTGCATTGCACCTGTCACCCTGAGACATACAGTTGTTAAGTCTCATAATGTGCCTGTAATTTTACTGGCTCTCAAAGACTGCTGCTGGAACACACTGTTAGGTGCTTGGTGACAGTTTTTTTTACTTGAGAGTGGTAACTAGCTAGACGAGTATTCGCAAAATGCCCTTCCATCATGCACTGAATCTCAAACCGGCGGCGGGGATCGAACCATGGACCTGCGGCACCGCAGTCCATAGCTATAACCGCTCGGCTATCTTTGCTTCATATTTCTATATACCATAAAAATTCTAATTTAAAATTTTCAAAGAATTTGTTTTTATTAATGTTATATTCTCGCATAATAACACGTTATTATATTAATTAACTTAAGCCCAGTCTGTCTCTTCATCAGCGTGTCGGACATGCACAAACCATCTGACACAGAACAGTACAGTGTAGTTCTGATTATCAAACCATCTTTAAAGCCGGACGGCTGCATAGATAATCATTGTTGCCTAACAAATTAAACCAGCAAAGTGCGTATTGAACTCCCGCAACGTAAAAAACACAGAAAACACCACAACACTTTTTTCATACCGACCAATCTTTAGCGATTCTAAGCTGCACAAATCTGGTTTTTACTATTTTTAGGGTTTTGTAATACAAAACGGGACCCTATTACAACTTCAGCTGTTATGCCGTTCGTCTGTCCGAATTTTAAACGGCTGAATCTTTGGAATGGTACCAAGTAGCTAGTTAAAATTTGCACGGATCGTCTGTAAGTATAGTGGAATCCCCAACATAGAATAATAACAACCTAATTTATATTTTTAATTTATTGTAAAAACGGTTATCCAGACAAACTTGGTATGATCGGTTAGAGAATACCCCAGCTGTAGGGGAGGATGGCGCGGGTTAAAATCCCGCACATGACTATATATGTTTTCCTATTATTGTAATTTTGAAATGTGATCAGAGTTACATACGTAACAAAAAAAACAGTTATAAGAACTGGTCAAGTATAGACCAGACTCATAATGACGAAATGTTTATGTTTTAAATAACCAGATGTACTCACGCGTATTGGTCGAGATTGTTGGATGTGCCCGAAACCTATGTCGGCATTCTCGACCTATACGCGTGAGTACAGCCGGTTAATTAAAACATTAAATAAGTACGGAACCCTCAGTCTGTGAGTCCAACTCTCACTTGGCTGTTTTTGTTATAAGTTAGATATTGAACTTTTACTATACAATGTGTAACGGTTGGATGTTACCATACAATACAGCAAAAACAAAAAATCTACTTTGTACCCATTAATTATACATAAACTACCCATGTGATGTCCTAAACTTTCGTACGTAATAGAAATCAACTTCGAAATTATGTCGCATGGAAAAAGATATATTCCAACGGGACTTGAACCCGCAACCTCCAAAAAAGACGTGCATTCAAACGGATGGAGAAGATTCGACTGTCGAACGCCCGCTTCCATAGCATAATTGGTAATGCACTAGGATGTTTTTCTGGGGGTTGCGGTCTCAAGTCCCGCTGAAAGTTATCTTTTTGCAACTGAAATAATTTCTATCTTTTCGCTTCGCATGCGTCAATGCTCTTATAAAAAATACTAGAAATTAACTTCGTTTTTATTCTAAAAAAAGCTTACAGGAAATGCTACCAACGCGTTAAAATATTACATCCGTATTATCCATGTAAACAACATGAATTGTCCTTAAAGTGCAAGTTCTGTGATTTATCACACATCCCGGAGCCGGGTTGGGTCCAATCCCAGGGTTTTGATAAAGAGCAAACAAATGCGAGCCGGTCCCACAAATTGTTCGCTGTGTGGGATCTGACAAGTGACGTATCTTTAATCAAGGGGAAGGGGCGAGAGGTATCAGCTCCGTCCTTTCTTACATTGATGTCTTGTGATTCTGGTGCTAAGAACAAGTTTATTTTTCATGTATCAAGAACCATCATTCGTCATCAGTCAATTCCTTGATGCTTTCTTTGGTTTTTAGAGTTACGTGCCTTAAAAGGAAAAAAAAACGAATTTCTTATAAATGCTTTGTTGTCCGTCTGACTGTCAAGACCATTTTTCTCAGGAATACGTGGAGTTATCAAGCTGAAATTCATATCAAATATTCAGGTTTACTGTTCCTTAGAGCTGTGAACGTTTTTTACTTCTAAGCTAACGCAATCAACAGATACAGCCGTTTATGCCGAAAATGTTCGACACTCGCAAGGGAATGAAAACCTATACAGGATACTTCCCGTGAACTCAGCATCATGAAATTTAGTACAAAGCATATTTTTAGTTACATCATATAAATCATATATTTTTGATAATTATAAAATGTTATGTTCAACTTGCACTTGGCTGTTTTTTTTATTAGTTAATACCCACGTGTCGAATGTTGCTCTAACTAACCGCGGGCTAATTAAAGTATTTTTTTTGTAATAATTCAATAGCTTTAAGCCTTACTTTTCGTGTATAATATTCAAAGGCTGGGAACGCATCCTCTAGACATCACTGTATTGCGGATGTCTGTCACATCTTTCATAACCACCGGCTTGAGCTTCAGGTGGAAGGATATTTTGCGAATGTTCACCAAGCTTGTTACCACCCTCGAGTAGAAAACTTCTTTCAGTCGTGAAACACTTAAAGATGTAATCCGGCAGTAGTTCTTGAGAGCCAGTAAGTAATCATGAGAATTCAGGCATATGATACTTAACAGCCGTATATCTTAGGGTTACGGACACAGTGCAATTCGTCACTTGTGACAAAATGTATCTGTGATAGGCAGAGGTTAATCCGCTTTACATCAGGTGGGCCTCGTGCTTATAAAAATTTTGGAGCTTAGCATAACAAATAAATATTGTTTGACAAATAATATAATATCAAGATTTCTAGCCCTCTGAAACAATGCCCACTCATTTGTCATTATCACAAAAACTTGAAATATTATCTCAGATCTTTCGATGGATAAAAACAAACAGAACAATTAATCATATACAGCTATAAGGAATTATGTGTCGTTCTCGAGACAATGAAAAAACGGATTGTGGGGAAAATAATATCGTTCTTATATTTGCGGTCACGAAACTAAGACTTGTGATATATTTCTTAAACTACAAGTCAAAATCAAAGCTGACTGCAGGAGTGAAACAATGCGGTCATAATTATTATAAAATTAAAATGAAGATCACAGGGGAAATACAAAACAAAAAGTTGAAAATCCGTATTGCCCTATGGGAAGCCTAAAAAGTTTGTTTGACAATTCGAACCCTAATTATATTCTTCTTCTTCTTCTATTCCCTAAGTCTTGTCTGGAAGAGATCGCTCTCAGCGATAAGATCGCCCATTGCCACACCTACTTTTACTTCTTATGTTTTTAAGGTTTTAAGTTCAATAAAGTGTTATCTATCTACTAAATTTAGTGTATTGCCATCAGACTTGCGACAAATATCTCTTTATCAAATCTGAAACTGATAGAGCAAATATGACACGAGTAAAGGCGCCATCTATACCAAGGCGAGCTTAAACTCTCGCCAGGTGACAATGAGTATAAGACAGTGCCGTGTAGAGATATTGGCTCTCAGTTACAAATTATTGTTTGCGCTATTCTCCTCGTTACTGCATTGCTCTACGTGTAGCTAGTTCAAAATGAATTGTAGAGCAACGATTGTGTGATGTATTTTAAACCACACAGTCAAGTAATTGCAGTAAATTATGACAGTTTGAAGTCGCAGATGTAATTAGTGACGTAAAGCTATGATATTAGTAGGTATAATGTAATATCATTATTTTTGTCCCGACATTTCAAACACTTTGCAGTCAAGGTCACCCCGTGACCACGATCACTGCAAATTGTTTGAAACGTCGGGACAAAAAAAATGATAAATATACGCGATTTAAACCGTTTAAAGTTGTTTAATTACTATGTCTGATAATCGCGAAAACCTAAGACAACATTAGGTATAATGTAAGTTCGTACACTAAACTTTTCATAAACTAAGAATAATAGTTTTTTTTATTCCATTGTGCACTTGCTCAACTTTGGTCATATTTTTATGTTGTCAGAATATTTTTTTGTATTTTATCATTTTTGTTACCAAGATTTTTACTGTGGTTTTGCTGATTTGATTTGAACATGTTTGGATAACTATTTGAAATTCAATACTTTGATAAGAAAAAAAAAGACAAATATTGTAATATTTGGACAAAAGAATGAGTTTAAGTTGCAGTCTGATACTCGGCCCGAACAATAGGCTAGTCGACTATCACATGCGACAAAAATATCTCTGGCAAACTTGAGAACATTTAATTAACAATAATTTCATTGCACCGAATCTAAAACACGTAATGCAAACATGACACAAGTAGAGGAGCCATCCAGATCGGGGCGAGCTTAAACTCTCCCTGGGGACTCAGTTGTCACAGAATACGTGATAGTGTCGTGTACAGCCATTGTCTCTCAGTGATAAATTGTTTGCGCCATTCTCTACGTCACCGCATTTCTCTACCTACAGTGTGGTCTAGAATGAATGGTAGAGCAAAGATTGGGCAAAATCCTAACAATTTAAAGTTAATTTGGAGCAAACCAAAAATAATTCAATCAATACGATATGTCTCTAAAGAAGACTGAAATCTTAAAGCCAAAATAATTTTCAACAAATTATTTTGTAAAATTTGGAACCAAAGCGCTTGGTCGTTTGTTACTGATAAGCTAAGTTAAGTAACGTTTACTAACTGTGCGCTTCTGTGCTTCTAAGGGCACGTCAAGTTGTCGGTCCCGGTTAATGATTTAGGATGGCAGTCGGTATAGCATGGTTGTAGGTCGTTTTGCAATTGCCTGCCTGTCTACCTTCAAGTAGAAAATCTATCACCAAACACCTAACGGTGTGTTCCGGTCATTATCATTGAGATCCAGTAATTGTTGGCTGGCTTGAACAACATCTTCGACCACAACATTACTTACCGTCAGGTGAGTAATTCGTGAAATGATGACCTACTAGCTAAAAATAAGGCTGGATTAACATCAAGCTGACCTATTCCTCTGAAACACTGTATCATATAAATATGTAATTTTTGCGAATGTGCTCTTGGCACTTGTCCAGATCTCGTGCAAAAAGTACAAATGTAATAATCGTAATTCGTGTGAACTGCCTCAGTATAACGTAACAGCTTGTCTGATAAGGGTAGTCGATTTGTCATTAGGAGCTCCTTGCAGCTCTTAATGGTGTTAATGTGGAGGGATGTTAGACATTTTGTAGTCACTTGGCAGTTTGAAAATTTACATCTTTATGTTATGTTCTAAACTTATACTTTGTCATAATGTTGATGTGGAGAGTAGTTAGAGTTTTTCAGTATTATATAGAAAACAGGCTGCACCTTCAGATTCATCCACGTAGACAATGATAAAAAGTGATTATGATGATGTAAAGTATTCTATCCAGAATCTTAACTATCTATATTCTAGTTTCATCCAAATTTGTACAGCCCTTTCTGTGTTTTTTTAATGTTAATAATTACCAAGACGGACAAGTCAGCGCCTGGTGGCATCACGTATGGCCATTACTGTTACAGTGTAACCATTGTGTGTGACAATGCACTGTACTCGACCCTCCGAGATATTTGTTTTTAAGCCTCTACTAGGTAATTACACTTGCTACAGTGTCCTTGTGTTTGCACACTGTTGCTTGGAGGTGGAATGTCTGACACTGCGGTGGTACCTACCAAGATGGACTCTTGCTTAAAAGGTTTTACCATCTGGTTTGTTACCTGTTCGGCACCACCCAAGGACCGTGAGTGGGGTATCGAGATTAAGACTACCTTCGTATGGACGAGGGTGACTCAGCCCCCAAAAAACAGTGAATGATTAACAGAGTGACCTCCCGCACTCAATCACTGACAAACCCGTGGGGTGCCAGGTTAGAATATCACCTTTCCATTTTTTCCCCGTGGGTGTCGTAAGAGGATGCTAAGGAAAAAGGGCGCCAAATGAGCAGCATCCCACTTCTCACGTGATTGTAAGTAGGGTGTTGTGTGCATCATACGCACAACAGGGCTGTATACCATCTTAGTGTACCATGGGTTTCATACAATATTTTCTTGTGTTCCTGTCTTATATGTTGTTAGCGTAAACATATCATTCGTAATATGTTATCGTATTTCGTCCAGTGTTAGACAAAAAAAAATGTATGGCCCTGAAAATGTGCGATTATACATTACATGGTACCAAAACCCAATAAGTGAATTGTGGGTGTTTACACACCTCTTCCTTCCCCTTCGGGAAGTATAGGCGAGATTATATTCACATGTATATGGTTAGATTGTAAGCTATGACTTGCAACAATAAAACAAATGAAGCTCTTTATCTCATGCGCCCAGTTAAGTTACACGGGACCAATATACACCTATAGCGATAATATGTTATCGCATTAGAAACTTTCCGTGTATTTCATAAAATAATTTTGGAAGTTTAAGAAAGTAAAATAAAAAATGGGGTGTGGTTGTGTTAAGGACACGGGTATTTGTTGTACGTGAATACGTCTCAAAATGGCGGGCTCCCCCTCCGCCGCGCGCGATGTGTTGCAGTCTCTACTTAGCGTAATAAATTTTTTGATTCCTTAGCTATCCAGTAGTGTAATTAAAATTTTGATGGGGATGATAGATATGTAGCTACAATACTAAACTGTATCCCTCGATTTTGTTAACATTCGTTTTTTTTATTGCGTCCCTATGGAAGCAATTTTATAGACGTATTCACTTTAAAACAAAATACCTCCAGCTGTCTAAGCACTCACCTTAAGCCAGATGTATGTTTTGGTCCCATAACCACGAGTAGGTAATTTTCAGTCTCCGGACTGCTATTCAAAATGTATCTTTCAGGCAAAACCCTACAAAATTATCTGACCCAAATATCAAACCTAAAACTAAGATTTCAAAAGCTACCCTTACGACACTCGACCGTCAAGTCAGGCAAATCTGTATCATAAAAAAATAATATAAAGAAAATAGCGGAGCTATATCATCACAGAGTAAACATATGTATAGAACCGACATTCCGTTGACACACATGGTTTAATACCAACCGCATAAATCGACATATCATCGGCTCACATAAACTAATAACCAGGGACTGCATGATGAATGAGCCAATCAGCAGCCACCGCGGTCAATGCGGTCCCATGATAATCCACGCCTATGTTGCAAAGATACCTGCAATCGTCCAATTACCTCGTGCTGACGTGACTGGCTGTGCATTTGGAATTACTGCGTGAAATTGACTTGGAATTTAGTATTGGCTGGCATATTTGCCTATTCTTTGGCAAACATTGTAAATGTAATAGTTTATAATTATGTGTAGGTCCACAATATGTTATGATTATTAGCCCTTAGACACGGGGTCAAAAGATTTTATATTACTCAATATTTGCTCGTGGTTAAGGTAAAAAAAGAACAAAATATTCTTAAACATTACATTTTATCATGATATTGCCGAATTTTACACGGTTCGAAGTCATTGATTGGATCATTAGATTTTATTAATTAATGTTTTAATTCCAATTTTTTTCGGGTTTACTTTTATTTGAAGTTTTGTGAACTAAACTCGTGTTTCTAAATCATTTACGGGTCTATTCACGCACGAAGATTTTTTGGGTTTATGTTGTACTCGTACAAAGCATTCAAATTTATAAAATATTATGTAATCAAGAGAAATTTGTTTTCTTTTTATCCTTATTCCGCATTTTATGCGAATAGGTACACAAAAATCTGTACTAAAATAAAAACAGAGGAGAAACAGCGTAAGGTAGTTTTCCTGCATTCTCACGAATTGACACTGATTAAAACATTTATAGAACGCTCTGTACAATATTATGTTTCAAATATGAAATTAAACATATTATATGTATGTACTATGAATCAGCTGGATTATCCACTGCTTCTGGAGTATATTATTGCACACTAGAAAACAATTTGCTTGCGTGTCCACGTAACCGACCTATATATTTTTTTATAGAAGGTGTCAGTCAACTATTTGTCTAAAAATACTAAAAAGAAAAAAAAAGTTTTGATTTTGCTCTATTGTAAAACGGTAAGACATACAATCGTCAAAGTTCAAGATTCAAGCAATTTTTTTTTAATTTAAGATTTATGTCCAACTTTTAACATTGAACGAAGAATATAAAATATGGCTAAGTGCGGGTTGAACTCTAGGTAGGTAACTTGGAATCTATTTAAAAAATTAAGAATTTATGGTACAGAGCGTATAAGTGTTTAACTCCGTTGTTTGCCCTTATATGATATATACTACGGAATAGCTTTTAGATTCGATGAGATAAGATTAGATGAATTATTCTAGGACGTAAATAAATTTATTTTCATCATACTAAAACACTAACGTATGCAATATGTCACAACCAGACCCATAAAATATTCAAACGAAATCCCACTTAATATTCCTCAGTACGCCTAAAAAGCACCGTTCCAAATCTACATAGGTAAATCACACACGTTATCTCTAGACAATTTCTCATCACGTAGGCAGATATCATCGTATCACATCTATACACAATTTCCGTTATTCTTTTATTCTTTGCCTGGAATTCTGGTCACGCACTCCGAGGGCACGGGACGCGTGAAAAATATTACCGCGTGACAGATAAACACGGCGTCCTTGATTTGTTTTTTGTCACTGTCTCTTCGGAATAAATGGGATTGATCTATGATGGAAATGCCGAGGCTGGACTGTAATGTTATTTAGTTTTTTTTTTTACGCGTTCTGAAATAGAATTTGAATTTTGTATCATTTAGTGGTTTTTTTAATATGTTTTTTAGATATTCCACAGACATAAGGTTCCGAGCCATTTTTTAAGTTAGAAAGTTAGAAATTTATTAATTAATTACATTACTATGGGAAGCATAAGGGATGCTAATTATACATAACTATTATATATACTATTACAAAAAAGTTACAAACAGGTTTGCACAGGCATTCCGAACGGACCAGTGTCTTCAAGCAGCACTCGTTCACGAGTTGACGCGCGTGCCAGCCATCGTCCTCCTCAACCATTTGTGAGGGAAGAGGCGACCCGACACACGATGCCGCCGCTTGCCTACACTTTTTCGGAGCATGACCGTTCCGAATGCCCGCGCCAATCCGCTTGCCAAAGGGGGAGAAAACTATAATTACACACTACATTTTTACGCATTAGTGGCTTAATTTTGCCGCCGTGCATACGTAAATACGTAATAAAATTACGCTAAAAAAAATTACAACGTTACAGAACACGGCGTTCTTGAATTGATTTTTCTCACTATCTCGTCGAAATAAATTGGATTGAGAATGGATATGTGGGGGTTGGACTGTAATACAACTTATATAGTTTTTTTTGCCGTTTGATAGAAAAAAAAACGTTGATGTAAATTTATCGTTAGTACGTATTGCCGTGCAGGTAATTTTTTTTTAATATTATTGTGACGGATCAAGCACGAGGCCCAACTGATGTTAAGCGACATCCTCTGCCTATAACAGATGTATTTCATCACAAGTGACGAACAGCACTGCGCCCATCTCATTGAGACATACTTGTTCAGTCTCATTATGCCTGTAATATGATATTGAGTTAAAACTTAAAACCTGGAAAATAAACTGCCAGTTGTGAAAACCTAACGAAAGCCTGGTACTGGCAGATTGACACGATCTTAGGGTATTATGCTATTTTTTTTTAATCTTTCAATTTCGAACAGGACTGGCTGACCTCGAGGACCTCGACAATTATACTTTTTATTCTCTTCTTCCATTATTCTCTCCTCACACGTTTGACGTGTGTACAAGTTTATATAGGCTTTATAACGAACTCAATAGAAATAAAACAGAGGCACACCCTTTAATTTTTAAACATTCTTATTTTATTATAATATATAAAGGTTATCTGCTATTTTGAAATTTTATGGTTTAAAATAATGATTTTCTGTATTGTATTGTATTTCACAAAATTGTAATAAATTTATAACAAAATATATTTTATTCATGGCACTTCAATTTCAATCCCTGTAACATATACAGTAATAATTCATTCTATGTAATCTGTGATCTGTTCCGGCGTGTCATTCCGGTCACGTGAACGCTGGCGTGAAAAATATTAGCGTGACAGATAAACGAAGCTCTTGATTTGTGTTCCTGACTGTACTGTCACATATAGAGGAAACTTTATGAATAAGGCAAAAAGGAAGTTAGAAGCTTAGTTTGTTATGTATTAGAGAAGCTGGGTAGGTAGTAGTAGTTGCAACTACGTTAAAAAAGAATAATTTAGTACAAAAAAAAACCCGACTGAAAAAAAAATATTTTTACGTTTTATAATTTCATTGTTATTAAAACGGCAAGTTGATTATGGAATCGTATTTAAAAGCCCTTGATTTTGATGCACCACAAAAATGTTTTTTCTTCCAATGGCATCCTTGTGAGAAAAAATTTTTTTTTCTTACAAAGTAGCGCCTAAAATTTACCAGAATGTTTTTATTTTTAAGGTACCTAGTGATACTTGCGCTATCAAGACAATCCTAACGATATCTTACACATTCAAACCGGTTAAGCCGTTTAGAAGTGGACCTAGTTATGCAAACAGGAACCAACGAGTTTTCTATTTATTGTTATTAAAAATGTTAATGATTTTCATCAATATTATATAAGTAAACATAGAACAAACTATTTAGTACAATATTGTAAAAAAACTTTTTTCAAAATAACAAACAATTTTACTGTATACAACATTTAGACAAAAATCGCTTTTTCTCAAAACTGTCATTGTGTGGATTGGTTCCTGTTTGCATAACTAGGTCCAAGTAATGGTGGATTAAAGAAACTCACCAACATACGTACATGAACCTTGAAACATACCACTCCTTTTTTGGGCAGTCGTGTAAAAATATGCATGGAGGAAATATGCACCTTTGTGAGGGAACAAGTCTGTACGTAGTTTTGAATCCGTTTCGGCAGTTATTTCAAAGCTTTAAAAACGACTTCAAGAAATAACAAATATTTTTAAAATATTTTAAGAAAACATCAAATTAATATTTTAATAAAACACTTAAAAAATATAAAAATATATCTAGTGACAATTCCGCCTAATTTTTTTAGCCAACGTGACTTCACAATCTCCACGCAGCCAAACCGGAAGAATCTTCGACGCGTTTCGCTTCTACACGAAGCATCCTCAGGATGTCTTGACTCTACGAGCGCACGATCGAGAAATATAAAAATATATCTAATGACAATTCCGCCTAATTTTCCTATTAAGCCGACGTGACGTCATAAACGCCACGCAGCCAAACCGGAAGAATCTTCGACGCGTTTCGCTTCTACATGAAGCATCCTCAGGATGTCTTGACTCTACGAGCGCACGAGCGAGAAATTAAATATGGATTTCCGCAAAGTAACGTCTGAACCTATTCATTTCGACTTTAAGTATTTTTTTAACAGGATGTACTGATTTTGATTATATTGTTTATATTCGAAAGGTGGTGCTTGTCATTTGGCCCCATCTAAATTTGAGAAGGATCTAATGAGTAGTATTGGTTGTGCTTAATAATGCGTAATTTATGTTTGAAATCGCTTTTTTTTGCTAAAAACTTTAATTATTTACTTTATTACCATATCTAGTTCTCAAAAAAATAATTCTTCGGCATCATAGTAACGAGAACAACCGATCGGTGACATAAAGGATAACACGAAAATACCGTTGTTTTTTAAAAACAAATTTTGTATTTTTTTTACTCCTGTTATTTTATGAAACTGTTAGCAGCTAAACTTTTAGTCCTTTGTAATGCAATAAGAAATATTCCCTTTAATAAAAAAATTACATTGCTATTAACTCAGAGTACATAGAAAATTACCTTTAACGCCACAAACTCACACTGGAACACTCCGTCAGCGTCAACTCAACAAATCAAATAAACGCCTACACACGTACACACCCACACATAAATACTTATTACAATTGTGACGTAGGCAACATGATCACAGTACTCTTGAGTCAGTAGTGGAAATTCGGACAAAATGTTAGAATTAGAACTATATGTCTTAGATATACGAGTATATTTAAAAATAATAGGTGTACCGTATTTTAAAAGTAGTAGTTTGCTTACAAACTTTGAGGCCTTAGCCTCTAACGACACCCACGGGTTGATATGGGGAGGTGTAATTCTAACCCGGCACCCCACGGGGTACCCCAGAGGCGCCTAAGGGAAAAATACTGGAAGTTGGGCAGCAGCGCCTTCTAAAGAACTGCCATCTTAAACTACGATGTCCAAGACGCCTGCCAAGCGTGGGGATTATGGCAAATACCCCCTTAATAGGGGAGGCTGTGTTTAGCAGTGGATGATCCAGCTGATACAGTACAGTTTGTTAGGTGATTTTTTTATTTTAGCCATTATTTTTTTTATAAGCACATAAGCTTTGTCCACTCTTTAACCTGATGGCAAGTGATGATGTGATCGAAGATGTTGTTCAGGCTAACCTAGAATTTCTATCTCTCAAGAACAACTGCCGGAACACCCTGTTAGGTGGCGACAGATTTCCTACCTAGCTACCACCCTAAGGTGGTAGCTAGACAGGCGGGCATTTGCATAAGGGCCTACCACTATTCTATAACGACTATCATCCTAAGACAAGGACTGACAGCTTAACGTGCCTTCCGAAGCATGAAAATACTCAGTAGTTATGCCACTAGAGGTCAGCCATCCAAATAATGACCGAAGCGGACGTTCCTTAACTTAGTTGATCGGTAATATTATTTCACATTGTCTGAAGTTCTTACTTTAGTCACTGTTTCGGATTCTACTACGTATCGCGGGATGTGACTTAAATAATAATATTAGCGAAGCATTTGCTCCGACTCTGAGGCAGAATACCTAAATGTAGCGTCATGTTTCCTCTGTCACATAATAATTCTAACAGAATACGTGGAAAGAACGAAATCGTAGAGGAAACGGTGTCTTTTGAGGAATTCCTAAAGCTTATATGTTTTATTATATATCTTATATGTGCGTTTGTAATACTAATAATAAATGTGAACCAACCAAATATCTAGGCAAACATAGTTCCAACATCAATAGCGTCCTTTCTCTCCGTGATCATTCCTGAAATCCTCACTAACCATCCCCACTATTAGGGATTCCAGAAAAATTTAATACACGAATTGGTCTTTGGATTTTTTTCTTCTGCAATCACAGATCATACAATCACACATAGTTAACATATATAAATTAAACTTACTTTTTATAGACAGAGGTTTAGGTTTGCGACAGGTGGACCTATTTAAGCATTTTTATATTAAACGTTTCAATTCCTCTAGTAAAAAGCAGTCTTTGTCACGGGACTCACTAATATTTTGTAAATAATTACAAACTATTAACTATGGATTCACGTCATTTTTTTAAGGTGCGTTCTGAAACTGCAACTGTGATCTATTGGGATATGAAAGGGTCGTTAATGGTCTGCAGGATAGGCAAAAGTTACTGCATAACATCAGGTGGGCCTCGAGCGCATGTAGTCACAATCACATAAAAAAAATTACTGACCGACCCTGATTATTTAAGTAAGCATAGGAAGAAAAATTGGGTTTCTTTCTATAATTTGGTATAAATTTCATTAAAGTTAATTACTCCAAGCAAATATTATAAATTGAGACTCTCATAAACATGTCCTGAATAAAATTAACTGTCTTACAAATTTACCCACTTAACAATAGGCATTTGGAATTGTACCTAACCGACTTTGCAAAATGCTATCAACCCTAATTACACATGAACATATCATAATATCACACAATAGATGGCGTGCAATGAAAACACACGAGGCCATATCTCTTCCTGTTTCGCTACGTACGAAAGTTTATACGTAGGGTAGATGTCAAAAGAAGTGATTTCTTGGAAACGTTTGTTTTGCATCATCGCTTATGTCTATACCAAATTTTAAAATAATGCGCTGTTTACAAGTACGTTTTGCTTGATTTGTTTTGGTCCTGCTGAAGAAGGGCACGACTCCTACTGAAAATACATTTGACCGAAAACTCTGTGATCTGCGAAGCCAGTACCTCCGGAATCCAAAACGATTAGTTTGACACTCAACCAACGACAGCGTCAAAGTCTTGTCTGTTGAATTCAATTAATAGCAACCAAATATTATACATAAACCAGATTGAGATATTAATATTCATAAAGATGGAAATAGTACAGAGCACTTATAACTAACTGACATAAGTGACACTCTGTAATCACTTATATTGCGAAGAGACATCGGTCTGCATGTGTATTATATCGATTGTACAATAGGGAACGCTGCACAATCGAGAGATATACATGATTGCAGACGCTGCGACATAAAGCAAACCAAACATCTCTACAATTTGTATTTCGAGAAAGCTTGCTAATGTGACTCTTGTAAGTGTTCTCATTTGCGTACATTCAAGAGATAGAGATCTCTTTGTTTTGCGGTTTTGAATTCAAAATATTAATGTATATTTTGTAGCGGGTGAATGAAGGCATACCGCCGTTAATGTTGGTTGTATATTATATTATAAAATATGTGACAACCTTGCAGTGTGTAACGGTGGCTGCTTATAAACCTGTTCACTCACGAAGGCGTGCCCCTCCACAGTGAATTATTGATGGCGCATCTGTAGTGGTAAGCCTCGTTTGGTGTGGGTGTGAATGCTAATGTTACAGACAGTAGAAGTATTCATTTTAAACGCTTGGGTAGAAAGTAGGAGTTGCAACTAATTTCAAAAAATATGGAGGGGTGTGCCTTCATGAGTTGAAAATGTCTGTACTTTGATAGTCACTTCCCATTTTAAATTATGATTGTTAAAATATTAGTTAGAGCAAGCGAAGCGAGCTCTATCACTATCCCACAACTAGAACATTTTGTGGCCCCCTTTACTGAAACACAATCACGCCTATAGTTTTGTGCTTTAACACTGTAATTTAAATTCATATCTAGATATGTTATCTGTCAAAAAAATATAACTATTAAAAAAAGGAACATAAAGTTTTGTATTCATTTAGTTTGAGTGGCGTGAGTAATGGCTGTGGATGTCTGAAGATCCGGGTTCAGTGTCCAATTTAGACAGTAGGTTATAAAAAATATGCAGCCCGATGTGAAGAACTGTGAATAGAAAGTCCCAGAATTGTGCCTAGTGATTGCAATAGTTTCGTCCGAATTTCTTATGACAACCGAAACGTTGTTATTGAATGAAAATTTGGTTCATTACAAAAGTACTTCTACGTTTATAAAGTATGATCTTTTCATACCAACGAAATTACGTTTGTACATGCTGAATACATAAACTAGACGTATGTAAATTTATTGTGATGAATCAAGCAAACCTATTCCTTTATCTGTCGACGCTTGAATTGCAATTCACCGCGTCAAGAGAGACTGACATGTCAAGCGGAGCGACAATGTGTTGGAAATTTCAATTCAATCACACGAAATTGCTATTTCAAATTGACAATCGTTTTGATAGATCGTTCGGGTGTAGTGTATGCTTTTCGGTGTGGATTTAGGGTTCGAACGAAATATTTTTTGTTTGAAGTAACCGTTCTAAAATTGTTTGCAATATTTTATACTGTGTCCCAGTAATGCGATGGGAGGTTATGGTAAGTATTATAAAATATATATTTATATAATTTTACTTTTACCTTAAAATGGAAACGACTTCAACACTCAAAAATGTGAAATAACTTGTTGAAGTCGAGTCCATGATAGTTCGAAAGTACCTGATATCACAATATTGTGCGCATGGTACCGACTTCTACAAGTTATTTTACATTTTTAGTGTTGAGTCGGTTCCATGTAATTTTGTAATGTAATCCGCATAGCTGGCGTTATTGCAAGCATGAGAATATCAAAAATATAAGGTTGCATCATATACAAGTATAAAACCAATTGCAAAATTGGTCTTGTTTGTAGTACAACGCAAGTTGTACTGTAGATGTCGCTCCATCCCAATACGATGGTTAAAGAACGATAGGAATTTTTTTAGTCATGACGTCATTGTCATGTTAGCTCAATTGGTGAGAGCATACCCAGGCTAAAAGGGTGGATGGACGCGGGTTTGAATTCCGCACAAGATTTAAAATTTTCACTATCGTATATTTGTAATTTTGTAATGTAATCCGCATAGCAGGCGTTATTACAAACATAACAATATTAAAAACTCTAAAGTATTTTACCGACTCTATTTCCGTGGGATACTGTTAGGAAGATGATGAAGCGAAGCGTTAATACAATACAAAGCTAAATCCAGCTAAAGTTCTACACTTGTGACTACAATAACAATGCTTTGTTGATTTATGCTCAAACTAGAACAGCGTTAGTGCAATAATTGCTCGGCTGATTTATGGATATAATATTCTCTCTGCCACAGTGTGCGCGTGACTTTTTGTTTCGTTAATAAACAGAGCATTAAGTAATGGGGCTTTGATATTTATTGCAGTTTGAAAATCCTTAGTCAGTTAATTTTTAAAACACAACATAGGTTTTATGTATAAGGTCTCGACATAACTTGTCAGTAAAACCTATTATAGTCCCTATATAACCTAGGGATGAAAGTCTATGAATGAATGTCTATGAATGAAAACTCGGGATTCTAAGTCCTTTTGATGTCTGAAAGTGATTGCTTTTAGTGACATGCTACATAAAATGAGATTTAAGCACATGGAATGTATATAAAGATTTAGTCCCACCATGTTTTGCCTATGTAGGTGTACAATTTAAGACATAGAGCGACCAAATTAATCTGAAAATTATGAATTAGATTAATTTTCAAAATGTATATTATTCAAACAAAATCACAAAAAAACACCTCTGGATGATGCAAGGTGCATTTGGAATATCATCATAAATTTATAAGAATGTAATTTACAGTAATATTTACATTAAATAAGGTATATTACATACAGATACTAGTTATATACAATAAAATAACACTGTCATGGAACATAAATTATAATAAAAATTTGTCATTTAAAAAGTCATCGATATTTTTGTTGAAATTACATTTATCGAGCAGATTTTTTTAAATTTAATTTTCAATGTATCAATACCTATCTCGCTCAAGGACTTTAGAATTTTATTATGAATATGTGGTGCCATGCAGATTGCACTCTTTTGAAGAAGAGCAGTTTTGTCTGTTTGTCTACACGCTATTTTATTGTCGTGGCGGATGCTTTCTATAAGGTCAAACAGTTTTGGAAACATGTTAGGATCATTTTTTACAAATATCGCCATTTCTAGTTGTAGCAGAGCTTGCCTGGTGTTTCTTCACTGATAAATTTTCGTATGAAATGTTGGCTACAGTCATTAATTGGATAGGTTAGCTGCTAGAGGCGTGTACTACTGAGCGTGAATATGCATCACGTGACAGCACGTTAAGCTATGGGTCCCGGTTCTTGTCGTAGGATGGTTGATACTTCAGCTGTACAAAAGCACCCCTACGTCCCACGTTTTGTATGAAAAAATAATAATTAAAAAAATAACACTACAATAGTGATTTAATAAAATACTGTTGTTGATAGGCAAGATTTTGATTAAGCAGATATGTGTATGTGATATATAAATATACTGGTTCCTAATTATAGCTTCAATAAATAAATTCACAAACATCCATACATAAATCATGAAAATATAACACCATTTAGTAATTACACAACTTTCAACGGTTTAAATCGCGTATATATCATGATATGATTTTTGAATGATTTTTGTCCCAATAGTCACCCCGTGACCACGATCACGGCAAAGTGTTTGAAACTTCGGGACAAAAATCATGATAAATATACGCGATTTAAACCGTTTAAGGGTGAACTGGCCGTTCTCCATACAAACGTCGTAGGGTGATCGCTCCCTTATTTGAGGATTTAGGCCCAAAATAAAGCATAATACCGATTGATCTCGTCATTATCTAGGCATGTATGATGCCGAAATTTTTATAAAATAATTGACTTGAGAATTATGAGCCTCGAAACATTTTCATATAAAGTTTTCGAGGCTCATAACTGACAACTTAATTAACTTTCTAAAATTTTGGCATCATACAAGCCTAGATAAGGACGAGATCAATCGGTATTGTGCTTAAGTCTGTACTTTAAATCTCAAATAAGGCAGCGATCACCTTACGACGTTTTTATGGAGAAGTGACCGGCCAGTTCAACCTTAAAGTTGTTTAATTACCATGTGTAATAATCGCGAAAACCTAAGACAACATAACACGATTTTTATTGCAGTAATATTGAGATTCTCTGCGTAAATATAGGCTAATTTTGAAAGGAACAATACTTACCTTTTGTTATATTATCCTCATTTAAAACAAGGGCGTTGTGGACCCCACCCAAGAAATCACGCGATTAAAAGGAGCGCGTGTAACGGAGTGTTTAACCTGGATATATTGGAAACTGAATGCTTTTTTCTGTGGCACAGATCAAACGGTTCTAAATCAGAGTCACAATTTGGCAGCTTTGAAAACGGCACCACGATACAGAAAAAGTTAAGTGTATAATAACATATTTGGCTGTCAAGAGGTTAAAAATACCTTCTACCATTAAATGATTACTCTGTCCCAGTTTATTTTTTATTGTTCATAGGTAATCCTTTTACCACAATTTTTCTACTTGAGGATGGTCGCTAGCCAGGCGGGCATTCACACACTGCTCTTCCACCATGCAGTGAAGCTCAAGCCCCCGGCGGGATGCAAACCATAGACCTGCTGCGTGGCAGTCCATAGCCAACGCCATTGAGCCATCACTACTCCGAACCAGTTACAATAATACTGGCTTTATATAACTCCTTTGCATTGATATTTAGAAGTCAAAAATAAACATGATTTCTCGTGGGTGACTCTGACCTTTACGCTGTGATATTATTCGGAAAAATATTTATGTAGGCATTTGCTTGAGATGAAAAAGGATTACCTAATAATTTCGAATGCCGTACAGATTTTTGTATAAAAATATAAATACTATAAGTTCACGTTGGATGTCGTAAAGGCAACTAAGGAAAGTATGCCACTTGTGACGAATTCACATTGACAAAGCTAGTTATACTATTTACGGTTGGTTAAGGCCTGATTACCCAATAGGTAGCTTATTATCATCAAAGAGAGCATTCCTAAGGAAGGTTGGCGTCAGGAAGTTGGTTACTCATAAAACCCAAGCCAAAGGGTACATTTTAATTATATTTATTTATTTATCAATAATTAAAACGGTACAAAAGACCACTTACATTAATTACACAAATACAACAGATTATAAATTGAAAACAGTCATTAATAATAATAATTAAACATAATAAATCTCCGAAATTGTAATAGGCAAATAACAAATATGTGTATGTATAAGTATAATATGTTAATTAATGTATATATTATTATAATATTGTATGTTTAATTGCACTATCATTAGAATACATTTTCTAGATTACTGCAGATAAAATATCACCATCATTTTATTTTTTGCCAATGTTTATTAAGCCTAGTAGTGTCTTTACAAAGCTTGCCTGGAAGAAATCACTATTGATGATATTGAAGTCCATTGTACTACCTTAGTTTAAGTCTATTATATTTTGTGTATTGTATAATTATATAAGAATAGATGGCTACATGATGTCTTCGTCCTGAAATACAGTAAAAACGTTCCCATCGCGATTCAACTGAATGCGTAAGTGTCAATGTAGTTAGTGATATGTATAGGGACAGTAATTTTTAAGTTTATACCTCGAAAAGTGGGCAGTAATTCTAAGTTAGCCTGAACAACAACTTCTACCACATCATATCTTACCATAAGGTGAGATAGTGGTCAAAGGCCATAAAAATGTTTAATAAAACGCCCGCAATTCAAGATACTTTGGTCGAATCAACTCCGAAACGTCAAAATAAGTCAAAATTCTCTTTTGAAGCCGTGATGGCCGAGCATTACTAGCTATAGACTGCCATGCCGCAAGACCATGGTTCGACCCCCACCACCGGCTTGAACTTCACCGCATGGTGGAAGGGCATTTTGCGACTGCTCGCCTGGCTAGCTACCACCCTCAAGTAAAAAATCCAAGCCAACCCAAAAAGCCAAGTAACTGTCTCTCAAAAAACTGCTGGACACACTGCCAGCAGTTTTTGAGAGTCAATAAATTACAGGCACATGAAACTTATCATGTACGAGTACGTCTCAGGGTGATGGAGGGCGTAATGTTGTTGGTCTCTTGTGACGAAAAGCATCTTTCAAAGACAGTGGTTACCGCTTAACATCAGGTTTTTTATGGGCTGCCGCACAGCAGGTCCATGGATCGAATCCCGCCACGGGCTTGAGCTTCACCGCATGGTGGAAGGGCATTTTGTGATTGCCCGCCTGGCCAGCTACCACACTCAAGTAGACAATCTGTCACCAAGTACCTAACGGTGTGTTCTGGCAGCAGTCCTTGAGAGCCAGTGAAATTACATGCACATGAGACTCAACAACTATGCCTCAAAGTTATGGGCGCAGTATCGGGAAAGGCATTTTGCGAATGCCCGCCTGGCTAGTAGATATAAATTCTGTCACTAAGCACCCAACGGTGTGTAGCGGCTTGAGACAGTAATTCTAGGTTAAGCCGGTAAACACCTTCGAGTCATCATTACTTACCATCAGGTGAGATTGTAGTCAAAAGGCTTACTTATCACCAATAAAAAAAAAGCGAACCAATACTAGCACATTAAAAAAAAAATATTTGTTGATTGGAAATCTTCAGTATGTTTGAGTTCATTCTTTCTTAATGATATAAAAGCCATATTTTATCGACACACATAAGTGGGACAAAATTATATTGAATAATGACTTATTGATTACTTTTAAAACCGTAGTAGCTTATTGGTAATTGTTCTAGCTAAGGATATTTTGATTCCTACCAGCTTGAATTTTATACACACTTGTATTGATATTTGCCCCGAAACGACTACAAAGCTAACTTATAAACTCAAAACAAAATTGTCTTATCTTGGAAGTAACAATGTGTTCCAACATCTCTCCTTGAGAGCCAGAAAGTATAGGGCTTACCCTAGTATTTCGCAAAAACTGCATTGAACCAATCAAATCGTACCAACAGGTGATACTGTAGTCAAAAGCTGTCTTGGCTACAAATTTACTTAATAGCAAGTCGTCCATCATTCACTAAATACCCTATTACTTTACGGTACAACAGGGTTCAAACTATACTCTTGCACTGCAGTTTATTACTGCTTCCATTGAGCCATCACTGTTTCAAAATCTTAATCGATCAGGGTAATGACATCAAAATTAAATTTCTTATACTATAAAGCACTTGTTCTTTTACTATAAAGCACATACTATAAACTCATGAGGGATAAATCTTCTCATCTCATTTTCAGATGTTTACACTATCAAACTACCAATAAATGACATACACACATTTTTATCCAAACTCCTTTAAACTAGCAAACATACTCGTGTGTACATTTTCGTAAAAGATCGTCCTTAGATCTCAACAAAAACCCAGTCTGTCTGAAAAACATCTTAATCGTAAAAGCAGTGAGAATATTGAGATAAACAAAACTTTCTTGCGCCGTACCATTTTAAACTTAATCGATTACGTCTAAAATAAAATCGTTCCAGGCTAAGGCTCCCGTCCTTTGTTCCAGCCGTCAACCTGCCAATCTATGCAATAAGCTAACCGCGCCGAAACTAAATTATTTAATACTGACCCATTTTTGCTGGATTCCCGACTGCAGTGTACACAAGACAGAGGAATATTAAACAAGTCCACTCCATTTTTAAACATGAAACTAATCACTTGCACTGCACGAAATAAGTCACAATTTTCAAATAATTTCACATTTTTTCCCGATCACGTTTGTGCACGTGCTACGGCGTAGCTCGTAGGTCTCGTAGACACGACCGTTCCGGGCTACGGTGCCCAGACAACTGAGGTTCCCGGCTACGAACGATCATGCTTCTGGCTGAGTATTATTGATTCTTTAAAATGTTATTTTTGGTGATTTAACACTTTATAAGTAACACTTATGCAATAAGAAATATAATATTAATACATGTTGAATATTTTTGTTAGGTTACTTGGTTATGCAGTAATATTAATATATAAGAACATTTCTGAATTGTCAAAAAAATATTGAATTGTGGTTGTTTAGTGAAAAAAATAGTCTGATATTTGTGTGGGATATACAGAAGTGGAAATATATTTACCTATATGTTTTTTTTTATTTATTTATGAAAGCTAAGTATATAAATTATTGCAATAAGACATTTTGGTTGAAATATTTTAATTTAAAGCTTAGAGGACATGGATTTGTTTAGTTTCATTAATGAGTTCGCCCATGACGTAAAAACTACTGAACTTATTTTGTCTTTAATTATATAAAGTATGTTTGGTTTTAAATGTCCAGCTCTTTGGCTATGATTTTAAATTCTTTAGTTTGTGTGTGTCAACATGAATGAAATAAATGAATGCAAGGCGAGTGGTATATTTTGACACTATATTACTTTAAGAACCGTTCAAACAAAATTTTGTAAAAGGAATGAATGACGAATAATTTTGCATGGGGGTAGGGTATTTTGCGAATGCCCGCCTGGCTGGCTACTATCTTCAAAAAGACAATCTGTCGTCAAGCACCTAACGGTGTGTTCCGGCAGCTATCCTTGAGAGCCTGTAATTCTAGGTTAGCCTGAACAACATCTTCAATCACACCATCACTTACCATCAGGTGAAATAGTCGTCAAAGGCTAGTCTATCAAGATATTTGTAAATAATCGTTTTTCATCGTACTAAGTCTAGTAGTAAGTCCACTCGTGCAGTAATATAAACACTAATAACCCAATCAATGCTCAATTTAAGATTTATCCAGTTGTAAGTCTTCCTTTATTATATGCCCAGTGTTGTCATATGGTAACATATGGCTTGAGTTCAATCAATCAAACAAATAATAGTTAACACTTTATTTTCAACGATAAATGCATTGATCTTATGCGTGGCGAAGGTAAAATACTTGATGCAATGCACCTTGTTCCTTAGAAGTTGGGGCGATAATTTCATCTTTGATATAATTCTTCTTTTTAAAGTCTTCGTACCATTTATTTAGGTATTACTTAGTTTTTGGTATAAGGATCAAAACCGTTCTATTTTGACGATAATAAAAGCCGACTAAAGAAAGAATACTTATCTCTGAACTGAATCTTATTAACAATCTTCTTTCCACAGACACTAGGGTACGAGCAATTTTATAACTTTTTTATTTGAATATAAATATATATAGGAATAAAATCTGTCGCCAAGCACCTAACGGTGTGTTCCGGCAGCTGTCCTTGAGAGCCAGAAATTCTAGGTTAAGCCTGCTAACACCTTCAACCATATCATCACTTACCATCAGGAGAGATTGTGGTCAAAGACTTACCTATCCGCAATAAAAAAAGAAAGAAAAATAAGTAAAATGCCCCTCCACCAGGGAAGTCAAGCCAGCGGTAGGGATGGAATTATGGGCCTACTTAGTGGCATTCCATATATATTACCACTTGGCTATCATTGCTTCAAATAAATAAGTTTGTGTGTGTTAACAATCACCCCCAAAACTGTTATTTGTTCTTGGATTAAATCATAATATATACATATTATCCTGATTTCCTAAATACCTACTATCAAAGCGAGCGCTATAAAATTAAATTCCAGACGTGTGTAGCCGCAGGTAAACCTAGTAACATATGTATGTTTATTATGCATAAGCTTTGCATGTATTTATACTTTTATTAATTAATTAAGTAGATATCTTCCTTTTTCATATTCATGGTACTTTTTCTAACCTCGAGCACGTAAATGAATATTTTTTTTAATAAGAACAGTGTGCACGGCTAATGAATTCTAAAACCTCGGCTTTAATACCATTGAGTAAGAAAATGGCCACCATAAAAACAGGGAAGTGCGTTTCTTTTATATTATTAAATTCGGTATAGAGCTTATTAATTTGTTCCAAAACACACAAGATAATATTTTGCAGTATATTTAAATAAGCTGTTCGTTGTTACATAATTATAGTCTTCTTTTTTTCGTATTAAACCTTATCATATTTTTATGGTATCGTGATGGAACAAGCACGGCGACCACCTGGTGTTAAGAGGTAATCACTGCCTTTAACAGATGCAGGGTGTTTACAGTACAGTTAGTTTACAAGTGACGAAATGCACTGCGCCCATCACCCTGACATATAAAGTGGTTAAGTCGTATGTGCCTGTAATTTCACTGACACCTTCAAACCTAATAACCGCAACACAGTAAATGAACACAACTGCTTGGCGGTAGAAATTGTTCAATCAAGACTCGCACAAAGAGTTCTAATATTACCACTTACTAACAGATGAAACATTGACAAATAAATGATTGTTTATTTTTAATAACAATCTTATTTCCACAGACACAAGGGACCGTGCTATTTTTAAACTTTGTATTGTATTTATACCGTAAACCTGTGTGGTGCCGGGTTAGAATTGCACCTCCCCATTTCTTCCCGTGGGTGTCGTAAAAGGCGACTAAGGGAAAAGTACCAGAAGGTGGGCAGCAGCGCCTGAGAAAATGTACACCAATAACTGCGATCCCCAAGACGCCTGCCAAGCGTGGGGATTATGGCAGAAACCCCTTTTTATGAATAGCACAAAAATAACTTGGCCCCTAGTCCCAGGCAGCTCTATTATTCCTGGCCCTGGTAGCAGGCCAGGTAATGTTGGAGCAGTGGGTGCGAAGAATCCCCGGAAGATGCACGGCTACCAACCTCGAAAACGACGACCCTTGGCCCACACAACATACGCACGCACAGGGAAGACCACAAGATTGTTGAGCTGGAGGAAGAATTGAACAAGTTACACTGTGATGTCATGGGATTATCGGAAGTCCGAAGACAGGGACAGGACACCGTTATCCTTGACTCCGGTTATAATAAATTTTAATTAAATTACAATTTAAATTACAACTACATCGATTAAGTATATTTTAAGTTACACTACAACTTAAACAAATATTTGCCAATATGTCTCAGTGTGATGCTTATAACTCCATGACATTATAATTGTTTATATTATAAACTGGACCGAATCTTTTATACAGTATGTATGAAATAACATGCGGTAGTTCTGAAGCATTGATAGCCGAGTGATAATAGCTATATACCGCTATATATAGCTATAGGACTAACGTGCTCCAGGTCCATGGTTCGGCCCCCAACACCAGCTTGAGCTTTCATTCACTACATATTTCGGCAAAAACGTTGAAAGGCAATAAGTAATTTAGAAATGACAGGGACATGAGCCTTCACCAATGTAAGTGGTTACCGCTTAACATCAAATGTGCCTAGTAGGTTCCGTCACAATGCCATAAAATAGAAAATGGAAGCTCAAAGTGATATAAATATGGTACCGACTTCAACTAATTATTTCGTAATTCTCAGTGTAGAATTCAGAAACAATATAAATGAACAAACTCTTTGCGTAACAATAATTACACCTACGGATTAGAATTACGAAATAAAAAAGATAAAACGGATTTAAATTAAGAAAAAAACACATAATATGTGTATATATACACACAAGGCAACCAAAATAATTTGTGTAGAAACAAATATTCTAACCCTTCTGCTCACTTTGCTGGTCCCGACACCCAATATTAACTTTAATAATCTGCCTGTCTGACCGCTAATCGCTTTATTGGAAGTTCTACTTTGATCACATCTATGAGATTTGGGCGGACGTGCAATGAATACTGGGATGTACGAATAAATATAATTCAATGAAGATTTATTGGTATTTTGTATTTAGTCCTAAAAATGTGGTAATGTGTGATAATGATAAAAGGTAGTTGTTAAGCAAGGGTGCCAAGTTGTTATCCGGCGTAAGTACTTGTATTGAGAACTGAGGAAGCGAAGGATTCTAGAACTGAACTATTCAAGACGCAATAGTAGATTGTTATACAAGGGTCGAAAGGAATCAATTCCCAAACGAGGTATTTAGAGTACAGCCCGAGTAGTATTAGGCTATAGTCCGAGTAGGAATTGATGGCTTTCACCTGTGTTAAACAGTCTTCTTTTCTTGAATAGAAATTCTCGTGAGTTACACTATAAATACAAGCCGGGTTTGTATTTATTTTCGCTGCTCACTCGCCCTGATGATGAGCATCTAATATGCTCGAAACCCGGGTCGAACTATTCGATCCTCAACGTGAGTGTTTTTGCCGGTTTAATTTATAATACTCTACTTTTCATTAAAAATGTAAGGAAATATAAAAAAATGTCGTATTTCTAAAGTAGCACTTTTAAAAATTTATTGAAGTTACAACGATTTGTGAAATTTAAAGTTGAATTTTTTTTTTTATTATTACGGCGGCTATAGTCCGAATATTGATGACTTTTATCCGTGTTAAACACTCCACTTGTCGCTACGAATATAAGGAATAAAATGCAGTTTTATTATTATATTTAATTATAATAATAATTACATAAGTACCTATTCAATATTGATGCGGTTATACTCCAAATAAGAATTGACAACTTTCATCCGCATAAATTACTCTTATTTACATATAAAATATGAAATGAGTAAAAATATGTGAGATTTTTTTTCAATATTTACTAAAAATTATAACGCGGTTAGTAGATACATATGTAATGAAAATGGGGCCGTGAAAACAATTTGTAAAATTTAAGCAACAAAATTGTTTATTTTTAATGTACCTACTTAATAGGTATAGTTTTAGTACAACTAATGCCGGCCCTAGAGAAGGAAGCATTTACTATGAGTTTTTCCCACCCTTAGGTGGGAAGCAGCGTCTTCCCAAACACACACTTCTTTCCGAGTATGAGAAATGAAAAATAACTTTGCTGTCGAGCGCAACATACAAATTTTCACCTTATTCTAACGAGGGAAATGCTCAGTGCAAGAGAAACATCTTACATAATGTAGTTAATTTGCGTTGATTTATAGTAAAAGTTAAAAGTTATATTACTGTTATTGGTAGTTATTGAAGTAAGTATATTCATTTATCTGGACCTTTTATAGAGATTCGAAATTCTAAAACATTTTCCACGCTAGCGGACAGAAAGCAGTTTCCCAAGCAGATTGATATACAACACTTAGTCGAGCTTGTGACGTGAAAAAATACTCCGCCGTGGAATCCGGGGTGCAATTTGAACTCCGCCCTTCCCCATAGCTTCCTGTGGGAGTAGTAAGAGGTGACGAAAGAAAAATACCAGAAGCATTAAGTATTTTTACCTTTTTTAATTAATATATACTTTTAATTTAAAAATATTTATTCCCAATACGATGGTTTTAGAACGATAGGAAAGATTTGAGTTATGACGTCATGTCATGTTAGCTTAATTGGTTAGAGCATACCCCGGCTCAAGGGGTGGATGGACGCGGGTTCGAATCCCGCACATGACTTAAATTTTTCCTATCGTATATATGTGATTGTGATAATATATACTTTGTTAAGAATTCTATTTAAGTTCTCTTTACGTCTTGATCTCAGGTTTTCTTCACTTGTAGCTAAAGATTTCAAGTTTGGACAGGAAAATGGTAGTTGATAATAATAGTCTCTTGTTTTGCTCTTTGCATATGAAACAAACCATTGAAGTTTTATTTTTGTGTGTTGTTTCTAGCAAGTCACCCATAACATAAAAATGGGTGCGCGTCACGCTTTTCGCAAAAGCGCTCCTTTGTTGTTTGCAGCCGCTAGTTTCGTTTGTCATTCCACTTCAGGGTATATTTTAGACAATATAGTGAGATTTTGAAGATTTTTTTATTATTAAAAGTGTTATATTCATAAATTGTTTAATAGCGTACGGTAATATACAAGTTATTTTTTAATATCTACATCTACAATATCTAACATTATGTTACTTTTAAATAAGCATGAAAGCATCATAACTAAATAGATTACAAATGAATTAATTACCATGATATTTTTAATAATATTATTTTTTATTAATAAACTGTATAAATAACTGAATATCAAGGAATAAAATTATTTAACAGATAAGACTACTGGGGACTAAATATTGATAAAATTAACTGTCAAATGCATTTCTTTAGCAACTGCACTGTATAGCAATTATTTTACAAAATGCCGTTAAGGCTAGAGTGCTCGTAGTGCTTTCCATACAAAAGTAGCTTCATCGTATTTTATATAATAAGTATTCAAACTCGGTGAAATTTTACATACATGCCCTTGAGTCTAATATCTATGCTTCTTGAGTCTAGTATGTTGGTTTACCGGATTTCCGTAAAATAAAGTATTTTCAAGAATAATTTGCAAAATCGTATGCATCGGCATTGTAATTTTGACATTTAGGGATAAAATAAATAATAAATCGAAAAACTGGCAAACCATTAGCATATATATTAGACTCAGCAGTATGTATGCAAAATTTCACCGAGTTTGAACACTTGGTATTTAAAATATGACAAAACTTTGTTTGTATGAAAAGTGCTCCCTTCAAAATAAAATAATTACTTAACATTATTTACGATAACTCTTACTACTAGACCATTGACTTTAATACAATATAAATAACACACATGTAGGTTTATATTAGAAGCAAAATAACAAAATCATCGGGCGTACACGGTACTTCCGGTTTGGCCGCCATGTTTGATTTACGCTGTTTCCGGATTTCACTGTCTGTTGATTCCGTGAAAAAGTGCTCCCGATTTTTCTTTATTGTGAACTTCTAATGGAAAAGTAATCTTATTTTGCAAGGAGTTTTTTCTTTGTGAAACAGTTTGCAGTCGATCAGTTTTGAAAGGGTTTTATGCAAAGTAGGTCGCAAAGATATTTGAGTTGATTGCTCGTGAATATATTTATGTGGCTGGGTAACGAAACAAATAGTAAGGCTTTAATAATAACATAATAGTTTTACTGTCTCATTTATAATAATATATAAACCTTACATAATATTTTAAGAAAAAGGGCCAACCCTCTTCAAAGAACTAAGCTACAAACACAATATGTGATCAGCAAGTATAAAAAACAAAAAATGATAATGTAGACATTTTTAATCTGTGATGTAGATTTATATGCCAAAAACACTTGTGAAAAAAAGAGACTTGAATTATCTATTTATTATAAATAGATAATTAGTAAAATTTATGTGGCTGCGGCAATACAACTCCACCGGGCTTTGGGCACATGAATAAAGATTTATTTATGTGCCTTGGGTGACGACCTATACCTTCTATAATCCTGGGAGCGAGAGGGGCTCTCAAGGACTGCTGCCGGAACACACTGCTAGGTGCTTGGCGACAGATTTTCTACTTGAGGGTGGTCGCTAGCCAGGCGGGCATTAACAAAATGCCCTTCCACCATGCGGTGAAGCTCAAGCCCGCGGCGGGATTCGAACCATGGACCTCCAATGATCCGTCCATAGCTAATGCCACTGAGCCATCACTGCTTCAAAAGCTTCAAGAACTGCTACAAATAGAGGTGACGGCAACGGCCTCAACGGCACCATTGTCGTTTGGACATCGATTTGAGTCGATATCGAGATCATTTTGACAGATCGAATTTTATTATAGAATTTGTGACTTTTTGAGACTCTAATCGGGACTTTATCTAATCGGGAATTTGAGACTAGAATGTGAAACATTGATTTCATAGCAATGTCTGCCACCAAGACCTGATTGATGAACCTGCACAATTATTTCTTTAAGCTTGTAAGATTAATCTTTGAAGACTATCTCACCTGATGGTTAGTGATGATGGGGTTGAAGATGTTGTTCAGGTTAGCCTAGAATTACTGTCTCTCAAGGACAGCCGCGGGAACACACCTTAAGGTGCTTAGCGACAGATTTTGTACTTGAAGGTGGTGGTAGCTATAGCTTGGCGGGCTTCGCAAAATGCCTTAACACCATGCTGTAACGACTGCCATCCTAAGGTAACAATCTAGATCGGTGGCTCAAAGTACCCTCTGAAGCACGTGCACGATCAGTAATAATGTCATTAGCGGTCACCCATCCAAGTCATCACCGCGGTGGACGTTACTTAACTTGGCTGATCGGTTAAGAACGGCTAAGCAAACTTCGCAACGAGCACTTCCTTTATTCGATAGTCATTTTAGTTAATATTTGTGATCAATTCGCTATTGCGGGTTTTTTAAGGTATTGTTACTAGTCTCTATTATACTTCTTATAAAATAACTAATAACTAAAGTATTATGTCAGTCTACAAGCCAATGCAGACTCACAACACAATAATAAAAAGCGTTTTTTATTCATGTGCTCACAAGTACAAATACTCCAACCCACCAGTCAAGTTAAATCTATTTTACAACATGAGAAAGAAGGCTATCAGCCTGAAAGAAAATACCAGATGTTCACACAAAACTGCGATAATATGAGCACGATCTGCGATGCTAGGACACGTTTTAAAAGATTTTTCCATGCTAGTTTGCAGAGGGCAAAAGGACTCTGCTGTCTCTTAGAAGACAAAAACTTAGGAAATGCAGTATTGGAACAAGCGAATCTCTATATATTTTTGGCCTCATCTCGATATGCTATATCAAAAAAGCCAAAAGATGGTGCAAGATTTTTTACTCATGTGTGTACCGTGTGCAGACATTGGTAATGCCACACTTGACATATTGCGTATCCTTATGCCCACACACTCGGAAGGCAGCTTTCACCTGAGCCCTATCATCGAACGAAACATTAAACTAAACTAAAATTCGACACTAAAGTGTCTTATACTATGTTGAATAATCTGACAAATTCACTGTGTACATTTTTATGGCATTTTAAAGCAATACGCTTTAAGCGGTATCCTCTACCTATAACAGATAATTTTTTTCACAACTGACGAACTGCACTGCGCCCATCAACCTCAAAAATACAAGTCTCATGTGCCTGCTTTTTTATTTTTTTATTTAACATTTCTACTCTCCACAAACTCAAGGGACCCTGACTTTTTCCATTATGACCATTTTTATTTTAAACAAGAAATAAGGAACATACTAAGAGGATAAGGTTATGATGAAGTGTTAAAAGAAAGGTATTTTTTAAGTCTTTAGAATGCAGAACAAATTTAATAATTTACATACTGTAAGGTGCTTAGTGACATACTTTCTACTTGGTGATGTTAATTACCCAAGCGTACATTAGCAAAATGCCCTTTCACCACGCGTTGAATCAAGCTGGTAGTGGTTGTTTTTTTTTATGCCTGATAGTTTAGCCTTTACTACTATCTCACCTGATGGTAAGTGATGATGTGGTCGGTGATGTTGTTCAGGCTAACCTAGAATTACTGACTCTCAGGGACAGCTGCCAGAACACACCGTTAGGTGCTTGACGACAGATTTTCTACTTGAGGGTGGTAGCTAGCCAGGCGGGTAAAATGCCTACCACCATGCTATAACGACTGCCATACATAGACGACAACCGGAACCGACGGCTTAACGTGCCCGGAACGGGAACGCTCAGTAGTAGTGTCACTAGAAGTCATCCATCCAACTCATGACCGCGGCGGACTTTGCTTAACTTAGCTGAGCGGTTAAGAACAGCTAAGCAAACTTCGCTACGAGTGCTTCAAATCGATCCGTGGACGTGTACCCCGGCAGTCCGCAGCTAATACCTCTCGACTATCACCATCCTAGTAAATGAACATTAATAGAATTAAGTAAATTAGAAAACGAAAAGACTATAAAATTAATTTTATTTAGGGTGATTATTTTGAAAAATCTGTATAACCTTTCATATAGTATATTGTGTATAAACATCTCTATGTAATGTTTCAACACCTACAATTTAAAATAAATATAATAGAGTAAAATTATAAAACTACTTATTCCAATATGATTTTTTTTTAATTTGTTGATGTTGCTTCAATCTCTAAGCTGGCTTGACATCTCTTCAAATTTTTCCGCGGCGTATCTACCAAGTATAAAGTTTCTCTTATTATAAAAGTTAAGATATCTCTTTACCTAATTATTTTCAAGAAACTTACGTTTTAGTTTTATACAGTGTTTGAAGAGTTCGTTTCTTTCCTATAAATTATCCTTCTTTTGTTTATCGTGGCAGGAAGAGCAGTACTGAAAACTTTTATATAACGCAGGAAAATCATTTGTTTTTTTTATGCGGTAATAACAGATGCATTTCATTTTACTGCCTCACAAGGACAGCTGCCGGAACACACCGTTAGGTGCTTGGCGACAGATTTTCTACTTGAGGGTGGTAAGCCAGGCGGGCATTCCCAAAATGCCCTTCCACCATACGGTGAAGCTCAAGCCCGCGGCGTGATTCGAACCATGGACCTGTTGCGCGGCAGTCCATAGCCAATGCCACTGAGCCATCACTGCTTCAAACTTCTACTATTTATGTATCAGAAGGTATGAATAACAGTCAGAACCAGATGTTAAAGAATAATATAATTATGTAATAATGAAGAAGTAAGTAAAGTAAGTTTCCCTACACTGAGAAAACCGTCTTAAAGGCTTACATCAAATTTGACCTTTTACCGTTGAATTGTAACTACGTAAGATGAATTCACAACTCTTAAGATGATTTTCACCAATCAATAAAAATGTACCATGTTTTATAATAAACACAACCGTCAAAAACGCCTTCCGTAAAGTATTTTCAGAATTGCAACTTATTATACGATAATAATTGCAGTATTGACCATAAAATATACCTTACTTTTACGGCGGTTTATATACGGTGATTATCACCATAACGTACGACTTAATAAGCCTTATCAAAAGTCAATATTTAAGTAAGACCACAAAATACACCTTAAATGAAGACGAAAAGAAACATTCGCCTTCACTGACCTCGTTTAACGCCTTCTAGTTGGAAGGCGTTTTTGTACGTATTTACGTTTGGTCGGTTTTTCGCCTTATACCATATAAATTGGCCGTCATTAGGGCGCTTTTGACTTTAGATTTTTCTCAGTGTACCCAAAAAGTGCCTAATTAGTTATTACTGTCTCCTGTCACTCGATCTACTGTCACTCTGTTTTCTGCCTGGTGACATACCTACGGACATCGGACGAGCGTCCCTTGTTAATGGTCTCTAGCTTTAAAAGTGAATAATTTAAAAATACAAGAAAAGAAAATATTAAAAAAAATAATTAACATACAAATTTTTGCATTAACGCATGCTTTGCGAATTACATTTAATGTATAAATTTACGAGGGGAAAAATTATAATATTGTGCGGAATTCGAACACGCAATCTCCTATACCCGGATTTTTATTATTTATTTATTTTTTGTGCCCTATATGTTAGCCTTTGACCACTATCTCACCTGATGGTAAGTGATGATGTGGTCAAAGATGTTGTTCAGGCTCTCAAGGACAGCTGCTGGAACACACCGTTAGGTGCTTGGCGACAGATTTTCTACTTGAGGGTGGTAGCTAGCCCGGCGGGCATTCGCAAAATGCCCTACCAACACGCTATAACGACTGCCATCCTAAGACGACAACCGAGACCGACGGCTTAACGTGCCCTCCGAAGCACGGAAACGCTCAGTAGTAATGTCACTAGCGGTCACCCATCCAACTCATGACCGCGCGCGACGTTGCTTAACTTTGCTGATCGGTTGAGAACAGCTAAGTAAACTTCGCTACGAGCGCTTCAAATCTATGTACGGGTATGCTCTAACCGCTAAGCCAATACGACATTATGACGCATGACTACTTTGTCCTTTCGTTCTTAACTATTGCATGGGGATGGAGCGTTCAACTTACGTTGTACCAAAAATAGGCCAAAATTTTCCATTAATTTTGAACAATTATTTTCAGTATTTTTTGCAATTCAGCATGCACCTTCGCGGATTTCATTACAAAGTTACAACGAGAGGAAAAAATATAGTCATATGCGGGATTCGTCTGCCAATCTAGTTGTAAAGATAACGAGTGTTCGAAATCGCACGCTTGATCTTGATTCATATCTTCTGCGTCATCCGTCGAAATCACTATTTATTCTTCATCGTAAATCTCCGACACCAAGTAGTTCGTCTAAGTCGGTTGCTATCAAGAAAACTCCGTCGCACTTGTCACAGTTTCAGATCTCGCCCGTCAAAAGCTTACGATATATACCACCACGCTACACCAAAAATGTCCCTAAAATAAAGGAAATATGTCTACTCATCCGCGTTTCATTTAGTTTCGTTTCATTATATATTTTTAGTATACTGCCATCTACCAGAAACGGTGTTAGACTAGAAACAAAAAATAAACCTAAGAAAAACTCTTGCCTGAAATACTCCGGAAATCAAGGTTCCAAAACCAAGGTTTAGCCACACTACCAACAAACCAGTTAAAATATAGTCTACTAACGTTGGTAGATGGTAACCATACTAATTAGGCAGAAGCTAGTGCACTCTTAATTGCACCTCGACGCGCATGCTGCCCGTGAAATTGAAACGTACCTACTTCTTGCGGACCGCGCTCATTCAATTAGGCTGTTTAACGAACTGCAATCACCCCTATGGTAGGGTTGCCAATAATAAAAAGAGGAGACCTCTGAGATTTTGTAGATATTAGGTTTATCGATCCAAACATTTTTGATTAACCGACGCGGAGTCTGAAACTATGTGCTTTAAATATCACAGCCCACTATTACGTAGAATTACAACTAACCTTCTGAAATATGTACTTAGGTTTAAACAAGTTTATTCTCAAAGACAAAGTCTCAATTAACAGAAAACACGAGAACATGGTTAGGCTTAAAATATTCAATAGAAATTTGTCGTCACAATTAACAGTATTGAATAAACCATTACATAGTAAAGTGAAGTAGCTATACAACATAAACACAAATCAATTTAATCATCCATCACTTATTTCAAGCATCTTTATTGCTCCTTAATAATCCATATTTACTTACTAATATTATTCTGTTACCTTTGTAATATTTAGGCTAATTCGCGTAGTATGGAATAGTAAAACTAGGAATTTAGGGTGCCGTACTAAAAACTATTAATACGCATGGACTGCCTATCTGTTTGTCTGACCTTCAAAGAGCAAGGGCATCTTTTGAACCGTAATTAGTATGGTGAGGCGGTATGCTTTAAAAATAAAGATATTAAAAAAAAAATATATAAAATGGACACTTCAAACTTAAATGACACGTTAAACAACCATATAACGTATGCTGTAGCTGCCGGATTGTCCACTACTGAACACGGCCTACCCATTACAGGGTGCCATAATCCCCCCGCTTGGCGTCTTGGGGATCGCAGTGCAAGATATCAGTTCCTCAGAAAGCGCAGTTATCCACCTGGTGTGTAACCCTTAGTCGCCTCCTATGACACCCACGTCTAGAGACGGGAAGGTAACATTCTAACCCGGCATCCCATGGGCAACTTATAACGTATAAAAACCAATAATAAAAACCGACCACGTATGGGTCGGACTCCCGCTAAAGTTCTCGAACTGTATGTAAAATAAAACTAATTTTGGTACACTTTGTATTGGCAACTACGGAACCATCGGTATTCAAGTCCAAATCGCTCATGCTTGGTTGTAGTTTAGAATAGCTAGTTCATTCAAGGTTATCAAATAACTCACAAGGAACGTTTACTCGCTATCCATGAGGGCAATTCTCAGAATCGGGATATTTATCGCCAATCTATAAATGATACTACAGAGTAAAAATAATGGATTATCTCCAAATCATTTCGATTACTTAATTGAATCGGAAAAAGAGTACATAGATTGAGAGAAAATTTATGTGTTTACGTTAGATCTTTGTGGCAAATTGAGGGCATGCACATTTGTTAGTATGCATAATTTTTAAGGATAACTTTTCAATGCCTGATCAGATTTAGATCAGAATCGGTAGAAAGGTTTTACTTTTTTATATCGTATCATGTATCTTCAGCCTTTTTTCATGGTCTAGGCTGGTTGGGGTATCGAGCTGCGGCTCTTGACCCCTGCGGTACCTCATGGGGCTACAACCCCACGGTCGCTCTCCACTGCGCAGGCTACTCTATTATGTGCCGCTCTGCGCAGTGTCTGTCTGAACTTCTCTGTGCTTTATTTCTCTTCTGGTTTCATTTAACTTTGTGTTACTTGGTGCTTTTCATGGTTTGACGTTGTTTTGTGTTTAGTTTTCATCCTCCTCCTCCAGAGGCTCCTCACGAATGATTAGTTCTCTGAGCAGTGGTCTCCAACTAGATTTCGTTTCGGGTGGTCGTGCGTGGAGGGGGGCTATTCCATGTAGGTGACGGTGTGGTACGTTGTCCGCCCTGTCAAAATTTTTTCTTGACAGTCGGACGACAAACTCTTCCACCGTCTCCAGCCCTAGGCCCTCGCTAATTGTGCTGTTGCGTACGTAACGTCCTGCCCGTGTTGCAATACGATAGCTGACAGCTTAGCCTTTGACCAGTACCTTACCTGATGGAGACCTTACCATAAATACTGGCTCTCAAGGACTGCTGCCCGAACAAATTAAAGCGCTTGACAGATTTATAAACTTAGCTTTAAAGTGAAACGAACTTGATGAGTCATATCAGTCGAGAGGTTTATAAGATAAATTGAGATATGACGTCGCCATAAACATGTCAGTCATCTTTTTACAATTACTTCTCGTAATTTGCCTTAATCATAGAAGTGTTTGTAAAAACGTACTATTATATATTGGTATTTAAATTATATTGAAAATATACTGTTATTTTGAAGCAAAATAAGTTTTTTGCCATTGGGTGTAAAAAAGTATGTTTTTATTGCAGATTCGCAGTGCTGGAGACGCAACTTTTGGTATATTACACTCAATGGTATGATATGATTTTTACTAAGTTAAGTACAATTTGTACGTAATGTGTCAGGGCTAATGTCAACTTTTTGGTTTGTAAATGTATGTTATTTGCCTATATATCTGGGAGTATGGCACCTATTGAGCTCAAACAAGCAGGAAATGATCGAAGATCACGGTTTGCGTGTGTCGAGACGAAAAAAAATGTTTTTATTTTTAATTGCTATAGTGAAAATGGTAAATTTTATCTTATATAACTTCTTTAAAAGTTTAATAACTTTTCGGTTATAGTACTTAACGATATTAATTCAACGCAGGACGGTCCGCAGTCAGTGCGCGCAATTAAAAAATACAAAAGGAACAATACATATTGATAAAATTTTGAAAAATACAATACATATGCAACAGATGTCAAAATGAAAATTAATTAATATAAGTAGTAGGAAAATCTTATTAGAATAAAATAAAAAAATAATTGTGAAGTGCAATAACTACAATTTCTGGTATGTTTATTATACACAATAATTAGGGCCAGAAAAAATCTTCCTAAGATATCTGAATAACATCTTAAAAAAATATAGATTATTATTCAAATCTGGGCTCTATCTACCCCAACGGGAAAGAGGAGTGATTTTATGTATGTATTATTAAAATAAATGTAGGGAACAAATTAATATATTTTAAAAAGTATACTGTATCAGCCAAATAGTCCACACTCACAGTCACACAGAGCCTCCCCCAATATGGGGGGTTTGCCATAAACCCCACGCTTGGCAGGTGGCTTGAGGATCGCAGTGTGTGAATCAATTCCTCAGAAACTGCTGCTGCCCACCTTCTGTGTGTGTTACCCTAAGTCACCTCTGACGACACCCCTCGGCTTAAGAATAGAGTAGTAGTAGAATAGGTAATAAGGATACGGGTAGTAAATTTGTATCATCTTCCAGTATTTTCGATAACCCATTTAGTGTTGCAGTCGATTTCTAAGATTTGATATACCGAAAAAGAAAAATAGAAAATGTCGTCCCAAGTCTCAATACCCATTATTTTTAAGATACCTCTGGTCAATATTTGTATGTAATAGTATTCAGGATATGTTCTCACTTTATTTATGTAGGTATACATTTATTCGCATTTTTTGTTTTTGCCAACCCTATACGAGTAGCATAGGTGCTATTGACATGGCCTATTAGTGCTACGACTCTAATTAAAATTGTTATTCTACTATGTATATCAAGATTTCAAATCACATGATAATATTTACAGTACTGGGCAAACGAGACATTGGAAAATGGAGTTCGAGTGCAGTGCAGTGTCAAGTAGAAGACTGCAACTGTGATAGTCAAGCATGCCGCTTACCAGGTGGGTGATTGTCTTTGTTGAATAAATAAAAAATATGTAAGAATTATATTACACACGCCCTTGAGGTGACGGGCTAGAATACCACCAGCAGGTGGGCAGTAGCGCTCTCTGAGGTATTGATATCTCACACTGCGATCCCTAAGATGCCTGCCAAGCGTGGAGATTATGGTAAATCCCCCCAAAATGGGGGAGGCTGTGTTCAGCAGTGGATGATCTGGCTGATACAGTACAGTACAGATATTATACACACAAAAGCTACGTAAAAAATCTTGAAAATGGAGATACGGATATATTAAAACTTTTAATTCAAAATGTTATTAAAACTAAATCAAATAATGGGCGGTCATATTATTAAGAGCGATCACCTCCAGACAACTCATAAATAGTGTATTTTCTGTGATTACCACTCAGTTTTATAAGAGAAAGTTATTTTATATTTAATTCCTAAAATACTCAGAAGTGTATTTTATAAAAAATATAGAATAAAAAAGAATAGCTATACAATACCTTGTGAAGCTATTCTTTACTACGATTATTCTAATTAAAAGAAGTTAGACACGGATCGCGAGCCAAGACCGTGAGGGGTTTGCTTCCAGCGCAATTTAAACACCCTTTTGCGCTTGCCGTGGGGTTAATTAACTTTGAAATTTTATTAAGTACCCTTTTATATCTGTTGAATGGTAGGTGAAACGTGTATTCAATTTTATTTGTTTTAAAAGTAAATGTTTGGTTTTTATCGTTTGCCCTTTAAAGAAAATTGTAACGACTTCGGCTTATTCTAATTTATGTAATAATTACATAATTTATGTAATACCTGCATAATTGTATAATTTATGTAATAATTGCATAATTTATGTAATAATTGGTTGTTACAATACAAATTTAAATCTATAAGCTTAGTGAACTGCTTATTGAGCTTCAAAGAACTTTGACTAGTATTATTTTATAAAAGCATTGACGCATGCTAAGCAAAAACATTAAATTATTTCGGATGGAAAAAGATAACTTCCAGCGGGGCTCGAACCTGCACCCCCAGAATACCGCCCTGGTGCATTACCAATTGGGCTATGGAAGCAGCCGCTCGACAGTCGAATCTTCTTTAAAAGTATGTTAAACAATAATAGAATAGTGGTGGCGGTAAATAATTTGTCTCCTTGTAAACCAATTCATCCAGGGAAATACTGCCACCATACAATTTTCATATTTTTCCATTACTGTATTCCGGTATGAAGAGGTATATGAGCCATTTAAGTTACAGGCATGTGAGACTAAGGGCCCGTTTCAGAATGTTCGAGTAAGTTCAGGTTATACTACCCAGAACATAAAATAACTGAATGAAAAAATGACAGTTAACATGCAGCGCGTTTCAAGCTTTAACCGATGGATAGGCTAAATCGATAACTGTGAAACGCAAAGATAGTATTTTATTTATTAAATATGTTCTGGGTAGTATAACTGGAACTTACTCGAACATTCTGAAACATACTCTTAACAACTTAACGTCTCATGGTGGTGTATTACACAGTGCAGTGGGTTACTTGTAACGAAACGCATCTGTTATAGACAGAGGTTGCTTCTTAACAAGCAGATTGATATATATGGGTAATCAGAGTGGTAAAAGAGGATTAAATTTTCTCAAATAATTTAGGTGTTCAATTATAAAGTGCTATAATAAATATTTTAGAAAAATATTTACATAAATACAAAAAATAAACTTGTGACAATTCCGCTTAAATATCCTGCTCAGCTCAGTTGACAACAGAAACGCCACTTTGTCTACTCAGAATAGTTTTCGACGCAATTCGATCCTATACAAAGTATCTTCAGGAAATCTAGACTCTTCTAATGCACAATATAGAATGAGTGGTTGGCTCAGCACTCCTGTATAATAACGTTCCTCCATAATGGAAACTGAGTATTTTTCTTTTAAATTAGGTGCAATATGTACATGTTTTAAAAAAAAATTAAAATTTAAACTGTTTATTGCTTAATTGTATGGTACAAATGAAGTCAATGAGACTTATCAAAATCTTAAAATTAAAGATTGTAATATAAGCCTCTTTTAGTAATTTGGTACAAAACAACTAACTTAAGTGCTAAAAAGTATGATAACAGTTCAAACAATGTTGTTTGCAAACATTCATTAATTTACTTATATTTTTCCAGTATATAAAATCTTTTTAAAATGTTTTTGACTACTTTAGGTTTCTGTTTATCTATTTTTGCTATTATTGTTCTGGGTAAGGTATTTAATAGTATAGGTAATAAGCATGTCTGAACCCTTCTCCCATAATTATTGTTACATTTAGGTATTTTGAACAATGGAATATTAGGCAAGTTTCGTAGATTGCATGGTCTTCTGCATGTTTCCAAATTTTTTATATTAATATAATTTTCAGTTATAAAAGCGAATTTTAATTTGTCAAATATACTCATAACTTTACAATATTGAAATAATTTATCATAGTTATCTTTGTATTTAAACTTAATTTTGAGAGGTACTATAGCTTTCAACAGTCTTAATTGCAAATTGTAAATATCTAAAAGGTAGGTTTTATATGTGCGTCCGTAGCTAGTGATACCATAGTTTATTATCGAGTCTGCCATAGATGTATATAAAAGTCTTAGTGTGTTATAAGGTAACTTATGTTTTAAAACACTTAGTTTTGCTAATATTGATCTAAGTTTGTTACATACATGTTCTATGTGCGGGCCCCAGTTGAATTTGTCGTCAATTTTCAAACCTAGGTAAGTGTGTTGTTTTACTACATTAAGTGGCTTGCAGCTACAGGATAGATGTGGCGCATGCATGCAGCTGTGTTCATGGGCTACAATGTAAGGCGTTGACCTACTTATTATGTAAGGTGAGTGAATGTGTAATAACTTTGTTTTTTCAATATTTATGGATAATCCGACGTCATGCGCCCATTTACACAATAAATCAAACTCATGTTGCATCATGCGTTGTGCGACATCAATCTCTCGGTGCGCGGTTATAAGACAGGTGTCGTCAGCGAATTGGTACACAGAGCCGAGACGAAACAGGTTGCACATGTCATTAACATAAATTAAGTACTCGGTTGGGCCTATTATCGATCCTTGTGCTGTACCGTGGAGGGTCGGTATTGGATCGCTATGTTCTCCGGCTATACAAACTGTGTTATATCTGTTTGTGTGGTAGTTTTTGAACCAGTCAAGTGCTGGACCCTGTATTCCATTCTGCTGCAATTTTTTGTACAGTATTTTATAATTTAAACAATCAAAGGCTTTGCTGAAATCAATCATTACTGTTAGAACATGTTTTCTATCATTTAAGTACCCATTTATTTCGTCTGTAAACAATGACAATAGTTGGGTGGTACTCTTATGTTTTTGAAACCCAAACTGTTTAGTGTGAATGATTCCGTTAATTGATAAAAACTCATTCATATTTTGCCCTATATACTTTTCGATAATTTTGTCTATACAAGATAAAATTGTAATGGGCCTATAGTTATTTGTATCTGTGTATTTGCCTTTTTTATGAATAGGCCGTACTATTCCTATTTTTAACTTATCCGGATATGTTCGATGGTATATACAACTATTTATTAAATGGGTCAATACTGGTGCTATATATGACGCAATATATTTGATATCTTTGGCCCTTATTTGATCGTACCCAGGACTTTTTTTTTCGCTAATACTGTTAAGTATTTTATTTAATGATTCTTCGTTAATTTTTTTAAATCTGAAAGTGACATTAGGTGTATTTTTATATGAGTTTTCATCAAGCAACGCATCATCACAGCTATTTATAATTCTGCTTACATTGGATTCAAAGTCATTGGCAAATTTATTTGATATTAATTTCGCTTTCATTTTGAAATATTTTATAATCAAGTCGTCAACAGATTTTGTTATTCGACCAGTTAATCGATTTATTATTTCCCACATTTTTTTTGGGTTTTTATAATTTTGACAAATATCTTTTTTTATTGACATATTTCTAGCCTTATTGATCAGCCTGTTAGTTTTATTTCTATATTTTTTATAAATTAACTCGTTTTGTTTATGTGTTGTATCATTCAAATGTATATTTAAGAGTTCATTTTTTTTTCTAGACATATATAATATTTTATCTGATATCCAAGTACACTTCTTTTTTTTGTCCCTCTTTAAGTCTATAACTTGTTTACACTGATTATATATTTCTTCAAAAGTATGTATGATAAAGTTAAGTATATCACTAGGATCTTTTATATTGAATATTGGACTCCAATCCACCTTAGTGAGTTGCAGTCTTATTTTGTTCTCATCAAACCTGGTTAATTTTACATTTCTATGTGGCACCGAGCGCGCACTGATAAGAGACAAACCAGTTATGAAGTGATCAGCGATCGCATTCTGCACTACAGTTGTTTGTATAGTGTGACTGTTAACGCCTTGTTCCGATACGTCGCGTACGAATATGTGATCTATGCATGTTTTGGATGTGCCTTTCACAGTAGTTTCGATTCTAGTGTTTTGTGAGATGCAACTCTCAAAACCCAAACCTGTTAAGGTATTAAGATAAGAACTCACTAAGGTGTCATGGTTTTTAAGATCTATATTCATATCACCTATAATATAACAGTTTGTACTTATACTATATTTGTTCAATAGGCGTGAGAGTTCACTAATGAAATAGCACTTGGACTGATTGGGGGGGCGATATATAGCACATAAATACGTTTTATAGGTACTACCGATGTCCACTTCACCAAATAAACACTCAAAATGTAACGGTGACACTGGGATTCGCGAAAACGTAACACTTTTATGGGCGTAGACGATTATGCCGCCTCCTTTTCGGTTGCTTCGTAACTCCGTGTACATTGTGTAGTCGTCAATTCCGAATAAGTGTCGAGTTAAGTCGGAGACATTAACTTCAGTAACGATCAATAAATGAATGATTATAGGGCTTGCTGATGTTATATATTCTAATTGGGCATGATTTTTAATCATGGATCGTATGTTAACATGTAATATTAGTAGTTTATTATGCTGTGGTTGTATGTCATATGTAAAATCATTCCAGGAACAATGACTGGTTTCTGTTATGTTTGTATTGTTGTAATCCATAAACATTAGATCATATTGTCAGTTATGCCCTTATATCAACGATTTTTAATGTTTTGTAAAGAGGTTACATTCATGAATTCATACCGCTCGGTTTTTGGAGTGCCCTTTTAATGAATTCTATGTCGCCAGCTGAGCGAACATAGTGAATTTTTCTGTCTCCTTCATTTTTTCGAACCATAATTGTGCCATCCTTACACCATACATATTTACATAAGTTTTTTTCTTTTAGCTCTGACTTTGTTTTCCATAATAAGAATGCGGTTGTGGGGCTCAACGCGGCACGTATATTGACTTTAACGTTGCTGTCGCCGGTTAATTCGCGCCCTAGGTTTTGTATTGTTGTGATGCTTTTCACAGCGCGCAGCCAGGCTTCGCGGCGACCTTCACGTAGCTTCACAACAATGGGCTTGTCAGTGGCTGCACGCGTGGCCTGCGCCGAGCCAGAGCGCGCGATCCTTTTTTTTCTTCCAGCCCTAACGACATCTTCTGGTTTTTGTTGAAGAAACAAACCCACCGCAGTTGCTATGTGGTTCACATCCTCGTCTTCTACTTCCGGAATGCCACATATCTCAATCTCGTCGTTTGACTGCGATTGTTCCAACTTGTTAAGTTTTTGTTCGAGTACGTCATTTTTTAGTTCGATATTCTTGCATATATTAGACAAGTTTTTGTTTTGGTTTTCCATTATTTTCATCCTAGATTCGTAGTCCTGCATTTTTTCGTCGTACTCATCGATTTTATCCGTGTAGTATTTGAGGGTACTTTGAAGTTCCGTGCGGATTATTTCTCGTACCATCTCGCGCATACTTCGGACCTCTTTTTGTATTTCATGAAGCAGATTATCAGTTTTAATTTGACTTCTATGATCCTCAGTATCTGCATCCGACTCCTCATCTTGATCATCAGGTAGTATAACTGAGAGACGTTTTGGTCGACCTCCATTTGTAGTAGCACAACGGTTACACTTCCAATCGACTGAGTCCGTCGCTGACAAAGCACTCATTTGTTCAGTAGATAAGGCCGCACAAACACCATGATACCATTTACTGCACTTGGTGCATTGTATTCCAGGGGACTTTTTTGTTACTGTTTTTGAGCACTTGGCACATTTTGCCATTTTTGCAAGTATTAAGTACCGTTACACCGTATTACTTAAGAACGAACTTGAGCACAGTTAGCCGCGATAGTTTTGACTTATTGCAGTTCGGCGTAGACACAACGTGCGCCTGCGTAGGCCGTCCCGCGATGACTGAATAAATGTGGAATATCTCATAAACTAAGTATGTTAAGGTTTAGATTCTAATATAAGAATCTAAATAAATTTTTAACATATCTCCCTTTGTATCATAGAGAAAAGTTTATATATTTTTTTTACTACAAATTAAATCAATTATTTCCCAATTTCCGACATCAAGAACCTTGGCAATATATATGAAGGGTCACATTTCGAAGCTCGCATAATTGAGTAGCAACCAACCCTAGCCTGATCTAAACGATACTTCGTAGAGTGAACTCCTTGATCTATACAAAATACTTTCTTCACATCACATCGAACCTTAACCGTCCGAACCTTATCTGTAATTTTCATACGAACCTTGCATTCCAATTGACTTCACCCTATAGTAAGGAGAACTTCAAAGCGTTACTTTCACTTGAGTTCCTATCTATCTCTTTTATCGGAACCCCACTCGCATATCTGTATATCACTCCTACGTGAAAGTCGAGTTGAGATCAAAGCGATTGGTCAAACAATCTGATAGCTAGAAGGGGAGCTAATGCAGCTGTCATTACATTCTACAAGCACACATTGTTGATACAATTTTGAAGCAGTGATAGCTCAGTGGCATTGGCTATGGACTGCCACGCAGCAGGCCCATGGTTCGAATCCCGCCACAGGCTTGAGCTTCACCGCATGGTGGAAGGGCATTTTGCAAATGCCCGCCTGGTTAGCGACCACCCTCAGTAGAAAATCTGTCGCCAAGCACGGTGTGTTCCGACAGCTATCCTTGAGAGCCAGTAATCCTAGGTTAAGCCTGTTAACACCTTCGACCACATCATCACTTACCATCAGGTGAGATTGTGGTCAAACGCTTACCTATCAGAAATATAAAAAAAAAATTGTAAGAAAATGTCGAGCGGTAATTACGCTCTCTTTAAACTTAAAGCGTTGTTCGATAAGAAATCTTTAATATCCGTGTACTGTGCATATACATTCAATAATAAGATACTCCATTACTGATGGGGTAATGCTACAGAGATAATAAGAGTTCTCAAATGTCAAAAACGTTCAATAAGAACAATTAATGGACTGAAAAAACGTAGCCCGCAAGGGAGAACTTTAAGAAAGACAAAATTATGACAGTTGTTTCTCATTACATATATGATTGTTTATTAGAAATTCATGAGGATAGGGATATTCCTGAAAAGCAGGAAATAGTTTTACCATACAATCTGCGTAGTAACGAAAAGAGAATTATAAAAAATAATGGAATTCGGGTTGTACCAAAAATCAGATTAGCTGAAGTACAGAAATAAGGTCGTTATTCGAAAATACTGATTTATAATAAATTACCAAAAGCTTCACCACCTTAAAATATAGTTTGTTCAAACTAACACTTAAGAATTTTTTTGGAAACAATCACTTCTACTCATTAAAATAATATATGTTAATGCAGCTTGTAGAATCTACGTTCTTAGGACAAGTGCAAACGTAATAACTGTAAATTATTTAACTATATTAAGTGTAAAAATATTACGATTATAAAATTTTAATCAATTATTTACATAGACCTAATTATTTAAATAGTATAAATATGTGTTAAATGTACTTTGGACTTGCCTGTAAAAAAATACTAAAGGGCTACTAAAACTTCTTTATTTTTAAAATAGCTTAGAAAAATTTACTCTCATTCCATGGGATTATTTTGAGTATGTCAATTCCAGATAATGGCAGGTTCCTTGACACACTTGAAAACCCAGGTTTGGTGCCATCTTGTGATTCATAGTTTGCAACTGATCGTATCATTTTGGTCGTAATCTTTTTACCAATGCAATAGTTTGGTATGTTAATCGGACACAAAACAGTTTTAAAGCGCTCGTAGCATAGCTTGTTTATTCGTTCTTAAATGATCTACTAAGTTAACATACACTGCAGTCATGACTTGGATGGATGACCGCTGGTGATATTACTACGAGCCCTTCCGTGCTTCAGTGGCCACGTTAAGCTGTTATCGGTCCCGGTTGTTGTCTTAGGATGGTCACTTACCATCCGGTGAGATAGTGGTCAAATAGATGAGCTATAAATAAAGTTTTCAACACCCTTGCTCATAAAGTGAGCTTTATTATTTCGTTCTTAGGGCCATAAACCGAACTATAACACCCTCGTACATAATAATATTATACACTAGTGCGTAATAGAATTATCCCTACAAAGTTAAGTTAGTACCTAACTGCAAATTATATGCGAGTAAACAGAGCATTTTCAATTTAACCGGGTAGTACAGATTTGTAACATCAAAGAGGTTTGAATGTAATCAACCATCATACATTAGCCGAGCGCAAAAAAAAAAACTTGGACGCGTTTTTCCATAATTTTCGTATGTTGTTTGTATCGCATTTGTGCAATATATATATATATATATATATTTTACTTGCTCATTATACACTCGCCTGATTTACGCCCTTGGCTCGGGCTGCAACACACAGCCTCGTGTACCGTGAGCAATTTAGCTCACTTGTATGGTTTGCCTAACATACTTCAAGGAGCTGCTAACGTGTTCCACTTAGGGCTGATTTAAGAGTAATTCCCTCAGTACTGGATCAATATGAATAGTATTGATGGAGTTACTCTTGATAATCCATGAAGGTGGGTCAGTATGAGGAGTCTGAAACTTTACCTATGACAAACTATTACCACACGAATAAAGGGTTATTTATTAATGTGATATTACCATGCCTACGCTGCGTTATGTTCTCTTACCAATGCATGATATAGTTTTATAACTGACTTAATAAAAGAGAAGGTACTCAATTCGTCTGTTTATTTAATGTTTGTTACCTCAGAACTTTTGATTGGGTGAACCCATTCTGATGTATTTTTTTTTATTTGAAAGTTGATACTTGTCGTGTGGCTCCATTTGAACTTTTCATTGGGTGAACCGATTTGATGATTATTTTTTTATTTGAAAGTTGATGCTTGCCGTGTGGCTTCATTTGATTTTTTTCCATTTGAACTTTTGATTGGGTGAACTGATTTTGATGATTCTTTTTTTACTTGAAAGTTGATGCTTGCCTTGTGGCTCCATTTGAATTTATTGACAATGCGACAGTCTTCCTGGGAATCAAAATGGATTCAACTTTACAATGCGATCCACATATACAATATCTCTCTGGACGACTTAGTTCTGCTGCATATGCAGTTCTTAGGATAAGACAGTTAACAGACGTACACAGTATTATGGCGTATGGTGTATTGATGTGGGGAAATGCTGCTGAGATAGAGACAATCTTTATCATACAAAAGCATTCAATTCGAGCCATATATAAAATGGGTCCTAGGGAATCTCTGAGGGATCTGTGTAAAGAAATTGATATTTTAACTTTACCAAGTTTGTACATATTTGAAAATATTATGTATGTTCGTAAAAATCTGAGTAAATTTAAATTAAACATGTCACTGTTTACAATACTAGGAATAAAGATAAAATAGCGGTACCAGGTTTTAGATTAGCAAAGACAAATAAAAAGTCCTTCTTGGGTAATTGTGTACGGTTTTATAATAACGTTACCAAACATATTACAACGCTACAAAATTACAAATATACGATAGGAAAAATTTAAGTCATGTGCGGGATTCGAACCCGCGTCCATCCGCCCCTTTAGCCGGGGCATGTCATGTTAGCTCAATTGGTTAGAGCATGCCCCGGCTAAAGGGGCGGATGGACGCGGGTTCGAATCCCGCACATGACTTAAATTTTTCCTATCGTATATTTGTAACTTTGTAATATAATCCGTGTAGCAGGCGTTATTGCAATCATAACAATATAAAAAAAAATATTACAACGCTCACAGAAGAGAAATTCAAGTGGCACGTCAAAAACATATTAGTTAAAAAATCCTACTACACAGTTTCTGATTACTTAAACGACAAAAATGCCTGGACAATTCCGCCACTGCCAAGCTATTGCCTGTCACCTACATAATTTAAACAAATATTGTTATATCTTTATTATGTAGAAAGTATGTAACACATTGTTAAATTGTTAAAAATTTTTTTATTGAAATTCTTGTGAGTTTCACATATATTTAAATATTATAAATTAAACCGGCAAAAACACTCGGTGATGAAGTCCTAGCGTGCCCGGCTGAAGACGGTGGGCCTACTTCGTCGTCTGTGATCTCATCATCATCATCAGCTCTTGTTAAAAAATGTTTAAAATAATGGCCACGAGTTTCTTGCCCATTCTTCTCTCAGTGGCTCTATACAATTTATTTGCGGAAAGTGGCAGTACAATGTAGAATATTTCAATACTTAAATTTGTAATTGACCTTCATAAGAGCGTCGTAGACGCCTAAATTGAATAAATGATTTTGACTTTGACTTGACTTTGACATCAAAATCGGTGAAGCCGTGTATGAGTTACACTCCAATAACTGAAAGGTATTCTCCTATTACGATATAATCTTTGACAGTGAGTGACAATCGATCCCGTAAAAGTAGCAAGAGTGACTAAAATGGATGGAACCGACTTCAACACCCCAAAACTGTGGAATAACTTGTAGAAGTCGATACCATGCGCACAATATTGTGATAATAGTTACTTTTGAATTATCATGGTACCGATTTCAACAAGTTATTTCACACTTTTGGGTGTTAAAATCGGTTCAATTTATGAGTAAAAAATTTATTGTTTTAAACGACTATAGATGATACTATCGAAGAAATGTTGCTGTCTTACGTTTCAGATTGTGTAATGCGGAATGAGCTTCGCAAAGTGGTATTTTCAGAGACATACAACATGGTGTCTTCAAGGAAAAATTTGTCCTTACGATGTTGATAACAATAAACAGCAGTGATTTTGAAGCAGTGATGGCACAGTGGCATTGGCTATGGACAGCCACGCAGCAGGTCCATGGTTTGAATCCCGCCGCGGGCTTGAGCTTCACCACATGGTGGAAGGGCATTTTACGAATGCCCGCCTGGCTAGCGACCACCCTCAAGTAGAAAATCTGTCGCCAAGCACCTTACGGTATAGTAATTAAACAACTTTAAACGGTTTCAATCGCGTATATTTATCATTATTTTTGTCCCGACGTTTCAAACACTTTGCAGTGATCGTGGTCCCGGGGTGACTAATTGGTTTTAGTTGTCACATGAGTTATTAAGAAAATTATTTGGTCTACCGTCCGAAGATTTTTATATTAATCATAACGTTCCCTATTCACGCAGTATTGGCTCAGTGTCCAGAGGTTTTGCAGATTTGTGTCGGCCATGGGATTTAATTAATTTGATGACAGGATCCCAAGCAGGTGGTACTTGCCAACCATCATATCTATTGAAATTTGGGTATTTTTTGATTTCAATAGCCTCGCGTAACATTCTTGGCATAAACCGGGTCTCTCTGGCGAGGATTTGTGGGTTGTCGAACCGAATGTAGTGGTTGGGTTTGTCCTGGGCATGTTCAGAAACCGCAGACTTGGTCGAGCATCTGTTCTTCATGTCAGCAATGTGTTCTTTTTCCCGGATACCAATGCTCCTCTTTGTTTGCCCAATGTATGACACCTAACGGTATGTTCCGGCAGCAGTCCTTGAGAGCCAGTGAAATTACAGGCACATGAGACTTAACAGCTATGTCTCAAGGTGACGGGCGCAGTGCAATTCTGGACTTGTGACGAAATGCATCTGTTATAGGCAGAGGTTAGTCCGCTTAACATCAGGTGGACCTCGAGCTTGTTCCGTAACAAAAACATTAAAAAAAACGCCATGTAGTCCGAGATAGAATTTGGGACATGTGTCGCTTCTGCGTGAAGCACCACCAGGAGGTATCGGCTCTTCGATCGCACGATCAAGAATCTGGATAGAGAACTTCTGTGAATATGAGGGTATCTTAAAATATTCTTTAAATATTTGCTATACAGATAAGATACAAAACACGATACTGGTGGGGAGATAAATTTAGCTTTTTCATGATAATGTAAAGACAACTTCAGTAAGGTTCTCAAATCTCCTGGCCTATACATATCTTGAAGTTGTGAAGTGTACTCTGCCGTGCTAGTTATTATTGGGCGTATGTTCGTCGGATATAAACGAGGGTTTATTATATCTCTCATAGAGTTTTATCTTTTATCTTTCTGTCTACGTCTTTGGAATATTTTTTGAGTTAATGTTATTGTGTGCAGTACCTTAGGGTCAGCGAATAAAATGTACAGGTATTAAAATATACATAAACTTATTTGAAACACTGGGCTTCAAATTTTAATATATTTATTTTTCAATAACGCATGCTCTGTGTTTTTTTTTAATGTTTTTTTGACGTATCTAGCTCGAGGCCTACCTGATGTTAAGTGGACTAAGCTCTGCCTATAACAGATGCATTTCATCACGAATTGCACTGCGCCCGTCACTTTGAGACATAGTTGTTAAGTCTCATGTGCCTGTAATTTCACTGGCTCTCCAGGACTACTGCCGGAACACACCTTTAGGTGCTTGGCAACAGATTTTCTACTTGAGGGTGGTCGCTAGCCAGGCGGGCATTCGCAAAATGCCCTTCCATGCGGTGAAGCTCAAGACAGCAGCGGGATTGGAACCATGGACCTGCTGCGCGGCAATCCACAGCCAATGCCACAGAGCTATCACTGCTTCAATATTTATTATTTTATTTTATAAAATTGTAACAAGTTTAAAAATAATATGTGTGGGTTTCGAACACGTGCCATCCACCCCTATAGCCGGGGTATGCTCTGACCGTAAAGCCAACAATACTTAATAATAAATAAAGTTAATTTGTCATCTCGTTCATGACCTACGAGTACGTATGGGTATGCAGCGACACCTGCTGTTCACCTTATGTTGTACTAAAAACAAGACAAATTTTTGCAATTAGCTTTAAACTTGACAACGATGGCGCAACCCTATAATTATTATTTTTTTGCAATGACGCGTTCTCTGCCTATTACATTACAAAATTAAAACGAGAGGAATATAAATAGTCATATGCGGGATTCGAACCCACGCCATCTACTTCTTTAGCCTATTTTTTCCTACTTAGTTAGGCTATTAAATGAAAACTTTCTTAAGAGACTTAGACTAAATTTATAGTACTTTCCAATATGTAAAAAATAACTGTACAGAAAAATAATATTTCTTACTTTTCAACCAATTAATAAGTTCTAGGTACTCGTGTTATTATTATTAGCAAATATTTTACAAAAAACTACTACTTTTTCTACTAGTTTGTCCCGTGGGGTGCCGGAATAGAATACCATACCCCCATCTCTTCCCATGGTTGTCGTAACAAGTGACTAAGGGTAAAGTGCCGGAAGGTTAGCAGTTGCGCCTTCTGAGGAACTGCTATCTTATACTGCAATCCTCAAGACGCCTGCCAAGCATGCGTATTAAGGCAAACTCGCCCTTTATAAGAGAGGCTGCGTTAAGCAGTAGTCTATCCGGCTGATACAGTACAATACAGTAGTATTTTTTACTTTCCTTATATTCCCAATGAAAAGTAAAGTGCTTAACACGGTTGAAAGTCGTCAATTATTACTCGAACTTTTGTCTAAATACCTCTTATGGGTATAATAATAATATCGATTCCTTTCGACCCTTGTATAACAATCTCCTTTTTTGCACATCCTCGAAATATAAAAAAACGATTCCGTTTTACATCCGCTTTGTTACTCTTTTATGGCTCACATGTGAATGTTTTACTGCGCCATAAATAAAAGTTTTTCGCACTGTTTAAAGAGTTTCCTACAATTCGTTACATAAAATATCACCATCACAGAGCAGTTTAAGTACACGGAACAATGCAAAATACAAATTGATGTAAAAAGTGTGTGTGTGGTGTGATTTTTCACAAACGATTTGTTGAAGCCTGACTATGGAACTGTACTCATTAGATAGCAATAGGTACGCCTCTTATGGCACTAAATCACACACAAAACTGGGGTAAATGTAACTAATTTTGCAGGTTAATTCGAAACTTATTTTTTTGTACCGTATGCTTATATTAACAAAATACTATGTACTATATACAATACTACAGCTACTACAATAGAAGGATTTAGACAACCTATAAGTCATTGCAGACTCACAGGCAGTCCAAATGTTCCAGCCCACAACCAGTTGGGAGCGTGCCCAGCATGCTAGCATTTTTTCTATTATTATTTTAATTGGTATTCGAAACTTACATTTAAAAGAAAATATAACTCTTCACTTCGTTTTCAGAATAAACAATTTACAAAAAAGTACCTTTAATATATTTGGTACCTGATAAGGTTATTTATTTATTTATGCCTGATAGGTTAGCCTTTGACCACTATCTCACCTGATGGTAAGTGATGATGTGGTCAAAGATGTTGTTCAGGCTAACCTAGAAGTGCTGGCTCTCAAGGACAGCTGCCGGAACACACGCTCGGCGACAGATTTTCTGCTTTAGGGTGGTAGCTAGCCAGGCGGGCATTCGCAAAATGCCCTACCACCATGCTATAACGACTGCCATCCTAAGACAACAACCGGGACCGACGGCTTAACGTGCCCTCCGAAGCACGGAAACGCTCAGTAGTAATGTCACTAGCGGTCACCCATCCAACTCATGACCGCGCGCGACGTTGCTTAGCTTTGCTGATCGGTTGAGAACAGGTAAGTAAACTTCGCTACGAGCGCTTCAAAAGATACTGTAATCTGAATGCAAGTGCAAAGTTATTTTCATTTATTTTTAACATTGTATTTTTTTCACTAACACTTACAAAATTAATAAAATATAAAAATAAACAACGAGCGAAATTTATCTTACTTAATCCCAGCTTCAAATATAAAAGTTCACGTACGTTTGCAAACAAAATATATAATAGCAACACATTAATTAGACTGCGACAAACACCAAACTGTGACTCATTTATCAATCAATGACGACAAAAGTATAAATAAAACATATCTCCACTCAACTTCATCACAACGACAAGAAAAATTGTCTCAGAAACAAATCATATCCTTCTTCCATTAGTCAAGCTCATACAAAATATCCTTTTGTCTACAAAAGTCACAAACAAGTATCTGCGACATCAAAAACAGTATAAAAGAAGTAGATACACCAGATCCAACATCAGAAGTGGGATAAAAAGGAATACCGACAAATGTATGAAAGCAGTAACTCATCAGGTCCTGACTGGCGTTTGGCCAAAACCACTCGAGCGAAATGTAAATTCAATACTGAATCGAAGCCACTCCAATGAAGTATGGATGTTCAAATATAGAACTGTCTATTGTGATGTATATGCGATGATGATGTTTGAATGAATTAAAGACATTTAAGAGAAAATATAGATAAGTTAATATAAGTTTTTTTTTTAAGTTAATTTCAGAGCCATACACTGAATCATGGGGATAACTTGTGCTTGTTGTATAAATAATTGTGCAAAATTGAAACATCATGTAACTTTTGAAAATTTACATTTACCGAAGAAATACTGACGAAGGTGATAGATTATTTGAAAATTGGCTCACTATTTATTGAAATATTTGTTCATATTCACTTGATTGGCTATAAGCTTAAGATTTAAACAACTGGTTTAATGTGACATTCTAATTTCGTTTTAGAAATACTCTGTGGTTTTTAAGATGAAAATAAGTATTGGTTTAATTATCTGTGTATATTTTATCTGTGGTGTGAATTTAATACTGTACCTACAGGTCTTTATTGTGAGACTGTGATTAAAAATCATATATGGATTGTTATGATCACTGTAATCATTATTTGATGATATTTTTACTATAAGTATATCTTATACGTAGTGAAACTGATCATGTGACACAGATCAGTTTCACTGTTAAGACAAAGGCAAAGATACTTATTTAAAATAGTTTATTTTACGTACTTTATTTCTATGTGTAAAAACATTGGTGATTTTATTATAGTTATTGCCATATGTATAGAGCTTGAAATCACATAATTGTCAATTTTAAAGAGTACTGTGTTTGTGACGGTAGTCGCTTCGTCACCTTGTTTGTTCCTTCCTATAAAAGGGGTAGTGTAAAGCGAGTTGATTCACTTTCTGTCGGACCGCCGTGCCGAGCAGACCTCCAGTGGTGTTGAAATAGTGTTTGACGACGAAGTGCTGCTTGATTCAGTTTCGGTTGGACCGCCGTGCCGAGCAGAGCTCCGGGGGTGTCGAAATATATTTGGAAAGAAGTGTTTAGTGACGAAGTGCGGCCCGATCAAGATGTTGTGAAGTTAAGTAATTTATTATTATCTTTTCTGATATTACATAACGATAAACCTCGTTTAAATGTAATGGTCCTTTTGGACCATTACATAATTTGGTAAAAAGGTTATGACAATTATATATCGAATAAGAAAATATCTGTTTATGTAAACAATGACTTTATATGTTAATTAATAGTTGATAATCCAGTGAAAGTGTAAATAAAGTGTATATAGTAAGTATGTAACACATTGTTAAAAGACTTATAAAAGAATGGCCCCGAGTTTCTTGCCCGTTCTTCTCGCAGTGGCTCTATACAATTTTGTTTGCTGAACGTGGCAGTACAATGTAGAATCATTCAATATTAAAATTTCATCAAATTTAATAAATGGTTTCGCCTATTGACTTTGTTGTTTAAATCCAACTAACAAAGGCGTCCCAGTCGTTGAATAAGCCCTACGTTCAGAGACTAATATTATAGCAATAGTTTGTAAGGTTGCAACTTTCGGAATGATTGAGTTGTAAACAATTAAAACCTTATATCTTTTGAAAACAAAAATAAGTTTTTGAACGACGTTATTGAGGAAAGTTGCGTTCCGAGTGCACACTAATTTAAGTTCTGAACGCACCCAAACCCTGAAATTGTGAACGGAAAAAGTGTTGGCAAACAGCTCAATCAACCAATATATTAGAAGCGCACGTAGCGTAGCTTACATAGTCATTCTTGACCGATCAACTATTTTAGCAACGTCGGTCGCGTTCAAGTCTTTGATGTGTGATTGCTAGTAGCACTACAACTGAGCATGCACTTACTTGTACAGGGCACGTTAAGCCATCGGTCCGACTTGTTATCTTAGGATGGCAAGATTACCAGCTGAAGAATATAGGAATTTAATTATAGCCTCCTACAAGTAACTAGCTAACGATGTATGTAATAAAAGAAAGAAAGAAAGAAAATAAATTTATTTGGCACACAAAAACATCACATAATACAGTTCAAATATGTAAAACCAAAAGGGTACAAAAACAATGTTTAGGTGCTGCCAAAAAGGTAATATCTCAGCAAAATGCCGAACGTCTGAGACATCCAGTGCTGGTTTTCAGATATACCTGGCAGGTTGGCTACCAAATAATAATATTAATAATAATATAAATAGCAAGTTAAAAATAAAATATATATATAAATCTCTTCAACAACCTAAAAGTACATACTATTCAAATAATAATTCAACATACCATTTCTCAATAATTATCACAACTTCGTTATTACAAAAAAAAAATGTATTACCTAAATATAAATAGTGTTGGTAAAACAATGCACAGATTAAATTTATTTATATCGTATAGGGGGCTAGAGCATCTATAAAAAAGGAAAAAAGTATATTTATACTAAAATAATGGGATAGTTAGTGTTATTGGCCTAAATCCGAATAATACCCAAACAATGTTGATGATGGCGGTTATTTTTCTGTTAGATATGAGTACTGAGTTACTAGCAGCAGCCGCATCCATAAGGTGGCACGACCAAGTATTGGCTTATAGCAGAGTTATTGGCTTATAGTAGAGTTGCACTGCTAACGACTAACATCAACTTCAGTAGTGTGTTGCTATGTATAAGGTGCATAATAAGACTTTTTACCAACACTATATAATACTAGAGTATTTCCAAGGAGTTCTTTTACATGGGGTGTGATGGATCAAGCAAGGCCCACCTGATTTTAAGTGGTAACCTCTGCCTTAACAGATGCATTTCTGCACATGTATCGAACTGCACTGTGCCCGTCACTCTATCACATACAGTTTTTAATAAGTTGGCATCGTCAGGACCACTACGTCCTAGTTATGGATGAAATTCTATTGTTATCATTATCGCCGATGCCAATGGGTTAAGTCTCATGTATCGGTAATTTTACTAGCTCTCCGAGGCCGCTGCTGGAAAACACTATTTTTTTTATTTTTTTTATGCCTGATAGGTTAGCCTTTGACCACTATCTCACCTGATGGTAAGTGATGATGTGGTCGAAGATGTTGTTCAGGCTAACCTAGAAGTACTGGCTATTAAGTGCTCGGTGACAGATTTTCAACTTGAGGGTGGCAGCTAGCCAGGCAAGCATTCGCAAAATGCCCGTCTACCATGTGGTGAGGATCAAGCCTGTGGATGGGTCCGAACTGTGGACGTGCGGCATGACAGAGAGAGGGCGAGTGTTTTACGAATGCGCACCTAGTTAGCTAACACCCTCCTGTAGAAAATCTGTCGCCAAGTACCTAATGTAGCTCCGGTAGCTGTTCTTGAGCATCATCTACTTCGTAAATACCTTCAGGTGAGGTTGTCGTCAAAGGCCAGCCCATCAGCGGTAACAAAAATATTATCAATATAATTAACTAATAGTCTTTTATGACTGAGATAGGCTAGCTAAGTAAAATAGCTGACTAGTTTCTTTTGAAAGCTCGCATCTCTTCAAAAAGTTATTTATATCCATTTTAAATATTTTATGATCACTTACGTGCGGGAACTCACCTATTGAAGTGCACCTATACCCCCTAAATCTAGATCAAAAATAGCAACCATTATTTTTTCCGTAATTCGATTTTGATAACTTAAAAACCAAGTATAGACTCTAGCTGTATAAACTCGTAGCTACATTGGTCACGTACATTTAATTACTTGAAATTCCTGAAACGTTATCGTTACGTATCATCTAACGGTCCTTTCCAAACATAGGAAAACATGAGCAAAATCAAGAGCAATAACATAATTTTACCCTCGTCCAATTTTCTACGTTAACACATGACCTCGTAGAAATATCCTAAGAAAATTGTGGCCAAACCCTAAAAATGGCTGCCGTAGCGCCGTGACCGCATAAAATCATATTTTACGATATTTCGAAGACACTTCAAAGAGGCTTTAATCTTACAATATATGGACCTTTTGGACACTTCTGTTGCCAATAAATTGGCCAAGTGCACGTCAGATACCTTTCAGTTGGAGTTCTATAATGCTAACGTGAAGAAATACATATCACCAGGGCTATCTGAATAGCTATTTCAACATATACGTGTCAGCGACCTGATTTGCCATCTACTTGCAACAGTTGTCGTGTCCAATAGACATACTTTATAAGAAAAATCTGATAAATTTCCAAACCGATAAATCCCCAGAATCAACCAGCCCACTAAAACCCAGGATTTTGGGTTACTCCACTACAACCAAACAGTTTCATGCAGAAAAAAATGTGATAAAATTTAACTTTTTTAGAGACAGAAAACGATGCTATATTATTAAAAGCCTGACTAAAACGTTTAGCTTTGCTTTTATTGTGTTTTGTTATGGTCTGTTAAACTGGCTCTCAAGAACAGCTGTTGGAGCAGCTCTAAGGCTCGGAATTATATAAAAGCTTTAGAGCTGCTCCAGCAGCTTCTGATGTGGATTTTCTTACTTGATGGTGGTTGTTTTCTAAAATACTACTATGTGGTAAAGGCCTTACCCGCAGCTGTATTGAAGCAGTGATGGCTCAGTGGCATTGGCTATGGACTTCCGTGCCGCAGGTCCATGGTTTGAATCTCGCCACGGGCTTGAGGTTCACCGAATGGTGTAAGGGCATTTTGCAAATGCCCGCCTGGCTAGCGGCCACCCTCAAGTAGAAAATCTATCGCCACGAACCTAACGGTGTGTTCCGGCAGCATTCCTTGAGAGCCAGTGAAATTACAGGCACATGAGACTTAATAACTATGTCTCAAGGTGAAGGGCGCAGTGCAATTCGTGACTTGTGACGAAATGAATCTGTTATAGGCAGAGGTTAGTGCGCTTAACATCAGGTAGGCCTCGTGCTTGATCCGCCACAATAACATTTAAAAAGAACTAGTGGATTTCTAACGAAGTTCTTGCTGCGTGGGATTCCATTTGCATTGCCACTGGAACATCACGGCTTCATGTTTTCTCTAACAACAATGATGATAAAATAGGCACATAAATTTATACATATATATTCATTTAGAATGTTTTGGCTTCGATATTCTCTATGGCTGGCTTTTTGAAGCCATATATTCTTGGAAATACTATTTTAGTAATGTACCCACTATATTTTGCTTAGGCAGGTGGCAATAAGTCTTGCGACAAGACTGTGTAACAACACACTACTGACGTTGAAATTAGTAGTATTTTACTTACAGCTCATTATGTATAGGAGGGTATAATTCAGTTCTTACACTTTTGAGGTAGTAACCATAGCCTTGCCTATCACTAAGTGATCAAAATTTGTCATTAACTGATATCGAATATACAGCTTTCTTGATCTTTGTACTTAATCGATCGGTTCGAACCCTGTGGTGCAAGTGAACCCTAAAACACCATTTCTATGGGTAATTCAAGAACGCTCGTAACAGCAATAGTTCCAATGATCAAAGTTGCCTTTGGTAGACCCGTCACGAGCGAGCATTTGATAAGGTTCTGATGTTGTTCAAAAGCGGAAGCGGGAGCAAGTAACCCCTAAAAACTTATAAATGGCCCGCCCGATACTTAATATGTTACTATAAATTCTGTTTTTTATCGCTCCTTGATTGATAACGTGACCCATGGCTATAGTTACCTCTACTTAAGATACTTGTAGGTATGTAAATGTCGTTCAAAATAAGTACAAGTTTACAAAATGCCTTCCTATTTGTACGTTATTTTACTGGATAAGCTGTCTTATTGTTTGAAAAACATCTTTCTGGTATAAAAATGTGACTAATTTTCCATTAGACACACAGTATGCTTTAAAATACTAAAGTAATAAAAACACAATAATAAGGGAAACTAATAAGCACATATACGACGATTTTGAAATTCAAAAATTGAAGTCAGAACGTCTTACGAAGTAGACATATAGTTTTTTGAAGAGATGATACGAGCGGATAAGAAGCAGTAAGTAACGACTGCTGAACATGCATTGTGTGATTCAAATCCAAGCACTAACTGTTTGTTTTGGCGGCTGCCATTGAAAGCTGTATTTTTATGCCTGATATATCAGCCTTTGACCACAATCTCACCTGATGGTAAGTGATGATGTGGTCGAAGATGTCGTTCAGGCTATCCTAGAATTACTGGCTCTCAAGGATAGCTGCCGGAACTCACCGTTAGGTGCTTGGCGACAGATTTTCTACTTGTGGGTGGTGGCTAGCCTAGAGCATTTGCAAATTGCCGTATCATCATGCATAATTTCTCACTAATATATACGATCACATCGTTTTTTTATCACAATCCATCTTCTGATTTATTAAATTAAATCATTCTTTTTTCAAAATCGCTATGCTTATCAACAATGCCGTAGCCGTTACAAATAGTCATAGAATATGAAAATAGTAGGGTCGCCAACCATTGAATCGAATATAATATTTTAGAGATGGTTCGCAGATCACAGAGTAAAATTATGTTGCTAAGCTGACTTTTTCTCAATGCTCGTGAAAGAGAAAATTGGTTTCTATTGGAATAGAGCTACTTCAAACTTATTTTATTTTTGCTAACATTACAAGCAATTTATTTCATTGCTAACATTACGATTAACTTTGTTAGGAAGATCGGTAATAGTCATTACATAGTATAAAACAAAGTAGCTTTTTCTGTCCCTATATCCCTATGTATGCTTAAATATTTTAAACTACGCTTTTGATGCGGTTTTTTTTTAATAGATAGGGTGATTCAAGAGGAAGGTTTATATGTATAATAACATCTGTTCGGACCGATCAACTTCTCGGGCAAATGGAACGCACCCCTTTGCTGTCGTCTATTCGTGATCTATGAATTTTTGTTCGTGAGATTAACTGGTAATTTTTTGCAATTCATTCTCTTTCTTGCATTTTTGGAAGTAATTAAAAGAACTCTGATTTTACTTGTTTTGTTTGTAAAGATTTGATCTATAAGATTGACAATATTGTGATTTGTTATAACGTGTTAAAGACATTTGGATTGTATTGTGGAACCTGGAACTTCGGAGCCGCCTCACGTGAGTAGAAACTTACACTTTTATATTGGCCAACATGAAAGTTAGGTACACTCTAGTGGGATAGTAGTATCATAAGTTACATGTAAGTTATTGTTGTAACTTTATTTTCATGTAATTGATTTTTTAACTTGTCCTTTTCAGACATTCTTTTCAGCCTTCCCGGTGTATCGCCGGTTGTTAAGCATTCAAAACAGATTGTCCAGTTGGAAGGCGCCTCTGCTGAACGATCCCTGCCTGGGTAATCTGGAATCTTAACAACATCCATTAAATAGTCGAAAAATACTGTTGTTTTTGAGGTTTCTAATGTGATATCGTAAATAATTTCATTTTTTCCGCTTACATTGCAAACACAGGCTGAACCCTACGAGATTAATCAAAATAATGTACTAAGTATTTGTTCAAATTTAAAAGGCCTACAGAAAAGTTATGGTTTATATCTATCTCTGATGGATAGATAGATAGATAGATAGATAACTCTTTATTGCACTTTTAAAATTATTAATACTAGTTACAAGATTAAAACATATCTTAAAAATAGTACAATCGGCGGCCTTATTGCTAGGCAGCAATCTCTTCCAGGCAACCGTAGGCTGAATTGAAACACATTAATTTAGATGGAGGTATAGGCTAAAGTGCATTATGTATAAATCATAGTTATTACTACTCAAAATATTTAAACTATATAAAACATACGTTAATAAATATCTATATAATATAAATAAACTATAATAGATAAACCAAGTACAATAAAATACAAATATAAATAAAATAAAATAGATACATTATACCAAATTGTAATATATAGTGTATATATAATATACATAAACAATAATAATAATAATATAAATAAAAATTATACTTGCAAAGTTGGATAGTTAATCATTATGAATTGAAGAGAGGTAAAATTTCTTAACTTCACTTTTAAATGAAAGGAGCGATGTGATCTTTCTAATTTCAACTGGTAGAGAGTTCCAAAGGCGAGCAGCTTGAACAGTAAAGGACTTGTCATAAAAAGAACTTGTGTGCGTAGGTAACTTCAATAGAAAATTTTCTGATGACCGAAGATTAAAATCATTGCAGCAGCAAAGGAATTCAAAGCGTTCTTTAAGATAACGCGGGGCCGAGGGATTAAACAGAACACTGTAGAGAAGGGAGAGGATATGAGTATTCCGGCGAAGACGAATAGGGAGCCACTTGAGCTTTTAACGAAAGTGAGAAACATGGTCATATTTACGCAAGCCAAATATGAACCGAATACAGAAGTTTTGAAGTCGCTCAAGTTTGTTTAACTGATCCTCAGTGATATCAAGATAACAGGCGTCAGCGTAGTCTAGAATAGGGAGAAGAAGAGATTGTGCAAGTGCAATTTTAGTAGCAGTGGGTAAAAAGTTACGAAGTCGTCGTAATGAACCTGCTGAAGCAAACATCTTACAGCTAACGGTTTCAAGCTGAGGTTTCCATGTCAACTGCTGATCAAATATGATGCCGAGATTTTTGACTGTCATACTATATGGGACAGTGATTCCATCTAAAATTATAGGTGGAAGAGTATTCCAGTCAATTTTGGATATTAAACGTGAGCTACCCATAATGATGACTTGAGTTTTTGCTGGGTTCACTCTTAGTCCGAAGTTTGTGCTCCACTCAGTTATGTGATGCAAATCATTGTTAATGGTTGTAATAGCATCAGATATACTAACAAGGGGGGATTGAGAATAAATTTGGAGATCATCTGCATAAAGGTGGTAGGAAGAAGATAACTGATTAGAAATTGAATTAATGAAAATTGCAAAAAGGAGTGGAGACAGCACACCACCTTGAGGAACGCCGGCAGTCAGATCGCACCATGAAGAAACATTTTCATCAAGGCGTATCCGCTGTCGTCGTCCGTACAAATAACTATGAAACCAGTCACATACTGTTGGAGATATGTTAATGGAGCGTAATACACCTAATAAGATGTCAAAATCGATCGCATTGAATGCATTGCTAAAGTCGAGCAGAGTTAACACAGTTAACAAGCCATTCTCCATACCAAAACGAATGTCGTCAGATATTTTGATCAAGGCTGTAACTGTGCTGTGGCCAGGTTGGAAACCGGACTGGAAAGGATTATGGAGATTGTTTTTTAAAAGGAAGGAACTAATTTGAGCGTGGACAAGGCGTTCTAAGACTTTGGATAGGAATGGCAGAATAGATATAGGACGATAGTCTGAGAAGGATTTTGGATTACGTTTTTTTGGAAGAGGAATTATCTGAGCTTCTTTCCATATGGAAGGAAAGTCACCCTTTGTAATAGAATAGTTCAGGATATGGCATAGAATAGGAAGAATCGTGTCTATGATAGGAAGGATCATATTTCGACTTATACCGTCATTGCCGACTGCATTAGAAAGGATAGCTAATACGCTTTTCTTAACATCACAACTAGTAAATGGACTAAAGAGGAAGAAAAATGAAGAGCTGGGAGTTGGCTTAGCTGAAAGAGAATGTAGGGTTTTAGCTTTGACAGTACTATCAATGCATGACGTAGTGGAAAAATGTTTGTTGAGTGAGTCAATATCTAAATTGGTTGGAATAGAATCTTGACGAGACTTACCAATTCCCAAAGTTCTAAGAAATTTCCAGACTTTTGTTGGGTCTCCATTTTGAATAGACTCATGAATGTGGCGGCTTTGAGCGTCCCTACACACCTTATTGCAGATATTTCGAGAAGTAATGTATTTAGATCTATTCTGGTCATTAGGAGATGATTTGTAATTGGACTTTGTAACAGACTTACGATGCATTATCTTTTTGATATCTTCTGTGAGCCATGGTGCTGGAACATGTTTTATTTTAATGCGTCGAACTGGTGCATGCGCATCGTAAAGGAGCATCAAAGAAGAATTAAAAATAGCAATTTTGTCATCAGATGAGTTAGCATTCAACACCGGAGTCCAATCTATATTTTCAGCATCTCGACGCAAATTTTCAGAATCAACAGAACTAAAATTGCGTTGCAGAAGTATTGTGGGCTTTAATTTAGGAGGACGTACTCTATAGGATACAAATATCAAATCATGATACGAAAAGGCATCAGCGGAACACTGGCCATGCTTAGCAACATGCACGGGTGAGGAAACTATAATAAGGTCAAGAAGTGACGGAGTGGAGTTGGGGGCGAAATGAGTTGCATTTGTTGGAAGAATATGCATGTTGCTTGACTTGATGATGGACTGTATTGAAGAAGCTCGAGAGTCATTTCTCAGAAGACACGTATTAAAGTCACCCATTATAATGGTATGACTATAAGAAGGAACGAGATCTTCTAAGATCTTATCAAACGAAGCAAAGTAATTTAGTTTGGACGAGTGCGAATAGTAGGCTCCAAGAAGAATTTTGGTGTGAGAAAGAAGTACTTCTATAAATAAATGTTCACCACCATTAAGAGGAGGTGGTTGAGTAGACAAACTAACTATTGAATAAGGAATATGTGCACGTAGGTAGATGGCTACACCACCACCACCTCTACCGATCCGGTCGTTACGAATTAGAACGAAACCCGGTAATGAGTATGAAATAGATGGGAGACAGGTTTTGAGCCAGGTTTCGGAGACTACTATTGCATGTATGTTATTGTTATCAAATGACGCCTGCATGTGAGGGAAATGAGCGGGAATACTCTGCGCGTTGATATGGATAGCATTAAAGTTCTTTGGCACATCAGAAAAATGAGTATTCAGTGTGTCAGAGAGAGATGGAATACTAGAAAAGCTACAATCACTAGATGAAGAAAGAGATAAATAATCATCATTATCGCTACCACTGTCCTCAAAAATATTTAACATTGTAAATAAATATAAAGAAATATATACTATTAAAATATTATATAAAATAAATAAAAATATAACAATATATACACTATACAATAAATATATATATATATATATATATGTAGGATGTTTGAAAAAATATTAATGTTTAAAATACTTACTTACTAGTATACCATAGAGAAGTGGAACGTAGCTATGCTAATTTTAAGAACTGTAACATAACCAGAGTGTAAGTAGGATAGAAGAAAGGCTCTCTCTCTCTCATATTAAGATGGACGATGTAAGGTGTGTAAAAAACGAAGAAAATACATTAAATATACTTAAAGCCATCAATTAAGGTGCTTTTTCTCAGACTCTTAACCCCCTACAATCTCTCGTCCGGGATAACGAGCAGGTTGAGGTCTGAGAATACCAGATTGTACGAAATATTTCACGACGACAACGGCGTGGCCGGCGTGGCGCCATTACGAAGAAAAGACGTGCAAACGCGGCTGAAATCACCACGTTTACGATTATTTTCATTAATAGAAGATGGCAGAGAGCAAAAACGACGATGGCAAGTGCAATTACGGTGTGATGAACATGTTGGATTCTATACCAAAGTTTACGGGCGATGACTTAACCTATTCGTCAACAAAATGGTCGCAAGATCTCGAAGACAACGCCGAGATATTTGGCTGGTCGCCGCAACAAACATTAATTATTGCGCGAAGATCATTATCAGGCACTGCGGAGCTTTGGTTAAAGACAGAAAAAACTTTCAAGACGTACGAGGAACTTAAATCAGCTCTGGTGAGAGAATTTCCGGAGGTTACAAGCAGCAAACAAATGCACGAAGTAATGAGCAATCGCAAGAAGCGTGTTAACTAGGAAGAAGAGCAAAATTTCCTGACTATGTGTCGGTGCAATATATTATTGATGGAATCACTGACTATGAATCAAACAAACTTTTATTCTATGGCGTGACGTCATACGCAGCGCTCAAGGAGAAGTTGGTTCTCTACGAGACATTTAAGGAGAAAAGCAAAAAGCAGGAGAGACCACAGCGTGAAAAGATTCCATCAAAACAATTTGCAAGTAAAAACAAGGAAACTGAAGGAAGAATACAACGTTGCTACAAGTGTGGGGAGAAGGAACACCTTGCTAATGTATGTGTTAAAGGTATAAAATGTTTCAGGTGTAACTCTTATGGACATATTGGTTCAGAATGTAAAGGTGTGACCGGGAAAGAGACTACACAACCATCAACAAGTCGGCGCTCAATGTTCGTCCAGCAGCCAACAGAGAGCGAGACGGAGGTCACAGATGCACACCATGATATGGGGTCAGGTGAGCGAACAATTGATTTGTGCGTTCAGTCAGTCCAGAGTGATAGCGGTAATCATTGTTATACTCATCAAAATGTTTTAAGTGTAAACACAAGTCCAATTACGCTGAATAAATGTGTAAAGATAGTTAAAATTCATAATATAACAGTTGATAATTGTCTCATTGATACCGGCAGCGAGTTAAATTTAATGACATTTGAATTGTTTAGTAGCTTGAATGTATCAGAGTACCAATCTGAACGGATGTTATTGACAGGATTGGGGTCTTGTAGAGTTTATTCAATGGGTAAGTTTAATGCAGAGTTAACAATAGATGGTCACTGTTATAACATCAGTTTTAACATTGTACCTACTGATGTAATACCATACAAGATTATTTTAGGGCAGCCTTTTTTGTTAAATACCATCACTGTAATTAATAAGGGTATGGTTGAGGTGAGGCCACAGTTTTATGATAGTTCTTACCTGATGTATGTACTCTCAAGTGAAGACAAAGAATGTGACATACCTGTTGTTCAAGAGATAATAGATAACTACAAGCCTGTTAAAATAAAAGAAGCACCAATAAAGTTAAAAATTGTGTTAAAAGATGATATACCTATTTCCCAACGACCACGACGATTGGCTTTGAGAGAAGAAGAGGTAGTGAGGCAACAAATAGATGAATGGCTCACCAAAGGAATTATTCGACCTAGCTTTTCCGAATATGCAAGTCCACTTGTTTTAGTGCGGAAGAAGGATGGCAATATACGAGTTTGTGTTGATTATAGAAAAATAAACCAAAAGATGATAAAAGATGAACACCCATTGCCAGTCATTGATGACCAGATAGACAAGTTGAGTAAGGCTAGAGTATATAGTACCATTGACTTAAAAAATGGATTTTTTCATTTGCCAATTGAAGAAGACTCTGTGAAGTATACAGCATTTGTCACCAGCAGTCCCGAAGGTCAATATGAATTTTTAAAAGCCCCTTTTGGGTTATCCATTTGTCCTAAGTATTTTACCCGTTACATAAACATCATATTTTCTGATTTCATAAGAAAAGGTATTGTTCAGATTTTCATAGACGATGTGATTATACTAGCGGAAGATGAAGAGCAAGCAATAGAACGGCTTAGAAACACACTGAAAGTAGCCGCTGAATATGGACTTGAAATAAACTGGAAGAAGTCGCAATTGCTACAAAGATCTGTTGAGTATCTAGGCTATGTTGTGTCAAATGGAACAGTAAAACCATCAACGGAGAAGACAAAAGCAGTTATGGAGTTTCCAGAGCCAAAGAGTTTGAAAGAAATACATAGTTTCATTGGGCTAACGTCATACTTTAGGAAATTTATTCAAGATTATGCTTTGATTGCTAAACCATTGAGTGACTTATTGAAACATGGAGAGTTCTACTTTGGAAAAGAACAAAGATTTGCATTTGAGGTTTTGAAAGCTAAATTATGCTGTGAACCAGTACTAAAAATATTCGACATACAGTTGGACACCGAGCTGCACACAGATGCATCCAAACATGGTTACGCAGGAATTTTAATTCAACAAGATCCAGTAGATGGAAAGATGCATCCGGTACATTACATGAGCAGAAAGACAACAGAATCTCAACAAAAATTTAGCAGCTATGAGCTCGAAGCAATGGCAGTTATAGAAGCAGTAAAGAAATTTCGAAGATATCTAATTGGGATACCATTTAAAATAGTAACTGATTGTGAAGCATTTCAAAAAACTTTGAATAAGAGAGATGTTTCAGCTAAAGTGGCACGATGGATTATGTTCTTACAGGATTTCAACTATACCATTGAACATAGAACTGGAGATAAGATGCAACATGTTGATTCACTAAGCAGAAACATATGTTTTGTAAACATAGAGCTACATGCTCGAATAAAGAAGGCCCAGGAAGAAGATGATGGATTAAAGGCAATAAAAGAGGTTCTCAAAGAAAATTGTTACGAAGACTATTTTTTGGAAAATGATGTTATTTATAAAGGAATAGACAAGAAGTTAGCACTACCTGAGACAATGGATATGGAGATGATCAAAAGAGCACATGGAGTAGGACATTTTGGAAGAAAGAAAGTCAAAGATATGATTGAACGGGATTACTACATAACTAAACTGGAAAGTAAGATTGACAAAGTTATTTCAGCTTGTGTTCCATGTCTATTGGCTACCAGAAAGTTAGGGAAGAAAGAAGGACTTCTAAACCCCATTGAAAAAGGAGACTTACCGTTAGATACACTACACTGTGATCATTTAGGACCGTTGGATGCTACAAAAAAAATGTACAATTACATATTGACAGTAATGGATGGATACACTAAGTTCGTTTGGATTTATCCAGTCAAGACTGTGTCAGCAAAGGAGACTGTAGACAAAATGAAGTTGCATCAAAAAGACTATGGAAACCCCCGACGTATTATAACCGACCGAGGTACAGCTTTCACAGGACACGAGTTCCAAGAGTATTGTTCCGAAGAAGGAATTGAACATATTACCATAACAACTGGTATTCCTCGTGGTAATGGTCAGGTCGAGAGGATGAATAAAATCATTATATCTAGGGCCAAGATGTGTATAGAAGAACCAAGTCTGTGGTACAAGTATGTTAGCAAACTTCAAAGAGTAATAAACAGCACTTACCAGCGATCAATCAATACATCACCATTTGAACTTTTGACAGGTGCTAAATTAAGGATTAAGGAGGATATAAAAATATTAGAATTTTTAGAAGAAGAAAGTAGGCAAGAATTTAAGGAGAAGAGGGATGAATTGAGAAGAGAAGCAAAAGCACAGATTTTGAGAATACAAGAAGAAAATAGAAAAACATTTAATAAGAAACGGAAAGAAGGAGAGAAGTATAAAAAAGATGATTTAGTAGCTATACAGAGAACACAATTTGGTAATGCCTTGAAATTGAAACAGAAATATTATGGACCTTATAGAGTTGTGAAAGAGTTAGGAAAGGACAGATATGAAGTAGAAAAGATTGATAGAAGTAAGGAAGGACCCATTAAGACAACATCAGGTGTAGACTACATGAAGCGGTGGCCTTAGTTCAATCTTGCCAGTTTCATGGTCATATTGAGATGAGATAAATCATTATTATTTTGCAGTTAAAATAATTCACATTATTTTTCAGTTATTAAACAGTGTATTTGAGTTTATATGTAGTCATTTATTTTCCAGAACATATAACTTACCAGTGAACAAAACTCTAAACATGTCAATAGAAAAAAAAATGTATCATTTTAGAATAAGACATACAAGTATATCTCGATAACTGGATCAAGCATATAATAGTTGTAACTATTTAATCCGTGTTTCATACTGTAAGAAGCAATGAGTACAGAATAATTATGGTATACCTATTAGTTTATCTAAGATGAATAATATAAAAAAAAAAAAAAAACTTGGTTGTATTGTAATTCTGTATAATTCACAAAAGCCAGTAATTACCTACTTGGGTTACTGTGGTAGTAGAGTAAGAATGTTAGTAAAAGAAAGTGTTATTTCAGAGTTGTTTATCTTTTATTTATAGGTGTTAAATTACCTAAGTATAAGTCAAAGTATAATGTTTGTGTCACAAATAATACAGTAGTAAAAGAAAAATAAGTTTATAACTTTAATCAATAAGTTTTGTTAGTTTCTATTTAGTGCTATGCATACCATAGTATTGTAATAAAGAATCATCTAAACAAAGATAGGACCACTACTTGCAAAATTAAGTTTTTTATGTCATGTTGTAACATAACGTAACTAAAAGCAGTATTTTGTATACCTACCTATGAAGAAAGTAATAAATAAGGTCTAGTTAAAAAGTAAAACACTATATTTTTTGATAAAGTATGTACAAAAAAAAAATTGTAACTTTGATATTTTAAGTTGTTAATCCAAAAGTTTTTGAAGACAGGTACTTATGCCGAACATTTTGTAATCTATATTAAAGCTATTATACTATCTCAGTAATGTAAACGTCAATAAGATATTTTTGCTTTAAACTTAAATATAGCTGTAGTCTGAGGTCAGACTAAGTAGCAGGATAGCCGAGTTGTAGGATGTTTTGAAAAAATATTAATGTTTAAAATACTTACTTACTAGTATACCATAGAGAAGTGGAACGTAGCTATGCTAATTTTAAGAACTGTAACATAACCAGAGTGTAAGTAGGATAGAAGAAAGGCTCTCTCTCTCTCTCATATTAAGATGGACGATGTAAGGTGTGTAAAAAACGAAGAAAATACATTAAATATACTTAAAGCCATCAATTAAGGTGCTTTTTCTCAGACTCTTAACCCCCTACATATTCTGTGTTTTTGTTTTTATTATATATATATAATAAAAACAAAAACACAGAATACGAGATGTACTCGTATAAATTTAGGTTGTAAAGTGTAAAAATTTCACCTGCCGGTTGTGTTGCTGGATAAAAATAGCTGTGAGAGACTCATACTTTACATGTGTTTACCTAAGATATGAAAACAATAAATAATAAGAAAACGATTTTTACAACACGTGAACAACTGCTTACTCCACTACTGCTTTACAATCTTAAAGATGACGTCATAACAATTAATAAATTATGTAGAATAGAATGTACAAATAATACGAGTCTAGTTTGGAAGTAGAAGAATCAAACTGTCAACTAAACGTCATCCTGCTGTCAGTTATTATGTCATATGACATGACTGTAGCTGTATCAAGCAAACTAGCAAGCAAGTGGAAGAAAACTAAAATAATTGTAGGTACAAATAACCATAAAATACACTGTTACTGTAAAATAGTCAAATAAGAAACAGAAATTATCGTTAAAAAACGGTAGATGGAAAAGTGTATACCACATATTTTAGAATTAAAGTTTGAAAGTACCTAACTACTTATACTTTTTCACGAATAAATTACGTGTTGATCGCAAAACAAACCTACTGAACACAAAACCAGTGAAGAAACAATGCATCAAGATAAGATTATTATTTCTTGTTAGCTGCAGCTCGCCTGGGTTTCGGTGCCTGGGCTACAGCACAATCCTTGGCAGGAGGGTGCTTTGGTGTTTCAGCCAGCAGTTTGACGTCTTCGAGCTCTTTGAGGCTGGACATGCGATGACGGCTGCCATCAGAGCAGATTACATACACTGAACCTTCCTTCGTCCAACATTTTGACACCCCGAATCGTTCACGGGCGGCTAGAAATAAGTCATGACGCGGCTTAGTAAGAAATTCTGAGAGGGTGATTCCAGTACCTTTGAGACCACATTTAGATCCCCAGATTTTGTTCCGTGAAGCCATATCACAAAGCTTGAAAAGTATGGGGCGAGGTCTATCAGTAGTAAATCTACCCATTCTATGGCACCTACTAATGTCACTAACACCAAAGCTGTCCAGTTTCATTTTGGATGTTAATGTGCGGCAAATAACCGATGCAGTGTCTTCTTTGGTCCCAGCCGCACATTCAGGCACACCATGTATCAATAACATCTTTCGCCGGCTCCGCATTTCGATGTTATCTACGGCATTTGCTAATATGTCAGCCTGTAATTGAAGAGACCTGAGTGATGCAACGACAAAGGTCTTGAATGTGGCAAATTCAGATGCTAAACTGGCAGTTGATACTGGATTGGTTGCACTCTTCAACTCATTTTCAAAATTGTTCATGCGCTGGTGCAGACTTGCTCCAATTTGTGCAATAGTGGTATGAAAATCTTCCATTTTGAGGTTAGAATGTGAACCAGTGATGTGAAAAAGTGCTAGATTAATGTAAGTGAGGAGAAAACACTTCCAGACAGGTACTGTTTATTACACTTTATGAATACATTAAAATTATTTGAATATTGTGAAAAATACTATTTTATTTCAAATAAATACTCAAGAGCTTTATTTAGTAGATGTTGACTTTAAGACTACCTCCAAAGGAAAAAAAAAAAAATGATATCCCACAATAATTTTTTTTTGTCATTTACTTTTTACGACAAATAATGGCTAATTTTCGAAGCGATTTAAACCAATACAGCATTAATCCTTATCTTATTAAATACCTTAAATACATTTTTTACAGCATATGATTTAAATGAATATTTTCGAAGATATTACAGATTTACAAATTGCGGGGCGTAGCGTTTGCGGCGGCTCTGGCCGGCCCAGGCGGCGAGCGCGTGTAGTAGTGTAAAAATGTAAAAAGTAAATAATTAAAAATGTAGTGTATGAATTTAGATATTCCAAAGATAGCAGGAAATCTTCATAGTTTAGGGAAAGAAGGATTGTTTTACTCTAAATTTAAGGCGTGCAGGCCACGGGCCGTAATGAATAAATCAAAACTACTGGATCGATTTTAATAATTTTTTCAGTGAATGTCATAGGCTATATATTTTATACCCGTGTTAATACCGTTTCGTACCCGTACATTTTATAGCCGGAGCGGGCCGCTAGTTATATATAAGATAATAGGTAAGAGAAATAATAGAATATATATTATATGCATATGTAAAAGTATTATATTTGATAGCCCTTACAACGTTTACTTGCATAAGTGCTTTTACTAGTAGTAGTAGCCAATAAAAAGTGCAAATATATCAAAAAATATATATGTTATATGTACATCATCATTTTGTCATCAGGCTTCAAGCCATTCAAAGCTATCATACTGTGTACGTACATGTGGGTAGCATGTAAATGAAAATACATAATAAATAGAATACTCTTAGTATATCCCCAATCACAGTTTATGAAGGGTGGCCACCGAAATGGCCTATAGTCTTTCCAATCCTTGCTATCCAAACATCATATTCACAATCTCACTCTGCTCATTATTGATCAAAAAATTTATCACTATGGCACACTGTAAAAAATAACCACAGTCAGACGCGAACATATCAATCTGACTGTACCATAAAGCAAGGATCTTCATGGGCTGTATGGAACCTTGGCGAGCGGGAGCCGCACGGTCAATAACGTCACTGAATTTCGGCGTTTGAATTCAAACTACATAGCTGCTGCTTTAACTGTATTTGTCTAATGTGATTATGACGTGTCTGCCATAACGTGTAACGTATGTTGTCTTCAAAAGTCTGCTGCTACGGTCACCTTGCATTACTGATTAGATTACGGTTTTCACTTTCAATGTTAACTGATAGTGTAGTTATGGCCTTGCGTTTACAGTAAAACAACTAAATTATCAGTAAGTAAATACACAGCTCAAAGGGGACGACCACTCACTCCAGATAACAATAGAGAAGTGAGAGATGGCGCCGTTGTTGATCTGTGCACTACATTTATTTAAATATCACAGTAAGGAAGTTATTACCTGTTCGCCGGATGTTACAAACACAAAATGTATACGGATTACAAGGTCCCCGAGTTATCCATGGTCTTAAATAACGTTAGTTTTAATGTCACAGTCACAGTCTCTCAAATGACTATAGATTAGCAGCGATCACAGACTAGAAATAGCGTTGATAAATCAAAATGTTCCCAGTCTCGTAGAGAACTCACTCCAGCCCGCTTGACGTTCCTGAACGTAACAACTTCAGTGCTTGATGGTGAGGGTTGAGTAGAACTAGGGGCCAACTCTCACCTCTTATATCAATAGTAACTCAATCTTACTGTTAAATTTGATACCTCCACGAACAAAACTGCACAAACAAAACGCTAATTTTTTGTATGATGGTTTCGTAAAAGGTGGGAGTTGGCCCCCTGATCTCTTGTAGTCTGTACTTATTCTCTAACATATTAAACGTTGCTTAAAAGCTCACACTTAGTTAGTAGGTTATTTAATTGTAAGTAATTACTTTGTTGTACCGGAAGACGAAGAGTTGGTAGGCCCCCCACTAGGTGGACTGACGACATCGTTAAAGTTGCGGGTAGCCAATGGTTACAAGCGGCTTGTGGCGTACTCGGCACCTGAAACATAGATATAAACAAATTAAAACGTGATACATAATAATAACATACCTAAGTTCATAGTAAATAACATAGCATACAAATTAATTAATTAAACTAGCATTGTATAACTTATTAGCTACTGCACTATATAAAAAGTACATACTATAGAAAGTTATATACATATAGATACTAAATAATAATATGTAAAACAAAATATATTAAGATAAATATGTAAACAAAATATTGTACTTACCAAATAAAGTCGTCGACAGCGGAAGGCGATCGTATCGCAGCGCTTTTCAAATAGTGACTCGTACGCCGATACCTGCGTACCTATAGCTACCTATAGCAACGAGCAGCCGCCTCACACCATCTATACACGACGCGACGGTCAGTTCGATGTACCTATCCGCGTGAGACGCATGTCGCTCGATCCCCCGCGCGCTAACAATAAAGTTACGTATCGAAGTATTTTTTGTGTCATCACTTGTGCCTAACAATACCTATCATCATCATCATTCACCTCCACATAGCCGTTCTTTGTGTCATTATATGGGAAAGGCCTTTGTTCAACAATGGACGTCTTCCGGCTGATGATAATGATGGTGATGAATTTCTTTGTTCAAACATGTTTATTAAATAATAACCAATCTGTATAAATAAGTGTTATCAAGTAAATACATTTGATGCACTTTGTTTCCTAAACTTGAAACAAAAGAAAATAAGCTCAGACAAGTTTAAAAAAAAACCAGTAGTTAAATATAATAAAATAACATTTTGTGTCATAATGTATTTTATTTCTTTATAGTATGACGGACGTGATGTACCTGCTGTCACAAAAAAACTGGACCCTTAACCATAAGCACATGCGTCACAAAATATCCTGTTACAAAGATGGCTCAAGTCATATGAAATAAGCGAGTACCTTTGAGCTCTTAGCGTCCGCAGTCTACGATACTGTCCATTTCTATTGTTTTAATTATATATGATGCGCATGGGTTAATTATGTTACATAAATATATGTCTCTATATATATAAAAATATTATCTATAGCAAATAAAGGATCATGTAGTTTGACCTTATCCATGTGTCCGTCTGGATTCCGTTCATTTTTATATTAGACCATATAACTTACGATACTGAAATTAAGTACAATTGTTAGCTACTGACAGTTGCTGCACGAAAATTTATTAACTAGGTATTGATTAATAACATTTCATATAGCTCCAATATATGAAATGTGTGCATGAAAGGAAATTGTTTACCTATCGAACGGTGTATATTTGAAAAGGTAATTCAAAATCATTATGTGGTTTCTATCATTGTACGATGAAATACCATTTTTTAATTGAACATTTCAAGTCATGAGTTTCAAGTAATTTTCGAGATAAAGTGTGTATTTATCAAGATTATCCCCAGAAAACTAATATGTGATAAAATCAAAGACATAAATTATTTCTTAGCAGAGCTCGACACGTTTTAGAAATATTAGTTTAAATTCAGTAGTAGGATAAAAAAAAAACTAAGTAATTTAGTTTTTGAGATATATGCCTAGACAAACAGTAGACCTGTTTTGAGGCTGCTGTCAATTTTGAAAAAAAAATGTTATGATAGATGTTGTCATAGTACTAGTGACATTACTACTGAGCGTTTCCGTGCTTCGGAGGGCACGTTAAGCCGTCGGTCCCGGTTGTTGTCTTAGGATGGCAGTCGTTATAGCATGGTGGTAGGGCATTTTGCGAATGCCCGCCTGGCTAGCTACCACCCTCAAGTAGAAAAACTGTCGCCAAGCACCTAACGGTGTGTTCCGGCAGCTGTCCTTGAGAGCCAGTACTTCTAGGTTAGCCTGAACAACATCTTCGACCACATCATCACTTACCATCAGGTGAGATAGTGGTCAAAGGCTAACCTATCATGCATAAAAAAAAAAAAAAAAAAAAACCAACCGGAAGGTGAGCGACCCGAATCGCCGCCCTACCCACCTCCGAAGGACCGGGCGAATGGCATCCACCGTCCTCTGTCCAGGGACCGGTGGAGCCAGGTCCTCCGTCCACCGCCGCAACAGGGCGGCCCGCGCCTGCCGTCGCATGCGCGTGACCTCCTCCCACGCTGGAGGCTCCCCGCGGGATCTCCTCGCCGCCACGAAGTGGTACACTTCGGCGAGGATCTCCGCTTGGAGCTCCCAGGGGGGATCACCGGCCAACACGCATCCCGCCGTCCAGGACACCGTCCGGTACCCGCGTATCGCCCTCGTCGCGATGACCCGCTGCGGACGACGCAGCAGGGCCTTATTGGCGCGACCGAGGGCGTCCACCCAGACAGGTGCCCCGTACAAGGCCATACTCCGGATCACTCCGGAGTACAGGCGACGACATGTGGCGCTCGGGCCGCCCACGTTGGGCAGCAGCCTCCCAAGGGCGGCTGCGGCGCCTATGACTTTTGGGGCCAGTTGAGTGAAGTGGGCCCAAAAAGTCCACCGCCCGTCCAGGATGAGACCCAGGTACCTCATCTGGGTCCCAACCCGGACCAGGACCCCGTCCAGGTCTATCCTCGTTCCTGGAGGGGGTCCCCCCCGAGGCCCATGGAACATTAGGGCCTCGGTCTTGGAGAGGGCGACCTCCAGCCCCAGGGCACGTATGCGGCCGACCACGAGTGTTGTTGCCACCGTGGCCCGCCGCACCGTCTCCCCGAGGTCCCTCCAAGACTAAAATTTCCTAAGCTAAGTAAATGTAAGCCAAGTTAAATCTAGGCAATCACACCGTATATGCTAGAGAACGAAAAGAAAAAGTTTTTTCTGTTAGGTCGGTACTTTTTCATCAGGAGAATAATAACTAATTTGAAATTTAATTCAATGTCATATATATTTAAGTTAATCAACAATAATAAAATACTCGCTACTAGGTTAAACCAGTCAAAACATACTTTTACTCGTACTAGTATTGCTGTTCAAGTAAATTTCAATCGCCGACGGTCTATGTCTTAAACCCAAAATCGTCTCAGGTGAAACAGATGTCCGAAGTTTTATACCCTTATCAAGTCCCGGAAAATGTCATGTATACTTTTACTGTAGCGCATCGCGACGCCACTTACAAGAGAAAATGTTCCCCACTTCTGAATATTCCATCGCTATATAAAATACACAACTTTTATTATGTAGAAAAAGAACAGCAGTTGGTACGTGCTGTCAGCATTACGAACAAAATAAAACGACGTCTAATTTTATTTTTATTTTATACGACTTTGGAAGTCGGATACATGAAGAATGTTTTTAAATCCATGCGTCGATGTTGAGGATTTGCTGTAGGTTTTTTTTATGTAATTGTGACGGATCAAAAACGAGGCCCACCTGATGTTAAGCGGACTATCTTCTGCCTATAACAGATGCATTTAATCACAAGTCATAAATTGCACTGCGCCCGTCACTTTGAGATATAGTTGCTAAGTATCATGTGCCTGTAATTTCACTGGCTCTCAAGGACTGCTGCCGGAACACACAGGTATGTGGTTTATTGTATTTTTATTTAACTGTCTATGTCGCCCTTCTTTCATGTACATTTTTCCACTACGTTTAGCATAGGAAAGAGAAAATGCGAGATGAATGGGGAAAATAATCTGGGTCAATTTACATTGTTAGTGGTAATTATTACAGTATATATATTTCCTAACTTAATTTTTTATTGAAGTTTTTGTGATGGAACATGCTCATGTGTTTGTAGCCAGCTGATGTTAAGCGATAACCACTGCCTATAACAGATGCATTTCGTCACAAGTACGAACTGCACCACGCCCATCACCTTGAGACAACGTTGTTAAGTTAGATCTTTCTAATTGAGGGTGGTATAGCTAATCAGGCGAGCATTCGCAAAATGCCTTTCCAGCATGCAGTGAAGCTAAAGCCGTCGCTGGTGAGGAACAAACAATGGACCTGCAGCCCAGCAGTCTATAGCTAATACCGTTCGGGTGTAATTGCTTCAGTATTATGTGACGGATGGTGGCTGAGCATACGTGAAATTCAGTAGCAGTAAATAAAAAAATGAAGCGCTCGTAGCGAAGTTTACTTAGCTGTTCTTAACCGATCAGCAAAGTAAAGCAACGTCGCCCGCGGTCATAAGTTGGATGGGTGACCGCTAGTGACATTACTACTGAGCGTTTCCGTGCTTCAGAAGGCACGTTAAGCCGTGGGTCTCGGTTGTTGTCTAAGGATAACAGTCGTTATAGCATAGTGGTCGGGCATTTTACGAATGCCCGCCTGGATAGCTACCCCCCTCAAGTACAAAATTTGTCGCCAAGCACCTAACGGTGTGTTTCGGCAGCTGTCCTTGAGAGCCAGTAATGTAAACACCTTCGACCACATCATCACTTACAATCAGGTGAGATAGTGGTCAAAGGCTCAACATACCAGCAACAAAAAAAAATATTTGGAACTGTTTGTTTGTTTTTTTTATTAAAATATTTTAAAACTGCAACTTTAATTTTGTTACAGTAATTATTATAGAAAAGAAATGAAAACTATTTCGAATCACACATGATTCCTTAGGAAGAATTTGATTTATAAACCGGAACTAACTAACTCCCCCCTCCCGTGTTCTGCAGCAGTTCAGCAGTGGACAATCCGGCTGCAACAGTATATGTAATAACTGATTCACGGATATTACAATGATTAATTTGAGTCGTCAAATATCGCTGTAGTTACCCACCATTCTCCCAGCAAATGTACCAAATAATCGACAAATGTACCGTCAGCAAAGCTTAAACGCAGTTGAAAGTAAACCGTTCTAGCTTCCAGCCATCCAATAAATGCAAAATTGCATACCTAAAGCATGTATGCGTAAATCAAACGAATGATTTAGTATTTGATTAGTTCAGTGAATATCATATTTGACTATAATTTCACTTTCTAATGTTTTGACATTCAGATACGTTGATTTTAGCCTTATAAATAACTTATAATCATAATACAGGATACCCCGGCTATATGGGTGTATGGTGCGGGTTTGAATCCCGCACGTGACTATAATTTTCCCTCTCGTAATTTTGGAATTTTGCAAAGCAGGATGTTTCGTTACACCGCGGTAGAAATCTACTGTCGATTATTGATAAAAAAACCTCCTATCAGCCTGATAAAATAGTCTACTGCTATTAAAGAAATGACGACACCCTCAAAAAGACAAAAAGTGCAATCAAACAAAGATAGAATAAATTAAACAGTCCAGCACCCGCTTCCATTAGAATAAATGGAAATGCACCAGGACGGTATTCTGGCGTTTCAGGTTTAAGTCCCGCTAGAAGTTATCTTTATTCAACCAAAATACTTTATTTATTTACACTTTGTATTCGTCAATGCTTTTTAAAATAATATTGATTCTGTATGTTGTAAGTAAGCAACGTCCGCTGAGGTCATGACTTGGATGGCCAAGCATTCCTGGTCATTCCCGGGCTCTTCCTGGCGGGAGTAGTAGACTGGACGCAAAGGCTCTGCCTGTCTCCCAGTCCTTCTCCACACAGACGATTCTGGAATGCCGCTGGGTCGTTTAGTGGGTATACCGGTCTTTTACCGGGGAGTCCCACATACCCCCTCCATCCCCCATCGGAGATGGAAGGGGTATGTGGGAAAAATGCATTACGCAAATGCATTTTTCCCAGCAACAATCATTTAAATACAGTCGCTCAGCCTGTAAACACGTTGTCACTATTATTTATTTTCATCCATTTAAATGTTTTTTTTTTGTTTTCGGTGCATGAAATCATATCATACCAGCAACAGCCGCATGTCTGTCTGACTGACTAGCCGTAATATATTGGCAGGTGTCTTAGGGATCACAGTGTAATATTGCAATTTTTCAGAATGCACTGCTTTCCACCTTTTGGTATAATATACTACGAGTATGATTAACAGATTAATTATGGCAGGAACTATTCATTGTCTAATGTCATGTCAATTTGAAAAATAAAAATGCACTTGTCATATTTAAATAATTTATACGAAACATTTGTATCACATTGATTGAAATGTAACGTATTTCTAACATGGGTTGTAACGTTTCCTTTTAAACAATATTTTAATCTCAAACAATTGTATATATTCATATTTACAAATTATTCGAGCACATTTTTTTTTTATTCCGGACGGGAATCGAACCGGCATCCTCCGATTTCACGATAGATGCTTATTCCTCTCGACTACCTAGTTTTGTGCTCCAATAATTTCCTAATGTCATATTCGCTCCGCACGCCATAATGCTTGTTATCATATTGTTTAGAAATATGTATATTCATATATTAGGTCCTTACATATGAAATTGGCGTTTTGTATGGGAGGAACAAAAAGTCGAATATTTTTTAATATAATATATTTAATTAATCAAAGTATGAACCATTATTTTCTATGCACTTTTGCCATCTCATAGGTAGTTCATTGATCCCTTTACTAAAAAAACCAGTCGGACGGGAATCAATAAAATCTTTGAAGGCGATTTGGACTGCCCCATCGGAGTTGAATTTTTTCCCTTGCAAGAAGTTATCCAAATTTCGAAAAAAATGGTAATCTGTTGGAGCAAGGTCCGGCGAGTACGGAGGATGTCTTAGACTTTCCAATTGAAGCTCTTCTAATTTAGTAGCCGTCTGTAGCGCAGTGTGTGGTCTAGCGTTGTCGTGAAGCAGCAGTGGCGTGGAGCGATTGACCAGCCTAGGTTGTTTAGCCGCTAGCTTTTCCATCATGGTTTGCAATTCCTGACAATAGACATCAGCCGTAATAGTCTGGCCAGATTTGAAAAAACTGTAATGAACAATACCGGCACTAGTCCACCAAACGCTTACAAGTAACTTTTTTGGGGTTAATTTTCGCTTGGGGCAGGATTTGGCTGGCTGGCCAGGATCTAACCATTGCGCTGAGCGCTTCCGATTATCGTAAAGAACCCATTTTTCATCACAGGTAATGATTCGGTTTAAAATACCTTCATTATTGTGCCGGTTTAGTAATGTAACGCAGCAGTCGACGCGCGTTTGCCGGTTTGTTTCAGTCAATTCGTGAGGTACCCACCTTTCAAGCTTTTTAATCTTCCCAATTTGCTTCAAGTGAATTAAAACAGTTTTATCACTAACATTGCAGCCTGCAGCTAACTCGGACGTGGTTTGCGATGGATCCGCTTCCACAATAGCCTTCAACTCTTCATTATCAACTTGAGTCTCAGGCCGTCCACGGGGCTTGTTCTGCAGGTCGAAATTTCCAGAACGAAAACGTTGGAACCAAAAACGAACTGTGTTTTCTTTTGCAACACGACCGCCATACACATCATTCACCCTTCGAGTTGTTTCCGCAGCACTAGTGCCACGGCGGAACTCGTACTCGTAAATAATGCGATATTTAAGGTTTTCCATTTTGTAAAATGAGTGACGCAAACAGAAAAAAACAGAAGAAAAAAAACAAATGAATGACGATCATCGAAGCACAAATACATGAGTCTATAGCTGTACAAATTTGAATTTGGAATTCCTTACCAAAGAGGAGAAATTCGTGATTAAAGTGGCCAGTACGAAAAACGCCAATTTCATATGTAAGGACCTAATATAAATGTAATTTTCGTGTATTAAATTTCGTAAGCGTTTTTGGAATTGACTGTTTTAACCAATCAGTTAACATTTTAAGTTATTTTCGATTAACTTGATATTGCAACACATAATTTATCATGAAATCATAATTTTTGACATATAGGTATAATGTTCGACATCCTAAGCGAGTCCCTAACTCTGACTTACACTTGGCTGGTTTTTATAATGTATTGTTTTGGTAATATGTTTGATTTGACATCCTTAATGGAATTGCTCCCCTCATACCTTCCTGTGGGAGCCATTAAAAGCGACGAAGGAAAATATAGAAGAAGGTGGGCAGCAGCTCGTTCTGAAGAATCTGCCATCTTACACTGTCATCCCAAAGACGCCTGCCAATCTTTGGGATTATGGCAAATCCACCTATCTTTGGAAAGCCCTTTCTTCAATGGTGACTATAATAGTATAGTAGTAAATATAATAATAATAATAATAAGCCATTTATTCCATAATTCATAATTACATTTTAAATCGTGTTAGGTATACATCTATCTTATTATCTATATTAGTGTTATTATATGTATTATTGATTATCTTTATTCATTTATTGAACTATGGATCCCTTCTAGGGTAAAGGCCTCCTCCAGCTTCTTCCATGACTCTCTATCTTTGCCTAAGTAAATCCAATCGTCTCCTGCTGTGTTTAATATATCATCAGCCCACCGTCTCATTGGTCTACCAACATTTCTTTTTCCTTTAGGCCCTTTCCATCGTGTGGTTTCTATGGTCCATCTTTTGTCCGTGTAGCGTGAAATGTGACCCATCTCCATTTTAGTGAGAGTGCGTGTATGAGAGCATCGTTAATTTTTGTTTTTTGCCTGATCTTTTCGCTCTTTATTTTTTGAATTTTCCTAATCTTCAGGATACTCCTTTCCATTGCTCTTTGAGTAGTTATGATTTTCTGTTTTACTTTATTTGTAAATATCCAAGTTTGGCAACCGTACAGTAAGCATGGTAAAAGGCATGTATCAAATAAAATCTTTTTCAAGTGCATATTATAATTTCCTTTAAGAATTTCTTTCAGTGACCAAAATTTATTCCAGGTAATGTTAATTCTCCTTGTCACCTCTTCTTCATTATTGAACTTGTTAAATGATAACCGTTTTCCCAAGTATATATAATCATTTACATATTCTATGTTGTTTCCTTGTACCTCAATAAGCCTTTTGTTGGAGTTAGTCATTATCTTAGTTTTATTAACATTTATTTCTAAACCAACTTTTGAGCTTTCATGATCAAGTGACTTCATCATTTCCTCCAAGTCCCTAGAAGTTTCAGCTAATATGACTATGTCATCAGCGAATCTGAGATGGTTTAGATAACATCCATTTATTAGTATGCCTTTGTTTGACCAGTCTACATTCTGGAAAACATTTTCAAGTACCGCAATAAAAAGCTTTGGTGACAAGGGGTCTCCCTGTCTGACTCCTCTTTCTATGTTTATTTCGTCACCTCTGGTTTCTAGTTTTACTTTGCTTTTACTATGTGTATAAATATATTTCAAGATATTTATGTATTTTTTATCAACGTTTGAATGTTGCAGGGCATTCCAGATTGAGCAGTGGCTGATGCTGTCAAAAGCTTTACAGTAGTCTATAAATCCCAGATACAGGGGTCTATTAAACTCTCTGTATTTTTCTATGACTTGTTCTAGTGCCTGTATGTGGTCTGTTGTGCTAAAACCTGATCTGAAGCCTGCTTGTTCCTTCGGTTGCAGTTTGTCAATATCTTGTGTTATCCTTTTTAGTACTATGGATGAAAACAGTTTGTATATACTTGCCAGTAGGCTTATAGGTCTGTAGTTTCCGATATCTAATGGGTTTCCTTTTTTGAAAAGAAGAGTTATATCAGATGTGCACCATTGTTTTGGTACAGTTTCTGTGTCCAATACCATATTAAAAAGTTTTGACAGGTGGCGAGTTAAGATAGGTGCACTTACTTTGAGAACTTCATTGTATAATCCGTCCGGGCCAGGACTCTTTTCGGCTTTTAACAGTGTTATATGCTCGTAAACTTCTGTATCTTGGATTGGTTTGATGCGCCGAGTTTCATTTTCGTTATATGAAGATATTTCAATTTCGTTATAATCTTTTTTGCGGTATAAGTCTTTAAAGAAGTTTGTAGCATGACATAAAACGTCTTGCCTTGATTTTGTTGTGGTTTTGTCTGTCTTTTGTTCAAGTTGTTTTATCAATGTTTTATGTATTGTTAGTTCTTTGTTAGCTTTTTTAATACTTCTAAATTTCTTGATGTTTCGTGTAATAATGTTATGCCTATGGTTGCTGTAATCTTTTCTTATTGATCTGTTAGTTTCCTTATATATTTTGCTAAGTTCATTTTTCATGGCTTTAGTTTTGTTTTTAGTGAGTATTAACTCGGTGCGCCTTTTTATTAGTTGTTCTGTGTCTTTACTGAATATTTTATGTTTTTCAACTTGAGTTACGTTCTGTGAACTCAGACTATCCTTTATGCTTTTTTCTAGCAGGTTGTAGTAGGTCTGAATATTAGTTGGATCTGTTCCATTGTTTTCTATGTTCGTTTTTAGAATTCTAGTATAGTTTTTGATTTCTTCTTCTGTCTTTGGAATGTGGAGTGGTGGTACGAAGTTTTTTCTACACTTTGTAGGTCTGTTCAGAAGTAATGTGGCTCTTAATAGTCTATGATCCGAAGAAAATTGTATGTTATTAAGTATTTCCATATTTTTTATTAGTTTGGGATTATTTGTCAATATGAAATCAATTTCATTTAAGGTTTTTTGGTCTGGTGATTTCCAAGTCCATTTATGATTTCTTTTTTTCTTAAAAAATGTGTTCATTATTGATAGTTTGTGTTGGTAAGCATAATTTACCAGACGGTTACCTCTTTCGTTGCGTTCTCCAATTCCATATTGTCCCATAACAGGATAGTTATCTACTTTTGGGCAGCCTATTTTAGCATTGAAGTCTCCCATTACTACTACAACTTTCTCATCAGCTAGTGCATGAGCGGCTTCAACATCGTTATAAAATTGTTCAATTTCTTTTTCAGGTGACCTTTCTGTGGGTGCATATACTTGAATTATTGATATAGGAAAACTATCGAATTTTAATTGTAATAGTGCTACTCTTTCTGAAATTCCTGTAAAATTTTTAATGTTGTTTTTGTACTTTTTCTTTATTAGAAACCCCACTCCATGTAAACCTTTTGTTTGTCCAATATAACAGAAAATGTAGTCGTGATATTCTTCAATGCTACAGCCCATTTTCCTGATTTCTGAAATTCCCAAGATGTCGCAGTTAATGTTTTTTAGAGCATTTCGTAGTTCGAAGTATCTCTCTATTGTTGATAGCGATCTCACATTGAAAGTGCAGACCTTTAAGGTGGTAACATTGTCCTTTATATTTTTAGGTGGAGGGTAGTGGTCTAATTCCCCACGAGGACCAGTCGGATTGGGGAATGCTAGTAGTAAATATAATGTAAGTTAAATATTGGACTACAATCATATACTAAGGGCCTGTTTCAGAATGTTCGAGTAAGTTCTGGTTATACTATCCAGAATATATTTAATAAATAAAACACTATCTTTGCGTTTCACAGCCATCGATTTAGCCTATCCATCGGTTAAATCTTGAAACGCGTTGCATATTAACTGTCATTTTTATCATTCAGTTATTTTATGTTCTGGGTAGTATAACCGGAACTTACTCGAACATTCTGAAACAGGCCCTTAAGTTTGACGCTTGTATGCATCATTGCTACGATAGAGCCAAAACAAAAAGAACTTCAAATATTTTTTCTTACGGTATGTACGTGGCCCACCTTATGTTAAGAGGGGACCCCTACTTATAACAGATGCAATTCGTCACAAGTAATGAACTGCACTGCCACGATCATCATGTCTCATATGTGCCTTATATTTACTGGCTCTAAAGAGCTGCTGCCGGAACACGGTAATAGTTGCTTGGCGACAGATTTTCTTTCTGAAGGTGGTATCTAGATACCTGGTGAGCTATCGCAAAATTCTCTTCAACCATGCGCTGTCAGTTCAAGCCGGCGGTGCGGCTTGAACCATGGACCTATCGTAAGGTAGTCCACAGCTACTACCGCTCAGCTATCACTGCTTGAAATAAATATGTTTTTAATGGGGTTTTCTTAGGTTTTTGTGTTTCTGTAATTAATATGATTTTTAAGGGATCTTCTTTTAATAACACGACGTATGTTTTGAATTAGTGATGGCTCAGTGGTATTTGCTATGGACTGCCACGCAGCAGGTCCATGGTTCGAATCCCGCCGCGGGCTTGAGCTTCACCACATGGTGGAAGGGCATTTTGCGAATGCCCGCCTGGCTAGCGATCACCCTCAGGTAAGTCAAGCAAGCACCTAACAGTGTGTTCCGCCAGCAGTCCCTGAGAGCCAGTGAAATTAATGGCACATGAGGCTGAAGAACTGTGTCTCAAGGTGACGGGCGCAGTGCAATTCGTGACTTGTGACGAAATGCAGCTGTTATAGGCAGAGGTTAGTCCGCTTAACATCAGGTGGGCCTCGAACTTGGTCCGTCACAATATCATTAAAAAAAAACATTTTATGAGACTTCATTAAAATGCTTGCTTGGCAAATAAAAATACTCAAAGGTATTTTAGTTGACATAACTATCGTACAACTTTTAAATAATAATAAAAGAACAATGGAACTGTTTTAAAACTGGCTGTGATTCAAGATACAAATATATATACGCACTATGACTTAAACATCAATGATAGGGTTCTATAGACATTGTTTGGGAAGAAAATATAAGCAAATCCAAGCTAGATAGTTGAAAGAACTACATCTGTAGACGAATGTAATGTAAACACTAATTCATATTTTGGTTCTAACGCGCACACAGGTCTAAATCATCATCGCATGGTCATGATTACAACCAAGATAGTACCAGATTAGTAATTGAACAATCACGCAAATTGATAATGGTCAAGTAAGAATATGGTACTACGTGTTGAAAGTATGAAAACCTGCTTTATGAATCCAATGCAACAAGAAAAGGGTAGATTCAGGTTTGAACCTTTTTGGTTAGAACTTATCCTTTCCATTAACGGCACTTAGATATTGCCGAAATCGTCTCTCACATTTTTTCTGGAGATTTGGTACCCCGTGATGTGCCGGGCTAAAATTGGGCGCAAGTGGCGAACTTCACTACCCGTCACCTTGAGACAAACAGTTGTTAAGTCTAATGTGCCTGTAATTTTACTTGCCCTCAAGGCCTGCTGCCGGAACACACTGTTAGGTCTTGAATGACACCATTACACCTTGAGGGAAGAGCTAGCCAAGCTAGCATTCGCAAATTGCTCTTTCACCATGCGGTGAAGCTCAAGCCCGCGGTAGGGATCAAACCACGGACCAGCTGAAGTGGTGATAGACATGGGGTATTGTGAGGGTTGACTACAAATTTGATATGATATATTCATTAACTCATATTATAACAGTCATCTAAATACATCTAAGCTGTAAACACTGCTGGTGAAAGGTAAGGTACTATACAATGAATAAAATAAAAACCACATGGATCTTGAAATGTCTATTGTATTGCTGGGGTTGAGCTACGTCTTGGAACGACAAAATCTATAACGGTCGCTCTGTTCAACTCAAAGTCTTCGATTTCATTGTTTGAAGTTAGTTCGGTGCTGGTGCGATGTAGTGGTGCGTTGACGCGACTCGGACGTGGACCGTTGTAGTCGTCCGCCCATTTTGACAATTGGTGACGTCTCGCGTCAAAGTCCTGGGCTGAAAACGAAAATTATACGTTAAAAATCATATTCTGTAATCATAGTATATTCTGTACTGTACTGTATCTGGATTAGGCACTGATACAGTACAGTATGAACAGAGGGGGACACCCATTAGAGACTAGGGGGGTTTGCCGTAATCCTCACGCTTGGCAGGCGGCTTGGGGATCGCAGTGTAAGGTATCAATTCTTCAAAAGACGCTGCTGCCCATCTTGCGGAATTTTACCATTAGTCTCCTCTTACGACACCCACAGGTAGCAATGGGAGGGTGACATTCTAGCCCGGCACCTTACGGGGCTGCATGCGTTGTTACCATTTTCGTGTCAATAAAAAGTTTTCCTAACGTAACCTAACATCGGTAAAGAAAATTCCGTAAAGGGGAAACCAACAACTGACCTACCCTAGAACTGTATTTTTTTTAATTATTTTTATGCCTGATAGTTTAGCCTTTCACCACTATCTCACCTGATGGTAAGTGATGATGTGGTCGAAGATGTTGTTCAGGCTAACCTAGAAGTACTAGCTCTCAAGGACAGTTGCCGCACTGAGAAAACCGTCTTAAAGGCTTAAATCAAATTTGACCTTTTACCGTTGAATTGTAACTACGTAAGATGAATTCACAACTCTTAAGATGATTTGCACCAATCAATAAAAATGTACCATGTTTTATAATAAACACAAACGTCAAAAACGCCTTCCGTAAAGTATTTTCAGAATTGCAACTTGTTATACGATAATAATTGCAGTATTGACCATAAAATATACCTTACTTTTACGGCGGTTTATATACGGTGATTATCACTATAACGTATGACTTAATCAGCCTTATCAAAAGTCAATATTTAAGTAAGACCACAAAATACACCTTAAATGAAGACGAAAAGAAACATTCGCCTTCACTGACCTCGTTTAACGCCTTCTAGTTGGAAGGCGTTTTTGTACGTATTTACGTTTGGTCGGTTTTTCGCCTTATACCATATAAATTGGCCGTCATTAGGGCGCTTTTGACTTTAGATTTTTCTCAGTGCGGAACACACCGTTAGGTGCTTGGCGACAGATTTCCTACTTGAGGGTGGTAGCTAGCCAGGCGGGCATTCGCAAAATGCCCTACCACCATGCAAAAATAATGTATCCGATAAATAATAGCAGTTTAGACGTAATGGTTGATACAGTAGCGTTTAAAATTATATAATATAACATTTTAGCAAAGGGCTTAATAAAAGTATTAAAAGCGGATGGAAATTTAGTACGTGACGTGAATATATTGAGAAGTTGAAGTTTAGCTAAATTTTAATAGGTATGTTTATTATTTATTAATTTTAGAACCTACACTTTTTACTGCACTCGATACAGTTGGGACTGTACTAAGTACTAAGAGCCAGAGTATACATCAAAATTTACCTCCTTTGAGTACAAAATGTGGTATTTGCATTTGAGTCCAATCGTGCAGCCCCTTCCACTCTGCCGTCGGGAACACTGGCAACGGGATTTTCTTGAAGCCTTGAGTTGGTAGTGTTGTTTTCTCAGTCATAATTGATTGTGTAGTTGTTGTTATGGTTGTGGTGCTAGTTGTTGTTGATGTTTTTCTACGTTCTGGAAATTAAATAGTAAATTGTAATGACGAATTATTGTACTCGAATATTCATGGGTTTCAAACGTTCTGGTGTTCGATTTTATTATTCAATCATCATAAAGCAACGACATCTTTAACGGTTGACATCTTTAGAAGGTGTTTTGGAACTGGAAAAAAAAATCAATTCCTTTTAAACTTGTAACGAAGATATAACCAAGTAACGTAATCATATTGTTATATTGGATTTAATACCAGATAACGGTTATTCATAATGAATATTCAAATCACGAGTGGGACTAGCTCGACCCTTCTTTCAGTCCAAGACATATTCTGTTGAGCTATCGTGGTAATGAGTCATTGTTCAAATTTTCTAAAGAAATAATGTTGTTTACATTTTGATTGAAGTAGTATACACATAAACACAAACTTACACAAATTAAATAACTATTAAAATCTATAAGGGTTATCGTCAGGTATTCAGTTGACCGTTATACCGAAGGCTTAACTAATACACAAAATGTTATTGTTTTTTTTTTTATTCCTGATAGGTTAGCCTTTGACCACTGTCTCACCTGATGGTAAGTGATGATGTGGTCGAAGATGTTTTTCAGGCTAACCTAGAAGTTGTATTGTATACTCCACCAACCATACCATACCAAATATAACATGGTGTCAAAGTTAACATATTTTGTACGTAACTTCTAATGCCATCTAAATTTGAGTGGTATCTGACGAGTAGTATTGGAGTTATTCCTGATAATGCGTATTTTATTTTTAAAATAGTTTTTTTTTTAATATTTAGCTAGATTTTTTTTTTTTTTATGCCTGATAGTTTAGCCTTTGACCACTATCTCACCTGATGGTAAGTGATGATGTGGTCGAAGATGTTGTTCGGGCTAACCTAGAAGTACTGGCTCTCAAGGACAGCTGCCGGAACACACCGTTAGGCGCTTGGCGACAGATTTTCTACTTGAGGGTGGTAGCTAGCCAGGCGGGCATTCGCAAAATGCCCTACCACCATGCTGTAACGACTGCCATCCTAAGACAACAACCGGGACCGACGGCTTAAAGTGCCCTCCGAAGCACGGAAACGCTCAGTAGTAATGTCACTAGCGGTCACCCATCCAACTCATGACCACGCGCGACGTTGCTTAACTTTGCTGATCGGTTGAGAACAGCTAAGTAAACTTCGCTACGAGCGCTTCAAAACAGATATAAAAAACGATAAACGCTTAGCAGGCCTTATTGTTAAAAATAACAATGTTAGAAGCATTTAATTTTTCTGAACTTAAATGAGAATGCAGACGACGATGGTACACGTTCCCATAAAAACTCATTTTTGTACAAAACTCATTTCTAACGACGTCGGTAGTAGAGTGTTATAGTGTAGGATGACAACAGTGTTTCACCATCTTTACCGAAAAATAGCTCATTAGTAAGTAAGACCATTCCCAAGAAGCTTGAGTCAAAACAGCGCTGGCCATATAACCGAAGCCATAACTTTCTACAATATGTTCTAGTTTTAGTTATGAGAATAAAAATGTGACCCAATATTAGTGGGACAAGGGTAGAAAAATAATGTTCAGAAAACTATGAAAATGTATTAAATGTATTTAGTATAAATCTATAAGAAAAATCATTTACCGCATATTTAAATTACCTTCGTCGGTTTAATCTGTAAAAATAATATGATTATTATTTTTATTATTATTATAATTTTATTTATAATTATTATTATTATAAATACAAAAATTAGTTTGTCTTAGGTTCATCCCCGTAGCGACAATCTCTGATGTTTAATTATAAAAATATTTTCATGAGCTTTTTATAATCCCTTATACCTAATGTAACTTAAGCCTGAAACCGTGTATGCTGACCGCACTGAGCATTTCTTGTAAGAAAAAACCAAAAAATGATGTTTGCCCCGGAATCGAACAAGGCTGAAACCGCTGATAGTAGACTCAACTTTCTCCATTACAATTCCATACAATCCATTTTAATACATAATAAATTGTTTAATGAACGCGCGAGATAAGTAGGCAGTAGTTAGCAAAGTTGCCCGTGGGATGCCGGGCTAGAATGTCACCCCCACCATCTCTAAACGTGGGTGTAGTAAGAGGCAACTAACTAACACACCAGAAGGTGAACAGCAGCGCTTTCTGAGGAACTGATATCTCACACTGCAATCCCCAAGACACCTGCCAACCGTGGGCATTATGGCAAATCCCCCGATAGCGGAGGAGGCTGTGTTCAGCAGTGGACAATCCGGCTGATACAGTACAGTGTAGTTAGCAAAAACTGCTCGTGTGTACTAAAGAAGTACAACGCTAGCTTTTAGTGACATACTTCCAACCGTTAAATTTAATATACCAGTTTAGTTTTACAGTCTAGTATTTAAAACTCTCTGAGCGAATTTTGTGAAGCCGTTCTTGACCGATCGTCTAAGTGAAGCAACGTCCGCCGCGCTCAAGAGTTGGACGGGTGACCGCTGGTGATATTAGTACTGAGTGCTTCCGTGCTTTACGTTTTTGGTAAGTTAAAAAGTTTCTAAGTGTTCGATTAATGTTTTAACTGAGAAATTAGACACAGCTAAACTAAATTCGAAGCAAACATCAATTGTTTTTTTAATGACTTTGCGTTTTAATTTGGCTACATTATACTTAACTATATAGTAAGTTACTATGTGATTGTTGAATAATCAAAAGAGTAAATAAAAGCAGGGTTTTGCACGCATGTTTTACTCTTACGCTGGTTTTTAACAGTGATATAGAAGGGATTATCAACAAATAACAATAAAATATAGAAATAAAAATTTACCCAAACTAGGAATATTGTTATGTGACGTTTCTTGGTATTTGATTCGTCGTAAAAATTACATAAGCTCTAGACCCGTGGCATAGGTTCCAGGTCTCTTTCGTTGAGCTAATACATAAATTATTCCTTAAGTTTTGATACAACAGAATAAGTAAAAAGTATATTTTTTTACAAGATTAAGTATAATTATTATAAAATGTTGATATGATTTTAAAATTGAAGATGAGTTATTTAATTTAATGTTGGTATAAAAGTGTAGTAGAAATAATCTAATGCATTATAATATGTATATATTGCATAATTAATACTGATTATGTTAGAAACTTTTGTGTAACTTTATGGTTATAACTCCAGATTGCCACAAGATAACTGTGAAAGTAAATATTGATATTTACACGTATAAGGTACATGTTGTTTTTATCTATTTACTTTTTAATAAATTTTTTTGAAGCGCTTGAAGCGCAGTTTGCTTAGCTGTTCTTAACCGATCAGCAAAATTAAGCAACGTTCGCCGCGGTCATGACTTGGATGGGTGATCGCTTATGGCAATTACCACTAAGCGTTTCTGTGTTTCGGCGGGCACTTTAAGGCGTCAGTCTCGGTTGTTGTTTAAGAATGGCAGTCGTAGCATGGTGGTAGGCAGGGGCATTTTGTACCTACTCTCACGTAGGAAACCTGTTCGGCTGTCGACGGACTCTGCCACTAGGATGCCATCACTTCAATATATTGGAATTTTTTAAAAATTACTTTTCCATTACGTTTTTAATATTTGTCGTGACTTTTTTACTTACTTGCTTTACGCCGACGATATCGCCTCACGCGCCACGATGGTTTGTTTACGGCGGCTTTAAATTTTTCCCACGCGTTTTTGAAAAATCTCTGTAAATTTAATTTAATTAGCATTTACAACATATGACATAAGTACAAACATCTAAACCCTATTATTATTTACCCACAAGTATAGAAATTTTATATAGAACGTGGATATTCGCCAAAGAACCAAAGTCACCGACATAGCTCTCAGAATATGCAAGTTGAAGTGGCAATGGGCTGGCCACATTGTTCGAAGAACTGATAACCGATGGGTAAGAAAGATTCTCGAGTGGTTACCACAATACACCGGAAGACGTAGAGTTGGTAGGCCACTAGGTGGACTGAAGACATCGTTAAAGTCGCGGGTAGCCAATGGTTACAAGCGGCTAATAGCCGTTCTTTGTGGCGTTCTATGGGGGAGGCCTTTGTCCAACAGTGGACGTCTTCTGGCTGATGATGATGATAGAAACTTTATATGAATAAAAATCGAATTACTTTCCACTTTGTCGGTGGTCAAGGGTGCGCGAGACCGAAAGGAGTGATTAGTTCGATTCCCGCTCAAGCAAAATTTAGTGAGTTCTTGAAATCATATATGAAAGATCAACCAATATTTTTTTCGGAAAATTTATTGTCTTCACACATAGATAAGTGATTTCTTATATCTATTTCAAAACACGTGAATGCATTTTCTGTCTATGATAAAATTAACTAAAAACCACCGTGTGAATGTATCATTGTAAATATTGCATACTAATTATTAAAGTTTAATGTACTATTTTTGCTTTTAATTTAATTATGCTCAAATTGCATCAGAGCATCTTTTTTTTAATATTATTGTGATGGAACAAGGCCGAGGCCCACCTGATTTTAAGTGGTTTAACCTCTGCCTATAACAGATGCATTTCGTGAACGACGAATTGCACTTTGCCCGTCACACTAAGACATACAGTTGTTAGGTCTCATGTGCCTGTATTTTTACTGGCTCTCAAGGACTGCTGCCGGAACACACTGTTAGGTGCTTGGCGACAGATTTTCTACCTGAGGGTGGTTGCTAGCCAGGCGGGCATTCGCAAAATGCCCTTCCGCCACGCGGTGAAGCTCAAGCCCGTGGCGGGATTCTAACCAGGGACCTGCTGCACGGCAGCCCATAGCCAATGCCACTGAGCCATCACTGCTATAATATATTTAACACTTAAGATTTAAAGAAATATTAATAAAATATTAGGGCGTCAATAAAATAGAATTGGTTATTCGTTGAATTATGTATAATTATGTAAAAATAAAAAAAAAACGCGACTATTTATAAACATTGAAATGTATAAAACAAAACTCGTGGAAATCGGTTTCTTGCTTAAAGAGCTCGACTCATATTTTTAATTTTGTTATGTTTGCATTAACGCCTGCTATGCGGATTACATTACAAAATTACAAATATACGATAGTATATTTTTTTTTTTTTGACGGAGGAAAATTTAAGTCATACGCACATGACTTAATTTTTCCAATCGTATATTTATAATTTTGTAAAGCTCGACTCATGTTTTCATGGTCTGGCTTCCACAAGTTGTTTCAAACTGTTCAGTAGTAATTAAAGTCTTTTCCATAGTTATATTCAAGTTTATAGATAAGGAAGCATACAAATATACGCACGACATACTATAATAATTAGACGTTTAAAATACATCAAGTAGAAACATACAAACTTATAACATTGATAGTTTAACCTTTGACCACTATCACACCTGATGGTAAGTGATGATGTGTTCGAAGGTGTTGTTCAGACCAACCTAAAATTACTGGCTCTCAAGGACAGCTGCTGGAACACACTGTTAGGTGTTGGCGACTTTTTAACTTGAGAGCTAGCCAGGCGGAAATTCTCAAAATGCCCTATCACCATGCTTTAATAATAATAATAAGGTTTATTTGCTTAAGAGGCCTTTTACATTTTGCAGTCCTCTCACTCGCACTTTTAAAGATAATTTCAAATAGCAACAATATGGTTTATATTTTTTAAAATGTAAATAATCATTATTTCGCTGCATGCAACTATAGACGTTCTCAACATATTTTTACTTTGTTACATGTTGAGTCCAATTAGAATTAGAGGCCCAAAATTTAAAATAACTAAATTACGCGTTTTGGATCCCCCATTACAGATATCAAAATGAAAATTAGTAGAGAACATCTATAGTTGCATGCAGCGAAATAATGATTGATTACATATAAAAAAATATAAACCATATTGTTGCTATTTGAAATTATCTTTAATAGTGCGAGTGAGAGGGCTGCAAAATGTAAAAGGCCTCTTAAAAACATGGTCACAATGTAACGACTGCCATCGTAAGACGGCAACCGGGAGCGACGGCTTAACGTGCCCTCCGAATCACGGAAGCGCTCAGTAGTAATGTCACTAGCGGTCACCCATCAAAGTGATGACCGCGGCGAACGTTGCTTAACTTAGCTGGTCGATTAAGAACGTCTAAACAAATTCAGCTCAGAAGCCGACACTCTGTAATATAAGTTGTCAAAATAAACATAATCGAATCCTGGAAGTCTCACACAGCTCGATTTATGCGTTCCTTCTTACCGCATACTTGCAAAATGTGAAATGATCTTCCATCTAGCATTTTTCCGCAGAGCTACAGTATGGATTCCTTCAAAAAGGGTGTTAAAAGAGTCTTACAGGGTCGGCAACGCATTGGTTACGCCCCTGGTGTTGCAAATATCCATAGGCGACAATAACCGCTTACCATCAGGTGGGCCGTCTGCTTGATTGCCACTCCATGATATAAAAAAAACGCACTACAGTTTCCTTGACTCCGCATTTTTTTTTATGGCAGACAAAAGTCCATGAAAGTACTGTACTGTAACAACCGACTTGTCCACTGCTGAACACAACCCCCTATAAAGGGGGTATTGGCCATAATCCCCACGCTTGGCAGGCGGCTTGAGGATCGCAGTGTAAGATGGCAGTTCTTTAGAAGTTGCTGCTGCCCACCTTCCAGTATTTTTCTCTTAGTCGCCTCTTACGACACCCGCGGGATGATATGGCTAGGTGCAATTCTAACTTGGCACCAGCACAGTAGTGAAAGTAACCCCTTATATTTTACTTGTATTTGCCCATAAGTTGTCTGCTTCTAGAAGCAAATACAACTTATAAATCCTATTAGTTTTGGATATATTCACTTGAGCATTGTCAGGTCGCAATTTTCAATTGAAATGTGTAAAACTTCGCCCGGCCCTAGGGTTGTTACACAGTTTTGATTTGTTTTGTGTGGAGAACCGAAAGTAACTGGTTTTTATTTTCTCAATCAACAATAATACGTTCACTTCGAACATGTACGAGTAATAGCAAGCATGAATACATTTACTATATTATAAATCCAGACAAATGACATTTAACAGGGGCTAGTAAGCTATCCCCGTGCCCCGTGGGGTGCCGGGATAGAATGTCACCCCATATCTTCCCGTGGATGTCGTAAGGAGCGGCTAAGGTAAAAACACCGGAATGTGCAACAGCACATTTTGAGAAATTTGCACCAATATCTGCGATGATCAAAATGCCTGCCAGGGCTGATATGTAAGTCGAGGCTGAAATGAGTTTTTTGCACTTGTTATACCTAGTCTAATCATCACTATATGTATAATAAATATTTGTTAATGTATAATTATATTCAAGAGTAGATTGTAATCCAACGATGTAAAATTAAATTTTTACGGCGAGGGTACTATTTAGTTTTTTTTATGTTATTGGGTCGGAAGAAGCTCGAGGCCCACATGATGTTAAGCGGACTAACCTCTGTCTACAACAGGTTCATTTCATCACAAGTCACGAATTGCACTGCGCCCCTCAATTTTAAGACATAGTTGTTAAGTCTCATGTGCCTGTAATTTCACTGGCTCTCAAGGACAGCTGCCCGAACACACCGTTAGGTGCTTGGCGACAGATTTTCTACTTGAATTTGCGGAACAAAGGATTGTACCCTAGAAATCTCTATGAAAGTGTGATATTTTTTGTTCATGTAGAAAAAAGTAATAATAAACCTTATATGTTACAAAATGGATTAAAACTTACCTCAACTTCACCGGGTACTTTTTTGAAAAACTCTTCTACGTTATTGCACAGAACATGTTCAAGCACACACAGAAAAATAACCAGAAAAACAAAAATATACACTTTATTCATTTCACTGCACAAGTTGAGAAATGATTACATTTCGCGATGCAAGGTCGAACAATGGAGTGAAGAACATTAATGGTAAGGCTTTTGTTATACAGCATGATTGAAGTGTAAATATTTTACGATTGCGCACGTTCAGTTTTTAGTATTGTATTCGTTAGCATGTGTTACAGAATAAGTAGCAGTTGGTTGGGATTTAGTATGCGTAGTATTATAGCCCGGGGGCCAACTCTCACCTCTTGTAGTAATAATGTAGTAATAATAACTCAATGTTACTGCTAAATTGTATACCTCCACGTCAAGCAAGCTTTCAAACGGTAATAGAATCGCTTTTTTTTTATTTATTTTTTATGCCTGTTAGGTTAGCCTTTGACCACTATCTCACCTGATGGTAAGTGATGATGTGGTCGAAGATGTTGTTCAGGCTAACCTAGAAGTACTGGCTCTCAAGGACAGCTGCCGGAACACACCGTTAGGTGCTTGGCGACAGACTTTCTACTTGAGGGTGGTAGCTAGCCAGGCGGGCATTTGCAAAATGCCCTACCACCATGCTATAACGACTGCCATCCTAAGACGACAACCGGGAGCGACGGCTTAACGTGCCCTCCGAAGCACGGAAACGCTCAGTAGTAATGTCACTAGCGGTCACCCATCCAACTCATGACCGCGCGCGACGTTGCTTAACTTTGCTGATCGGTTGAGAACAGCTAAGTAAACTTCGCTACGAGCGCTTCACTTCTTCGCTTGTCATTTTGATGACGTCACAACAAATTTTTCACTCTTTTCGCGAACTTTGACGTGAAATTGAATACCAGGTATTACTGTTCCAACGATAAATCCGTCATGTTTATCAATCTTAAAAAAGTTACTTTCTAGCAGCGGATTTAAACTTGATTTTGACAATTTTACGATAAAATTGGGTTTAATTATTGTGTAAATTACGAACAATGTTTTTATTTCTATTATTCGTCAAAGTAAAAGCAGCAAAATTATTTGATGAGTGAAACTATAAGAGGTTACAGATCACAGCTGTTGTGCAGCATACAATAAAATGTCGTAAAACTATGGTAAAACCGTTCCGTAACATCGTACTTCGGGGCGGTGTGAGCAGAATCACGCTATATTATAAACATCTTGTATCGCGTTTGCAAATCCGTGATACATATTTCATTCGTTCATTAAGTAGGATCAAACCAATATTGCTTGACGCGGTTGGGGGTCACTGATAGTTCGTGTCTACGAATGATTATTTTAAGCATGAAACAAAACGCTCCTTTTTTATGATGTTTTCGTAAAAGGTGGGAGTTGGCCCCCTGCACATTGATAAGTGTTAAGTGATTAGTAATAAGTTTATCTGTTTAGTGACTGAGCGAAGCGCGTTCCATTGTTTTTTGAGTAGCCACGTCTCGCGCGTGTCTCTTACGCCTCCGGCTCCCGCCTCTTGGATTGGAGGGACGTTTGTTTGCGCAGATTGACGCTTGTAGGACAAATTATAGGTAGAAGGTACCTATTTAATCTTTCACTATTTATAAAGTGGAGTGAAGTTCTATCCTATCAATTTGTGCAAGAATACATAATATACGAATGCCCACAATTTAAAAAACCGAAATATGGTCCATTAACCAACTACTCTATTCTCGTATATCCGATACCACCACTGCATTTTATACATCTTTCTACGTCTATTTCAAATAAAAAGCTTGTCCAACGTCAGAGGAAAGTTTGATATTGATCTACTTAACACAACAGCTAAACAGTATTGGACATTACTTACACTTAACAGCTTTACTAAACAAAACCACTAAACACTAATCACTAAACTGCGCTACTAAACACTAACCAAAGTGCGAACAGGCCTTTAGATTTAATAACATACCGTACCGTACCGTATCAGCCCATGGCGTTCCCACTACAGGACACGAGTGTTCCTCTCAGAGAGAGAAATATTCCGCAATAATCTACCTCACTCGGGCTCAGTGTAGCTTAGCGTATAAGCCAGTGGCAAGCCCTAGTTCTTAGTCGGCGATTTCAGACCTGAAAGCTTTCATCACAGTCTAAAATCTGCCATTCTATAAGATTTTCTATTAAGACCCACCAAAAACATCCATACTTACCTATATTATATATTTTCGGAAAGTGTAAGAGTGAAAACGATGAAATTTTTACTGTTGTGTTTAAGAAAAGGTTCCATTTGATTATCGCTGGTGCTTACTATTTGCATTATTGAAACATACTTTATATCTACATAGTTGCGAAGATCATAGATCTAATCATAATCCCATTAAAATTACCTAATTGCAAATTGGTTAAGCTGTCATCGGTTGAAACACAACACTTAGGTAAGACGTATAAGATATAACGTCTTACATATATGTAGGAATTTTATATTATAATATGTATCGCGCTGTATGATATGTATTACTTTGCTATCCATAGATTAAGTTTAGTTACAAGTTATAAATACTAACGTATTCTATAGTTAAAAATGTTTAAATAAATCTATGTAGGTGTCGATTTAAATACGAAAGGAAAATAGGGTACAGTTTTATATCGCGACAAAATAATGTGGAGAAAATGTAACACAAGCATATAATGCACACAGCTACACTTTCAATGTATATGTATAATATGTTATAATGAATGACAAAGACAGGAAGTCAAGCATGCAGTAAACGCACACTACTAAGACTCAATCAGGAACCTCGCCTGATTTGACATTGCCATTGTAGAAGTACGGGTACTTTACTTCCGTTTTTTATTAGTTTATATGTAGGTAATAAATTAAAATATTATTTTTATTTACTTTTGATAATCTCATCTGATTTTGTGTTTAAATGTAGTAAACAGACTTAACCTTCGTATACCCACGTATTAGTCTGTCAGACCGACGATCGATTTTTAAATTAAGTGTGGGAGAACGTCAAATCAGTGCGGGGCGTGAGCGCTCGTGCATACAATATGACTGTGTGCCCTTACGACACCGATCGGTATGTCAGTCCTACGACGGCGTGACTTGTTAGCTGTCACAATTTCATTTAAATGTTTCGTAATTTACTTAGGGTAACACACCTGACTGTGGTCAGCAGCGCTTTCTGAGGAACTGATATTTCACACTGCGATCCCCAAGACGCCTGCTAAGCGTGGGGGTTATGAAAAATCCCCCCATGACTGGGGAGTCTGTGTTCAGCAGAGGACTATTCCGCTGATACAGAACTACAATAATTTTTAGTTGACAGAGCTTGATAATATGGTTCTCCGAATTGCCCTTCATCGAACGATATGCTTCATCCAAGGCAATCTGAACCCAATGTCGCTTTAACGTAAAAATCAGTCGTCAAACGTCCGCCAAAAACACTCTTTGACTATGGTTTGCTTTACGAAAGAATCCTTCTTCTATCAAAGGTTTGATCGAAGTCAGGACCTTGAGATCACAAACCGACAATATGCACCACGCAACCAAAGAGGCATTAAGAACTCGTATTATACCACCGTATACATTTTTTAAAAGTAATTTCGTTCCGGCCTCTGAAACTTACTGAAGGTCATCTTCAAACATGCTAAGCTTTTTAGCTGAAATTCCGACAGTCATAACTTTTCGGCCTTAAGAGGATCACTTTGCATCTTTAGAGATCCCTAGCATTATCAAGCGCCAAATATATTCAAATCTGCGTCCCTTACTTAGTTTAGAGAATATTGTATAGTCTAGAAGCGGATGATCATTTTGTTTACACAAGTATTTTCAGTGAGTAAGTAGACTAGAAAACGCTTACGTGTGTCAGTTTAGTTTGTAATATTAACAACGCCATCTAGGTTGAAAGAAAGGTATTTATTTTTGCTTAGAGTTTAAAGCGACGAAACAAGCAACAAACGTCTTCACTCATGTCGTAATGAGCCTAAACACCCTCGTTTCGATATACATATTTTGGATCCATGTACTGCTTTTGCTCTTTTAGTTCATCTTTGAGAGTTTTTACCCTTTTCCTTTTATCCACCATTAATAAACCTGCAGCATTTTTCTAATCCACTAGGTTAGATTTGGACCACAATCCCGCTTCATGGTAAGTAATGATGTGGTCAAAGAAAATTTGCCTTAACCTACATGGAATAGTAACTGGCCGTCAACGACACAAGTGCAGCTGAAAGACACCGTTTGAAATACATTCGGTACATAGTAACAGATTTCTTGAGACTAAGGGTTCTCAGTTCTCAATTCTTTATTGCATCATATGTGGTGTACATGCTGGTCCTAAATACATTTTTATAAAGTTTTACATATGACCCATTTTGGGTATAGCAACAGATATAACTAATAGAAGCAGAGCGACCGATCCCTTTAATCATCATTTAAATTTGTCACTAAGGAATTCATTTATGGTATAACATTTATTAATTAATAGTTTTTTTTTAATTATTGACAAAAGTTGAGTCTTTTTCTTCACTTTTTAGTGTATTTGGTTTGGCATCTTGATCATCGCAGTTATAGGTGTAAATGTCTCAAAAGGTGCCGCTGCCCACCTTTCGATGTTTTGACCTTAGCCGCTTCTTACGACACACACGGGTAGAGATGGGGTGACATTCTATCCCGGCATGTGGGTTGTGGATATTTTTTCCTATTTTCATCCACTTCTAATCGTCATTAATGATAAGCCTCGTATTTCTGGCCTATACTAAAAGTCAACTCGTTATTTGGCACAGCATTAGCTTCTAGACTAAGTAAGTAGCTGGAACCATGACGCGCCGGTTTATAAGTTCGTAAGTCTCCGGGTGTCGTCGACTCCACTCTTGCGGGTGAACTTTAGGCTGAGTCATGATTTAGTGACACACCTAGTACTCAATTTAAGTTGGTTTATAAAAAGAGAGAATTATATCAAAAGCGAAAGATTCTTGCTCTGCATTGGTACATATATCTTTATTTCGAGGTTTGCATTGGTACATATATCTTTATTTCGAGGTATGCATTGGTAAATTTATCTTTATTTTTGAAGTATTATAATCCAATGGAGTAATGTTTGATTTGCCGTCCACCTTCAAGTGAAGTAGTCTCTGAAATATGTCGGACCTCATTTCGCATGTGAGTGAGCGACACAGAAAAACTTTTTAAAATTTATTCATATATTAATGAGATTTTAAAGAGGAAAGTTCTTTTAGGTATTGTTTTTCATGGTTGCTATATAATATTTTCGAATAAAATTTGATTTGATACGATTTACTACATTGACAAAACTTGAATAAGTGAAATTTTAGAGCTTTAGTCATATTTTTCTATTGAAAAAATAATGAAATAGTAGTTTCGGATCAAGCATAATATCTTTCATAGCCTCTAGAATATTAAATATTATTTTCACAACAGAAAGGCGTACCTACACTCTTTTAAAAAATCAAGTTCAAAATTTACCATTTGACGACTCACTTTACCTAAATGTCATTATCGCTAATGAAGTGAATGTGACAGTTAAAAAATTTATGATTGATAATTTATGATAGTTTAAAAAGAACCTAATAATTAGGCGGTTTTTATAAGTACCTAGCATGCAACTCAGATTTACGAGTATAACGTACATGGAAATATTATGTTATTTCATTAATAAATAAAAATGCTCCATAGAGATCACTGTACCAACAACTTTATAAACCTGAACATAACTACTTTAACTAGTAAGGCGGCAAAACGTTGACTGGCATTCTGAAGTATACCGTGCTTTTTGAAAGCAAGGGCTAAAATCATATAGCTGCTAAAAATACTGTTGTAGAGCTCTTGCAGACAATGGTTGGACAATAACAACGTTCAATCTTTTTCTTCTTGCTCTTGTCCCACAATGAGTGGAGTAGGAACAGTATGTATATTTCATGTACTTTATAGGCTGTTATGTCAAATTTAACAAAAACTTCCTCAACCGTTTAGATCGTTTTTTATCGCATAAAAATTAATATGAGATTTAATTTAAGCATCTCATCATCCTCTAGTAGAAAATCTGTCGCCAAGCACCTAACGGTGTGTTCCGGCAGCTGTCCTTGAGAGCCAGTACTTCTAGGTAAGCCTGAACAACATCTGCGACCACATCATCACTTACCATCAGGTGAGATAGTGGTCAAAGGCTACCTATCAGGCATAAAAAAAAAAAAAAAAAAAAAAAAAAAAAAACATGCTTTATGTGTCTTCCATGTATTTTTTTAGATTCAATGACTATAGATATGTGAAAAAATATCAAAGAACTCCCTCACGTATCAAAATACTCATGAAAGAAAATTCAAACGAAATTCCGAAGTCACATCTCGAGTTTTTTATGTTTTTCGGCCGACATGCTAGTCTTTGACCACTCACCGGATGGAAAGTAATGCGGTCGTAGATGTTGTTCAAGCTAACCTTATACATACTGGCTCTCAAGGACAGCTGCCGGAGTACACCCTGTTAATAAGTAATGAATTAGAAATATAGGGTTACAGTTTAATCATTTTAATTTCTCGTCCTCGGTTAGTAGTGTTTCTTTGATCTGAGTAGCGAGTTGGGGGGGTGCAGAGAAGATGCTGCTCCCTACCTTAGGGCGGGAAAAACTCATATATAATTCCATTTTTTTTTTTTTATGTCTGATAGGTTAGCTTTTGACCACTATCTCACCTGATGGTAAGTGATGATGTGGTCGAAGATGTTGTTCAGGCTAACCTAGAAGTAACCTTCCTTGGTCATGAATAGAGTCAGGCGATACTTTGCGGAAATCCATATTTAATAGTAACAAATATTTTAATCAAAAACTTATTGATTAGAAAATCCTACTACACAGTTTCTGATTACTTAAACAACAAAAATGCATGGACAATTCCGCCTCTGCCAAACTATTGCCAGTCACATACCTAATTTTAACAAATATTGTAATAACTCTATTATATAGTAAGTATGTAACACATTGTTAAAAGATTTTTAAAAGAATGGCCCCGAGTTTCTTGCCCGTTCTTCTCACAGTGGCTCTATACAATTTATTTTATGAACGTGGCAGTACCATGTTGAATATTTCAATACTTAAATTTGTAATTGACCTTCATAAGAGCATCGTAGACGCCTAAATTGAATAAATGATTTTGACTTTGACTTATAATTATGCCTGGTGACAATTTCGCCTAAATTTCCTGTTAAGTCGACGTGACGTACCAATACCACGCAGCCAAACCAGAGGAATTTTCGACGCGTTTCGGTTTACACGAAGCATCCAGGAGGTCTTGACTCCTAAAGTGCGTGCAAATTGTCACTAGACATAGTTTTTAGTGTTTTTCTGAAATATAAATTTAGTAATATGATTATTGTTATTATAATGTATGGATTTCCACAGAGTAACGATCACATCTTTTAATTATATTAACTAGGTACCTAACTGCGTAGTTAAGTTTATAACGGATACAATGATCAATTCTAACAAAAAATATCTCCAACATTCCCTGCACTGTCTGTTAAAACGACAATTATAAATCTAAACTCGGCTTCCGCGAGACGTCGACAGCGGAACGCTTTCAAAGCATTGAATATTCTATCGGCCTGTCCCCACTTGTAATGACGGTGGACACTGTTTTACTCGATCACATAGAATAAGGAATACTACCATTGTGCTATTCTGGCTTCTGCTATTTGGACAAGTTTTAAAGTTGAAATATTAACAAAGATTTTGTTAGCAAAGCGAGCTTAAAACCTATTTACGTGATGATAATGTTTGGAACAATCGAAAGTATTTATTTTAATAAACAATATCATACGTATTTAATACTAACTTTGCTTCTCAAAAGAAGATATACCTTTTTATATAATTAACAGATGCAGGCGTTAGTTCGCCAAAATCCATATTTAATAAAAACAAATATTATTAAAACATTTAAAGAAAACATGATATTAATATTTTAGTAAACACTTATGAAATTAGGGGGAATAGTCCATAGATACATTTTTGATGACAGACAAGATGATAATTTAGTTAATACTCAATAACGTCTATAATTTTTGTTATTATAGTTTCTAAACACTAAGCACACCTATAAACTTATATATTAAGTAAAACCATTGACACGAAAAAGAAGAGGAATTCGGTGCAACTGATTTATGTGACAACCGTCTTTTTTATCTTCTAAGATGCCTTATGTGAGTTTTAATATGGAACACTACGTTTTTTATTATAATTACATTCTAGTACACGTTAAAAGACCGTTCCATTTGATTTGTTTATGTTAGAGCCAATTCAGACCATCTTAATTTGAGTGAAGTTCCGATAACAGGCATGTGTGTACTGTACAGTCTGTGGGTTTCCTTTCAGTGTTCTCCATTTTGCTCAAGAGCATATCAGGAATTGAGACTAAAACCAGATGTAGAGGACGCATCGTATTACACTCCAGTCTGCCTTTGTCGTAGGTAGCTTTGAGCAATAACTTTGGGTACCCAGCCCAAAGCCACACGTAATTTCAAACCAATTGAAATTTGTATTTAATATAAATTACAAGAGGAAATTTGTTTGAAGAGTGTTGTTCCATTAGAAAAATAAAATGAAAATTATTAATGGGTCTCTTCCAAATAAAAGATGGGTAACATTTTGTTACATTTACAAATTTTTCTCCCTGGAGTGGGAATCAAACCCACGTCTCCCAATTTTACGAAACAAGTGCCTTCACTACTAAGCTATCTAAAATCACTCGATTGAGCCCTACGAATAAATATTATTCGTAGACTGAGCCGAAATTTTGTGCTCTGATTGCATTACTATAACCGTCATAGGCCGCGCACCGTCCCGTATGACGGTTAAAGTAATACGATTGGAGCACGAAATTTCGGCTAGAAATAGCGTGCTCAGGTGGCAGAGCGGCTGAGGCATCCGGCGTGAAATCGGAGGACGTGGGTTCGATTCCCGCCCGGGGCATAACATTATGTGCTCCAATAATTTTTAAAATATGATTTTCGCTTAGCACGCCATAGTGCTTGTTATCATTTTTAGAAATATAAAAGGTTAGCGACATCATTCCGAAAAATCACTTCTTTCGATCAGATGAATTCTATTAGTCTGGTTAAAGGCCGCGCACCGTCCCGTATGACGGTTCAAGTAATACGATTAGAGCACAAAATTTCTGCTAGAAATAGCGTGCCCAGGTGGCCGAGCGGTTTTAGGCATCTGGCTCGAGATCGGAGGACGCGGGTTCGATTCCCGCTCGGGGGATAAAATTATGTGCTTCAATAATTTTTAAAATATTCAATTACCAATCAAAAATAATAAAGATATCTCTAGTGTCAATTTCGCTGATTTTCTAGTTAAGCCGATGTAACGTCATAAACGCCACGTAGCCAAATTGGAAGAATGATACATTTATCTTCTACACGAAGCATCCTTAGAAGGTCCTAACGCCACGAGCGCGCACGTTCGAGAATTTTCTTTAAATATTATGAATTGGGATTCGCGGTCGTTGACAGGAAAATAAGGCGGAATCGTCACTAGATCCCAATATCATTTTGAAGAGCTCGTAGAGTTCTTAGCCGATCAGCTAAGTTAAGCAACGTTCGCCGCGGTCATAAGTTGGATGGGTGGCATTACTAGTGAGCGCTTCGAGAGTTCTTCCGTGCTTCGAAAAGCTTGGAGTCGTTATAGCATAGTGATAGGGCATTTCACGAATGCCCGCCTGGCTAGCTATAGCTATCGCCCTCTATTAGCAAATCTGTCGCCGAGCACCTAACGATGTGTTCCGGAAACGGGTCTTGAGAGCCAGCAGTTCTAGGTTAGCCTGAACAATATCTTCGACCACATCATCACCTACCATCAAATGAGATTTAATCAAAATCTAAGCGATCCACTATATAAAAAAATAAGAATTTACTTCTAATATTAATTTAATATTATTAACTATTTTGGAACTTTTTTGTCAACAAGTGTTGACTTAAGTTTCTGAAAAACTGAGTCCCCAGCGCCAATCAAAAAATGGCAGTATTTGTGTTTCCAACACGACACAAAGAACAAAGACAGCAAAAAGTTGCCAACTTTTGTTTCGTGGAGACCTGTTTATACATATAATAAATTTAATATAAGTTCATTTGATAAATTATTTATTTGCCTATATCAATATAAGACAGATAAAATATACAGACCTCGTTTTCCTTAGTTTTACGTCGTACAATTTCTCTTACAAATTAATGTTATTTTGTTTGATCCGCTAATTACGCGAGGAACAGATACCCTTGTTATAAAACAAAGTGGCTTCGAAAGGATCTCTATGAAATAATTTATTTTGCTAAGCTTCAATTATGAGAGATAATAGTAAAATTCTTATGTTCATTTTATGTTATACTCGTTGTTATATCTTTAGCGGATTTATATGCAAATACCTTTCAATTTATTTGTTCTAATAATAACAAATATTTTAAAAATATTTTATGAAAACATCAAATTAATATTTTAATAAAACACTTAAAAAATACAAAAATATATTTAGTGACAATTCCGCCAAATTTTCCTGTTAAGCCGACGTGACGTCACAAACGCCACGCAGCCAAACCGGAACAATTTTCGACGCGTTTCGATTCTACACGAAGCATCCTCAGGAGGTATTGACTCTACGAGCGCACGATCGTACGCTCGTAGAGTCAATAGCTCCTATCAAATATTTGTTATTATTAAATATGGATTTCCGCAAAGTAACGCATGAATCTATTTAATATTTGTTCTATTTGACTTTACTAATAAAGGTTTACAATTTTTTCGGTACAAGCTTATAATGATCAATGACGCCATTTTTACGGCTTGGATAGAAAAGAAAGAAAAATATACTCTTGAAACGCTCGTAGCGAAGTTCACTTAGCTGTTCTCAACCGATCAGCAAAGTTAAGGAATGTCGCCCGCGGTCATGAGTTGGATGGGTGACCGCTAGTGACATTACTACTGAGCGCTTCCGTGCTTCGGAGGGCACGTTAAGCCGTCGGTCCCGGTTGTTGTGTTAGGATGGCAGTCGTTATAGCATGGTGGTAGGGCATTTTGCGAATGCCCGCCTCAGCTACCACCCTCAAGTAGAAAATTTGTCGCCAAGCACCTAATGGTGGGTTCCGGCAGCTGTCTTTGAGAGCCAGTACTACTAGGTTAGCCTGAACAACAGCTTCGACCACATTATAACTTACCATCAGGTGAGATAGTGGTCAAAGGCTAACCTATCAGGCATAAAAAAGAAAAAATATGCTATGTGACGGTTACCAGTATGGTTTGACTTTCGTAGCATTATTAATTGTAACTGAAGCATGACTTGCTGGTGCCACTGTCATCTTGAAAAGCGTGTACTGTCGTATTCGTTTTTTTTTTATGCTTGATAGGTTAGCCTTTGACCACTATCTCACCAGGTGGTAGGTGGTGATGTGGTCGAAAATGTTGTTCAGGCAAACCTAGAATTGCTGGCTCTCAAGGAAATCAACCGGAACATACTGTTAGGTGCTTGGCGACAGATTTTCTACTTGCGGGTGGCAAAATGCCCTACCTCCATGCTATAACGACTGCCATCATAAGACGACATCCAGGACCAACGGCTTAACGTGCCCTCCGAAGCACGGAAGCGCTCAGTAGTAATGTCACTAGCGGTCACCCATCCAACTGATGACCGCGGTGGACGTTGCTTTACTTCGCTGATCGGTTAGGAACAAAAGTAAACTTCGCTACGAGCCCTTCAAAGTTCACCCGTAAATGATGTATGCGTGGACTATTTTTGGTTAGATTGGTGCTGTACTGACTATATATACATAATTAAATTACATCGCGTCGTAACAAATTATTTATATATAGGTCCTTACATATGAAATTGGCGTTTTGTATGGGAGGAACAAAAAGTCGAATATTTTTTAATATAATATATTTAATTAATCAAAGTATGAACCATTATTTTCTATGCACTTTTGCCATCTCATAGGTAGTTCATTGATCCCTTTACTAGAAAAACCAGTCGGACGGGAATCAATAAAATCTTTGAAGGCGATTTGGACTGCCCCATCGGAGTTGAATTTTTTCCCTTGCAAGAAGTTATCCAAATTTCGAAAAAAATGGTAATCTGTTGGAGCAAGGTCCGGGGAGTACGGAGGATGTCTTAGACTTTCCAATTGAAGCTCTTCTAATTTAGTAGCCGTCTGTAGCGCAGTGTGTGGTCTAGCGTTGTCGTGAAGCAGCAGTGGCGTGGAGCGATTGACCAGCCTAGGTTGTTTAGCCGCTAGCTTTTCCATCATGGTTTGCAATTCCTGACAATAGACATCAGCCGTAATAGTCTGGCCAGATTTGAAAAAACTGTAATGAACAATACCGGCACTAGTCCACCAAACGCTTACAAGTAACTTTTTTGTGGTTAATTTTCGCTTGGGGCAGGATTTGGCTGGCTGGCCAGGATCTAACCATTGCGCTGAGCGCTTCCGATTATCGTAAAGAACCCATTTTTCATCACAGGTAATGATTCGGTTTAAAATACCTTCATTATTGTGCCGGTTTAGTAATGTAACGCAGCAGTCGACGCGCGTTTGCCGGTTTGTTTCAGTCAATTCGTGAGGTACCCACCTTTCAAGCTTTTTAATCTTCCCAATTTGCTTCAAGTGAATTAAAACAGTTTTATCACTAACATTGCAGCCTGCAGCTAACTCGGACGTGGTTTGCGATGGATCCGCTTCCACAATAGCCTTCAACTCTTCATTATCAACTTGAGTCTCAGGCCGTCCACGGGGCTTGTTCTGCAGGTCGAAATTTCCAGAACGAAAACGTTGGAACCAAAAACGAACTGTGTTTTCTTTTGCAACACGACCGCCATACACATCATTCACCCTTCGAGTTGTTTCCGCAGCACTAGTGCCACGGCGGAACTCGTACTCGTAAATAATGCGATATTTAAGGTTTTCCATTTTGTAAAATGAGTGACGCAAACAGAAAAAAACAGTAGAAAAAAAACAAATGAATGACGATCATCGAAGCACAAATACATGAGTCTATAGCTGTACAAATTTGAATTTGGAATTCCTTACCAAAGAGGAGAAATTCGTGATTAAAGTGGCCAGTACGAAAAACGCCAATTTCATATGTAAGGACCTAATATTTACATATACATGTCACAAGTCAGGACGAGGGTAGAACTCAAATCCAAAAACCGTTTTCCGTTTGAATGTATGGGAATCTATGCTGTAGACGACATCTTTCTAGACGTAAACATTACAACGGCGGCTAGTTCCGTTGCGTACACGTCTATATATTAAGACAGCAGAAAAATTTGTTTACTAAGCAATATATATGTCATTTTATTTTTAATAGTAAAATATATTGGCTAATACTACATTTGAATTAAGTTGGCTTCATTCATATCGCACTGCCATGTTCATCGTCTGATATAATTTATGGGTATGTGAGATTATTATGTGAAAAAAAATGGCCAATTGTAAGTTCGAGTTGGATTTCAACCTGAGAGTTCCGTACCATTTGGTTAATTATATTTTTTCAAATATCCAGATGTCTAGCGGAAATTTGACATGCACTTGGCCGCGTTTTATTAATTCTTGTTATACATAACAAACATGACACTAAGCTTAACGCTTTTATGACGCTTTTATTATTGCACAACAAAAAAGTATTGTTATTAAATGTTTTTTTAAACTATCTGAGCTTTGTGAGCGCTCGCGTAGTTTTTCTAATAATTTTCACAGCTTTTTTAAATTATTACTTTTAAATTGGTTTGTTAATATGGGCTTCGGTAAATAATTCACGAATACCTAAGAGAACAGAATCCACCATTTTTATCGATTAACTCTCGAAGTAACACGAATAAAACTATAAAAACAAAAAGGGCTACTTAACATTGTCGCTTTCCCGCCAAAATTCCAACTTTATTTTACAACATGATTCTAGTGGTGTCATCTAGTATATAGTAGATTAACTAAGATGTATTTGAGTATTGAATTTAGTTCTATTGCTCTTTGGTTTCCTAACAGGTGGCTTTAGTACAATAACCAATGTTTCGTGCTGAGGCCAGCGCTCGCCGCTTCGCGCAAGCGTGACTTCCAGACGAAGGTCTACAATATAGCCCGAAGCTAGTCGTAATCTATCCGGTAAATATAACGTGAGTACCAGCCGGTAACCTATTTAGTTATAATAACCAATGAATACAAAGTTGTCTTAGGTTTTCGCGATTATTACACATAGTAATTAAACAACTTTAAACGGTTTAAATCGCGTATATTTATCATTATTTTTGTCCCGAGCGACGTTTCAAACACTTTGCAGTGATCGTGGTCACGGGGTGACTGGTTGTATTTGTCACATGAGTGAATTAGAGTGAGAAAATTATTTGGTCTGCCGTCCGAATTTTTTTATATTAATCATAACATTCCCTATTCACGCAGTATTCGCTCACAGTGTCCAGAGGTCTTGCAGATTTGTGTCGGCCATGGGATTTAATTAATTTGATGACAGGATCCCAAGCAGGTGGTACTTGCCAACCATCATCTCTATTGAAATTTGGGTATTTTTTTATTTCAATAGCCTCGCGTAACATTCTTGGCATAAACCGGGTCTCTTTGGCGAGGATTTGTGGGTTGTCGAACCGAATGTAGTGGTTGGGTTTGTCTTGGGCATGTTCACAAACTGCAGACTTGGTTGAGCGTCTGTTCTTCATGTCAGCAATGTGTTCTTTTACCCGGATACCAATGCACCTGTTTGTTTGCCCAATGGGACAAAAATAATGATAAATATACGCGATTTAAACCGTTTAAGGTTGTTTAATTACTATGAATACAAAGTTGTTAATGTTAATATTTTTAATGGTTCTTTTTTTGACAGGTAACACTAGATATGAAGTTAAAGCTTTAACATAGTAATATTTTAAAGCACAAACCTATAGGCGTGATAGTTTTTCAGAAAATGGTACCACAAAATGCTCAGGTTTTGGGATAGTGATAGTTCCTGTTTGCTATTTGGTTACAGAACCATGACCGATCCGATGCAAGTTAAAAGTGTGCTAAAAATCAAAAATTGATTTATAAAAAAATGGAACTGACTTTTAATTCAATGTTACAAAATTATGCCTAAATGAAACTATGCGACGAAAAATTATATTCATTTGCGGGATTCGAACCCGCGCCATCCAACCCTATAACCAGTGCGTGCACTGACTGCTAAGCCAACATGACTAATGACTCAAAGCTCTAATTTGTTCTCTCCTCACTCGTATGGTTAAGAACGAGAACAAAAAATACTGAAAAGTATGATATAAATTCTTGAAATCGGTACCATGCTCATTGATATCACTGATCTCACGTTATCATAATCCGACTTATACAAGACATCGAATCCCGCCGCGGGCTTGAGCTTCACCGCATGGTGTAAGGGCATATTGCGAATGCCCGCCTGGCTAGCCACCACCCTCAAGTAGAAAATCTGTCGCCAAGCACCTAACGGTGTGTTCCAGCAGCAGTCCTTGAGAGCCAGTGAAATTACAGGCAGATGAAACTTAAGAACTATGTCTCAAGGTGACGGGCGCAGTGCAATTCGTGACTTGTGACGAAATGAATCTGTTAAAGGCAGAGGTTAGTCCGCTTAACATCAGGTTTGCCTCGAGTTTGTTCCGCCATATAAAAAAAAAATTGCCAATTACATTTGTCAGTTAATTGACTGTAAAAAACCACTTTTTATTAATTGAAATAGGTCCAATTTGGCGGTCTATTCTACCCAACAAACAGAATCGTTGAAATCTATTCATAGTTAACGGAGTAATCGATGAAAACAAAGACGATTTCAGAGCCTCTTACTTTTTCGGTTTAAGTTTGGAACATGCATACAACATAATATTACTGTATTGTGTTTGTATAGAGACATGTACTTGGCCGGCCTTATTATAGTCATTAACATAATCAATTGTAGACTAGCATGTTCGGGCTATAGCAATGCCAGAAAGAATTATAAACACGGTTATTAGTAAAATGCTAACAACCTTAAGGGTTGGCTTCTGCTAGTCCTAACAAACTTTTTTTTTTTGTTAGCCTTTGACCACTATCTCACCCGATGGTAAGTGATGATGTGTTCGAAGATGTTATTCAGGCTAACCTAGAAGTACTGGCTCTCAAGGACAGCTGCTGGAGCACCCCGTTAGGTGCTTGGCGACAGATTTTCTACTTGAGGGTGGTAGCTAGCCAGGCGGGCATTCGCAAAATGCCCTACCACCAAGCTATAACGACTGCCATCCTAAGACAACAACCGGGACCGACGGCTTTACATGCCCTCCGAAGCACGGAAACGCTCAGTAGTAATGTCACTAGCGGTCACCCATCCAACTCATGACCGCGCGCGACTTTGCTGATCGGTTGAGAACAGCTAAGTAAACTTCGCTACGAGCGCATCAAATATTTTTCAGATATTTTTTTTTGTTAAAAAATCTTTTTTTTATGGTGTTTTTTTTAATGTTTTTGACTGAATACGCTCGAGGACCACCTGATGTCAAAAGTCTAAAGACTCTTGTGCCTGTAATGTATTATTAAATATTTTTTATGTATTACTTTGCTCGATGTAAATATTCAAAACTCTTTTCAAAAGGGACCACTGCGCGGTCCAGTGTTGTCGCGGCGGACGCTTTTGGCTCGGAGTAGGAATTAAAATAAAAAAAAATATTTAAAACATCTCAAAATGTTTGTTAGGACTAGTAGAAGTCAACCCTAAGAGGTTGTTAGCATTTTACCCATAACCCTGAAAATTTATGTGATAATGACACAACGACCACGAGGCCCACCGCATGTTAAACCGATAATCTTTGCTTATAACAGACGCATACCGTTCCAAGTGAAAAACTCGTCAGCGCCCTTCATCCTTATACACATGCAGGTAAGTTTCATAAGCCTCTAACCTACGGGTCACAAATTCTGCTCAGAAACACACTGTTATGTGCTTAGCGACATATTCTCTACTTGAGAGTGGTAACTAGCTAGAAGCGCATTTGCAAAATGCCATTCCACTATGTGGTGAAGTTTAAGATGTGTCGGTGGGCACCGAACCATGGACCTGCGGCACTGCAGTTCATCGTTATTACCGCTTGGCTTTCATTGCTTTAATGCACATATATTATGTCTGTATCGTACCGAAACAGATTTTTCCTTTATTGTACTTGTTCTAAATTTGAATATAGCGCAACTTTACTTATTGATCTTCATGTGACCACACATAGAATTGCTTTGTTTTTTTTAGGTTGGTAATGCACTTTGGCACCGGCTACCTTGTCTTTGCTGACTACTTCGGTTGGCAATAGTGCTACCCGACACGCGAACCAGCGTGCACGCGTTTTTACGAGACCGTCGTCGTGCCGTCCATCTACCTTCGGACCTTTCGCCTCATCAGCTCTTCCACCTCGGGAATCGAGCTCGTCAAAAGACCTTCGCGCGTGTCGTTGGATATGGTTAAAATACTTGAACCTTGTTTGTGAACCTATGCCTATGGATTTTCCCCCACCTGACTACTGCAAGAAAAGGATTCCTAGAGCCCCTTCTGATGTTCACCGCACTCCCATCAGACAGGTACGGAGCCAAGTGCTCACCAATGTATAAGGACTCAATTCACAAGTGAATAGCTATTGACATGTCAGGAGGGAGGAGGGGTGTATGAGGGTCACGTTAAGTACCTACACGGTATTGATTTTATTTTCTTTTAAGTAACAAAGGGTAGGCCTAATGGAAATAAGGGTTGCAAGTATGGCACCGTATTTGTAGAAAGTTCAGTTAAATATCGTTTCGTATTATATATTTTTTTTATGCTTGATAGGTTAGCTTTTGATGACCTGATGGTAAGTGATAATGTGGTCAAAGATGTTGTTCAGACTAACCTAGAATTACTGGCTCGCAAGGATAGCTGCCGAAACACACCGTTAGGTGTAATTTAGCTTTTAATGGAAAATAAAACAAAATGTGAACTAAACAAAGTTCAATCTTAATACGCCCTTTGCATGGCGGCTATGACCTTTTGTTTGTCCAAAACTAAATTAAATTAGGGGTAATATTATATATGGCAAGTTATGCCATTGTCAAAGGAACTAGCTCATAAGGACAGCTTCAGGCACACACCATGGTGCTCTGCGACAGATTTTCTACTTAAGGGTAGGTAGCAAACGTCAATTCATAAAACTCCATACCACCATGCTGTAACTAGAACAAAACTGGGACCGATGCGACGACTCGAAGTGCCCTCCGACACACCAAAGCACTCAAAAGGAAAAACCACTAACTGGGACCGATGCGACGACTCGAAGTGCCCTCCGGAACACCAAAGCGCTCAGTAGGAAATGCCACTAACTTGGACCGATGTGACGACTTAAAGTGCCCTTCGAAACACCAAAGCGCTCAGTAGGAAATGCCACTAACTGGGACCGATTCGACGACTTGAAGTGCCCTCCGAAACACCAAAGCGCTCAGTAAGAAATGCCACTAACTGGGACCGATGTGACGACTTGAAGTGCCCTCCGAAACACCAAAGCACTCAGTAGGAAATGCTACTAACTGGGACCGATGCGGCGACTTCAAGTGCCCTCCGAAACACCAAAGCACTCAGTAGGAAATGGCACTAGCGGCACACATCCAAATAATGACCCCAGATCAGCGATTGGTTAGGCAAACTCCATTACAAGCGGTTCTATTTAACAGCATGGCACCACCTACGTCAAAATAAGTCGGGTATTGCTGCATATTGGGTGCTCAATAGGGTTTCGTACCATCTTAATGCACTGATAACCCGCAATGTACACTATTGAAGGCATTAACAAGGAGGGTTGGATTCAGGCTGGTGGCTTGTTATGAAATGCGAAGATGTTAATATTATATATCCGTGAGGTGCCGGGTTAAAATTTCACCTATCCAAGTCTTGCCGTGGGTGTTGTATGAGGCGACTTAGGGATTTTTTTGCCAAATGAGCAGCATGCCACTTCTTACGTGGATGTGAGGTGTTCTGTACATTAGACGCAGAACTGGGCTGTACACCATCTAAGTGCCCTGCCAGGGTTTCATACAATATGTTCTTGAGTTCCTGACTTATATTTTGTTGTCAGCGTAAACATATAATTCGAAATATGTTCTTGTGTTTCGTCCAATGTGTTAGTGAAAACATTTTGTATGACCTCCAAACTGTGCCCGGTGAATGGCAATAGACTCACCCCCTGTTGTACTGTTACAGCCGACTCGTCCTCTGCTGAACACATTTGCCATAATCCCCACGCTTGGCAGGCTGCTTGGGGATCGCAGTGTAATATTGCAGTTCTTTAGAAGGCGCTGCTGCCCACCTTCCAGTATTTTTCCCTTAGTCGCCTCTTAGGACATCTACGGGATGATATGGGAAGGTGCAATTCTAATCCTGCACCCCTCAGGGGGCCCCCTATTACATGGGACCAAAACCCAATTGGCAAAACGTGGGTGTTTAGACACCACTGACTACCCCTACGGGGAGAATAATGGCGTGATTATGTGTATGTATGTGTGTTGTTAATAAAGTCACGTTGTGTCTCATATGAATGGGATAACTTTAGGGTGGGAAGATTATGTCTTATTCTTCTATAAGTCATCAAATCACTAGACGTTTATGAAAATAATGAAAAATCCAAAGATTGATACTAAATAGTCATATTATAACATACAGTCTGGCACCATTTCTGTACATTTATGGCCTATTGTAATACAATTGATTAGTGCCAAAAAGAAACACTTTTTTACAGTTAATCGGGGCACATCTTATAAACTTACATTGCCATCAGATATTTCCCGATTCTCAGACAAGTGTTGGCTCCCCACTCCATAGCCGTCGTATAACACGAAAACGCTTTCCAGTCGGGATATTTGATATTTTTATTTTATTTACTGCTTAATTTAGCGATATATATGTATGTATACGTAATGCCGGAGACTTGTACTGATGAATAAACTGTTAAAAATGTACTTAAAAGCGTTTTGAAGTTGGATTTCGGTCACTATTTTCTGCTTTTTTGAGTTTTGGCTCAGACTTTGGTAGATTAATTAATTACAAAGTTACTGAGGCTGTCTTAGTCGCTAAGCATTTTTAACAAAAACCAACAGACTTTAAACATAAAATACGCATTATTAGGGGTGATTCAAATACCCTTCAGGTCTCCCTCAAATTTAAATGAGACTACATGATAAGCACGAGCTTTCGAACATAACAAAAATCATCAAAATCGGTACACCCTGTAAAGGGTTATGAGGTATACACAAAAATCTATTTTTGAAGTTCGGTTTATTTATTTTATTTATTATTAACAAATAAAATGATTTACAAGAAACCAATTAAAATAGTTGATCAATTATCATTAAAATAGATTTCACTACTATCATGTAGCATCAGAAAATATCAAAATATTCTCATAATAAATTAATAAGATAAAAAGGTCAAAAATAAAAATAAGATAATATATTATCATAATCAAGCAAACTGAAAAATAATTACTCATATAAACAAAATACGTTTTCATTTCTCATACCCGGAAAATAGTGTTTATTTGATCTGAGTAGCGGGTGGAATACGCTGCTTCCCACCTAAGAGTTGGAAAAACTCTTAGTAAATGCTTCCCTCTTTTGGGCCGGAATAACTTGTAACCATGGCAACCATGGTTGTAAACAAAATTAGTCGTCTATATTTTTTCGTTCTAAAATACTTTGCGGTATTTTTTTTTTACCGGCAGTATGCCTTTATTATCAAAATACTACGAACTATATACAACACTACAGCTACTACAATAAAAGCATTTAGATCCCTATAAGTCATTGCAGACTCATAGGCCGTCCAAATGCTCTAGCCCACTACTAGTTGGCAGCGTGCCCAGCATGCTGGCAGCATAGCCCCGTTGAATAGCAATGCTTATTCTTTCAGCCAAATAGGTGCCAGCATTTAGATCACGCGTCGCATCGACCAAGCGCATAATATACACATATCGCTTTGCTGTATTATAAAAACTAATTACGACTACATTTGTGTTTATGTAAAAGCTAAAAGAACTAGTTTATAACAGAATTAATGTGACTCTCTCAAGTTAGTGTATCTTATATGAACATTTTAGTCAATAATTATGTTTATAAGGGTAAATTTAAAAATAACTTTAATAAAATACCTTTTAAGTGGTATGGCTTCCGCTCCAGACTCATTGTGTGCCATGTATAAAATTTAAAAAAGACTAACTATATAAATAAATTGTCAGGATGGTAAGTAAAATTATAAAAAAATTACTTAATATAACAAATTGTTCTTATCCCTCAATTCATTATATATATGTTTCTTCTACTCATGTTATGGTTTTCAGTAAATATTTAAGATTTTTTTATAGAGTTTTTGAAAAACTATTTTTTTTTACTTTTCTCATACTTTTATTGAAAATTAGAGTGTTTACCACGGATGTAGGTTTTACTATTTTGACTATAAGTGCATTCATTTTAAATAGTTTCTACTCATGTTCTTGTTATCAATAAATATTATAGATAAACATTTTTTATATTCGTAGTGAAAAGTAGAGTGTTTAACATGGGTGAAAGTCATAATTTCCTATTTGGACGATAGCCGTCCGTAAATATTACAAGCAAAATTTACGGACGGCTATCGTCCTTTAAATTTCACAAATATTTCTAATATCACAATTACTTAATTTTAAATAGTTGCCTATTTATGTTATAATTATTAATGAATAATTAAAAAAAACTACTATTTTTTACTTTCCTTATATTCGAAATGAAAAGTAGAGTGCTTAACACGGGTGAAAGTAATCAATTCCTACTCGGACTATAGTCGCCCGAGCGTAGCGAGGGTGCTAAATACCTCGTATGGGAATTGATTCCTTTCGACCCTTGTATAACAATCTACTAATTATTTCAAAAGATCAAATTAAAATTCATCATCCTCATTCCTCGTGCGTTCATCAATTTCACAGTACTCCAAGAACTCCGACAAAATATCCTTCCATTCATCCGCAAACATATCACATTCAGGCATCTTGGTCAAGAAACGATTGAAGTGGGTATGAGTGTGCTGGATAGGGGAATGACTGTGCATTCTTCCCAAGGGGACTGAAAACAGTGGATGACGCCCGCGACGAGTGCAACTACCGGGATCGGGGAAAAAGTCATGATAACTTATTCAGCGTCAGTGTGCGCCGATCAATAAAAGAAAATTAAAGTGAATAAAATTAATCGTTCATTAATTATTAATTCTTATATATTAATTAAGATTAATATTACCTTAAGAATTTCACTTGTTTACAGCAGCAAATTTTGGAACACACATGGAAAATATATTCTAATTTGAATAAGGGTAAAATTTTTTGTACTTGGTCATCAATACTTTTAAATTTATTTCTGGTAATTAATTCTTTGACCGCAATCTCACCTGATAGTAAGCGACGATGTGGTCGAAAGTGTTAACAGGCTTAACCTAGAATTACTGGCTCTGAATTAATACTACGTAAAAAACATACGAATAATTTAAAATCTGTAATCTTACTCTGCGATCCCCAAGACGTCTGCCAAACATGAGGATTATGACAATTTCCGCCTCTTAGTGGGGGCGGCTGCGTTCAGCAGTGGACTATCTGGCTGATACAGTAGAGAACATAATTACCACAAAGGTTACATTAGGTTAATTACGATAACTTTTACTTTAAATATAAATAATGCAGAACAATAGACAGCCCTATGAGCAGTAAAATAAGTTTTTTCGTTTGACATTTTAGTGAAAGAGAATAATATCAAACATTTTAAAAATATTAAAATACAAAACATTATCTTAATTATAATTTCGGTATCTTAATTTGCATAAATTATTGCAAAAATCATAAAATAAAATTAATATTACAAATAAACACCAACTAAAACGAATTGATTGTCATTGTTTTAAAAAACATAACATGACCTCAGATATATTGGAATTTTTAAAAACCCAGATAAACTTCTCACATGCAAAATAAAATAAAAAATCACCTCTATAAATTAAAAAAAAACTTTACTGTACTTGTGCTAAAAACATGCATTACCATATATATGCCCGTGTATATATTAAAGTATACACAGGGGAAATAAACGAGAAATTTACGAGCATGAGAAGTGAAAAATATATATATTTATTTATGATGCTATAAATACTGTTCCACGTCTTCCTATTAAATGAAGTTAAGGTGACTGAAGGAAAAATACGCACAATGAGCAGCAATTTTTACTATCATATCGCCCTGCTAACTCAAAAGTTAGTGGTAAAACCGCTACCACACATTTAAACACCGTTAGGTAAGATGTTATACTTGAGGGTGGTAGCTAGCAAGGCCGACATTTACAGAACGTCCTACTTCTTGTGTAAAGTTTTCTATTGTTAGATAAAACGTATTATGCCGACCCCACATAATGGATAAAAGTATGAAGACGAAAATTTAGTCTATAAGTCCTTACTGTTTTCTTAATTCTGTTCGGAAATTAAGCAAATATTGCTATTACCCAACGTAAACAGGGCAAACTTTCCCAAATGTGGTCAGCATACTAATACCTACAGAATTTTGTTTCGGATAAGCTTTTAAGCTAAGTAAATTTATGTGTGGGAACTAGGTACCTATCGGATTAAAATGTATGCTTGAAAAAGTATTGGGTAAATATTTTATGAGCTGTTTCCTATCTAGATAAGGTTTAGGGTAACGTTGAGGGTCTTTTTTATTCCGTTGGGAGTAGGTACGAGTACATAAAAACAAGTGAAGATTAACCGAGAAAGTTAGGAAAGGTGGGACCTTAATGATTTAACTCAAAGCCGAAATGGGATTTATGTACGAGTAAAACATTTGGATTTTCACTTCAACTGCGAAGAAATTAAACAATGATATTGTTAGTCAGAAATGTATCTTTTATTTAAATTGAAACGTATGTATATACATACTAAACTTACCCTGCAAGGTCTTAGAATAAGGTACACATGTAACACATACATGTTAAGCCCATGGAGGCATACAAATCTTGAGTTGCAAAATTACATAAATTTAATTTAAAGACTTTTAAATTAATAGAGTTTGATGAATAAAATAAAAATGTCAATTTTAATAGAAAACGTGTCTCTATTGTCATGTATTCAAAAAAATAACAAGGGTGTATTTATTCTTGGGACACATTAAAACCCCCGCTTAACGAGTGTTAAGTTAGAGTATTATTTAACTTGTTATGAGTTTAAAATGAATTTTATTAAAAATGACTCTTTGTTTGGTCGCGTAAATTAGCACAACTTAAGCAATACTTTTTAAAATGACCGATTATATATGAGCGTCAATTGATAAATTGGTGATTGCTAATAACGCGCGAGTACCCCTTGGTAATAACCGACGTTAAGGAGTTAAAAAGGCCAAAATTAGATCAATTAGGGGCTCGTCACAAAAAAATAACACAATCTAAGTAGAGTTCGATATCTAGGTGTGCCTAAACGTGTCGGCGACGGCAATTGGCCCAAAATGCCCAAAAATGTAGATATTATATCTTTTCTTTCACAAGGATGCGTTTACATCGTCTAATTTTTTTTAATCTGATATAAATGATTACAAAATGACAAATATTGTAATCATTAACATCATGTGTGATGTAAATGATGAAATTATTCACATATATAAAAAGTCATAGACAACGAATCTTTGTTGTAAAGATAAAAAAAAAAAAAAAAAATTCTTTAGAAATTTTTTAACCATAAAATTGTTCAACAATGAACTGGTAATAAAGTGTCCAGATACAATATGTATCTTTCAGTTTCATATTTAATGCATTAACGGAACGACAAATCAGGTGTATTAGGCATAGTTCGGTCTCTGGGGTGACTTGTAAGGGAATTTGAAGGAGTTGGATCTGACTTAGACAGAACATATTCTGATTTGTTTTTAGGTACTGGCTCGAAATAGATATTGCTGGGTGACTGTTCGATGGTATCATAATTTGGGTTGGAGTAATAGCCTAATAGGTGTCAGATGGTGGCTTAACTTTCTCATGTGTAGGAGCAAAATAATTTATACCATCTCTTGAAGATGTTGGGACTTTTTTCAGAGTCTCGATGTAGGTTTTGTGAGGCTGAGTTGATGGTGGCATTTGATGTTGATGCATGATATCTAGGATTTTATTGTCTGTCAACACAAAGTTAACTTGCTTCTCAGGGTGTGAATGTGATATTTGTGTTACACTAATGTAGCTCGCGAGTATATTCATTCATTTGAGGTACCCATATCAGCTTCTACTATAAAATGCAACCCAACCATACCATACCATACCATATTTTTCAAATGCAACATCCAATTCTGACGCTAGATTATATCCCTATTTGTATGGCATTAAAACAATTAAGGTTCGCATACGTCCCAAGTAGCCGATCCGAGACCGACACTTGACTTCCCGGGACGTAACGGATCGTTAACGACTGGATTCGGTTAAGCGTTAAGATAACGGGACACGTGTAGATACTGCGGGGCCGCCGGATAAACGGATTAGGAGCGCCGGATGATTGACGGGACTTGTGTGGCCACGGAATCAGCTAGCTTAGAAAATGTACATTAAGTTTAAACTTGTTTATTGCCTTATTAGTTATTACACATTTATAGGTTTTCACACCCAAAGGACGCATATGACTGATATTGTCTGTTTGTCTGTCCAAGTTTGTCACGGTTCAATAGTTTATAAATTAAATATAATGAAAAACAACCTGAAGATGTGATATTTTGAGTAGAACGTTGACCCAAAAAAGAATAATGGACTATAAATTCTATAAAATTAATTTCCAGTGGGTTCAAATGTATAAGAAGGTATTTTTTTCTATTCTGTATTGTAAGCTTTTTTCGCCTAGAACTAAATTAGTAGGTACTTATAGCACAAATATATAATTTAATTATTTTTAAATCTAAAAATACTAATCGTAAGACTTGACAATTTTAGATAGTTTTTGTTACAGGTCTATACCAAAAATTAGTAAAGATTCTTTTATTTTAAGGAATTTCAGTACTTAATTTTAACCAACTAAAAAAAAATACATTTTTTTTACTCCTAAAAAGTATCCTCCGGCCTGCCAGATTTACCTTATGTGTCCCAACCGACCTGCCAGTGAGCGGTCATAGTCGTGATTACATATTCACCATAAAATTTGGGTAAGTTCGATTTTCATAATTCAAACGGTTTTAGTGAGGATGGATCCTTGGCTATACGAGAAAAAATCCATAATATTCTGATATAACAGAAAGTATGTTTAAAATTGATATGAAATCTGAAACCAGCTCAAATTACATTTTGGCGCCAAAATATTGTTTATATTTATGTCATTTAAAAATAATCTCGTCACTACTTCTAAATTAATTAACCTAGAAAGCTGTAATTTTGCATTTGTATAGGCAACAAGTCAATAACGATGTTAAAAGAAATTAAAAGGATAAGGATTGATAACTTTTTTTTTTATATATTTTTTTATTTGACCCCCGTTTTTGTTCCGGCCGGAATTCCGGTGGTCTAAAAAAAAGGTTTAGTGTGAAGCTTGTATTTATCCGATCGTTATTATTCAAACGTTGTTAGTAAGCTACTATCATTGGCTATACAACAAAAAAAACACATTACTCTATGGTAACGAAAAGTTACTCAAATCATGAAATGAAAAAAAATAACTTTCACTCGATGCATTTTGCCGCGCAAACACTAACCGATCGAAACTCACGTAATAAATAATCTCGTAACTACTTTTAAACCTATAAACCTAAACATCTGAAATAATTCAGGTGTATAGATTACATGTAAATAATCATATCAAAAGAAAAACTTAATTCGTAGGTGGTATAGTTTTTGAGAAAAAAAATAAAATGCGCTTATGTACAGTTTTACCGCCAAAATTCTTAAAAAAAAATCGCGTTGTTTTAATCTCGTTACTACTTATAAAATATTTATCCTTACAATCTGGTATAATTCATGGGTAAAGAACCATAATAAATACTCACATTAAAAAAAAAACAAAGTTGTAGGTGGAATAGTTTCGGAAAAAATAAAATAAAAAAAAATATAAAAAATGCTGTTGCCCGCCATTTTCGTCGTTTGTTCAAACCCCTTTTCCTGTAAAATTTTCCATGAAAAGGTCTATTTTCATTTCTTTTCACGTAAAGCAAATATGATGAGGATTGCATTGGTACCAAAAAGTTTATATGTTGATTCAGACTGCCACAAATAAACTCGATTAAAAAACAAAATACCTCAAAATCTGGAAAAATATATTTTTATTCGCTGTTTGATCCACTCAAACTAAATGGATGAAAATGTTATTTATGTATGGTATAGGTAATATATTAGGGTATGGGGATGTTAGGGTGACATGTTTAGGTAATGGAAAACTATTTAGTACTACAAAAAAACGTTACGGGGCGTCGCGGAAAAAAAAACGTGGACATTTTGGACGACTGGGTCGTAGATCCTCGACAGATTTGTACTCACGAGGGTACATGCTGTTGTTATGCAGAGCCTAAAAAAAGTAGGCCCTACTCGCACTTGGCTAGTTTTTTCTTACAGGTATTCGCTAATGACGTGATAGTGCTTAAATTTGTGATAACAAATTCTAGAGTTTACGATGTCATTTCGAAAGTTTAAGGAATGAAAACGTTTTTTTTCTTTCAGTAATAGTATTTTAGTCTGAAGGATAGATATAGAGTATGAGTTATATAACTATATTACTTACTAGTTACAACGTGTTTTCCTGCTTGGTAATAGATGATTATGATAAAAAATATCATATATGTTCCAACCAACCAAACTTCATCAAAATTGGTCCAGCCTTTTGAGCGTGAAGAAGTAACAAACATACAAACATACTCGCAAGCATTCGCCATAATAATATTAATAATATTTAATGTGATGTTTTAACAGAGAAACAAATCAAACCAAAAATAGCGCCGCTAAACCTCTCACTCGCACAATAAAGACTGCCAACGTATATGAGCGAGAGATTTAACACCGCCTTTTTTGTGTCAAATCGTTTCTTTATTAAACCGGTGCACGCTAGTTTGCTAGCTCTACACGCCAAGACCCTTGTACTAGTCAGATCACCCTGATTGCGCATTGCCTCGTCAGGCATACGGCTAATGGCTCGTTATCTGTATCGGGAACTCATTATACATACTCGTGTGCATGTCTGAGCATCGAGGAGTCACGTCGCTCACTGAGATTGATCGAAGTTGCATGCCGTCAATAAGTGAAGCAAGATTATACTCCACATAGATAATTAAATCCAAACCTCGCTGAACATTAAAGTCTCACAAGCCGTGCACGTTGCTGAAAGTAGGAGCAATTGGAGAGAAATAATAAAAGAGAAGGTTTTGAAACCATGATGTGGTCACGACCCCCAGCATTGGGGAAACGACTCAAGGAGGAGATAATTAAAGTGCTCGAAGCGAAGTTCGCCTAGTTCTTAATCAATCAAGAAACTATCTCGTCAGTCTCCTCTTATATAGCTGAGTGTGAGTAGATTTAAGAACTGAGCGCTTTCATGAGTCAAAGAACACGTTAAACGGTCGGTCTTGGTTGTTCTCTTACGATGGCAGGCACATTATTTAGGCTAGTAGGAGGGCTTCAGATGGACTATTAACTCCAAAAGAAGAGCCACTTTACTTGGCTTATCTACCAATTTAGTAAAATATAACAGAAAATTTCAAATTTTCAACTTTGATACATTTCCCTTAGAGTCCCCTACAGTCCGTCTGGGTGTGTGATACCATTCAAGACGCAGCTCCGTCCCCCCTACACGACCTGCAAAAAATAAATTTAATTAGTAGTATAGTTTCGAAATTATACCGTTTTTCTTCTAAATTTTAGTAAAAACCTTCAAATTTTAAACATAATACTGTAATTTTCAGCCGTTTGTTACTTTTTTGGAGTCCAAATTCGCTTGCGGAGCTCGTACGCACCTCGCGCACCCGCCCGCATCGCCAAAAACCCCAAAAAGCGACGAAAATTTTCAATTTTTGTATTAAAATTCTCAAGTAGAAAATCTGTCGCCAAGCACCTAACGGTGTGTTCCGCCAGCAGTCCTTGAGAGCCAGTGAAAAACAGGCACATAAGACTTTACAGACTTTACAGTTTGGCACAACAACTATGTCTCAAGGTGACGGGCGCAGTGCAATTCGTGACTTGTGACGAAATGCAGCTGTTATAGGCAGAGGTTAGTCCGCTTAACATCCGGTGGGCCTCGAGCTTGTTCCATCATAATAACATAAAAAAAACACCCTTAAATAGTTCTTGAGATCCAGTAAGGTCACGGGCACATGAGATTTAACAATGGCATGTCTCAGAGTGACGGGTGTAGTGCAATTTGTCTCCTATGTCGAAATGCACATGTTATAGGCAGAGGTTAGTCCGCTTAACATTAGGTGGGCCCCGTGTTAGTTCCCTCACAATTCTATTAAAAAATCGCTTATATGGTAGGTATACTCCTTGTTTTTTATAGCTGATAGGCTAGCTATTGACCACTACCTCACCTGACGGTTAGTGATGATGTGGTCGAAGATGTTATTCAGGCTAGCCTAGAATTACTGGATCTCAAGGACAGCTGCTAGAACACACCGAAAGTGCTTGGCGACAGATTTTCTAGTTGAGGGTGGTAGCTGGCTAGGCGAGCATTTGTATAATGCCCTATCACCATGCTATAACGACTGCCATCGTAAGACAACGACCGGGACCGACGGCTTAACGTGCCCTCCGAAGCACGTGCACGCTCAGTAGTAATGTCACTAGCGGTCACCCATCCAACTCCTGACCGCGGCGGGCGGTGCTTAACTTAGCTAGATTGATTAAAAACGGCTAAGCAAACTTCGCTACGAGCGCTTCAAAACTCAACTCTTTAATGCCATGTCCAACATTATCAGTAGTATAAAGAGTCGAATACCTAGGTTGTTCTTGTAGGTCAAACTAGTTTTTCCAACTGCTTTTGGCTGTAAAACTTCATTACTTATATTTGAAAATGATTCGTGTATCGGAGCAGTTAATGAGTAGACTTTGTGGGTAAGGCAAAAGACTCCTTGCTATTGACACAGGCACATGAGACTTAACAACTATGTCTCAAGGTGACGGGCGCAGTGCAATTCGTAACTTGTGATGAAATGTATCTGTTCTAGGCAGAGGTTAGTGCGCTTAACATCAGGTGAGCCTCGAGCTTGTTCCGGTACAAAAACATACAAAAACGTTATATGAGACTTATTGTTTGTTGCCTGTCAAATGTATATTTGTTATTATTGAATATTCTAATTTAATTACATCATCTATGATACTTAAAAGTATAAAAACAATTGTTGAATAATTAGAATTACACTAAAAGGCAAATATTTGGTTTCCTGCTCCAGACACACCATTACTTCTGCGATTCCAAATTGCTTTTGCAACATACTAAAATGAATAAATTTCAAAACAGAGAGGTTTTTCAAATAAAAATGGAATAAAAATGTCTAAAGGTAATGTTGTATATTCAGAAAACCATAAAATAAATGGATATTCCAATTTATGATTTAGCAATTTTCTGTGCGATAGATAAATGCCGGGTTAGAATCGTAAAAGAAACATAAAACAGAACGAAATTCAATATTTTATGACTAATGTTTTCCTGTTAAGTAAAATACGTGTATGTGTGAAAAATGGCGAGAATAGTTATTGTAGTGTTTTGCAGTAAGTTACAAAATAAATGTTCTAGAATATTGTAAGGCTTTCTTCTCCAGAAATCGCAATAAGACTAGGTTTTTCCAATCAAGCCGTGTTTATCCATCTGCTATGAAGTTGAGGTATACCTTGGTACTTAACATATAATATACGTTATGAAAATTTCAACAAAAAAGGCTTTATATTTGTGATTTTGTAATGTAATCAGCTTAGCAGGCGTTATTGAAAACCTAACAATATTAAAATTATAAGATTGCGTCTTAATTTACAAGTATAAAACCAATTGCAAAATTGGTCTTGTTTGTATAACGCAAGTGGTACTATAGATGTCGCTCCATCCCAATACGATCGTTAAAGAACGATAGGAAAGATTTGAGTTATGACGTCATGTCATGTTAGCTCAATTGGTTAGAGCATACTCCGACTCAAGGGATGGACGCGGGTTCGAATCTCGCACATGACTTAAATTTTTCCCATCGTATATTTGTGATTTTGTAATGTAATCTGCATAGCAAGCGTTATTGCAAACCTAACCATATTTTAAAAAAAAGAAAGGCTACAATACCAATGTAAACTTTAAGTAAGTGATGATGTGATTGAGGTTAGTAGAGAAGCTAAAACTACAATGGGAACTGGCTTTTAAGGACAGCTGCTGGAACACACCGTTAAGAAGACTATTTACAAAATTCTCTACTATTATAATGTCATTGAAGACAATGCTCGTGGCGGCATCTAAACCATGGACCTCTGCACGACGTCCTATTTTTATTGACTTATGGTCCGTCACAACTTTAAAATTTTCTATTTATGTATTTATGTTTTACTAAGATTACTTCTTGCAATATTTTCCAATTAATTGTTTCTTTAATTCATTACAATGTACATATATAAAAAGCAACACAAACTAAGAGTATGAAATTTACTAGTTTTGGCTTTTTACCGTAATCGACTTTTCATGCAATGGGAGAAGATGGAACAACTCGGATTATCACGTTGAAAGCTTTGCTTTGTATGTAATAATATAAAAATATATTTCAGTAATAGTAACTACCATCGAGGTATCCAAGGCAGGTTTTAACAAAAACCGGCAACCAAATATGGAAGTATTTGAAGTACTTCAAAACCTCCAATCAAAAGATATTCGAGTTCGACCAATTAACCTGCAGTTTGACCTGGAAAGCAAAGAATCAATAGAAAGGCTAGAACGTCCAAAAAATAAAAATCAAGGTGAATACAAAAATACTGTATTTCATCCAAATGAAGAAGGAGTAGATAATCTAACACAGGATCTCCTTAAAAGATTAAAGAATATGAAATACCGAGATGACTTTCAAAAGAAACGTATCAAGTTTCAATATTTCAGTGGTTTAGGCAAACCAAACTCCAACCAACCAAATGATCCATACATTTTGTTTTTAACGCCACACAATGGTCAACATGCTAATAATATTTATGGTTATAACAGTGGCGATCAGAGTGATGGTAATTTTATTGATGAAACGAGAACTCAGAGTTTGGTTGAACCCGGAAATGAAGTAGTTTTCCATATGTGAGTATATTTTTTATATTGTGATTAATTTCCAATTCGTTATGTAAGTAAAAGCTAGATCACAGATGAAGGAACATCCAAAATTAGGCTAAATCGAATGATGTCATTGCGGTTCCGGCTCAGCCTTGACTACGCCGAGATCCTTTGATCATCCAGTCTAGTTATATCTAAGCGCCATCATGTAGCTCTGTTCGTTGTTTTTGTTTTAAATTTAGGTTATATTTACTCATAGAATGACTGGTTTTTGAGCAATCCTTCCTCTTTTTATCAAGAACATGCGATTTACCACGTCGCACAGTGCGCGTTGATGCATACCTCACATTTAAATATTGTAAATTTCGTAGAAGTCTTCACGACAGTTCATCTTCCGTGAACGAACGGAGTGAAAATGCAGAAAACAAAGTATAAGATTAATTATATAAAATATTCTTCATTGCGTCATAAATTTTTTTAAGGGTAGGTAGCACCAGCTCCAGTTGATAAAGAATCTTTTGTTAATTTAATTACCCAACAGGACAAGGCTAAGGCAAATATGGAACAGTATTCTCGGTTTTTTCCATAATCGAACTAAATCTAGCTTTAGATATTGTATATTTTACAGAGTCCCACCTAAAGAAGACAAAAAAGGAATTCCGAAAGTAAGAAAACGACTGTTTAATTTCTGAAGTCAATATTACAGAAGAAAAACCATAAATATAGAGGTAAGGCGTAGGGTTTTTGTCTTTTTAAAATATTATTCTGTATATGAAATAATCTAATAGCCCATCTAACATCAGGCTGCGCTTAGACTGTGATGACTATCCGCAAGCCTATACGTGTGGTTTTTAAGGTCCCCTAGTGGTGGTAATGCCAAAATAGTCGAATTTATGGAGCACATGCAGATGGCTACAGATTCGGTGCTTGAACAGATCCCTACCACAGAGATCGTGACACTTGGCGTTTTCAACGCCCACCATGCCTAATGGCTTGGTTCATGCTCCACCGATCATGTGGGAAGACTTGTTCACGGCTTTGTTTTGGCGTAGGATCTTACGCAATGGTCACTCCGCCTATGCAAATCCTAAATGTGACGACCAAATCCGTTTTTTGTTTGACATTATTTTGACCTGATGGTATGCCTCCAATAGTACTGCGGGCTTGTACTTCAGAGTTTACCCGGTTCTATCGCGTCTTTGCCGGCTCTGCAACACACCAAGAGTTTTCCCAAAAATATGGAAGATAGCTTTGGTTTACCCAATCAACAAAACAAGTGACTACTCAGAACTATCCAACTACCGCCCTATAGGCAAAAAGTCTCTCTTCTCCATTACAAACAACCAACTCATGCAGTATGTAGAGAAGCACAAGCTGATCAGCGATCGCCAGTACGGTTTTTGTCATGGACGTTCAGCTGGTAATCTTCAAGTATACCTTACGCATCGGCGTTGGCGGCCCGTGTTGACCTAACGAAAGCCTTTCATCAGGTGTGTCATAAAACACTTCTATCGAAGCCTTCCGTCCCATGGGCTTTCCGAGAAAATATAATGTTACACTTTAAGGTTTTTCTTTCCTGAAATAATCTTTATCTAATCGATATCAATCCTCAAAGTGAAAATATCAATCCTTGTTACAAAAAAAAAACTAATATTTTGAATTTGTTTTATTTCAGATAGAACAGTGCCTTCACTTACTAATCGATATTATGACTGTAATGCTATGTAAATAAAGAGTAAAAAAGTTAAAACGATATCATGATTTCTTTAACAACCTCATAAAGAAGGCTAGTAATTCCATAGGCTACCAGCAGACACTACAATAAAATTCCAAGTGAGGCGTTGTCAGCTGTAACTTGTATAAAAATTATATCATATATTAAATATATTTTGAAACGATGATCCAAGAAAGGAGGAAGGGTCGTTTTTTATGTATATCCAGTAAAAAGCAATGCAAGGGGCATTGCTTTTTACTGGATCATCTGATGAATATGTTTGCCTAGATGGAGTATACATAAAATTTTAGAGGTAATATTTTATCAAATTCGATGCAGTATTTTTTTGAATTGCACTACATTCACTAGAAATAGTAGTTGCAAATGCGACTATGCCTTTTTTTTTTTTTTTTTTTTTTTTTTAACGTGTGAAAAATGCATTTACGCATTCCCGTCCACCCCGGGGAAGGTGGCCGGGATATGTCGGGCTCGACACCAACTACTCCCACAGCAGCAAGTGCCCCTACCGACTAAATAACACACGGTGTTCCATCTCTACCGCTTCTCGGCGGGATCGCAGGGTCGCTTTAGCACTCAACCACGAACCCGCCACGGTTGTCCGTTGCCGGACCCCTCCTGGGGTGCTACCCCTCACGACGCACCAGAACACATGGCACGTCGCTACCACCCGGGGACCAAGCCCGCAAATGGGCGTCAGAATACCCCGCTTCCGACGCCCAAGGTCCCCCTGCGACGGGTCAGATGAGTAGCCCCGTCGCCTGCTACTTCGGCCGCAGAGGATAGGGAGAGCGGCGCCTCGCTATACCAACACTCCTCCTCCCCTGCGGCCCCTCCGCGTCCGCCATCCAACGGTGGCGGCCCCGCCGTGGCCACGGAAGGTAGGGAGAGCGGCGCACCGTGATACCGGCACTCCTCTCCCGCCGTGGCCCCTCACCGTCAGCTGTGGGGTCGCCCATACAGCACCACAGCCCGCCTCAGATGCGGTGCTGCCCATACAGTACCGCAGCCTACCCGTTGCCGCTCCAGTCTGGACTTAGAGGCAAAGCCCAGTGGAGCGGCCCCTCTGGGGCCGGCCGACTGCCCAAGCCAGCACGGCCCCTGGTTCCTCTTCGCTTCACCGTGGGTGACGAAGCCACGGCTACTAAGCCCCACCGCCACGACAAGGCGGGAACCCTTCGGGGGGGAAATGCGACTATGCCTAGTCTAGTCACTGGTATACCCACGCATCAAAGGTTGTTTGGGAGGAAATGCATTCAACTGCGCTTACCATACAAACGTCGTTTTTCCTTTTTAAATACCAAGTTTTCCGTGTGAAATTTTGCACGCATAGCCCTAACCCTATCTATAATTCTGGTTTAATAGTTTTCTGTTTTATTTTTATATTTACCTCTAATTTCCCAAAGAAAACTATTTTCTCGAATAATTTTAATCTGTCATACCAGAATCATTAGAAATGCAGGAAAAATTTAACACTTTCTCTTTAAAATGTGATGAAACTAATTTTGTATTTAAAGCATTATGAACATTTTTGATGAAACGGAACTCGCTTTCAAATGTATAAAATTAAATTGTTAAAAATTGGATCATTAAATTAAAATTATCATTATATATTATATGCTATAATATATGCCAGATAATTAAAATTATCTGGCAGCTGTCCTTGAAATCCAGTAATTCTAGGTTAATTTCAACAACATCATCACTTACCATCAGGAGGCAAGGCTAGCCTATGAGATATAAAACAATGAGTGTTTTGAATCAACATAATGTGGTTCCAACTTCAGAGAGCTATTCGGTACTTTTTTTTTAAATATCAAACCAAAATAAAACATTATTACTTAAAAATACATTACATCTGTTATTATATAATTCTACACAATTATTATCATTAATATTTACTAAACATCCAATGTCATATTTAATTAAAATACGATCACAATAAAATTATACAAAGAAAAGAAAATACAAAATGTCAATACAAACAATATGTCAATTTATCAAATAATAATACTATTTAACTTAAGCGAAGATTATATTAAATTTCACGATAATTCAAATTTAAGTACAAATTTGTATGTCTTATTAGGGTTCCCATGTTATCAGCAAATAGATCAACATTTTCGTCATAAAGAAGCAAGTCTCCGAGCACGGCGCGCGCACGAGCAGTGGGGGCATTTTGGGCGCGGGGAGCACATAATATTATGGGCGGCCTTGTTATGAGCCGCGGAACATTGCGCAACGCGATTGTCGCTCCGCGCCTGGGTACCTGTAGCCCTATCTGACTAAGTACAATCTAATTGTTTACTACACTTCTTGACTCATCTATTGGCCCACCTTGTATTTTCAGTTTCGTTTGGTCCTAGCTAAAATTTTATATTACGTCGAGCAAAAAGTTTTTATGCAGTTTTGAACCTGGCACATTCACAATTTCATTCAATAGTCTTTTTTTGAATTTCGAACACAGAATTTAAAGAAACAAAAGACAATTTGGAGCCTGTTTGTTGATATCAAACAATCGAATACTAAGAAAACTTGGTTTTATTGGTTTACTTGGATTTAATTCTTGAAAAAGTGATTGATATCTTTGGTTTTGCAACAAACATTACTTATTCTTAACATTAAGGTGAGGTTCTATCAATAATCTACGGATACTTCACCTGAAGTCGCCGCCCAAGCTGTGGCACTTATTCAGGCCGGACACAGCCAAAGAAACGTGAGTGCTCAACTTAATTTAAGTCGATCTGCGGTCCGAAATGTTTATCGGAGGTACCTAGAGACTGGCGGCTTTGTTCGTCGCCAAGGAAGGCCACGATCTCGGGTCACAACTGAAAGGCAGGATCGATTCATCGTGACGACCAGCTTGAGAAATCGTCACCTTACCTCCATTGAGATACAAAACCAACTTCGCGACTTCCACGGAGTATCTGTGAGCGCTCGAACTGTTCGGAGAAGGTTAAAAGAATGGTACCACACAAGCCAGCTAATGGGCCCAAACTAACGCGAGCCCACCGAATAGCGCGCCTTCATTTCGCACGCAGTCATTTAAATTGGACACAGCAAGATTGGAGCCGTGTACTCTTTTCTGATGAGTCTAAAATTGTGTTACATGGCAATGATGGAAGGAAGAAGGTCTACCGACGTAAGGGAGAGCGTATCGCACAATGCTGCTTTGAAGAGAGGGTTGCTTATGGCGGTGGCTCATGGACTGTCTGGGGCGGTATATCCGCGAGCGGCAAAACTCAACTTGAGGTTGTTACAGGACCACGGCTGCCAACATTAAATGCTGAAAGGTACATTCGTGAGTGCTTAGAACCTCACGTGATACCATACGCGGACTATGTGGGCCCAAATTTCCTTTTTATGCATGATAATGCAAGAGCCCATGCGGCCGGCATCGTCAGGGAATATCTTCGGGATGTGAACATCACAGTTATGGACTGGCCAGCCAGAAGCCCACACATGAACCCTATTGAACACATGTGGGACGAGCTAAAAAGACGTGTTAGGGCTCGTCAGCCAGTTGCCCAGACGATGCAGGAGTTGAAAACTGCCATAGAAGAGGAATGGGAGATGATCCCTCAAAATTTCATAGAGCGGTTGATAAACTCTATGCCTAATCGTATGAGAGCTGTGGTAGATGCCCATGGAGGCAACACGCGTTATTAAATTAAACCTTTATTTGATAAAACATGTTTTTTATTCAAAAATCAATTGCCTTTAACAAGGCGCATATCCGACTTGTTAGGCGTAGCTCCATGTCGTATGGTATTCTGAATTCAAATTTAAAACAATACGATCGAAAAAGATGGTAAAATGTGCCAGGTTCAAAACTGCATAAAAACTTTTTACTCGACCTAATATAAAATTTTAGCTAGGACCAAACGAAACTGAAAATACAAAGTGGGCCAATAGATGAGTCCAGAAGTGTATATTGCGAAGTACTGATAAATAGTGCACTACAAGCAGCAGTTTCCGTCTAAGATTAAGTGTATCTAGGTACGACCATCCATTGACGTCCGTCAGTTTGGGGGGAGAGGGGGAGGGGTTCTACCCCCATTAAAAGGAAAAGATGCCAAGCCCCCTCTTTTCAGCTTTTTTTTTAATTGATTTCTGAGGAAATTTTACTCATTTTATGGACTAACTTTACAATAGTTGTCATGAAAAATGGGGGGAAAACCCCTTTCCGTAAGTTAATCGTAGGTAAAACGAAACGTTCATTGGCGAGAATTCTGTATAATCTGTGCTACCACAGATTAGTCATTCCCTAAGGATTCCCAAAAATCCGACGGACGGCAAAAGAAAACTGTGCCAACTATTTCATTGTCTTCAGTCACTTCACTGCCACAGGACGTGTTTCAAAACGCCGAATTTTGTAATCGGGCGTCTTTAAATTCAATACTTCTTTTATGAACTCATCCTTAAGCAGTTTAGATATTTAATCAAATATTTATTTATTTATGCCATTGATTCGTATTGAATCCAACGTTTTAAACTGCACCAAAATAGAACCTAGCACGAACCTAGCTTATGTCAAATAGATATAACCGCATGCGAACTGCCGCGGTCAGACCAATATAGTCCAGTTTAGCTTCATAGCCAGGTATTGGAAACGGGGAGGTATGGTTTGCAAACAAGTGCATTTTATATATTACAAATATTTTATCATTTTAAAAAACAAACAATTGGTACAAAAACAGATGCGTAGAGTATTTAAAATATTATAGCCACAGGAACATTTAAAGAAGAAATAGTTTCCATTTTTTTTATTGCCGATAGGTAAGCCTTATAACAAATAAATAAGCCTTTTCAATGAATACGCATTGCAATTCAATGCGGCAATGATACCAGAATGCTGGGCACGCTACAAAATACGAATTTGCACTGTAAGAACCGATATATTGTACATTAACGTACTACTATAATTTTATATTCTTTAAGCTTAAACCTAAACCTTAATTAATAAAGTTTTAATATTGTTATGTTTGCAATAACGCCTGCTCTGCGGATTATATTACAAAATTACAAATTTACTAGAGAAAAAAATATAGTCATAAGCGGGAACCACCGCCATACGATTGGTAAAGAACGAGAGCAAAATTAGAGTTATGAGTCACAGTGTCATGTTAGCTCAGTCAGTCCGAGCATAACCCGGCTATTAGGGGTGGATGGACGCGGGTTCGAATCCCGCACATGACCATAATGTTTACCCTCGTAAACTTGTAATTATGTTAATGAATTAATAGCTTGCAATATCCTAGGCGAGATCGATACTGATCCACTAAGCACCACGGCTAAACAGTATTGGACACTACTCACACTAAACAGCTTTACTAAACACAGCAACTAAATACGGATCACTTAGCACTAATTAAAGTGTAAACAGGCCTTTACCTTTTTTTTTAATGCCTGATAGATTAGCCTTTGACCACTATCTCACCTGATGGTAAGTGATTATGTGGTGGAAGCTTTTTTTTATGTTATTGTGACGGCACAAGCTCGAGGCCCACCTGATGTTAAGTGGACTAACCTCTGCCTATATCAAATGCATTTCGTCACAAGTCACGAATTGCATTGCGCCCGTTACCTTAAGACACTTCTAAAGTCTCATGTGCCTGTAATTTCACAGACTCTCAAGGACTGCTACCGGGACTACCGTTAGATGCTTGGCGACAGATTTTCTACTTGAGGGTGGTCGCTAGCCAGGCGGGCATTCGCATAATGCCCTTCCACCATGCGGTGAAGCTCAAGCTCGCGGCGGGATTCGAACCATGGACCTTCTGCGCGGCAGTCCATAGCCAATGACACTGAGCTATCACTGCTTCAAATGTCAGATGTTGTTCAGGCTAACCTAGAAGTACTGGCTCTCAATGACAGCTGCCGGGACACACGGTTCGGTGCTTGGCGGCAGATTTTCTACTTGAGGGTGGTAGCTTGCCAAGCGGGCAAAATGCCCTACCACCATGCACCCTTAATGTACTATAGACAAAAAGCGATCAAGATCCGTTCAGCTGTGACAAGGATGTGCTCGTTCACATTACACACAAATAAAAAAATAACATACGATCTCTCGATCGTACAACCAGTAGTGAACTATTGCATGTAAGGCATTAGTTCACAGTTAGTTTTTGAAGCGCTCGTAGCGAAGTTTACTTAGCTGTTCTCAACCGATCAGCAAAGTTAAGCAACGTCGCCCGCGGTCATGAGTTGGATGGGTGACCGCTAGTGACATTACTACTGAGCGTTTCCGTGCTTCGGAGGGCATGTTAAGCCGTCGGTCCCGGTTGCCGTCTTAGGATGGCAGTCGTTATAGCATGGTGGTAGGGCATTTTGCGAATGCCCGCCTGGCTAGCTACCACCCTCAAGTAGAAAATCTGTCGCCAAGCACCTAACGGTGTCTTCCGGCAGCTGTCCTTGAGAGCCAGTACTTCTAGGTTAGCCTAAACAACATTTTTGACCACATCATCACTATTACCATCAGGTGAGATGGTGGTCAAAGGCTAACCTATTAGGCATAAAAAAAAAAACAAAAAGGCAACACAGATTTCAACGAGACTTTTTTTGCAGCTTCCAAACCACAACAAATAAACAGGTACGGGGGAAAATCCCGCGATCCCGGACTCGCGGTCGCTAATTCAATTAGCGGCATCCACTATAATTACTGTATTGTGACGTAACAAAGATTTATTTTGTTACTTTTGCGGGATTTAGGTTCGCTACCTATTGATGTAGTTCAGTGAGATTTTAGATAGAGCGACTTTTGTGATTCATAATTTAATCAATTAATTTAATTTTAGGAAATCAACTGTCTATGTTTTTGTCTATAGTGTCTAGCTTTGTTTTTATTATTATTAGATGTTTTTGTAAAAGTTATGTTTTGTCTTTGAACATGGGGGATACCTGAGAGGCTAAGCCGGCATTTCAAAGTAGTTCCGTTATTTCTTAAGTTGATCGTCCAGTGTGGACGTGTAAGTGCAAATGTTTATACAAAATAACAGTAGATGAATAACGTACGATCCCATTTTAAGAATCATAATTTCATGATGGTATGATAACAAAAAAAATAAAAAAAATGTAGAGCACAAAATTGGCATGTCAGTCAGTCTCTCGATAGTCAAACGGTTAAGGCACCCGGTGTGTATAACGCGGGATCGATTCCGGCTCGAGAGGAAAACTTGGTGTTATAAAATTTTTTAAATGTGTTGCGATAGTTTTTGAAATCCTATTTAGTGATATACAATATATACCTAGTATTTGTAGTGACCAAATAATCGTTTTTTTTCTTATGAACAGAAATATTTGCTCAAGTCCAACGCGTAGGTACTTGGTTGGTTTTATTATTAATTTTAACCTTAGAGTTTGCATGACCACATTTTTGGTGCTTGGGTATTCCTGTTTCTACAATATAGTAAATAGAAAAGAACCCTTGATAGTAAAAACGTTTTGGGTCCAGTATGCGATAAAGGGATGTAACGAAACCTATGGTGTCCGTTCGGGCGTCCCACTTTAATGAGCTGTATCGTTAGAAACGTAAATGTTATTCGATTATTATATGTTTTACTTACATAAAACGATATCTATACAGAAGTCTTGTTATTTTTAAGGTTTGTAGTTTTTTTTTCTACATAGGAAAGGGTTATAATACAAGCGTCAAATGTGGTTTTAAAATAAGACAACAAATTTATAATATAACAATTGGCTGCCTTTTTTATGCTTGGTAGGTTAGCCTTTGACCACTATCTCACCTGATGGTAAGTGATGATGTGGTCGAAGATGTTGTTCAGGCTAACCTAGAAGTACTGGCTATCAAGGACAGCTGCCGGAACACACCGTTAAGTGCTTGGTGACAGATTTTCTACATGAGGGTGGTAGCTATCCAGGCGGGCATTCGTTAAATGCCCTACCACCATGCCATAACGACTGCCATCCTAGGACGACAACCGAAACCCACGGCTGTACGAGCCCTCCGAAGCACGGAAGTGCTCAGTAGTAATGTCACTATCGGTCACCTATCCAACTTATGACCGCGGCGTACGTTGCTTAACTTCGCTGATCGGTTAAGAACAGCTAAGCGAACTTGCTACGAGCGCTTCAAACTCCACTCCTCAAAGGCCGACAACGCACCTCGAGACCTTTGGTGTTGTGTGATCGACGGTGATCACTTACCACCAGGTGAGCCGCCTGTTCGTTTGCTCTCCTATCAGATAAAAAAAAATTTCGCTGTTATTTCCAATTTTTTAAAATAACCGTCATAACTTCATCTGGTGGTAAGTCTCTTGAGAATGAGCCTGTCTAGGAGGGTACTATTGCAGTATCATATATTTTGCATCAAAGTAGCAAGTAAAGGTTACTGTAACAAATAAACTTGCTAGGCAAACTAGATATAAGAACTCAAGCCTCGGAGTGACAAGCAGAGTGCAGAGTCAAGCAACAAGTGACAATACAACTGTAGTTGATAGGAATGACGCTTAACACCACGTGAGAGAATTAGACGTCTAATCACTTCATAACATAAAAAATCTGTTAATCTAAGAAATAATCGATTAAAAATAACGTAAGTTTGACACATACTAACAGAAATGTTTAAGCCGATTTCACTTACGGTTTCGGGTAGCGCCAGTGGCAGCCAGTATCGACGTAAAAAAACCGTAAGTGATATCGGCTAAAAAAATAATTTTATTCCAAGAAATGTAAACCAGCTATTACATTTCAAAAGTAGGATAGATGCCCGGGCAGATGGCAGCGTAGGTTTTTAAATAGAGTCCCCTTTTTCTCATACAGTACAAAAACCAGCCAAGTGCGAGTGGGACTCGCGCACGAAGGGTTCTGTACCATTATAATATTTTCGTCTACCTGTCTCTGTTATTAGTATCGAGCAAGAAACGGTAAAAAAATCAAGTTTGTTACGGGAGCCCCCCTAGATATTTATTTTATTTTATTTTTAGTATTTGCTGTTATAGCGGCAATAGAAATACATCGTTTGTGAAAATTTCAACTGTCTAGCTATCACCGTTCTTGAGATACAGCCTGGTGACAGACGGTGACAGACGGACAGACGGACGGATGGATGGACGGACAGCGAATTCTCAGTAATAGGGTCCCGTTTTTACCCTTTGGGTACGGAACCCTAAAAACGACGCTTAAAATAAATCCTTGCTGAACAGATTCAAAGATTTCAGCGTGCTTTAATCCGATCAATGCCTGATTAATATTCACAAAAGCACCTTTGTGCACGTCGTGATCCTGATTGCCGAGATCCCGGGATTGTACAACCAATTGCAGCGCAGCACTATTTCAGTTCGTTAGAGCCGGTAATGAAATCGGATACGGAACGTGACCGGCGCGGGCCGACGACGTATCGACGGCTTATTGTTTTTGTTCGTCTGTCGCTTTCTGTCTGCCCTACGTGCCAGCATTAAAGAAGCGAAGCTATCTTTTTTATGAAATCACAAATTAAACAGTCGGTATTTGGTCGGATTTAAATGATGAGCTAGACTTGGAAAGTCATCGGTGGGCGTTGACGGTGAGAGTTGAATTTTGGTCCGTAGGTTTGCTCGTTGCTCAAAGGAAGTAAAAATCACTCTATATTTGTGTTTTTGTAAAAATCACTCTGTTCAAGTCGTCCTGGTAGTCTTTCTATACGAGTAGCCTATGGATTACGTATACTTAAAAAATCTTAAAGACCCTTCGTGTCGAGCATAATACTGCATTTTGGATTTTGGACTGGGACTCCAAGGGTTATTCAGTGCGTCTGGCATGTTTGCCGAAGCACGTGTTGACGGATTACCTTAATTAGTTATTGCTCGAGTACCAACACCATCCTCACTACAATTGCTAGTGGAAAGGTACATATTTCAGACATTGCATGGTACACCGGTGGAGTAGGTAATATACCTACTACTCGGGTGGAAAACAATGTCACCATAACTGTTAGTCATTCCTATATTTATAATATTACTGACATTAATCATAAAATTTCAAAAATTTTAGTTATGTGAAATAAAAGCATTATTGTAATTATTATTTATATATGTTTTATTTAGTACCAAAAGTCTTTCAAACTTGGCAGGTTAGCAATTAATACTGAACTTCAAGTGAAGAGAGATATTAAAACTTATGATAAGAATCATAAGTTTTATTAAAAACTTGACTGTTTTCACTAATTGACCCATCCCATTGGTAATGATGGCTGAGCTTGGTATGATAACTGGTTGTATATAATATAGCTGCCGGAACACCACATCATTACTTGTTAGGTTAAAGTGTCTTCTTCTTAACCTTTTTAGTTAGAGAAAAGGATTCCAGGGCTATACCCTCTTTCCCTGGCTCGTCTTTGCTTATAAATATAGACACGTTTCTTCTGTATTTTTTTAGGCAGACTTTGTGATTCTCTCTTTGACAGACAGTGTTCATTGAGTGTCTGGGCGATCAGGCTGGGCAAGGTGGAACCTCCGCCTACACGTGTGTAGCCCAGCGGACTGATCAGCGAACGAGGCTTTGACCACTGGGGGTCCCATTTCGATCCTTACTTCTTCTTTTTCTCTCTCTCTTGTGAAATAAGCTCCCTGGAGTACGGCTTCACTTCTCTGCTACATTTTGCGTCCGAAGGTCTAGTATGAAAGGATGCTACGTCCTTGAGATGTTCTAATTTTGAAACATCAGCTGTTCTTTCAAACATTTCCGTAGTTAGGCGTCTAATGAAAGAATCTTAGTCATCCATTTTTCAGATCGCGGGCAATTGTTGTGTTTCGTACATAGGGCGGTGCGTCAACTATTACCCGGAGTCCGGTCGGCTCCTCCGACCTGATTTGTGATGGTGTCGACGTGTTTGTTAGATTATAGATTTTTACTCGTCAGAGACAGATAGACAAATGAGCATTTGTAAAATTCTATAACACCTTAAAGTTCAAATCAAACTATCGTTGCTCCTAAATGTATGTTTTTGCATTATATATGAGCAGCAATAAACTTGTCAAAGAAACAGAACATTTTTTCCATTCAATGTTATGTACCTAAATGAAAAGAAAATATTTTTCTGAGTCCCTTCTGAGTCGAATTATTTGGTCTACGAGTATTTCTTTGATAATATTTAACCTAGACCTTCAGTCGGCAGCCTGTCCATGAATGTTAATATAACTGTCAACAATTTTGTGAATATTATTTCTAACAATTCCCGGTATGGAAAGATTTTTTGTTTGTCAAGCGATTTTTGTATGCTGTTGTTTTTTTCTATCTAGGACAGAAGCTTAAAGTGTATAAACGAGCTGGAGTAGAAAAAGAAGTTCCAGACTCTAGTTTACAAACTTAGTATACAAGCATTGTACCTTTTGTCGTATCTATCGTAAAAAACTGCTAAGAGCCTTTGTTGGGTATACACAACATTTTTTAAGTCCGTTAACATTGCTTATATTGCGTGGATCAGTTAGTGTCAATTTATACATTTATACAACGCTACAGAAACTTACAGACATTAGACATTAGTTGATTTTATGTATGTCAAAGTTAAAATCCTTCATTCATGTTAGACTTTTATAATTTTAATACTGAAATATAAGTATATTGCCAGCATGTTGGGCACGCTACCAACTGGTAGTGGGCTAAAGCATTCGGACTGCCTGTGAGTCTGCAATGACTTATAAGGATCTAAGTGCTTTTATTGTAGTAGCTCTAGTGTTGTATACAGTTCGTAGTATTTTAAAAAAAAAGTATATGATATTGTTTATATTCATTTACTACAGATTTGATGCAATGCCAAAATTCTGATAAATTTGTAGTAAATAGTAGATTGTACAACGAGTGCATAAAACAAGTCATTTTAACCGAGACGTTTAACTTATTTAGGTAGTTAGGTCGAGAATGAAATGAATTTTATGCACGAGTTATGCACTTGGATTTTTACTTCTAAACTATGATTTTGTTGGAACCTTAAACTAATCAAACTAATATTGGAACTAATATTTGAATACTGTTTAATTTTGAATCTGATTTAATAATAAAAATGTGTAAGTGAAAATACGGAAACCATACAATACAATACAATATAAAACACTTTTTTGTACACCAATAGAAAAATACAATAAAGAAGAAGTTCTTAAACTTAAGTACAGAGGGCGGACTTTATCGCTTAAAGCGATCTCTTCCAGTCAACCTTTGGATGGAGATCGTAACAATTATTGAAATAAAAACATGCCGGCGTCTTTAATGCTACCTCTGATCTATGCGTATTATTATAGGCCCCAGGCAAACTTCTTAATTGAAATAAATTACAAACCAAACTACTTTGAACAATAAAAAAAATAATTAATGCACTTGTGCTTTAAGAATAGGCGTTCATGCACTATAGCCTAAAAACCGTTTTAGTCCGCTTACGCCGGGCATAACAGAGTGAAAATGTAATTTTCATTGAAGTTTAACGTACACATGTAGCAGGTATATCCAACGACGCGATGACTAGTCAAAAGCGTTGACTGACGACAATATCACGTACACAGATGCAAACATGATGTTGCCACAAGTTTTCTGTTTGTATATATGTAGGTACACATTTTAGCTCCAGTCTCTCAGTCATATAGACTTATCAACAAATAACTCCCTATGATTGTATCGGGACTTCATAAATAACTGAACATTTTTTGTTAGCTCTTTGGCAGCCAACCAATGAGGATTTTTGAACACCTTAGGGTATTCACTAGGTGAGAGAAAAATTCCAAGCACCATTGCAGTATAGAGATTATGTTGTATGCAACTGGTAAGTTACTGATAAACTAGCGAATGTAACCTGTAATTACATAGTTTGACTTCACCATCCCTATATTCGGACAAGTAGACAGACGCCGAAGCAATCAATCGGTACACGGTTTATATTTCAGATGTAGGTGAAAACGGTACAAAGTAGCTTACTTTTTCAAATATCAGACGTAAGGCTGAATTGACTGGAATTAATTGCCTGAGTATGTTTCCTGAAGTAAGGAGAGGCCGGAAGCCGATATGAATTGTTGGACATATTTTGTCGATTTTATGACAACGGTGTAATACAGGCGCGATCATAGACTGCGACGCAAGTCCTATGTCATTGCTTGTCTAAAAAATTATCAAACTATGGCTGCAAAGTTGCACAAATAACATTTTTAGTAGCAGTAAAAAAAGTGGTACGTAGAATCGTTTTTTGGTGAAAATGAAAATTAATCATAGTTTGAAAAACATACTATATTTTGCTTGCGTAATCTTAAGGATTCGCCCTACTCCATATAAGTCACTTACTGCTACTAAGATAATTCGCTTTACATATCTTAGCGTAGCCGTATCTTTACAGAGAAATCATTGCACCTATATCTGTAAGGCAAGAGTAAATAAGCATTTTCAATGCAAACATATACCTTCATCGCCTGCAATATACACGTTTGTTAATTGAAATACCTAGTACATAACGAATGAACATATACGGAAGTAAAAAAAGGAAAGAACTAGATACGTAATACTACTTTTACAGTAATTCGATAACGAACAATAGCTATCCAATACGTCTGCTGAAATGTAACATTGAGACAAATATGGCTCGAACTAACGAACCTGGGCGAGTAGTTGAAGCCATAAAATCCACGACAATCTCAGTTTAAATGAAATTTAGTACTCGTTGCTCTATTACATGCTGTAAAACTGATATTCTACAAAACAAATTATTAATTAAATTATGTACATATATGTAACTTCTCAACTCTGATGTGGCTTGTACATGTCCAATTCTTTAGGTCCTTTTACGATTTATCATTGCATGTCCAACACAAACTTTTCGTAAGTTTTGTTTCATCTCAAATAATTTAGACAACAAGCATATTTCCATCAACCGAGAACCAGGCTCCAGACTCCAAACTGAAAGTGAAAATGTATTTGTCAGTTAAACCCATTAACTGACTGACTAAGTATAAAAACGAAAGACTGCCAATTTCAGAAGTCGCAGGCGAAATAAACTTCATAAATAAAACATGTACTAATTTTCTTAGAAATCCCAGTGCGTTTACATAATAAGAAAATTTAAAATTAGTTTATTATTAACCTCCAATTTGATACAAAATAAATAATTGGCCACGTAGTTACCCAACTACATTAAAATACAATATTTATTATTAATAAAAATCTAGATAAAAGCCTACCTCCAGTCCATATTATATTGTTACACTGGCGTCGGGTAATTATGTGATATATATTATTTTTTTAAGTTGAAAGTCTAGCCTTTTATCAATATCTCATCTGAACCTCACGCGGTCGAAGATAATTATGCAGGCTAACTAAGAATTATTGGTTGCCTCTCAAGGAAAACATTATCTGCTTGGCGACAAATGTAGCTAGCCAGGCGAGCACTGCCCTAACACTATGTTATACCTTACGAATTGACATGCTCTCCGAAGCAGCATGGAAGCGATGACAAGTAAGTTCCACGAGCGGTCACACAAGTAATGACCGCAGCAGACGTTGCTTAACGTAGTCGATCAGAACAACAGGTAAGTTCCGGTACCTATGCTTCCAATGTACCTACTAAGATTTGCGTGTGCACACAATTTTGCAAATAATGATATTGATAAAGTTTTACTAATAGAAAATAACATTTCTATTCAGATGCACTGACTCAAAGCCAGAATGAGCATATTCACTCATTAAATACAATTTTATATAATATGACATGTCGTCATGGAGACAAACTTTTATTTTTTGACTGTAATAAATTTATTACTCACTTTATGTTGACTCAGGATAGGATGTACCTACCTAAGAAATATAAAAATTTAATTGCTACTTTGGTAGCTTATAATATTGAGTCGGTTATAGGAAATATAACTAAGTCTAGTTTTGACGCTACAGATTTTAGTACATGTACTAATGTTCAGTCAAACAGTTTAAACTTTTAAGAGAGACAACAGGGAAGTGTTCTGACATAGCACTATACTACCAAAATATAAATCGCTTCCCTGGCAAAATACTTGAAATTGAAATATTCTTAGATAAATATCCATTTGACATATTATGTTTCACTGAAACTTGGCTTAGAGCAGATAAAATGTTATTTAATGTTAAGAATTTTAGTGTGGGTAGTGCGTTTAACAGATCATCTGCAGAAGGAGGAGGGTGTATTATACTTGTAAAAAATAATTTAAAATTTAAAGAACGCCGTGACTTGGTCAGATGTTCTGTCGAACGTGTCTGTGAGGTTGCTTGTGTGGAGGTGGACAGGCATCTCGTGTTGTGCGTATATCGACCACCAACAGATGAAGGTCGTGCTCAAAATTTTACAGAATTTTTATCCACTTTGGAAAATATACTACAGAAAATTTCAAAATGCAAAAAACCCATATTTGTATGTGGTGATTTTAATATAGATATTTTATTGAATACTAAAAATAAGACTGATCTTATTTCATTGTTTAAGTCATTTAATTTGAAATTTCTATTCTGTGAGCCCACTAGGATATCAGACACTTCAGCTACCTGTATAGACAATATATACTCAAACTGTAAGACTAAAGAAAAGTCAATAATGAAGGGTATTAGATCTGATCATGAGGGCCTAGCGATAAAATTTGATGGAATCAGAAAAACAGAGAGGTATGAAATTGAACATAGACCATTAACAACTAGTAGGCTGGAAATACTCAGTACCAACATAGAAGCTAAGCTTGGCATTACAAATTTTTCTCATAGTGACCCAAATGACATTTATAATAGCTTATTTTCTTTAGTAAACACTGAGTTTCAAAAAGTATGTCCAAAAATAAAAAAACAAATAGATGGAAAGTTGAAGTTCGGTGATTGGGCAACAACAGGTATTCGAAAAAGTAGAGATTATTTGTTTGATCTGTATCGTAGGAAAAATTTAACATCTTGCAAACAGTTTCATGATTATGTTAGGAAGTATTCAAAAATGTTCAAATCTGTTTGCTTGTGTGCTAAATCTCTTTTTATTAGAAACAAAATTAGCAAGTCTAAAAATAAAATAAAAACCATTTGGAAGACTATAAATAGTGAAACTGGTAAAAATAAACCTAGAGATTCAACATATGTCTTAACTATTGATAAAAATCAAATCTCTGATTCAATACAAGTGGCGAATATATTTGAAAATTTTTTTTCTACCTTGCCCCTAGAAGCCACTAAGTCATTGGATTCTTGTCCCAATGTAGCAGAAACTATGTTAAAAAATAATTTTCCAAGCAAATCACCGGACTTTTCTTTCAGACACACCACAAGATTTGAAATTATAAAAACATTTCAAAGTTTAAACATAAAGAGTACTGAAGACTTGTGGGGTATGTCAGTAAAAGTGGTAGAGTCTATAATTTACATTATTGCACCATATTTAGAAACAATATTCAATCTTTGTGTCGATAGTGGAAACTTCCCCGATTTAATGAAACAAAGTAAAATCACTCCAATTTTAAAGTCGGGGTCTACATCTGACCCTTGCAATTATAGACCTATTTCCATCTTACCTGTTCTGAGTAAAGTATTCGAAAAAATTATGCTCAAACAACTACTATCCCATTTTAACAAGCATAATTTATTAAATGAGAATCAGTTTGGTTTCACCAAGAGCAAATCCACAACAGATGCAGGTGTTCAATTGATGTCGCATATACTGGAAGCCTGGGAGAGTTCACATGATGCTATTGGCGTATTTTGTGATCTTTCCAAGGCATTCGACTGTGTAGAGCACTGCACTCTGATTCGTAAACTTTCCCACTATGGTATTCGTGGGAAAGCTCTGAATCTTATAGAGTCATATCTGTCAGACAGGCTACAGAGGGTTGGAATAAATGGCAATACTTCTTCCGGGTCATTGGTAAAAATGGGAGTACCACAGGGATCAATTTTGGGACCTTTTCTGTTTCTAACATATATTAATGATCTGCCTTGCATGGTCAAAGATTTCTGCGATATTGTTTTATTCGCAGATGATACCTCTCTGATTTTTAAAGTAGATAGGAAAGACAGTGAACTGACGCATGTAAATAATGTATTATCTAAGATTTGTAAATGGTTTGCCGCTAATAATCTTCTCCTAAATTCAAAAAAGACGAAATGTTTAAAGTTTTCTTTACCAAATGTTCCTTATGTTGAACCAAACATAAAGCTTGGCCCAGATAAACTCCCTATTGACAAAGCGACAGTCTTCCTGGGAATCAAAATGGATTCCACTTTACAATGGGATCCACATATACATGATCTCTCCGGAAGACTTAGTTCTGCTGCATATGCAGTTCTTAGGATAAGACAGTTAACAGACGTAGCTACTGCTCGGCTAGTTTATTTCGCGTACTTCCACAGTATTATGTCGTATGGCGTATTGCTGTGGGGAACTGCTGCTGAGATAGAGACAATCTTTATCATACAAAAGCGTGCAATTCGAGCCATATATAAAATGGGTCCTAGGGAATCTGTGAGGGATCTTTTTAAAGAAATTGATATTTTAACTTTACCAAGTCTGTATATATTTGAAAATATTATGTATGTTCGTAAAAATTTGAGTAAATTTAAATTAAACAGTGACAATCACGATTACAATACTAGGAATAAAGATAAAATAGTGGTGCCAGGTTTTAGATTAGCAAAGACAAATAAAAGGTCCTTCTTAGGTAATTGTGTGCGGTTTTATAATAAAGTTCCCAAACATATTACAACGCTCACAGAAGGGAAATTCAAGTTGCATGTGAAAAACATATTGATTAAAAAATCCTACTACACAGTTTCTGATTACATAAACGACAAAAATGCCTGGACAATTCCGCCTCCGCCAAGCTATTGCCTGTCACCTACATAATTTAAACAAATATTGTAATAACTCTATTATATAGTATGTATGTAACACATTGTTAAAAGATGTTTAAAAGAATGGCCCCGAGTTTCTTGCCCGTTCTTCTCGCAGTGGCTCTATACAATTTATTTGCTGAACGTGGCAGTACAATGTAGAATATTTCAATACTAAAATTTGTAATTGACCTTCATAAGAGCGTCGTAGACGCCTAAATTGAATAAATGATTTTGACTTTGACTTTGACTTTGACATTTATAGATTATTAGAGTTCAAAATGTTTAACGCGGGCGGTAATCGAACCTACGTCTTCGGATTCGCGCTGGACGCTTAAACCACTCGGCCACCGGAATATGCGCGTTCGAGCTGAAACTTTATGCTCCAATTGTATTACTTCAACCGTCATAAGGGACGGTGCGCCTGGTGTTTTTACGGTGGATGACGCAGGTTCGATTCCCACCCGGGCCAAATATTTTGTATACAAATAATTTGTAAATGATTTTCGCTTAGCTCGGGATAGTGCTTGTATTCTTAGTCAAAAATTTGCTAATATAAGTATGAAAAAAAAAAACGACACATAAACTAATATTCTCCATTGTATTGGCCAAATACATACTGTGAAAGTGTAAAGAATAACGTAGGTTATATATACACAATGGCCTGGAAAAATAAGTATCACACTTTGAAAATTTCAACGACTTATAATCAAAAGATATACTTTCGAAACAAAAAAGACTCATGAAAGAGTTCAATTTCAGATTAACTTAACTTCAGACCCCAAGGGACTACATTAGTAGCCAGTACACTGAGAAGAAGACTGACTAAAGCAAACCTGAAACTTATTTTTATTGTTTTATCTATTTTAGACATAAATGTTACTAATATATAATTTACCTACTCCAGTTTCAAAGAAAACTGATAAAAAATGCTGTAAAACATTTTTTTTTTTTTTTTTTTATGTTATAATGACGGAACAAGCCCGAGGCCGATGTTAAGTGGACTAACCTCTGCCTATAACAGACGCATTTCGTCAACGACGAATTGCACTGTGCCCGTTACACTGAGACGTCCAGTTGTTAGGTCTCATTAGCCTGTAATTTTTCTGGCTCTCCAGGACTACTGCCGGAACACACCGTTAGGTGCTTGGCGACAGATTTTCTACTTGAGGGTGGTCGCTAGCCAGGCGGGCATTCGCAAAATGCCCTTCCACCATGCGGTGAAGCTCAAGCTCTGGGCGGGATTCGAACCATGGACCTGCTGCGCGGCAGTCCATAGCCAATTATTTTAGGGTTCCGTACCAAAGGGTAAAATCGGGACCCTATTACTGAAACTTCGCTGTCAGTCCGTCCGTCCGTCTGTCACTAGGCTGCATCCCAAGAACGTTGATAGCTAGACAGTTGAAATTTTCACAGATGATGTATTTCTATTGCCAATATAACAACAAATACTAAAAATAAAATAAATATTTAAGGGGAGCGACCATACCACAAACTTGTCTTTTTTACCGTTTCTTGCTCGATACTAATAACGGTGACAGGTAGACGTTTTCACTATTCACAGAATATTTAGTTTTATGTTGTCTTTATATAACTTATTAAAATAAAATAAATAATTAAGGGGCTCCCATACAATAAAACAGGTATACATCGTTTATTTGCTAAAAATAATAATAATTAGAATACTAAAAATAATATAATGGTACGGAACCCTTCGTGCGCGAGTCCCACTTGCACTTGGCTGATTATTTATTTTAAATTTTTAACTACTTAATTGAAAAAAAAAATCAAAAGAGTATTATTTATTTTTGCAGGCCATTGTATATAATATTTGGACTCGCGCACACAGATATATGTATCAACACGCTCTATATCTACACTATCTACATCTACACTAATGTAATAAGGAAAAAAAATATTTTTGGATATCTATACTTATAATAAAACTGTAACAGGTCCAATTCTGTACATTGAAGATATTTGGCAAAAAAAAATTTGAGAGCACTCTGTAGCTGATACTGATGCCAAATCTGTATTTTTTTTTTTGTCTGTCTGTCTGTCTGTCTTTCTGTCTGTCTGTCTGTCTGTCTGCATCCCGGCCGCGCATCACTCCAAAACTACTGAATGGAATTCAATGAAACTTAACACGATTTGAGTTCATACTACGAAGAAGGTTATTGTATACTTTTTATCCCGAAATTCAGCGCGGTTCCCCCGGGAAAGGGGATGAAAGTCAAAATGTTCACTTAGTTGTAATTTATTAACGCGTAGTCCGATTTCAATTATTCTTTTTTGTTAGAATAGTGATGAGTGAGCCCGGAACCCCATGGGCAGCCCAGCACCCCACGGGCAGCCCAGCACCCCATGGGCTACTGAATGGAATTCAAAGAAACTTAACACGATTTGAGTTCATACCACGAAGAACGTTATTGTATACTTTTTATCCCGAAATTCAGCGCGGTTCCCTCGGGAAAGGGGATGAAAGTCAAAATGTTACTTAGTTGTAATTTATGAACGCGTAGTCCGATTTCAATTATTATTTTTTCTTAGAATAGTGACGAGTGAGCTCGGAACCCCACGGGCAGCCCAGCACCCCACGGGCCACCCAGCACCCCACGGGCCACCCAGCACCCCACGGGCCACCCTGCACCCTACGGGCAGCCTGGCACCCCACGGGCAGCCTGGCACCCCACGGGCAGCCTGGCACCCCACGGGCAGCCTGGCACCCCACTGGAAGCCTGGCACCCCACGGGCAGCCTGGCACCCCACTGGAAGCCTGGCACCCCACGGGCAGCCCAGCACCCCATGGGCATCTCGGCATCCTTATTTAGATTTGCCAGCTTGCTAAGATAAAACTCTGCTCTGACTGCGCAATGGAAGTGTATAATCTAATATATTTGTGTTCTACCGCCAAACAAGGAGAACCTCGGCAAAAAGATACCGTTTCATAATCGAAATTCTAAAGAAACGCACAAAGTACCTACTTTGTTCCAACATTTATTGTGTGAACCGCGAAGGAACTCTCTGAGTTACTTAACTACTGTCTTCTGGAAAAACAAGCTGGGAGTTATCAAACCCAGAGTAGACAGCTCTTTTCTGAGCTATACTTTACTAAGAGTGGTTCACCACAGACCACAGCGTTGCTTAATATGAGATAAACAGTGCTTAAATGTGAGTAATTAGTTTGCAGGTACGGCAATCGCGAACGAAGTCGCTGGTACAGCTAGTCACGAATAAACTTAATACCAAGAGTGGCTCGTGCTTGTTCTATCACGATAGTTTTTTTTAATAAGATATGAAGGCACAGCAGACACCTCACATGGTAGTAAGTGATCCCCGTAACCTAAAGATACACATAACTATAGCTTCAAAGGATGCGTTACCAGCCTGGCAACAGTAGCAGGCCGGGAGTGAAGGTTCCTAAGTCTTATCGGTTTGGAAATACTTCACATGGCAGCTGGTTCCACTTAGCCGCAGTACAAGGGAAGAAATGCCGTAAGAATTGCACTTTTGTAAATATGGTCTGACATTTTTTACTTTAATATACTATAACCACACAGAGTTTGATTCTTGTAGGTGTCACAGTAGAACAAAGCAAAAAAAAATATTCTTATCTAGGGAACCCCCCCTTCCAGTTTTACTCTTGGTTTTAATAATCATTTTTAAGGATATCACGTATACTTGCATACCAGCTAGGCACTGGCCACGTCTTGACGGCCGTAGCTTGCTTACTGGTTTTGGCTTCCGGGTAAAACCGGACTTGTGTGTCAGGCCAGCAGTACATTTTGTATTGTATTCTGGTCTCCAGGTAGCCTGATTCCTAATAAGAATCGGCATGGATCGAAAGGTTTGAGTTGCCACTAATACGGCTCAAAAGAGAAAGGTCTAACGTCGGACGTAACGGTACGATTATATGGGAGCAATTTTCTTGATTCACGGTACCCTAGAAATTTGAAGATCCAAAAACGTATTATTCGTCGTTCGCATGTGTCATTATAACATTATATCATCACTGCCAGTCACGCCATTCTATTATTAACAAATGAACAACAATATTTATTTTTATTTTCCGCTATTTTCGTGTCCTCAAAATCCATCCTTTCCGGTCAGCGTCCCGTATCAATTACGGCGCCTCTGCAAATAAGGTTCAATCCTGATTGTCACGGCTTTGTCCCCACGTTTTTTATTTTTATTTATTTTCCGTTGTTTTTATTTATTTTTATTAACTCTGATCCTTCGGGCGTAATTCGATTCTGTTAATGAAACCTTGTTTGAGCTTGTCAGGGTTTGTTCTGGTAGTCCTTTTTGGGGTTTTAATCTGTTTTTGTAGGGATTTTGGTGAAATGTGAAAGGTATATCTTGAATCAACTGGCGAATGAAAAATTCTTACAAAATTCCCAATAGGTCACATTTTATTCATTATATTTGCTTACCTGTATCTGTTTACGTTGCGTGCCGTTTTTAACCAACGACGGCATAGAAGAGTGTTGTACTTTTTTTGAGTGTTTGAGCATTTGTCTGGGTACGTTTGTGTGTGATTCTTATTTTATTGTTGTTAGACTACGAATAACAATTGTTAGACTAGTCTTCGATTGCTTGCTCACCCGAAGGTAAGTGATGATAAGGACGAAAATGGTAAGGTTGTTTTATATATTACTTAACTGGGAACTGGTTCTCAATAATAGCTGAGGAATGACGCAAAGAACACTACTGGCTTGATATGGATGAATACGTGAAATTGTAGCTTCAAAACAGCTGAACCGATTTTCAAGTAGTTTTTTATTATTCTAGGGTAAGTACATATGCAATGATTTTTCCTGTTTAACTAAAATCTAATCAGTCATTTTGTAGGTCGTGCTGGTCTGTTCTTTTAGATATAATTTTGATTCTGAGCTGCTAGAAGGTACCAACCTTAAATTGTTGAGGTTCGCTAATAAGCATCTTCGATTGCATCATCACTTACCATCAGGTGAGGTAGTAGTTTAATAGGTTAGGCTATCCATACTAATATTATAAAGGGGATATATTTGTACTTTGTATGCAACGAATAAACTTAAAAACTACTGGACCGATTTGGATGATATTTGTTATGGACAAATATCATCCAAATCGATCAATGATGATATTTGTTGGGTTTGAGACCCAGGAAAGTACATATGATAGTTTTCATCCAACTGTGCAAAAAGAGGTGGTAATGGTTTTGCACGATTACCTAAATACGCGCGGGCAGAGCCGCGGCCGCAAAGCCAGTCAGTTATAAAGAGACATATAAAATGTAGGGTCAGTATACTACAAATATATATGTTTCTTCGTTGGTCTTGTAATAGATGGACTATTACTCTGAAGTCTTGATAACCTTAGGATAATAATAATTACTTTTTCGATTTAGTTGCGATGTCTGAGAGTGCCACAATGCAAATACAGATTTTTAATACAGTTTGTAAGTTGGTAGCTACTTTTATTGAACCTCAAGTATTGACAATTTGTTACTTAATACCTAACAGAGTATTAACTGGCTGTCTCGAACAGCCAGTTTTAATTCTAGCTTGTTATCTTCGACCACACAGGCCTGAGGCTTACATCAAGTCACTTCAAACTACATAAAATACGAGTGGCAGCAAAAAAGCTAACTATAACTAACTTATAAATTATATCTACAACATTCTAAAGCGCTCGTAGCCAAGTGTGTTTAGACGATCTAAACCTATCAGACACGGTCATGACATGGATGGGTGACCACTAGTGACATTACAACTAAGCGTGCGTGCTTCAGAAGGCACGTTAAGCCCGAACAACCGGGACCGATGTCCCGGTTGTTCTTTTAAGATGATACTCGTTAAAGCTTGGTTGTAGGGCATATTGCGAATGCCCGCCTGTTTCGCTACCACCCTAAAATAGAAAATCTGTTGCCAAGTAGATAACGGTGTGTTTCGGCAACTGTCCTTGAAAGCCAGTAATTCTAGGTTAGCCTGAACAACATCTTCGACCACATCATCACTTATCATCAGGTCACATAGTGGTCAAAGGGTAGCATATCAGCTATAAAAAAACTGACTAGAAGAATCGGAAACTGACGGTTTCTTTAGTATTTCAGCAAGTACTTCAAATTAAGATTAAACAAAAACTGACGTACAACGCCGTGCGATTGGATTAAACATACACTTTGTTCTATACAGGCAATACTAGTAAGTATCACAAAACAAGCTTAATAAGCACTGCACTACGAAACTATAAATCAGTTTAACCGACTTTGGCCGTTCATCGTGCTAGAACTTAGCCAACGAACTTAGCCCACGTTTGACGCGCCGATACCGACTTGACTTCAACTTCCGGCTGCCGGGCCCACTTCCGGTCGCGTGTTTGTGATATGTTATAAGAAGTTTTCATCATAATAATATATTTAAAACTAATAATATATAATATTCTTGATCATTCAATGATGGCGTTTATTAAATCATATACAAATACACTGATTCGTCATTATTTATGGGTTTAATTTTCAGTTCTTATTTGTATTTATTTGGTAGAATAAAGATTGAGTGCATTTAGACAACTCTAAAAAAGCCGTTAGCATATTGCAGATAAAATATCAAAACAGGATCTTAACACAAAAAACATTTCAAACTCCCCCTTTAATTAAATTAGATAAGCGATCTAATTATAATACGTTTACTTACAGATAAAATTAAACTTAAAATGGTTAATTGACGTAATACTATCTTAAATACGTTATTAAAATGCATTAAAATGTAACAATTTAAAACGTCTCTGTTTATTTGAAAAAATAATATATTATTATGACAGTTGGTTTCAGTCCAAGTTATTCATTTCTTTTAAAATACCCAGGTACTGTACTGTATCAGCTAGATTATCCACTGCTGAACACAGCCTCCCATCATATGGGGGGAGGGGGTTTGCCATAATCCCCACGCTTGGCAGACGTCTTGGTGATCTGAAAAATACTACCCAGGTACCTACTCTTAATTTGTTAAATAAAATCATTTCCTTTACCGAGTTTATTCTGTCCACTGAATGAGATGTCTATTGAATTATAATTAAACTCCTTTATTTTGATAGTCCGTGGGGTGCCGGGCTAGAATTGCACCTCCCTATATCTTCCCGTGGGTGTCGCAAGAGGCGACTAAGGGGAAAATACTGTAAGGTGGGCAGCAGCGCCTTTTAAAGAACTGCCATCTTACACTGCGATCTCCAAGCCGCCTGCCAAGCGTGGGGATTATGGCAAATACCCCCTTAATAGCGGCTGTGTTCAGAAGTGGACGATCCAGCTGATACAGTTACAGTTACAGTGCAGTTATTTTTATTGTATTTTGAACATACGCATCTGAGCAAAACAGTTTTGCTGCTTATCGTTATATCGAAGCAAACGACCTGTTGTTTTAATGAAGTCAATTTTGTGTCGAGTTTCACTTAAACTCTGTTTTATCCAATTTATTGTTGCTTTGGCGCAGTTTGCCGGGGCTAACGATTTAAGGCAGAGGAAAAATATTATAAGAAATGATGACGTGAACTTTTAAAACCTGTTTGAGTAAAATTAATGAGAGCTGATATAATTGTTAAATGTATATTGTAATTATTTCTTCTGTAATAGTCGGTAGGTCAATTTAGACTGAAGTATGTAGATAATATACCCTATAAGTAAGTGAACTTCTTTGGCTCTTCGCAATATGCCGCGAGTCATAAAAGTATGTATAAAAGTATGCAAGGGTTGGCTCTAAAATAACTTTTATAACTTTATATGACAAGTCGTTCACAGTGTAGGCTGCACGACTATGGAATGGTTTGCCACTTGACATTAAACGTGCCTAATCTATTTCAATATTCAAAAATATGGTAATAAATCACTATTTATCTAGTATATAACACTGTATTTATTTGTATATATTTCATGTTAATAAATATGTATTGTATTATTAATTTTGTAGTTATTTATTATGTATATAATATTTTATTATATATTTATTATGCTTGTATGTATGAAGTTTGTGTTTTTATTTCTCTAATATAATACGAAATTGTTAGTATATGTTTTATAACATAGTTTCTTCATGTAAACTATATTTATTGTGCACCACCGTCTATCTCTTCTCTTGTTTCTGTCCATCCGAAGGTTGTCTGGAAGAAATCGCTACACAGGATAAGACCGCCCACTGTACTACCTTAGAACATTATGTTAGTTACTGTAAAGTGTAAATTAACTTGGTAAACAATAAAGAGTTTTTGTATTGTATCGTATTGTATATGACGTGTTGATATTTTCAAATTAATTTATTTGTTACTATTTATCGTGACTTAAGTCAACAATGATTACTTAAAAGTTGCGCTTCGTAGCTTACCTTAGTTAGCTGTTATTAGTTACTAGCAGTACCCGCGACTTCGTACGCGATTGCCGTACCTGCAACTAATTATTCACATTTGAGCACTGTTTATCTCATATTAAGCAACGTTGTGGTCTGTGGTGAAGCACTCTTAGTAAAGCATAGCTCAGAAAGGAGCTTTTTACTTTGGGTTTGATAACTCCTAGCTTGTTTTTCCAGAAGATAGTAGTTAAGTAACTCAGAGAGTTCCTTCGCTGTTCGCACAATAAATGTTGAAGCAACGTAGGTACTTTGTGCGTTTCTTTGGAATTTCGATTATAAAACGATATCTCTTTGCCGTGGTTCTCCTTGTTTGGCGGTAGAACAAAAATATATTAGATTGTACACTTCCATTGCGCAGTCTCCAAAATGTATCCGGCAAAAGATAGATAGTTAACAAAATTGATTGTGGCGAAAGTTCCAGATTTTAGAGTTTTATCTTAGCAAGCTGGCTAATCTAAATAAGGATGCCGAGATGCCCGTGGGGTGCCGAGCTGCCCATGGGGTGCTGGGCTGCCCGTGGGGTGCCGGGATGCCCGTGGGGTGTCGGGATGCCCGTGGGTGCCGGGCTGCCCTTGGGGTGCCGGGTGGCCCGTGGGGTGCCGGGCTGTCCGTGGGGTTCCGAGCTCGCTCGTCACTATTCTAACACAAAAAGAATAATTGAAATTGGATTACGCGTTCATAAAGTAGCTATGAAGATAATGCGAAATTTGGTGATGGAAATGCTAAAAAGTGAAATGACTGATTAGTAACTTGCATTGCATTTTTTAGTTATTTGTATGTGGTTCTCTCTTCATGACGGTTGAGTATAGACTAGAGTATAGAGAGACTTGCTTTTATAGAGACAGCGATAGCGCTGTCTCTATAAAAGCAAGTCTCTCTATAAAACTAAGTAACATTTTGACTTTCATCCCCTTTGCCGAGGGAACCGTGCTAAATTTCGGGATAAAAAGTATACAATAACGTTCTTCGTGGTATGAACTCAGATCGTGTTAAGTTTCATTGAATTCCATTCAGTAGCCCATGGGGTGCTGGGCTGCCCGTGGGGTGCCGGGCTGCCCATGGGGTTCCGGGCTCACTCATCATTATTCTAATGAAAAAGAATAATTGAAATCGGACTACGCGTCAATAAATTACGACTTAGTGTACATTTTGACTTTCATCCCCTTTCCCGAGATAACCGTGCTGAATTTCGGAATAAAAAGTATACAATAACGTTCTTCGTGGTATGAACTGAAATCGTGTTAAGTTTCATTGAATTCCATTCAGTAGCCCATGGGGTGCTGGGCTGCCCGTGGGGTGCCAGGCTGTCCATGGGGTTCCGGGCTCACTCATCACTATTCTAACAAAAAAGAATAATTGAAATCGGACTATGCGTTCATTAATTACAACTAAGTAACATTTTGACTTTCATCCCCTTTCCCGAGGGAACCGTGCTAAATTTCGGGATAAAAAGTATACAATAACCTTCTTCGTAGTATGAACTCAAATCGTGTTAAGTTTCATTGAATTCCATTCAGTAGCCCATGGGGTGCTGGGCTGCCCGTGGGGTGCCAGGCTGCCCATGGGGTTCCGGGCTCACTCATCACTATTCTAACAAAAAAGAATAATTGAAATCGGACTATGCGTTCATTAATTACAACTAAGTAACATTTTGACTTTCATCCCCTTTCCCGAGGGAACCGTGCTGAATTTCGGGATAAAAAGTAGTATGAACTCAAATCGTGTTAAGTTTCATTGAATTCCATTCAGTAGTTTTGGAGTGATGCGCGGCCGGGATACAGACAGACAGACAGACAGACAGACAGACAGAAAGACAGACAGACAGACAGACAGAAAGACAGACAGACAGACAAAAATAAAAAAAATAAAGTTTTGGCATCAGTATCAGCTACAGAGTGCTCTCATTTTTTTTTTTGCAAAATATCTCTTATGTACAGAATTGGACCTGTTACAGTTTTATTATAAGTATAGATGTACCAAACTAGACATTTAAAAGTTCTTAATTTACTTAATGAGATATGCTAATTTTACAAATTTTTCAACCATATCGTTGCTACTATATTACTTATTCTGGGGTGTCGTAGGTATAATAGTATTTCGCTGAACAAACGTGTACATTGGTAAAGGTTTTGACTTTCGTTTCACGACATCAGCTTTATAATTAAAATCCTCCTCGCGACTCCTCATTGGCAACCAGCAACCTTTTGATTCAACTGTCAGGACTGGCTGGTTTGATTCCCCATATCTTCTGGTGGAAGTAAGTCAGATGCGCCTTTTGAAGTTCTGTGGACTTCATGACGCCTACCAAGCGTAGGGATTTTAGCAAATCCCACATATAAGGAAGCCTTTTGTTCAACGTCGATGTCTCCTGTCTACGATGATCAAGGATCTCATTTTAATCAATTATTTTATACGTACTGACCTATATTTAATTACCGCTTTAGGGTCCACTACTAATTCATATTTTTAGACTAGCCCTACGTTTATGTACATTTGAAGTAACCTACTTCTTATTAATACAATCAAAAACTCTCATGTCACGAATAAATATTCGGTTACAATTACTATTAATTTGGCGACATAAGAAGAGTTATATCTACATTACAATAATATATGTATTACGGATACGTTTAAATTATCGATACAGTGGTTAGTCTATTAAAACATTATTACATAAAATGATTCTGTCTAAAAAAAAAATCTATAAAAATAATGATATAAAAAGGACAAGTTAGATAATCATTAAATCGTAGAATACAGGTTGCCACTTCAACAGGTCCTTATAGTGCCGCACTAGATAGATGTATTTAATGTTACACCCCACAAAAACATGGATCTAATTGGCCCGTGGGTTGCCAGGATAGAATATCAACCCCTCCCACACACCTCTTCCCGTGGGTGTCGTAAGAGATGACTGAGGGTAAAATACTGGAAGGTGGGCAGCAGTGACTTCTGAGGAACTGCTATGCTTACGATGCGATCCCTAAGCCACCTTCCAAGCGTGGAGATTATGACAAACGAATAAAAAACTAACAAACAAATACAAAGCTGTGTTCAACAATGGACAATTCAGCTGATATAGTAACTGGACTATCGGTACTGGCCTAGAATGGGTACTGGCTCTTAAAGACATATGATAGATTTCACTAATTTTAGTAAATAATAAGGGATAACTCATGTGAATAAGTCAGATAGCTCCGACTATAGTTTCAAACACATCCGGTGGACTTTTTCAAGGAGAGCTCGGGACGCCCGCTTTGACGTTTCGCTGAGTGCTCAGCGAGACGTCAACGCGGGCGTCCCGAGCTTTCCTTAAACAGGACCACCTGATGTGGTTGAAACTATAGTAGGAGCTATCTGACTTATTGACGTGAGTTCTCTCGTATTATTTACTAAAACATATGAAGGAATACATTAATATAACGGATTTATACTTGAGGGTGGTAGCTAGTCAGGCGGGAATTCGAAAAATACCCCACTACGTTCCAATGAACAATACTATATTAATCTTGTATATTTGTTACAAAACAAGTTGTAACTACCTATTAGTGTCACTTTTATATTACGCCAAACTGGTCATTATTTTCCAATATACCTACACATTGGATACCAGACTCACCACTCCGACAGAAATACGCACTTTCGTCCGCATCTGGCATTCAATTCAGCGTTATATACGAAACTTAGAGAGGTGTTATCAATGTGTGTGCATTGTTATCGAACCACCTTGCACCCTCCCTGCACTGGTTAATTGTGAGCGTGTAGGGTCTAAGCTATGAGCGACAAACCATTTTATAGACTAGATAAAAAAAAAACTTGTTACAACTACAAATTGTGTTGTTTTAAAAGGAGTTGTGAATAAAAAGGTAAATATTTGTATTTAAATTTACCCCATTAAAAGAATATACTTAATTGAACTACTGGGATATTGTTATATCGTAGCGCACCTTGCCGAGTCGTTTTTAAACCACATAAAAATTACATATTTAGATAAGCATTAAGGCTGGGCCCAATGCCAAAATTACGCAAAAGGAGTATTTTCTAACACACTTTTTGATGGTAACGAACGCAAATATACCAATAAAAAAAAATAGGAGGCAGGGGATAATCTTGAAGAAGTACAGTAATCGAATAGAATTTTGAAAAAAAACCTCATTGCACTGTAAAAATATAACAGATACCGCGCTAAAAAAAACTGTTTTAATTCAAATGCTCAGAATTATCAGCGACAAACCCACTTTATTTTTTATAAATATAATAGACATATAACTAATGTTCTAGTCGAATAATGGATTACATTTTTTATTACTTGTTTATATTTAGAACAATTAAATAAAACTGTACCCCAAACCTCAAAACCATTACCATCATCAACTGAATCGTGCAATTTTCGACTTTAAACGAAGCTATTTAGACAAAAAATAGAGTACAGCATTCCGGTTAGTTGTCGGGCAGCGCTCGACGTGAAAGGTTGGTTCCGGCCGCTCTGTCTGGCAATACAGCGCGTAATTTTATTTGGGAAATAGGTTGTTTATTTTGTGAATAAGAACTGTTACATAGCCTGTATTATATGTTAAGTTTATAAACTTGTATAACTGTGCAAAAAAAATATTTTTAAATAATAAGTTATACTTTATTTGTGTTTTGTGTGAAGTTATTAGCCTGTAAATAGTATTTTGAAAATGGGGAGAAAGGACAAAATACGAGATTTAATTTTTTTGCGAAAAAAAGAACTATAAAACATGATGGAATGTTCGGGTAAGTTGAATTTTGTATTGAATATAATATCAACTTGTACTTATCTGATTTTGTTATATAGAATAATGTATAGTCAAATTCAATAACAAATTTATAATGCATATTATTTAGGCCCCATTCCAGCTAAATGCAATTTACATTTTGTTTATTCACTGATAAAGAAGAACTGGCCTTTCAGATAAAATGAACGGCTGCACTATATAATCGTAGGAATAAAGCCTACTTACTATTGAACTAAACACCAAAATTGCTTGACAACGTAGAACAGAGAAGAAATGGCTAGTTGCTAGTCTCCACTACGTTGACAAACATACTTCGAGTTGTAAAATTTAACGGTAGCACCCTATTCTCCTTCAAATTGAGTCTACATTTGATAATACTTAGTGCCATCGTAATTTGGGCTAACGCTCAGATGCGGCCGGGCCGTGCCGCGTTCTACGTTATCTACACAGTATATCCAAAAATGTTTATAAATCATTGTATGTATAGTCGACAACAGGTACTCATATCACATAAATTCATGATTCGTATTACAAATTAATTTCCATGTATTTAAGATAGCCATACGTTAGTACTACCAATGCTAGATGACGTTATATAAACTTTGTCATTTACCGAATTTATTTTTTAGGTCAAAGAAGCGCAAAACCGATTCAGATATTGACCAACCTGGTACATTTGCAGAGCTAATTAGTAATGAGTAAGTATCTCTCATAATATAAACATGTGTATATTTTATTTATAACTATTTATTTTTTTGGTTGTAACAACGTTACATCTGGGTGAAATGGAAGTGAAACATACCTACTTCACAGGAAAATAATTATGCTTTGCCGATTTGTGAGGTAAACAATAGATAAGGACCTTTTGTGAGGTAAACAATAGATAAGGACCTTTAGTGTGATTACTCGGCCGCAACACCCGTTTGGGATTTCTAGGAACTTTACAAAATACTTATTAATTTGAAATCCCTACAAATAGGTTTGAACTCTTGTTTAGTTCTAGCAATTTTCATTTTCATACATTTTTAATTAACTAATAATATAATAAAATACTTTTAAAATATTTTAAGAAAACATCAAATTATTATTTTAATAAAACACTTAAAGAATACAAAAATATATCTAGTGACAATGATGAATGAGAAGCGAAACGCGTCGAAAACTCTTCCGGTTTGGCTGCGTGGCGTTTGTGACGTCACGTCGGCTTAGCAGGAAAATTAAGCGGATTTGTCACTAGATATATTTTTATATTTTTTAAGTGTTTTATAAAAATATTAATTTGATGTTTTCTTAAAATTTTTTAAAGTACATATTTGTTATTATTAAAAATGGATTTCCGCAAAGTAACGCCTGAATCTATTCATTATTCATTATTTCATACATTTTATTTACTTCAATTACTTTCAGAAATTTGTTGACAGTTATGGACAATGTTGCAACTCAAGCTCAATTAGTAGCTCAAGAAAGGAACGTTACGTAACGTTACGTATAACAGCTGTGTAATCTCAATAGCTCGAATTTCTACGAATATCCTATAAATTTCGAGTTAAACGGATATTCTATTGATATGTATGTCACATATGGACGCTTCATAGCGGATGGCGATTCGAGTACATATGCAAGAATTTTGGAAGTAAGTCATTACAAAGACATTATTGTGTGGGAAAGGTAAGTCCAAAAATCACATACTACGCAATATGTGCAATAAATTGGTCTCCGTTAGTAAAGATACGAAGTATCCATTAGACCAGAGAAAGAGAATTCTCAAGAACTTTTACCAGAAAAGAATGTGGGTATCTAATGACATAGAACATTTTAGAAAACTGTTAATTGACGTTACTGATATTAGTAATAAGTATTCTGACCATGATTTAATAAACAATGTGTTGCACAGTTTAAATAACAAATATGATACTATGATCAATCAAGAAAGATCTAAATTCTACACCAGACTGATAGAAAGTAGTTGAAATACCTCAAAATCTATATGGAATGTGATAAATCAACAAAAAGGAAAATGTAATGTATCTAATATTGACTTCACAGATCTTATTAGAGACGATACTGGCCAACCTTTTCAATCAAAACAGGAGGTCATAAATACGATGAACGCGAGATTTATGGCAGCTGCGGTTGGAAAAAAATTGAAAACATCACCTTCTAGAACCATCTGAACCTGGATCCTAAAAATTGCCATGCGTGTAATTCTGTCCCGATATATCTACAGGTTCAGCTTTTCCTGGATTATTACATTACACAAATGAAAAACATATTTAGTCGATTGTTGAATACTGATTTAGAAATAAATTCTATGTCTTTTTGGAAGTATGTTTATTCAATAATCCTTTAATATTATCTGATTGTCTCCCAATCTAACCTTATTTTTTCTATTAAATTTAATGTTAATTTTGATTCATCTCTATTCTAAATATCGTTAATATCCGTTAAGCTATTTTAATAGTAAAAAACAAATTAAATAATATTTTTAACCAATTTCAAAAAAATGGGAAGAGTTTTAATGACAGTACTTTTTATGTATTTTACGTGATTATTCCACCATATACGAATTGATTTTGATGATTCTTTCTTATGAGTTTTATCAAAATAGTTCCGCTAGTATGGTTTTTTAAAATCCACACAACTGGAACAATAAAGCCGCAATAGAAGCCGTCGTTTTTTAAGTATTCATGAATAATACCCAGTCCTAGTTTTAGTGGTATAGATTTAATTTATCTGACTGTAACGCATATACTGCGCTCAACGTCAGGGGCTTGAGCGAGCGCGGCGCAGGGCTGTTTGCGATCGTGACGCTGCCGCCTGGCTGTGGTTGTATTTCGCACTCGAGTGGGCGATGGAAGAAGTGGGGGTAAAAACTGATTTTTTCCTGGCTTTGGGCGCACTCTTAACAAGGCTGCGACTTCAACTATACATGGTCACATTTTATCGAAAGTTTTATCGAAGTGAAAATTCACTATCGTTGAGTAAGAGTTCGGAAAAAAAATGAAAGCAGCGGCATTTGAGTTAATTTTTTTACCTATTAATCAAGCAGTTTTGAAATAGACAATTTATACAAGATATCCCTAAAACCTGGATATATTTATTTATACAATGACACATGTTCCGCGGAATACTTTACAAAATTACAACAAGAGCACTTGACCATAACTTTTACTCTTGTTGTAAATAGTAGCTAAATTAAATATAGGATAACCTAATTAGGCTAGCCTTGCAGGTATAAAAAGAAAATTAAAATAATTAATCTCAGTAGTGACTGCTATAATCTTTTTAGTTTTACTGAGAATTTACTGGGAATAAATAGTTTCACTAGTATAACGGTTAAATAACTTAGTTTTTTAATGAAAAAAATCAATTATGTATAACAAATATAGTTGTGGCGCATCCTATATATATCCCTAAATAAGTAATAGGCATAGCATGTTTAACCCTCAACATTTCTACATCTATGATATTAATTTCTGTTTGATAGGGTGCGAACCTTCTGCCATCTACTGGATTGAAGTCCAGCGAAAAAAACTCAGAAACTGAGTTGGATGATACCAGTACTATCAGATCCAGGAGTAAAACCATATTGTGTGCACGTGATACCTATACAAGATAGCATAAGTTATTGGTAAAATATATATATGAAAATAAGAAAAATAAAAAGTTTGCATATTCTACTAAGCCGCCTTCTTGTAGCGTCTATTTTATCTTTTCGTAAGTCAATCGTATATCTATATTTGTCAATCGGTAAAGTTGATGTATTATGTTATATATGTATAATTTTTTTTTGTTTTATTTATGGCTGAAGTTACCTTTTTTTGGCTATTGTGAAAGCTTTGCTTTACAAATTATTGGATTTGCCTATTTGGATAAAATTATAGTTATTGATAATTTAAAAATTAATTCTTACGCATAGCGCCGCCGAGTTATCATGTCAGCGGCGACTCTTAATCGCTTTCCGCTTATAATTAGTACCGCCGTTATAACCAAGAGATAGTGAACTAGGACACATAGAATTGCTTTCGACGAACTGTTTCGTTTCCGATACACGCTAGGTGAGATGTAACTAATACTGTAGATCTCGAGAACAATTCTGATATTTGAATAGTTTCGATTGGTTGCAGTAGAGTCATAATAATGAAACTTCGATCAAATATAGTTAAAACGATCTTAATTTAAAGTTTAAACCATATTTGTAACGGTAATAATAATCAAGACTTGATATAACATATTAGTAGTCGATGATTGAGAAATTTGTTTTTCACTTCAGTAGCTCATAAATGTAGGTTTTTCTGCCTGAAATCAGAGAGCAATAAGCGATTTTGCTCACTAAGTGAGACAAAGTAACTTTTTAATTATTTTTTTTTCAGATAGCCGCAAATATTTTATCTGAATAAATCATACAATTCGAAACATTAACATTCTATCCCTTACCCGACCTGAGAGAGAGACAAAGACCAGCCCTTTCGAAGTTCCAATTTTGAATTCGACCTCAAAGACAAACACGTTGGGAATTTCGTACCAACTAAAGAAATTTTTCAAAAAAGAATATTATATCTTTTAATGTAATTTATTGAATACTAGCTGTACCCGCGACTTCGCATACGATTGCCGTACCTGCAAACTAATTATTCAAATTTGAGCACTGTTTATCGCATATTAAGCAACGTTGTGGTCTGTGGTGAAGCACTCTTAGTAAAGCATAGCTCAGAAAGGAGCTTTTTACTTTGGGTTTGATAACTCCTAGCTTGTTTTTCCAGAAGACAGTAGTTAAGAAACTCAGAGAGTTCCATCGCGGTTCGCACAATAAATGTTGAAGCAAAGTAGGTACTTTGTGCGTTTCTTTCGAATTTCGATTATAAAACGATATCTTTTTGCCGAAGTTCTCCTTGTTTGGCGGTAGAACAAAAATATATTAGATTGTACGCTTCCATTGCGCAGTCTCCAAAATGTATCCGGCAAAAGATAAATAGTTAATAAAATTGATTGTGGCGAATGTTCCAGATTTAAGAGTATTATCTTAGCAAGCTGGCAAATCTAAATAAGGATGCCGAGATGCCCGTGGGGTGCCGAGCTGCCCATGGGGTGCTGGGCTGCCCGTGGGGTGCCGGGATGCCCGTGGGGTGTCGGGATGCCCGTGGGTACCGGGCTGCCCTTGGGGTGCCGGGTGGCCCGTGGGGTGCTGGGCTGTCCGTGGGGTTCCGAGCTCGCTCGTCACTATTCTAACAAAAAAAGAATAATTGAAATTGGATTACGCGTTCATAAAGTACAACTAAGTAACATTTTGACTTTCATCCCCTTTGCCGAGGGAACCGTGCTAAATTTCGGGATAAAAAGTATACAATAACGTTCTTCGTGGTATGAACTCAGATCGTGTTAAGTTTCATTGAATTCCATTCAGTAGCCCATGGGGTGCTGGGCTGCCCGTGGGGTGCCGGGCTGCCCATGGGGTTCCGGGCTCACTCATCATTATTCTAACGAAAAAGAATAATTGAAATCGGACTACGCCTTAATAAATTACAACTAAGTGTACATTTTGACTTTCATCCCCCTTCCCGAGGGAACCGTGCTGAATTTCGGGATAAAAAGTATACAATAACGTTCTTCGTAGTATGAACTCAAATCGTGTTAAGTTTCATTGAATTTCATTCAGTAGCCCGTGGGGTGCTGGGCTGCCCGTGAGGTGCCGGGCTGCCCATGGGGTTCCGGGCTCACTCATCACTATTCTAAAAAAAAAACAAATTAAAATTGAACTACGCGTTCATAAATTACAACTAAGTAACATTTTGACTTTCATCCCCTTTCCCGAGGGACTCGTGCTGAATTTCGGGATAAAAAGTATACAATAACGTTCTTCGTAGTATGAACTCAAATCGTGTTAAGTTTCATTGAATTCCATTCAGTAGCCCATGGGGTGCTGGGCTGCCCGTGGGGTGCCGGGCTGCCCATGGGGTTCCGGGCTCACTCATCACTAATCTAAAAAAAAAAAATTAAAATTGGACTACGCGTTCATAAATTACAATTAAGTAACATTTTGACTTTCATCCCCTTTCCCGAGGGAACCGTGCTGAATTTCGGGATAAAAAGTATACAATAACGTTCTTCGTAGTATGAACTCAAATCGTGTTAAGTTTCATTGAATTCCATTCAGTAGCCCATGGGGTGCTGGGCTGCCCGTGGGGTGCCAGGCTGCCCATGGGGTTCCGGGCTCACTCATCATTATTCTAACGAAAAAGAATAACTGAAATCGGACTACGCCTTAATAAATTACAACTAAGTGTACATTTTGACTTTCATCCCCCTTCCCGAGGGAACCGTGCTGAATTTCGGGATAAAAAGTATACAATAACGTTCTTCGTACTATGAACTCAAATCGTGTTAAGTTTCATTGAATTTCATTCAGTAGCCCGTGGGGTGCTGGGCTGCCCGTGAGGTGCCGGGCTGCCCATGGGGTTCCGGGCTCACTCATCACTATTCTAAAAAAAAACAAATTAAAATTGAACTACGCGTTCATAAATTACAACTAAGTAACATTTTGACTTTCATCCCCTTTCCCGAGGGAATCGTGCTGAATTTCGGGATAAAAAGTATACAATAACGTTCTTCGTAGTATGAACTCAAATCGTGTTAAGTTTCATTAAATTCCATTCAGTAGCCCATGGGGTGCTGGGCTGCCCGTGGGGTGCCGGGCTGCCCATGGGGTTCCGGGCTCACTCATCACTAATCTAAAAAAAAAAAAATTAAAATTGGACTACGCGTTCATAAATTACAACTAAGTAACATTTTGACTTTCATCCCCTTTCCCGAGGGAACCGTGCTGAATTTCGGGATAAAAAGTATACAATAACGTTCTTCGTATTATGAACTCAAATCGTGTTAAGTTTCATTGAATTCCATTCAGTAGCCCATGGGGTGCTGGGCTGCCCGTGGGGTGCCAGGCTGCCCATGGGGTTCCGGGCTCACTCATCACTATTCTAACAAAAAAGAATAATTGAAACCGGACTACGCGTTAATAAATTACAACTAAGTGTACATTTTGACTTTCATCCCCCTTCCCGAGGGAACCGTACTGAATTTCGGGATAAAAATATACAATAACGTTCTTCGTGGTATGAACTCAAATCGTGTTAAGTTTTATTGAATTTCATTCAGTAGCCCGTGGGGTGCTGGGCTGCCCGTGGGGTGCCGGGCTACCCATGGGGTTCCGGGCTCACTCATCACTATTCTAACAAAAAAGAATAAGTGAAATCGGACTACGCGTTCATTAATTACAACTAAGTAACATTTTGACTTTTATCCTCTTTCACGAGGGAACCGTGCTGAATTTCGGGATAAAAAGTATACAATAACGTTCTTCGTAGTATGAACTCAAACCGTGTTAAGTTTCATTGAATTCCATTCAGTAGCCCATGGGGTGCTGGGCTGCCCGTGGGGTGCCAGGCTGCCCATGGGGTTCCGGGCTCACTCATCACTATTCTATCAAAAAAGAATAAGTGAAATCGGACTACGCGTTCATTAATTACAACTTAGTGTACATTTTGACTTTCATCCCCCTTCCCGAGTGAACCGTACTGAATTTCGGGATAAAAAGTATACAACAACGTTATTCCTGGTATGAACTCAAATCGTGTTAAGTTTCATTGAATTTCATTCAGTAGCCCGTGGGGTGCTGGGCTGCCCGTGGGGTGCCGGGCTACCCATGGGGTTCCGGGCTCACTCATCACTATTCTAAAAAAAAAAAAAACGGACTACGCGTTAATAAATTACAGCTAAGTGTACATTTTGACTTTCATCCCCCTTCCCGAGGGAACCGTGCTGAATTTCAGGATAAAAAGTATACAATAACGTTCTTCGTAGTATGAACTCAAACCGTGTTAAGTTTCATTGAATTCCATTCAGTAGCCCATGGGGTGCTGGGCTGCCCGTGGGGTGCCAGGCTGCCCATGGGGTTCCGGGCTCACTCATCACTATTCTAACAAAAAAGAATAAGTGAAATCGGACTACGCGTTCATTAATTACAACTAAGTAACATTTTGACTTTCATCCCCTTTCACGAGGGAACCGTGCTGAATTTCGGGATAAAAAGTATACAATAACCTTCTTCGTAGTATGAACTCAAATCGCGTTAAGTTTCATAGAATTCCATTCCGTACTTTTGGAGTGATGCGCGGCCGGGATACAGACAGACAGACAGACAGACAGACAGAAAGACAGACAGACCAAAATAAAAAAAAATACAGTTTTGGCATCAGTATCAGCTACAGAGTGCTCTCAATTTTTTTTTGCAAAATATCTCTTATGTACATAATTGGACCTGTTACAGTTTTATTATAAGTATAGATTTATCTTATTGTTGTATTTAAATAATAAGTATTTACTGTAAACAAAACTGATATTTAATTCTAGTTTAAAAAATGTTACGTAATATATTTTTAATAATAAAATATCATGGGTGCTATTTCCGAACACGCCTGAATTTAAATAAAAGAGCGGGAATTAAATTTCTTGGCTGGCGTAAAGAGTTGAATTATTTATTTCAATCTATTCCTGTTTATTATTTTATCTCCTAAAGTGTTCCCGCTGCGGAAGTGAAACGTTGTACACGAGAGCAAGGTATTTTGCTTCTTGGAATCATTCGCTACGCTCGTGATTAAATCATTATTTGTTTATTAAATAACTATTGTAGTCGGAGCGTTTTCAGGTCATTTTGATTTTATTATTATTTCCACTCCTTTAACAGCCCCTTCAGAAGAATGGCCAAGTATAGTCTACATTTTCGGACTATTTAATGCCAAAAACTTTATATTTTGCATTTACCTGCATTTTGCAAGTCAGGGGCTAACGTAGTTCATTAAGAAGCTTATAATGGAAAGTAAAACAACATAATATGCATTAAACACTCTATATCATCAACATATTAATAACATATCAATGCGCGCTGCGCCTGGCAGCTACGACCTTTTGTTTGTCCAAAATGCGCGAAAAATAGAGATAAATATTTAACATTTAATAGGACGCAGTGGTTTGATTAAAAAAAATTCAACGTGTATTTATGAAAGATATAATTGGTCACATATAAATGAAGGTGTGATGTGAAAATACTCTATGGTTAAGAAGTAGTTCAAAAAAATAATTTGAAATATATATTTTTTTTTTTAACTATTGTTTAAGCAGTTATGATATAAACCTTCTTAACAGATATTGTGATAAAATAAACATTCACAAAATATATATTTATCCAAATCCAAACAATGTTCTTCTGAGAAAAAGTTCACCTCCAAATCACAAATCTGTGAATCACCCCCTTAAAGGAGAAATGTTGACACCAATCCCTACAATATATTAAGAATATGGGTACAAAAATGTGAATAATAAAAAAAAAGTTTTTTTTTATAATACAAATATTTTGTGTGGATTTAAGATCCTTTTTCACCTGAATATAAACATTGCGGCATGTTTTTACACTTTCCGATTTCAATATTGTGCTTTCTTCTCTTTCAATAATCAATCTGTATTTTAAACTCTTTTACATATTTGCTTGGGTTTGAATACCACTTATAGCCAATTATTTTTTCATCTAAGAGAGTTTTCGTATTTTTGTTCAGTATGCCTATAAAATAATTTTCAATCTGGATTTATTTCCAATTTTTCGAGCGTGTTTGAAGTAGAATTCTATAGATCACGCCCTGGGGGGCCTTATCTATTTCATTTTAGGTATTATTGACCGAACATAAATATACGATGATACGGGTTGGCGCTTTGATTCGTGAACTTCTGGATAAGCGTTGCACAATGTTTCTGCACTTATTTGTATTTACTGATTTATTACAGTCTTATTTACTTAAAAAATAACAATACCCTCCTTACTGAAAAGTATGAAACGCAATTTGGTTTTATTTAGTTGGATAACAAAGGTATTTTTTCTATATAGTTTGATATAAGGAATCATATTACTAAAGCGATTTTAATAAAATGTATACTAGGCAACCTCTGAAGTATGATGAGCTATGTCAAACTTAAATAAAAAAATAACATCAATCCATAATTGGCGGAGTAGGTTATCGCGTAATAATCATACAAAAAAAACAGGTCTGGAATTGAGAACCTCTTCCTTTTTTAAGGCTGATAAAGTTTACATCAACCCACCGAAGCACGGCTTGATATTTTTATTTGCAATAGTAACTGTATCAATGAAATTTATTTGGAATATTGTTATGGTACCAATTTTTTATTCTCTTTCTAGCATAGCTACTTAGCTATCCTAGAAAACTTATCATATCATATGTACAGTGGAGCCAAGTGGCTCAATTGTAATTTTGTAAACACAGCCAAAGGATATAATTATTTAAGATATTATTGTATATTTTGCTGTAAGATACCAAATTACATCGTGTTATCAATTTCTCTTGCCGTCGACTTTTTAATCTTTCGACACTCTTTGGGTTTTCTTTGTTTTCTTTCCTTTTTAGATTACTATAGGCAGTAACTATTAAATTTCAAGACGTATATAAAAATTGTATTGTAAATATATTTTTTTTTTTTTTTTTTTTTTTTATGCCTGATAGGTTAGCCTTTGACCACTATCTCACCTGATGGTAAGTGATGATGTGGTCGAAGATGTTGTTCAGGCTAACCTAGAAGTACTGGCTCTCAAGGACAGCTGCCGGAATGCACCGTTAGGTGCTTGGCGACAGACTTTCTACTTGAGGGTGGTAGCTAGCCAGGCGGGCATTCGCAAAATGCCCTACCACCATGCTATAACGACTGCCATCCTAAGACGACAACCGGGACCGACGGCTTAACGTGCCCTCCGAAGCACGGAAAACGCTCAGTAGTAATGTCACTAGCGGTCACCCATCCAACTCCTGACCGCGCGCGACGTTGCTTAACTTTGCTGATCGGTTGAGAACAGCTAAGTAAACTTCGCTACGAGCGCTTCGAATATTGTTCGTCCTTTGACACTACCAATGTCTATAAGTGACATATATAGTGAGATATATCTCAGTAGAGCTGCTTACATTTTATAAAAATCACATTTAGGATTCGATGAAAAATTATCTTTTGGTATAACATTATGACTGCCACGTTGTTGGCGTAAAGTATGGTTTTCTAATCTCGAGGTTTGTTATTACTGTATTAATAAAAAATAAGCCAAATGTCAGTTGGACTCGCACACCGAGAGTTCTGTAGCAACACACAATATACCAAAAATTTATATTTTTTTGCATACACATTTTGAAGCAATGATAGCCTAGTGGTAAAAGCTATGTACTCCGTGCCGCAGGTCCATTGTTTGATCCCCACTACGTGCTGAGCTTCACCGCATGGCGGAAGGGCATTTTGCGAATGCTCACCTAGCTACCACCCTCCAGTAGAAAATCAGTCCCCAAACACCTAATAGTGTGTTCCGGCAGCAGTCTTTGAGAGCCGGTAAAATTACAGGCACATGATACATAACGACTATATGTCTCATGGATTTGACTGCAGTGCAAGATGACTTGTGACTAACTGCGTCTGTTATAGGCAGAGGTTACCGACTAACATCAGCCGTCATAACACCTTAAAAATATAGCGAGAGATTCTACATAGGTATGTATAGGTTAGTGAGTAGTAGGTAGGAGGTGAGTAATAGGTCGGTGAAGCGCACCTGATTTAAGCGGTAACTTCGGTTTATAACAGGTTCATTTCGTCCGAAGTGACGAACTGCATTGCGCCCATTATACTACACATATTATCGACACACGAGCCTGATTATGTTATTGTAGAATATTGGAGTGTTCACAATAAGAGTGTCTCGCTTATTATTAAGCGCGATGAGAAGAGAGTGTTGTTTTTTTCCTGATGATATGAAAAGGATTCAACTCTCACACGTGCTTCTAAATAAAATCCTGACTAATCCAGTATTTCTTTAATCTTTGAATATCATTCAACTAAGATTGATCACTGTTCTCTAACTCCCGCTGGGTGCGATTTGCGCCTACAACACTTCAATTTTTTTCTAATTTCCTTTTTTTATCACACAAAACTAAACCTTGCAACATAAAAAATAGAGTCTTGTTTAAATTGATGAGGGCAATGGTCATGCGTGATGTTGGGCAGTAGTGGGAAAATTGCGCCCATTTTAAAAGAATGATGGGACACTTTTTCTATGTAACTATTTGCAATTTTTCTTACGGTTTTCGATGTGGGCTTGGTAATACGTATTGTAAAGAATAGCGTGTGGTTTTGGTAAGAAGTAAAATTCATAAGAAAATCCGGTCGCCAAAATAAACTAGCTTCCACACTTTGCTTCATTTGTGTGAAATTCATTAAGGCTACAGAAGTTTAAACCTTTTCAACGCTATCAATCAACTAAAGGTTAAGGGGAGTACTACCTATTTGAGCACTCACAAGGAGGGTAAAGCAAGTACTTGGGTTGTCGTTTGTAAGTATATTTTTTTAAATTACTGGGTATTTTGACTACTAGCTCATCTGATGTTAAGTGATAATGTGATCTTATGTATCCAGGTTTAATTTAGAATTACTAGCTCTAGAGAACAGCAGCCAGAAAACAGCTAAGGTGACAGATTTTCTTCTTCATCGTGTGGGCTAGCCAGATGGGCATTTAAAAATGCCCTAGCATCACGCAGTGCAATATAGCCGGCGGAGTTGTCATGTGGTCCCATTTAAATTTGACTGAGATCTGACGAGTAATATTTGAGTTATCCCCAATAATGCATATTATTTATTTATATTATATAAAGCTCGATTACCACTGACTGATTGACATAAATGTTCTCCTAGAAGGAGACGAGTAGGAACAACGTGATGTATGGCAAAAGTGTTCGGGTGGTTTCGGTGAGTATGAGAAAAATCGAAAATCATAAAAATGACGCCTGCCAAGTAAAGATGGATGACGTATCTCGAAAACGGTGCAAGATGGGTAGGGGGTGTTTGAACAAATGTCATAGGGAATAGGGAGAGCAGTCGAATGACACCTGTCAAAAATCCAAAATGGCGGATTTCAAGATGGCCGCCATACAAAATGATCCGAGCCTGCTGAAGCGAGGCCGTTAGGCCGAGCTTCAGTAGGGGCGGAGCAGTTTGTATGGTGGCTGTCTTGAAATCCGACATTTTGGATGTGACCCACATGCTCCTATCATTCTTTATACTGCATTTGGAGTGTTTTACCTTATATTTTCGACTGTATTAGGAGTTTTTGTGGGATTTTTGACTGAATTTGGAGTAACTGTCCTACATAAGTGTAGTAGCGAGCCCGAAGGGCGAGCTCCTGGTGAGGCCGGAGGCCGAACTTTCGGTCCGCGAGGCCGAAGGCCGAGCGTATGATGCGCGAGCCCGTAGGGCGAGCGCTTGGCGAGGCCGCAGGCCGAGCCGTGTTGGTAACTTGCGAGGCCGAAGGCCGAGCTCCGACTTGAGAGTTTTTTCCAAGTCTCCGACTGGTCTCCATGGCAACTGCCCGCGGTAAGCAAAGCACCTACGAGTGGGGTTCCTTAACAAAAGTGACTCAGAACCTTGGTCCCATTCTGCCCGTACTACCTTTTTATGCCAGTAGGGTGAATTTGCTTTAGTGGCTACAGTATGGTTCTTTATTGTATGGAGACTTTATTTGGGATTTCATACTTCTATTGGAGTTTTGAACTTTTTTTTTTTAAATGTATAAGCGGTTAAGGTAAAGTTTACTACTGCATAACGATAAATGCGGGCCGCATGCGGCCCGCACACTGCCCGAAAAACTAGTTTATAATATATAAAGCTCGATTACCACTGACTGATTGACATAAATGTTCTCCTAGAAGGAGACGAGTAGGAGCAACGTGATGTATGGCAAAAATGTTCGGGTGGTTTTGGTGAGTATGAGAAAAATCGAAAATTATTAAAAAGACGCCTGCCAAGTGATGATGGATGACGTATCTCGAAAACGGTAAGAGATAGGTAGGGGGTGTTTGACCAAATGTCATAGGGAATCAAGAGTGCAGTCGAATGACAGCTGTCAAAAATTCAAAATGGCGGATTTCAAGATGGCCGCCATACAAAATGACCCGAGCCTGCTGAAGCGAGGCCTTTAGGCCGAGCTTCAGTAGGGGCGGAGCAGTTTGTATGGCGGCCGTCTTGAAATCCGACATTTTGGATGTGACTCACGTGCTCCTATCATTCTTTATACTGCATTTGGAGTGTTTGACCTTTATTTTCGACTGTATTAGGAGTTTTTGTGGGAGTTTTGACTGAATTTGGAGTTACTGTCCTATATTAGTGTAGAACGAAGCCCGAAGGGCGAGCTCCTGGTGAGGCCGAAGGCCGAACTTTCGGTCCGCGAGGCCGAAGGCCGAGCGTATGATGCGCGAGCCCGAAGGGCGAGCGCCTGGCGAGGCCGTAGGCCGAGCCGTATTAGTAACTTGCGAGGCCGAAGGCCGAGCTCCGACTTGAGAGTATTTTCCACATCTCCGACTGGTCTCCATGGCAACTGCCCGCGGTAACCGAAGCACCTACGAGTGGGGTTCCTTTACAAAAGTGACTCAGAACCTTGGTTCCATTCTGCCCGTACCACCTTTTTATGGCAGTAGGGTGAATTTGCTTTAGTGGCTACAGTATGGTTCTTTATTGTATGGAGAGTTTATTTGGGATTTCATACTTCTATTGGAGTTTTGAACTTATTTTTTTTAAATGTATAAGGGGTTAAGGTAAAGTTAAGTACTGCACAACGAAAAATGCGGGCCGCATGCGGCCCGCACACTGCCCGAAAAACTAGTTTATTATAATATATAAAGCTCGATTACCACTGACTGATTGACATAAATGTTCTCCTAGAAGGAGACGAGTAGGAGCAACGTGATGTATGGCAAAAATGTTCGGGGGGTTTTGGTTAGTATGAGAAAAATCGAAAATCATAAAAATGACGCCTGCCAAGTAAAGATGGATAAAATATCTCGAAAACGGTACAAGATAGGTAGAGGGTGTTTGAACAAATGTCATAGGGAATCGGGAGTTTAGTCGAATGACACCTGTCAAAAATCCAAAATGGCGGATTTCAAGATGGCCGCCATACAAATTGATCCGAGCCTGCTGAAGCGAGGCCGTTAGGCCGAGGTTCAGTAGGGGCGGAGCAGTTTGTATGGTGGCCTTCTTGAAATCCGCCATTTTGGATTTGTCCCAGGTGCTCCTATCATTCTTTATACTGCATTTGGTGTGTATTACCTTATATTTTCGACTGTATTAGGAGTTTTGTGGGATTTTTGACTGAATTTGGAGTTACTGTCCTACATTAGTATAGTAGCGAGCCCGAAGGGCGAGCTCCTGGTGAGGCCGAAGGCCGAACTTTCGGTTCGCGAGGCCGAAGGCCGAGCGTATGATGCGCGAGCCCGAAGGGCGAGCACTTGGCGAGGCCGCAGGCCGAGCCGTGTTGGTAACTTGCGAGGCCGAAGGCCGAGCTCCGACTTGAGAGTTTTTTCCACGTCTCCGACTGGTCTCCATGGCAACTGCCCGAGGTAAGCGAAGCACCTACGAGTGGGGTTCCTTAACAAAAGTGACTCAGAACCTTGGTCCCATTCTGCCCGTACCACCTTTTTATGGCAGTAGGGTGAATCTGGTTTGGTGGCTACAGTTTGATTCTCTACTGTATTAATAGTTTGTATGGGACGTCGTACATCTTTTGGAGTTTTGAATCATTTTTATTAACATTTATAAATGTTTGATATAGTTTAAAATTGCACAACGATAAATGCGGGCCGCATGCGGCCCGCACACTGCCCGAAATACTAGTTTATTTATAATATATAAAGCTCGATTACCACTGACTGACTGACATAAATGTTCTCCTAGAAGGAGCAGAGTAGGGTAAAAATGAAGTATGGCAAAAATGTTCGGGTGGTTTTGGTGAGTATGAGAAAAATCGAAAATCATTAAAAAGACGCCTGCCAAGTGATGATGGATGACGTATCTCGAAAACGGTACGAGATAGGTAGGGGGTGTTTGAACAAATGTCATAGGGAATAGGAAGAGCAGTCGAATGACACCTGTCAAAAATCCAAAATGGCGGATTTCAAGATGGCCGCCATACAAAATGCTCCGAGCCTGCTGAAGCGAGGCCTTTAGGCCGAGCTTCAGTAGGGGCGGAGCAGTTTGTATGGTGGCCTTCTTGAATCCGCCGTTTTGGATTTGTCCCAGGTGCTCCTCTCATTCTTCATACTGCATTTGGAGTGATTTACCCTATATTTTCGACTGTATTAGGAGTTTTTGTGGGATTTTCGACTGAATTTGGAGTAACTGTCGTACATTAGTGTATAGCGAGCCCAAAGGGCAACCACCTGGTGAGGCCGAAGGCCAAACTTTCGGTCCGCGAGGCCGAAGGCCGAGCGAATGGTGCGCGAGCCCGAAGGGCGAGCGCTTGGCGAGGCCGCAGGCCGAGCCGTGTTAGTAACTTGCGAGGCCGAAGGCCGAGCTCCGACTCGAGAGTATTTTCCACATCTCCGACTGGTCTCCATGGCAACTGCCCGCGGTAACCGAAGCACCTACGAGTGGGGTTCCTTAAGAAAAGTGACTTAGAACCTTGGTACCATTCTGCCCGTACCACCTTTTTATGGCAGTAGGGTGAATTTGCTTTAGTGGCTACTGTATGGTTCTTTATTGTATTGAGAGTTTATATGGAATTTCATACTTCTATTGGAGTTTTGAACACACCTTTTTTTTTAATGTATCAGGTGTTTTTTTGACAGTTCCTACTGACTCAAGATAGATGCGGGCCGCATGCGGCCCGCACACTGCCCGAAATACTAGTTTATATTATATAAAGCTCGATTACCACTGACTGATTGACATAAATGTTCTCCTAGAAGGAGACGAGTAGGAACAACGTGATGTATGGCAAAAGTGTTCGGGTGGTTTCGGTGAGTATGAGAAAAATCGAAAATCATAAAAATGACGCCTGCCAAGTAAAGATGGATGACGTATCTCGAAAACGGTGCAAGATGGGTAGGGGGTGTTTGAACAAATGTCATAGGGAATAGGGAGAGCAGTCGAATGACACCTGTCAAAAATCCAAAATGGCGGATTTCAAGATGGCCGCCATACAAAATGATCCGAGCCTGCTGAAGCGAGGCCGTTAGGCCGAGCTTCAGTAGGGGCGGAGCAGTTTGTATGGTGGCTGTCTTGAAATCCGACATTTTGGATGTGACCCACATGCTCCTATCATTCTTTATACTGCATTTGGAGTGTTTTACCTTATATTTTCGACTGTATTAGGAGTTTTTGTGGGATTTTTGACTGAATTTGGAGTAACTGTCCTACATAAGTGTAGTAGCGAGCCCGAAGGGCGAGCTCCTGGTGAGGCCGGAGGCCGAACTTTCGGTCCGCGAGGCCGAAGGCCGAGCGTATGATGCGCGAGCCCGTAGGGCGAGCGCTTGGCGAGGCCGCAGGCCGAGCCGTGTTGGTAACTTGCGAGGCCGAAGGCCGAGCTCCGACTTGAGAGTTTTTTCCAAGTCTCCGACTGGTCTCCATGGCAACTGCCCGCGGTAAGCAAAGCACCTACGAGTGGGGTTCCTTAACAAAAGTGACTCAGAACCTTGGTCCCATTCTGCCCGTACTACCTTTTTATGCCAGTAGGGTGAATTTGCTTTAGTGGCTACAGTATGGTTCTTTATTGTATGGAGACTTTATTTGGGATTTCATACTTCTATTGGAGTTTTGAACTTTTTTTTTTTAAATGTATAAGCGGTTAAGGTAAAGTTTACTACTGCATAACGATAAATGCGGGCCGCATGCGGCCCGCACACTGCCCGAAAAACTAGTTTATAATATATAAAGCTCGATTACCACTGACTGATTGACATAAATGTTCTCCTAGAAGGAGCAGAGTAGGGTAAAAATGAAGTATGGCAAAAATGTTCGGGTGGTTTTGGTGAGTATGAGAAAAATCGAAAATCATAAAAATGACGCCTGCCAAGTAAAGATGGATGACGTATCTCGAAAACGGTGCAAGATGGGTAGGGGGTGTTTGAACAAATGTCATAGGGAATCGGGAGAGCAGTCGGATGACATATGTCAAAAATCCAAAATGGCGGATTTCAAGATGGCCGCCATACAAAGTGATCCGAGCCTGCTGAAGCGAGGCCTTTAGGCCGAGCTTCAGTAGGGGCGGAGCAGTTTGTATGGTGGCCGTCTTGAAATCCGAGATTTTGGATATGTCACACGTGCTCCTCTCATTCTTCATACTGCATTTGGAGTGTTTTACCTTCATTTTCGACTGTATTAGGAGTTTTTGTGGGATTTTTGACTGAATTTAGAGTTAATGTCTTACGATAATCTATAGCGAGCCCGAAGGGCGAGCTTCTGGTGAGGCCGAAGGCCGAACTTTCGGCTCGCGAGGCCGAAGGCCGAGCGTTTGGTGCGTGAGCCCGAAGGGCAAACGCTTGGCGAGGCCGTAGGCCGAGCCGTGTTGGTAACTTGCGAGGCCGAAGGCCGAGCTCCGACTTGATAGTTTTTTCCACGTCTTCGACTGGTCTCCATGGCAACTGCCCGCGGTAAGCGAAGCACCTACGAGTGGGGTTCCTTAACAAAAGTGACTCGGAACCCTGGTCCCATTCTGCCCGTACCACCTTTTTATGGCAGTAGGGTGAATCTGGTTTGGTGGCTACAGTATGGTTCTTTAGTGTATTGAGAGTTTATATGGGATTTCATACTTCTATTGGAGTTTTGAACACACTTTTTTTTACGATTAGGTGTTTCTGTGAAATTTTCAAATGACTAAAGTTAGATGCGGGCCGCATGCGGCCCGCACACTGCCCGAAAAACTAGTTTATTTATAATATATAAAGCTCGATTACCACTGACTGATTGACATAAATGTTCTCCTAGAAGGAGACGAGTAGGAGCAACGTGATGTATGGCAAAAATGTTCGGGTGGTTTTGGTGAGTATGAGAAAAATCGAAAATTATTAAAAAGACGCCTGCCAAGTGATGATGGATGACGTATCTCGAAAACGGTAAGAGATAGGTAGGGGGTGTTTGACCAAATGTCATAGGGAATCAAGAGTGCAGTCGAATGACAGCTGTCAAAAATTCAAAATGGCGGATTTCAAGATGGCCGCCATACAAAATGACCCGAGCCTGCTGAAGCGAGGCCTTTAGGCCGAGCTTCAGTAGGGGCGGAGCAGTTTGTATGGCGGCCGTCTTGAAATCCGACATTTTGGATGTGACTCACGTGCTCCTATCATTCTTTATACTGCATTTGGAGTGTTTGACCTTTATTTTCGACTGTATTAGGAGTTTTTGTGGGAGTTTTGACTGAATTTGGAGTTACTGTCCTATATTAGTGTAGTAGCGAGCCCGAAGGGCGAGCTCCTGGTGAGGCCGAAGGCCGAACTTTCGGTCCGCGAGGCCGAAGGCCGAGCGTATGATGCGCGAGCCCGAAGGGCGAGCGCCTGGCGAGGCCGTAGGCCGAGCCGTATTAGTAACTTGCGAGGCCGAAGGCCGAGCTCCGACTTGAGAGTATTTTCCACGTCTCCGAATGGTCTCTATGGCAACTGCCTGCGGTAACCGCAGCACCTACGAGTGGGGTTCCTTAACAAAAGTGACTCAGAACCTTGGTCCCATTCTGCCCGTACTACCTTTTTATGGCAGAAGGTTGAACTTGCTTTAGTGGATGCAGTATGGTTCTTTATTGTATTGAGAGTTTATATGGGATTTCATACTTCTAATGGAGTTTTGGACATAATTTTTTTTTAATGTATAACGTGCTTTTATGACAGTTCCTACTGACTCAAGATAGATGCGGGCCGCATGCGGCCCGCACACTGCCCAAAAAACTAGTTATTTATTATTATAATATATAAAGCTCGATTACCACTGACTCACTGACTGACTCACTCATTGACATAAATGTTCTCCTAGAAGGAGACGAGTAGGAGCACAGTGATGTATGGCAAAAATGTTCGGAGGGTTTAGGTGAGTATGAGAAAAATCGAAAATCATAAAAATGACGCCTGCCAAGTAAAGATGGATGAAATATCTCGAAAACGGTACAAGATAGGTAGGGGGTGTTTGAACAAATGTCATAGGGAATCGGGAGAGCAGTCGAATGACAGCTGTCAAAAATCCAAAATGGCGGATTTCAAGATGGCCGCCATACAAAGTGGTCCGATCCTGCTGAAGCGAGGCCTTTAGGCCGAGCTTCAGTAGGGGCGGAGCAGTTTGAATGGTGGCCGTCTTGAAATCCGACATTTTGGATGTGACCCACGTGCTCCTATCATTCTTTATACTGCATTTGGAGTGTTTTACCTTATATTTTCGACTGTATTAGGAGTTTTTATTGGATTTTGGACTGAATTTGGAGTTACTGTCCTACATTGGTGTATAGCGAGCCCGAAGGGCGAGCTTATGGTGAGGCCGAAGGCCGAACTTTCGGTCCGCGAGGCCGAAGGCCGAGCGTTTAGTGCGTGAGCCCGAAGGGCGAGCGCTTGGCGAGGCCGCAGGCCGAGCCGTGTTAGTAACTTGCGAGGCCGAAGGCCGAGCTCCGACTTGAGAGTTTTATCCTTGTCTCCGACTGGTCTCCATGGCAACTGCCCGCGGTAACCGAAGCCCCTACGAGTGGGGTTCCTTTACAAAAGTGACTCAGAACCTTGGTACCATTTTGCCCGTACCACCTTTTTATGGCAGTAGGGTGAATCTGCTTTAGTGGCTACAGTATGTTTCTTTATTGTATGGAGAGTATATATGGAATTTCATACTTATAATGGATATTTGAACACATTTTTTTTAACGTATTAGGTGATTCTGTGAAATTTTCAAATGACTCAAGATAGATGCGGGCCGCATGCGGCCCGCACACTGCCCGAAATACTAGTTATAATATATAAAGCTCGATTACCACTGACTGACATAAATGTTCTCCTAGAAGGAGCAGAGTAGGGTAAAAATGAAGTATGGCAAAAATGTTCGGGTGGTTTTGGTGAGTATGAGAAAAATCGAAAATCATTAAAAAGACGCCTGCCAAGTAAAGATGGATGACATATCTCAAAAACGGTACAAGATAGGTAGGGGGTGTTTGAACAAATGTCATAGGGAATCGGGAGAGCAGCCGGATGACACCTGTCAAAAATCCAAAATGGCGGATTTCAAGATGGCCGCCATACAAATTGATCCGAGCCTGCTGAAGCGAGGCCGTTAGGCCGAGGTTCAGTAGGGGCGGAGCAGTTTGTTTGGGGGCCTTCTTGAAATCCGCCATTTTGGATTTGTCCCAGGTGCTCCTATCATTCTTTATACTGCATTTGGAGTGTATTACCTTATATTTTTGACTGTATTAGGAGTTTTTGTGGGATTTTTGACAGAATTTGGAGTTACTGTCCTACATATGTGTAGTAGCGAGCCCGAAGGGCGAGCTCCTGGTGAGGCCGAAGGCCGAACCTTCGGTCCGCGAGGCCGAAGGCCGAGCGTATGTTGCGCGAGCCCGAAGGGCGAGTGCTTGGCGAGGCCGCAGGCCGAGCCGTGTTGGTAACTTGCGAGGCCGAAGGCCGAGCTCCGACTTGAGAGTTTTTTCCACGTCTCCGACTGGTCTCCATGGCAACTGCCCGCGGTAAGCGAAGCACCTATGAGTGGGGTTCCTTAACTAAAGTGACTCAGAACCTTGGTCCCATTCTGCCCGTACCACCTTTTTATGGCAGTAGGGTGAATCTGTTTTAGTGGCTACAGTATTGTTCTTTATTGTATTGAGAGTTAATATGGGATTTCATACTTCTAATGGAGTTTTGAACATACTTTTTTTTTTAATGTATAAGGTGTTTTGATATTGTTCAAACTTGCACAACGATAAATGCGGGCCGCATGCGGCCCGCACACTGCCCGAAATACTAGTAATATATAATAAAGCTCGATTACCACTCACTGACTGATTGACATAAATGTTCTCCTAGAAGGAGCAGAGTAGGGTAAAAATGAAGTATGGCAAAAATGTTCGGGTGGTTTTGGTGAGTATGGGAAAAATCGAAAATCATTAAATTGACGCCTGCCAAGTGAAGATGTATGGCGTATCTCAAAAACGGTAAGAGATAGGTAGGGGGTGTTTGACCAAATGTCATAGGGAATCGGGAGAGCAGTCGAATGACACCTGTCAAAAATCCAAAATGGCGGATTTCAAGATGGCCGCCATACAAAGTGATCCGAGCCTGCTGAAGCGAGGCCGTTAGGCCGAGCTTCAGTAGGGGCGGAGCAGTTTGTATGGTGGCCGTCTTGAAATCCGACATTTTGGATGTGTCTTACGTGCTCCTATCATTCTTTATACTGCATTTGGAGTTTTTTATCTTTATTTTCGACTGTATTAGGAGTTTTTGTGGGATTTTTGACTGAATTTGGAGTAACTGTCCTACATTAGTGTAGAAGCGAGCCCGAAGGGCGAGCTTCTGGTGAGGCCGAAGGCCGAACTTTCGGCCCGCGAGGCCGAAGGCCGAGCGTATGGGGCGTGAGCCCGAAGGGCGAGCGCATGGCGAGGCCGGAGGCTGAGCCGTGTTAGTAACTTGCGAGGCCGAAGGCCGAGCTCCGTTTTGAGAGTATTTTCCACGTCTCCGAATGGTCTCCATGGCAACTGCCCGTGGTAAGCGAAGCACCTACGAGTGGGGTTCTTTAACAAAAGTGACTCAGAATCTTGGTCCGATTCTGCCTGTAACCCCTTTTTATGGCAGTAGGGTGAATCTGCTTTAGTGGCTACAGTATGGTTCTTTATTGTATTGAGAGTTTATAAGGGATTTTATACTTCTATTGGAGTTTTGAACACATTTTTTTTTAATGTACCAGGTGGTTTTTTGACAGTTCCTACTGACTCAAGATAGATGCGGGCCGCATGCGGCCCGCACACTGCCCGAAAAACTAGTTATTATAATATATAAAGCTGGTTATAATATATAAAGCTGGATTACCGTACACTGACTGACTGACTGACTGACTGACATCATTGTTCTCCCAGAAGGAGTCGAGTAGGAAGAAAGTAATGTAGAGCAAAAATGTTCTGGGGGTTTGTGTGAGTATGGGAAAAATCCGAAAACTCAAAGATGACGTCTGCCAAGTAAATTTGGATGGCGTATCTCTGAAACGGTTAGAGATAGGTAGGGGGTGCTTGAACAAATGTCATAGGGAATCGGGAGAGCAGTCGGATGACATTTGTCAAAAGTCCAAAATGGCGGATTTCAAAATGGCCGCCATACATAATCCTTCGATCCCTCAAAACAGTAGCTGGTTCTACCAGAAAGAGTTGAGTACGGTTATAGTAATGTAGTACGAAAATGACTAAAGGGTTTAGCTGAGTAGGGAAAAACTAAAAACCCTAGAAATGACGCCTGCCAAGTAAAGCTGGACTACGTATCTCGAAAACGGTAAGAGATAGGTTGGGGGTGTTTGAACAAATGTCATAGGGAATAAGGAGAGCAGTCGAATGACATTTTGGATGTGTCTTACGTGCTCCTATCATTCTTTATACTGCATTTGGAGTGTTTTTCCTTAATTTTCGACTGTATTAGGAGTTTTTGTGGGTTTTTTGACTGAATTAGGAGTAACTGTCCAACTTTAGTGTACAGCGAGCCCGAAGGGCGAGCTGCCGGTGAGGCCGAAGGCCGAACTTTCGGCTCGCGAGGCCGAAGGCCGAGCGTAGGGTGCGTGAGCCCGAAGGGCGAGCGTTTGGCGAGGCCGTAGGCCGAGCCGTATTAGTAACTTGCGAGGCCGAAGGCCGAGCTCCGACTTGAGAGTTTTTTTCACGTCTCCGACTGGTCTCCATGGCAACTGCCCGCGGTAACCGAAGCACCTACGTAGTGGGGTTCCTTAACAAAAGTGACTCAGAACCTTGGTACCATTCTGCCCGTACCACCTTTTTATGGCAGTAGGGTGAATCTGCTTTATTAGCTACAGTATGTTTCTCTACTGTATTACAAGTTTATTTGGGATTTCATATTTCTATTGGAGTTTTGAACATATTTTTTTTATGTATTAGGTGTTTTGATATAGTTTAAAATTGCATTACGATAAATGCGGGCCGCATGCGGCCCGCACACTGCCCGAAATACTAGTTATTTATAATATATAAGGCTCGATTACCACTGACTCACTGACTGACTGATTGACATAAATGTTCTCCTAGAAGGAGCATAGTAGGGCTAAAATGATGTATGGCAGAAATGTTCGAGGGGTTTTGATGAGTATGAGAAAAATCGAAAATCATTAAAAAGACGCCTGCCAAGTGAAGATGGATGACGTATCTCAAAAACGGTAAGAGATAGGTAGGGGGTGTTTGAACAAATGTCATAGGGAATAAGGAGAGCAGTCGAATGACATCTGTCAAAAATCCAAAATGGCGGATTTCAAGATGGCCGCCATACAAATTGATCCGAGCCTGCTGAAGCGAGGCCGTTAGGCCGAGCTTCAGTAGGGGCGGAGCAGTTTGTATGGTGGCCGTCTTGAAATCCGACATTTTGGATGTGTCTTACATGCTCCTATCATTCTTTATACTGCATATGGAGTGTTTTACCTTTATTTTCAACTGTATTAGGAGTTTTTGTGGGAGTTTTGACTGAATTTGGAGTTACTGTCCTACGTTAGTGTAGTAGCGAGCCCGAAGGGCGAGCTCCTGGTAAGGCCGAAGGCCGAACTTTCGGTCCGCGAGGCCGAAGGCCAAGCGTATGATGCGTGAGCCCGAAGGGCGAGCGCTTGGCGAGGCCGTAGGCAAAGCCGTATTAGTAACTTGCGAGGCCGAAGGCCGAGCTCCGACTTGAGAGTATTTTCCACGTCACTGACTGGTCTCCATGGCAACTGCCTGCGGTAACCGAAGCACCTACGAGTGGGTATCCTTAACAAAAGTGACTCAGAACCTTGGTACTATTCTGCCCGTACCACCTTTTTATGGCAGTAGGGTGAATCTGGTTTGGTGGCTACAGTTTGGTTCCTTATTGCATTAAGAGTTTGTATGGGAAATCGTACATCTTTTGGTGTTTTGAAATATTTTTTTTTAATGTACAAGGTGTTTTGATATTGTTCAAACTTGCACAACGATAAATGCGGGCCGCATGCGGCCCGCACACTGCCCGAAAAACTAGTTTAATATATATAAAGCTCGATTACCACTGACTCACTGACTCACTGACATAAATGTTCTCCTAGAAGGAGCAGAGTAGGGTAAAAATGAAGTATGGCAAAAATGTTTGGGTGGTTTTGGTGAGTATGAGAAAAATCGAAAATCATTAAAAAGACGCCTGCCAAATGAAGATGGATGACGTTTCTCGAAAACGGTAAGAGATAGGTAGGGGGTGTTTGAACAAATGTCATAGGGAATCAGGAGTTTAGTTGAATGATACCTGTCAAAAATCCAAAATGGCGGATTTCAAGATGGCCGCCATACAAAGTGATCCGAGCCTGCTGAAGCGAGGCCGTTAGGCCGAGCTTCAGTAGGGGCGGAGCAGTTGGTATGGTGGCCGTCTTGAAATGCGACATTTTGGATGTGTCTTACGTGCTCCTATCATTCTTTATACTGCATTTGGAGTGTTTTACCTTTATTTTCGACTGTATTAGGAGTTTTTGTGGGATTTTAGACTGAATTTGGAGTTGCTGTCCTACATTAGTGTAGTAGCGAGCCCGAAGGGCGAGCTTTCGGTGAGGCCGAAGGCCGAACTTTCGGCTCGCGAGGCCGAAGGCCGAGCGTATGGTGCGTGAGCCCGAAGGGCGAGCGCTTGGCGAGGCCGCAGGCCGAGCCGTGTTAGTAACTTGCGAGGCCGAAGGCCGAGCTCCGACTCGGGAGTATTTTCCACATCTCCAACTGGTCTCCATGGCAACTGCCCGCCGTAACCGAAGCACCTACGAGTGGGGTTCCTTAACAAAAGTGACTCAGAACCTTGGTACCATTCTGCCCGTACCACCTTTTTATGGCGGTAGGGTGAATTTGCTATAGTGGCTTCAGTATGGTTCTTTATTGTATCGAGAGTTTATATGGGATTTCATACTTCTATTGGAGTTTTGAACACTCTTTTTTTTCACGTATTAGGTGTTTCTGTGAAATTTTCAAATGACTAAAGATAGATGCGGGCCGCATGCGGCCCGCACACTGCCCGAAATACTAGTTTATATAATATATAAAGCTCGATTACCACTCACTGACTCACTCATTGACATAAATGTTCTCCTAGAAGGAGCAGAGTAGGGTAAAAATGAAGTATGGCAAAAATGTTCGGGGGGTTTAGGTGAGTATGAGAAAAATCGAAAATCATTAAAAAGACGCCTGCCAAGTAAAGATGGATAACGTATCTCGAAAACGGTAAGAGATAGGTTAGGGGTGTTTGAACAAATGTCATAGGGAATCGGGAGAGCAGTCGAATGACACCTGTCAAAAATCCAAAATGGCGGATTTCAAGATGGCCGCCATACAAAATGATCCGAGCCTGCTGAAGCGAGGCCGTTAGGCCGAGCTTCAGAAGGGGCGGAGCAGTTTGTATGGTGGCCGTCTTGAAATCCGACATTTTGGATGTGACCCACGTGCTCCTATCATTCTTTATACTGCATTTGGAGTGTTTTACCTTTATTTTCGACTGTATTAGGAGTTTTTGTGGGATTTTTGACTGAATTTGGAGTTACTGTCCTACATTAGTGTAGTAGCGAGCCCGAAGGGCGAGCTCCTGGTGAGGCCGAAGGCCGAACTTTCGGTCCGCGAGGCCGAAGGCCGAGCGTATGATGCGTGAGCCCGAAGGGCGAGCGCTTGGCGAGGCCGTAGGCCGAGCCGTATTAGTAACTTGCGAGGCCGAAGGCCGAGCTCCGACTTGAGAGTATTTTCCACATATCCGACTGGTCTCCATGGCAACTGCCTGCGGTAACCGCAGCACCTACGAGTGGGGTTCCTTAACAAAAGTGACTCAGAACCTTGGTACCATTCTACCCGTACCACCTTTTTATGGCAGTAGGGTGAATCTGCTTTAGTGGCTACAGTATGGTTCTTTATTGTATTGAGAATTTATATGGGATTTCATACTTCTATAGGAGTTTTGAACATACTTTTTTCCAACGTATCAGCAGTTTTGATATAGTTTAGTCATGCATAACGATAAATGCGGGCCGCATGCGGCCCGCACACTGCCCGAAAAACTAGTTATTATTATTTTATTATTATAATATATAAAGCTCGATTACCACTCACTGACTCATTGACATAAATGTTCTCCTAGAAGGAGCAGAGTAGGGTAAAAATGATGTATGGCAAAAATGTTCGGGTGGTTTTGGTGAGTATGAGAAAAATCGAAAATCATAAAAAAGACGCCTGCCAAGTGATGATGGATGACGTATCTCGAAAACGGTAAGAGATAGGTAGGGGGTGTTTAAACAAATGTCATAGGGAATCGGGAGAGCAGTCGAATGACATCTGTCAAAAATCCAAAATGGCGGATTTCAAGATGGCCGCCATACAAAATGCTCCGAGCCTGCTGAAGCGAGGCCTTTAGGCCGAGCTTCAGTAGGGGCGGAGCAGTTTGTATGGTGGCCGTCTTGAAATCCGTTATTTTGGATGTGCCCCACGTGCTCCTATCATTCTTTATACTGCATTTGGAGTGTTTTACCTTATATTTTCGACTGTATTAGGAGTTTTTGTGGGATTTTTGACTGAATTTGGAGTTACTGTCCTACATAAGTGAAGTAGCGGTATGGTGTGTGAGCCCGAAGGGCGAGCGCTTGGCGAGGCCGCAGGCCGAGCCGTGTTAGTAACTTGCGAGGCCGAAGGCCGAGCTCCGACTCGAGAATATTTTCCACGTCACCGACTGGTCTCCATGGCAACTGCCCGCGGTAACCGAAGCACCTACGAGTGGGGTTCCTTTACAAAAGTGACTCAGAACATTGGTCCGATTTTGCCCGTACCACCATTTTATGGCAGTAGGGTGAATCTGCTTTAGTGGCTACAGTATGGTTCTTTATTGTATTGAGAGTTTATATGGGATTTCATGCTTCTATTAGAGTTTTGAACACACTTTTTTTCATGTATTAGGTGTTTCTGTGAAATTTTCAAATGACTAAAGATAGATGCGGGCCGCATGCGGCCCGCACACTGCCCGAATAACTAGTTATTTATTTATAATATATAAAGCTCGATTACCACTGACTGACTGACTGACTCACTGACATAAATGTTCTCCTAGAAGGAGTAGAGTAGGGTAAAAATGATGTATGGCAAAAATGTTCGCGGGGTTTTGGTGAGTATGAGAAAAATCGAAAATCATTAAAAAGACGCCTGCCAAGTAAAGATGGATGACATATCTCAAAAACGGTACAAGATAGGTAGGAGGTGTTTGAACAAATGTCATAGGGAATCGGGAGAGCAGTCGAATGACACCTGTCAAAAATCCAAAATGGCGGATTTCAAGATGGCCGCCATACAAAATGCTCCGAGCCTGCTGAAGCGAGGCCTTTAGGCCGAGCTTCAGTAGGGGCGGAGCAGTTTGTATGGTGGCCTTCTTGAAATCCGCCATTTTGGATTTGTCCCAGGTGCTCCTCTCATTCTTCATACTGCATTTGGAGTGTTTTACCTTATATTTTCGACTGTATTAGGAGTTTTTGTGGGTTTTTTGACTGAATTTGGAGTAACTGTTCTACATTAGTGTATAGCGAGCCCAAAGGGCAACCACCTGGTGAGGCCGAAGGCCGAACTTTCGGTCCGCGAGGCCGAAGGCCGAGCGAATGGTGCGCGAGCCCGAAGGGCGAGCGCTTGGCGAGGCCGCAGGCCGAGCCGTATTAGTAACTTGCGAGGCCGAAGGCCGAGCTCCGACTTGAGAGTATTTTCCACGTCACCGACTGGTCTCCATGGCAACTGCCTGCGGTAACCGAAGCACCTACGAGTGGGGTTCCTTAACAAAAGTGATTCAGAACCTTGGTACCATTCTGCCCGTACCACCTTTTTATGGCAGTAGGGTGAATTTGGTTTGGTGATAACAGTACGGTTCTCTATTGTATTAAGGGTTTGTATGGGAAATCGTACATCTTTAGGTGTTTTGAAATAATTTTTTTTAATGTATAAGGTGTTTTGATATTGTTTGTATGGTGGCTGTCTTGAAATCCGACATTTTGGATGTGACCCACATGCTCCTATCATTCTTTATACTGCATTTGGAGTGTTTTACCTTATATTTTCGACTGTATTAGGAGTTTTTGTGGGATTTTTGACTGAATTTGGAGTAACTGTCCTACATAAGTGTAGTAGCGAGCCCGAAGGGCGAGCTCCTGGTGAGGCCGGAGGCCGAACTTTCGGTCCGCGAGGCCGAAGGCCGAGCGTATGATGCGCGAGCCCGTAGGGCGAGCGCTTGGCGAGGCCGCAGGCCGAGCCGTGTTGGTAACTTGCGAGGCCGAAGGCCGAGCTCCGACTTGAGAGTTTTTTCCAAGTCTCCGACTGGTCTCCATGGCAACTGCCCGCGGTAAGCAAAGCACCTACGAGTGGGGTTCCTTAACAAAAGTGACTCAGAACCTTGGTCCCATTCTGCCCGTACTACCTTTTTATGCCAGTAGGGTGAATTTGCTTTAGTGGCTACAGTATGGTTCTTTATTGTATGGAGACTTTATTTGGGATTTCATACTTCTATTGGAGTTTTGAACTTTTTTTTTTTAAATGTATAAGCGGTTAAGGTAAAGTTTACTACTGCATAACGATAAATGCGGGCCGCATGCGGCCCGCACACTGCCCGAAAAACTAGTTATTATAATATATAAAGCTCGATTACCACTCACTGACTGACTGACTGACTGATTGACATAAATGTTCTCCTAGAAGGAGCAGAGTAGGGTTAAAATGATGTATGGCAAAAATGTTCAGTGAGTTTTGGTGACTATGAGAAAAATCGAAAATCATTAAAAAGACGCCTGCCAAGTAAAGTTGGATGACATATCTCAAAAACGGTACAAGATAGGTAGGGGGTGTTTGAACAAATGTCATAGGGAATCGGGAGAGCAGTCGAATGACACCTGTCAAAAATCCAAAATGGCGGATTTCAAGATGGCCGCCATACAAATTGATCCGAGCCTGCTGAAGCGAGGCCGTTAGGCCGAGGTTCAGTAGGGGCGGAGCAGTTTGTATGGGGGCCTTCTTGAAATCCGCCATTTTGGATTTGTCCCAGGTGCTCCTATCATTCTTTATACTGCATTTGGAGTGTATTACCTTATATTTTCGACTGTATTAGGAGTTTTTGTGGGATTTTTGACTGAATTTGGAGTTTCTGTCCTACATAAGTGTAGTAGCGAGCCCGAAAGGCGAGCTCCTGGTGAGGCCGAAGGCCGCACTTTCGGTCCGCGAGGCCGAAGGCCGAGCGTATGATGCGCGAGCCCGAAGGCCGAGCGCTCGGCGAGGCCGCAGGCCGAGCCGTGTTGGTAACTTGCGAGGCCGAAGGCCGAGCTCCGACTTGAGAGTTTTTTCCACGTCTCCGACTGGTCTCCATGGCAACTGCCCGCGGTAAGCGAAGCACCTACGAGTGGGGTTCCTTAACAAAAGTGACTCAGAACCTTGGTCCCATTCTGCCCGTACCACCTTTTTATGGCAGTAGGGTGAATCTGTTTTAGTGGCTTCAGTATTGTTCTTTATTGTATTGAGAGTTAATATGGGATTTCATACTTCTAATGGAGTTTTGAACATACTTTTTTTAATGTATAATGTGTTTTGATATTGTTCAAACTTGCACAACGATAAATGCGGGCCGCATGCGGCCCGCACACTGCCCGAAAAACTAGTTTATTTATATTATATAAAGCTCGATTACCACTGACTGATTGACATAAATGTTCTCCTAGAAGGAGACGAGTAGGAACAACGTGATGTATGGCAAAAGTGTTCGGGTGGTTTCGGTGAGTATGAGAAAAATCGAAAATCATAAAAATGACGCCTGCCAAGTAAAGATAGATGACGTATCTCGAAAACGGTGCAAGATGGGTAGGGGGTGTTTGAACAAATGTCATAGGGAATAGGGAGAGCAGTCGAATGACACCTGTCAAAAATCCAAAATGGCGGATTTCAAGATGGCCGCCATACAAAATGATCCGAGCCTGCTGAAGCGAGGCCGTTAGGCCGAGCTTCAGTAGGGGCGGAGCAGTTTGTATGGTGGCTGTCTTGAAATCCGACATTTTGGATGTGACCCACATGCTCCTATCATTCTTTATACTGCATTTGGAGTGTTTTACCTTATATTTTCGACTGTATTAGGAGTTTTTGTGGGATTTTTGACTGAATTTGGAGTAACTGTCCTACATAAGTGTAGTAGCGAGCCCGAAGGGCGAGCTCCTGGTGAGGCCGGAGGCCGAACTTTCGGTCCGCGAGGCCGAAGGCCGAGCGTATGATGCGCGAGCCCGTAGGGCGAGCGCTTGGCGAGGCCGCAGGCCGAGCCGTGTTGGTAACTTGCGAGGCCGAAGGCCGAGCTCCGACTTGAGAGTTTTTTCCAAGTCTCCGACTGGTCTCCATGGCAACTGCCCGCGGTAAGCAAAGCACCTACGAGTGGGGTTCCTTAACAAAAGTGACTCAGAACCTTGGTCCCATTCTGCCCGTACTACCTTTTTATGCCAGTAGGGTGAATTTGCTTTAGTGGCTACAGTATGGTTCTTTATTGTATTGAGAGTTTTTATGGGATTTCATACTTCCATTGGAGTTTTGAACATACATTTTTCCAACGTATCAGGAGTTTTGATATAGTTTAGTACTGCATAACGATAAATGCGGGCCGCATGCGGCCCGCACACTGCCCGAAAAACTAGTTTATATTATATAAAGCTCGATTACCACTGACTGATTGACATAAATGTTCTCCTAGAAGGAGACGAGTAGGAACAACGTGATGTATGGCAAAAGTGTTCGGGTGGTTTCGGTGAGTATGAGAAAAATCGAAAATCATAAAAATGACGCCTGCCAAGTAAAGATGGATGACGTATCTCGAAAACGGTGCAAGATGGGTAGGGGGTGTTTGAACAAATGTCATAGGGAATAGGGAGAGCAGTCGAATGACACCTGTCAAAAATCCAAAATGGCGGATTTCAAGATGGCCGCCATACAAAATGATCCGAGCCTGCTGAAGCGAGGCCGTTAGGCCGAGCTTCAGTAGGGGCGGAGCAGTTTGTATGGTGGCTGTCTTGAAATCCGACATTTTGGATGTGACCCACATGCTCCTATCATTCTTTATACTGCATTTGGAGTGTTTTACCTTATATTTTCGACTGTATTAGGAGTTTTTGTGGGATTTTTGACTGAATTTGGAGTAACTGTCCTACATAAGTGTAGTAGCGAGCCCGAAGGGCGAGCTCCTGGTGAGGCCGGAGGCCGAACTTTCGGTCCGCGAGGCCGAAGGCCGAGCGTATGATGCGCGAGCCCGTAGGGCGAGCGCTTGGCGAGGCCGCAGGCCGAGCCGTGTTGGTAACTTGCGAGGCCGAAGGCCGAGCTCCGACTTGAGAGTTTTTTCCAAGTCTCCGACTGGTCTCCATGGCAACTGCCCGCGGTAAGCAAAGCACCTACGAGTGGGGTTCCTTAACAAAAGTGACTCAGAACCTTGGTCCCATTCTGCCCGTACTACCTTTTTATGCCAGTAGGGTGAATTTGCTTTAGTGGCTACAGTATGGTTCTTTATTGTATGGAGACTTTATTTGGGATTTCATACTTCTATTGGAGTTTTGAACTTTTTTTTTTTAAATGTATAAGCGGTTAAGGTAAAGTTTACTACTGCATAACGATAAATGCGGGCCGCATGCGGCCCGCACACTGCCCGAATAACTAGTTTATATTATATAAAGCTCGATTACCACTGACTGATTGACATAAATGTTCTCCTAGAAGGAGACGAGTAGGAACAACGTGATGTATGGCAAAAGTGTTCGGGTGGTTTCGGTGAGTATGAGAAAAATCGAAAATCATAAAAATGACGCCTGCCAAGTGAAGATGTATGGCGTATCTCAAAAACGGTACAAGATAGGTAGGGGGTGTTTGAACAAATGTCATAGGGAATCGAGAGAGCAGCCGGATGACATCTGTCAAAAATCCAAAATGGCGGATTTCAAGATGGCCGCCATACAAATTGATCCGAGCCTGCTGAAGCGAGGCCGTCAGGCCGAGCTTCAGTAGGGGCGGAGCAGTTTGTATGGGGGCCGTCTTGAAATCCGCCATTTTGGATTTGTCCCAGGTGCTCCTATCATTCTTTATACTGCATTTGGAGTGTATTACCTTATATTTTCGACTGTATTAGGAGTTTTTGTGGGATTTTGGACTGAATTTGGAGTAACTGTCCTACATTAGTGTATAGCGAGCCCAAAGGGCAATTACCTGGTGAGGCCGAAGGCCGAACTTTCGGTCCGCGAGGCCGAAGGCCGAGCGTATGGTGCGTGAGCCCGAAGGGCGAACGCTTGGCGAGGCCGTAGGCCGAGCCGTATTAGTAACTTGCGAGGCCGAAGGCCGAGCTCCGACTTGAGAGTATTTTCCACGTCTCCGACTGGTCTCCATGGCAACTGCCCGCGATAACCAAAGCACCTACGAGTGGGGTTCCTTAACAAAAGTGACTCGGAACCCTGGTCCCATTCTGCCCGTACCACCTTTTTATGGCAGTAGGGTGAATCTGGTTTGGTGGCTACAGTATGGTTCTTTAGTGTATTGACAGTTTATATGGGATTTCATACTTCTATTAGATTTTTGAACTTATTTTCTCTTAACGTATTAGGTTTTTTTTGACAGTTCCTACTGACTCAAGATAGATGCGGGCCGCATGCGGCCCGCACACTGCCCGAAAAACTAGTTTATATTATATAAAGCTCGATTACCACTGACTGATTGACATAAATGTTCTCCTAGAAGGAGACGAGTAGGAACAACGTGATGTATGGCAAAAGTGTTCGGGTGGTTTCGGTGAGTATGAGAAAAATCGAAAATCATAAAAATGACGCCTGCCAAGTAAAGATGGATGACGTATCTCGAAAACGGTGCAAGATGGGTAGGGGGTGATTGAACAAATGTCATAGGGAATTGGGAGAGCAGTCGAATGACACCTGTCAAAAATCCAATATGGCGGATTTCAAGATGGCCGCCATACAAAATGCTCCGAGCCTGCTGAAGCGAGGCCTTTAGGCCGAGCTTCAGTAGGGGCGGAGCAGTTTGAATGGTGGCCGTCTTGAAATCCGACATTTTGGATGTGTCTTACGTGCTCCTATCATTCTTTATACTGCATTTGGAGTTTTTTATCTTTATTTTCGAATGTATTAGGAGTTTTTGTGGGATTTTTGACTGAATTTGGAGTAACTGTCCTACATTAGTGTAGTAGCGAGCCCGAAGGGCGAGTTTCTGGTGAGGCCGCAGGCCGAACTTTCGGCCCGCGAGGCCGAAGGCCGAGCGTATGGGGCGTGAGCCCGAAGGGCGAGCGCATGGCGAGGCCGGAGGCCGAGCCGTGTTAGTAACTTGCGAGGCCGAAGGCCGAGCTCCGACTTGAGAGTATTTTCCACGTCTCCGAATGGTCTCCATGGCAACTGCCCGTGGTAAGCGAAGCACCTACGAGTGGGGTTCTTTAACAAAAGTGACTCAGAATCTTGGTACCATTCTGCCCGTACCACTTTTTTATGGCAGTAGGGTGAATCTGGTTTGGTGGCTACAGTTTGGTTCTCTACTGTATAAGGAGTTTATATGGGATTTCATACTTCTATTAGATTTTTGAACTTATTTTCTCTTAACGTATTAGGTTTTTTTTGACAGTTCCTACTGACTCAAGATAGATGCGGGCCGCATGCGGCCCGCACACTGCCCGAAAAACTAGTTTATATTATATAAAGCTCGATTACCACTGACTGATTGACATAAATGTTCTCCTAGAAGGAGACGAGTAGGAACAACGTGATGTAGGACAAAAATGTTCGGGGGGTTTTGGTGAGTATGAGAAAAATCGAAAATCATTAAAAAGACGCCTGCCAAGTAAAGATGGATGACATATCTCAAAAACGGTAAGAGATAGGTAGGGGGTGTTTGAACAAATGTCATAGGGAATCTGGAGAGCAGTCGAATGACACCTGTCAAAAATCCAAAATGGCGGATTTCAAGATGGCCGCCATACAAATTGATCCGAGCCTGCTGAAGCGAGGCCGTTAGGCCGAGGTTCAGTAGGGGCGGAGCAGTTTGTATGATGGCCTTCTTGAAATCCGCCATTTTGGATTTGTCCCAGGTGCTCCTATCATTCTTTATACTGCATTTGGAGTGTATTACCTTATATTTTCGACTGTATTAGGAGTTTTTGTGGGATTTTTGACTGAATTTGGAGTTACTGTCCTACATAAGTGTAGTAGCGAGCCCGAAGGGCGAGCTCCTGGTGAGGCCGAAGGCCGAACTTTCAGTCCGCGAGGCCGAAGGCCGAGCGTATGACGCGCGAGCCCGAAGGGCGAGCTCTTGGCGAGGCCGCAGGCCGAGCCATGTTGGTAACTTGCGAGGCCGAAGGCCGAGCTCCGACTTGAGAGTTTTTTCCACGTCTCCGACTGGTCTCCATGGCAACTGCCCGCGGTAAGCGAAGCACCTACGAGTGGGGTTCCTTAACAAAAGTGACTCAGAACCTTGGTACCTTTCTGCCCGTACCACCTTTTTATGGCAGTAGGGTGAATCTGTTTTAGTGGCTACAGTATTGTTCTTTATTGTATTGAGTATTAATATGGGATTTCATACTTCTAATGGAGTTTTGAACATACTTTTTTTAATGTATAAGGTGTTTTGATATTGTTCAAACTTGCACAACGATAAATGCGGGCCGCATGCGGCCCGCACACTGCCCGAAAAACTAGTATATTATATAAAGCTCGATTACCACTGACTGACTGACTGACATAAATGTTCTCCTACAAGGAGCAGAGTAGGGTAAAAATGAAGTATGGCAAAAATGTTTGGGTGGTTTTGGTGAGTATGAGAAAAATCGAAAATCATTAAAAAGACGCCTGCCAAGAAAAGATGGATGACATATCTCAAAAACGGTAAGAGATAGGTAGGGGGTGTTTGAACAAATGTCATAGGGAATCAGGAGAGCAGTCAAATGACAACTGTCAAAAATCCAAAATGGCGGATTTCAAGATGGCCGCCATACAAAGTGATCCGACCCTGCTGAAGCGAGGCCGTTAGGCCGAGCTTCAGTAGGGGCGGAGCAGTTTGTATGGTGGCCGTCTTGAAATCCGACATTTTGGATGTGTCTTACGTGCTCCTATCATTCTTTATACTGCATTTAGAGTGTTTTACCTTATATTTTCGACTGTATTAGGAGTTTTTGTGGGATTTTGGACTGAATTTGGAGTTACTTTCCTACGTTAGTGTAGTAGCGAGCCCGAAGGGCGAGCTCCTGGTGAGGCCGAAGGCCGAACTTTCGGCTCGCGAGGCCGAAGGCCGAGCGTATGGTGCGTGAGCCCGAAGGGCGAGCGCTTGGCGAGGCCGCAGGCCGAGCCGTGTTAGTAACTTGCGAGGCCGAAGGCCGAGCTCCGACTTGAGAGTATTTTCCACGTCACCGACTGGTCTCCATGGCAACTGCCCGCGGTAACCGAAGCACCTACGAGTGGGGTTCCTTAACAAAAGTGACTCAGAACCTTGGTACCATTCTGCCCGTACCACTTTTTTATGGCAGTAGGGTGAATCTGGTTTGGTGGCTACAGTTTGGTTCTCTACTGTATAAGTAGTTTATATGGGATTTCATACTGTTATGGATTTTTTTTTTTTTTTTAATGTATAAGGTGTTTTGATATTGTTTCCAATTGCATAACGAAAAATGCGGGCCGCATGCGGCCCGCACACTGCCCGAAAAACTAGTTTATTTATATTATATAAAGCTCGATTACCACTGACTGATTGACATAAATGTTCTCCTAGAAGGAGACGAGTAGGAACAACGTGATGTATGGCAAAAGTGTTCGGGTGGTTTCGGTGAGTATGAGAAAAATCGAAAATCATAAAAATGACGCCTGCCAAGTAAAGATGGATGACGTATCTCGAAAACGGTGCAAGATGGGTAGGGGGTGTTTGAACAAATGTCATAGGGAATAGGGAGAGCAGTCGAATGACACCTGTCAAAAATCCAAAATGGCGGATTTCAAGATGGCCGCCATACAAAATGATCCGAGCCTGCTGAAGCGAGGCCGTTAGGCCGAGCTTCAGTAGGGGCGGAGCAGTTTGTATGGTGGCTGTCTTGAAATCCGACATTTTGGATGTGACCCACATGCTCCTATCATTCTTTATACTGCATTTGGAGTGTTTTACCTTATATTTTCGACTGTATTAGGAGTTTTTGTGGGATTTTTGACTGAATTTGGAGTAACTGTCCTACATAAGTGTAGTAGCGAGCCCGAAGGGCGAGCTCCTGGTGAGGCCGGAGGCCGAACTTTCGGTCCGCGAGGCCGAAGGCCGAGCGTATGATGCGCGAGCCCGTAGGGCGAGCGCTTGGCGAGGCCGCAGGCCGAGCCGTGTTGGTAACTTGCGAGGCCGAAGGCCGAGCTCCGACTTGAGAGTTTTTTCCAAGTCTCCGACTGGTCTCCATGGCAACTGCCCGCGGTAAGCAAAGCACCTACGAGTGGGGTTCCTTAACAAAAGTGACTCAGAACCTTGGTCCCATTCTGCCCGTACTACCTTTTTATGCCAGTAGGGTGAATTTGCTTTAGTGGCTACAGTATGGTTCTTTATTGTATGGAGACTTTATTTGGGATTTCATACTTCTATTGGAGTTTTGAACTTTTTTTTTTTAAATGTATAAGCGGTTAAGGTAAAGTTTACTACTGCATAACGATAAATGCGGGCCGCATGCGGCCCGCACACTGCCCGAAAAACTAGTTAATAATATATAAAGCTCGATTACCACTCACTGACTGACTGACTGACTGATTGACATAAATGTTCTCCTAGAAGGAGACGAGTAGGGCTAAAATGATGTATTGCAAAAATGTTCGGGGGGTTTTGGTGAGTATGAGAAAAATCGAAAATCATTAAAAAGACGCCTGCCAAGTGTAGATGGATGACGTATCTCGAAAACGGTAAGAGATAAGTAGGGGGTGTTTGAACAAATGTCATAGGGAATCGGGAGAGCAGTCGAATGACATCTGTCAAAAATCCAAAATGGCGGATTTCAAGATGGCCGCCATACAAAATGCTCCGAGCCTGCTGAAGCGAGGCCGTTAGGCCGAGCTTCAGTAGGGGCGGAGCAGTTTGTATGGTGGCCGTCTTGAAATCCGACATTTTGGATGTGTCTTACATGCTCCTATCATTCTTTATACTGCATATGGAGTGTTTTACCTTTATTTTCGACTGAATTAGGAGTTTTAGTGGGATTTTTGACTGAATTTGGAGTTACTGTCCTACATAAGTGTAGTAGCGAGCCCGAAGGGCGAGCTCCTGGTGAGGCCGAAGGCCGAACTTTCGGTCCGCGAGGCCGAAGGCCGAGCGTATGAAGCGTGAGCCCGAAGGGCGAGCGCTTGGCGAGGCCGCAGGCCGAGCCGTATTAGTAACTTGCGAGGCCGAAGGCCGAGCTCCGACTTGAGAGTATTTTCCACATCACCGACTGGTCTCCATGGCAACTGCCTGCGGTAACCGAAGCACCTACGAGTGGGGTTTCTTTACAAAAGTGACTCAGAACCCTGGTCCCATTCTGCCAATACCACCTTTTTATGGCAGTAGGGTGAATTTCCTTTAGTGGCTACAGTATGTTTCTTTATTGTATTGAGAGTTTATATGGGATTTCATACTTCTAATGGAGTTTTCAACATACTTTTTTTAATGTATCAGGTGTTTTTTTGACAGTTCTTACTGACTCAAGATAGATGCGGGCCGCATGCGGCCCGCACACTGCCCGAAAAACTAGTTATTTATTATTTATAATATATAAAGCTCGATTACCACTGACTGACTGACATAAATGTTCTCCTAGAAGGAGACGAGTAGGAACAACGTGATGTATGGCAAAAATGTTCGGGGGGTTTTGGTAAGTATGAGAAAAATCGAAAATCATTAAAAAGACGCCTGCCAAGTGAAGATGAATGACGTATCTCAAAAACGGTACAAGATAGGTAGGGGGTGATTGAACAAATGTCATAGGGAATTGGGAGAGCAGTCGAATGACACCTGTCAAAAATCCAATATGGCGGATTTCAAGATGGCCGCCATACAAAATGCTCCGAGCCTGCTGAAGCGAGGCCTTTAGGCCGAGCTTCAGTAGGGGCGGAGCAGTTTGAATGGTGGCCGTCTTGAAATCCGACATTTTGGATGTGTCTTACGTGCTCCTATCATTCTTTATACTGCATTTGGAGTTTTTTATCTTTATTTTCGAATGTATTAGGAGTTTTTGTGGGATTTTTGACTGAATTTGGAGTAACTGTCCTACATTAGTGTAGTAGCGAGCCCGAAGGGCGAGCTTCTGGTGAGGCCGCAGGCCGAACTTTCGGCCCGCGAGGCCGAAGGCCGAGCGTATGGGGCGTGAGCCCGAAGGGCGAGCGCATGGCGAGGCCGGAGGCCGAGCCGTGTTAGTAACTTGCGAGGCCGAAGGCCGAGCTCCGACTTGAGAGTATTTTCCACGTCTCCGAATGGTCTCCATGGCAACTGCCCGTGGTAAGCGAAGCACCTACGAGTGGGGTTCTTTAACAAAAGTGACTCAGAATCTTGGTACCATTCTGCCCGTACCACTTTTTTATGGCAGTAGGGTGAATCTGGTTTGGTGGCTACAGTTTGGTTCTCTACTGTATAAGGAGTTTATATGGGATTTCATACTGTTATAGAATATTGTTTTTTTTTCTAAATATATAAGGTGTTTTGATATTGTTTCAAATTGCATAACGATAAATGCGGGCCGCATGCGGCCCGCACACTGCCCGAATAACTAGTTTATATTATATAAAGCTCGATTACCACTGACTGATTGACATAAATGTTCTCCTAGAAGGAGACGAGTAGGAACAACGTGATGTATGGCAAAAGTGTTCGGGTGGTTTCGGTGAGTATGAGAAAAATCGAAAATCATAAAAATGACGCCTGCCAAGTAAAGATGGATGACGTATCTCGAAAACGGTGCAAGATGGGTAGGGGGTGTTTGAACAAATGTCATAGGGAATAGGGAGAGCAGTCGAATGACACCTGTCAAAAATCCAAAATGGCGGATTTCAAGATGGCCGCCATACAAAATGATCCGAGCCTGCTGAAGCGAGGCCGTTAGGCCGAGCTTCAGTAGGGGCGGAGCAGTTTGTATGGTGGCTGTCTTGAAATCCGACATTTTGGATGTGACCCACATGCTCCTATCATTCTTTATACTGCATTTGGAGTGTTTTACCTTATATTTTCGACTGTATTAGGAGTTTTTGTGGGATTTTTGACTGAATTTGGAGTAACTGTCCTACATAAGTGTAGTAGCGAGCCCGAAGGGCGAGCTCCTGGTGAGGCCGGAGGCTGAACTTTCGGTCCGCGAGGCCGAAGGCCGAGCGTATGATGCGCGAGCCCGTAGGGCGAGCGCTTGGCGAGGCCGCAGGCCGAGCCGTGTTGGTAACTTGCGAGGCCGAAGGCCGAGCTCCGACTTGAGAGTTTTTTCCAAGTCTCCGACTGGTCTCCATGGCAACTGCCCGCGGTAAGCAAAGCACCTACGAGTGGGGTTCCTTAACAAAAGTGACTCAGAACCTTGGTCCCATTCTGCCCGTACTACCTTTTTATGCCAGTAGGGTGAATTTGCTTTAGTGGCTACAGTATGGTTCTTTATTGTATGGAGACTTTATTTGGGATTTCATACTTCTATTGGAGTTTTGAACTTTTTTTTTTTAAATGTATAAGCGGTTAAGGTAAAGTTTACTACTGCATAACGATAAATGCGGGCCGCATGCGGCCCGCACACTGCCCGAAATACTAGTTTATTATAATATATAAAGCTCGATTACCACTGACTGACTGACATAAATGTTCTCCTAGAAGGAGCAGAGTAGGGTAAAAATGAAGTATGGCAAAAATGTTCGGGGGGTTTCGGTGAGTATGGAAAAAATCGAAAATCATTAAATTGACGCCTGCCAAGTGAAGATGTATGGCGTATCTCAAAAACGGTAAGAGATAGGTAGGGGGTGTTTGACCAAATGTCATAGGGAATCGGGAGAGCAGTCGAATGACACCTGTTAAAAATCCAAAATGGCGGATTTCAAGATGGCCGCCATAAAAAATGCTCCGAGCCTGCTGAAGCGAGGCCGTTAGGCCGAGCTTCAGTAGGGGCGGAGCAGTTTGTATGGTGGCCGTCTTGAAATCCGACATTTTGGATGTGTCTTACGTGCTCCTATCATTCTTTATACTGCATTTGGAGTTTTTTATCTTTATTTTCGACTGTATTAGGAGTTTTTGTGGGATTTTTGACTGAATTTGGAGTAACTGTCCTACATTAGTGTAGTAGCGAGCCCGAAGGGCGAGCTTCTGGTGAGGCCGAAGGCCGAACTTTCGGCCCGCGAGGCCGAAGGCCGAGCGTATGGGGCGTGAGCCCGAAGGGCGAGCGCATGACGAGGCCGGAGGCCGAGCCGTGTTAGTAACTTGGGAGGCCGAAGGCCGAGCTCCGACTTGAGAGTATTTTCCACGTCTCCGGATGGTCTCCATGGCAACTGCCCGTGGTAAGCGAAGCACCTACGAGTGGGGTTCTTTAACAAAAGTGACTCAGAATCTTGGTACCATTCTGCCCGTACCACCTTTTAATGGCAGTAGGGCGAATCTTATTTGGTGGCTACAGTTTGGTTCTCTACTGTATTAATAGTTTGTATGGGACGTCGTATATCTTTTGGGGTTTTGAATCATTTTTATTAACATGTATAAGGTGTGTTGATATAGGTTTAAATTGCATAACGATAAATGCGGGCCGCATGCGGCCCGCACACTACCCGAAATACTAGTTATTAATAATATATAAAGCTCGATTACCACTCACTGACTGACTGACTGACTGATTGACATAAATGTTCTCCTAGAAGGAGACGAGTAGGGCTAAAATGATGTATGGCAAAAATGTTCGGGGGGTTTTGGTGAGTATGAGAAAAATCGAAAATCATAAAAAAGACGCCTGCCAAGTAAAGATGGATAACGTATCTCGAAAACGGTAAGAGATGGGTTAGAGGTGTTTGAACAAATGTCATAGGGAATCGGGAGAGCAGTCGAATGACACCTGTCAAAAATCCAAAATGGCGGATTTCAAGATGGCCGCCATACAAAGTGATCCGAGCCTGCTGAAGCGAGGCCTTTAGGCCGAGCTTCTGTAGGGCCGGAGCAGTTTGTATGGTGGCCGTCTTGAAATCCGACATTTTGGATGTGTCTTACGTGCTCCTATCATTCTTTATACTGCATTTGGAGTGTTTTACCTTATATTTTCGACTGTATTAGGAGTTTTTGTGGGATTTTTGACTGAATTTGGAGTTACTGTCCTACATAAGTGTAGTAGCGAGCCCGAAGGGCGAGCTCCTGGTGAGGCCGAAGGCCGAACTTTCGGTCCGCGAGGCCGAAGGCCGAGCGTATGATGCGCGAGCCCGAAGGGCGAGCGCTTGGCGAGGCCGCAGGCCGAGCCGTGTTGGTAACTTGCGAGGCCGAAGGCCGAGCTCCGACTTGAGAGTTTTTTCCACGTCTCTGACTGGTCTCCATGGCAACTGCCCGCGGTAAGCGAAGCACCTACGAGTGGGGTTCCTTAACAAAAGTGACTCAGAACCTTGGTCCCATTCTGCCCGTACCACCTTTTTATGGCGGTAGGGTGAATCTGTTTTAGAGGCTACAGTATTGTTCATTATTGTATTGAGAGTTAATATGGGATTTCATACTTCTATTGGAGTTTTGAACACACTTTTTTTCACGTATTAGGTGTTTCTGTGAAATTCCCAAATGAGTAAAGATAGATGCGGGCCGCATGCGGCCCGCACACTGCCCGAAAAACTAGTTTATTTATTTTTTATTTATTTATATTATATAAAGCTCGATTACCACTGACTGATTGACATAAATGTTCTCCTAGAAGGAGACGAGTAGGAACAACGTGATGTATGGCAAAAGTGTTCGGGTGGTTTCGGTGAGTATGAGAAAAATCGAAAATCATAAAAATGACGCCTGCCAAGTAAAGATGGATGACGTATCTCGAAAACGGTGCAAGATGGGTAGGGGGTGTTTGAACAAATGTCATAGGGAATAGGGAGAGCAGTCGAATGACACCTGTCAAAAATCCAAAATGGCGGATTTCAAGATGGCCGCCATACAAAATGATCCGAGCCTGCTGAAGCGAGGCCGTTAGGCCGAGCTTCAGTAGGGGCGGAGCAGTTTGTATGGTGGCTGTCTTGAAATCCGACATTTTGGATGTGACCCACATGCTCCTATCATTCTTTATACTGCATTTGGAGTGTTTTACCTTATATTTTCGACTGTATTAGGAGTTTTTGTGGGATTTTTGACTGAATTTGGAGTAACTGTCCTACATAAGTGTAGTAGCGAGCCCGAAGGGCGAGCTCCTGGTGAGGCCGGAGGCCGAACTTTCGGTCCGCGAGGCCGAAGGCCGAGCGTATGATGCGCGAGCCCGTAGGGCGAGCGCTTGGCGAGGCCGCAGGCCGAGCCGTGTTGGTAACTTGCGAGGCCGAAGGCCGAGCTCCGACTTGAGAGTTTTTTCCAAGTCTCCGACTGGTCTCCATGGCAACTGCCCGCGGTAAGCAAAGCACCTACGAGTGGGGTTCCTTAACAAAAGTGACTCAGAACCTTGGTCCCATTCTGCCCGTACTACCTTTTTATGCCAGTAGGGTGAATTTGCTTTAGTGGCTACAGTATGGTTCTTTATTGTATGGAGACTTTATTTGGGATTTCATACTTCTATTGGAGTTTTGAACTTTTTTTTTTTAAATGTATAAGCGGTTAAGGTAAAGTTTACTACTGCATAACGATAAATGCGGGCCGCATGCGGCCCGCACACTGCCCGAAAAACTAGTTAATAATATATAAAGCTCGATTACCACTCACTGACTGACTGACTGACTGATTGACATAAATGTTCTCCTAGAAGGAGTAGAGTAGGGTAAAAATGAAGTATGGCAAAAATGTTCGGGTGGTTTTGGTGAGTATGAGAAAAATCGAAAATCATTAAAAAGACGCCTGCCAAGTAAAGATGAATGACGTATCTCGAAAACGGTACAAGATAGGTAGGGGGTGTTTGAACAAATGTCATAGGGAATTGGAAGAGCAGTCGAATGACACCTGTCAAAAATCCAAAATGGCGGATTTCAAGATGGCCGCCATACAAAGTGATCCGAGCCTGCTGAAGCGAGGCCGTTAGGCCGAGCTTCAGTAGGGGCGGAGCAGTTTGTATGGTGGCCGTCTTGAAATCCGACATTTTGGATGTGTTTTACGTGCTCCTATCATTCTTTATACTGCATTTGGAGTGTTTTACCTTATATTTTCGACTGTATTAGGAGTTTTTGTGGGATTTTCGACTGAATTTGGAGTTACTGTCCTACATTGGTGTATAGCGAGCCCGAAGGGCGAGCTTCTGGTGAGGCCGAAGGCCGAACTTTCGGCTCGCGAGGCCGAAGGCCGAGCGCATGGTGCGTGAGCCCGAAGGGCGAGCGCTTGGCGATGCCGGAGGCCGAGCCGTGTTAGTAACTTGCGAGGCCGAAGGCCGAGCTCCGACTTGAGAGTATTTTCCACATCTCCGACTGGTCTCCATGGCAACTGCCCGCGGTAACCGAAGCACCTACGAGTGGGGTTCCTTAACAAAAGTGACTCAGAACCTTGGTACCATTCTGCCCGTACCACCTTTTTATGGCAGTAGGGTGAATCTGCTTTAGTGGCTACAGTATGGTTCTTTATTGTATGGAGAGTTTATTTGGGATTTCATACTTCTATTGGTGTTTTGAACATACTTTTTTTTAATGTCTCTGGTGTTTATTTGACAATTCCTACTGACTCAAGATAGATGCGGGCCGCATGCGGCCCGCACACTGCCCGAAATACTAGTTAATAATATATAAAGCTCGATTACCACTCACTGACTGACTGACTGACTGATTGACATAAATGTTCTCCTAGAAGGAGTAGAGTAGGGTAAAAATGAAGTATGGCAAAAATGTTCGGGTGGTTTTGGTGAGTATGAGAAAAATCGAAAATCATTAAAAAGACGCCTGCCAAGTAAAGATGAATGACGTATCTCGAAAACGGTACAAGATAGGTAGGGGGTGTTTGAACAAATGTCATAGGGAATTGGAAGAGCAGTCGAATGACACCTGTCAAAAATCCAAAATGGCGGATTTCAAGATGGCCGCCATACAAAGTGATCCGAGCCTGCTGAAGCGAGGCCGTTAGGCCGAGCTTCAGTAGGGGCGGAGCAGTTTGTATGGTGGCCGTCTTGAAATCCGACATTTTGGATGTGTTTTACGTGCTCCTATCATTCTTTATACTGCATTTGGAGTGTTTTACCTTATATTTTCGACTGTATTAGGAGTTTTTGTGGGATTTTCGACTGAATTTGGAGTTACTGTCCTACATTGGTGTATAGCGAGCCCGAAGGGCGAGCTTCTGGTGAGGCCGAAGGCCGAACTTTCGGCTCGCGAGGCCGAAGGCCGAGCGCATGGTGCGTGAGCCCGAAGGGCGAGCGCTTGGCGAGGCCGGAGGCCGAGCCGTGTTAGTAACTTGCGAGGCCGAAGGCCGAGCTCCGACTTGAGAGTATTTTCCACATCTCCGACTGGTCTCCATGGCAACTGCCCGCGGTAACCGAAGCACCTACGAGTGGGGTTCCTTAACAAAAGTGACTCAGAACCTTGGTACCATTCTGCCCGTACCACCTTTTTATGGCAGTAGGGTGAATCTGCTTTAGTGGCTACAGTATGGTTCTTTATTGTATGGAGAGTTTATTTGGGATTTCATACTTCTATTGGTGTTTTGAACATACTTTTTTTTAATGTCTCTGGTGTTTATTTGACAATTCCTACTGACTCAAGATAGATGCGGGCCGCATGCGGCCCGCACACTGCCCGAAATACTAGTTATTTATAATATATAAAGCTCGATTACCACTGACTGACTCACTGACTGACTGACTGACATAAATGTTCTCCTAGAAGGAGTAGAGTAGGGTTAAAATGATGTATGGCAAAAATGTTTGGGGGGTTTAGGTGAGTATGAGAAAAATCGAAAATCCTGAAAATGACGCCTGCCAAGTAAAGATGGATGACATATCTCAAAAACAGTACAAGATAGGTAGGGGGTGTTTGAACAAATGTCATAGGGAATTGGAAAAACAGTCGAATGACACCTGTCAAAAATCCAAAATGGCGGATTTCAAGATGGCCGCCATACAAAATGCTCCGAGCCTGCTGAAGCGAGGCCTTTAGGCCGAGCTTCAGTAGGGGCGGAACAGTTTGTATGGTGGCCTTCTTGAAATCCGCCATTTTGGATTTGTCCCAGGTGCTCCTCTCAACTGCATTTGGAGTGTTTTACCTTATATTTTCGACTGTATTAGGAGTTTTTGTGGGATTTTCGACTGAATTTGGAGTTACTGTCTTACATTGGGGTATAGCGAGCCCGAAGGGCGAGCTCCTGGTGAGGCCGAAGGCCGAACTTTCGGTCCGCGAGGCCGAAGGCCGAGCGTAGGGTGCGTGAGCCCGTAGGGCGAGCGCTTGGCGAGGCCGCAGGCCGAGCCGTGTTAGTAACTTGCGAGGCCGAAGGCCGAGCTCCGACTTGAGAGTATTTTTCACGTCACCGACTGGTCTCCATGGCAACTGCCTGCGGTAACCGAAGCACCTACGAGTGGGGTTCCTTAACAAAAGTGACTCAGAACCTTGGTACCATTCTGCCCGTACCACCTTTTTATGGCAGTAGGGTGAATCTGCTTTAGTGGCTACAGTATGGATCTTTATTTTATGGAGAGTTTATTTGGGATTTCATACTTCTATTGGAGTTTTGAACTTATTTTTTTTAAATGTATAAGGGGTTAAGGTTAAGTTTAGTACTGCATAACGATAAATGCGGGCCGCATGCGGCCCGCACACTGCCCGAAATACTAGTTTATAATATATAAGGCTCGATTACCACTGACTGACTCACTGACTCACTGACATAAATGTTCTCCTAGAAGGAGCAGAGTAGGGTAAAAATGAAGTATGGCAAAAATGTTCGGCGGGTTTAGGTGAGTATGAGAAAAATCGAAAATCATAAAAAAGACGCCTGCCAAGTAAAGATGGATAACGTATCTCGAAAACGGTAAGAGATGGGTTAGAGGTGTTTGAACAAATGTCATAGGGAATCGGGAGAGCAGTCGAATGACACCTGTCAAAAATCCAAAATGGCGGATTTCAAGATGGCCGCCATACAAAGTGATCCGAGCCTGCTGAAGCGAGGCCTTTAGGCCGAGCTTCTGTAGGGCCGGAGCAGTTTGTATGGTGGCCGTCTTGAAATCCGACATTTTGGATGTGTCTTACGTGCTCCTATCATTCTTTATACTGCATTTGGAGTGTTTTACCTTATATTTTCGACTGTATTAGGAGTTTTTGTGGGATTTTTGACTGAATTTGGAGTTACTGTCCTACATAAGTGTAGTAGCGAGCCCGAAGGGCGAGCTCCTGGTGAGGCCGAAGGCCGAACTTTCGGTCCGCGAGGCCGAAGGCCGAGCGTATGATGCGCGAGCCCGAAGGGCGAGCGCTTGGCGAGGCCGCAGGCCGAGCCGTGTTGGTAACTTGCGAGGCCGAAGGCCGAGCTCCGACTTGAGAGTTTTTTCCACGTCTCTGACTGGTCTCCATGGCAACTGCCCGCGGTAAGCGAAGCACCTACGAGTGGGGTTCCTTAACAAAAGTGACTCAGAACCTTGGTCCCATTCTGCCCGTACCACCTTTTTATGGCGGTAGGGTGAATCTGTTTTAGAGGCTACAGTATTGTTCATTATTGTATTGAGAGTTAATATGGGATTTCATACTTCTATTGGAGTTTTGAACACACTTTTTTTCACGTATTAGGTGTTTCTGTGAAATTCCCAAATGAGTAAAGATAGATGCGGGCCGCATGCGGCCCGCACACTGCCCGAAAAACTAGTTTATTTATTTTTTATTTATTTTTATAATATATAAGGCTCGATTACCACTGACTCACTGACTGACTGATTGACATAAATGTTCTCCTAGAAGGAGCATAGTAGGGCTAAAATGATGTATGGCAGAAATGTTCGAGGGGTTTTGATGAGTATGAGAAAAATCGAAAATCATTAAAAAGACGCCTGCCAAGTGAAGATGGATGACGTATCTCAAAAACGGTAAGAGATAGGTAGGGGGTGTTTGAACAAATGTCATAGGGAATAAGGAGAGCAGTCGAATGACATCTGTCAAAAATCCAAAATGGCGGATTTCAAGATGGCCGCCATACAAATTGATCCGAGCCTGCTGAAGCGAGGCCGTTAGGCCGAGCTTCAGTAGGGGCGGAGCAGTTTGTATGGTGGCCGTCTTGAAATCCGACATTTTGGATGTGTCTTACATGCTCCTATCATTCTTTATACTGCATATGGAGTGTTTTACCTTTATTTTCAACTGTATTAGGAGTTTTTGTGGGAGTTTTGACTGAATTTGGAGTTACTGTCCTACGTTAGTGTAGTAGCGAGCCCGAAGGGCGAGCTCCTGGTAAGGCCGAAGGCCGAACTTTCGGTCCGCGAGGCCGAAGGCCAAGCGTATGATGCGTGAGCCCGAAGGGCGAGCGCTTGGCGAGGCCGTAGGCAAAGCCGTATTAGTAACTTGCGAGGCCGAAGGCCGAGCTCCGACTTGAGAGTATTTTCCACGTCACTGACTGGTCTCCATGGCAACTGCCTGCGGTAACCGAAGCACCTACGAGTGGGTATCCTTAACAAAAGTGACTCAGAACCTTGGTACTATTCTGCCCGTACCACCTTTTTATGGCAGTAGGGTGAATCTGGTTTGGTGGCTACAGTTTGGTTCCTTATTGCATTAAGAGTTTGTATGGGAAATCGTACATCTTTTGGTGTTTTGAAATATTTTTTTTTAATGTACAAGGTGTTTTGATATTGTTCAAACTTGCACAACGATAAATGCGGGCCGCATGCGGCCCGCACACTGCCCGAAAAACTAGTATATTATATAAAGCTCGATTACCACTGACTGATTGACATAAATGTTCTCCTAGAAGGAGACGAGTAGGAACAACGTGATGTATGGCAAAAGTGTTCGGGTGGTTTCGGTGAGTATGAGAAAAATCGAAAATCATAAAAATGACGCCTGCCAAGTAAAGATGGATGACGTATCTCGAAAACGGTGCAAGATGGGTAGGGGGTGTTTGAACAAATGTCATAGGGAATAGGGAGAGCAGTCGAATGACACCTGTCAAAAATCCAAAATGGCGGATTTCAAGATGGCCGCCATACAAAATGATCCGAGCCTGCTGAAGCGAGGCCGTTAGGCCGAGCTTCAGTAGGGGCGGAGCAGTTTGTATGGTGGCTGTCTTGAAATCCGACATTTTGGATGTGACCCACATGCTCCTATCATTCTTTATACTGCATTTGGAGTGTTTTACCTTATATTTTCGACTGTATTAGGAGTTTTTGTGGGATTTTTGACTGAATTGGAGTAACTGTCCTACATAAGTGTAGTAGCGAGCCCGAAGGGCGAGCTCCTGGTGAGGCCGGAGGCCGAACTTTCGGTCCGCGAGGCCGAAGGCCGAGCGTATGATGCGCGAGCCCGTAGGGCGAGCGCTTGGCGAGGCCGCAGGCCGAGCCGTGTTGGTAACTTGCGAGGCCGAAGGCCGAGCTCCGACTTGAGAGTTTTTTCCAAGTCTCCGACTGGTCTCCATGGCAACTGCCCGCGGTAAGCAAAGCACCTACGAGTGGGGTTCCTTAACAAAAGTGACTCAGAACCTTGGTCCCATTCTGCCCGTACTACCTTTTTATGCCAGTAGGGTGAATTTGCTTTAGTGGCTACAGTATGGTTCTTTATTGTATGGAGACTTTATTTGGGATTTCATACTTCTATTGGAGTTTTGAACTTTTTTTTTTTAAATGTATAAGCGGTTAAGGTAAAGTTTACTACTGCATAACGATAAATGCGGGCCGCATGCGGCCCGCACACTGCCCGAAAAACTAGTTAATAATATATAAAGCTCGATTACCACTCACTGACTGACTGACTGACTGATTGACATAAATGTTCTCCTAGAAGGAGTAGAGTAGGGTAAAAATGAAGTATGGCAAAAATGTTCGGGTGGTTTTGGTGAGTATGAGAAAAATCGAAAATCATTAAAAAGACGCCTGCCAAGTAAAGATGAATGACGTATCTCGAAAACGGTACAAGATAGGTAGGGGGTGTTTGAACAAATGTCATAGGGAATTGGAAGAGCAGTCGAATGACACCTGTCAAAAATCCAAAATGGCGGATTTCAAGATGGCCGCCATACAAAGTGATCCGAGCCTGCTGAAGCGAGGCCGTTAGGCCGAGCTTCAGTAGGGGCGGAGCAGTTTGTATGGTGGCCGTCTTGAAATCCGACATTTTGGATGTGTTTTACGTGCTCCTATCATTCTTTATACTGCATTTGGAGTGTTTTACCTTATATTTTCGACTGTATTAGGAGTTTTTGTGGGATTTTCGACTGAATTTGGAGTTACTGTCCTACATTGGTGTATAGCGAGCCCGAAGGGCGAGCTTCTGGTGAGGCCGAAGGCCGAACTTTCGGCTCGCGAGGCCGAAGGCCGAGCGCATGGTGCGTGAGCCCGAAGGGCGAGCGCTTGGCGAGGCCGGAGGCCGAGCCGTGTTAGTAACTTGCGAGGCCGAAGGCCGAGCTCCGACTTGAGAGTATTTTCCACATCTCCGACTGGTCTCCATGGCAACTGCCCGCGGTAACCGAAGCACCTACGAGTGGGGTTCCTTAACAAAAGTGACTCAGAACCTTGGTACCATTCTGCCCGTACCACCTTTTTATGGCAGTAGGGTGAATCTGCTTTAGTGGCTACAGTATGGTTCTTTATTGTATGGAGAGTTTATTTGGGATTTCATACTTCTATTGGTGTTTTGAACATACTTTTTTTTAATGTCTCTGGTGTTTATTTGACAATTCCTACTGACTCAAGATAGATGCGGGCCGCATGCGGCCCGCACACTGCCCGAAATACTAGTTATTTATAATATATAAAGCTCGATTACCACTGACTGACTCACTGACTGACTGACTGACATAAATGTTCTCCTAGAAGGAGTAGAGTAGGGTTAAAATGATGTATGGCAAAAATGTTTGGGGGGTTTAGGTGAGTATGAGAAAAATCGAAAATCCTGAAAATGACGCCTGCCAAGTAAAGATGGATGACATATCTCAAAAACAGTACAAGATAGGTAGGGGGTGTTTGAACAAATGTCATAGGGAATTGGAAAAACAGTCGAATGACACCTGTCAAAAATCCAAAATGGCGGATTTCAAGATGGCCGCCATACAAAATGCTCCGAGCCTGCTGAAGCGAGGCCTTTAGGCCGAGCTTCAGTAGGGGCGGAACAGTTTGTATGGTGGCCTTCTTGAAATCCGCCATTTTGGATTTGTCCCAGGTGCTCCTCTCAACTGCATTTGGAGTGTTTTACCTTATATTTTCGACTGTATTAGGAGTTTTTGTGGGATTTTGGACTGAATTTGGAGTTACTGTCCTACGTTAGTGTAGTAGCGAGCCCGAAGGGCGAGCTCCTGGTGAGGCCGAAGGCCGAACTTTCGGCTCGCGAGGCCGAAGGCCGAGCGTATTGTGCGTGAGCCCGAAGGGCGAGCGCTTGGCGAGGCCGCAGGCCAAGCCGTGTTAGTAACTTGCGAGGCCGAAGGCCGAGCTCCGACTTGAGAGTATTTTCCACGTCACCGACTGGTCTCCATGGCAACTGCCCGCGGTAACCGAAGCACCTACGAATGGGGTTCCTTTACAAAAGTGACTCAGAACCTTGGTTCCATTCTGCCCGTACCACCTTTTTATGGCAGTAGGGTGAATCTGCTTTAGTGGCTACAGTATGGTTCATTATTGTATTGAGAGTTTATATGGGATTTCATACTTCTATTGGAGTTTTGGACACTTTTTTTTTATGTATAACGTTTTTTTATGACAGTTCCTACTGACTTAAGATAGATGCGGGCCGCATGCGGCCCGCACACTGCCCGAAAAACTAGTTATTATAATATATAAAGCTCGATTACCATTGACTCACTGACTGACATAAATGTTCTCCTAGAAGGAGACGAGTAGGAACAACGTGATGTATGACAAAAATGTTCGGGGGGTTTTGGTGAGTATGAGAAAAATCGAAAATCATAAAAATGACGCCTGCCAAGTAAAGATGAATGACATATCTCAAAAACGGTACAAGATAGGTAGGGGGTGTTTGAACAAATGTCATAGGGAATCGGGAGACCAGTCGAATGACATCTGTCAAAAATCCAAAATGGCGGATTTCAAGATGGCCGCCATACAAAATGCTCCGAGCCTGCTGAAGCGAGGCCTTTAGGCCGAGCTTCAGTAGGGGCGGAGCAGTTTGTATGGTGGCCGTCTTGAAATCCGTTATTTTGGATGTGCCCCACGTGCTCCTATCATTCTTTATACTGCATTTGGAGTGTTTTACCTTATATTTTCGACTGTATTAGGAGTTTTTGTGGGATTTTTGACTAAATTTGGAGTTAATGTCCTACATAAGTGAAGTAGCGAGCCCGAAGGGCGAGCTCCTGGTGAGGCCGAAGGCCGAACTTTCGGTCCGCGAGGCCGAAGGCCGAGCGTATGATGCGCGAGCCCGAAAGGCGAGCGCCTGGCGAGGCCGTAGGCCGAGCCGTATTAGTAACTTGCGAGGCCGAAGGCTGAGCTCCGACTTGAGAGTATTTTCCACATCTCCGACTGGTCTCCATGGCAACTTCCTGCGGTAACCGCAGCACCTACGAGTGGGGTTCCTTAACAAAAGTGACTCAGAACCTGGGTACCATTCTGCCCGTACCGCCTTTTTATGGCAGTAGGGTGAATCTGCTTTAGTGGCTACAGTATGGTTCCTTATTGTATTGAGAGTTTATATGGGATTTCATACTTCTAATGGAGTTTTGAACATACTTTTTTTAATGTAGCAGGTGTTTTTTTGACAGTTCCTACTGACTCAAGATAGATGCGGGCCGCATGCGGCCCGCACACTGCCCGAAAAACTAGTTTATTTATAATATATAAAGCTCGATTACCACTCACTGACTGACTCACTGACTGACATAAATGTTCTCCTAGAAGGAGACGAGTAGGAGCAAAGTGATGTATGGCAAAAATGTTCGGGGGGTTTTGGTGAGTATGAGAAAAATCGAAAATCATTAAAAAGACGCCTGCCAAGTGGAGATGGATGACGTATCTCAAAAACGGTAAAAGATAGGTAGGGGGTGTTTGAACAAATGTCATAGGGAATCGGGAGAGCAGTCGAATGACACCTGTCAAAAATCCAAAATGGCGGATTTCAAGATGGCCGCCATACAAAATGCTCCGAGCCTGCTGAAGCGAGGCCTTTAGGCCGAGCTTCAGTAGGGGCGGAGCAGTTTGTATGGTGGCCGTCTTGAAATCCGACATTTTGGATGTGTCTTACGTGCTCCTATCATTCTTTATACTGCATTTGGAGTGTTTTACCTTTATTTTCGACTGTATTAGGAGTTTTTGTGGGATTTTTGACTGAATTTGGAGTTACTGTCCTACATTAGTGTAGTAGTGAGCCCGAAGGGCGAGCTCCTGGTGAGGCCGAAGGCCGAACTTTCGGCTCGCGAGGCCGAAAGCCGAGCGTATGGTGCGTGAGCCCGAAGGGCGAGCGCTTGGCGAGGCCGTAGGCCGAGCCGTATTAGTAACTTGCGAGGCCGAAGGCCGAGCTCCGACTTGAGAGTATTTTCCACGTCACCGACTGGTCTTCATGGCAACTGCCTGCGGTAACCGAAGCACCTACGAGTGGGGTTCCTTAACAAAAGTGACTCAGAACCTTGGTACCATTCTGCCCGTACCACCTTTTTATGGCAGTAGGGTGAATCTGCTTTAGTGGCTACAGTATGGTTCTTTATTGTATTTAGAGTTTATATGGGATTTCATACTTCTATTGGTGTTTTGAACTTATTTTTTTTAATGTATAAGGGGTTAAAGTAAAGTTTAGTACTGCATAACGATAAATGCGGGCCGCATGCGGCCCGCACACTGCCCGAAAAACTAGTTATAATATATAAAGCTCGATTACCACTCACTGACTGACTGACTGATTGACATAAATGTTCTCCTAGAAGGAGCAGAGTAGGGCTAAAATGATGAATGGCAAAAATGTTTGGGGGGTTTTGGTGAGTATGAGAAAAATCGAAAATCATTAAAAAGACGCCTGCCAAGTGATGATGGATGACGTATCTCGAAAACGGTAAGAGATAGGTAGGGGGTGTTTGAACAAATGTCATAGAGAATCGGGAGAGCAGTCGAATGACACCTGTCAAAAATCCAAAATGGCGGATTTCAAGATGGCCGCCATACAAAATGCTCCGAGCCTGCTGAAGCGAGGCCTTTAGGCCGAGCTTCAGTAGGGGCGGAGCAGTTTGTATGGTGGCCTTCTTGAAATCCGCCATTTTGGATTTGTCCCAGGTGCTCCTCTCATTCTTCATACTGCATTTGGAGTGTTTTACCATATATTTTCGACTGTATTAGGAGTTTTTGTGGGTTTTTTGACTGAATTTGGAGTAACTGTCCTACATAAGTGTATAGCGAGCCCAAAGGGCAACCACCTGGTGAGGCCGAAGGCCGAACTTTCGGTCCGCGAGGCCGAAGGCCGAGCGAATGGTGCGCGAGCCCGAAGGGCGAGCGCTTGGCGAGGCCGCAGGCCGAGCCGTATTAGTAACTTGCGAGGCCGAAGGCCGAGCTCCGACTTGAGAGTATTTTCCACGTCACCGACTGGTCTCCATGGCAACTGCCTGCGGTAACCGAAGCACCTACGAGTGGGGTTCCTTAACAAAAGTGATTCAGAACCTTGGTACCATTCTGCCCGTACCACCTTTTTATGGCAGTAGGGTGAATCTGCTTTAGTGGCTACAGTATGGTTCATTATTGTATTGAGAGTTTATATGGGATTTCATACTTCTATTGGAGTTTTGGACACTTTTTTTTTATGTATAACGTTTTTTTATGACAGTTCCTACTGACTTAAGATAGATGCGGGCCGCATGCGGCCCGCACACTGCCCGAAAAACTAGTTTATAATATATAAAGCTCGATTACCACTCACTGACTGACTGACTGATTGACATAAATGTTCTCCTAGAAGGAGCAGAGTAGGGTTAAAATCATGTATGGCAAAAATGTTCGGGGGGTTTTGGTGAGTATGAGAAAAATCGAAAATCATAAAAAAGACGCCTGCCAAGTGAAGATGTATGGCGTATCTCAAAAACGGTAAGAGATAGGTAGGGGGTGTTTGACCAAATGTCATAGGGAATCGGGAGAGCAGTCGAATGACACCTGTCAAAAATCCAAAATGGCGGATTTCAAGATGGCCGCCATACAAAATGCTCCGAGCCTGCTGAAGCGAGGCCGTTAGGCCGAGGTTCAGTAGGGGCGGAGCAGTTTGTATGGGGGCCTTCTTGAAATCCGCCATTTTGGAGTTGTCCCAGGTGCTCCTATCATTCTTTATACTGCATTTGGAGTGTATTACCTTATATTTTCGACTGTATGAGGAGTTTTTGTGGGATTTTTGACTGAATTTGGAGTTACTGTCCTACATAAGTGTAGTAGCGAGCCCGAAGGGCGAGCTCCTGGTGAGGCCGAAGGCCGAACTTTCGGTCCGCGAGGCCGAAGGCCGAGCGTATAATGCGCGAGCCCGAAGGGCGAGCGCTTGGCGAGGCCGCAGGCCGAGCCGTTTTAGTAACTTGCGAGGCCGAAGGCCGAGCTCCGACTTGAGAGTATTTTCCACGTCACCGACTGGTCTCCATGGCAACTGCCTGCGGTAACCGAAGCACCTACGAGTGGGGTTCCTTAACAAAAGTGACTCAGAACCTTGGTCCCATTCTGCCCGCACCACCTTTTTATGGCAGTAGGGTGAATTTGCTTTAGTGGCTACAGTATGGTTCTTTATTGTATTGAGAGTTTATATGGGATTTCATACTTCTATTGGAGTTTTGAACACATTTTTTTTTGTATCAGGTGTTTTTTTGACAGTTCCTACTGACTCAAGATAGATGCGGGCCGCATGCGGCCCGCACACTGCCCGAAAAACTAGTTATAATATATAAAGCTGGATTACCGTACACTGACTGACTGACTGACTGACATCATTGTTCTCCCAGAAGGAGTCGAGAAGGAAGAAAGTGATGTATGAGAAAAGTGTAGAGGGGGATTAGGGGAGTATGGGAAAAATCCGAAAACTCAAAGATGACGTCTGCCAAGTAAAGTTGGATGGCGTATCTCTGAAACGGTAAGAGATAGGTAGGGGGTGCTTGACCAAATGTCATAGGGAATCAGGAGAGCAGTCGGATGACATTTGTCAAAAATCCAAAATGGCGGATTTCAAAATGGCCGCCATACAAAATCCTTCGATCCCTCAAAAAAATAGCTGGTTCTACCAGAAAGAGTTGATTACGGTTATAGTAATGTATTACGAAAATGACTAAAGGGTTTAGCTGAGTAGGGAAAAAAATTAAAAACCCTAGAAATGACGCCTGCCAAGTAAGGCTGGACTACGTATCTCGAAAACGGTAAGAGATAGGTTGGGGGTGTTTAAACAAATGTCATAGGGAATCGGGAGAGCAGTCGAATGACACTTGCCACACGTGCTCCTCTCATTCTTTATACTGCATTTGGAGTGTTTTACCTCATATTTTCGACTGTATTAGGAGTTTTTGTAGGTTTTTTGACTGAATTTGGAGTTTCTGTTCTACGTCATTGTAGTAGCGAGCCCGAAGGGCGAGCTCCTGGTGAGGCCGAAGGCCGAACTTTCGGCTCGCGAGGCCGAAGGCCGAGCGTATGGCTCGTGAGCCCGAAGGGCGAGCGCTGGGCGAGGCCGCAGGCCGAGCCGTGTTAGTAACTTGCGAGGCCGAAGGCCGAGCTCCGACTTGAGAGTTTTTTCCACGTGTCCGACTGGTCTCCATGGCAACTGCCCGCGGTAACCGAAGCACCTACGAGTGGGGTTCCTTAATAAAAGTTACTCAGAACCTTGGGCCCATTCTGCCCGTACCACCTTTTTATGGCAGTAGGGTGAATTTGCTTCAGTGGCTACAGTATGGGTCTTTATCGTATTGAGAGTTTATATGGGATTTCATACTATTATGGAATTTTGTTTTTTTTTTAAATGTTTAAGGTGTTAAGGTATTGTTTAGTACTGCATAACGATAAATGCGGGCCGCATGCGGCCCGCACACTGCCCGAAATACTAGTTATAATATATAAAGCTCGATTACCACTGACTGACATAAATGTTCTCCTAGAAGGAGCAGAGTAGGGTAAAAATGAAGTATGGCAAAAATGTTCGGGTGGTTTTGGTGAGTATGGGAAAAATCGAAAATCATATAAAAGACGCCTGCCAAGTGAAGATGTATGGCGTATCTCAAAAACGGTAAGAGATAGGTAGGGGGTGTTTGACCAAATGTCATAGGGAATCGGGAGAGCAGTCGAATGACACCTGTCAAAAATCCAAAATGGCGGATTTCAAGATGGCTGCCATACAAAGTGATCCGAGCCTGCTGAAGCGAGGCCGTTAGGCCGAGCTTCAGTAGGGGCGGAGCAGTTTGTATGGTGGCCGTCTTGAAATCCGACATTTTGGATGTGTCTTACGTGCTCCTATCATTCTTTATACTGCATTTGGAGTTTTTTATCTTTATTTTCGACTGTATTAGGAGTTTTTGTGGGATTTTTGACTGAATTTGGAGTAACTGTCCTACATTAGTGTAGTAGCGAGCCCGAAGGGCGAGCTTCTGGTGAGGCCGAAGGCCGAACTTTCGGCCCGCGAGGCCGAAGGCCGAGCGTATGAGGCGTGAGCCCGAAGGGCGAGCGCATGGCGAGGCCGGAGGCCGAGCCGTGTTAGTAACTTGCGAGGCCGAAGGCCGAGCTCCGACTTGAGAGTATTTTCCACGTCTCCGAATGGTATCCATGGCAACTGCCCGTGGTAAGCGAAGCACCTACGAGTGGGGTTCTTTAACAAAAGTGACTCAGAATCTTGGTACCATTCTGCCCGTATCACTTTTTTATGGCAGTAGGGTGAATCTGGTTTGGTGGCTACAGTTTGGTACTCTACTGTATAAGGAGTTTATATGGGATTTCATACTTCTATTGGAGTTTTGAACACATTTTTTTTTTGTATCAGGTGTTTTTTTGACAGTTCCTACTGACTCAAGATAGATGCGGGCCGCATGCGGCCCGCACACTGCCCGAAAAACTAGTTATAATATATAAAGCTCGATTACCATTGACTCACTGACTGACATAAATGTTCTCCTAGAAGGAGACGAGTAGGAGCAACGTGATGTATAGCAAAAATGTTCGGGGGGTTTTGGTGAGTATGAGAAAAATCGAAAATCATTAAAAAGACGCCTGCCAACTGAAGATGGATGACGTATCTCAAAAACGGTAAGAGATAGGTAGGGGGTGTTTGAACAAATGTCATAGGGAATTGGGAAAGCAGTCGAATGACACCTGTCAAAAATCCAAAATGGCGGATTTCAAGATGGCCGCCATACAAAATGCTCCGAGCCTGCTGAAGCGAGGCCTTTAGGCCGAGCTTCAGTAGGGGCGGAGCAGTTTGTATGGTGGCTGTCTTGAAATCCGACATTTTGGATGTGACCCACATGCTCCTATCATTCTTTATACTGCATTTGGAGTGTTTTACCTTATATTTTCGACTGTATTAGGAGTTTTTGTGGGATTTTTGACTGAATTTGGAGTAACTGTCCTACATAAGTGTAGTAGCGAGCCCGAAGGGCGAGCTCCTGGTGAGGCCGGAGGCCGAACTTTCGGTCCGCGAGGCCGAAGGCCGAGCGTATGATGCGCGAGCCCGTAGGGCGAGCGCTTGGCGAGGCCGCAGGCCGAGCCGTGTTGGTAACTTGCGAGGCCGAAGGCCGAGCTCCGACTTGAGAGTTTTTTCCAAGTCTCCGACTGGTCTCCATGGCAACTGCCCGCGGTAAGCAAAGCACCTACGAGTGGGGTTCCTTAACAAAAGTGACTCAGAACCTTGGTCCCATTCTGCCCGTACTACCTTTTTATGCCAGTAGGGTGAATTTGCTTTAGTGGCTACAGTATGGTTCTTTATTGTATGGAGACTTTATTTGGGATTTCATACTTCTATTGGAGTTTTGAACTTTTTTTTTTTAAATGTATAAGCGGTTAAGGTAAAGTTTACTACTGCATAACGATAAATGCGGGCCGCATGCGGCCCGCACACTGCCCGAAAAACTAGTTTATAATATATAAAGCTCGATTACCACTGACTGATTGACATAAATGTTCTCCTAGAAGGAGACGAGTAGGAGCAACGTGATGTATGGCAAAAATGTTCGGGTGGTTTTGGTGAGTATGAGAAAAATCGAAAATTATTAAAAAGACGCCTGCCAAGTGATGATGGATGACGTATCTCGAAAACGGTAAGAGATAGGTAGGGGGTGTTTGACCAAATGTCATAGGGAATCAAGAGTGCAGTCGAATGACAGCTGTCAAAAATTCAAAATGGCGGATTTCAAGATGGCCGCCATACAAAATGACCCGAGCCTGCTGAAGCGAGGCCTTTAGGCCGAGCTTCAGTAGGGGCGGAGCAGTTTGTATGGCGGCCGTCTTGAAATCCGACATTTTGGATGTGACTCACGTGCTCCTATCATTCTTTATACTGCATTTGGAGTGTTTGACCTTTATTTTCGACTGTATTAGGAGTTTTTGTGGGAGTTTTGACTGAATTTGGAGTTACTGTCCTATATTAGTGTAGTAGCGAGCCCGAAGGGCGAGCTCCTGGTGAGGCCGAAGGCCGAACTTTCGGTCCGCGAGGCCGAAGGCCGAGCGTATGATGCGCGAGCCCGAAGGGCGAGCGCCTGGCGAGGCCGTAGGCCGAGCCGTATTAGTAACTTGCGAGGCCGAAGGCCGAGCTCCGACTTGAGAGTATTTTCCACATCTCCGACTGGTCTCCATGGCAACTGCCCGCGGTAACCGAAGCACCTACGAGTGGGGTTCCTTTACAAAAGTGACTCAGAACCTTGGTTCCATTCTGCCCGTACCACCTTTTTATGGCAGTAGGGTGAATTTGCTTTAGTGGCTACAGTATGGTTCTTTATTGTATGGAGAGTTTATTTGGGATTTCATACTTCTATTGGAGTTTTGAACTTATTTTTTTTAAATGTATAAGGGGTTAAGGTAAAGTTAAGTACTGCACAACGAAAAATGCGGGCCGCATGCGGCCCGCACACTGCCCGAAAAACTAGTTTATAATATATAAGGCTCGATTACCACTGACTGACTCACTGACTCACTGACATAAATGTTCTCCTAGAAGGAGCAGAGTAGGGTAAAAATGAAGTATGGCAAAAATGTTCGGCGGGTTTAGGTGAGTATGAGAAAAATCGAAAATCATTAAAAAGACGCCTGCCAAGTAAAGATGAATGACATATCTCAAAAACGGTACAAGATAGGTAGAGGGTGTTTGAACAAATGTCATAGGGAATTGGGAGAGCAGTCGGATGACATCTGTCAAAAATCCAAAATGGTGGATTTCAAGATGGCCGCCATACAAAGTGATCCGAGCCTGCTGAAGCGAGGCCGTTAGGCCGAGCTTCAGTAGAGGCGGAGCAGTTTGTATGGTGGCTGTCTTGAAATCCGACATTTTGGATGTGACCCACGTGCTCCTATCATTCTTTATACTGCATTTGGAGTGTTTTACCTAATATTTTCGACTGTATTAGGAGTTTTTGTGGGATTTTTGACTAAATTTGGAGTTACTGTCCTACATAAGTGAAGTAGCGAGCCCGAAGGGCGAGCTTCTGGTGAGGCCGAAGGCCGAACTTTCGGTCCGCGAGGCCGAAGGCCGAGCGTATGATGCGTGAGCCCGAAGGGCGAGCGCCTGGCGAGGCCGTAGGCCGAGCCGTATTAGTAACTTGCGAGGCCGAAGGCCGAGCTCCGACTTGAGAGTATTTTCCACATCTCCGACTGGTCTCCATGGCAACTGCCTGCGGTAACCGCAGCAACTACGAGTGGGGTTCCTTAACTAAAGTGACTCAGAACCTTGGTACCATTCTGCCCGTACCACCTTTTTATGGCAGTAGGGTGAATCTGCTTTAGTGGCTACAGTATGGTTCTTTATTGTATTGAGAGTTTATATGGGATTTCATTCTTCTATTGGAGTTTTGAACATACTTTTTTACAACGTATCATGAGTTTTGATATAGTTTAGTACTGCATAACGATAAATGCGGGCCGCATGCGGCCCGCACACTGCCCGAAAAACTAGTTATAATATATAAAGCTCGATTACCACTGACTGACATAAATGTTCTCCTAGAAGGAGCAGAGTAGGGTAAAAATGAAGTATGGCAAAAATGTTCGGGGGGTTTTAGTCAGTATGAGAAAAATCGAAAATCATAAAAATGACGCCTGCCAAGTAAAGATGGAGGACATATCTCAAAAACGGTACAAGATAGGTAGGGGGTGTTTGAACAAATGTTATAGGGAATCGGGAGAGCGGTCGAAGACATCTGTCAAAAATCCAAAATGGCGGATTTCAAGATGGCCGCCATACAAATTGATCCGAGCCTGCTGAAGCGAGGCCGTTAGGCCGAGGTTCAGTAGAGGCGGAGCAGTTTGTATGGGGGCCTTCTTGAAATCCGCCATTTTGGATTTGTCCCAGGTGCTCCTATCATTCTTTATACTGCATTTGGAGTGTATTACCTTATATTTTCGACTGTATTAGGAGTTTTTGTGGGATTTTTGACTGAATTTGTAGTTTCTGTCCAACATTAGTGTATAGCAAGCCCGAAGGGCGAGCTCTCGGTGAGGCCGAAGGCCGAACTTTCGCCTCGCGAGGCCGAAGGCCGAGCGTAGGGTGCGTGAGCCCGAAGGGCGAGCGCTCGGCGAGGCCGTAGGCCGAGCCGTATTAGTAACTTGCGAGGCCGAAGGCCGAGCTCCAACTTGAGAGTTTTTTCCACGTCTCCGACTGGTCTCCATGGCAACTGCCCGCGATAACCGAAGCACCTACGAGTGGGGTTCCTTAACAAAAGTGGCTCAGAACCTTGGTACCATTCTGCCCGTACCACCTTTTTATGGCAGTAGGGTGAATTTGGTTTGGTGGCTTCAGTTTGGTTCTTAATTGTATTAAGAGTTTATATGGGATTTCATACCTCTATTGTAGTTTGAACATACATGTTTAACGTATTAGGTGTTTTTTTGACAGTTCTCACTGACTCAAGATAGATGCGGGCCGCATGCGGCCCGCACACTGCCCGAAATACTAGTTATTATAATATATAAAGCTGGATTACCGTACACTGACTGACTGACTGACTGACATCATTGTTCTCCCAGAAGGAGTCGAGTAGGAAGAAAGTAATGTAGAGCAAAAATGTTCTGGGGGTTTGTGTGAGTATGGGAAAAATCCGAAAACTCAAAGATGACGTCTGCCAAGTAAAATTGGATGGCGTATCTCTGAAACGGTAAGAGATAGGTAGGGGGTGCTTGACCAAATGTCATAGGGAATCAGGAGAGCAGTCGGATAACATTTGTCAAAAATCCAAAATGGCGGATTTCAAAATGGCCGCCATACAAAATCCTTCGATCCCTCAAAAAAGTAGCTGGTTCTACCAGAAAGAGTTGAGTACGGTTATAGTAATGTATCACGAAAATGACTAAGGGGTTTAGCTGAGTAGGGAAAAAATTAAAAACCCTAGAAATGACGCCTGCCAAGTAAAGCTGGACTACGTATCTCGAAAACGGTAAGGGATTGGTTGGGGGTGTTTGAACAAATGTCATAGGGAATCGGGAGAGCAGTCGAATGACACCTGTCAAATGTGCTACTCTCATTCTTCATACATTATTTGGAGTATTTAACCTTACAATGTCAACTGTAGGAGTGTTTGTGGGAATTTCAACTCAATTTAGAGTAATTGTCCTACTGTCAGTGTAGCGAGCCCGAAGGGCGAGCTTTTGGTGTGGCCGAAGGCCGAACTTTCAGGCCGCGAGGCCGTAGGCCGAGTGGACGATGCGCGAGCCCGCAGGGCGAGCGCTAGGCGAGGCCGCAGGTCGAGCCGTCTTAGTAACTATCTAGTCTACTAATGAAATTTTTATTTCGATGACGTCTGCCAAGTAAAAAAAGTTACTCCGATTTGGTTGAAACTCGATATTTATGTGGTTCTGGACGTCCTTATTCTAAATCAAAAATGTTTGTTTCGATGACGTCTGCCAAGTAAAAAAAGTTACTCCGATTTAGCTGAAACTCGATATTTATGTGGTTCTGGACGTCCTTATTCCAAATCTTAAAATTTTATTTCGATGACGTCTGCCAAGTAAAAAAAGTTACTTCAATTTGGCTGAAACTCGATATTTAGGTGGTTCTGGGTGTCCTTATTCCAAATCAAAATTTTTTTTTTCGATGACGTCTGCCAAGTAAAAAAAAGTACTCTGATTTGGCTTAAATTTTATATCTAGGTTGTTCTGGACGTCGTCATTCCAAATATGAAATTTTTTTTTCGATGACGTCTGCCAAGTGCAGATAATTCACGTATCTCGAAAACGGTAATAGATAGGTAGGGGGTTTTTGAAAATATGTCATAGGGAATAAGGAGAGCAAACGAATGCCATTTTGGATGTGTCACACGTGCGCCTCTCATTCGTTATACTGCATTTGGAGTGTTTTACCTCATATTTTCGACTGTATTAGTAAGTTTTTGTGGGATTTTCGACTGAATTTGGAGTTATTGTTCCACATTGGTGTATAGCGAGCCCGAAGGGCGAGCTCCTGGTGAGGCCAAAGGCCGAACTTTCGGCTCGCGAGGCCGAAGGCCGAGCGCAGGGTGCGTGAGCCCGAAGGGCGAGCGCTTGGCGAGGCCGCAGGCCGAGCCGTATTAGTAACTTGCGAGGCCAAAGGCCGAGCTCCGACTTGAGAGTATTTTCCACGTCATCGACTGGTCTTCATGGCAACTGCCCGCGGTAACCGAAGCACCTACGAGTGGGGTTCCTTAACAAAAGTGACCCAGAATCTTGGTCCGATTCTGCCCGTACCACCTTTTTATGGCAGTAGTGTGAATCTGCTTTAGTGGCAACAGTATGGTTCCTTATTGTATGGAGAGTTTATTTGGGATTTCATACTTTTATTGGAGTTTTGAAATTATTTTTTTTAAATGTATAAGGGGTTAAGGTAAAGTTTAATACTGCATAACGATAAATGCGGGCCGCATGCGGCCCGCACACTGCCCGAAATACTAGTTTATAATATATAAAGCTCGATTACCACTGACTGACTGACTGACATAAATGTTCTCCTAGAAGGAGCAGAGTAGGGTAAAAATGAAGTATGGCAAAAATGTTTGGGTGGTTTTGGTGAATATGAGAAAAATCGAAAATCATTAAAAAGACGCCTGCCAAGTGATGATGGATGACGTATCTCGAAAACGGTAAGAGATAGGTAGGGGGTGTTTGAACAAATGTCATAGGGAATCGGGAGAGCAGTCGGATGACGTCTGTCAAAAATCCAAAATGGCGGATTTCAAGATGGCCGCCATACAAAGTGATCCGAGCCTGCTGAAGCGAGGCCTTTAGGCCGAGCTTCAGTAGGGGCGGAGCAGTTTGTATGGTGGCCGTCTTGAAATCCGACATTTTGGATGTGACCCACGTGCTCCTATCATTCTTTATACTGCATTTGGATTGTTTTGCCTTATATTTTCGACTGTATTAGGAGTTTTTGTGGGATTTTCGACTGAATTTGGAGTTACTGTCCTACATTGGTGTATAGCGAGCCCGAAGGGCGAGCTCCTGGTGAGGCCGAAGGCCGAACATTCGGCCCGCGAGGCCGAAGGCCGAGCGAATGGTGCGTGAGCCCGAAGGGCGAGCGCTTGGCGAGGCCGTAGGCCGAGCCGTATTAGTAACTTGCGAGGCCGAAGGCCGAGCTCCGACTTGAGAGTACTTTCCACGTCTCCGACTGGTCTCCATGGCAACTGCCCGCGATAACCAAAGCACCTACGAGTGGGGTTCCTTAACAAATGTGCCTCAGAACCTTGGTACCATTCTGCCCGTACTACCTTTTTATGGCAGTAGGGTGAATCTCATTTGGTGGCTACAGTTTGGTTCTCTACTGTATTACAAGTTTATATGGGATTTCATACTTCTATTGGAGTCTTGAACAAATTGTTTTATGTATGAGGTGTTTTTTTGACAGTTCCTACTGACTCAAGATAGATGCGGGCCGCATGCGGCCCGCACACTGCCCGAAATACTAGTTATTATAATATATAAAGCTTTATTATTTATAATATATAAAGCTCGATTACCACTGACTCACTGACTCACTGACATAAATGTTCTCCTAGAAGGAGCAGAGTAGGGTAAAAATGAAGTATGGCAAAAATGTTCGGGGGGTTTTGGTGAGTATGAGAAAAATCGAAAATCATAAAAATGACGCCTGCCAAGTAAAGATGAATGACATATCTCAAAAACGGTACAAGATAGGTAGGGAGTGTTTGAACAAATGTCATAGGGAATTGGGAGAGCAGTCGAATGACACCTGTCAAAAATCCAAAATGGCGGATTTCAAGATGGCCGCCATACAAAATGATCCGAGCCTGCTGAAGCGAGGCCTTTAGGCCGAGCTTCAGTAGGGGCGGAGCAGTTTGTATGGTGGCCGTCTTGAAATCCGACATTTTGGATGTGACCCACGTGCTCCTCTCATTCTTTATACTGCATTTGAAGTGTTTTACCTTATATTTTCGACTGTATTAGGAGTTTTCGTGGGATTTTTGACTGAATTTGGAGTTACTGTCCAACATTAGTGTATAGCGAGCCCGAAGGGCGAGCTCCTGGTGAGGCCGAAGGCCGAACTTTCGGCTCGCGAGGCCGAAGGCCGAGCGTAGGGTGCGTGAGCCCGAAGGGCGAGTGCTTGGCGAGGCCGGAGGCCGAGCCGTGTTGGTAACTTGCGAGGCCGAAGGCCGAGCTCCGACTAGAGAGTATTTTCCACATCTCCGATTGGTCTCCATGGCAACTGCCCGCGGTAACCGACGCAGCTACGAGTGGGTTTCCTTATTAAAAGTGACTCAGAACCTTGGTACCATTCTGCCCGTACCACCTTTTTATGGCAGTAGGGTGAATTTGGTTTGGTGATTACAGTACGGTTCTCTATTGTATTAAGGGTTTGTATGGGAAATCGTACATCTTTAGGTGTTTTGAAATATTTTTTTTTAATGTATAAGGTGTTTTGATATTGTTCAAACTTGCACAACGATAAATGCGGGCCGCATGCGGCCCGCACACTGCCCGAAAAACTAGTTATAATATATAAAGCTCGATTACCATTGACTCACTGACTGACATAAATGTTCTCCTAGAAGGAGACGAGTAGGAGCAACGTGATGTATAGCAAAAATGTTCGGGGGGTTTTGGTGAGTATGAGAAAAATCGAAAATCATTAAAAAGACGCCTGCCAACTGAAGATGGATGACGTATCTCAAAAACGGTAAGAGATAGGTAGGGGGTGTTTGAACAAATGTCATAGGGAATTGGGAAAGCAGTCGAATGACACCTGTCAAAAATCCAAAATGGCGGATTTCAAGATGGCCGCCATACAAATTGATCCGAGCCTGCTGAAGCGAGGCCTTTAGGCCGAGCTTCAGTAGGGGCGGAGCAGTTTGTATGGTGGCCATCTTGAAATCCGACATTTTGGATGTGTCCCACGTGCTCCTATCATTCTTTATACTGCATTTGGAGCGTTTTACCTTTATATTAGACTGTATTAGGAGTTTTTGTGGGATTTTTGACTGAATTTGGAGTAACTGTCCTACATTAGTGCAGTTGCGAGCCCGAAGGGCGAGCTCCTGGTGAGGCCGAAGGCCGAACTTTCGGTCCGCGAGGCCGAAGGCCGAGCGTATGATGCGCGAGCCCGAAGGGCGAGCGCTTGGCGAGGCCGCAGGCCGAGCCGTGTTAGTAACTTGCGAGGCTGAAGGCCGAGCTCCGACTTTAGAATATTTTCTACATCTTCGACTGGTCTCCATGGCAACTGACCGAGGTAACCGAAGCACCTACGAGTGGGGTTCCTTAACAAAAGTGACTCAGAACCTTGGTACCATTCTGCCCGTACCACCTTTTTATGGCAGTAGGGTGAATTTGGTTTGGTGGCTACAGTTTGTTTCTTTATTGTATTGAGAGTTTATATGGGATTTCATACTTCTATTGGAGTTTTGAACACACTTTTTTTTACGTATTAGGTGTCTTGATATAAGTTAAAATTGCACAACGATAAATGCGGGCCGCATGCGGCCCGCACACTGCCCGAAATACTAGTTTTTTATAATATATAAAGCTCGATTACCACTGACTGACTGACATAAATGTTCTCCTAGAAGGAGACGAGTAGGAACAACGTGATGTATGGCAAAAATGTTCGGGGGGTTTTGGTAAGTATGAGAAAAATCGAAAATCATTAAAAAGACGCCTGCCAAGTGAAGATGAATGACGTATCTCAAAAACGGTACAAGATAGGTAGGGGGTGATTGAACAAATGTCATAGGGAATTGGGAGAGCAGTCGAATGACACCTGTCAAAAATCCAATATGGCGGATTTCAAGATGGCCGCCATACAAAATGCTCCGAGCCTGCTGAAGCGAGGCCTTTAGGCCGAGCTTCAGTAGGGGCGGAGCAGTTTGAATGGTGGCCGTCTTGAAATCCGACATTTTGGATGTGTCTTACGTGCTCCTATCATTCTTTATACTGCATTTGGAGTTTTTTATCTTTATTTTCGAATGTATTAGGAGTTTTTGTGGGATTTTTGACTGAATTTGGAGTAACTGTCCTACATTAGTGTAGTAGCGAGCCCGAAGGGCGAGCTTCTGGTGAGGCCGCAGGCCGAACTTTCGGCCCGCGAGGCCGAAGGCCGAGCGTATGGGGCGTGAGCCCGAAGGGCGAGCGCATGGCGAGGCCGGAGGCCGAGCCGTGTTAGTAACTTGCGAGGCCGAAGGCCGAGCTCCGACTTGAGAGTATTTTCCACGTCTCCGAATGGTCTCCATGGCAACTGCCCGTGGTAAGCGAAGCACCTACGAGTGGGGTTCTTTAACAAAAGTGACTCAGAATCTTGGTACCATTCTGCCCGTACCACTTTTTTATGGCAGTAGGGTGAATCTGGTTTGGTGGCTACAGTTTGGTTCTCTACTGTATAAGGAGTTTATATGGGATTTCATACTGTTATAGAATATTGTTTTTTTTTCTAAATATATAAGGTGTTTTGATATTGTTTCAAATTGCATAACGATAAATGCGGGCCGCATGCGGCCCGCACACTGCCCGAATAACTAGTTATTATAATATATAAAGCTCGATTACCACTGACTGACATAAATGTTCTCCTAGAAGGAGCAGAGTAGGGTAAAAATGAAGTATGGCAAAAATGTTCGGGGGGTTTTGGTGAGTATGAGAAAAATCGAAAATCATAAAAATGACGCCTGCCAAGTAAAGATGGATGACATATCTCAAAAACGGTACAAGATAGGTAGGGGTTGTTTGAACAAATGTCATAGGGAATCGGGAGAGCAGTCGAATGACACATGTCAAACATCCAAAATGGCGGATTTCAAGATGGCCGCCATACAAAATGCTCCGAGCCTGCTGAAGCGAGGCCTTTAGGCCGAGCTTCAGTAGGGGCGGAGCAGTTTGTATGGTGGCCTTCTTGAAATCCGCCATTTTGGATTTGTCCCAGGTGCTCCTCTCATTCTTCATACTGCATTTGGAGTGTTTTACCATATATTTTCGACTGTATTAGGAGTTTTTGTGGGTTTTTTGACTGAATTTGGAGTAACTGTCCTACATTAGTGTATAGCGAGCCCAAAGGGCAACCACCTGGTGAGGCCGAAGGCCGAACTTTCGGTCCGCGAGGCCGAAGGCCGAGCGAATGGTGCGCGAGCCCGAAGGGCGAGCGCTTGGCGAGGCCGCAGGCCGAGCCGTGTTAGTAACTTGCGAGGCCGAAGGCCGAGCTCCGACTCGAGAGTATTTTCCACGTCACCGACTGTTCTCCATGGCAACTGCCTGCGGTAACCGAAGCACCTACGTGTGGGGTTCCTTAACAAAAGTGACTCAGAACCTTGGTCCCATTCTGCCCGTACCACCTTTTTATGGCAGTAGGGTGAATTTGCTTTAGTGGCTACATTATGGTTCTTTATTGTATTGAGAGTTTATATGGGATTTCATACTTCTATTGGAGTTTTGAACACACTTTTTTTAACGTATTAGGTGTTTCTGTGAAATTTTCAACTGACTCAAGATAGATGCGGGCCGCATGCGGCCCGCACACTGCCCGAAAAACTAGTTTTTTATAATATATAAAGCTCGATTACCACTCACTCACTGACATAAATGTTCTCCTAGAAGGAGCAGAGTAGGGTAAAAATGAAGTATGGCAAAAATGTTCGGGTGGTTTCGGTGAGTATGAGAAAAATCGAAAATCATTAAAAAGACGCCTGCCAAGTGATGATGGATGACGTATCTCAAAAACGGTAAGAGATAGGTAGGGGGTGTTTGAAAAAATGTCATAGGGAATCGGGAGAGCAGTCGAATGACATCTGTCAAAAATCCAAAATGGCGGATTTCAAGATGGCCGCCATACAAATTGATCCGAGCCTGCTGAAGCGAGGCCGTTAGGCCGAGGTTCAGTAGGGGCGGAGCAGTTTGTATGGTGGCCGTCTTGAAATCCGACATTTTGGATGTGACCCACGTGCTCCTATCATTCTTTATACTGCATTTGGAGTGTTTTACCTTATATTTTCGACTGTATTAGGAGTTTTCGTGGGATTTTTGACTGAATTTGGAGTTACTGTCCTACATAAGTGAAGTAGCGAGCCCGAAGGGCGAGCTCCTGGTGAGGCCGAAGGCCGAACTTTCGGTCCGCGAGGCCGAAGGCCGAGCGTATGATGCGCGAGCCCGAAGGGCGAGCGCCTGGCGAGGCCGTAGGCCGAGCCGTATTAGTAACTTGCGAGGCCGAAGGCCGAGCTCCGACTTGAGAGTATTTTCCACATCTCCGATTGGTCTCCATGGCAACTGCCCGCGGTAACCGACGCAGCTACGAGTGGGGTTCCTTATTAAAAGTGACTCAGAACCTTGGTACCATTCTGCCCGTACCACCTTTTTATGGCAGTAGGGTGAATTTGGTTTGGTGATTACAGTACGGTTCTCTAATGTATTAAGTGTTTGTATGGGAAATCGTACATCTTTAGGTGTTTTGAAATATTTTTTTTTAATGTATAAGGTTTTTTGATATTGTTCAAACTTGCACAACGATAAATGCGGGCCGCATGCGGCCCGCACACTGCCCGAAAAACTAGTTTATAATATATAAAGCTCGATTACCACTCACTCACTGACATAAATGTTCTCCTAGAAGGAGCAGAGTAGGGTAAAAATGAAGTATGGCAAAAATGTTCGGGGGGTTTTGGTGAGTATGGGAAAAATCGAAAATCATTAAATTGACGCCTGCCAAGTGAAGATGGATGACGTATCTCTGAAACGGTAAGAGATAGGTAGGGGCATTTTTGAACAAATGTCATAGGGAATCGGGAGAGCAGCCGGATGACATCTGTCAAAAATCCAAAATGGCGGATTTCAAGATGGCCGCCATACAAATTGATCCGAGCCTGCTGAAGCGAGGCCGTTAGGCCGAGGTTCAGTAGGGGCGGAGCAGTTTGTATGGGGGCCTTCTTGAAATCCGCCATTTTGGATTTGTGCCAGGTGCTCCTATCATTCTTTATACTGCATTTGGTGTCTATTACCTTATATTTTCGACTGTATTAGGAGTTTTTGTGGGATTTTGGACTGAATTTGGAGTTACTGTCCTACGTTAGTGTATAGCGAGCCTGAAGGGCGAGCTCCTGGTGAGGCCGAAGGCCGAACTTTCGGCTCGCGAGGCCGAAGGCCGAGCGTATGGTGCGTGAGCCCGAAGGGCGAGCGCTCGGCGAGGCCGCAGGCCGAGCCGTGTTAGTAACTTGCGAGGCCGAAGGCCGAGCTCCGACTTGAGAGTATTTTCCACGCCTCCGACTGGTCTCCATGGCAACTGCCCGCGAAAACCGAAGCACCTACGAGTGGGGTTCCTTAACAAAAGTGACTCTGAATCTTGGTACGATTCTGCCCGTACCACCTTTTTATGGCAGTAGGGTGAATCTGCTTTAGTGGCTTCAGTATGGTTCTCTACTGTATTGAGAGTTTATATGGGATTTCATACTTCTTTTGGGGTTTTGAAATATTTTTAGTGTATTGTAAAAGGTGTTTTGATATAGTTTAAAATTGCATAACGATAAATGCGGGCCGCATGCGGCCCGCACACTGCCCGAAATACTAGTTATAATATATAAAGCTCGATTACCACTGACTGACTGACATAAATGTTCTCCTAGAAGGAGACGAGTAGGAACAACGTGATGTATGGCAAAAATGTTCGGGGGGTTTTGGTAAGTATGAGAAAAATCGAAAATCATTAAAAAGACGCCTGCCAAGTGAAGATGAATGACGTATCTCAAAAACGGTACAAGATAGGTAGGGGGTGATTGAACAAATGTCATAGGGAATCGGGAGAGCAGTCGGATGACATATGTCAAAAATCCAAAATGGCGGATTTAAAGATGGCCGCCATACAAAGTGATCCGAGCCTGCTGAAGCGAGGCCGTTAGGCCGAGCTTCAGTAGGGGCGGAGCAGTTTGTATGGTGGCCGTCTTGAAATCCGATATTTTGGATGTGTCTTACGTGCTCCTATCATTCTTTATACTGCATTTGGAGTGTTTTACCTTTATTTTCGACTGTATTAGGAGTTTTTGTGGGATTTTTGACTGAATTTGGAGTTACTGTCCTACATTAGAGTAGTAGCGAGCCCGAAGGGCGAGCTCCTGGTGAGGCCGTAGGCCGAACTTTCGGTCCGCGAGGCCGAAGGCCGAGCGTATGATGCGCGAGCCCGAAGGGCGAGCGCTTGGCGAGGCCGTAGGCCGAGCCGTATTAGCAACTTGCGAGGCCGAAGGCCGAGCTCCGACTTAAGAGTATTTTCCACGTCACCAACTGGTCTCCATGGCAACTGCCTGCGGTAACCGAAGCACCTACGAGTGGGGTTCCTTAACCAAAGTGACTCAGAACCTTGGTACCATTCTGCCCGTACCACCTTTTTATGGCAGTAGGGTGAATCTGCTTTAGTAGCTACAGTATGGTTCTTTAATGTATTGAGAGTTTATATGGGATTTCATACTTCTATAGGAGTTTTGAACTTATTTTTTTTAAATGTACAAGGTGTTAACGTATTGTTTAGTACTGCATAACGATAAATGCGGGCCGCATGCGGCCCGCACACTGCCCGAAATACTAGTTTATAATATATAAAGCTCGATTACCACTGACTGATTGACATAAATGTTCTCCTAGAAGGAGACGAGTAGGAACAACGTGATGTATGGCAAAAATGTTCGGGTGGTTTTGGTGAGTATGAGAAAAATCGAAAATCATTAAAAAGACGCCTGCCAAGTGAAGATGGATGACGTATCTCAAAAACGGTAAGAGATAGGTAGGGAGTGTTTGAACATATGTCATAGGGAATCGGGAGAGCAGTCGGATGACATTTGTCAAAAATCCAAAATGGCGGATTTCAAGATGGCCGCCATACAAAATGCTCCGAGCCTGCTGAAGCGAGGCCTTTAGGCCGAGCTTCAGTAGGGGCAGAGCAGTTTGTATGGTGGCCGTCTTGAAATCCGTTATTTTGGATGTACCCCACGTGCTCCTATCATTCTTTATACTGCATTTGGAGTGTTTTACCTTATATTTTCGACTGTATTAGGAGTTTTTGTGGGATTTTTGACGGAATTTGGAGTTACTGTCCTACATTAGTGCAGTAGCGAGCCCGAAGGGCGAGCTCCTGGTGAGGCCGAAGGCCGAACTTTCGGTCCGCGAGGCCGAAGGCCGAGCGTATGATGCGCGAGCCCGAAGGGCGAGCGCCTGGCGAGGCCGTAGGCCGAGCCGTAATAGTAACTTGCGAGGCCGAAGGCCGAGCTCCGACTTGAGAGTATTTTCCACATCTCCGACTGGTCTCCATGGCAACTGCCTGCGGTAACCGCAGCACCTACGAGTGGGGTTCCTTAACAAAAGTGCCTCAGAACCTTGATACCATTTTGCCCGTACCACCTTTTTATGGCAGTAGGGTGAATCTGCTTTAGTGGCTACAGTATGGTTCTTTATTGTATTGAGAGTTTATATGGGATTTCATACTTCTATTGGAGTTTTGAACACAATTTTTTTTAACGTATTAGGTGTTTCTGTGAAATTTTCAAATGACTAAAGATAGATGCGGGCCGCATGCGGCCCGCACACTGCCCGAAAAACTAGTTATTTATTTATTATTTATTTATAATATATAAAGCTCGATTACCACTGACTGATTGACATAAATGTTCTCCTAGAAGGAGACGAGTAGGAGCAACGTGATGTATGGCAAAAATGTTCGGGGGGTTTTGGTGAGTATGAGAAAAATCGAAAATCATTAAAAAGACGCCTGCCAAGAGATGATGGATGACGTATCTCGAAAACGGTAAGAGATAGGTAGGGGGTGTTTGAACAAATGTCATAGGGAATCGGGAGAGCAGTCGAATGACATCTGTCAAAAATCCAAAATGGCGGATTTCAAGATGGCCGCCATACAAAATGCTCCGAGCCTGCTGAAGCGAGGCCTTTAGGCCGAGCTTCAGTAGGGGCGGAGCAGTTTGTATGGTGGCCGTCTTGAAATCCGTTATTTTGGATGTGCCCCACGTGCTCCTATCATTCTTTAAACTGCATTTGGAGTGTTTTACCTTATATTTTCGACTGTATTAGGAGTTTTTGTGGGATTTTTGACTAGATTTGGAGTTACTGTCCTACATTTGGTGTATAGCGAGCCCAAAGGGCGAGCTTCTGGTGAGGCCGAAGGCCGAATTTTCGGTTCGCGAGGCCGAAGGCCGAGCGTATGATGCGCGAGCCCGAAGGGCGAGCGCCTGGCGAGGCCGTAGGCCGAGCCGTATTAGTAACTTGCGAGGCCAAAGGCCGAGCTCCGATTTGAGAGTATTTTCCACATCTCCGACTGGTCTCCATGGCAACTGCCTGCGGTAACCGCAGCACCTACGAGTGGGGTTCCTTAACAAAAGTGACTCAGAACCTTGGTACCATTCTGCCCGTACCACCTTTTTATGGCAGTAGGGTGAATCTGCTTTAGTGGCTACAGTATGGTTCTTTATTGTATTGAGAGTTTATATGGGATTTCATACTTATATTGGAGTTTTGAACATACTTTTTTCCAACGTATCAGGAGTTTTGATATAGTTAATACTGCATAACGATAAATGCGGGCCGCATGCGGCCCGCACACTGCCCGAAAAACTAGTTATTAATAATATATAAAGCTCGATTACCACTCACTGACTGACTGACTGACTGATTGACATAAATGTTCTCCTAGAAGGAGACGAGTAGGGCTAAAATGATGTATGGCAAAAATGTTCGGGGGTTTTGGTGAGTATGAGAAAAATCGAAAATCATAAAAAAGACGCCTGCCAAGTAAAGATGGATAACGTATCTCGAAAACGGTAAGAGATGGGTTAGAGGTGTTTGAACAAATGTCATAGGGAATCGGGAGAGCAGTCGAATGACACCTGTCAAAAATCCAAAATGGCGGATTTCAAGATGGCCGCCATACAAAATGCTCCGAGCCTGCTGAAGCGAGGCCTTTAGGCCGAGCTTCAGTAGGGGCGGAGCAGTTTGTATGGCGGCCGTCTTGAAATCCGACATTTTGGATGTGTCTTACGTGCTCCTATCATTCTTTATACTGCATTTGGAGTTTTTTATCTTTATTTTCGACTGTATTAGGAGTTTTTGTGGGATTTTTGACTGAATTTGGAGTAACTGTCCTACATTAGTGTAGTAGCGAGCCCGAAGGGCGAGCTTCTGGTGAGGCCGAAGGCCGAACTTTCGGCCCGCGAGGCCGAAGGCCGAGCGTATGGGGCGTGAGCCCGAAGGGCGAGCGCCTGGCGAGGCCGTAGGCCGAGCCGTATTAGTAACTTGCGAGGCCGAAGGCCGAGCTCCGACTTGAGAGTATTTTCCACGTCTCCAACTGGTCTCCATGGCAACTGCCCGCGATAACCAAAGCACCTACGAGTAGGGTTCCTTAACAAATGTGACTCAAAACCTTGGTACCATTCTGCCGGAACCACCTTTTTATGGCAGTAGGGTGAATCTGGTTTTGGAGGCTACAGTTTGTTTCTTTATTGTATTGAGAGTTTTAATGGGATTTCATACTTCTATTGGAGTTTTGAAATATTTTTTTTTAATGTTAAAGGTGTATTGTTATAGTTTAGTACTGCATAACGATAAATGCGGGCCGCATGCGGCCCGCACACTGCCCGAAAAACTAGTTTATAATATATAAAGCTCGATTACCACTGACTGATTGACATAAATGTTCTCCTAGAAGGAGACGAGTAGGAACAACGTGATGTATGGCAAAAATGTTCGGGGGGTTTTGGTGAGTATGGGGAAAATCGAAAAACATTAAATTGACGCCTGCCAAGTGAAGATGTATGGCGTATCTCAAAAACGGTAAGAGATAGGTAGGGGGTGTTTGACCAAATGTCATAGGGAATTGGGAAAGCAGTCGAATGACACCTGTCAAAAATCCAAAATGGCGGATTTCAAGATGGCCGCCATACAAAGTGTTCCGAGCCTGCTGAAGCGAGGCCGTTAGGCCGAGCTTCAGTAGGGGCGGAGCAGTTTGTATGGTGGCCGTCTTGAAATCCGACATTTTGGATGTGACCCACGTGCTCCTATCATTCTTTATACTGCATTTGGATTGTTTTGCCTTATATTTTCGACTGTATTAGGAGTTTTTGTGGGATTTTCGACTGAATTTGGAGTTACTGTCCTACATTGGTGTATAGCGAGCCCGAAGGGCGAGCTCCTGGTGAGGCCGAAGGCCGAACATTCGGCCCGCGAGGCCGAAGGCCGAGCGTATAGTGCGTGAGCCCGAAGGGCGAGCGCCTGGCGAGGCCGTAGGCCGAGCCGTATTAGTAACTTGCGAGGCCGAAGGCCGAGCTCCGACTTGAGAGTATATTCCACGTCTCCGACTGGTCTCCATGGCAACTGCCCGCGATAACCAAAGCACCTACGAGTGGGGTTCCTTAACAATAGTGACTCAGAACCTTGGTATCATTCTGCCCGTACCACCTTTTCATGGCAGTAGGGTGAATTTGCTTTAGAAGTGACTTGGTTCTTTATTGTATTGAGAGTTTATATGGGATTTCATACTTCTATTGGAGATTTGAACTTATTTTTTTTATATGTATTAGGGGTTAAGGCAAAGTTTAGTACTGCATAACGATAAATGCGGGCCGCATGCGGCCCGCACACTGCCCGAAATACTAGTTATTTATAATATATAAAGCTCGATTACCACTCACTGACTGACTGACTGATTGACATAAATGTTCTCCTAGAAGGAGTGGAGTAGGGTTAAAATTATGTATGGCAAAAATGTTCGGGGGGTTTTAGTGAGTATGGGAAAAATCGAAAATCATTAAAAAGACGCCTGCCAAGTGAAGATGGATGACGTATCTCAAAAACGGTACAAGATAGGTAGGGGGTGTTTCAACAAATGTCATAGGGAATCGGGAGAGCAATCGAATGACACCTGTCAAAAATCCAAAATGGCGGATTTCAAGATGGCCGCCATACAAAGTGATCCGAGCCTGCTGAAGCGAGGCCTTTAGGCCGAGCTTCAGTAGGGGCGGAGCAGTTTGTATGGTGGCCGTCTTGAAATCCGACATTTTGGATGTGACCCACGTGCTCCTATCATTCTTTATACTGCATTTGGAGTGTTTTACCTTATATTTTCGACTGTATTAGGAGTTTTTGTGGGATTTTCGACTGAATTTGGAGTAACTGTCCGACATTGGTGTATAGCGAGCCCGAAGGGCGAGCTCCTGGTGAGGCCGAAGGCCGAACTTTCGGCTCGCGAGGCCGAAGGCCGAGCGTATGACGCGTGAGCCCGAAGGGCGAGCGCTTTGCGAGGCCGCAGGCCGAGCTGTATTTGTAACTTGCGAGGCCGAAGGCCGAGCTCTGACTTAAGTGTATTTTCCACGTCTCCGACTGGTCTCCATGGCAACTGCCCGCGGTAACCGAAGTACCTACGAGTGGGGTTCCTTAACAAAAGTGACTCAGAACCTTGGTACCATTCTGCCCGTACCAGCTTTTTATGCCAGTAGGGTGAATCTGCTTTAGTGGCTACAGTATGGTTATTTATTGTATTGAGAGTTTATATGGGATTTCATACTTCTCTTAGAGTTTTGAACTTATTTTTTTATGCATGAGGTGTTTTTTTGGCAGTTATTACTGACTCAAGATAGATGCGGGCCGCATGCGGCCCGCACACTGCCCGAAAAACTAGTTATTATTATAATATATAAAGCTCGATTACCATTGACTCACTGACTGACATAAATGTTCTCCTAGAAGGAGACGAGTAGGAGCAACGTGATGTATAGCAAAAATGTTCGGGGGGTTTTGGTGAGTATGAGAAAAATCGAAAATCATTAAAAAGACGCCTGCCAACTGAAGATGGATGACGTATCTCAAAAACGGTAAGAGATAGGTAGGGGGTGTTTGAACAAATGTCATAGGGAATTGGGAAAGCAGTCGAATGACACCTGTCAAAAATCCAAAATGGCGGATTTCAAGATGGCCGCCATACAAATTGATCCGAGCCTGCTGAAGCGAGGCCTTTAGGCCGAGCTTCAGTAGGGGCGGAGCAGTTTGTATGGTGGCCATCTTGAAATCCGACATTTTGGATGTGTCCCACGTGCTCCTATCATTCTTTATACTGCATTTGGAGCGTTTTACCTTTATATTAGACTGTATTAGGAGTTTTTGTGGGATTTTTGACTGAATTTGGAGTAACTGTCCTACATTAGTGCAGTTGCGAGCCCGAAGGGCGAGCTCCTGGTGAGGCCGAAGGCCGAACTTTCGGTCCGCGAGGCCGAAGGCCGAGCGTATGATGCGCGAGCCCGAAGGGCGAGCGCTTGGCGAGGCCGCAGGCCGAGCCGTGTTAGTAACTTGCGAGGCTGAAGGCCGAGCTCCGACTTTAGAATATTTTCTACATCTTCGACTGGTCTCCATGGCAACTGACCGAGGTAACCGAAGCACCTACGAGTGGGGTTCCTTAACAAAAGTGACTCAGAACCTTGGTACCATTCTGCCCGTACCACCTTTTTATGGCAGTAGGGTGAATTTAGTTTGGTGGCTACAGTTTGTTTCTTTATTGTATTGAGAGTTTATATGGGATTTCATACTTCTATTGGAGTTTTGAACACACTTTTTTTTACGTATTAGGTGTCTTGATATAAGTTAAAATTGCACAACGATAAATGCGGGCCGCATGCGGCCCGCACACTGCCCGAAAAACTAGTTTATAATATATAAAGCTCGATTACCACTGACTGACTGACTGACATAAATGTTCTCCTAGAAGGAGACGAGTAGGAGCAACGTGATGTATGGCAAAAATGTTCGGGGGGCTTAGGTGAGTATGAGAAAAATCGAAAATCATTTAAAAGACGCCTGCCAAGTAAAGATGTATGTCATATCTCAAAAACGGTAAGAGATAGGTAGGGGGAGTTTGAACAAATGTCATAGGGAATCGAGAGAGCAGTCGAATGACATCTGTCAAAAATCCAAAATGGCGGATTTCAAGATGGCCGCCATACAAAATGCTCCGAGCCTGCTGAAGCGAGGCCTTTAGGCCGAGCTTCAGTAGGGGCGGAGCAGTTTGTATGGTGGCCGTCTTGAAATCCGTTATTTTGGATGTGCCCCACGTGCTCCTATCATTCTTTATACTGCATTTGGAGTGTTTTACCTTATATTTTCGACTGTATTAGGAGTTTTTGTGGGATTTTTGACTATATTTGGAGTTACTGTCCTACATAAGTGAAGTAGCGAGCCCGAAGGGCGAGCTCCTTGTGAGGCCGAAGGCCGAACTTTCGGTCCGCGAGGCCGAAGGCCGAGCGTATGATGCGCGAGCCCGAAGGGCGAGCGCCAGGCGAGGCCGTAGGCTGAGCCGTATTAGTAACTTGCGAGGCCGAAGGCCGAGCTCCGACTTGAGAGTATTTTCCACATCTCCGACTGATCTCCATGGCAACTGCCTGCGGTAACCGCAGCACCTACGAGTGGGGTTCCTTAACAAAAGTGACTCAGAACCTTGGTACCATTCTGCCCGTACCACCTTTTTACGGCAGTAGGGTGAATCTGCTTTAGTGGCTACAGTATGGTTCTTTATTGTATTGAGAGTTTATATGGGATTTCATACTTCTATTGGAGTTTTGAACATTTTTTTTTATGTATTAGGTGTTTTGATATAGTTTAAAATTGCATAACGATAAATGCGGGCCGCATGCGGCCCGCACACTGCCCGAAATACTAGTTTATAATATATAAAGCTCGATTACCACTGACTGATTGACATAAATGTTCTCCTAGAAGGAGACGAGTAGGAACAACGTGATGTATGGCAAAAGTGTTTGGGTGGTTTTGGTGAGTATGAGAAAAATCGAAAATCATTAAAAAGACGCCTGCCAAGTGATGATGGATGACGTATCTCGAAAACGGTAAGAGATAGGTAGGGGGTGTTTGAACAAATGTCATAGGGAATCGGGAGAGCAGTCGAATGACATCTGTCAAAAATCCAAAATGGCGGATTTCAAGATGGCCGCCATACAAAGTGGTCCGATTCTGCTGAAGCGAGGCCTTTAGGCCGAGCTTCAGTAGGGGCGGAGCAGTTTGTATGGTGGCCGTCTTGAAATCCGACATTTTGGATGTGTCCCAGGTGCTCCTCTCATTCTTCATACTGCATTTGGAGTGTTTAACCTTCATTTTCGACTGTATTAGGAGTTTTTGTGGGATTTTTGACTGAATTTGGAGTAACTGTTCTACGTTAATGTAGTAGCGAGCCCGAAGGGCGAGCTCCTGGTGAGGCCGAAGGCCGAACTTTCGGCTCGCGAGGCCGAAGGCCGAGCGTATGGTGCGTGAGCCCGAAGGGCGAGCGCTTGGCGAGGCCGCAGGCCGAGCCGTATTAGTAACTTGCGAGGCCGAAGGCCGAGCTCCGACTCGAGGGTATTTTCCACGTCACCGACTGGTCTCCATGGCAACTGCCTGCGGTAACCGAAGCACCTACGAGTGGGATTCCTAAACAAAAGTGATTAAGAACCTTGGTACCATTCTGCCCGTACCAACTTTTTATGGCAGTAGGGTGAATCTGCTTTAGTGGCTACAGTATGGTTCTTTATTGTATGGACAGTTTATTTGGGATTTCATACTTCTATTGGAGTTTTGAACTTATTTTTTTTTAATGTAAAAGGGGTCAAGGTATAGTTTAGTACTGTATAACGATAAATGCGGGCCGCATGCGGCCCGCACACTGCCCGAGATACTAGTTTATAATATATAAAGCTCGATTACCACTGACTGACTGACATAAATGTTCTCCTAGAAGGAGACGAGTAGGAGCAACGTGATGTATGGCAAAAATGTTCGGGGGGTTTTGGTGAGTATGAGAAAAATCGAAAATCATAAAAATGACGTCTGCCAAGTAAAGACGGATGACGTATCTCGAAAACGGTAAGAGATAGGTAGGGGGTGTTTGAACAAATGTCATAGGGAATCGGAAAAGCAGTCGGATGACATATGTCAAAAATCCAAAATGGCGGATTTCAAGATGGCCGCCATACAAAGTGATCCGAGCCTGCTGAAGCGAGGCCGTTAGGCCGAGCTTCAGTAGGGGCGGAGCAGTTTGTATGGTGGCCGTCTTGAAATCCGACATTTTGGATGTGTCTTACGTGCTCCTATCATTCTTTATACTGCATTTTGAGTGTTTTACCTTTATTTTCGACTGTATTAGGAGTTTTTGTGGGATTTTTGACTGAATTTGGAGTTACTGTCCTACATTAGAGTAGTAGCGAGCCCGAAGGGCGAGCTCCTGGTGAAGCCGAAGGCCGAACTTTCGGTCCGCGAGGCCGAAGGCCGAGCGTATGACGCGCGAGCACGAAGGGCGAGCGCTTGGCGAGGCCGTAGGCCGAGCCGTATTAGTAACTTGCGAGGCCGAAGGCCGAGCTCCGACTTGAGAGTATTTTCCACGTCACCAACTGGTCTCCATGGCAACTGCCTGCGGTAACCGAAGCACCTACGAGTGGGGTTCCTTAACAAAAGTGACTCAGAACCTTGGTACCATTCTGCCCGTACCACCTTTTAATGGCAGTAGGGCGAATCTTATTTGGTGGCTACAGTTTGGTTCTCTACTGTATTAATAGTTTGTATGGGACGTCGTATATCTTTTGGGGTTTTGAATCATTTTTATTAACATGTATAAGGTGTGTTGATATAGGTTTAAATTGCATAACGATAAATGCGGGCCGCATGCGGCCCGCACACTGCCCGAAAAACTAGTTATTAATAATATATAAAGCTCGATTACCACTCACTGACTGACTGACTGACTGATTGACATAAATGTTCTCCTAGAAGGAGTAGAGTAGGGTAAAAATGAAGTATGGCAAAAATGTTCGGGGGGTTTTGGTGAGTATGAGAAAAATCGAAAATCATTAAAAAGACGCCTGCCAACTGAAGATGGATGACGTATCTCAAAAACGGTAAGAGATAGGTAGGGGGTGTTTGAACAAATGTCATAGGGAATTGGGAAAGCAGTCGAATGACACCTGTCAAAAATCCAAAATGGCGGATTTCAAGATGGCCGCCATACAAATTGATCCGAGCCTGCTGAAGCGAGGCCTTTAGGCCGAGCTTCAGTAGGGGCGGAGCAGTTTGTATGGTGGCCATCTTGAAATCCGACATTTTGGATGTGTCCCACGTGCTCCTATCATTCTTTATACTGCATTTGGAGCGTTTTACCTTTATATTAGACTGTATTAGGAGTTTTTGTGGGATTTTTGACTGAATTTGGAGTAACTGTCCTACATTAGTGCAGTTGCGAGCCCGAAGGGCGAGCTCCTGGTGAGGCCGAAGGCCGAACTTTCGGTCCGCGAGGCCGAAGGCCGAGCGTATGATGCGCGAGCCCGAAGGGCGAGCGCTTGGCGAGGCCGCAGGCCGAGCCGTGTTAGTAACTTGCGAGGCTGAAGGCCGAGCTCCGACTTTAGAATATTTTCTACATCTTCGACTGGTCTCCATGGCAACTGACCGAGGTAACCGAAGCACCTACGAGTGGGGTTCCTTAACAAAAGTGACTCAGAACCTTGGTACCATTCTGCCCGTACCACCTTTTTATGGCAGTAGGGTGAATTTAGTTTGGTGGCTACAGTTTGTTTCTTTATTGTATTGAGAGTTTATATGGGATTTCATACTTCTATTGGAGTTTTGAACACACTTTTTTTTACGTATTAGGTGTCTTGATATAAGTTAAAATTGCACAACGATAAATGCGGGCCGCATGCGGCCCGCACACTGCCCGAAAAACTAGTTTATAATATATAAAGCTCGATTACCACTGACTGACTGACTGACATAAATGTTCTCCTAGAAGGAGACGAGTAGGAGCAACGTGATGTATGGCAAAAATGTTCGGGGGGCTTAGGTGAGTATGAGAAAAATCGAAAATCATTTAAAAGACGCCTGCCAAGTAAAGATGTATGTCATATCTCAAAAACGGTAAGAGATAGGTAGGGGGAGTTTGAACAAATGTCATAGGGAATCGGGAGAGCAGTCGAATGACATCTGTCAAAAATCCAAAATGGCGGATTTCAAGATGGCCGCCATACAAAATGCTCCGAGCCTGCTGAAGCGAGGCCTTTAGGCCGAGCTTCAGTAGGGGCGGAGCAGTTTGTATGGTGGCCGTCTTGAAATCCGTTATTTTGGATGTGCCCCACGTGCTCCTATCATTCTTTATACTGCATTTGGAGTGTTTTACCTTATATTTTCGACTGTATTAGGAGTTTTTGTGGGATTTTTGACTATATTTGGAGTTACTGTCCTACATAAGTGAAGTAGCGAGCCCGAAGGGCGAGCTCCTTGTGAGGCCGAAGGCCGAACTTTCGGTCCGCGAGGCCGAAGGCCGAGCGTATGATGCGCGAGCCCGAAGGGCGAGCGCCAGGCGAGGCCGTAGGCTGAGCCGTATTAGTAACTTGCGAGGCCGAAGGCCGAGCTCCGACTTGAGAGTATTTTCCACATCTCCGACTGATCTCCATGGCAACTGCCTGCGGTAACCGCAGCACCTACGAGTGGGGTTCCTTAACAAAAGTGACTCAGAACCTTGGTACCATTCTGCCCGTACCACCTTTTTACGGCAGTAGGGTGAATCTGCTTTAGTGGCTACAGTATGGTTCTTTATTGTATTGAGAGTTTATATGGGATTTCATACTTCTATTGGAGTTTTGAACATTTTTTTTTATGTATTAGGTGTTTTGATATAGTTTAAAATTGCATAACGATAAATGCGGGCCGCATGCGGCCCGCACACTGCCCGAAATACTAGTTTATAATATATAAAGCTCGATTACCACTGACTGATTGACATAAATGTTCTCCTAGAAGGAGACGAGTAGGAACAACGTGATGTATGGCAAAAGTGTTTGGGTGGTTTTGGTGAGTATGAGAAAAATCGAAAATCATTAAAAAGACGCCTGCCAAGTGATGATGGATGACGTATCTCGAAAACGGTAAGAGATAGGTAGGGGGTGTTTGAACAAATGTCATAGGGAATCGGGAGAGCAGTCGAATGACATCTGTCAAAAATCCAAAATGGCGGATTTCAAGATGGCCGCCATACAAAGTGGTCCGATTCTGCTGAAGCGAGGCCTTTAGGCCGAGCTTCAGTAGGGGCGGAGCAGTTTGTATGGTGGCCGTCTTGAAATCCGACATTTTGGATGTGTCCCAGGTGCTCCTCTCATTCTTCATACTGCATTTGGAGTGTTTAACCTTCATTTTCGACTGTATTAGGAGTTTTTGTGGGATTTTTGACTGAATTTGGAGTAACTGTTCTACGTTAATGTAGTAGCGAGCCCGAAGGGCGAGCTCCTGGTGAGGCCGAAGGCCGAACTTTCGGCTCGCGAGGCCGAAGGCCGAGCGTATGGTGCGTGAGCCCGAAGGGCGAGCGCTTGGCGAGGCCGCAGGCCGAGCCGTATTAGTAACTTGCGAGGCCGAAGGCCGAGCTCCGACTCGAGGGTATTTTCCACGTCACCGACTGGTCTCCATGGCAACTGCCTGCGGTAACCGAAGCACCTACGAGTGGGATTCCTAAACAAAAGTGATTAAGAACCTTGGTACCATTCTGCCCGTACCAACTTTTTATGGCAGTAGGGTGAATCTGCTTTAGTGGCTACAGTATGGTTCTTTATTGTATGGACAGTTTATTTGGGATTTCATACTTCTATTGGAGTTTTGAACTTATTTTTTTTTAATGTAAAAGGGGTCAAGGTATAGTTTAGTACTGTATAACGATAAATGCGGGCCGCATGCGGCCCGCACACTGCCCGAGATACTAGTTTATAATATATAAAGCTCGATTACCACTGACTGACTGACATAAATGTTCTCCTAGAAGGAGACGAGTAGGAGCAACGTGATGTATGGCAAAAATGTTCGGGGGGTTTTGGTGAGTATGAGAAAAATCGAAAATCATAAAAATGACGTCTGCCAAGTAAAGACGGATGACGTATCTCGAAAACGGTAAGAGATAGGTAGGGGGTGTTTGAACAAATGTCATAGGGAATCGGAAAAGCAGTCGGATGACATATGTCAAAAATCCAAAATGGCGGATTTCAAGATGGCCGCCATACAAAGTGATCCGAGCCTGCTGAAGCGAGGCCGTTAGGCCGAGCTTCAGTAGGGGCGGAGCAGTTTGTATGGTGGCCGTCTTGAAATCCGACATTTTGGATGTGTCTTACGTGCTCCTATCATTCTTTATACTGCATTTTGAGTGTTTTACCTTTATTTTCGACTGTATTAGGAGTTTTTGTGGGATTTTTGACTGAATTTGGAGTTACTGTCCTACATTAGAGTAGTAGCGAGCCCGAAGGGCGAGCTCCTGGTGAAGCCGAAGGCCGAACTTTCGGTCCGCGAGGCCGAAGGCCGAGCGTATGACGCGCGAGCACGAAGGGCGAGCGCTTGGCGAGGCCGTAGGCCGAGCCGTATTAGTAACTTGCGAGGCCGAAGGCCGAGCTCCGACTTGAGAGTATTTTCCACGTCACCAACTGGTCTCCATGGCAACTGCCTGCGGTAACCGAAGCACCTACGAGTGGGGTTCCTTAACAAAAGTGACTCAGAACCTTGGTACCATTCTGCCCGTACCACCTTTTAATGGCAGTAGGGCGAATCTTATTTGGTGGCTACAGTTTGGTTCTCTACTGTATTAATAGTTTGTATGGGACGTCGTATATCTTTTGGGGTTTTGAATCATTTTTATTAACATGTATAAGGTGTGTTGATATAGGTTTAAATTGCATAACGATAAATGCGGGCCGCATGCGGCCCGCACACTGCCCGAAAAACTAGTTATTAATAATATATAAAGCTCGATTACCACTCACTGACTGACTGACTGACTGATTGACATAAATGTTCTCCTAGAAGGAGTAGAGTAGGGTAAAAATGAAGTATGGCAAAAATGTTCGGGTGGTTTTGGTGAGTATGAGAAAAATCGAAAATCATTAAAAAGACGCCTGCCAAGTAAAGATGAATGACGTATCTCGAAAACGGTACAAGATAGGTAGGGGGTGTTTGAACAAATGTCATAGGGAATTGGAAGAGCAGTCGAATGACACCTGTCAAAAATCCAAAATGGCGGATTTCAAGATGGCCGCCATACAAAGTGATCCGAGCCTGCTGAAGCGAGGCCGTTAGGCCGAGCTTCAGTAGGGGCGGAGCAGTTTGTATGGTGGCCGTCTTGAAATCCGACATTTTGGATGTGTTTTACGTGCTCCTATCATTCTTTATACTGCATTTGGAGTGTTTTACCTTATATTTTCGACTGTATTAGGAGTTTTTGTGGGATTTTCGACTGAATTTGGAGTTACTGTCCTACATTGGTGTATAGCGAGCCCGAAGGGCGAGCTCCTGGTGAGGCCGAAGGCCGAACTTTCGGCTCGCGAGGCCGAAGGCCGAGCGTATGGTGCGTGAGCCCGAAGGGCGAGCGCTTGGCGAGGCCGCAGGCCGAGCCGTATTAGTAACTTGCGAGGCCGAAGGCCGAGCTCCGACTCGAGGGTATTTTCCACGTCACCGACTGGTCTCCATGGCAACTGCCTGCGGTAACCGAAGCACCTACGAGTGGGATTCCTAAACAAAAGTGATTAAGAACCTTGGTACCATTCTGCCCGTACCAACTTTTTATGGCAGTAGGGTGAATCTGCTTTAGTGGCTACAGTATGGTTCTTTATTGTATGGACAGTTTATTTGGGATTTCATACTTCTATTGGAGTTTTGAACTTATTTTTTTTTAATGTAAAAGGGGTCAAGGTATAGTTTAGTACTGTATAACGATAAATGCGGGCCGCATGCGGCCCGCACACTGCCCGAGATACTAGTTTATAATATATAAAGCTGGATTACCGTACACTGACTGACTGACTGACTGACTGACTGACTGACTGATTCACTGACTGACATCATTGTTCTCCCAGAAGGAGTCGAGTAGGAAGAATGTGATGTATGGGAAAAGTGTAGAGGGGGTTTGTGTGAGTATGGGAAAAATCCGAAAACTTAAAGATGACGTCTGCCAAGTAAAATTGGATAGCGTATCTCTGAAACGGTAAGAGATAGGTAGGGGGTGCTTGACCAAATGTCATAGGGAATCGGGAGAGCAGTCGAATGACATCTGTCAAAAATCCAAAATGGCGGATTTCAAAATGGCCGCCATACAAAATCCTCCGATACCTCAAAATAGAAGCTGGTACTACCAGAAAGAGTTGATTACGGTTAAAGTAATGTTCTGCGAAAATGACTAAGAGGTTTAGCTGAGTAGGGAAAAAATTTAAAACCCTCGAAATGACGCCTGCCAAGTAAAGACGGACTACGTATCTCAGAAACGGTAATAGATAGGTTGGGGGTGTTTAAACAAATGTCATAGGGAATCGGGAGAGCAGTCGAATGACACCTGTCAAATGTGCTACTCTCATTCTTCATACCTTATTTGGAGTATTTGACCTAACAATGTCGACTGTATTAGGAGTTTTTGTGGGATTTTTAACTGAATTTGGAGTAATTGTCCTACTGGCCGTGTAGCGAGCCCGAAGGGCGAACTTCTGGTGAGGCCGAAGGCCGAACTTTAAGGCCGCGAGGCCGTAGGCCGAGCGGATGGTGCGCGAGCCCGTAGGGCGAGCGCTAGGCGAGGCCGCAGGCCGAGCCATGTTAGTAACTTGCGAGGCCGAAGGCCGAGCTCAGACTTGCACCGATTTGGCTGAAAATCGATATATAGGTTGTTCTCATCATCCTTATTCCAAATATGAAATTTTTATTTTGATGACGTCTGCCAAGTATAAACAATCACTCCGATTTGGCTGAAACTCGATATTTAGGTGGTTCTGGACGTCCTTATTCCAAATCTAAAATTTTTTTTTCGATGACGTCTGCCAAGAAAAAAAAGTTACTCCGATTTGGCTGAAACTCGATATTTAGGTGGTTCTGGGTGTCCTTATTCCAAATCTAAAATTTTTTTTTTGATGACGTCTGCCATGTAAAAAAAGTTACTCCGATTTGGCTGAAACTCGATATTAAGGTGGTTCTGGGTGTCCTTATTACAAATCAAACATTTTTTTTTCGATGACGTCTGCCAAGTAAAAAAAAGTTCTCCGATTTGGCTTAAATGTTATATCTAGGTTGTTCTGGACGTCCTTATTCCAAATATGATTTTTTTTTTCGATGACGTCTGCCAAGTGCAGATAAATCACGTATCTCGAAAACGGTAATAGATAGGTAGGGGGTTTTTGAAAATATGTCATAGGGAATAAGGAGAGCAGTCGAATGACATTTGGATGTGTCTTACGTGCTCCTATCATTCTTTATACTGCATTTGGAGTGTTTTTCCTTAATTTTCGACTGTATTAGGAGTTTTTGTGGGATTTTTGACTGAATTTGGAGTTACTGTCCAACTTTAGTGTATAGCGAGCCCGAAGGGCGAGCTCCCGGTGAGGCCGAAGGCCGAACTTTCGGCTCGCGAGGCCGAAGGCCGAGCGTAGGGTGCGTGAGCCCGAAGGGCGAGCGCTTGGCGAGGCCGCAGGCCGAGCCGTATTAGTAACTTGCGAGGCCGAAGGCCGAGCTCCGACTTGAGAGTTTTTTCCACGTCTCCGACTGGTCTCCATGGCAACTGCCCGCGATAACCGAAGCACCTACGAGTGGGGTTCCTTAACAAAAGTGACTCAGAACCTTGGTACCATTCTGCCCGTACCACCTTTTTATGGCAGTAGGGTGAATCTGGTTTGGTGGCTACAGTTTGTTTATTTATTGTATTGAGAGTTTATATGGGATTTCATACTTCTATTGGAGTTGAAATATTTTTATTTTAATGTATAAGGTGTTTTGATATTGTTCAAACTTGCACAACGATAAATGCGGGCCGCATGCGGCCCGCACACTGCCCAAAAAACTAGTTTATAATATATAAAGCTCGATTACCACTGACTGACTGACTGACATAAATGTTCTCCTAGAAGGAGACGAGTAGGAGCAACGTGATGTATGGCAAAAATGTTCGGGGGGCTTAGGTGAGTATGAGAAAAATCGAAAATCATTTAAAAGACGCCTGCCAAGTAAAGATGTATGTCATATCTCAAAAACGGTAAGAGATAGGTAGGGGGAGTTTGAACAAATGTCATAGGGAATCGGGAGAGCAGTCGAATGACATCTGTCAAAAATCCAAAATGGCGGATTTCAAGATGGCCGCCATACAAAATGCTCCGAGCCTGCTGAAGCGAGGCCTTTAGGCCGAGCTTCAGTAGGGGCGGAGCAGTTTGTATGGTGGCCGTCTTGAAATCCGTTATTTTGGATGTGCCCCACGTGCTCCTATCATTCTTTATACTGCATTTGGAGTGTTTTACCTTATATTTTCGACTGTATTAGGAGTTTTTGTGGGATTTTTGACTATATTTGGAGTTACTGTCCTACATAAGTGAAGTAGCGAGCCCGAAGGGCGAGCTCCTTGTGAGGCCGAAGGCCGAACTTTCGGTCCGCGAGGCCGAAGGCCGAGCGTATGATGCGCGAGCCCGAAGGGCGAGCGCCAGGCGAGGCCGTAGGCTGAGCCGTATTAGTAACTTGCGAGGCCGAAGGCCGAGCTCCGACTTGAGAGTATTTTCCACATCTCCGACTGATCTCCATGGCAACTGCCTGCGGTAACCGCAGCACCTACGAGTGGGGTTCCTTAACAAAAGTGACTCAGAACCTTGGTACCATTCTGCCCGTACCACCTTTTTACGGCAGTAGGGTGAATCTGCTTTAGTGGCTACAGTATGGTTCTTTATTGTATTGAGAGTTTATATGGGATTTCATACTTCTATTGGAGTTTTGAACATTTTTTTTTATGTATTAGGTGTTTTGATATAGTTTAAAATTGCATAACGATAAATGCGGGCCGCATGCGGCCCGCACACTGCCCGAAATACTAGTTTATAATATATAAAGCTCGATTACCACTGACTGATTGACATAAATGTTCTCCTAGAAGGAGACGAGTAGGAACAACGTGATGTATGGCAAAAGTGTTTGGGTGGTTTTGGTGAGTATGAGAAAAATCGAAAATCATTAAAAAGACGCCTGCCAAGTGATGATGGATGACGTATCTCGAAAACGGTAAGAGATAGGTAGGGGGTGTTTGAACAAATGTCATAGGGAATCGGGAGAGCAGTCGAATGACATCTGTCAAAAATCCAAAATGGCGGATTTCAAGATGGCCGCCATACAAAGTGGTCCGATTCTGCTGAAGCGAGGCCTTTAGGCCGAGCTTCAGTAGGGGCGGAGCAGTTTGTATGGTGGCCGTCTTGAAATCCGACATTTTGGATGTGTCCCAGGTGCTCCTCTCATTCTTCATACTGCATTTGGAGTGTTTAACCTTCATTTTCGACTGTATTAGGAGTTTTTGTGGGATTTTTGACTGAATTTGGAGTAACTGTTCTACGTTAATGTAGTAGCGAGCCCGAAGGGCGAGCTCCTGGTGAGGCCGAAGGCCGAACTTTCGGCTCGCGAGGCCGAAGGCCGAGCGTATGGTGCGTGAGCCCGAAGGGCGAGCGCTTGGCGAGGCCGCAGGCCGAGCCGTATTAGTAACTTGCGAGGCCGAAGGCCGAGCTCCGACTCGAGGGTATTTTCCACGTCACCGACTGGTCTCCATGGCAACTGCCTGCGGTAACCGAAGCACCTACGAGTGGGATTCCTAAACAAAAGTGATTAAGAACCTTGGTACCATTCTGCCCGTACCAACTTTTTATGGCAGTAGGGTGAATCTGCTTTAGTGGCTACAGTATGGTTCTTTATTGTATGGACAGTTTATTTGGGATTTCATACTTCTATTGGAGTTTTGAACTTATTTTTTTTTAATGTAAAAGGGGTCAAGGTATAGTTTAGTACTGTATAACGATAAATGCGGGCCGCATGCGGCCCGCACACTGCCCGAGATACTAGTTTATAATATATAAAGCTGGATTACCGTACACTGACTGACTGACTGACTGACTGACTGACTGACTGATTCACTGACTGACATCATTGTTCTCCCAGAAGGAGTCGAGAAGGAAGAAAGTGATGTATGGGAAAAGTGTAGAGGAGGTTTAGGGGAGTATGGGAAAAATCCGAAAACTCAAAGATGACGTCTGCCAAGTAAAATTGGATGGCGTATCTCTGAAACGGTAAGAGATAGGTAGGGGGTGCTTGACCAAATGTCATAGGGAATCGGGAGAGCAGTCGGATGACATCTGTCAAAAATCCAAAATGGCGGATTTCAAAATGGCCGCCATACAAAATCCTTCGATCCCTCAAAAAAGTAGCTGGTTCTACCAGAAAGAGTTGAGTACGGTTATAGTAATGTATTACGAAAATGACAAAGGGGCTTAGCTGAGTAGGGAAAAAATTAAAAAGCCTAGAAATGACGCCTGCCAAGTAAAGCTGGACTACGTATCTCGAAAATGGTAAGAGATAGGTTGGGGGTGTTTGAACAAATGTCATAGGGAATCGGGAGAGCAGTCGAATGACACCTGTCAAACGTGCTCCTCTCATTCTTTATACTGCATTTGGAGTGTTTTACCTCATATTTTCGACTGTATTAGGAGTTTTTGTAGGTTTTTTGACTGAATTTGGAGTTACTGTTCTACGTTATTGTAGAAGCGAGCCCGAAGGGCGACCTCCTGGTGAGGCCGAAGGCCGAACTTTCGGCTCGTGAGGCCGAAGGCCGAGCGTATGGTGCGTGAGCCCGAAGGGCGAGCGCTTGGCGAGGCCGCAGGCCGAGCCGTGTTAGTAACTTGCGAGGCCGAAGGCCGAGCTCCGAATTGGGAGTAATTGCCTTGTCTCCGACTGGTCTCCATGGCAACTGCCCGCGGTATCCGAAGCACCTACGAGTGGGGTTCCTTAACAAAAGTGACTCAGAACCTTGGTACCATTCTGCCCGTACCACCTTTTTATGGCAGTAGGGTGAATCTGCTTTAGTGGCTACAGTATGGATCTTTATTGTATAGAGAGTTTATTTGGGATTTCATACTTCTATTGGAGTTTTGAACTTATTTTTTTTAAATGTATAAGGGGTTAAGGTTAAGTTTAGTACTGTATAACGATAAATGCGGGCCGCATGCGGCCCGCACACTGCCCGAAAAACTAGTTTATAATATATAAAGCTCGATTACCACTGACTGACTGACATAAATGTTCTCCTAGAAGGAGACGAGTAGGAGCAACGTGATGTATGGCAAAAATGTTCGGGGGGTTTTGGTGAGTATGAGAAAAATCGAAAATCATAAAAATGACGTCTGCCAAGTAAAGACGGATGACGTATCTCGAAAACGGTAAGAGATAGGTAGGGGGTGTTTGAACAAATGTCATAGGGAATCGGAAAAGCAGTCGGATGACATATGTCAAAAATCCAAAATGGCGGATTTCAAGATGGCCGCCATACAAAGTGATCCGAGCCTGCTGAAGCGAGGCCGTTAGGCCGAGCTTCAGTAGGGGCGGAGCAGTTTGTATGGTGGCCGTCTTGAAATCCGACATTTTGGATGTGTCTTACGTGCTCCTATCATTCTTTATACTGCATTTTGAGTGTTTTACCTTTATTTTCGACTGTATTAGGAGTTTTTGTGGGATTTTTGACTGAATTTGGAGTTACTGTCCTACATTAGAGTAGTAGCGAGCCCGAAGGGCGAGCTCCTGGTGAAGCCGAAGGCCGAACTTTCGGTCCGCGAGGCCGAAGGCCGAGCGTATGACGCGCGAGCACGAAGGGCGAGCGCTTGGCGAGGCCGTAGGCCGAGCCGTATTAGTAACTTGCGAGGCCGAAGGCCGAGCTCCGACTTGAGAGTATTTTCCACGTCACCAACTGGTCTCCATGGCAACTGCCTGCGGTAACCGAAGCACCTACGAGTGGGGTTCCTTAACAAAAGTGACTCAGAACCTTGGTACCATTCTGCCCGTACCACCTTTTAATGGCAGTAGGGCGAATCTTATTTGGTGGCTACAGTTTGGTTCTCTACTGTATTAATAGTTTGTATGGGACGTCGTATATCTTTTGGGGTTTTGAATCATTTTTATTAACATGTATAAGGTGTGTTGATATAGGTTTAAATTGCATAACGATAAATGCGGGCCGCATGCGGCCCGCACACTGCCCGAAAAACTAGTTTATAATATATAAAGCTCGATTACCACTCACTGACTGACTCACTGACTGACATAAATGTTCTCCTAGAAGGAGCAGAGTAGGGTAAAAATGAAGTATGGCAAAAATGTTCGGGGGGTTTTGGTGAGTATGAGAAAAATCGAAAATCATAAAAATGACGCCTGCCAAGTGAAGATGGATGACGTACCTCGAAAACGGTAAGAGATAGGTAAGGGGTGTTTGAAAAAATGTCATAGGGAATCGAGAGAGCAGTCGAATGACACCTGTCAAAAATCCAAAATGGCGGATTTCAAGATGGCCGCCATACAAAATGCTCCGAGCCTGCTGAAGCGAGGCCTTTAGGCCGAGCTTCAGTAGGGGCGGAGCAGTTTGAATGGTGGGCTTCTTGAAATCCGCCATTTTGGATTTGTCCCAGGTGCTCCTCTCATTCTTCATACTGCATTTGGAGTGTTTTACCATATATTTTCGACTGTATTAGGAGTTTTTGTGGGTTTTTTGACTGAATTTGGAGTAACTGTCCTACATTAGTGTATAGCGAGCCCAAAGGGCAACCACCTGGTGAGGCCGAAGGCCGAACTTTCGGTCCGCGAGGCCGAAGGCCGAGCGAATGAAGCGCGAGCCCGAAGGGCGAGCGCTTGGCGAGGCCGCAGGCCGAGCCGTGTTAGTAACTTGCGAGGCCGAAGGCCGAGCTCCGACTCGAGAGTATTTTCCACATCTCCGACTGGTCTCCATGGCAACTGCTCGCGGTAACCGAAGCACCTGCGAGTGGGGTTCCTTAAGAAAAGTGACTTAGAACCTTGGTACCATTCTGCCCGTACCACCTTTTTATAGCAGTAGGGTGAATTTGCTTTAGTGGCTACAGTATGGTTCTTTATTGTATTGAGAGTTTATATGGGATTTCATGCTTCTATTGGAGTTTTGAACACACTATTTTTTTAATGTATCAGGTGTTTTTTTGACAGTTCCTACTGACTCAAGATAGATGCGGGCCGCATGCGGCCCGCACACTGCCCGAAATACTAGTTATATTTAATATATATAAAGCTCGATTACCACTGACTCACTGACTCACTGACATAAATGTTCTCCTAGAAGGAGCAGAGTAGGGTAAAAATGAAGTATGGCAAAAATGTTTGGGTGGTTTTGGTGAGTATGAGAAAAATCGAAAATCATTAAAAAGACGCCTGCCAAATGAAGATGGATGACGTTTCTCGAAAACGGTAAGAGATAGGTAGGGGGTGTTTGAACAAATGTCATAGGGAATCAGGAGTTTAGTTGAATGATACCTGTCAAAAATCCAAAATGGCGGATTTCAAGATGGCCGCCATACAAAGTGATCCGAGCCTGCTGAAGCGAGGCCGTTAGGCCGAGCTTCAGTAGGGGCGGAGCAGTTGGTATGGTGGCCGTCTTGAAATGCGACATTTTGGATGTGTCTTACGTGCTCCTATCATTCTTTATACTGCATTTGGAGTGTTTTACCTTTATTTTCGACTGTATTAGGAGTTTTTGTGGGATTTTAGACTGAATTTGGAGTTGCTGTCCTACATTAGTGTAGTAGCGAGCCCGAAGGGCGAGCTTTCGGTGAGGCCGAAGGCCGAACTTTCGGCTCGCGAGGCCGAAGGCCGAGCGTATGGTGCGTGAGCCCGAAGGGCGAGCGCTTGGCGAGGCCGCAGGCCGAGCCGTGTTAGTAACTTGCGAGGCCGAAGGCCGAGCTCCGACTCGGGAGTATTTTCCACATCTCCAACTGGTCTCCATGGCAACTGCCCGCCGTAACCGAAGCACCTACGAGTGGGGTTCCTTAACAAAAGTGACTCAGAACCTTGGTACCATTCTGCCCGTACCACCTTTTTATGGCGGTAGGGTGAATTTGCTATAGTGGCTTCAGTATGGTTCTTTATTGTATCGAGAGTTTATATGGGATTTCATACTTCTATTGGAGTTTTGAACACACTTTTTTTTCACGTATTAGGTGTTTCTGTGAAATTTTCAAATGACTAAAGATAGATGCGGGCCGCATGCGGCCCGCACACTGCCCGAAATACTAGTTTATAATATATAAGGCTCGATTACCACTGACTGACTCACTGACTCACTGACATAAATGTTCTCCTAGAAGGAGCAGAGTAGGGTAAAAATGAAGTATGGCAAAAATGTTCGGCGGGTTTAGGTGAGTATGAGAAAAATCGAAAATCATTAAAAAGACGCCTGCCAAGTAAAGATGAATGACATATCTCAAAAACGGTACAAGATAGGTAGAGGGTGTTTGAACAAATGTCATAGGGAATTGGGAGAGCAGTCGGATGACATCTGTCAAAAATCCAAAATGGTGGATTTCAAGATGGCCGCCATACAAAGTGATCCGAGCCTGCTGAAGCGAGGCCGTTAGGCCGAGCTTCAGTAGAGGCGGAGCAGTTTGTATGGTGGCTGTCTTGAAATCCGACATTTTGGAGGTGACCCACGTGCTCCTATCATTCTTTATACTGCATTTGGAGTGTTTTACCTTATATTTTCGACTGTATTAGGAGTTTTTGTGGGATTTTGGACTGAATTTGGAGTTACTGTCCTACGTTAGTGTAGTAGCGAGCCCGAAGGGCGAGCTCCTGGTGAGGCCGAAGGCCGAACTTTCGGCTCGCGAGGCCGAAGGCCGAGCGTATTGTGCGTGAGCCCGAAGGGCGAGCGCTTGGCGAGGCCGCAGGCCAAGCCGTGTTAGTAACTTGCGAGGCCGAAGGCCGAGCTCCGACTTGAGAGTATTTTCCACGTCACCGACTGGTCTCCATGGCAACTGCCCGCGGTAACCGAAGCACCTACGAATGGGGTTCCTTAACAAAAGTGACTCAGAACCTTGGTTCCATTCTGCCCGTACCACCTTTTTATGGCAGTAGGGTGAATTTGCTTTAGTGGCTACAGTATGGTTCTTTATTGTATGGAGAGTTTATTTGGGATTTCATACTTCTATTGGAGTTTTGAACTTATTTTTTTTAAATGTATAAGGGGTTAAGGTAAAGTTAAGTACTGCACAACGAAAAATGCGGGCCGCATGCGGCCCGCACACTGCCCGAAAAACTAGTTTATAATATATAAAGCTCGATTACCACTGACTCACTGACTCACTGACATAAATGTTCTCCTAGAAGGAGACGAGTAGGAACAACGTGATGTATGGCAAAAATGTTCGGGTGGTTTTGGTGAGTATGAGAAAAATCGAAAATCATTAAAAAGACGCCTGCCAAGTAAAGATGGATGATATATCTCAAAAACGGTAAGAGATAGGTAGGGGGTGTTTGAACAAATGTCATAGGGAATCGGGAGAGCAGTCGAATGACATCTGTCAAAAATCCAAAATGGCGGATTTCAAGATGGCCGCCATACAAAATGCTCCGAGCCTGCTGAAGCGAGGCCTTTAGGCCGAGCTTCAGTAGGGGCGGAGCAGTTTGTATGGTGGCCTTCTTGAAATCCGCCATTTTGGATTTGTCCCAGGTGCTCCTCTCATTCTTCATACTGCATTTGGAGTGTTTTACCATACATTTTCGACTGTATTAGGAGTTTTTGTGGGTTTTTTGACTGAATTTGGAGTAACTGTCCTACATTAGTGTATAGCGAGCCCAAAGGGCAACCACCTGGTGAGGCCGAAGGCCGAACTTTCGGTCCGCGAGGCCGAAGGCCGAGCGAATGGTGCGCGAGCCCGAAGGGCGAGCGCTTGGCGAGGCCGCAGGCCGAGCCGTGTTAGTAACTTGCGAGGCCGAAGGCCGAGCTCCGACTTGAGAGTATTTTCCACGTCACCGACTGGTCTCCATGGCAACTGCCCGCGGTAACCGAAGCACCTACGAGTGGGGTTCCTTAACAAAAGTGATTAAGAACCTTGGTACCATTCTGCCCGTACCACCTTTTTATGGCAGTAGGGTGAATCTGCTTTAGTGGCTACAGTATGGTTCTTTATTGTATTGAGAGTTTATATGGGATTTCATTCTTCTATTGGAGTTTTGAACATACTTTTTTACAACGTATCATGAGTTTTGATATAGTTTAGTACTGCATAACGATAAATGCGGGCCGCATGCGGCCCGCACACTGCCCGAAAAACTAGTTTATAATATATAAAGCTCGATTACCACTGACTGACTCACTGACTGACTGACTGACATAATTGTTCTCCTAGAAGGAGTAGAGTAGGGTTAAAATGATGTAGGACAAAAATGTTCGGGGGGTTTTGGTGAGTATGAGAAAAATCGAAAATCATTAAAAAGACGCCTGCCAAGTAAAGATGGATGACATATCTCAAAAACGGTAAGAGATAGGTAGGGGGTGTTTGAACAAATGTCATAGGGAATCTGGAGAGCAGTCGAATGACACCTGTCAAAAATCCAAAATGGCGGATTTCAAGATGGCCGCCATACAAATTGATCCGAGCCTGCTGAAGCGAGGCCGTTAGGCCGAGGTTCAGTAGGGGCGGAGCAGTTTGTATGATGGCCTTCTTGAAATCCGCCATTTTGGATTTGTCCCAGGTGCTCCTATCATTCTTTATACTGCATTTGGAGTGTATTACCTTATATTTTCGACTGTATTAGGAGTTTTTGTGGGATTTTTGACTGAATTTGGAGTTACTGTCCTACATAAGTGTAGTAGCGAGCCCGAAGGGCGAGCTCCTGGTGAGGCCGAAGGCCGAACTTTCAGTCCGCGAGGCCGAAGGCCGAGCGTATGACGCGCGAGCCCGAAGGGCGAGCTCTTGGCGAGGCCGCAGGCCGAGCCATGTTGGTAACTTGCGAGGCCGAAGGCCGAGCTCCGACTTGAGAGTTTTTTCCACGTCTCCGACTGGTCTCCATGGCAACTGCCCGCGGTAAGCGAAGCACCTACGAGTGGGGTTCCTTAACAAAAGTGACTCAGAACCTTGGTACCTTTCTGCCCGTACCACCTTTTTATGGCAGTAGGGTGAATCTGTTTTAGTGGCTACAGTATTGTTCTTTATTGTATTGAGTATTAATATGGGATTTCATACTTCTAATGGAGTTTTGAACATACTTTTTTTAATGTATAAGGTGTTTTGATATTGTTCAAACTTGCACAACGATAAATGCGGGCCGCATGCGGCCCGCACACTGCCCGAAAAACTAGTTATAATATATAAAGCTCGATTACCATTGACTCACTGACTGACATAAATGTTCTCCTAGAAGGAGACGAGTAGGAGCAACGTGATGTATGGCAAAAATGTTCGGGGGGTTTGTGTGAGTATGGGAAAAATCCGAAAACTCAAAGAAGTCGTCTGCCAAGTAAAATTGGATAGCGTATCTCTGAAACGGTAAGAGATAGGTAGGGGGTGCTTGACCAAATGTCATAGGGAATCGGGAGAGCAGTCGGATGACACCTGTCAAAAATCCAAAATGGCGGATTTCAAAATGGCCGCCATACAAAATCCTTCGATCCCTCAAAAAAGTAGCTGGTTCTACCAGAAAGAGTAGAGTACGGTTATAGTAATGTATTACGAAAATGACTAACGGGTTTAGCTGAGTAGGGAATAAATTAAAAACCCTAGAAATGACGCCTGCCAAGTAAAGCTGGACTACGTATCTCGAAAACGGTAAGAGATAGGTTGGGGGTGTTTGAACAAATGTCATAGGCAATCGGGAGAGCAGTCGAATGACACCTGTCAAATGTGCTACTCTCATTCTTCATACATTATTTGGAGTATTTAACCTTACAATGTCGACTGTATTAGGAGTGTTTGTGGGAATTTCAACTCAATTTAGAGTAATTGTCCTACTGTCAGTGTAGCGAGCCCGAAGGGCGAGCTTTTGGTGAGGCCGAAGGCCGAACTTCCGGGCCGCGAGGCCGTAGGCCGAGTGGACGGTGCGTGAGCCCGCAGGGCGAGCGCTAGGCGAGGCCGCAGGTCGAGCCGTGTTAGTAACTTGCGAGGCCGAAGGCCGAGCTCAGACTTGCACCGATTTAGCTGAAAATCGATATATAGGTTGTTCTCGTCATCCTTATTCCAAATATGAAATTTTTATTTCGATGACGTCTGCCAAGTTAAAAAAGTTACTCCGATTTGGCTGAAACTCGATATTTATGTGGTTCTGGATGTCCTTATTCCAAATCAAAAAAAAATATTTCGATGACGTCTGCCAAGTAAAAAAAGTTACTCCGATTTGGCTGAAACTCGATATTTAGGTGGTTCTGGGTGTCCTTATTCCAAATCTAAAAATTTTTTTTCGATGACGTCTGCCAAGTAAAAAAAGTTACTCCGATTTGGCTGAAACTCGATTTTTAGGTGGTTCTGGGTGTCCTTATTCCAAATCTAAAAATTTTTTTTCGATGACGTCTGCCAAGTTAAAAAAAGTACTCCGATTTGGTTTAAATTTTAAATCTAGGTTGTTCTGGACGTCCTTATTCCAAATATGAATTTTTTTTTTCGATGACGTCTGCCAAGTGAAGATAAATCACGTATCTCGATAACGGTAATAGATAGGTAGGGGGAATTTGAAAATATGTCATAGGGAATAAGAAAAACAGTCAAATGACATTTTGGATGTGTCACACGTGCTCCTCTCATTCTTTATACTGCATTTGGAGTGTTTTACCTCATATTTTCGACTGTATTAGGAGTTTTTGTAGGTTTTTTGACTGAATTTGGAGTAACTGTTCTATGTTATTGCAGTAGCGAGCCCGAAGGGCGAGCTCCTGGTGAGGCCGAAGGCCGAACTTTCGGCTCGCGAGGCCGAAGGCCGAGCGTTCGCTGCGTGAGCCCGAAGGGCGAGCGCTTGGCGAGGCCGCAGGCCGAGCCGTGTTAGTAACTTGCGAGGCCGAAGGCCGAGCTCCGACTTGAGAGTATTTTCCACGTCTCCGACTGGTCTCAATGGCAACTGCCCACGGTAACCAAAGCACCTACGAGTGGGGTTCCATAACAAAAGTGACTCGGAACCCTGGTCGATGACGTCTGCCAAGTAAAAAAAGTTACTCCGATTTGGCTGAAACTCGATTTTTAGGTGGTTCTGGGTGTCCTTATTCCAAATCTAAAAATTTTTTTTCGATGACGTCTGCCAAGTTAAAAAAAGTACTCCGATTTGGTTTAAATTTTAAATCTAGGTTGTTCTGGACGTCCTTATTCCAAATATAAATTTTTTTTTTCGATGACGTCTGCCAAGTGAAGATAAATCACGTATCTCGATAACGGTAATAGATAGGTAGGGGGAATTTGAAAATATGTCATAGGGAATAAGAAAAACAGTCAAATGACATTTTGGATGTGTCACACGTGCTCCTCTCATTCTTTATACTGCATTTGGAGTGTTTTACCTCATATTTTCGACTGTATTAGGAGTTTTTGTAGGTTTTTTGACTGAATTTGGAGTAACTGTTCTATGTTATTGCAGTAGCGAGCCCGAAGGGCGAGCTCCTGGTGAGGCCGAAGGCCGAACTTTCGGCTCGCGAGGCCGAAGGCCGAGCGTTCGCTGCGTGAGCCCGAAGGGCGAGCGCTTGGCGAGGCCGCAGGCCGAGCCGTGTTAGTAACCTTTATTTTCGACTGTATTAGGAGTTTTTGTGGGAGTTTTGACTGAATTTGGAGTTACTGTCCTATATTAGTGTAGTAGCGAGCCCGAAGGGCGAGCTCCTGGTGAGGCCGAAGGCCGAACTTTCGGTCCGCGAGGCCGAAGGCCGAGCGTATGATGCGCGAGCCCGAAGGGCGAGCGCCTGGCGAGGCCGTAGGCCGAGCCGTATTAGTAACTTGCGAGGCCGAAGGCCGAGCTCCGACTTGAGAGTATTTTCCACATCTCCGACTGGTCTCCATGGCAACTGCCCGCGGTAACCGAAGCACCTACGAGTGGGGTTCCTTTACAAAAGTGACTCAGAACCTTGGTTCCATTCTGCCCGTACCACCTTTTTATGGCAGTAGGGTGAATTTGCTTTAGTGGCTACAGTATGGTTCTTTATTGTATGGAGAGTTTATTTGGGATTTCATACTTCTATTGGAGTTTTGAACTTATTTTTTTTAAATGTATAAGGGGTTAAGGTAAAGTTAAGTACTGCACAACGAAAAATGCGGGCCGCATGCGGCCCGCACACTGCCCGAAAAACTAGTTATTAATAATATATAAAGCTCGATTACCACTCACTGACTGACTCACTGACTGACATAAATGTTCTCCTAGAAGGAGGCGAGTAGGAGCAAAGTGATGTATGGCAAAAATGTTCGGGGGGTTTTGGTGAGTATGAGAAAAATCGAAAATCATTAAAAAGACGCCTGCCAAGTGAAGATGGATGACGTATCTCAAAAACGGTAAGAGATAGGTAGGGGGTGTTTGAACAAATGTCATAGGGAATAAGGAGAGCAGTCGAATGACATCTGTCAAAAATCCAAAATGGCGGATTTCAAGATGGCCGCCATACAAATTGATCCGAGCCTGCTGAAGCGAGGCCGTTAGGCCGAGCTTCAGTAGGGGCGGAGCAGTTTGTATGGTGGCCGTCTTGAAATCCGACATTTTGGATGTGTCTTACATGCTCCTATCATTCTTTATACTGCATATGGAGTGTTTTACCTTTATTTTCAACTGTATTAGGAGTTTTTGTGGGAGTTTTGACTGAATTTGGAGTTACTGTCCTACGTTAGTGTAGTAGCGAGCCCGAAGGGCGAGCTCCTGGTAAGGCCGAAGGCCGAACTTTCGGTCCGCGAGGCCGAAGGCCGAGCGTATGATGCGTGAGCCCGAAGGGCGAGCGCTTGGCGAGGCCGTAGGCAAAGCCGTATTAGTAACTTGCGAGGCCGAAGGCCGAGCTCCGACTTGAGAGTATTTTCCACGTCACTGACTGGTCTCCATGGCAACTGCCTGCGATAACCGAAGCACCTACGAGTGGGTATCCTTAACAAAAGTGACTCAGAACCTTGGTACTATTCTGCCCGTACCACCTTTTTATGGCAGTAGGGTGAATCTGGTTTGGTGGCTACAGTTTGGTTCCTTATTGCATTAAGAGTTTGTATGGGAAATCGTACATCTTTTGGTGTTTTGAAATATTTTTTTTTAATGTACAAGGTGTTTTGATATTGTTCAAACTTGCACAACGATAAATGCGGGCCGCATGCGGCCCGCACACTGCCCGAAATACTAGTTATAATATATAAAGCTCGATTACCACTCACTCACTGACATAAATGTTCTCCTAGAAGGAGCAGAGTAGGGTAAAAATGAAGTATGGCAAAATTGTTCGGGTGGTTTTGGTGAGTATGAGAAAAATCGAAAATCATAAAAATGACGCCTGCCAAGTAAAGATGGATGACGTATCTCGAAAACGGTAAGAGATAGGTAGGGGGTGTTTGAACAAATGTCATAGGGAATCGGGAGAGCAGTCGAATGACACCTGTCAAAAATCCAAAATGGCGGATTTCAAGATGGCCGCCATACAAAATGGTCCGAGCCTGCTGAAGCGAGGCCGTTAGGCCGAGCTTCAGTAGGGGCGGAGCAGTTTGTATGGTGGCCGTCTTGAAATCCGACATTTTGGATGTGCCCCACGTGCTCCTATCATTCTTTTTACTGCATTTGGAGTGTTTTACCTTATATTTTCGACACTATAAGGAGTTTTTGTGGGATTTTTGACTGAATTTGGAGTTACTGTCCTACATTAGTGTAGTAGCGAGCCCGAAGGGCGAGCTTCTGGTGAGGCCGAAGGCCGAACTTTCGGTCCGCGAGGCCGAAGGCCGAGCGTATGATGCGCGAGCCCGAAGGGCGAGCGCTTGGCGAGGCCGCAGGCCGAGCCGTGTTGGTAACTTGCGAGGCCGAAGGCCGAGCTCCGACTTAAGAGTATTTTCCACATCTCCTACTGGTCTCCATGGCAACTGCCCGCGATAACCGAAGCACCTACGAGTGGGGTTCCTTAACAAAAGTGACTTAGAACCTTGGTACCATTCTGCTCGTACCACCTTTTTATGGCAGTAGGGTGAATCTGGTTTGGTGGCAACAGTTTGTTTCTTTATTGTATTGAGAGTTTATATGGGATTTCATACTTCTATTGGAGTTTTGAAATATTCTTATTTTAATGTAAAAGGTGTCTTGATATTATTTTAAATTGCATTACGATAAATGCGGGCCGCATGCGGCCCGCACACTGCCCGAAAAACTAGTTATTTATTATTTATTTATAATATATAAGGCTCGATTACCACTGACTGACTCACTGACTCACTGACATAAATGTTCTCCTAGAAGGAGCAGAGTAGGGTAAAAATGAAGTATGGCAAAAATGTTCGGCGGGTTTAGGTGAGTATGAGAAAAATCGAAAATCATTAAAAAGACGCCTGCCAAGTAAAGATGAATGACATATCTCAAAAACGGTACAAGATAGGTAGAGGGTGTTTGAACAAATGTCATAGGGAATTGGGAGAGCAGTCGGATGACATCTGTCAAAAATCCAAAATGGTGGATTTCAAGATGGCCGCCATACAAAGTGATCCGAGCCTGCTGAAGCGAGGCCGTTAGGCCGAGCTTCAGTAGAGGCGGAGCAGTTTGTATGGTGGCTGTCTTGAAATCCGACATTTTGGATGTGACCCACGTGCTCCTATCATTCTTTATACTGCATTTGGAGTGTTTTACCTAATATTTTCGACTGTATTAGGAGTTTTTGTGGGATTTTTGACTAAATTTGGAGTTACTGTCCTACATAAGTGAAGTAGCGAGCCCGAAGGGCGAGCTTCTGGTGAGGCCGAAGGCCGAACTTTCGGTCCGCGAGGCCGAAGGCCGAGCGTATGATGCGTGAGCCCGAAGGGCGAGCGCCTGGCGAGGCCGTAGGCCGAGCCGTATTAGTAACTTGCGAGGCCGAAGGCCGAGCTCCGACTTGAGAGTATTTTCCACATCTCCGACTGGTCTCCATGGCAACTGCCGTAATATATAAAGCTGGATTACCGTACACTGACTGATTCACTGACTCACTGACTGACTGACATAATTGTTCTCCCAGAAGGAGTCGAGTAGGAAGAATGTGATGTATGGGAAAAGTGTAGAGGGGGTTTGGGGGAGTATGGGAAAAATCCGAAAACTCAAAGATGTCGTCTGCCAAGTAAAATTGGATAGCGTATATCTGAAACGGTAAGAGATAGGTAGGGGGTGCTTGACCAAATGTCATAGGGAATCGGGAGAACAGTCGGGTGACATTTGTCAAAAATCCAAAATGGCGGATTTCAAAATGGCCGCCATACAAAATCCTTCGATCCCTCAAAATAGTAGCTGGTTCTACTAGAAAGAGTTGAGTACGGTTATAGTAATGTATTACGAAAATGACTAAGGGGTTTAGCTGAGTAGGGGAAATATTAAAAACCCTAGAAATGACGCCTGCCAAGTAAAGCTGGACTACGTATCTCGAAAACGGTAAGAGATAGGTTTGGTGTGTTTGAACGAATGTCATAGGGAATCGGGAGAGCAGTCGAATGACACCTGTCAAATGTGCTACTCTCATTCTTCATACATTATTTGGAGTGTTTGACCATACAATGTCGACTGTATTAGGAGTTTTTGTGGGATTTTGAACTGAATTTGGAGTAATTGTCCTACTGGCCGTGTAGCGAGCCCGAAGGGCGAGCTTCTGGTGAGGCCGAAGGCCGAACTTTCGGGCCGCGAGGCCGCAGGCCGAGTGGACGGTGCGCGAGCCCGCAGGGCGAGCGCTAGGCGAGGCCGCAGGCCGAGCCATGTTAGTAACTTGCGAGGCCGAAGGCCGAGCTTAGACTTGCACCGATTTGGCTGAAAATCGATATATAGGTTGTTCTCGTCATCCTCATTCCAAATATGAAATTTTTATATCGATGACGTCTGCCAAGTAAAAAAAGTTACTCCGATTTGGTTGAAACTCGATATTAAGGTGGTTCTGGGTGTCCTTATTCCAAATCTAAAAATTTTTTTTCGATGACGTCTGCCAAGTAAAAAAAGTTACTCCGATTTGGCTGAAACTCGATATTTAGGTGGTTCTGGGTGTCCTTATTCCAAATCAAAATTATTTTTTTCGATGACGTCTGCCAAGTAAAAAGAAGTACTCCGATTTGGCTTAAATTTCATATCTAGGTTGTTTTGGACGTCCTTATTCCAAATATGAAATTTTTTTTTCGATGACGTCTGCCAAGTGTAGATAAATCACGAATCTCGAAAACGGTAATAGATAGGTAGGGGGTTTTTGAAAATATGTCATAGGGAATAAGGAGAGCAGTCGAATGACATTTTGGATGTGTCTTACGTGCTCCTATCATTCTTTATACTGCATTTGGAGTGTTTTTCCTTAATTTTCGACTGTATTAGGAGTTTTTGTAGGGATTTTTGACTGAATTTGGAGTTACTGTCCAACTTTAGTGTATAGCGAGCCCGAAGGGCGAGCTCCCGGTGAGGCCGAAGGCCGAACTTTCGGCTCGCGAGGCCGAAGGCCGAGCGTAGGGTGCGTGAGCCCGAAGGGCGAGCGCTTGGCGAGGCCGTAGGCCGAGCCGTATTAGTAACTTGCGAGGCCGAAGGCCGAGCTCCGACTTGAGAGTTTTTTCCACGTCTCCGACTGGTCTCCATGGCAACTGCCCGCGGTAACCGAAGCACCTACGAGTGGGGTTCCTTAACAAAAGTGACTCAGAACCTTGGTACCATTCTGCCCGTACCACCTTTTTATGGCAGTAGGGTGAATCTGCTTTAGTAGCTACAGTATGTTTCTCTACTGTATTACAAGTTTATTTGGGATTTCATGTTTCTATTGGAGTTTTGAACATATTTTTTTTATGTATTAGGTGTTTTGATATAGTCTAAAATTTCATAACGATAAATGCGGGCCGCATGCGGCCCGCACACTGCCCGAAAAACTAGTTAATAATATATAAAGCTCGATTACCACTCACTGACTGACTGACTGACTGATTGACATAAATGTTCTCCTAGAAGGAGACGAGTAGGGCTAAAATGATGTATGGCAAAAATGTTCGGGGGGTTTTGGTGAGTATGAGAAAAATCGAAAATCATAAAAAAGACGCCTGCCAAGTAAAGATGGATAACGTATCTCGAAAACGGTAAGAGATGGGTTAGAGGTGTTTGAACAAATGTCATAGGGAATCGGGAGAGCAGTCGAATGACACCTGTCAAAAATCCAAAATGGCGGATTTCAAGATGGCCGCCATACAAAGTGATCCGAGCCTGCTGAAGCGAGGCCTTTAGGCCGAGCTTCAGTAGGGGCGGAGCAGTTTGAATGGTGGGCTTCTTGAAATCCGCCATTTTGGATTTGTCCCAGGTGCTCCTCTCATTCTTCATACTGCATTTGGAGTGTTTTACCATATATTTTCGACTGTATTAGGAGTTTTTGTGGGTTTTTTGACTGAATTTGGAGTAACTGTCCTACATTAGTGTATAGCGAGCCCAAAGGGCAACCACCTGGTGAGGCCGAAGGCCGAACTTTCGGTCCGCGAGGCCGAAGGCCGAGCGAATGAAGCGCGAGCCCGAAGGGCGAGCGCCTGGCGAGGCCGCAGGCCGAGCCGTGTTAGTAACTTGCGAGGCCGAAGGCCGAGCTCCGACTTGAGAGTATTTTCCACATCTCCGACTGAGGCATGTTGCGCGGGCAGTTGCCATGGAGACCTCCATGGCAACTGCCCGCGGTAACCGAAGCACCTACGAGTGGGGTTCCTTAACAAAAGTGACTCAGAACCTTGGTACCATTCTGCCCGTACCACCTTTTTTTGGCAGTAGGGTGAATCTGCTTTAGTGGCTACAGTATGGTTCTTTATTGTATTGAGAGTTTATATGGGATTTCATAATTCTATTGGAGTTTTGAAATATTTTTATTTTAATGTAAAAGGTGTTTCGTTATAGTTATAATTGCACAACGATAAATGCGGGCCGCATGCGGCCCGCACACTGCCCGAAAAACTAGTTATTTATAATATATAAAGCTCGATTACCACTGACTCACTGACTGACTCACTCATTGACATAAATGTTCTCCTAGAAGGAGACGAGTAGGAGCACAGTGATGTATGGCAAAAATGTTCGGGGGGCTTAGGTGAGTATGAGAAAAATCGAAAATCATTAAAAAGACGCCTGCCAAGTGAAGATGGATGACGTATCTCGAAAACGGTAAGAGATAGGTAGGGGGTGTTTGAACAAATGTCATAGGGAATCGGGAGAGCAGTCGAATGACATATGTCAAAAATCCAAAATGGCGGATTTTAAAATGGCCGCCATACAAAATCCTTCGATCCCTCAAAAAAGTAGCTGTTTCTACCAGAAAGAGTTGAGTACGGTTATAGTAATGTATTACGAAAATGACAAAGGGGCTTAGCTGAGTAGGGAAAAAAATAAAAACCCTAGAAATGACGCCTGCCAAGTAAAGCTGGACTACGTATCTCGAAAACGGTAAGAGATAGGTTGGGGGTGTTTGAACAAATGGCATAGGGAATCGGGAGAGCAGTCGAATGAGACCTGTCCCACGTGCTCCTCTCATTCTTTATACTGCATTTGGAGTGTTTTACCTCATATTTTCGACTGTATTAGGAGTTTTTGTAGGTTTTTTGACTGAATTTGGAGTTACTATTCTACGTTGTTGTAGTAGCGAGCCCGAAGGGCGAGCTCCTGGTGAGGCCGAAGGCCGAACTTTCGGCACGCGAGGCCGAAGGCCGAGCGTATAGTGCGCGAGCCCGAAGGGCGAGCGCTTGGCGAGGCCGCAGGCCGAGCCATGTTAGTAGCTTGCGAGGCCGAAGGCCGAGCTCCGACTCGAGAGTATTTTCCACGTCTCCGACTGGTCTCCATGGCAACTGCCCGCGGAAACCAAAGCACCTACGAGTGGGGTTCCTTAACAAAAGTGACTCAGAACCTTGGTCCCATTCTGCCCGTACCACCTTTTTATTGCAGTAGGGTTAATTTGATTTAGTGGCTACAGTATGGTTCTTTATTGTATTGAGAGTTTATATGGGATTTCATACTGTTATGGAATTTTGTTTTTTTTTTTTTTAATGTATATGGTGTTAAGGTATTGGTAAGTACTGCATAACGATAAATGCGGGCCGCATGCGGCCCGCACACTGCCCGAAATACTAGTTTATAATATATAAAGCTCGATTACCACTCACTGACTGACTGACTGACTGATTGACATAAATGTTCTCCTAGAAGGAGCAGAGTAGGGTTAAAATGATGTATGGCAAAAATGTTCAGTGAGTTTTGGTGACTATGAGAAAAATCGAAAATCATTAAAAAGACGCCTGCCAAGTAAAGTTGGATGACATATCTCAAAAACGGTACAAGATAGGTAGGGGGTGTTTGAACAAATGTCATAGGGAATCGGGAGAGCAGTCGAATGACACCTGTCAAAAATCCAAAATGGCGGATTTCAAGATGGCCGCCATACAAATTGATCCGAGCCTGCTGAAGCGAGGCCGTTAGGCCGAGGTTCAGTAGGGGCGGAGCAGTTTGTATGGGGGCCTTCTTGAAATCCGCCATTTTGGATTTGTCCCAGGTGCTCCTATCATTCTTTATACTGCATTTGGAGTGTATTACCTTATATTTTCGACTGTATTAGGAGTTTTTGTGGGATTTTTGACTGAATTTGGAGTTTCTGTCCTACATAAGTGTAGTAGCGAGCCCGAAAGGCGAGCTCCTGGTGAGGCCGAAGGCCGCACTTTCGGTCCGCGAGGCCGAAGGCCGAGCGTATGATGCGCGAGCCCGAAGGCCGAGCGCTCGGCGAGGCCGCAGGCCGAGCCGTGTTGGTAACTTGCGAGGCCGAAGGCCGAGCTCCGACTTGAGAGTTTTTTCCACGTCTCCGACTGGTCTCCATGGCAACTGCCCGCGGTAAGCGAAGCACCTACGAGTGGGGTTCCTTAACAAAAGTGACTCAGAACCTTGGTCCCATTCTGCCCGTACCACCTTTTTATGGCAGTAGGGTGAATCTGTTTTAGTGGCTTCAGTATTGTTCTTTATTGTATTGAGAGTTAATATGGGATTTCATACTTCTAATGGAGTTTTGAACATACTTTTTTTAATGTATAATGTGTTTTGATATTGTTCAAACTTGCACAACGATAAATGCGGGCCGCATGCGGCCCGCACACTGCCCGAATAACTAGTTTATAATATATAAGGCTCGATTACCACTGACTGACTCACTGACTCACTGACATAAATGTTCTCCTAGAAGGAGCAGAGTAGGGTAAAAATGAAGTATGGCAAAAATGTTCGGCGGGTTTAGGTGAGTATGAGAAAAATCGAAAATCATTAAAAAGACGCCTGCCAAGTAAAGATGAATGACATATCTCAAAAACGGTACAAGATAGGTAGAGGGTGTTTGAACAAATGTCATAGGGAATTGGGAGAGCAGTCGGATGACATTTGTCAAAAATCCAAAATGGCGGATTTCAAAATGGCCGCCATACAAAATCCTTCGATCCCTCAAAAAAGTAGCTGGTTCTACCAGAAAGAATTGAGTACGGTTATAGTAATGTATTACGAAAATGACTAAGGGGTTTAGCTGAGTAGGGGAAAAATTAAAAACCCTAGAAATGACGCCTGCCAAGTAAAGCTGGACTACGTATCTCGAAAACAGTAAGAGATAGGTTGGGGGTGTTTGAACAAATGTCATAGGGAATCGGGAGAGCAGTCGAATGACACCTGTCAAATGTGCTACTCTCATTCTGCATACATTATTTGGAGTATTTAACCTTACAATGTCAACTGTATTAGGAGTGTTTGTGGGAATTTCAACTCAATTTAGAGTAATTGTCCTACTGTCAGTGTAGCGAGCCCGAAGGGCGAGCTTTTGGTGAGGCCGAAGGCCGAACTTTCGGGCCGCGAGGCCGTAGGCCGAGTGGACGGTGCGCGAGCCCGCAGGGCGAGCGCTAGGCGAGGCCGCAGGTCGAGCCGTCTTAGTAACTTGCGAGGCCGAAGGCCGAGCTTAGACTTGCACCGATTTGGCTGAAAATCGATATATAGGTTGTTCTCGTCATCCTTATTCCAAATATGAAATTTTTATTTTGATGACGTCTGCCAAGTAAAAAAAGTTACTCCGATTTGGCTGAAACTCGATATTTATGTGGTTCTGGACGTCCTTATTCTAAATCAAAAATTTTTGTTTCGATGACGTCTGCCAAGTAAAAAAAGTTACTCCGATTTGGCTGAAACTCGATATTTAGGGGGTTCTGGGTGTCCTTATTTTAAATCTAAAATTTTTTTTTCGATGACGTCTGCCAAGTAAAACAAGTTACTCCGATTTGGCTGAAACTCGATATTTAGGTGGTTCTGGGTGTCCTTATTCCAAATCAAAATTTTTTTTTTCGATGACGTCTGCCAAGTAAAAAAAAGTACTCCGATTTGGCTTAAATTTTATATCTAGGTTGTTCTGGACGTCCTTATTCCAAATATGAATTTTTTTTTTCGATGACGTCTGCCAAGTGCAGATAAATCACCTATATCGAAAACGGTAATAGATAGGTAGGGGGTTTTTGAAAATATGTCATAGGGAATAAGGAGAGCAGTCGAATGACATTTTGGATGTGTCTTACGTGCTCCTATCATTCTTTATACTGCATTTGGAACGTTTTTCCTTAATTTTCGACTGTATTAGGAGTTTTTGTCGGATTTTTGACTGAATTTGGAGTTACTGTCCATCTTTAGTGTATAGCGAGCCCGAAGGGCGAGCTCCCGGTGAGGCCAAAGGCCGAACTTTCGGCTCGCGAGGCCGAAGGCCGAGCGTAGGGTGCGTGAGCCCGAAGGGCGAGCGCTTGGCGAGGCCGCAGGCCGAGCCGTGTTAGTTACTTGCGAGGCCGAAGGCCGAGCTCCGACTTGAGAGTATTTTCCACGTCACAGACTGGTCTCCATGGCAACTGCCTGCGGTAACCGAAGCACCTACGAGTGGGGTTCCTTAACAAAAGTGACTCAGAACCTTGGTACCATTCTGCCCGTACCACCTTTTTATGGCGGTAGGGTGAATTTGTTATAGTGGCTACAGTTTGTTTCTTTATTGTATTGAGAGTTTATATGGGATTTCATACTACTATTGGAGGTTTGAACTTTTTTTTTTTAATGTATGTCGTGTTTTATGGCAGTTCCTACTGACTCAAGATAGATGCGGGCCGCATGCGGCCCGCACACTGCCCGAAATACTAGTTTATAATATATAAAGCTCGACGATTACCACTCACTGACTGACTGACTGACTGATTGACATAAATGTTCTCCTAGAAGGAGTAGAGTAGGGTAAAAATGAAGTATGGCAAAAATGTTCGGGGGGTTTTGGTGAGTATGAGAAAAATCGAAAATCATTAAAAAGACGCCTGCCAAGTGATGATGGATGACGTATCTCGAAAACGATAAGAGATAGGTAGGGGGTGTTTGAACAAATGTCATAGGGAATCGGGAGAGCAGTCGAATGACATCTAACAAAAATCCAAAATGGCGGATTTCAAGATGGCCGCCATACAAAATGATCCGAGCCTGCTGAAGCGAGGCCGTTAGGCCGAGCTTCAGTAGGGGCGGAGCAGTTTGTATGGTGGCCATCTTGAAATCCGACATTTTGGATGTGATCCACGTGCTCCTATCATTCTTTATACTGCATTTGGAGTGTTTTACCTTTACTTTCGACTGAATTAGGAGTTTTTGTGGGATTTTTGACTGAATTTGGAGTTACTGTCCAACATTAGTGTATAGCGAGCCCGAAGGGCGAGCTCCTGGTGAGGCCGAAGGCCGAACTTTCGGTTCGCGAGGCCGAAGGCCGAGCGTAGGGTGCGTGAGCCCGAAGGGCGAGCGCTTGGCGAGGCCGCAGGCCGAGCCGTGTTGGTAACTTGCGAGGCCGAAGGCCGAGCTCCGACTAGAGAGTATTTTCCACATCTCCGATTGGTCTCCATGGCAACTGCCCGCGGTAACCGACGCAGCTACGAGTGGGTTTCCTTATTAAAAGTGACTCAGAACCTTGGTACCATTCTGCCCGTACCACCTTTTTATGGCAGTAGGGTGAATTTGGTTTGGTGATTACAGTACGGTTCTCTATTGTATTAAGGGTTTGTATGGAAAATCGTACATCTTTAGGTGTTTTGAAATATTTTTTTTTAATGTATAAGGTGTTTTGATATTGTTCAAACTTGCACAACGATAAATGCGGGCCGCATGCGGCCCGCACACTGCCCGAAAAACTAGTTTATAATATATAAAGCTCGATTACCACTGACTGACTGACATAAATGTTCTCCTAGAAGGAGACGAGTAGGAACAACGTGATGTATGGCAAAAATGTTCGGGGGGTTTTGGTAAGTATGAGAAAAATCGAAAATCATTAAAAAGACGCCTGCCAAGTGAAGATGAATGACGTATCTCAAAAACGGTACAAGATAGGTAGGGGGTGATTGAACAAATGTCATAGGGAATTGGGAGAGCAGTCGAATGACACCTGTCAAAAATCCAATATGGCGGATTTCAAGATGGCCGCCATACAAAATGCTCCGAGCCTGCTGAAGCGAGGCCTTTAGGCCGAGCTTCAGTAGGGGCGGAGCAGTTTGAATGGTGGCCGTCTTGAAATCCGACATTTTGGATGTGTCTTACGTGCTCCTATCATTCTTTATACTGCATTTGGAGTTTTTTATCTTTATTTTCGAATGTATTAGGAGTTTTTGTGGGATTTTTGACTGAATTTGGAGTAACTGTCCTACATTAGTGTAGTAGCGAGCCCGAAGGGTGAGCTTCTGGTGAGGCCGCAGGCCGAACTTTCGGCCCGCGAGGCCGAAGGCCGAGCGTATGGGGCGTGAGCCCGAAGGGCGAGCGCATGGCGAGGCCGGAGGCCGAGCCGTGTTAGTAACTTGCGAGGCCGAAGGCCGAGCTCCGACTTGAGAGTATTTTCCACGTCTCCGAATGGTCTCCATGGCAACTGCCCGTGGTAAGCGAAGCACCTACGAGTGGGGTTCTTTAACAAAAGTGACTCAGAATCTTGGTACCATTCTGCCCGTACCACTTTTTTATGGCAGTAGGGTGAATCTGGTTTGGTGGCTACAGTTTGGTTCTCTACTGTATAAGGAGTTTATATGGGATTTCATACTGTTATAGAATATTGTTTTTTTTTCTAAATATATAAGGTGTTTTGATATTGTTTCAAATTGCATAACGATAAATGCGGGCCGCATGCGGCCCGCACACTGCCCGAATAACTAGTTATAATATATAAAGCTCGATTACCACTGACTGACATAAATGTTCTCCTAGAAGGAGCAGAGTAGGGTAAAAATGAAGTATGGCAAAAATGTTCGGGTGGTTTTGGTGAGTATGAGAAAAATCGAAAATCATTAAAAAGACGCCTGCCAATCGATGATGGATGACGTAACTCGAAAACGGTAAGAGATAGGTAGGGGGTGTTTGAACAAATGTCATAGGGAATCGGGAGAGCAGTCGAATTACATCTGTCAAAAATCCAAAATGGCGGATTTCAAGATGGCCGCCATACAAAATGCTCCGAGCCTGCTGAAGCGAGGCCTTTAGGCCGAGCTTCAGTAGGGGCGGAGCAGTTTGTATGGTGGCCGTCTTGAAATCCGTTATTTTGGATGTGCCCCACGTGCTCCTATCATTCTTTATACTGCATTTGGAGTGTTTTACATTTATTTTAGACTGTATTAGGAGATTTTGTGGGATTTTTGACTAAATTTGGAGTTACTGTCCTACATAAGTGAAGTAGCGAGCCCGAAGGGCGAGCTCCTGGTGAGGCCGAAGGCCGAACTTTCGGTCCGCGAGGCCGAAGGCCGAGCGTATGATGCGCGAGCCCGAAGGGCGAGCGCCTGGCGAGGCCGTAGGCCGAGCCGTATTAGTAACTTGCGAGGCCGAAGGCCGAGCTCCGACTTGAGAGTATTTTTCACATCTCCGACTGGTCTCCATGGCAACTGCCTGCGGTAACTGCAGCACCTACGAGTGGGGTTCCTTAACAAAAGTGACTCAGAACCTTGGTACCATTCTGCCCGTACCACCTTTTTATGGCAGTAGGGTGAATCTGCTTTAGTGGCTACAGTATGGTTCATTACTGTATTGAGAGTTTATATGGGATTTCATACTTCTATTGGAGTTTTGAACATACTTTTTTCCAACGTATCAGGAGTTTTGATATAGTTAAGTACTGCATAACGATAAATGCGGGCCGCATGCGGCCCGCACACTGCCCGAAAAACTAGTTTATAATATATAAAGCTCGATTACCACTCACTGACTCATTGACATAAATGTTCTCCTAGAAGGAGCAGAGTAGGGTAAAAATGAAGTATGGCAAAAATGTTCAGGTTGTTTTGGTGAGTATGAGAAAAATCGAAAATCATAAAAATGACGCCTGCCAAGTGAAGATGGATGACGTATCTCAAAAACGGTAAGAGATAGGTAGGGGGTGTTTGACCAAATGTCATAGGGAATCGGGAGAGCAGTCGAATGACTTCTGTCAAAAATCCAAAATGGCGGATTTCAAGATGGGCGCCATACAAAATGCTCCGAGCCTGCTGAAGCGAGGCCTTTAGGCCGAGCTTCAGTAGGGGCGGAGCAGTTTTTATGGTGGCTATCTTGAAATCCGACATTTTGGATGTGTCACACGTGCTCCTATCATTCTTTATACTGCATTTGGAGTGTTTTACCTTCATTTTCGACTGTATTAGGAGTTTCTGTGGGATTTTTGAGTGAATTTGGAGTGACTGTCCTACATTAGTGTATAGCGAGCCCGAAAGGCGAGCTTCCGGTGAGGCCGAAGGCCGAACTTTCGGTCCGCGAGGCCGAAGGCCGAGCGATTGGTGCGCGAGCCCGAAGGGCGAGCGCTTGGCGAGGCCGCAGGCCGAGCCGTATTAGTAACTTGCGAGGCCGAAGGCCGAGCTCCGACTTTAGAGTATTTTCCACGTCTCCGACTGGTCTCCATGGCAACTGCCCGCGATAACCAAAGCACCTACGAGTGGGGTTCCTTAACAAAAGTGACTCAGAACCTTGGTCCCATTCTGCCCATACCACCTTTTTGTGGCAGTAGGGTGAATTTGCTTTAGTGGCTGCAGTATGGTTCTTTATTGTATTGAGAGTTTTTATGGGATTTCATACTTCCATTGGAGTTTTGAACATTCTTTTTCTTAAAGTATTAGGGGTTTATGTGAAATTTCCAAATGACTCAAGATAGATGCGGGCCGCATGCGGCCCGCACACTGCCCGAAATACTAGTTTATAATATATAAAGCTCGATTACCACTCACTGACTCATTGACATAAATGTTCTCCTAGAAGGAGCAGAGTAGGGTAAAAATGAAGTATGGCAAAAATGTTCGGGTGGTTTTGGTGAGTATGAGAAAAATCGAAAATCATAAAAATGACGCCTGCCAAGTGAAGATGGATGACGTATCTCAAAAACGGTAAGAGATAGGTAGGGGGTGTTTGACCAAATGTCATAGGGAATCGGGAGAGCAGTCGAATGACACCTGTCAAAAATCCAAAATGGCGGATTTCAAGATGGCCGCCATACAAAGTGATCCGAGCCTGCTGAAGCGAGGCCGTTAGGCCGAGCTTCAGTAGGGGCGGAGCAGTTTGTATGGTGGCCGTCTTGAAATCCGACATTTTGGATGTGTCTTACGTGCTCCTATCATTCTTTATACTGCATTTGGAGTTTTTTATCTTTATTTTCGACTATATTAGCAGTTTTTGTGGGATTTTTGACTGAATTTGGAGTAACTGTCCTACATTAGTGTAGTAGCGAGCCCGAAGGGCGAGCTTCTGGTGAGGCCGAAGGCCGAACTTTCGGCCCGCGAGGCCGAAGGCCGAGCGTATGGGGCGTGAGCCCGAAGGGCGAGCGCATGGCGAGGCCGGAGGCCGAGCCGTGTTAGTAACTTGCGAGGCCGTAGGCCGAGCTCCGACTTGAGAGTATTTTCCACGTCTTCGAATGGTCTCCATGGCAACTGCCCGTGGTAAGCGAAGCACCTACGAGTGGGGTTCTTTAACAAAAGTGACTCAGAATCTTGGTACCATTCTGCCCGTACCACTTTTTTATGGCAGTAGGGTGAATCTGGTTTGGTGGCTACAGTTTGGTTCTCTACTGTATAAGGAGTTTATATGGGATTTCATACTGTTATAGAATATTGTTTTTTTTTTTAAATGTATAAGGTGTTTTGATATTGTTTCAAATTGCATAACGATAAATGCGGGCCGCATACGGCCCGCACACTGCCCGAATAACTAGTTTATAATATATAAAGCTCGATTACCACTCACTGACTCATTGACATAAATGTTCTCCTAGAAGGAGACGAGTAGGAACAACATGATGTATGGCAAAAATGTTCGTGTGGTTTTGGTGAGTATGAGAAAAATCGAAAATCATAAAAATGACGCCTGTCAAGTGAAGATGGATGACGTATCTCAAAAACGGTACAAGGTAGGTAGGGGGTGTTGGAACAAATGTCATAGGGAATCGGGAGAGCAGTCGAATGACACCTGTCAAAAATCCAAAATGGCGGATTTCAAGATGGCCGCCATACAAAATGCTCCGAGCCTGCTGAAGCGAGGCCTTTAGGCCGAGCTTCAGTATGGGCGGAGCAGTTTGTATGGGGGCCGTCTTGAAATCCGACATTTTGGATGTGTCACACGTGCTCCTATCATTCTTTATACTGCATTTTACACCTTATATTTTCGACTGTATTAGGAGTTTTTGTGGGATTTTTGTCTGAATTTGGAGTTACTGTCCTACATAAGTGTAGTAGCGAGCCCGAAGGGCGAGCTCCTGGTGAGGCCGAAGGCCGAACTTTCGGTCCGCGAGGCCGAAGGCCGAGCGTATGATGCGCGAGCCCGAAGGGCGAGCGCTTAGCGAGGCCGCAGGCCGAGCCGTGTTGGTAACTTGCGAGGCCGAAGGCCGAGCTCCGACTTGAGAGTTTTTTCCACGTCTCCGACTGGTCTCCATGGCAACTGCCCGCGGTAAGCGAAGTACCTACGAGTGTGGTTCCTTAACAAAAGTGACTCAGAACCTTGGTCCCATTCTGCCCGTACCACCTTTTTATGGCAGTAGGGTGAACCTGTTTTAGTGGCTACAGTATTGTTCTTTATTGTATTGAGAGTTAATATGGGATTTCATACTTCTAATGGAGTTTTGATCATACTTTTTTTTAAATGTATAAGGTGGTTTGATATTGTTCAAACTTGCACAACGATAAATGCGGGCCGCATGCGGCCCGCACACTGCCCGAAATACTAGTTATATTTATAAAATCGGTTGATTTTTGGTAAAAATATATATTAGGTCCTTACATATGAAATTGGCGTTTTTCGTACTGGCCACTTTAATCACGAATTTCTCCTCTTTGGTAAGGAATTCCAAATTCAAATTTGTACAGCTATAGACTCATGTATTTGTGCTTCGATGATCGTCATTCATTTGTTTTTTTTTCTTCTGTTTTTTCTGTTTGCGTCACTCATTTTACAAAATGGAAAACCTTAAATATCGCATTATTTACGAGTACGAGTTCCGCCGTGGCACTAGTGCTGCGGAAACAACTCGAAGGGTGAATGATGTGTATGGCGGTCGTGTTGCAAAAGAAAACACAGTTCGTTTTTGGTTCCAACGTTTTCGTTCTGGAAACTTCGACCTGCAGAACAAGCCCCGTGGACGGCCTGAGACTCAAGTTGATAATGAAGAGTTGAAGGCTATTGTGGAAGCGGATCCATCGCAAACCACGTCCGAGTTAGCTGCAGGCTGCGATGTTAGTGATAAAACTGTTTTAATTCACTTGAAGCAAATTGGGAAGATTAAAAAGCTTGAAAGGTGGGTACCTCACGAATTGACTGAAACAAACCGGCAAACGCGCGTCGACTGCTGCGTTACATTACTAAACCGGCACAATAATGAAGGTATTTTAAACCGAATCATTACCTGTGATGAAAAATGGGTTCTTTACGATAATCGGAAGCGCTCAGCGCAATGGTTAGATCCTGGCCAGCCAGCCAAATCCTGCCCCAAGCGAAAATTAACCCCAAAAAAGTTACTTGTAAGCGTTTGGTGGACTAGTGCCGGTATTGTTCATTACAGTTTTTTCAAATCTGGCCAGACTATTACGGCTGATGTCTATTGTCAGGAATTGCAAACCATGATGGAAAAGCTGGCGGCTAAACAACCTAGGCTGGTCAATCGCTCCACGCCACTGCTGCTTCACGACAACGCTAGACCACACACTGCGCTACAGACGGCTACTAAATTAGAAGAGCTTCAATTGGAAAGTCTAAGACATCCTCCGTACTCCCCGGACCTTGCTCCAACAGATTACCATTTTTTTCGAAATTTGGATAACTTCTTGCAAGGGAAAAAATTCAACTCCGATGGGGCAGTCCAAATCGCCTTCAAAGATTTTATTGATTCCCGTCCGACTGGTTTTTTTAGTAAAGGGATCAATGAACTACCTATGAGATGGCAAAAGTGCATAGAAAATAATGGTTCATACTTTGATTAATTAAATATATTATATTAAAAAATATTCGACTTTTTGTTCCTCCCATACAAAACGCCAATTTCATATGTAAGGACCTAATATATATAATTTGGTCGCCAGCAAGACACGTAAAGGAGACTGCGCTACAGCCCACTACGATATATGACCTGAATTTGTTCTTTGGAATAGCATATACACTGTTATATCAAAATAGATACCACAAGTCGACCTATTTTACTTGCCTTAATCCGAATCTAAACTCCGATTATTATTAAACACACCGTTAGGTGCTTGGCGATAGATTTTCCACTTGGTTGCTAGCCATACGGGCATTTGCAAAATGCCCTTCCATCATGCGGTGAAGCTCAAGCCCGCGGCGGGATTCGAACCTTGGACATGCGCGGCAGTCCATAGCCAATACCACTGAGGCATCACTGCTTCAAACCCCTCCTGCACGTATCTTCTTTATTCTTTGGGATAGCATATATACCACAGACATATTATTATATCAAAATAGATACCACAAGTGGTTGACTTGTGGTATACTTTACTTGCTCAAATCCAAACTCCGATTATTTATTGAAGTTGAGTCTTGCGGTACGCGGTGCAAGAGGGTGATTAGTCAGGGTGAGGGCAAATCAGGAATTTAGACGCGTAGTAAAATCATTTTTAAATAATAAAAAAACAGGCCACTTGCGCGTCGGGCCTCGCTATTAAGTCGAAACAAACTGAAAAAAAAAAACGTTTACTGAAAAAACTAAAATTTTCATCTATGTTTTCAGTATATTTTATTGTTTAAAAAGACAAAATTTTACATTATGTACCCAAAATGGAAACCTGAAAAATAACTTTAATAGATAATCTAATTTAATTTAATTTTTTTGGGTTCATTTTTAATACAAGTTATTTTACGTTTACAAGTTAGAGACCCGAAATAAAGGATGAACCGACAGACAGATATTAGGGCTCCGTTTTACAGTTTTGATATAGAGCCCTAAAAAGTATTTTTTATATATCTTTGTTAAACCTTACTTTTTATGAAGATGGCTACGAACAGAATGGGAAGAGCCCCAAATAGTGAACGTGTGTACGGTGAGCAGTGAAAATACTCGCTTAACTAACCAACTGTATGATTTACCAACATTGCGTGTATGATTTACCCTTTACCAACATTGCGTGTATGATTTACCCTTTACCAACATTTAACATTGCGTGGAAGATGCATCTCTAAATTTAAGCTTCAAATATTTCATTGGCTGATTTTAATAATTCCTCATTAGCTTCTTCAGCAAATTTTATGAATAAACAACTGCACATTTACAATTTTTTAGAGTACGAAATTTTTACTAAGACGAGCGATCCTCGATGCGTAGTTAAGGCACCCCGCACCCGGTGCGTAAATCTGGGGACGTAGGTTCGATTTCCACTAGGAAACTTCCACTTTCACAACTTTCCACGAGGTGAGAAATTTCTTACTCTAAAAATGTTTAAATGTGATTTCCACTTAGCAAGCTATAGTGTTTGTAATCATGTTTAGAAATATAGAAGGGTAGTGAAATCATTGCGAGAGTGTTTGAAGTAAATGTGATTTTCGCTTACCTCGCGATAGAGCTTGTAATAATATTTAGAGGAATTAAAAAATTTACTAATACCAAGGTGGACATAATCCAGGGGGGGCTTGGGTACGCCCATGGTGGTGAAGTTAAAACCTGTAACGGGTGGTACTTTTAAATCAGTTCAGCGACATGCCATCTAATTAAACGTATATAGCATATCTTCGGAAAGCGCTGCTGTCCACCTTCTGGTATTTTAGTTGCCGTTATTACTCCCACCAGATGATACGTAAAGGGGGGTGAAATTAGAAGCCCACAGAGCAGACCCCGTTACTGGTCAAATGCGCTCCAAATGGTCGATTTTGGTAGAACTAATGCTGCTTTGTTTCCTACGCGTTTTGCATTCAAATTGGAATCGAACGTGCTAGGTGGGAAAAGTGATATTTGCGTTCTGTACTCTGATTACGTAAGCTTCTAAGCGGCTACGAAGAGTGTAGGTACCTAACTAAACATTTTATTCCATTTTTTTCTCGGGTTCTTCCAAAATGAACTATGGCACCGCCTTTTGTTTGACTTTGAAAAGAAACTACCTTCGGCTCAATATCACATTCTCATATCTAAATATGGTGCCAGCAAATATCCAGCTTAGGTATATAAAGTAATATCATAAAAACCATGTTACTTGAAGCAATGATGGCCGAGCGGTAATAGCTATGGACTGCCGTGCCGCAGGTCCCTGGTTAGATCCCCACCGCCAGCTTGAGCATCACCGCATAGTGGAAGGGCATTTTGCGATTGCTCGTATGGCTAGCTACCAACCTCAAGTAGAAAATCTGGCAGCAGTTGAGAGCCAGTGAAATTACAGGCACATGAGTCTTAACAATTATGTCTCAAGGTGACGGGCGCAGTGCGATTTGTCACTTGGGATGAAATGCATCTGTTATAGGCAGAGGTAAGTCCGCTACCGCTTAACTAACCGAAATTATTTTCGATATAAGGAAGCTCCGTCAGATCGTGTTGACTCTCCTAGTGAAAGAATGGGTGTAGGGTGTAATAATTTGATATTATGTGTTACATATTATTTAATAATTTGAGGGGTGGCTGGGTGCGGGTACGAATCCCGCACATGACTAAAATTTTTCCTCTCGTATATTTGTAATTTTGTATCATACTATTTATTTTTCATCAAGGTTATATATTGCTTTGCTTTAACCTAAACCTAATAGTTTAGGCTTACGATAAAACAAAGCAATATATAACAATAATTATACTCTAATAACAAATAATACACATTAGAAATAAACAACAGGTACTAATTAAACTTAAAAGTAACGTAGTTGCAAAACGTAAAAGTTTTCTTCGTGAAACACTTTTCCTCACATTCGCAGTAAAAATAATTTTGCAGTGAGTTTTTTAACATTATAATTGCCGTTTTCATGCTGAAAGATATTTTTTTAAGCATTTTTATGATAAAGATATTAACTCCTATTCAGCCATTGAAGCTATGCAAAATTATAAATGTGAAGAGATTGTGTATTTTTCTCATATGATCGCCGTTCAGCGAATCAATACAGCCATCATTTTGTGTACTTTTCCTTTAGCCAATGAATTCATGAGTGTGTAATGAAAAGCTTATGTTTTAGTTATAAAGTTGTATATTAATAACACATATTTTACGAAACTTCTCTTAAAACGGGAAATAAAACAATAATGCTATCGTCAAAATCACAGAAAATATAATTGTATTACCCTACTCATATTTTTAAACAGCGATGGCTCAGTGGCATTGGCTATGGATTGCCGCGCAGCAGGTCCATGGTTCGAATCCCGCCGCGGGCTTGAGCTTCACAGCATGGTGGAAGGGCATTTTGTGAATGCCCGCCTGGCTAGCGACTACCCTAAAATAGAAAATCTGTCGCCAAGCACCTAACAGTGTGTTCCGGCAGCTGTCCTTGAGAGCCAGTGAAATTACAGGCATATGAGACTTAACAAATATGTCTCAAGGTAGGGCGTTCTTAAAAAACATATATATCAATACACATATTGTCACTTGACTATATTGGCATTCATTAGCTAGTCTGCTAATTTATTATTTCTCAGTCGTTAAGACGTGGGCATTATTAAAATAGTTGATTACCGATTCTCTCCACGCCGAAAATCTACCCCAAACATCTTGAGATTCTATCTATTCAGCTCCAAATTGAACACATTTCGTAAGATTTATGCGAACTTCGCAAAAAAAGGAAATCTCATTCGATGTGGAGTTAAGATACGCGATAACGGAGTGATAGATTCGTTTGAATAGTGCCCCTTTTATTTTAGTAAGAAAAAGGTTAAATTAAAGTTTTAGAGATAAGCTTACTTCTCCGTATTCAAGTTTATTTATTTTCCATCAAAGTAATTGCTTTCAGCAAAGTAGGTCTGCATATAAAATTCTAAATAGATATTGTTTTTGCGTTAAGAGAAACTTTTATCTTCTTCTTTCAGTATTTTTTTCGAGCCTCATTATATTAACATGTGTTTAGTAAGAATGTATTTTTCATTTCTCATTCTCAGAAAGCAGTGTTTGTTTGATCCGAGTAGCGGGTAGAAGACGTTGCTCCCCACCTTAGGGCTGGAAAACCCGTAATTGCTTCGTTCTCTACGGCGGGGATATGTCGAAGGTTGGTCTGTAATCGACTACACACTGGCACAAAATATCTATGTTACTTGTAACCATGGTAACAATGTAAACATATTACCTGCTCAGTGATGTAAACCATAAAGTAACTTTGTATATACTGAAATGTATAACTTTGTATATGATGTAAACAAAATAAGATGTCCAAGTTTTTCATTGCAACATACGAGTACGCTGCTGTAATGAAACAAATATCAACAACTACGTTTGTGTTTTAGCGACTTTTTAGCGGCGGATTAGCGAGTTGAAGTGGCAATGGGCAGGGCACATAGCACGCAGAACTGATGGTTGATGAGGCCGAAAGGTTCTCAAATGGAGGCCACAAACAAGCAAGCGCAGCTTCGGAAGACCACCTACAAGGTGGACGGACGACGTTATTAAGGTCGCAGGAAGATGCTGGATGCAGGCCGATTCCAACCGTTCTATTTGGAAATCTATGGGGAGGCCTATATCTAGCAGTGGACTTCTTGCGGCTGAAATGATGATGATGACGTTTGTGTTTATGTAAACGCTAAAAGACCTAGTTTAAAGCAGGATAAATGAGACTTGCTCTAGTTAGTAAGGTAATATGAACATTTTAGTCACTCCTTCTGTCTATGAGCTGGAGAGTCAGTGTGTCAATAAATAATCTATTATGCGGGATGGCCCGCGGCGTTAATGCAGATTGTTTTATATTTAGAATAGACTCAATATTTTGGCGGGATACTAATAACTATATATATAGTATTAATGTGTATAAAAAACGAACAAAATAATTCCTAAAATTTCACAAATTGTTTTAATATCTCAATTAACTTTTAATCTACTTATGTTATGTTATTATTTAATAGTGATTTGTTTTACTTTAGTTATGTTTACAGAAACATAATTAACTTACGATATTACCAATTGTAGTATAATATTTTTAATGTGTATTAACACTGATTAACTATAATTATTTAAGCTGTACCTGACCAGTATTTTTCTTGCTGGAACGAATTAAAAGCAGCATAGTTGTTTTACCTTTACTTTAGTTCCAGATTTTTATTTATTTCGATATTAACCATTGTATGGTCTCATTTGTGTGATTTGAAAATTTGCTTGTTTCGCTCAACTGCAAAGTTATTTGTCTTTGAAGCCTTCGTTTACGTCAGGATTTTATTTCTATATTATATTATTATTTATAGAACTTTTTGCGCATCCTTCGCTACCTCAGGTTTCAATACTCACGCCAAATTACAACATTGCAGCAGAATATATTACATATTTATCACCTCATTTGTATAACAAATATTGGATCCTGAGCGTCAGACAGCACTCTGTTGTTTCAATTAATAAGTGCTACGAAATATAGAATTTTATTGCTGTACATTTTGAGTCCCGCAGATGTATAGGTTCCACTAAATTAATCACCTTTGTAGCCAAGTTGGTACATGCATGTAACAAAGTTTTCCGAAAAATGTAAGCGGTATGGATTGTGTATACTTTTCTTAATATCCAATATAAAAATAAAATGCAAACTCATGCCAACGTGACAACTATTACCCGTAAACAGGAAGCTACACACGTCAAGTGCACCCACCGGAAGTGTCCGCGAATATCATAAATTCAGCCGGAAGACTTGCCATGTTAAATCACGTGGAACTACACGGGGAGCTCGAGACGGTAGAATTAAATAAAAATTCATTGTGGAGGTTGTGAACCACAATTTTTTTACGTACTGAAGTTATGAATGTGTTTAGTTGTACCTATGAAGATTTTGCAACCGAACTATGATTAAAAAGTTAAACAATTATCATTATATTCTGTTTACCACTCTAATATTTTAAATTTTTTGCCGACTTCCAAAAAGGAGGACGTTCGCAAGTCGACGTGTATGTTTTTTATTTTATGTATGACCACGCATAACTTTTTAGAGTGTTGTTCGATATTCATATTTTATTTTATTTAATTAATAATCTCTGTGGTGGTCCCGTATAAATTTTACCAAAATCACTCGAGTATTTTTAAGTGACACTCAATTAAATACTTGACATACTTAGATGACTTCGTAGTTGCAAGTTTTGTCGATGGTGACCGCTATTGAAATCGATAGCTTAAGGCCGGCTTGTACTTGCACAGTAGGCAAATTTAGCGTGCGAGAGTTGTAGGCTATGGACACTACGCGGCGCTGCGCTTTAGATGCACAGCGCTCGTCAGGTCGATGTCCCCAGCCGCACGCTATCAGCTTCATAGTGTAACTAAAACAGTTGATCTACTTTAGGTATCTGCTACTAAATCCAGTACTCAATTATTATATTCTTGTGACTATTCCCTTATAGTGCAACTAACACAGTTGATAACCTTTAACTATTACTATTAAAATACATACCGTTAAGTGCTTGGCGACAGATTTTCTACTTGAGGGTAGTAGCTAGCCAGGCGGGTATTCGCAAAATGCCAAATTACTGGTTCTATCTAGAGAACACATAGCGGAACATACCGTTAAGTGCTTGGCTACAGATTTTCTACTTGAGGGTGAGGTAGCTAGCCAGGCGGGTAATCTCAAATTGCTCTACTACCATACAAAATTACTGGTTCTGGAGGACTCATAGCTACACATACCGTTAAGTGCTTGGCGACAGATTTTCTACTTGACACATAGTGGTAGGAAGCCAGGCGGGTATTTGCAAAATGCCCTACCACCATGCAAAATTATTGGTTCTAGAGGACTCATAGCGGCACATACCGTTAAGTGCTTGGCGACAGATTTTCTACTTGACACATCGTGGTAGCAAGCCAGGCGGGTATTTATAAAATGCCCTACCACCATGCAAAATTACTGGTTCTCAAGGATACATAGCGGCACATAGCGTTAAGCGCTTGGCGACAGATTTTTTACTTGAGGGAGGTAGCTAGCCAGGCGGGTTTTCTCAAAATGCCCTACCACCATGCAAATTACTAGTTCTAGAGGACTCATAGCGGCACATACCGTTAAGTGCTTGGCGACAGATTTTTTACTTGAGGGAGGTAGCTAGCCAGGCTGGTAATCGCAAATTGCTCTACCACCATGCAAAATTACTGGTTCTGGAGGACTCATAGCGGCACATACCGTTAAGTGCTTGGCGACAGATTTTTTACTTGAGGGAGGTAGCTAGCCAGGCTGGTAATCGCAAATGGCTCTACCACCATGCAAAATTACTGGTTCTAGAGGTCTCATAGCGGCACATACCGTTAAGTGCTTGGCGACAGATTTTCTACTTGACACATCGTGTTAGCAAGCCAGGCGGGTATTTATAAAATGCCCTACCACCATGCATAACTACTAGTTCTTAAGGATACATAGCGGCACATAGCGTTAAGTGCTTGGCGACAGATTTTTTATTTGAGGGAGGTAGCTAGCCAGGCGGGTAATCGCAAATTGCCCTACCACCATGCACAACTACTAGTTCTCAAGGATACATAGCGGCACATAGCGTTAAGTGCTTGGCGACAGATTTTCTACTTGACACAACGTGGTAGCAAGCCAGGTGGGTATTTATAAAATGCCCTACCACCATGCAAAATTACTGGTTCTCAAGGATACATAGCGGCACATAGCGTTAAGTGCTTGGCGACAGATTTTTTACTTGACACATAGTGGTAGGAAGCCAGGCGGGTATTTGCAAAATGCCCTACCACCATGCAAAATTATTGGTTCTAGAGGACTCATAGCGGCACATACCGTTAAGTGCTTGGCGACAGATTTTCTACTTGACACATCGTGGTAGCAAGCCAGGCGGGTATTTATAAAATGCCCTACCACCATGCCAAATTACTAGCTCTAGAGGACTCATAGCGGCACATACCTTTAAGTGCTTGGCGACAGATTTTCTACTTGAGGGTAGTAGCTAGCCAGGCGGGCATTCGCAAAATACCCTACCACCATGCAAAATTACTGGTTCTGGAGGACTCATAGCGGCACATACCGTTAAGTGCTTGGCGACAGATTTTTTAGTGGAGGGAGGTAGCTTCTTAGAGGGCACTGCTGCTCACTTTCCGGTATTTTCCCTTAGTTGCCTCTTACGACACCCACAGTTAGTAATTGGGGCGTGACCATACTGTACTTTTTATACTGTGGCGCGTGAAAACAATGCCATCGAGAAAGTATTTTTTTTATTTGGCATGGTTGAAATGACGTACAAGACACCGCCTGATGGAAGATTCACGACAGCGGATAACCATAAATGTTGCAGAGTCACCATTCTGCTAATAATAATTCTGTTTATAAATATTTCTAGCTCGTAATCGTCGGGGAGAATTTTGCTGGAGAAAACGACACGCGTCCTACCTCGATGACGCCTAGGCGGGTACTGAATGACGTGCGCGAGAGCTTGAATCTTTAGATTTGTAGTTTATTTTTTCTTGTTAAAAAACTATAGCTAAATTTGAAAATGTGCCTTCAAAAGTTACTAATAAATAACAAGCTCTATCCATTGGTAAAACTTCCACATAGTTTAATGATAGTATCTTTTAATTCTACCTGATTTAAGTAGCGATATGGTGTCATGTTTGACATTTTTGTTTATCGAAGAAATTGTTCATAATCACGTTTTTGACTTTGTACGTTCCTGGAGAGTATGTTCAACTTTATATAAATAATTTTATATATTCTAAATTTTCAATTCTATTCGAGTTACAGATTTTAAAAAATGTCTTAAGTAGGTACAACCTGGCCTTAATGAGTAATCAATAAAAAAGGTGATATTTTTTTCTGAAATAATGGAACTGACTTCCAACACAGAAAATTTGGGCATAACTTTTTACATAGACAGATATGACAGTAGACCTGGGTATTTGATATGAACTTCAGCTTGATACCTCCACGCGTTCCTGAGAAAAAGGGTCTTGATAGATACACGGACAACAAAGTGATCCTATAAGGATTCCGTTTATTCTTTTTGAGGTACGGAACCCTAAAAAATAACATAATAATTAATAATCTTAAGATTCGTGTCTGTATAGGTAGCTACAAATTATACAGCTGCGATGAATACCTATACATTTTACATAGATACTAATAAAACTATAAGATACGGACAACCTGAGAGTCCAGAATAGAGTAGGCATTAAATCTTCAATCTATTTTAAACCTCCAGTCAAAGTAGTTTTCTGTTTTTACTACGATAATACGATGGTTTATTGCTTCTAACCCTAATTTGACCGAGAAGGTATAATGGCTCCGATCTTAACATAACAACCGGGACCGACGGCGAATTAGCTTGGCTGATCGGTTATGAACGGCTAAGTCAACTTCGCTACGAGCGCTTCAAAAGAGTTCGAGAGAATTTGTTTTAAACTACGTGTGTGAAAATTTACGCGACAGCGGCCCTAGAGAAACAAAAGATTATTCAGCTCCTAAAATACGCTTAGGATAGTCTTACCATAATTTAAATAGCTACCGAGATGACGCTAATAACTTAATGTACATAGCTGCCAGCAGTAGATAGCCTAAATTTTTCCAGCATTTCCCGAGGTAGTCAGTAAAATCATCACAAGAAAAAAATGCGGTAAAATCTTGTATATAGCTATTATTGTACACCTGACCTTAAGACAACGTCTGGCGCAATCAAACTGCTTGAGGTTTGAACCCGTAGGTAATCAGTACCCACTATTATTTTGGAGATCAAAATCTTTAGCCGCAATGGTCTTAATCACCCTTTTTATTGATTTGTAATGTGGACGCATTCAGTTCAGGTTCTGCGGCACGGCAGTCCATAGCTATTACCATCATTGCTTCGAGTGGCATATGAAAGCTCAATGCTATTAATAATAATAATAATCTTATAAATAAATAGGTACCCGGCTGGGACTCGCGTTATATTTACCGGATAGATTCCGACCAGTTTCGGGCTATATTGTAGCCCTTCGTCTGAGTGTCATGGTTGCGCGAAGCGGCGAGCGCGGGCCTCAGTTAAGTGCTGCGGCCCGCGCTGGCCACTTCGCGTAACCGTGACTCCCATCCGGTAAATGTAACGCTAGTCCCAGCTATTTACTTATAATTTACAATACTCGCGATAGTTTTCTAAATAAAAATCTTTATTTATGTCCGAAACATGAGCTTATATTTACAATTATCAGTTCATAGTATATTAAGAATTATTTTCATATGAATTTGAAATCTTCATCAAATGGGTCAGCCAGCCAACTGAGCTAGTCGTATACGAGTAACAAACAAAAATCTTACTAGATGCTGTATATATTTCGATGACGCTCACAAATCAGCAATAGGAAGTAAATTAGGAGATGGAAAAATAATAAATCTATTAAGTGAGCATAAAAATAAAATGATGGAATGTAGAGAGTGAATCTTGCTTTTATAGAAAACCATCGTTTTACTATCAAACAGAATTAGGGACAAAACAGTAGGCATACAAAGAACAAATCTAATTTTAATGTAGCCTGCACCTCAGGTTCTGAATAGTTTATTACCTACCTGAGGCCCAGGCATCGAGAAACTAACCTCAGGTGATCATAGAGGTATTATGAGTTTAGTTTAATATTCTATCAGAATGTATCTAGCTTACCACACTGTTTGGTCGTGGAATATCGTTCTTATTTCCAAATTTACGAACCATTTCATTCTCACCAGCCGAAATGGTCTGGTGAATAAATCAAAAATACGCAGTGTACTTGTAAAACTTTTAAATATTCTTACGTTGAATAACGAGATATTGATTTTTATAGAATGGACACGTATTTTTTAAAGGTTTTCGCACGGTCGTTGGGCATTTTGGCCGATACTTGAGGGTGGTAGCTAGCCAGGCAAATGCCTGCCTGGCTAGCGACCACCCTCAAGTATCGGCCTGATATGTTCCGGCAGCGGTCCTTGAGAGCCAGTAATTCTAGGTTAATAATAACACATAATTTTAAAGTATTTTAAGAATACATTAAATTAATATTTAAAAAAAAACACTTAAAAAATTTATCTAGTGTGTTAGAATTCCGCCTAATTTTACTGCTAAGCCGACGTGACGTCACAAACGACACGCAGCCAAACCAGAAGAGTTTTTGACGCGTTTCGCTTCTACACGAATCATCCTCAGGAGGTCTTGACTTTACAAGCGCATGCTCGAGAATAATTAATAATTCTAGGTTAGCCTGAATGTCTTCGATCACATTATCACTTACCATCAGGTGAGATAGTGGTCAAAGGCTAGCCTATCAGATATAAATAACAAAATACATATGTTAAATTAAATAGTCAGGGCGAGATTCCACAATGCAATAAAGGTTAAGCAATTACCAGGTGTTTCATATTTCTACTCCTCAAACTCTGTGTTATAATTTTTTATAATGAGTAATGTCTTCTATGGTTTCACTTTGAAAACTATCGCGAGTTTTATCCATATTAACTTATTAGGAACCGGCTAGGACCCGCATTATACTGTCTAGAAAATATTATATAACGCAGGTCCTAGCCGGTTCCTAATAAGTTAATCTTCTATGGTCTTTAGGCAATTCCTCCTAGTTTCATTTCTGCGTTTAAATGTGTTGATTCACTATGCGGGTCGGCAAGAGCGGCGGAGAGTAAATCGCTTGGAAACCTTCGCTCCTCAGAAATACAGGGAAAGAAATATAAAACTGAGGGACGAAGGCTGTTTGAGTTGTGTTTAGTGTGGGCTTGGATTGTTTGTGTATCTTTTAGACTGAAATTCTTATAATGATTCTAGTCGTTGGTAGTACCGTAAATTCTATTACGTTCTGTCTACGGCTACATTTACGTGAAACATAAATTTATCGCGTCGGGAAACCAATTAGTAGATTCGATTTAAAAATACCGTCCAAGTGTAAATGGGACTTACGCAATGAAAGTTAGGCAATTGGTTATCAAAAGAGCGCGAGCCGAGAGGGTGAAGTGAGCCAAGCGAGCGAAGCAAGCGTGAAGTGTTAGCGTTGGAAAAAGTCACAGATATATAATAAATTCAATAAAAGTTCAAGTTTTTTTTTATTACTGATAGGTAAGCCTTTGACCACAATCTCACCTGATGGTAAGTGATGATGTGGTCGAAGTTGTTAGCAAGCTTAACCTAGAATTACTGGCTCTCAAAGACAGCTGCCAGAACACACCGTGAGGTGCTTGGCGACAGATTTTCTATTTGAGGGTGGTCGCTAGGCAGGCGGGCATTCGCAAAATGCCCTTCCATCATGCGGTGAAGCTCAAGCCAGAGGCGGGATTCGAACCATGGATCTGTTACGCGGCAGTCCATAGCCAATGCCACTGAGTCATCACTGCTTCAGAATGGTATGGTCTAACGCTATGTATGATTTCTTACCGAGTTTTTGAACAAGTAAAGATACTAAAATGTAATTCATATAAACTTATGCATCTGCATACGTCATCCACCGCATTCAATTATTAAACTCATGTTTCGTATAAATAAAACATGACTTTAATACCTACTACGTCCTAAAAATGTACAACCGCCAAAATAAAATGGTTAGCCGATTGCATAAGACGGATATTACCGGTGCATAAGGAAAATGTTCCACTGCAACCCATACTGTCTTAGATAAACTCACCAACATACGAATAGGCGAAAAAAATTGCTAGAGTCCTACACCCATTAAAAGAACCCTGACATTTTATTGTAATCCTGCAGTCCATCACGATGACAACAAACAACTCTTTGGGCAGTTTTTATTTACAAGTTAAGTATTTAAACACAAACATTGTCGTTGCCGAAGGCTGCAGAAAAACTACATTCCCGTAGAATACGCTGCATCATTGTTTATCTACAAGCTATTTGATATACCAGGGCGAGTACTACTTACAGATTGATGGTGTAGCCATGAGCAGTCCATATATAGTCTCTCCTCATAAATCGACTGTCCCTACGTATACCATCGAAACTAAATATCGCGAATTTTAAGTTTCGTGAGTTTACGAGGACCAGCGACGTCACATTCCATACTTTGCGACTTGCTAAAATTGAATATATTAATAATATTTGAAATAAATTTTATCTACTTTGTAATGTAATGTGATAAAAACTGCAAAAATTAAAAGTGCAATAAAGTGTTATCTATCTATCAAAAAACAAGTTGCGACGGTAATAAAAAAACCTTTTTTGAGTTTCGATAGTCTACGTAGGGACAGTCGAAATATTCCCGATAGTTTTGCTTCTCGAAATATAGATAGTGTTTAGAGCGACAGCCGTGACAGTAATAGCATGGCCTTGTCAAATATTTCAAAAAAAGAGGGTAGACCGGTGCTCCTAGTGCCGATCACCCATCTGCATAGACTTCAGTCAACTCGTGATCATGGCGCTTGCAATAGTGCTACAATATCGAGAGCTCAAAAACAAGCAAATGCACAGTAAATATCCCGTTTCTAAAAATATATATAGTGACCGTGATACATAGTTTAATTACTTATAATTGAGTATGTTTTTATTGATATATCATTAAAATTAAGTTTATTGCCCAATACAGTAATTGAAGCAGTGATGGCTCAGTGGCATTGGCTACTGCCGCGCTGCAGCTCCATGGTTCGAATGGTAGAAAATCTGTCGCCAAGCGCCTAACGCTGTGTTCCGGCAGCAGTCCTTGAGAGCCTGTGAAATTACAGGCACATGAGACTTAACAACTTTGTCTCAAGGTGACGGGCGCAGTGCAATTCGTGACTTGTGACTAAATGCATCTGTTATGGGCTGAGGTTAGTCCGCTTCACATCAGGTGGGCCTCGAGCTGGTTCGGTCACAATAACATAAAAAAAACATACTATAACCACGTTTAGTGGATGGGAGTTCATTTCTAGACTGACAAATCACTTCAGTCAGACTGACCCGTCAATCAGTCTTGTTATCCTATCTTCATAATCAAATTTTACCTCAGTTATCTGTCTTGGTAGTAAAAGGTAAATTGGATTACAGTACACGGTAACTTTTTGGTGGCTAAAACTTGTGGATGTATTTTATATATTGAAATCTACGAATATATTTATTCGTAGATTGAAATATAGTATCAGCAAAACAAACTCAAGCTAACGGGTGGTTAAATTGTAAGGGCCGATGTTGAATATGAACCACACCTAAACGCCAAGTTGTTTTCCGAATTTTATTTGACATTTCTCTATTTCAGACTTACTCAATTTGAACCATGGAGAGATAAACAATCCAACAACGTGTTAAAGTTATCCAGACTTAATATGAAAATGGGCGTTCAAATCAAAATGCATATCGTGCACTTCGTGATTTTTTTGGTCGCAATCGTGAGATGATAACGAACTTTTTATGGCCCGAATTGGAAGATATGGATGTGGACAATATGTGGTTTCAGCAGGACGGTGCCACTTGCCACACAGCTAACGAAACAATGGCTCTTTTGCGCAACAAATTCAATGGCCGTGTTATCTCACGTAATAGCGATGTCAATTGGCCGCCAAGATCATGTGATTTGACACCGTTGGACTTTTTTCTTTGGGGTTATTTGAAAGAAAAGGTGTACGTCGATAAGCCAGCAACAATTCAAGAGCTAAAGGATGAGATAATTCGCCACATTAACGGCATAGAACCTCCATTATGCCTCAGGGTCATCGAAAATTTGGACCATCGGATGGAGGTGTGCCGCCGTGGTCGCGGCGCCCATTTGACCGATATTTTATTCCATACATAATTGAGTAATACCAATATATCATAATAAAATAAAATAACAATAATTTCCTAAATAGTTTGTGTTTTATTCAAAATCAACATCGGCCCTTGAAATTTAACCACCCTTTATAATTCAACTGCCACTTTTGATTCGAATTACGCCCATATTTAACTAAACAATGAAATTAGTTTCAATTCTATTACAAAGCAAAATGGACTTTATATTTATGGTATCATGGCTTAAAATAAAATTGTCACATTTTAAATGAAACAAGACGATTAAGAGCTTCAAATATATGCTTTAAGCGTTAGGTATCAAGGTATACATTAGAGAAGCTGTTAGTATCGTAATTGGAATACAAGAAGAAAACCGCAGCAAAACGGAAACGACCACCAAGTTAGACAACGATGCCGGGTTAGAATTTGAAGCGTTACGTTTTAACTACGTTAAAATGAGCATTTTAGTGAGAAAGCACCTTTACTAAGTAACAGACAAAAAACAAACGTTATTTAATACACATGCCTCTATATCGATTGACTAACGCCCATAATCTCTTCTATCCTCATCATACTCTTATTCTACTTGTTTGGGGTGGAGAAAATCTATTTTCTCTTACGAAACATGAACAAAGCAAACGCAATGTGGCACTGTGTCACTATAACTTTTAACTCAAAATTACAAAATGGCTGAACAAGGGCACAACGCCTTCTGAGGAACTGTTATCTGATGCTACAAACCCTAAGACCCCCGAGACGTCTGCCAAGCGTGGGGATTATTTTGGCAAATCCTCCTAGCCTTGTGTGCTGTGGGGGAAGAACTGTTCAGCAGTGCACAATCCGGCTGATTAAGTATGTAAGGTTTTTAGTACCTTTAAAGGTACTACTAAGGTTACTTTGACAGTTCTTCCATCCATTTTTCCTTTGAAGAGCTATATATATTTTGAACAATATGTGGCTGACTGATATTTTTTCTCATAAACGTATAGGTACGTATTACTTAAAAAAAGAAAAATATTATGCCGTGTTAAAAAATATATGCGCCACTACGAATAAAAATGTAATGCGCCTGTATTGCCTGACTTCTGCTAGTCCTAACTAACATTTTGAGATGTTTTTTTGTTATATCATTTTATTTATTTGGAACGCCCACTGCGGCAACACTGGACCGCGCTACGCTCCGTTTGAATAGAGTTTTGAATATTTACATCAAAGTAATAAAAAGTATGATATATTAAATTACAGGTACAAGAGACTTTTAACACCAGGTGGTCCTCGTGCTTATTCTGTCAAAGACACATACATAAACACAATTTTAAAAAACACTAGATGTTTCTGAGGACTAGCCGAAGTCAACCCTAAGATGTTAGTATCTTACCAATAACCCTCAATATATATTTATAAAGATATATTTGTATTTCCCTCAGAGTTCTAGATTCAAGATGCTAGGGTATCTATATACTATAATATAAGTACATTCTATCTTTTCGCAGTTGTTGTAACTATGTTATGATCATTTACAACATTCTGCCAGCCACCGTTTTGTCGCCTTTTTAATTTCAATTTAAATTTAATTAAATTATTTTTTTAAATTCTTCAATTAGCTAAAGGTAGTCTTTGCTTGTTCACAAATAAGGTCTCCATAAATAACTTCTAATTTTTTTTGTAATCAATGTTCATTTTTGTTACCTTGATGATATAGTATTATATTAGTGTTTAAACAATGTAACTTTTTGATCAATGAACAAATTTATTTATTATTATTATTTATAATAAATATTTTTACAGCAGCCTTGGAACCCGCTCTACCATTAAAAATAATTGAACACTTATATTACTTTCTCAAAAAAAAAGGAAAATGTATAAAGAAAATTGTTACCTATGTGGTAACAATTTTCTTTATACATTTTCCTAGCTTGTAGACCAAACTTACACACAAAATTTTTGAAGCGCTCGTAGCAACGTTGCTTTGTTGTTCTTAACCGATCAGCAAAGTAAAGCAACGTCCGCGCGCAGTCATGAGTTAGATGGGTGACCGCTAGTGACATTACTACTGAGCGCTTCCGTGTTTCGGAGGGCACGTGAACCTGTCGGTCCCGGTTGTAGTCTTAGGATGACAGACATGTTATAATCATGGTGCAAGGCATTTTTCGAAAACCCGCACGGCTAGCTACCACCCTCAAGTAGAAAATCTGTCGCCAAGCACCTAACGGTGTGTTCCCGCAGCTATCCTTGAGAGCCAGTAATTCTAGGTTAGCCTAAACAACATCTTTGACCACATCATTACTAACCATCAGGTGAGATAGTGGTCAAAGGCTAACATGTCAGGTTTAATTATTATTTAGTAACTGAGTTACATGCTTCATCCCGCGCTCGCCGCTGTGCACAATCGTGACTCCCAGACGAAGAACTTCAAATAAGTTCGAAACTGGTCGGAGCAATATCCGGTAAATATTACGCGAGTCTTAGCCGGTTACTAAATAATAATTATGGACAAAACTCGCGAAATTTTCAAATCTGGTATATTAAAAATACTCCTCTTTAATGAATTTTCGAACGAAAATACTAATTACCCATCCAAAATAACTGAACGTAAGTTCTACGGTGACTGTCCAACATATACATAAGCTTATATAGACATATAAAAGCTATAAATATACATATCATTATACTCAAGGACAGCAATAACTGCCTGTAGGACTCCAAGCTAAAGAAATACGCAAAACGGTGTTACGAATGAGCGAATAAATTCTATGGCTCCAGAATTTATGGCGTTCTCCCCATATCTTATCGACACCCCTTCCGAGAACCTATATAATCGTGCTGCTGGCTTAATATCACGTTTCGTGATCCTGGTAGATATATAGTATGTAGAAAAGGGTTTCAGAGACTTTATCGTAATAAAATGTAGTGTAATAAGCGAATTCCTTGAAATTTTGTATGTTAGCTTTGCAAAGCAGGCGTTCATGCTAAAATTACAATGTTAGAAATATCGGGTTGTGTCATCGTACACAAGTTTGAAGCAAATAACAAATATATTAAAAATATTTTAAGAAATCTTTGAATTAATATTTTAGAAAAATACTTCTAAAAATATTTACAAAAATTCTAGTGACAATTCCGCCTAATTTTCCTATTCACCTGACGTGACGTCACAAACGCCATCCAGCCAAACCGGAAGAATTTTCGACGCATTTCGATTCTACACGTCCTGAGGAGGTCTTGACTTTTCGGGCGCACGATCGAAATTGAGCCGCCGGCCTAAGGAAAATTAGGCGAAATTGTGACAAGATATTTTTATTATTTTTCTTTTTAAATGGCTGAATTGCTTATAAATCGCCCCATCACGCCCCCTTGGGATAGAAGAATATCGGAGTTTAGTAATTAATGTCCTTCTACGGTCTACAAACTATCTACGTGTTCAATTTCATCATAATTATTTTGATTTTATTTTTAGCTGGTAGGCTAGCTTTTAACCTCTATCTCCCTTGATGGTAAGAGATGATGTTGTCGAAGATGTTGTTCAGGCTATCCAAGATTAGTTTAACCATTTGAACTTATTAAACAACAACAAATCCAGTAAATTCAACTTTATATACATAACTACTAATTCAACAAGCAGTCGCTAAAATCAGTTTTTGTATAGGCTAGCCTTTGTCACTATCTCACCTGATGGTAAGTGATTATGTGGTTGAAGATGTTGTTCAGGCTAACATAGAATACTGGCTCTCAAGGATAACTTCCAGAACACACTATTAGGTGCTTGGGGATAAATTTTATACTTGAGTGTTGTAGCTAACCAGGCGGGCATTCGCAAAATGTACTACCACCATGCTATAACGACTGCCATAATGAGACAACAACCGGGACCGACGGCTCGGGCGACGTGCCCTACAAAGCACGGAAGCGCTTAATAGTAATGTCACTAGAGATCACCCATCCAAGTCATGACCGCGGCGGACGTCGGTTTTTTTAATGTTATTTTGCCGGAACAAGCACGAGGTCTACCTGATGTTAAGTGGTATCTGCCTTTAGCACATTTCATCACAAGTGACGAACTGCACTGCACACGTCACCCTGAGACATAGTTATTGAGTCTCAAGTGCCTGTAATTTTAACGGCTCTCAAAGACTGCTGCCGGAACACACTGTTAATTGCTAGGCGAGCATTCGCAAAATGCCCTTCCACCATGCGGCGAATCTCAAGCTAGCGGTGGCTTATTTGCTTGCTTATTTCAGCTCATCGGTTAAGAACGTCTACCCAAATTTTGCTACAAGCGTTTCACTGAATCAAACTAACAAACACAACAATCATACATGTTTATTATGTTAGACAATGACAGCTGCCGAAACTTACCATCAGGTACATGGCAAACCATATGGGGTGCCGGGCTAGAATGTCTCCATATTGCCCCCTGTTTGTGTCGTAAACAGCGCCTTCTGAGGAATTAATATCTTAAGCTGCGATCCCAAAGACGCCTGCCAAGTGTGGAGATTATGACAAATTCCCCTTAGTGGGGTCGCTGTGTTCATCAGCGGACAATCCGACTGATACAGTACACTATAGTAATTGACAATACATTTTCTACTTGAAAGTGGTACTTTCTACTAAAGTCAGGTTATGTTGTTAACCCAACAAATATTATTTACATTTAAGAACCACACTATATCTCGTATGTAACTTAAATCACGACTATGTTTTTTATATTTTGTTATCATTATAATGGAAGAACTTATTACATATTTATTTAATTTAAAATCTATCTATAGTAACCATTACTTCTGTTTCAATATCCTCAATAAATATAATGCACTTTTATATTTAAAAATACAGAGAAGTAAGATTTATGCGTCCCAAAGGCAGCCGCGTGCTAAATTTCAATTTGGCTCTCTGGACACCACCATGTTCTTCCCTTATCCCGTGGACTCATATAAGGGTAAGTGGTAGTAAAAACTAAGTGATAGTTTTCTGAAACAAGATAAAAGCAAAGAAAACTTAAGACGACGTGTGTTAGTATAATATTATAAGTATACCTTAGTATAAAAATTTTGTCATTGACATTTTGTATCTATTTTATTGTGTTCTCTAATTTTTGTATCAATGGAATTGAATTAAAGATTATTACGTTTTTATTTTTATTAATATGATATGATATGATGGGTCTCAAATAAAACTGATACTTTTTTTTTGCTAATAGTCTTTGATTACTTAATTTTATTATAAAAGTTGATAGTCTAGCTAGCCTTTGACAGTTATCTCAAGTGATGTTGTCGTGAAGAAGAACTGCTGCCGGAACACACTGTTAGGTGCTTGGCGACAGGTAACTAGCCAGGCGAGCATTTGTAACACGTCCTTCCAGCATGTGGAAAAGGTCAACCATGAACCTGCGACATGGAAGACGGAGAGTAGATATAACGGCTCGGCTGTCACTGCTTCAATTTATTATTATTATTATCATACATACAAATATACACATTTAATTATCATTATTATACATAGACACGTGAATTTCTAGAAGATTGGTAGCCATCTTGAATCCGACATTTTGGATTTGTGACAGATGTGACGATCGCTCCGTCGATACAAATCATTCCAGTCCCACTGAACTGCATAAACCTGAGAGCCCGCCTTTGACTTGGGCTAAAATACAATGCCCATAGCAATGCTAAAGAATCAAAAACCATAGCTCCCTTGTCTATTACAATCTACTATAGTAGTATCCGACAACAAAAAATAGTTATTGACTTTTTGATTGTAAATGTTCAATCTTAATCGTGCGCTCGAAGAATCAAGACTTCTAAGATTCTTCTATGGCAGCAATTGTCTTTAGCAAAATCCCTATCTCAATCCGTGCTACGGCTGCTGTACACACTTTTAAAAACAATCTCTCTGATTTCTAATGACCAAGAAGTATTATACAATAGATGAATTTTTAACTGATATAAATTTTAAGTGAAGTTGGCAATACAAATAATATGCATTAAAATATTATATATCTTCGTTAAAAAATTCACCCTTGCGTCTTGATTATATTAAGATATTTTTTTACTCTTATGTATGATTTGATGCGGAACCTAGTGATACTTTTTTATGATGTTTCAACAACCTTTAGCCTATGATCACAATCTAAAATAAAAATATTTCATTTGAAACTTAGTTTAAAAGCAGAATGCATCGAAAATAATTCGGGTTGGGCTACGAGATAAATTTGACGTCACGTCGGCTTAGCAGAAAATGTTGGCCGAATTATCAATATATTTTTTTAGAGGTATATTTCTTAGACGAGCATCAAATTTTAGGGTTCATACTATGAACTAAGTACCAATCGTAATTTAATTTGAGAAACGATAAATATTTCTCAATATACAAAATATATATTAAATCGCTTGCGGTATGCCTTTATAAACATAACACTTTGGCTACAACTACATAAGCATTCAGCAATCCAAATACCTAGCCCAAGGTAGAAGAAATCTTCTTTAATCGAGTCCCAAACGCCACCATCTTTATACCAACTTCCTGCTTCTCATCGTTACAGACGTGAAGCAGGAAGTAGAGGTTAAGATAAGTAAATACGTATAAGTAAATAAGATCTGTAAAATCAGACAATATCGTTTTGAATTGTTTGTACAAACAAACTTCTGAAGATGAACAACGGAACGCACAAAGGCAAACGCGCGTGCGTATATTACGAGTATAATTATAATACTCGTAATATAAATGGTTATTACCAGATTTTTTACACAATTCCACTGAAACCATGGTCGTTCTTAAAAACAAATTTCAAATTAAAGTTCATCTCCATTATCATTCAGGTAGCAAATAAGGCTGATTCGGGAATTGTGCGTCTACTACCATACTTAACCATGTAGGAAGTAAGATTTATGCGTCCCAGCGGCAGTCGCGTACTGAATTTCAATCTGGCTCTCTGGACACCATGATTAAATTTTTCAACATGGAATATATTCCGTATAAATCTTGGGACTTTATAGCTTTTACATTTTTAAATATGAAATGCGGGAAATATTTTGGGATTTCATGCGAGTGCGGAAGATTTTAAAAATTTCATAACTTCATTGCTGTTTAAATTGTGCTTTTGAACGGAATTTTAATTTAGTACATGGACATCGCTGCCCAGTTTAATGCTAGGAAATGATTTGTTAGTATCCTACGCCGCTGTTTTAAATTATGCTTTTAATCTAGTAAAATGATATTTCTGCCTAGTTATTGCTAGCGAATGATTTGTGCCTACGGTGCTGTCATGAATTACCAACTAATCGATTCTTCACAAACTGTAACGTAAGTTGAAACAGATTTAAGAGAATAATAGAAACAGCCATAAGAGTGACTTAGCAGAAAACTGTGCAAACAATTCTAAAACAAACATCTCCATTACACTTTTGATATTGTTAGGTTTGCCGCCTGCTATGCGGATTACATTACAAAATCACAAATATACGATATGAAAAATTTAAGTCTTGTGCGGGATTCGAACCTGCGTCCATCCACCCCTTGAGCCGGGGTATGCTCTAACCAATTGAGCTAACATGACATGACGTCATAATTAAAATCTTTCCTATCCTTCTTTAACCATCGTATTGGGATGGAGCGACATCTATAGTAGTTAAAGAAGGATAGGAAAGATTTTAATTATGACGTCATGTCATGTTAGCTCAATTGGTTAGAGCATACCCCGGCTCAAGGGGTGGATGGACGCAGGTTCGAATCCCGCACAAGACTTAAATTTTTCATATCGTATATTTGTGATTTTGTAATCTCTATTACACACTGGGAAAACATCACTTTGTTAGTAAATACAATTCTTGGTGCATAATTTTTTGCACCAAGAATTGTATTTAACAAGTGGAAGTCGAAGCATGATAATGTGAGTTCAGTATTTTTACTCAGCATAGTACCAACTTCAACAAATAATTTTATACGTTTTGATGATGAAAGTCGGTTACATTTTTATAAAAAAATATTGTATCTCTTCATTCTTTGCATTGCGCTCAGTCACACCGACACGTAAGTCCAGTAAGTTCATGGATAGATTCAGGCGTTACTTTGCGGAAATCCATATTAAATACTTAAAATATATTTAAAAAAAATATCTAGTGACGATTCCGCCTAATTTTCTGACGTCACGTCAGCCAAACCAGAAGAATTTTCGACGCGTTTTGGTTCTACACAAGTTCACCTGGTACAGTGCCGCTCAAGCATTATAACCTTTTTTGCTTAACTATTACTTCAAAGTATAAATTGCTCTGAGATTATCTATAGTATTCCACTGCAGTGGCATCTACAAGAACAGTGTCTTGTCAAGGGTCACCTGGTAAAAGTAAATATATAAAAACATGAAAAAAAAACTCCAAAATCCCGTTGTATATAAGTATAAATATACACTGAAATTCAGTGTAGCCTGCGCAATGAAAGAGACACCGTGGGGCAGTGGCCCCACGAGCTTAAGCAGAGGCCAAGAGTGCAGAACTCGATGCCTCCACCAGCCCCGCCAAAGGCTGAGGATATATATGATGATGATGACTGAAATTCGCGTCTAGCCCTGTTAATCATAAAACTGATTGGGTCCTGCTCAATGTGATTGTTCTCAAAATTAATCACTTTGATAATATATTTCTGTCATCATCCAACCTAAAATGTATTAAAAACCCCATTTGTCTGAGTTATTGCCTATTTGGAATCAAAGGGATAATGCAAATAATAACTTGCGTTTCGACCCCTCGAATCGGGGTGGAATTAATTTTACAACCCTCAATAATAAATTACTAGCGTCGAGATATCATCGTTTCGCTTGTTTGGAGTTTGTTTGGCTGTGATCTGTTTTATTGGATGGTAATAAATTGCTTGTAAAATAATGATAAAAGCTCACTTTTCTTAATTTTAGTTTTAATTTAGATTCGTGTGGTTTGTACATTTGCGCTTTGTGAAACTATATGTCTATACCGCATCATCAGCCGGAAGACATCCACTGTTGCACAAAGGCCTCCCACATAGAACACCGTAAAGAACGGGTTACTAGCCACTTGTATCCATTGGCTACAAGCGATTTCACGACGTCGTCATTCCACCAAACGGGAGGCCATCCACTGTATATACTTATTGGGGTATTGCCCATTGGTCAGAATCAAGTCTTAGACAAACAAAGTTCGTGTTAATATGTAATATCTTTCCTAAGTTGTGTTTGGCTGAAGTGGGATTAATTTATCCATTACTATAAGTTTTAATGGAGATTGGACGAGAACACAAAAAGTAATTTTGTCTTGTCTTGTCATATTGCCGACATTTTCATGAATATTTCTTCTTCTTTAACAAACGTTATATGTGTCCGCCGGGAGCTTGCAGACGCAGCTGCACACTCGCCCTGATGATGACCATCTGATATGACCAAAACCCGGGCCGACGTATTTGATCCCCAACGTGAGTGTTTTTGCCGGTTAATTTATTATAATTAAATATGTGTGAAATTCACTGTATATCATTTTAAAAACGTTATACGTCAACCGTTGAACAATACCGTTGGTATAATCCCCACGCTTCCTAGGCGTCTTGGGGATTGCAGTGTAGATGGAAGTTTTACGGAAGGAGCTGCTGCGCATTTTCTTTTATTTTTAATTAAGTCGGGTCTTATTACTCCCACGGGAAAATAAGGGAAAGTGCATTTTTTTCCCAGCGCCACACGGGGACTTGAATATTTAAAGGCTATTATTCCATAATATTACAATCGAGAAAAGTAGATTGTTTCTTGACCGTAAGCTCTAAGAGTCAAGACCTCCTGATGATGATTCATGTAGACGCGTCGATAATAATTCCAGTTTAGTTACATCGCGTTTATGACGTCAGGAAAGCTTAACAGGAAAGTAAGGCAGAATTGTCACTAGATATAATCTAAGCTAATGCAATAAAGAGGAAAGATTTGATTAATTGTTTGTTTGTATTGAATAGGCTCTGAAACTACTGGACCGATTAGGACGAAATTTGGTATGGAAATAGTTTGAGACACGGGAAAGGACATAGGATAGTTTTAATTTAACGGCGCAAAAAGAGGTTAATGGTTTTGCGCGATAACCGATATACCCACGGGCGGAGCCGCGGCCGGAGATCTAGTTTTATATTCTTTAGGTATTTCTTATATTTTAATTTAGTATTTTCTTTAAATATTTTCAATCTATTTGTTAGTATTAGATATAAATTCCCGCTGAAGAAGTATACCGCATAGTCACCATATACCATACGGATACCACCAAAGCAGTCCAAAGATGTTTACGGCCTCTCTATGGAGCTTCTGAGGGAAGCCATTGTACCCCTGGCCCCTGTATTATCGACACTCTATAATTTATGTCTCAAAGAAGGATCATACCCTAAACTTCTCAAAGTGAGCAAAGTGCCGCCAATATTTAAGGGAAATGGCAAGAGAAATAACATTGACGACCCCTCGTGTGTCCAATCTGTCCACCTCCTATGACACAATCGACCAAACTGCTCACGTTTTTTTATCCCGCGACGCCCCGTAACGTTTTTTTGTAGTACTAAGTAGTTTTCCATTACCTAAACATGTCACCCTAACATCCCCATACCCCAATATATTACCTATACCATACAAAAAATAACATTTTCATACACTTAGTTTGAGTGGATCAAACAGCGAATAAAAATATATTTTTCCAGATTTTGAGGTATTTTGTTTTTTAATCGAGTTTATTTGTGGCAGTCTCCAATCAACATATAAACTTCTTGGTACCAATGCAATCCTCATCATATTCTCTTTACGGGAAAAGAAATGAAAATAGACCTTTTCATGGAAAATTTTACAGGAAAATGGGTTTGAACAGACGACGAAAATGGCGGGAAACGGCATTTTTTATATATTTTTTTTATTTTTTTTTTCCGAAACTATTCCACCTACAACTTTGTTTTTTTTTTTAATGTGTGTATTTATTATGGTTCTTTACCCATGAATAATACCAGATTGTAAGGATAAATATTTTATAAGTAGTAACGAGATTAAAACAACGCGATTTTTTTTAAGAATTTTGGCGGGAAAACTGTACATAAGCGGATTTTATTTTTTTTCTCAAAAACTATACCATCTACGAATTTGGTTTTTCTTTTGATATGATTATTTAGATGTAATCTATACACCTGAATTGTTTCAGATGTTTAGGTTTACAGGTTTAAAAGTAGTTACGAGATTATTTATTACGTAAATTTCGATCGGTGAGTGTTTGCGCGGCAAAATGCATCGAGTGAAAGTTATTTTTTTTCATTTCATGATTTGAGTAATTTCTCGTTACCATAGAGTAATGCGGTTTTTTTTGTTGTATAGCCAATGATAGTAGCTTACTAACAACGTTTAAATAATAACGATCGGATAAATACAAGCTTCACACTAAACCTTTTTTTTAGACCACCGGAATTCCGGCCGTAACAAAAACGGGGGTCAAATAAAAAAATCTATAAAAAAAAAAGTTATCAATCCTTATCCTTTTAATTTCTTTTAACATCGTTATTGACTTGTTGCCTATAGAAATGCAAAATTACAGCTTTCTAGGTTAATTACTTTAGAAGTAGTTACGAGATTATTTTTAAATGACATAAATCTATACAAAATTTTGGCGCCAAAATGTAATTTGAGCTGGTTTCAGATTTCATATCAATTTTAAACATACTTTCTGTTATATCAGAATATTATGGATTTTTTCTCGCATAGCCAAGGATCCATTCTCACGAAAACCGTTTGAATTATGAAAATCGAACTTACGCAGATTTTATGGTGAATATGTAACCACGACTATTGACCGATCTCCGGCAGGCCGGATGGGACACATAAGGGAAATCCGGCAGACCGGTGGATACTCAATAGGGGAGACCCATTTCCATTATTTCTGCTCTTTCAAAGATATTCGAGAATGGGCTGAGCTCAAGACTCATGGACTATCTCACGTTAACTAGCGCACTCTCAGACCAATATGCGTACCGAGAAGGACGTTCGACGACGATGACTCGTGAAGTACTAAAACTGGTGATGGCCGCTCGCGAGTGTCGTCTTCAGGTTGCCATAATTTGCTGCGATTTATCCAAGGCTTTTGACGTAGCAGACCACAACATACTAGCCGTTAAACTCAAATACTATGGTATTGACAGTGCAGCGTTTGCGGTATTGAGTGACTTACTCCGAGATAGGTCCCAGATGGTGGACGCTGGCGATGGAAGAACTAAATCAATGCCACTCACATCTACTATGGGCGTGGCCCAAGGTTCTTCAGTATCAAACATTTTGTTTTCACTCCTTCTAAACGACCTGCCAAATGTAGTGACAAAAGGTCACAAAATAATGTATGCTGACGATGTAGCCGCCATAGTAACTGCGCCATCTGTTGATTTGTTGGAGGCGAAGCTGAATGAAACCACAAACAGCCTAGCGAAATGGTTCAATATTAATGGACTTGCTCTCAATATAAAAAAAAACACACTTTATGCACTTCAATTTAGCCGGTCGTGCAATGAGCTCTCTTAAGGTCACGATAAATGGCAATAATATAGAGAGCAACTTAAAGACATGACATTGGTAGGCTTCGTAATTGACAGAACTCTGACGTGGGAAAGTCACATACAAAAACTGTGTGGCAAACTAGGGAGTGCCTGTTATGCACTCAGCCGGGTGTCTCGGGTGGTGTCAATCGAGGTGGCGCGCGTGTGCTACTTTGCGACGGTGCACTCGCTGCTGCAGTACGGAGCGGAGCTGTGGGGCCGCTGTGCGGACTGGGAGCGGGCTTTCCGCATGCAGAAGCGAGCCATCAGAGCGATGGTACACGTGTCGCAAGATACCTCCGTGAGACCTTACTTTAGAGAGCTCGGAATTCTCACATTGCCAGCCATTGTGATATACCAAGTGGGTGTCTTCGTGAGAACTAATCTTCACTTATATTCGAAGCATAGTGAGGTACACTCCTACAACACGCGCAACTCACACAATCTAATGACAATATCCCACTCTCTCACCAAGTCCAGCAAACTGACGCATGTTTCAGGACCTTCGGTTTACAATGGACTTCCTGCCGATATTATAGCTGCTTCTAGTATGACTTGCTTTAAAGCTAGATTAAAACGCTGGCTCATCGAGCAAACGTTTTATACCTACGATGAATTTATTTTAAGTACATAATATTGGCTGACATTTAATTGATTATAATGGATATTATTATACATAATTTTTATTTACTTATTTTTATTATTGTATTAATCTATTGACTTATTATTACTATTTTATTTACTTATCATATATTGACATTCTTGATATTGATGTTCTGATTTTACATTTGTAATTATTGTATAATTTTTATTTTTATTACCTTGTGTACTTACTCAAAATAATATATATTGCCATGTAAACATTGTTTATGAAATAAATGAGTATGAGCATGAGTACTAACAATCATAAGTTTAATCAATCACCTGATAAGGTGACAAACATTTTAGATTAAAAATTAAAAAAGTGTCAAGGATGTCACATTTCTATTTTTCCGAATTAATTACATTACAATAATACGTGTATACAGACATAAAATCACACCTGCACTCCCTTAAGTGGTAGGCAGAGGTGTGTAAACACCTATGTTTCACCAGTTGGGTTTGGTCCCATGTAATAGGGGCGAGCCCATTGCCATTCACCGGGCACTGTTTCAGGGCCATCCAAAACATTTTCTCTAATGTCTGGACGAAACACAAGAATATATTAAGAATCATATGTTTACGCTAACAACTTATAAGACAGGAATCCAAGAACATAAAAGACCATAACACATACAATATATTCTGTATTTATAACAGCTAAATTTATAACAATACATATCTTTAAGGCAAACACCTTACAGCGTCGACAAAGTTACGTCATTGCTTTAAAATTAGAGCGACTACGGTCAAATAGGCCCTTTATGTAATAATACATGTATTCTATGGATTTAATTTGTAAATTCAAGCATAGAACATCATAATTTATCCTACCAGAACCTACAAGATCTATATAATACAAGTTCCAAATTCAAACAAAATCCGTTCAACCACAACGAAGTAACAATGAGACAAAAAAAAACCCTAAATTAGTAAGAGTTGACTCAAAACACTACTAAAAAAAACTGAAAAGCAACGCTTTCTGATTATGTCATCATCAAATTATCATTATGTACATTCAAAATTGTAAGGGCTTTTGCACACGGGTTCATTAAAATGTCGCGGCACGGCCGCCGTGTGGAGTGGCCCGAGTGTCCATCCGCAGGACTTGCGGGTTTTAAGGGGATACGGAAAAGAGTTAAGAATGTTGTAGAAATGACGATTTGACAGTCAAGTTTACCTACCTACAGAAAAAAACCTGGTCCTTTATATAGGCCTAAATAGTGTCGAAGCTGTTCAAACGGACATACCTGATAAAATACCAATGTGTTCTCAGACCCTCTTAAAACTTTTACTACTACTGTCCCCTCGGAGCTATTACAATGCCACTTGACTGTGAGCTTTAGTACTTTTTATGCTCGGATTACTACACATACACGGATAAGACACAGCCCTATAAATCAGCATTATTAATTTTTCATCATGTTTTAATGTACAGAAAGTATACATTAATTAAAAAAGTAAAAAACCCGACTGCAAATTATTTATATTCGTTAAATATTTTATAGTTCCAATGAAATGAAAACTGCATGTTATATATATTTATGGAATCGCATTTTAAAGCCCTTCATGTTGACACCCAACTCGATTGGATTGGAAAAAGAAAAAAAAATGTCTCAATATGGCGTCTATAATTCACCAGCATCTTTTTCTAATTTTTCTTATGTATAGTGTCTAGTATCACTTAGATAGAAATCTAACGATATCTCATAAATAAAAATCAGTTCAGCCGTTTAGAAGTTATGGTGGAATGAAGAAACTCACAAACATACATAAACCCCGAAAACATAACACTCCTTTTTTGGGCAGTCGTGTCAAAAAACATAAGCGACAGGGCCTCAAATTATACCAGGAAGATGGCAATAAACTCGCCCTCTATTATATGGGACAAAGACGTTTGGCAAAATTTAGGTGCTTATCCCTACGTAAAGTATATACAGCTCTTTTTTGTACGTTGTCAATTCTATACTTTCTAATACGAGCATAAAATAGACGTAGCCTCATACCAGCGCATCATTAAAACGTAGCGAGGTCCACTTGCAGCGAGTGGCTGTAGAGTCCCTCACCTTAACAACGTTATTATTTTGTCTCTGTGCATCCGCGTTTTTTCGTACTTCTCGTCGGTAAATCGACGGCTTTTTTAGCTGAAAGCGCTTTGTATTTTTGCGCAAATGTATTTTTAACGTCCATTATACATTCAGGCTTGTAGGAAAATAGTTTTGGTGGTTTTTATGGCACAAGTTTGGTGTTTTTCGAACGTCGAAAATATACGATCGTAGAAAATTTTGTCTAAAGTAGAAATAAAAAACTTTAAGCACCACAAAAATATCTAACAATGATATGTATATACAAGTATGTATAAACAGAAACGGCGTAGTAGGATAATATAAACTACACCAAAACTCAAAATGTCTATTTTGAACAGTGGTAGGGCATTTTGAGAATGCCCGCTTAGCTAGCTATCTACCACTCTCAAGTAAAAAATCTGTCACTTAGGACCTAAAGCTGTCCTTGAAATCCAGTAAATGTAGGTTGGCATGAACAATTCTTTCAGTGGATTAAGCCGTCCAATAACATGGTTAATTGGTTTGTGAGTATTCAAACAAAACATGACAACAAAAAGAAAATTTGAATTCTCAAGGCACTCAAAACAATAACCGATCATTCTTACGTATTAAGTAACAAGTTCCTACTATTAAACCGTATGAGCCGGATTATCCACTGTTGAACACAGCGTCCATTTAGGGGGGGATTTGCCATAATCCCCACGCTTGGCAGGCGTCTTGGAAATCGCAGTTTAAGATATCCGTCCCTCAGAAGGCACTGGTGCCTACAGTATTTTACCTTTAGTCGCCTCTTACTACACCCACAAGTAGGAATGGGAGGTGACGTTCTGCGCCCGGCACCCCAAGGGGACTAATAAACTCAAGTTTTTTTTATCAAGTTTTTAGTCTTAAAATTATGTAGCGCCATATATAGTCGCTGTGTACAAACAAGACTTATTTTTCATAAGGCTTACAGTTTCTTATTATCAAATAGCCCTATAATTTAGTTCAGAAATTGTTTATTTTTCATCATGTTTTTCTTCGGCAGCCTTGCTGGTGTGTGTATCCTTTGAAATCTGGATATTATAGGTTTAAAACTGGTCTGACATAAATTAATTAAATATTGAATAACCCGACAGGAAATTATTTATTTTTAAACGTTTTATAGTTCCATTGAAATGAAAACTGCAAGTTATAATTTATGGAATCGTATTTTAAAGCCCTCCATGTTGAAACCCAACTCAATGGGTTTGGAGGAAAAAAAATATGTTTTTATGGCGTCTACTATCCGCCAGTTTCTATTTTTAATTTCTTTTTATGTAGCTCGTGTCATTTGCGCCATCAAGACAAATCTAACGATATCTCATAAATTAAAATCGGTTCAGGCGTTTAGAAGTGGAAAAAAGGAACTCATATATTCATACATACATGAACCCTAAAAACATAACATTCCTTTTTTCAGAAGTCGTTAAAAAAATCATAAGCCACAGGGCCTCAAATTATACCAGGAAGATGGCAATAAACTCGCCCTCTATTATATGGGACAAAGACGTTTGGCGAAATTTAGATGCTTATCCCTACGGAAAGTATATACAGCACTTTTTTGTACGTTGTCAATTCTATACTTTCTAATACGAGCATAAAATAGACGTAGCCTCATACCAGCGCATCATTAAAACGTAGCGAGGTCCACTTGCAGCGAGTGGCTGTAGAGTCCCTCACCTTAACAACGTTATTATTTTGTCTCTGTGCATCCGCGTTTTTTCGTACTTCTCGTCGGTAAATCGACGGCTTTTTTAGCTGAAAGCGCTTTGTATTTTTGCGCAAATGTATTTTTAACGTCCATTATACATTCAGGCTTGTAGGAAAATACTTTTGGTGGTTTTTATGGCACAAGTTTGGTGTTTTTCAAACGTCGAAAATATACGATCGTAGAAAATTTTGTCTAAAGTAGAAATAAAAAACTTTAAGCACCACAAAATATCTAATAATGATATGTATATACAAGTATGTATATACAGAAACGGCGTAATAGGATAACATAAGCCTCACCAAAACTCAAAATGTCTATTAATCTATTTTGAACCGTGGTAGGGCATTTTGGGAATGCCCGCTTAGCTAGTAAAAAAATCTGTCACTTAGGACCTAAAGTTGTTCTTGAAATCCAGTAAATGTAGGTTGGCATGAACAATTCTTTCAGTGGATTAAGCCGTCCAGTAACATGGTTAATTGGATGAATTGAATTTGGTTGAATTACATGGGACGTAATGAGTTTTAATGAGATGCAGTGAGAATAGCCTAGTACATCCTACTAGTCTATAGCCACTTTAGGCTGCTACTAAAAATGTCTTTGTACACAATACATTTCGACTCAGAGATCGATTGCAGGCCCTTGATACCAGCACTACCTTAAGCCAATTTTAAAACCAAACTTAACATCAAGTGTAACCAGTATTGTAGTTGTAAAAGTTGTAATTGCAAAACGGCAGCACAATGGGCTTTTCAAATGGTGAAGGGTTAATTGTCTTACCACTTTATTCCACAGGTGGTACCACGCTATATCATCATCGGCCCGTGGCTAGTAGGCTACTACATTCACAAGGGAAGGTGAAGTACCTTCGGTAATCGGGTGTTAGCTAATAAAACATAAATTAAATTCAAAAATATATTAATTCAAATGATTTATAATTTTATACAAACAAGACAATAACCAACATTACTAGCGAAATATATCTAACCCTCCCTTTATATATTAATTAATATAAAGAGAGTATTAATAGCTTATATATAAATTGTAAATAAATTCAGAATTATTTATTTGTAGCTATTATATCGAGTGAGAGAAAGAGCAAACTACGATGACACGAGTGAACATCCCGCCGCGACTGCCGAACGAATTATTTCTCTAAATCGCTTTACACATAACTAAATTTAGTATGCTAACTGATTTAGAGAGTGACAACTCTGATTGTATAATTAACGTGGCTTATAGTCTGAATGCATTACCATTTGTCTTAATTCAGTCTTTGTCATTTAGTGCACTGAATTCAGCCATGTGTAAATGGGGTTTTAGTTAGGAAGTTGCTTTCCAGTGGATCCAAAAACAAACAGATTGTATTTTTCGTTGAAGTGGCACCCGTCGCACGGCTCCGGTGCAGTTGACTTTCCACTAGAAGTTGAGAAAATGGTAGCAATTCTGTTGGCAAAAAACTAACTAAAATTTAGTAATATTAGATTTAGAAATGTCAAATGAACATTCCTTTTTCTGTTGGCGCCATAGTTTAGTTAATTCATTCTAAAAGTATTAAAGTTACTATATTTATTAAAATTTGCATATTTGCTATTCTGTTGTACCATAATTTAGTCAGATTAGGTGGAATCATAAATAATTTAACCTAAAATTAATCAACATGTAAATTGGTGTTGACTAAAGCTATTATGTTCTCCAATTAATATATTTTTGGGGATTTTATCATAATCACGGCTTTCCTAGTCGGATAAACAATGGAGCGCGTAGCTATGTGGTTGCTCGACTCTTGGATTCTCCGGATGGGATTGTATTTTTCGGTAATTCTAAAGCATAACTAGAGAAAAAAGCTTGTAGGCAAACTAGGATTTATAAAATCTTTGCACACCTGTAATACCCAGAGTGGTGGCAGATGTGTTATGTTTAATACCCACTTTTATTAGATATACTTCGGACAGCTATGTGCTTTCGAAATTGCGAAGCGACCTGTTGAAGTTGCTCTGCCAAGCACCGTGGCAAAATCAATATTTTTGGGCTTTATCACTGGTTTCAATAGTTTAGTATATAAACAAAGTTCCATAGGTAAAAAGCAGGTATCAAAGACAAAATATTTTTACAAACCAACTTGAATAGTGCGCCATCTAGCGTAGAGTAGCGGCAAAATGAATTATATTTAGTATTGATAATTTGTGGTTTTAAATTTAGTTCAAGGTAACAGCAGAATGACTTTTAGAAATCCTAAAATTAAAATTAGAACTTTTTAATTGGTTAGTATAGTTGGTGAGCGAACAACAGAATTGCTGCCAATATCTCAAAAAAATTACAAATATTGTACAAGTGATATTTCCTTTTTCAACCAATTTGATGTTTTTTTTTTTTATGCATGATAGGTTAGCCTTTGACCACTATCTCACCTGATGGTAAGTGATGATGTGGTCGAAGATGTTGTTCAGGCTAACCTAGAAGTACTTGCGTATGCATGCGTAGTTATTGGCTTCAAGGCCAATAACTACGCATGCATAATATCAATCAATACAATTTATTTATTTATAATGGATTAGTTTCCTTTGCTGAAATATAACCAGTTTTTAGTTTTTGTAGGACTTAACTGAACGTGCAAGAATCATCAAACTCTTTCTTATTTAGAATGTTAACAGTTTGCATACAAATACGCACTAAATTAAGAAAATAATTCCTCTTAAATAAATCGCTTTAAAACTCATATGTGTCGAAGAAAACATTGACACTGATAACGATCTTTATTTTTCATCTTGGCATTGTATAATCAATCTCATAGAATCTTGTAGCAGTTATGATAGTGGTGTTCGTAGCACGTAGTCGTTATTGTAGCACTCGTAGAATTGTTCGTAGCCGTAACGTTTTGTTCTGTTCTTTACAAAATTCACAAGCTACAAAGACCGCAAAAGGAAATGCGAGCAATATCTAATCAAGGCAAGAAGAAAATGAAACAGCATAAAAGTGTTTACTCACTTCCAGCGTTATATTGTTACTTCTGCTACAATTTGTATAAGTTTAATTACAGTCGCCCATATTATTCCACGTATATTTAAGATAATGTAAAAATAGTAAATGATTCCGCTATTTAATTAAGTTTCAGTCATACCATACAAATACACATACATTGTTTATACACAAAATTACGAGAAAATCTTTGTGTGCCAAGGATACAATTTTATTTTTTATTTGTTAGAAATATAACTAATGTGTTCTACAAAATTATGACTTTATTTTCCATATTTGAGTTTCGAAACTACAGTATCCTAAACACGTAACTCAGGTACAGATAAAACAGAATTTAAACCGTTTAGTTTAGCTTGCTGGTGTGTTCCGATGGCGGTACGTAATTTAGTACAGAACTACAGAACGGTACACGAAACCGGTTTTCTGCCACTACCGCTTGTTTCAGAACTGTTTTGTTTTATATTTAGAACTACTTGTGCCTCTGCTTCGACATAAGTATAGAAGCTTAAAGTTTGGTTATAAAAACAGTAAGTATATTTATGCATACACTAGCATATAAAACAATTAATAAGGATATGTATTTATCACAAAATTTGTTTATTTTATTATCTCTGTTCATTAGTTTCTTTGGAAATAAAATTGAAAATTAACACATTTTCTTAGAATTAAAGTCAGGGGCTATCAAAATGTTGCCAAAGAATAAAGAATTATTGTAATTAAATGTATATTATACACGTTTGAATACATAAAACACTTCCATTATTACTTAAATAGTGTTTCATACTGGTCATTATTAGTTTTTTAGGGTTCCGTACCTGAAGGGTAAAAACGGGACCCAATTACTAAGACTCCACTGTCCGTCTGTCTGTATGTCACCAGGCTGTATCTCATGAACCGTGATAGGTAGACAGTTGAAATTTTCATAGATGATGTATAGCTGTTGCTTCTAAAACAACAAATACAAAAAATCGGCCAAGGATAAATTGGCCTCGCGCACGGAAAATTCGAAAAATATCAAACACTATATTATATATTGTTTGAAAATTTTCTATTTTTATTGAATAGAAAATGGAGATAATGTCCCTTCAAGCGCGAGTCTGATTCAAATCCCATCAAGTCAAATTCATGTCAAGGGTCAATCCTGAGCTGGAGACCGGTACAGAAGCACTACCAGTCTTTTGTACACCGCAATATGTGTAGTTCAAAAGGCAAAATTACCACATCAATATCAACAAACAAAAATATAGATAAAATTTCACGCACCGCAAAAACGAACAGTAAACCAAGTCGGCAGAATGGCACCAAGTTATTTTGACAACTTCACAAAAAGACAGCGAGGTGCGTTTGAATTGGCACTATGGTAAATAAAGTGAACTGTTAAACCTATGCATTTGTATGCAATAATAAAAGGTAAGGTGCTTTATCAGCACCTTCAGTATTCCATGGTCCGATCAGTTAGTTGAGGGGAAGTTAGTCGCTCGGGAACTGTAATACAGTGTGCTCGTTCTTTCTATATCCAAAATATCTTGTTAAATTATTCCGGGAAAAACATTTTATTTCTAGGTTCATAAAGTTTTCTTTTGTAATAACTTAAATCCCGTGTCCCGGATAATAGAACGCTAGACTTACAATTTGTGCGGAACACTATACATATAATGATATCAATAATAAAAAAAACATTAATAGGTGAACCAAAGTTAAGTAAGGCGCAAGACGGCAATTTTAAATGTCAAAACAGTTTTTGTCATATTAATAATAGAAAATGAAACTTAATATGATTTGCTTTAGTCATTTTCCATCAACGAAAATCAACCTAGCTTTAGTAATATTTTTGGCCATTGCCGATTTGAAAATGATTCTTTTTTGTAGTTTATAGTAGGGGTCACTATTATTTGCTACGCTCGTACACGCTATTTATACCTTAAGTGAATGTACAAATATTCTGTACAGCCTTCCGAGAGCCAGCGTAGCTTAGTGCCTTCCGAAATTTATTTAGGTACAGAAAACAAAACACTTTCCATGAAGTGTTTTGTATAACGCTATGTTTGCCAGACGTTATAAGTCTACTATATACATTTATAAAGACACTAAATCTTATAAAATCTCTGAAAATCTTAAACAAAAAATAAATATATATAGTTTCTTTTTGTGCAGCCACATACAAGAATCATAATTGTATATTTAAAATTGGTCAAATGTGCTCCTATATTCAATCTTAATATCAGTCACCCATAGCGCTTACGTCAAAGAAGACATTATGGTTATCATCATACGCCTTCTAACTGTACGTATTATTAAATACTGTATCAGCCGGATTGTCCACTGCTGAACACAGCCTCCCCCATTATGGGGGGATTTGCCGTAATCCCCACGCTTGGCAGGCGATTTGGGGATCGCAGTGTGAGATATCAGTTCCTCAGAAAGCGCTGCTGCCCTCCTTCTGGTGTGTTACCCTTAGTCGCCTCTTACGACACCCACGGGTAGAGATTGAGGGGGGGGGGGGTGACATTGAGAAATTGTGGTATAAAGGAAGAAAAACAGATGCAACTGCATACATTCCTTATAATAGCTTTCCGGCCGCGGCTTCGTCCGCGCGTATTTCAGTAATCGCGCAAAACCATTAACCTCTTTATACACAGTTGGATAAAAACTATCTTATGTTCTTCCCCAGGTCTCAAATTATTTCCTTACCAAATTTCATCCAAAGTAGTACAGTAGTTTTGAAGCACTCGTAGCGCCAATGCTAACCAATCAAGCATAAAAAAAAACAAAATTGCATGCAAAAATACAGAAATCCAGAAATACAAATCTTTCCTCTTTATAATAATAGTGTAGATATTGTAGATGTAGATAGCTGATAGATAAGCCTTTGACCACTATCCACTTGATGGTAAGTGATGATGTGGTTCAGGCTAACGTTAATTTACTGGCTCTCAAGAACAACTACTAGAACACACCGTTAGATGCTTGACGATGATTTTCTACTTGAGGGTAGTAGCTATCCAGGTGGGCATTCGCAAAAGGCTCTACAACTATCCTATAGCGATTGCCATCCTAAGACAACAACCGGGACCGACGGCTTAACGTGCCTCCGAAGCATGGAAGCGCTCAGTAGTAATGTCAGTAGCGGTCACCCATCCAAGTCATGACCGCATCAAACGTTGCTTAACTGAGCTAATCGATTAAGAACGGCTTAGCATAAAACGTGACGAGCACTTCTGAAATACATCATATTCCTTGATGAATTAGATATACAAATATAAAAAAAATATAATGGCTTGTAATCTTGCAAATAAGATTCATGTAAAGGTTATACATTTTCAGACTTGCCTCACGCCTAACTAGTTAGGGTTGTGCTGTAAAACAATTAAGACACTCGGTAGGTGTGACGGTGGTACAAAGAGCGTTCTGCAAATAATTTTTGTTGGTCCATTGTGGAGCCATAAATAGGGCGGATGCACTTCAAATTTCGATTCACACTTTTTTAGGGTTCCGTACCCAAATGGTAAAAACGGGACCCTATTACTGAGACTTCGCAGTTCGTCCGTCTGTCACCAGGCTGTATCTCAAGAACGCTGACAGCTAGACAGTTGAAATTTTCACAGATGATGTATTTCTATTGCCGCTATAACGAAAAATACTAAAATTGAAATAAAATCAAAATTTAAGGGGGGCTCCCATACAACAAACTTAATTTTTTACCGGTTGTTGCTCGATACTAATAACGGTGATAGGTAGACGCTTTAACTATTCACAGAATATTTAGTTTTATGTTCTTTTTAAATATAATTTATATAAATAAAATAAAATTAGTAATAAAGGGGGCTCCCATAGAATAAAAGAGGTTTTTGCAGCTCAATCGGACACTGCGAAAAGTTTCTGTAACTTGCAAGATTAGGTAAGAGATCATTTTTATTTTATTTTATTTATTTATTCAATTAGTAACGCACAAACACGAATTACACTAATGATAGGACTAATGATACATATGATTAATTATATAAATTAATGATTAATATTTGCACGTGGTAATATATAATGGTATGGAACCCTTCATGCGCGAGTCCCATTCGGACTTGGCCGGTTTTCTTTATTTCTTGTGTTTGTTGTTTGCTTTTAACAAGAAAAAATCCACGAAGAAATCTGCGCAGCATCACAATCTACATCTACACTTATATTATAAAGAGGAAATATTTAATTTTTTTTTGTTTGACACGAATAAACTTAAAATCAACTGAACCGATTTAGATGAAATTTGGTATGGAAATAGTTTGAGACGCGGGAAAAGACATAGGATACTTTTTATCTAACTGCACAAATTGAGGTTAGAAGATAGAGGTTATAGAGGTTTTGCGCGATAACAGAAATAAACGCGAGCGGAGCCGTGGCCGGCAAGCTTAATATTATAAAGTGTAAATTAGCTTGATTAATAAAAAAAGAGTTTGTGTATTATATTGTATAAAAGCAAATATTTGTGAGTGTGGATGTGGGTGCGCATGTGTGTAAGGCGGAACGGAACGGTTGAGACAGATTTGAACAAAACAGATTTGAGTTAAAATTTTGTTTAAGAATACCTATATATATTACTTTACATATATATAGGCTATAGGATTGGCTACTTTTCATCGTCATCATTCCTCATTATTGTTTACTCGGATGAAACCGCGGGGCGTAGCTAGTTGTATATACGAGTAATTACGTTGTTATTTATTTGAAGATTATTAAAAAGAGTGATTTCCCAGAGCGCAGCCCAGCACAACAACTTTGGATTTCCGAGCATCCCTGCTCAGCAATACTTGGAATCCTGCCTTAGTTAAAGCTTCAACGTAGAGTGACAAACTTTGGTTCAACCTTTTTCTATATACTTGGTTCGTTGCGTTTCAGATGTAAAATTTGTCGCTGTGTGTATGTTTAAAACCCTCGTGGGGTTTCACGATTGTAGAAGAGTTCGAAAGTAGAAAATATGTCGCTAAGCACTTAACAGTGTACTCCTACAGCTGTCCTTGAAAACCAGTAATTGTAGTTATGTCTGAACAACATCATCTATCGCATCATTACTTTACTATCTAGTGCAACCAAGCTAGCCTATAAGCAATAGGAAAATTTAAACAACAGTCTGCTGCAGCTGCAATCGCGTTTTCTATAACGCCACATCTTTCAGCCATCCTGCCACCGTCCGTATTAACTCCGGACAGGCAATGATGGTGAGCAATTTGTTACTCAGGTCCCCTAGTTGCGAGCTTGCAAAGAAAATTACGGCGGTCATCACGGAATCATCTAGGAGAGAATGGACTTTATTTTGTGTAAGTGAGATGGTGCTTTGATTACAAATAGTCGATGATTTTTATTACTTGATGCAATTCAAGTAAATCTGTTATTAGTAACTAAAAATTATATTTTTTTATATAATAAATGCAGGATATATATTGTTACAAGAGTTCATCGTATATTCGAAAACTTATAAGAGTGCTTGGTCGATGCAATTCCACAAAAAAAGGGTTAGAAGGATCACTTCGCAAACCATTCCAATAAATAAGCGACTCTAGCTACGAAGCAATAAAACGCACTTTAGCTCGCAAAGCCGGGGTAGCTACTATTTGTATTCACCTACAAAGCATCTCTCTTTCTATCGTATAGCCATGCATAGATCTGATCTATTCTGACGCGGCACGCACCTAGTATAATCCCGTTCGGACGGATATACCGATATATTTGTAGCTTTGTGCCTAAAGGGTAGAGTGAGCCAGGCCTGGTGACGCGTATTCAAAATTGGCTCAACGAATAAACGTTGCAATTCGATGGGGCAATGCTGCTAGCATAATGGGCACGCTGCCAACTGGTAGTGATAATTTCAACAATCAGTAGGAATGCAACAAGGCCACAAAATCGTAAGTAGGTACATATGTGTAATGTTTTTTAAAACTACGCGATCACTCTTCTCAGTAATTGGTGTCTTGTAACAGAATCCTGTTGTGTCTACCAATGTTCTCTCCGGCCAGATATCACAATCTAGATACAAGTGCCGCTTCAGTGAAATGAAATTCTGAAAGTACGTACTATTTAAAATCCTCATCCTTCTGGATTCAGATGGTTCTAAACATACATATAATTACACCTGTAATCCCCGAAGGAGTGGGCAGAGGTGTGTAAACACCCACGTTACGCTAAAACGGTTTTGGTCCAAACAACTTATTTTGTTAATTACATTACAAATGCTGGAAAACTAGATTCCGTACCATTTTACATACATATTTAAAAATATATATAATTGTGAACGTTATCTTTACCTTTTGAAGCGCTCGTAGCGTAGTTTGCTTAGCCGTTCTTAATCGATCACATAAGAGGTGATCGATTAAGAACGATCACTGCAAAGTGTTTGAAACACTGGGACAAAAGTAATGATAAATATACGTGATTTAAACAGTTTAAAGCTGTATAATTACGATCAACTTAGTTAAGCAATGTCTTCTTCGGTCAAGATTTGGATGGGGAGACCACAAATGGCATTATTACCGAGTGCTTCCTTGCCTCGGAGGGCGTCTTTAGCTTGTTGTTGTCTCAGGATGACAGTCGTTATAGTTAGGGCATTCTACGAATGTCCGCCTGGCTAGCTACCACCCTTTAGTAGAAAATCTATGACCAAGCATCTAACTGTGTGTTCCAGCATCTAATTATAGGTTGGCCTGTACAACATCTTCGACCACATCATCACTTACCATCAGGTGAGATAGTGGTCAAAGGCTAGTATATCAGCTATAATAAAGCTACAAGGCCCACCCCGCACTGGCCGGTATATTTTTTTAATAAGCACGCGAAGTACTTGGTAACGTTATTCTACCTTTACGTATCCCCATGGTCCACTGCACAGTAAATCGACAGCCGTTATACTCGAAATGATGGGCTGGCATTTGTTTTTGCTCAGCCAGGTTCGGCAATTAGACTGTCTCAATTTATTACTTCTGTAAGTACAACTTGGTTATTTACGAAGCAATTTCGTTGTTGTGCGTTGAAAGACGATTCAAGGTGAGACTTGCGATAAAATTGCTTAAATTTGGTGCAAATACTTACAGTAAGTAACTTTGCCACAAATGTGAGTTTTTTTTTTTTTTTTTTACTATTAATTCGTGATTTTGTATGTGGTTGGTTGGTCATATTTCTGTCTATATACAGGGTTATTGGAAAAATGTTAACAAACTCTTTGATATGACTTGTGTAAATCCGAACAAACATTATAGTATTTTTTTTGTGTTTTTGATGTGTATGTGACGGAATAAGCAGGAGGATTAAGTGAAACATGATATTAATTATTTTTTTCTTAGCAGAGAGTAGGTGTACTTTTACTAGGTGACTCAATACCTAAAACATTATTTTTTTCTAGTACTGTCTGAGACTTTTAAGTTCTGTGTCTCGTAGTAGACAACACCTACTCCGAGCTAAGAGCGCCCGCCGCAGCAATACTGGACCACGCCGCGCTCCCTTTGAATAAAACTTTAAATACTTACATCGAGCAAAGTAATGAAAATATGATATTGTAACGAAACTGAATATTTCAACCAATCTATACATATAGCTGTGCGAAAAGTCATGTCTAAAATAGGAGATAAATAGGTAAAAATATATTTTTGGGCTACGTGAAGGTGGAGTGTTTATTTGCTTGCCTGTATGTCTGTATGTACGAACATCACGGAAAACCTGTTGAAGGGATTATATTGAATGATTCTGAAATAAATTGTTGAAAGATCTGCTACGCGCTACATTTCTTTAATTCAGTTTAGTTAATACCTTTTTAGAGGCGATTTCCTGATTTTAGTTCACCTCGGAAGTAAACGATAATGATGATAGTAATAATATAATTGGTAATAATGGAATTACAAGTCAATTCACAATATACTTATATAAAAATATTTATATTTGAAGCGCATATCTTTAAATGTAATACTAACTCAATTAAATTATGAATACTAATGTGCATAATAATATTAATAATTATGTCGTTTCCCAATAATAAGTACAATCGATTATTATATAAAACATTATAAAAATAAAAAAATAACAATATAATGATTGAAATAAAAATCTTTTTTTTTAACCGGCGGCCAAATTAACATTTGGCGGTATGCCATTTTTAACAAAATACTACGAACTATATACAACACTACAGCTACTACAATAAAAGCATTTAGATAAGTCATTGCACACTCACAGGCAGTCCAAATGCTCCAGCCTCAACATCAATTTAAATATAAATTATTTAAATTTAAACAATAGTCAAACTGAAGAATAGTGAATAATGAAAATAAAAGTGAAATTAATTAATAATAATCAATCCAAATATGAGTAAATTACATAATATACGTATTACATACATAATATGTCAACTCCAAAACAGCTACTGAAACACACCATTTGCTGCTTGGCTACACATTTTCTAATTGATGTTGATAGCTAACAAGAAGAGCTTTCGCAAAATGCCCTACCACCATGCTATAACGACTGCCATTCTAAGATAACAACCATAACCGACCAGCTTAACATGCCCTCCGAAGCACGGAGTACGCGCTCAGTAGTATTTCTTCATATGGTAATGCCACTAGCGGTCACCCATCAAGACCTTACTTAAGGGACGTTGCTTAAGTTAGTTGATCGATTAAGAACGACTTCATAAACGATTCGAGTGCTTCTAATACATTCAATAAAATTATATCATAACAATGAAAATTTCTATAATTTAATGTGAAACATAGATATTTTTTTAACATCCCATTGGGTAATATATTATACCATATTAACTTATGTATATAAAAGCGTTTCACTTTAAAAACCATTTCAATAAAAATAAATGAAAGAATATATAAAGTTATCTCTTCACGGTAAATATCCCGTTTCTAAAGCGTATTTTCGTAGTCTTTATTCCTCCCAAGGCTCTATGATAATATACTTATTATACCACAGGCTGACTCCATAAGCTATCGGCAAACATTACCCTTAACATGAATAATTCATGGCATGACTTCATAAACATTCTCATTCTGAACATTATTATCAAAATAAATACAATTTGATACAACAACGCAGATTTTTATATTTTAAGGTTGGAATATACTTCAGCGAAATATGTGACTGCAAAATAAGTGCCTTCTATAGGGTGATTCATTACGTTGACACCGACCTCCTTAAAATAGATAAGCTTGAGCCATTTCACGTAATACCAGTGCGGCTTGATAGACTATTAGAGAGCCCTAGTATTACAGCCTTCAGACCGTCCAAATGCGTCTGAAAAGACCTCATGACTGACAACAACCGGGACAGACGGCTTAACGTCGTTTGAACGATAGCAAAACGTGCTTTGACGAGTGGCGGATAAACGTGCTCTTGAAAACATGGTAGCGCTTAGTTGAATATCCCGCTAGCGGCCACCTTGCCGAGTTATAACCGCACAACACATTGCTCAAGAGTAAGAATTCACCTTTCATTAATCGCCTTAAATCAGATTTTGGTCACTTTATAAATGAATTCTGCCTCAGAGCATCACTAATTGAATTCAGGAAAAATATAAAACTATCTACGGACATTTTGAAAACAAATCCATATTGAAGTTTTTTTTTAATAACTGCATGATTTATAGGAAAAAAAATAGAAATGTAGCATTTTCCCAATCGTTTTTTTGGAACTCTTCCTCAATGATGGCAAATTTCCATATCTAATTCACGCTAAAATGCGACCATTTGTGAACAAAACAGTGCTGAAACATTCTAAATCGAACGACCGCATCCATGTTTATGTATTTTCTAATTTATTTATTTTTTCTCTTTATGGAAAAACAAAAGGCGCTTCGAGATTGGACTTTGTCTAATTGGTATTTTGTTTTATTTTCCGTTACAATACAAGCTCGTAGCTGTAACATCATTGATCAATTAATAAGCACTCGAACAATTGTTTTCAGTTCATAATAAGTTGTGTAGTAAGTTGTCTTCAGTTGCCAGCGTGAGTAGATTTCGGTCATATGATATGTTGATAATAAGGAAACTACTAAGGATTAAATGCAATATTTCCAAGTGTTATATGTATAGTGTTATATGCAGTGTTATATTTATTAGTGTAAGCCTAATATACCATAAATCGGAGCAGACACGTACTTTGCTACATCTGTGATCATATAGTATGAAAACAAACGAAATCTACTTTCAAGACTGAAAAGTATGCAATAACTTGTTGAAGCATCAGTATCAGCTGATTCAAAACACTGACCTTACTTTATCGTTGTCCGACTTTCACAAGTTATTTCATACTTTTCAGAAATTGACTATAATTTAAAAATGATTTTACAAATTTTAATGGAATTTAAATGAAACCAGCTTGAAGGTTTACTTCACCCCGACAAAAAAAGAATCATCAAAATCAGTTCATAATTTGCGAAGTGATCGCGGAACAATCATACAAAAAAACATACAGACGATTTGAACCATTTTTTGAAGTTAGAAGTACAGTATCGTAGTCACCTTGTTGCTTAAGTATATTCACAGTTTTGCTCAACCTCTAGCGTGTCGTAAAAACAAAAGGGAGGTTGGGGCTATGGAGTTATTTATTCCGCGACATAATTCGCCGCATATTTTAACGAAAATGTCTCTGGCGAATTTCGATCTTGCAATTTGCGTTTAAGAAACTGAACGTAGTCAAGGTTGAATTATAATGGGCATAAATTGTCAGGTGAAAGAAAAAAAAGCAATGTTTTTTATGAATAAATGATTATTTTTAAAATAATTTTTAAAAATATTAGTTTATTGCTTGAGATTATTGCTGTAATAACCGATTTTATTTTAAATTATACTAGCAAAAATCTAAGCTTAGTGAGAGCTCTCGTTAATTTTACATTCTGAGTTTAGTGGTGCCTTCTAGTATTTAGTATATTAACAACGATACATTTAAGTATTGAATTTAGTTCTTATACAGCGATGAGCTCTTTGATTTTCTAACAGATGGCGCTAGTAGTACAATAACACTCTATACAATAAATACAAAATTGTTAAAAATATATTTTTAGAATGGTTATAACTTTATATTTTTTTTTATAAAGTTAAATTACTATGTTAGAGCACAAGTCTATAGGCGTGATAGATTTTTAGTAAAAGGGGCCACAACATATAAAAGTTGTGGGAAAGTGATAGGGCTCGGATTGCTCTCCCTAATGATGGACTGTAAGCTTAATTTTTTAATAATAAATTTATCTATCTATGTACCTATTTAGTTGCTATGTCCTATCATTGATCTGGCAGCTATAAAAGCCTATGACAAGTAACTTATGTTTTCTTTCATTATAAATTACTTAAATTTTTCAAGTTCATAATTTTACTGCTTTTTCGTTACAATAACCTAAGCAAAAATGTCTGCAACGTGTAGCTCAATCATATGCTTGCCAAGACATCATAATGAAAATAAAAGCAGACAGACCAAAGAGCCTCGAAATAGATTCAAACTGAACAGAATTTCCAGGAGTAATTCTAGAGCTCACGTATTTGAATTGTATTTGAGACGTGATAAACCCGCAGTCACGCAGATTGTACGATTGAAATATTTTATTATTAATTCTTGCTACGTTACTTCATATTTATATTGAGTTCCCAACGTTAGTGTAGAATTTATATATTCTACATTAACGTTTGTGAGGTTATATATTTTTTAACAATGTATAAGCAATGTCATATACGAGTACCGAGTAGTACCCATTACAGAAATAAATGTACTACCCATGAGTTAAACCATCATTTGTCCAGTAAGTTAAGCGTACATGAAAGCTAAGCTTAAATACCACATGATTTTAACGTCCATTAATTTTGTGTTTTTTTATATAGCTGATGTGTATCTCGCCTGGTGGTAAGTTGATGTGTGTGTTCGAAGATGTTCTTCAGGCTAATCTAGAATTGCTGGCTTTCGTGGACAGCTGTCGGAATACACCGTTAGGTGCTTGGCCACAGATTTTCTTCTTGAGGGTGGTAGCTAGCCAGGTGGGCGTTCGTTAAATGCTCTGCCACTATGATTGTATAAATATATCTAATTATTATATAATATAAACATTGAACGTTTTTACTACGCTTATAATACGAAACAATATATATTTTTCAGTCGACGGATTAGGTAGGTATAAATATTTTCTCCATGTCTATAACATCATCAATCATTTTTTAAATGATATGATAGCTGAAGTGCTGGACGGTTTGCTTGATCGTCAACTCAGTAAGTATGTGGAATTAAATGAGGCACAGTTTGGCTTCAGGCCGGGACTGTCCACAGAAACTGCAGTATTGAGGCTCAAGCATACTGTTCAGTACTACACGACTAGAAAAACGCCGGTATATGCCTGTTTTTTGGACCTGTCTAGGGCATTTGATCTTGTTTCATATCATATCTTATGGAATAAGCTCCTGAAAGAAACAAGTACACCCACAGAAGTAACGAGTCTTTTAAAATACTGGTATGAAAATCAAATTAATTGTGTAAGATGGGCTGGGACGTTATCCGATGAGTACAGGTAAAATTGCGGCGTCAGGCAGGGCGGATTAACGTCACCAAGACTGTTCAACCTGTACATGAATGGACTGATTGATGGGCTCAACAAAACCGGAGTTGGCTGCTTTATCGACGGCAAATTTGTTAATAATATTAGTTATGCTGATGATTTGGTTTTGTTGACTCCATCAGTCAGGGCTCTTCAGGTACTGTTGGGTATCTGTGAGGGGTACGCGGAGGCACATGGTCTAAAGTACAACCCAATAAAAAGTGAACTGCTTATTTTCAAAGCTGGTAACAAGTTACCTGAATCGGTACCGCCAATTAGTCTTGCAGGATCAATTTTAGGCAGAGCCACCAAATTTAAATACCTTGGACATTGGGTCACCGAGGATCTCACAGATGACCTTGATATGGACAGGGAGCGTAGGGCGTTGGCACTTAGAAGCAATATGTTGACTCGTAGATTTGCAAGGTGTGCGGTTGATGTAAAAATAAGCCTTTTTAAGGCCTACTGCCAAACTATGTACACCTGCAGTCTGTGGACCAACTATAGGCAGAAGACTTTCAACGCCCTACGAATACAGTACAACAATGGTTTTAGGATGTTGTTGAAATTGTCTCGATTCTGTAGTGCATCAGCCATGTTCTCCCAGGCTCATACGGATTGTTTTAAAACAATAATTCGCAAACGTACGGCCTCACTGATGCACCGCGTGAGGGATAATAGCAACAGCCTCTTAAATACCATACTGTGGAGATCTGACTGTCCAATAGTGCGTCATTGGAATGAGATACATGCGCCGATAGCTAAATTTAATATAAAATAATTTTGAAGTTTTTCTTTTTGTAATGAAATAGTAATTTAGAAACAACTTATATTATGTATATTAGGTATAAAACTAACATTATTCTGTTTGTATTACTAACACTATATGGATTGATTATCTGAAATAAATGTGAAATAATAATAATAATAAAAAAATATTAAATAGCCTTTTCACCATGCGGTGAAGCGCGTGCCCGCGGCAGGATTCGTACCATGGACCTACTGCGCCGCAATGCCACTGAGCCATCACTGCTACGAAATTATTTGAACTTTGCTTAAAGAAAGTTCAAATAGACTTTAAAAAATTTTATTTTTTTGCATTACCTGATTTTACTTTACGACGCAGTAGTCTGAATCAGCCAATAGTAGCTGAATAAAATCGGAGTTTATTAAACTACTCTACGATGTAAAAAATATTTGATATAATTTTTTTATGTTAATGTGACGGAACAAGCTGGAGGCCCACCTGATGTTAAATGGACTAACCTCTGCCTATAATAGATGAATTTCATCACAAGTAACGAATTGCACTGCGCCCGTCACTTTGAGAGATAGTTGTTAGCCTCATGTGCCTATAATTTAACTGGCTCTCTGACTGCTACAGATTTTGTACTTGAGGGTGGTAGCTAGCCAGATGGAAAATCGCAAAATGCCCTACCACCATGCGGTGAATCTCAAGCCGGCGGTGGGGATCAAACCAGGGTACTGTGGCACGGCAATCCATAGCTAATAGCTATTACCGCTCGACCATCATTGCTTCAAAAAGTGTCAACAAATTATACTTATTCACTACAGAATATATATTGGAAACATTTCTCCTACTTTACTTAACCCTAAAAAGTCCATCAACAGTCGAATCACTTCACCCCGATCCACCCAAAAGAACAACTCAGAATAAAATCAATAACGCTTGGACGCTAAAATATTCATCAAACTATCTCCAAGCAAAGAGGAGGGCGGGGAAAGAGTGGCATCAAACATTAATGTTACCATTCGAAGGCCCGCAAAGATGCTGAGCAACGCTTGATGGCCGATATAGCGCAGTAAAAGGAGCCGTAATGTGAATATTATACAGTCACCACTGTGCCCCCTTCGCCCCCCAACGAGATTAGGTTGTGTGTTTTTTTCGTTACGATAATGACGTTCCAAGTTATCATCTAGTTACTAAAAGCAATGGCATGAAACCAGCAATTTTGAAGCAGTGATGGCTCAGTGGTATTGGCTATGGACTGCCGCGCAGCAGATCCATGGTTCGAATCCCGCCTCAGGCTTGAGCTTCACCGCACGGTGGAAGGGCATTTTGCGAATGCCCGCCTGGCTAGCTACCACCCACAAGCATAAAATCTGTCGCCAAGCACCTAACGGTGTGTTCCGGCAGCAGTCCTTGAGAGCCAGTAAAATTACAGGTACATGAGACCTAACAACTGTCTCAAGGTGACGGGCGCAGTGCAATTCGTGACTTGTGACGATATGCATCTGTTATAGGCAGAGGTTAGTCCACTTAACATCAGGTGGGCCTCGGGCTTGTTCCGTTACTATAACATAAGAAAAAGAAACACGTTAATGATAAGAATGATCCATATATATGACAATTATAAGCATTACAATTTACAGCTTAAGAAAAAAGACGGTTTCAGATTCTTTCCAATACACTATACACAATACGAAGTATGATTATATGTTCTATGCCAATACATTAAAACCTAGACATGTTAGCAGGGGGTGTTGCTGTGTGGGTGCTATTCAGATATATCTCAATATGGCGGCGCAGGTCTATAGTTCAATACCTACCGACGGCTTTCAAGGAGTTTCACCAATGCATTTTGCGTGTGCTTGCTGGCTAGCTACCACCCTCAAATAGAAAATTTTGCAGTGTTCTGCCAGCAGTTCTTTACAGCTTAACTACTATTTATTCTTATCAGTCTATTTCTTCACTGGTACCACAATTAAACGATAAAAAAACTGTCATAAAGTTTACTTCTATTCACATAAGTCAAGAAATCTATAGATAAACTGATGAGCGCTCTTCGACACATATGGCATCTCGCCAGTTCTGCGAGGTGCAAAGTGTGTATAATGTATGTCGCAATAAGATCCACTAAAATTATTTTTATTTATTTTATACATATTTTTATTTTATTACGAATATACGATAAAAAAATTTAAGTCATGTGCGGGATTCGAACCCGCGTCCATCCACCCCTTTAGCCGGGGTATGCCAATACCAATTGAGCTAACATGACATGACGTCATAACATAAATATTTCCTATCGTTCTTTAACCATCGTATTGGGATGGAGCGACATCTATAGTACCACTTACGTTGTACTACAAACAATACCAATTTTGCAATGGGTTTCATACTTGTAAATGATGTCATGTTAGCTCAATTGGTTAGAGCATACCCCGCCTAGAGGGGTGGATGGACGCGGCTTTGAATCCAACACATGCCTTTAATTTATTCTATCGTATATTGGTAATTTTGTAATGTAGCATTGCATGCATAGCGGGCGTTATGGCAAACATAACAATACTAAAAATATTTTTTTATGCCTGGTAGGTCAAGGGCCCTTGACCACTTTCTCACCTGACGGTAAGTGTTGATGAGGTCAAAGGTATGAGATTATATATTGAAAGAGACTAAGCAACTACATGTCTCAGGGTTTTCGTCTGGTATGTGGAACGTGTATTGACCCTAAATAAGTAACACAAAGGAAAGAGCGATGCTAGAACCCTATTCTTGTAAAAACCCTTTGAATTGATTTTACTCATTGATTTTGATCTCAAAATTTTAGTATTTTATGTCTTACTATTTTACCGACTTCAAAAAAATGAGGAGATTCGCAATTCGTCTGTTTTTTATGTTTGTTACCTCAGAACTTTTGACTGGATGAACTGATTTTGATCATTCTTTTTTATTTAAAAGCTGATATTTGTCGTGTGGTTACATTTTAATTTCATCAAAATCGGTCAAGCCTTTTTTGAGTCACACTCCAATATTCCTATCTTGATAATATAGTCATTGTCAGTGAATGAAAATCGATCCCATAAGTAGCAAGGGTCACTTCAAAGGGAGATTTTTTTCCAAACAATGGAACCAACTTCTGCACTCAAATATTTGAAATAACGTATCGAAGGTAACATGCGCACAATATTGTGATAATAAGAGTAGGTACTTTTGAACTATCATGGCACCGACTTCAACAAGTTATTTCACACATTTGAGTGTTGAAGTCGGTTCGATTTTTGCTAAACGAAGTATAAGTATGGCAGTTCTGACATGTTTTACAGTTTAAAGTTTATTATAGTATGTGGGAACCACCAGCGGGATACAATCAGCGACCGATCCTTCAATCAGGCGTGCCAACATCTACCATCTGTTATATGGCTGATCTTTAACTGAGCAAAGTGTGTTATATGTATTATATCCGTTATTTTTATAGTTACATTATTAATTACATTTATCGAAGTGAACTTCCAAAAATGTTGGAGGTTTACTTATTATCGACTGTATTTTTTTGTGTATTAACACTATTATTCTGTCAATTATGAACTGATTCTGATTATTTGTTTGTTGGATAGAATATATCTATACAGAATAACCCAAGGTGTTTCCACTTTCACTTAAAAATATATCTTTCTCACATGCATGAAAATATTGTCATTACTTTCGAAAAAAGAACACGCGAAGTTACAAATTTACAGGCAAAGAAAATCAAATCCATTGCAGGAGCGTTTTTTGAATTTAGAACATTTCATCGCTCCAACAATATTGTATGGCGAGCTGGGGTTATTAACATCAAACTCTTTTATTATTCTTGACATACCAAAGTAAGTCTCTTTGCTTAGTACCTACAAAACCAATTGAAATCACGTGTTTGCCTTTGAGCACAGATACTAAATAGAATATTGGCGGCATAGCTGAAAATTCGTCTTGATTTGTAATTTACATGCTTACTAAATATAAATATAAAATTATAATGAGTTCCAACGGTTCAGAGAGTGAAATGAAGATTGATTGTACTCCGCCAGATTTAAGATGAGAAGCCAAACTGGCGATGGAAAACCTGCTTCCAGCGAAATCAAAAGAAAAATACATCAAACTATATGGTAATTTAATGATTTGGAAAAACGAAATAGGTGTACATTTTATCCGAAACAGTATTTCTGGCGTATTTGAATGAGATTACTTAAACTAAAAGCCATCTACATTATGTGAAATTTATTCCATGATGAAATGTATAGTTCATGTTTAATCCGGCATTATCTTGAAAAGTTATGGAAATTTAACTACGTTTCTTAAACGACAATCGACAGGAATTAAAAATAAAGCGATAAATTTGATTGGCGAAAACATACCTAGTTCGTATGATTTATTTCCCTGCATTATTTTGAGAAAAGCACTACGATTATAATATGTGGCTCGGTGGAGATGGCAATTGCCTGTCTCGTATTAGTGCCCTCGCCTAGGATACAACCTTCAAAACTCATACTCGACACAGTTCCGTTGTTTTACTCGACTACCCAAAATGTATGTTTGTGAGTTTCTTTATTCCACCATAACTTCTAAACGACTCAACCGATTTGAATGTATAATGTATCATTAGATTCGTCTTGATAGCTCAGGTGTCACTAGGTAAATAAAAAAGTAAAAAAGAAACTGACGTATTTTATACGCCATATTGTAAGAAAAAAAAAGTTTTTCTCTCGATCCCATCGAGTGATGTATCAAAAAGAAGGGCTTTAAGAAATGTTTCCATAAATATATATAGCTTGCAGTTTTAATTTCAATGGAACGTAAAACGCTTAAAAAATAAATAATTTACAATTAATAACAAATATTTTATAATATTTTAAGAAAACATCAAATTAATATTTAAACAAAACACTTAAAAAATATATCTATTGACAATTCCGCCTAATTTTCCTGTTAAGCCCGTGTGACGTCACAAACGCCACGCATTATATTTTTAATTAGTTTATACTTGTTTAATATTTTTTTGTTATTGGGTCCGTGATAGCTTATTCGTGTGATAGCTTTGTCTAGGCTCTGAGGCCCAGCCCGCAAGCCGATAACCCTGAAACGTTTGCCCTCATAATACAACCTAACCTGATGTTTGAATGGTACATGCTCCGCGAATACATTACACAATTACAACGAGATGAAAGATTATAGTCATGTGCGGAATTCGAACCCGCGCTATCCACCCCTATAGCCGTGGTATACTCTGACCGCTAAGCTAACTTGATAGGTTAGATCACTACTACTTCACTTAGCTTTTACTAATTACTTCATCTAAATAACAAACATATATAATGAAAAGAGTCATTTACAAGTCACCACAGGTAAAACCAAAATAGCTTACATAAGAACGTCCTAGTATAATAGAAATTAAGGAGATAATTAATATAAAGGTAAACATATGTAAAAATAATATGAAATATAAAGCAGATACTGCACTTACAGCTATATGTTGATCAATATCGTTAAACCACATAAGCGACATATTATTATTTTCTACTAGGATTAATATTACAGTACCGTATAAAATCAATGAACTGTAATCATTATTGAGTTGCTTGTAACAAACAGCTGATAGTAATAATTAATTAGGATAATTAATACTGTCTCCTATTATATAAAAACAAAGAACACGCATCGATGCTCGATATTAATTAGGCACGGTCGTGTTTGTAACATGTATCAAATGAAATAGCTCCAAATATTGGTATGGCTTATTTTATTTACTTACCTATAATTTTTCCGTAACGATGTTAGGTATTGCCAGTTATTATTATCATCAATACAAACCATAATTCCAGAGAAGGCACTCCATATTTTTGTGGATTATTCTCCTTCCTTTGTTTTTTTTTTTGGGTTTATTTAATGTTTTACCTATCTGACAGAAACCCTCCTGTAATATTTTAACAGATCATTATTTTTCAAAAAAAGTCTTTTTTTCCGTAGGGTATAAACGGGACCCTATTACTAAGACTCCACTGTCCGTCTGTCTGCTTGTGATCATGCTGTATCTCATAAACTGTGATAGCTGGAAAGTAGAAAATTTTACTTGAACTCTAAAAAAACATCTTGTTATTATAGTGTCTAATTTTGTAGAGAGTACAAAACCCCTCGTGCGCGAGCTTGAATCGCACTTGGCCAATTTTATTGCATTAACGCCTGCCAAGAAAGTAAGCTTACAAAATTACAACGAAAGCAAAACTATGAATAACGAGCGGTATTCGAACCCGCAACTATCATCCGGTCATGCTCTAAGAAGCTGTCGTTTATCGTATGATGAAACTGAAAAAATATACACTAGTTGGCGAGAACTTTAATGTCACATACATTCTAAACCAAAAACACCTGCCTCTCACTCTAACTTACACAAGACACACACTCACTCGCTCATCAGGTAAGCTAAATAATACTCTTACTAGTATTACTCAGCTGTTTTAAGTTTATGCAGCACTAATTGGTCAATGATTTAAAATATCTTCTTGTCATAGTTTAACTATTCCAAATCACAAATATACGATAGGAAAAATTTAAGTCATGTGCGGGATTCGAACCCGCGTCCATCCACCCCTTGAGCCGGGGTATGCTCTAACCAATTGAGCTAACATGTTATATGTGCAATATTAAAAATAGTTTAACTATTTTATCTTATAGTTGATTATTTTTTATTAGTGGGGACTTACATTCTGTCTACCTCTGTCGGTCACAGATCCACCGGATTTTGGGCGAGTGAAGGCCCTCTTATAGCATGGGGATAGTTACAACTATACATAGTTTCTTATATCTGTTTAATGTCACGTGGCCTAAATGTAACTAGCTACTCACATAAATTAATGTTATTTCTGTATTAAACTAGGCAAACACTGAATATTAGCTCTCTAAGTTTCAAGACACAGGGCTCTCGTCTAGTTTGAGACTTGCTGGTAACATATATTATATATGACTGTTTATAAGTGATGTACTGTACCACTAACTTAACTGTGCAGTTTTCGAGGGCGCTACTGGTCAAGGAAATCAACTACAAACTGTCACAATTTGAAGGAATGTTGTTGTTCTTTTTTTTGCCGCCTGAACAGATAAGTTGGTGGGACTGTTACGTGAAGTTCAGTAGTATTTTGTGATAGATAATTAACCTTTTTTGGAAATAACGTATTTATTTATTCATTTATCGTTGTTAGTTAGTAGTAGCTCAAGTTTATCTTTATGTACCTACCCAAGCGATTATATTATGTTTTTTTAACTATATGTGTTTTGGGCGAATTTGGCTTATTCACACGTCAAAACAAATTGGAACGCAACTAGCTGCCATCTTTGTAGTTGTCAAATTGGGTTTTTGATGGTGAAACTCCTGTGGTAATTTTGTTTAGAAGTGTGAAAAAAAGTGTGTCCTTTGAAAGTACTATCATTGTATATCTTGGTATTGGTTGGCGTCCTTTCGTTCTTAATCATCCATTAGGAGCGAGTTACTTACATTGAAAAGAGAGAAGAGGGGTAGAGAGGTATAAGTAAAGGGCTAAAGTATTTGGACTGCCTATGAGTCTGCAATGACTTATAGGGATCTAAATGCTTTGATTGTAGTAGTTGTAGTGTTGTATATAGTTCGAAGTATTTTGTTATTTACATTATACTATAAACAAGAATTTATTTTGCAATTAGCTCTAAACTTGTTTATTATTAAACAATGATTATTATCCTAGGATTAAGTTAGTCCTAAAACATCCCAATATTACATAACATTTTGAAGAATGATATAATGTATGGCTGACGGCTTATTACTCTCATCGAGTAATGTGGGCTCGTGTTGCGAGATGAGTTTAATGAAGATAAATCACAAAATTTCATATTGAGAGATTCTACCCTCCTCTCCCACGTTCCGAAAAAAATAAAGCCATTAGGGTAACGTTTCTAAGTAATGTACATCTCTTGAACCAATAACAAGTTGTCACCAAACAAACATAAACACAAACGTCAAATTACCCTACCTAATGCGGAGACCTGGGCTTAGCTCCGTAAATAAGATTAACAGAAATTACTTCATCCATCCTTCCAAATGACTCTAAAGCGGCCACGCTAAGTAGCCAGCTAAGTAAATAACGAAGAGATTTATACTTAGGTCGAGATAGTATCCGGTAAGTACTTCTTTGCATATTAATGTTCCACTGCCAGGCTTGAAATACGGTAATGTAATGCGATCTTTTCGGGCTCTGGTATGGGGCTCTGCTAGGATTGATATAAATTGGGGAAGTATTTTGGGAGAAATGCTGTAATCTGACGTTTGAATTGCAACTTACTTCTATCACTGAAAAAATTCAATAACCTGTGGAAGTCGGACAATGCAAGAGTCAGTCCATGACTGTTTATAATACTATAAACAGTCGTGGACTGACTCGATACTATGCTTTAAATACATATAGCATAGTATCGATCTTAAAAAGTGATTTATATTTTTCTGTAAAAATGTCGGTTAAGTACCTACTTTTCAAATAAAAAATCCGTTGTCATTTTCAATTAATTTGGCAGGACTATTGGAAAAGCAAGTGAAACCTTAAGAGGACAAGGAACAGAAGCACCCATAGAGAAATACGTATTTCAACAAAGTGATGCTGTCTCGCAGCTAACCGCCGGCCTCGCGCTCCGCGCCCCGCACCTCCGTCAAATCCTATAAACATATATGTATAGGTACTACAGAGAGACGTGCAGTCGAGTCACAATATCACAATTATTTAACTGTAGCCGCGCCACCGCGCCGCCCGCCGCTGTTGCACCGCGTCGCGCGTATTCGGCCGCGCGCCGCCGCGCCGCTTACTTCTCGTCGACTTGAGTAAAAATATGTATTATATTTAGTATACTCATTTCAAGGTAGTATAAATCTGCTTAGTTTATCAAGTGAATAATCCAAACTGAACAAACGATCGATGTTGGTCTCAAAATTATTATTATAAATAATAATACGTTTACTTTAAGAAAATATTGTGAAACTGTTCCTTTGTCCTTATAAAAATAAAACAAGACGAAGGTGCTCATTGGCTTTTTATAATTGTGCTGTAATTATTACGTTTAAAAAGCTACTAGTGTATACGAAGTGCTTGTCAACAATACTTGATTGAAGCGTAAAAGACCTTGTACCTTGAAAAAGATCGCATCAGGAAAGGCTGGTGTTATATTATGAAGGACTCACGAAAAACTGCAGAAGTACAAGACCTTAACGACTACATGGTGACTCAATGGCTAGAAGACAAAAGTTTCGTATACATATGGTGTACTCATAAGGAACATCTCCGAACATGTTGTGGAAGTGTGGCATTTTAAATTAAATAATAACATTGTCAAAATGCACCCCAATAAATACCAGCCTCATTAAATTATTCAGAAGAAGATGCCAACTTAAATATATTGCCTAACAATCATTCTAAAACATGGTGCTCGTAGCGAAGTTTGCTTAGCCGTTCTTAATCGATCAGATAAGTCAAGCAACGTCCGCCGCGGTCAGGAGTTGGATGGGTGACCGCTAGCGAAATTCCGTGCTTCGGAGGGCACGTAAAGCCGTCGGTCCCGGTTGTTGTCTTACGATGGCAGATGGCAGTCATACAGCATTGTGATAGGAGATTTTGCGGATGTCTGCGTGGCTAGCTACCATCACACTACCATTACAATCAAGTAGAAAATCTGTTGCCAAGAACCTAACGGTGTGTTCCGGCAGTTGTCCTTGAGAGCCAGTAATTCTAGGTTAGTCTAAACAACACTTTCGATCACATCATCACTTACCATCAGATGAGATAGTAGTCAAAGGCTAGCCTATCAGCTATAAAAAGGCAATAATTTATGAAGCATAGATTCATAAATAATTTGGAGAACTAAACGAATTAACCATGTTACTGATCAACTGCAAAAGGCTGATATCAGATTTGATCATTTTTTTTTTAAATTAAGATAGTTCACATTTGGTTAAGTTTTGCATATTTTAATGTTGTTGATTTCTTTTTGTCTGACTTTATAGTCTAATTGCTTTTAGCAAACTCGTTTTATTGTTGTTCAAGCTATTGATATGTTTAATTAATATTTCGTAGGTATAATCGACTATATTACATGCTATGTAATATATCTATACTGTTTATATATTTTATTTAAAAAATTACATAAAATTGCCTAGTTACTTGATTGTTAATTATATGCTAACGTAAATTCGCTGCGTGTTTTTAAAATTATATTGATATTACCGGACATACAGTTGAGTCACCGATTTTAATATAATATTCTTTTAAATCCTGCTAGATGGAAATATAATTGGCTACTGGCAAGATTCGAGCCCGCAACTACAGGTACCCGTTATTGTAGCTTCTGATCACGCTCCTAATCAATTTATTTTTCCTTCAAACATTATTTTCATATTACAAAATTACAAATATACGATAGGAAAAATTTAAGTCATGTGCTGGTATCGAAACCGCGTCCATCCACCCCTTTAGCCGGGGTATGCTCTAACCAATTGAGCTAACATGATATGACGACATAATTGAAATCTTTCCTATCGTTCTTTTTCGTTTTCGCGGGTTCGAATCCCGCACATGACTTATGGTGTTTTTATTCAACATAATGATGGAAACTAATTCTAAAACTAAAAGTGTAAAATAAGTTGTCGAAGACACCATGACCATGTAACGATTTCAACAAGTTATATCAGACTTTTGGGTGTTAGAAGTCGGTTTCATTTTGTTTGTTTTTTGTATTAGGCGATGAGTTTATTTTATAAAAAATAACATGTTTTATGTGTCACGAAGAACAAATATCTTATTCCTACTTACTTTAGAGACTACTAGATTTGCTACAAAAACTGTTGTGAAATATTATTTACATTATATATCTAGAACATCGGCTCAATTGAGAATATCGTCATAATGTAGGCTTTAGAACAGAAACTAAGATTTCACGACATAGGTATACTTAGAAGGATAGGTAAAAATATGAAATTTATTTATAGCTAAGAAACGGATCTGTGAACATGTTTTTATTTTTTTATATCGGGGTTTGTACGTCTATAATATATTTCTTAGTTTCGATAATTCAAATGTACTATTCAGAAAAACATTCATATTGGTACAATAAAAATATCTACAGCATCGATTTTTTCCCATCACTCACCATCCAACATATCGAAAAGGCATATTGACATCACTAATGCAAATACCTCTACTATACTACTATTATTTATTCTATGCAGCTACCCTGCCCCCCGAACAGAATTGTGCGATAAGGACAATTGCAGCTTCTTCAAGTTTTGACTTATAATTTCCGCATAATTTTCGTTCTGGAAGAAAACGTTTCTCTTATAGTAAACATTTATCAAATCTAAAAATTTTGGTCTTATTTCATAACTGACAGAAAAAAACTAGGTTTATAGGTTTCCTTTTTCTTTATTTATCATTAGTTTTCATATAAACAATTCACCAACTTGAGAAAAGATCGGAATTTAAATACCCATTAATTCAAATTCCATTAATAAAATGATAAAAATCAAAACCTATAAACCTAGATTTTGATAACATCTATAACATTTCCAAAAATCATCAAAATCGGTGATGTTTTAAAGGGTAAGAAACGTTTTCTCTTTTTGTATGAAAATTCGAGACTTCCTTCCCGTCTTAAAAGACACAAATTTGTGGCCTAAGAAGCCAGTCCCGGGAGTTCAAATAACAATCATCCTAAAACATCCAAAGAAAACAAGAGTTTAAAATAGTAACAAATACTTTATATAATCTCATTCAGTAATATTCTAGTTATGAAATGAAATACAGACTTTGATTAGCATATTTTATTTACATACTTCTTTAAGAAAATTAAAAAGTTAAATTAAAGCATTTTTATCGTAACAAAACAATGCTTTAAAACAATTTTATAATTATTAAAGTCCAATGTGTTCCGACCAAGGAGGTTTCAATTCAATTTAAGTACACATTATCTGTGGTGAGCTGGTTCCGAGCCATAGACCAATAACATACTTTTTCCATTTTGGCGCTATGTCGTACATACGAATTTGAGTAATATTTTGTTGGATAAAAATTTATTTTATGTAGCTACGTATAGCCATGAGATTAAATAAAGTAGTGTATGCAACTGCATGTAATTTAGTATTAAAACATTCGTGTAATCTTATTTTGAAACTCGCCTGCGGTTCGTATCAAAAACTACACTCATGTTTTAATATCCTCTATTATATGACATTTGCATTAACTACTATTAAGAAACCATTAATATTTTAGAAAAATATTTTGTACAAAAATTACATACACAATGTGTATAGTTCCAACTGGCACTTCGCTTATTGTTTTAAGCATATTTCGACGTATAATTTCTCATTAATAAAAATATAGGCTCAGATAAAGAAGACAACCGCCAATCTGGCACAAATACGGATAAACTCAAGCTTATCCCACCATTCCCAAAACGCACAATCCACAACGGAATCCCAGAAGATAATTTTTCAATTAACTAAGTAAATATTTATTTATGCAGACGCCTCGAGAGGGCGTCGCGGCCGATCTGAATAAAATTAATTTATTTTATTAAATGCCATCTACCCGTGGGACTGGCGGTAACGAGTTTAAAATTGAGTTTGCGGTTTTGTTTCCAAGATTGATTTGTGCTGCTGACTTTCCTTAGAAAACTGATGTTTTTAAATAATATGTAGTAATACATTGTAGTACGAGTCGTAGTCGTATTCGTAGTCGTTCGAAGCAGTGATGCTCAGTGGCATTGGCTATCGACTGCCGCGCAGCAGGTCCATGGTTTGAATCCCGCTGCAGGCTTCAGCTTCACCGCATGGTGGAAGGGCATTTTGTGAATGCCCGCCTGGCTAGCGACCACCTTCAAGTAGAAAATCTGTCGCCAAGCACCTAACGGTGTGTTGGTGTGTTTCGGCAGCAGTCATTGAGAGCCAGTGAAATTATAGGGTTATGAGACTTAACAACTATGTCTCAAGGTGATGGGCGCAGTGCAATTCGTAAATTGTGACGAAATGCATCGGTTATAGGCAGAGGTTAGTCCGCTTTACATCAGGTGGGCCTCGAGATTGTTCCGCCACAATAACATAAAAAAAGTCATCCATAACGTATTTAGGAATATACGACTATCGCTGTGTTCAGCAAAGAGGAATACACATATTTGCATCGTGAGACATACGGTAGCAATAAGTTAGGGCTGTCATACGTCCTTACACCGCAAATTAATACATATGTAAAATATGTCTATGTCCGCCTTTTTTTAGAATATACTTACGTGATATTTATTTTATTCTTATATATTCATGGAAAACATTGAGTATAAAGGAATGACTTAAATCGTTGTTTGAAATTTACTTTTGCTAGATTCGGTCCTTTCCGGAACATACAATTGTGCACTCCAATAATTTGTAAATGCAATTTAAAATGTTTCTTTGAAGCGCTCGAAGCGAAGTTTGCTAAGCTTCTAATTTGATCAGCAAAGTTAAGCAACGTCCGCCGCGGTCATGAGTTGGATGGGTGACCGCTAGTGACATTACTACTTGGCGTTTCCGTGCTTCGGAGGGCACGTTATGCCGTCGGTCCCGGTTGTTTTCTTAGGATGGCAGTCGTTATAGCATGGTGGTAGGGCATTTTGCGAATGCCCGCCTGGCTAGCTACCACCAAATCTGGCGCCAAGCACCTCGTTAGGTGCTTGTTGTTAGGTTGTAATACCGTTGTGTGTTCCGGCAGCTGTCCTTGGGAGCCAGTACTTCTAGGTTAGCCTGAACAACATCTTTGACCACATCATCACTTACCATCAGGTGAGATAGTGGTCAAAGGCTAACCTATCAGGCATTAAAAAAATGTAATTATTTTGATGTTTATATTAAACTTGATATGGCCTGACATAAAAAGTGAATTTTTTAATGTTTTCTATTCCCTGAGGTTGAATGAACAAACAACGGTTGTTTTTGTGATATAAAAGCATTTTCTCGTTTTTATTACATGATGGCAATCAACTTGAGTAAAAGTAAACATGGACGTTTGAAACTATTGAAAGGTTTTATTCAATCAATGTTAACAGGAGTCGAGATTTCTTTTACAACGTCATAAATCTGTAGAATGAATTGGTTCAAATGGTATGGAGAGCTTTTCCAGAATGCTGACTAAGTAATTATGAGTTTGATGTTTATTTCGTAATGTGTAAGTAGCCAACAAAAGGTATTTACAAATTCTAAGACCACAAGAATTTCGTGAATTTTTAAACAATTTAACAAAAAACTGTGGTTCGTATAATATACAGGGTGTAGGAAGCCTCAGTTGGTAAGCAGTGGACTGTAGGTAGGGTGCGTGGGTGAACGGAGATAGACAGCAGGTTTGGAGAATAAACTGTTTAATCTGATATAATAAAAAATTACAAGAGGTGATGCGACTTATTTGGTAGCTAGTTGCTAACGGAAGTGGGAATAATGAACGAACACTTTTTAGATGAGTTTAGAAAACAACATTATAAAACTTAAGTATTAAGAATTAATTACCACAATAAAAAACTTATGTTGGGTTGCCAACATGTTGGGGGGCCTAACAAACACAGGATAGACTCTTTATAATATATAGAACTTAAGTCAATTAAGAAACAGTTGTTATATGTTCATAATAAATTTTATGTTATTTACCTGTATTTTTTTTTATTTTAAATTGCCTACTAATAGAATAATAATTACATACTCTACAATATCAATTTATTACCAAATAATTTTAAGTGACTGAGCCTCTTGCTCTTAGGGCTATCATGAATACATATCTACAATAATGAACAATCGTATAGTTATGTAACATCTTAAAAAATACTTATATTATTCTTAGGGAGTAAATTTAACTTATCCAGTTATCTCTAGGTACTGTCACTAAGGCGTTAACACACCACTGCTACACAAGTTAATAATAAGTTAGCAATTGTAACCAAGACATTATTTCAAAGTAGAAACAAAAATTGTACTTAACTAGGGAGCTTAAAGATTAATTACTGGGTATTGTAAGTACCATCTCTAAGGTAAATAAAATTTTATTCTAAAGGTAGTACAGAGACTCCTGATAAGGAGCGAGTGTAGGTTTTTCCAGATGCAGTTTTTACTTCGAAAGCACGCACCTTTTGATCATTGCCTGGAAAAATCTTCACTACTCTTGCCATAGGCCAATACAATGGAGAAGTATTCTTATCTCTTAAAATAACAAGGGTACCTACTTTCAGATTGGGTAAGTCATCGCGCCACTTGGGACGAAATTGCAACTGATTTAGGTACTGTTTATGCCAAACTTTCCAAAAGCTTTGCTTCATACTTTCAACATTTTGCCAAAAGCTTAATCTATTAGAAGGTGTATCAGAAATATCTGACTCTGGGTAAGAGGTCAGCGGACCACCTACTAGGAAATGACCTGGTGTCAAATAACTAAAATCTGTAACATCCGACGATATAGGCATCAATGGTCTAGAATTTAAAATTGCTTCTATTTGACACAAAACAGTATTTAGCTGCTCATATGTTAGAATACATTTTTGTACTGTCCGTTTCAAAATATGTTTCATACTCTTGACAGCAGCTTCTGCCAAACCAGCAAACACAGGTGAGTAGCTTGGTGTGAAATGAAATTGTATTTCTTGCTGAGCTGCAAAATGCTGCACTTGTGCTAGATGATTAGCAGAGCTATACAATTTATACAAATCAGCTAAGTGATTCCCTGCACCACGAAACGCCCCACCATTATCGCAGAATACCTCGGCAGGCAACCCTCGACGAGAAATAAATCGTTTCATGCAGGCTAGAAATGTACCGGTGGATATGTCTGACGCGATCTCTAAATGGATAGCCTTTGTCACGAAACAAACTATTACAAGTACATATCCTTTGCCAATAATAGAGCGTCGAACTCTAGAATTCTTTACTTGAAAAGGACCAGCAAAATCGATTCCAATTTTGTTAAATACGCGGGAGGCTGTTACGCGTTGCCGTGGTAAGGAACCCATCAGCTGCTTTGCTGCTGTCGCCTTCATTCTGAAACAGGTAAAGTCAAAAGCGCCCTAATGACGGCCAATTTATATGGTATAAGGCGAAAAACCGACCAAACGTAAATACGTACAAAAACGCCTTCCAACTAGAAGGCGTTAAACGAGGTCAGTGAAGACGAATGTTTCTTTTCGTCTTCATTTAAGGTGTATTTTGTGGTCTTTCTTAAATATTGCCTTTTCGATGAGGCTGATTAAGTCGTACGTTATAGTGATAATCACCGTATATAAACCGCCGTAAAAGTAAGGTATATTTTATGGTCAATACTGCAATTATTATCGTATAACAAGTTCAATTCTGAAAATACTTTACGGAAGGCGTTTTTGACGGTTGTGTTTATTATAAAACATGGTACATTTTTATTGATTGGTGAAAATCATCTTAAGAGTTGTTAATTCATCTTACGTATTTACAATTCAACGGTAAAAGGTCAAATTCGATTTAAGCCTTTGAGTCGTTTTTCTCAGTGTGCCCTCCGAAGCACGGAAGCCCTCAGTAGTAAATGTCACTTGTAGTCACGCATCCAAGAAAGACCGCATTGAACTTTTCTTAGCCTATTTGATTGGTTAAGAACAACTAGTCAAGCACCGTTAAGTGCTCTTTACAACATTATTAACATCTGTTTGAAAATCTAAATACCTATAAAGCACTAAAGTAACACTAAAGCCTCATATCCCCAAAACGAATTCATTTGTACCATTCCACGGTACCGAAATTGCGGCTAATCTTCCAGTGTTGCTGTTTATTTGCTCATTTTACCCATTTATTTGTTGGAAGTTGGGTAAATCGACCATAGTTTTCACACGTTTAACATGCTAACGCTTGGCAACTTTGTAGAGGGGCGTTTACATTTTACGACTGTTGGTTAATTTGCTGTCCTAATAAAATTGAGCTCGAGTTGGTGTTGACGTTTTTAGTAGCGAAATTGTAGCGTATTTAATCAGCATAGTGCAAACACTTTGCAAATAAATTAGAAAAGAAGGAATACATTACTTTTTTCCTACGTTTGAAACTGTTTTCCAAAATAAAGAAGCTTTTTGTTTAGGACCACGCAGTCTTATTTGTATTTCTTCAACGTTGGTTGTGTAGTTTTTAAGTTACACTCAATTATATTCAAAAAACTTTGCCCACTAGCCCCTATTTAGTTGTTATAGTCTTTGCAGCTCATCTCGGTGTTGACCAGTAGGTACTATTATAAGCGAATATCGATAAACATTATAAGCAATATGCATCAATGAAAGGGATGAATAAATAAAAACGGACCTTAACTTTTAAAAATAAAATTGTAGTAATTAGAAGTCGGTTTCGTCGTGTTTTCCTTATATGGGAATTACGAGTAAACCAGATTTTAAAAAAATTGCGAAAGGTTGCTATTTTTCTTTCACTTTCACTATAATATGCCAAGTGTTTGAAATAGCGGGGCAAGGAAAATCGAACGGTCATCGTGTGGAACGTTTTTTTTTATTGCCTATAGGTAAGCCTTTGACCATTATCTCACCTGATCGTAAGTGATGATGTGGTCGTAGGTGTAAACAGGCTTACCTAGAATTAATGGCTTTCAAGGACTGCTGCCGGAACACACTGTTAGGTGCGTCGTGACAGATTTTCTACTTGGCATTTCACCATTCGGTGAAGCTCAAGGCCGCGGCGGGATCCGAACCATGGACCTGCTGCGCGGCAGTCCATAGCCAATACCACTGAGCAATCTCTGCTACAAAATACATTAAAAATTAAAAACCCTAAGCATCGCATCCTCCAATCGACCAAGTTGCATCGACCGTGGTCACGACTGGACTGAAGAATTTTATTTTACATATGTATTTTGTCCGTTATATCCAATCCCGCCTGTAAACGTATCCAAAATCTACGTGGCAACTTTGTATTAGAATATTTACATTTAACAATAGCTGTCGTATCATTTTACTGTCTGTAATAAAACTGAGCTGTAGATCAACGTAAACACACTTAATAAAGACGATCTTAAAATTTTCACTGCTTACTACAAAGTAATTTCTGAGATAACTAAATAAAATCATAGCAACATTCATTGTTTTTATCTCCAGAAATGTTGTTAAAGTAAATTAAGTTTGGATAATTTTATTTGGTGCGTCTACTTAGTGATAGTAGATTAGTCCCGTAGGGTGCTGGGCTAGAATGTCTATCTAAAAAGCTAGAAGACATACGAACTATCGTCTCGGAGTGACGAGCACAATGTTAGTCCAGTGGAATGAAGACAGTGTCAATGCAACTGTAATAGACCGGCTTGGCCCTTAACATCAGGCGGTCTTATCTTATACATAAAAAAATCCTCAGAAAATCTGTCGCCTATAACCGTATGTTCCGGCAGCTGTTCTTGACGACAAGTTCCCATTCTCGGTTAAACCTGAATCATCTTCGACCACATCATTATATACCATCACATGAGCTTGTGGTCAAGGGTTCATTGAAAGACAGAAAAAAATTCTTCGTATTGTCTTGGATTTAATGGGTTCGTTAGTAGACAGAAATATTTGGGTATACTATAATATAATAAAGAGGAAAGATTTGATTGTTTGTTAGCATTAAATAGGCTCTAAAAGTACTGGACCGATTAGGATGAAATTCGGTATGGAAATAGTTTGAGACCCGGGGAAGGACAAAGGATAGTTTTTATCCAACTGTGCAATAAAACGTTAATGGTTTTGCGCGATAACCGATATACCCGCGGGCGGAGCCGCGGCCAGATAGCTAGTAACATAAATTAGGACGTAAGCAAAACAAATGCGTTCTCATTCTTTCAAAAACACCAAAACATGATTACGATTTTTGTATTCGATCCGATTGAAATCGTATCGTTACCTGTAAAACGCTTAAGTTAACATCCCTTGTACTAAGTTGAAGTAATGAGGTGTAAAACCCTATTGTTTAGTGAACTAGTTAGTGAGTTCATATTATTAAAGGATCAACATATTTCTAGCTGTATTTTCAACCCTAAGGCTGTAGCTGTAAAGTCTTAATTGAAGCGAAGGGATAATTAATGGGTTTATGCCTGAAATAGAGCGTGATTCGTAAAAATGTTGGGTTTTGTTGGTTTGTAATGAATGAAAAAGGGAGGAGATGGTAGGTACTAGTAAATATTTGTTGAATGTAAAATGATAGTTGCAGCCCAGAAAAAGAAGCTCTCGTGATCGTTGGGCTAGGGTTTTCAAGGCTCTCAGTGTAAAGGCAATCTAGACCATACCAGTGCCGTCTGCCTTCGTCATCTACGGGGCTCAAAAACGCACCGCTACTATATAGCTGATTTATACATAATATATAGCTGATTTTGTTCAGGCTAACCTAAAGTATCTGGCTTTCAAGAACAAGTGCTGGAACACACCTATGGGTGCTTAGCGACAGATTTTTTACTTGAGGATGGTAGCACTAGCCAAGCGGAAATTTGCTAAATGCCCTATCTTCCAACTAGTAGGTAATACTGCCATCCTAAGACAACAACCAGGACTGGCGGTTTAACGTGTTCTCCAAATCAAGGAAGCGTTAATTAGTAAAGGCCACAAGCAGTCACTTATCCAAGTAATGACAAGAGTAAACGTTGCTGCTCTTCTACGAGAGTGAGTTTAATAAGATATTATAAACTACGTACGCATAGTTTAAAAAGTACTCAAGTGTCTTTTATATATAGCTGCCGATATCTTCTGGTAGAAAACGCAAGGATTTACTTTAACTGTACCAATTATACTCCAAATTCAACTGAAAAAATTACCGGCTGAGTCTGAGTAGGACTTGAACACTACTGGCTGAACTAATACAACACAGAATGTATGAAAAATAGTTTTTTTTTTCAAACAGGTTCTTTGGTATGGTTCCGACCTGCACTTGGCTGGCTATAATTATTAGTTGCTGTACGGTAGATAGACTATAATCACACCCAGTTTGATGCTTGCATATGTTCCCGTTTATAAAATAGAGCCAAATAATAAACATTAAAATATACAAGTTACTTGTATGGCCTATATATATGCTACTTGTACTTCTATTATATGTTAGGCAATCCGCCATACCAACACATACTCTGTGAAAACTTCAATATGCTACCTATTACGATTTGAAGCGCTCGTAGCGAAGTTTACTTAGCTGTTCTCAACCGATCAGCAAAGTTAAGCAACGTCGCACGCCATAATGAGTTGGATGGGTGACCGCTAGTGACATACACATAGACATAGTGACGTACTACTGAGCGCTTCCGTGCTTCGGAGGGCAAGCTAAGTCGTCGGTCCAGAAAATGCCCTACCACCATGCTATAATGATTTAAGCATGGTGGTAGGGCATTTTGCGAATTTCCGCCTGGCTAGCTACTACCCTCAAGTAGAAAATCTGTCACCAAGCACCTAACGGTGTGTTCCGGCAGCTGTCCTTGAGAGCCAGTACTTCTAGGTTAGCCTGCACAACATCTTCGACCACATCATCACTTACCATCAGGTGAGATTGTGGTCAAATGCCAACATGTCAGGCATAAAAATTATAAAAATAATAATATAGCCCTCTATATATCGGACGGAGAGACAGCCGCGGCTCAGTAAATAAAATTTATATAAAAAATCTTTCGAATCCTTATCACGATACAAATGTTCAATTAATGACGTAAAATAAACGACATACGAATTTATAGATCTTTCTGAAACAAAATACAAATCTGACAAAATAACGAGCACATGAAACAGTTTACGAGACGAAAGTATTATTTTACCGCAAAATGGCGACAATGGCAGCGATCTGGTAGAATTTAAAGTGCAATTAAATTCCTTTATGTGTTTGTCGGGGATCATGCAACCTCTAAACGTAGTAGAAAATGGGCTGTTTTAGTGCTAAAGCTGACGATTCACGGTTCGACTTTTCTACTTTTTATAAAATCCTTAGAAAGTAAGACCGATGATTTTTTTATGTTTGTAACTTAGTAGTTTATTTGAAGTTTTTTCATTTGTAGTAGAAAATTGTTCATGAACAGTACTTTTCGTTTGGTCTTACATAGTAGATTAAAAATCTTGACGACAATAAAATTAGATTCACTGCAATGTTTCAAAATATTTCGTTAAGTTGAATTATTGATTTTTTGCATAACCAAGCCTTAATATTATAACATTAAAAAAAATCTATTACCAAAATACAAACATAGATACTTCCTAGCTAGTATATTTTTTTATTTTAATGTTATTAATTGACGAGATCATAATTCACCCGCCTGATGGTAAGCTTCAAACCTGTCCATTACAGTTGCAGTACCATCCCATTCTAGTCCTGCTTGACACTGCACTGCGCTCGTCTGAGATCCTAGTTCTTATGTCTCGTTTGCCCAGTAATTTAACTTGCAACAGTACCCGTCTACGGGTCTCAAAGTCTGTACTGTGTCTACACAGTAGAGTTTGCTCTACTACTTTGAGACAGAGTGACAGACACTTCGGTGATACCCACCAAGACGTACTTGTTCTAAGGAAACCTACCATCGGGTAAAAGGTAAGCTAGTAACAAGTACTACAAGCTTTACTAGACTAACACACCACGCATATACATACACACACTCACACATACACACACGCACACACCCTGACACACACACACACTCACGTACACAAACATACACCCTTTCATAAACACATCCACAATCTCTCTGACTTTCGCACCTTATTATTTCGATTGTATGTTAGTTCATGTAAGTACTTATGTATTTTCTATAAATATTAAAGAGCTAGGTTTTCTGATACGTATACATTTATTTTAAAGAAGGCCTCTACACAATATGGAAATAAGAAATTTATGAAAATAAAATGTATCTTGTCAAAATATTTGCGTAACCTGCTGTCACTTTGCGGCTTGTGTACTCATAAAAAGTTATAAAATACTAATTGTCCTAAGAATATTTAATTTAGTAGTTGATAGGACCTTACACAATGATAATTAAAATTCATCGCATGAACGCCTCGACCCTTATTTTTACCTTTCAGCAAGGCATGTTCCTGCTACCTGAAATAAAAAGATCTTATACGAAGCATCCGCTTTTTTCTCAGGTATCGCTAGCGCAGACATGTCACAACCACATCTGTAATGATCATTAAAAGTCGACGCTTGAATGCTCTGCTTTACTCCGTTTATAACTCAAATGTGTGGAGCATAACGACCTACATTATTTCACCGGGACTTGTTGACGTTTTATGTGAACATATTCCGTGTTCATCTTTCTTTGTACCCGCAGACATCTTTGTAGTTTATGGTTTACATAATGAGCTTTTTTTTTTAATTTTCATTGTGATGGAACAAGCTCGATGCCCACCTGATGTTAAGCAGACTAACCTCTGCCTAGAACAGCTGCATTCATCACAAGTGACGAATTTCACTGCGGCCGTCACCTTGACACATAGTTGTTAAGTCTCATGTGCCTGTAATTTCACTGTCTCTCAAGGAGAGCTGCCGGAATACAACGTTATGTGCTTGGCGACAGGTTTTAGCTTTTTTGGTAGCTAGCCAGGCGGGCAATCGAAAATGCCCTTCCAACATGCGGTAAAGCTCAAGCCGTCGTTGGGGATCGAACCAGGGACCTGCGGCACGGCAGTCCATAGCTATTACCACTCGGCCATCATTGCTTTATAATTATTTCTGTAGTTATTATTCGACTGCATTAGAAAGAAGCTATAAGTTACACGAAGCTATTGTATAAAGTATTTTTTTTCTTATTTAATATTGCCAAGTGAAAATGTTCTCATTATAAACAAATTATTTATTTTTTATTATATTTTTTTATCATCAATGTAGTCGAAGCCAATGAAATACGCATTAGGGTAGCTCAAATACTACTCGTCACATCTCGCTGAAATTAAAATAAGATGACTCAACAAGCGTTCACTCACCGTTGGGCTGACGCAGTCGAATGTAGAGGGGAAGCTTTAGCTGTCAGCTTAGATATTGCTAAGGCCTTTGATCGGTTCTGGCACAGGGCACTTCTTTCGAAGTTACCATCTTACGGTCTTTCCGAAGGGTTCTGCACTTGGGTCGCCAGTTTCTTATCTGGACGGAGCATTCGTGTCGTTGTCGACGGAGCTTGCTCCGATCCCATGCCGATAAATGCTGGCGTCCTTCAGGGATCAGTGTTATCGCCTACGCTATTTATTCTGCCTATCAATGACATGTTACAAATCTGTAACATGCATTGCTATGCGGATGATAGCACGGGCGATGCGCAATATTCTGGCCGTGCTAATGCCCCTCGCGTCGAAGTAGAAGGAAGCAGAACTGGTCTTGTGTCTGAAGTTGAGGGTTCATTGGAACTCGTCTCACATTGGGGACAGCAGAACCTTGTCCAATTCAACCCCAAAAAAACTCAGACATGCGTTTTCACCGCGAAAAAGACCCCCTTCATCATCGTTCCGCAATTTCAGGGTGTTCCCCTAGAAATCGCAGAGAGTATTGGAGTTCTTGGCGTCGACATTTCCAAAGATGTCCAGTTCCGCTGTCACATCGCAAGTAAGGCTGGATTGGCTTCCAAGAAACTTGGTGTGCTTAATAAGGCAAAGCGGTACTTCACGTCAAGCCAGCGACTTCTGCTTTATAAAGCACAAGTTTGCAATCACATGGAGTAATGCTCTTACCTCTGGAATGGCGCACCAGAGTACCAACTCCAGTCTCTCGATGCTATTCAGCGTCGAGCGGTCCGAATTTTCGACGACCCCGAGCTCTCTGACCAGCTTGAGCCTCTGAGCCTCCGTAGAGACATCTGTTCGCTCTGTATATTATATAGGCTCTATAACGGGGAACGCTCTGAAGAGCTGTTTGATCTTATACCGGCATCGCGATTCTATCATCGTACCTCTCGTCACCAGTTGAAAGCTCATCCACACATAATCTAGTCCTGGATGTCTCACACAGCTCGATTTATGCGTTCCTTCTTACCGCATACCTGCAAAATGTGGAATGATCTTCCATGTAACGTTTTTCCGCAGAGCTACAGTATGGATTCCTTCAAAAAGGGTGTTAAAAGAGTACTACATGGTCGGCAACGCATTGGTAACGCCCCTGGTGTTGCAAATGTCCATAGGCGACGGTAACCGCTTACCATCAGGTGGGCCGTCTGCTTGTTTGCCACTCCATAACATAAAAAAAAACAAGCACCAAAGTCGGTACTCACAACCTATAAAGTTAGAAGCCACACAAAAAAGGGAATTGTGAACATCCTCCTTTTATTGAAGTCTGTTCATTAGCTTTTAAGGTGCTTACGATGATACAACTCATATTATCCATGCTTACACTGTATTTTTTACAATAACACCTGGAGAAAAGGTTTTAAAATTTTCAAACTTAAAAATTTACACAAACAAAAATAGAGTGTGTTTCGTCCGGCAGCAGTCTTTGAGAGCCAATAAAATTACAGGCACACAAGACAACTGTACGTCTCAGTGTGACGGGCACAGTGCAATTCGTCGATAAGAACTGCATTTGTTTAGGCAGAGACTAGTCCACTTAACATCAGGTAGTTCCGTCACAATAACAATAAAAACATTTTTAGATATTAATTTATTATGTTTTTTGTAACGGAGCTCCTATTACTAAACTCCTAAAGAGTTAAAATGGGGTTGAAACGGTTAAAAAAATATAAATGATTTAAGGCTTGTTTTATATGCTTAGTAGCTCTTACAAAGTTTCTTATCATTACACCTATAAATGATATCTCAGATAAAGACTTCGAACAAGAATTTAATCGTTACACATTTCAAGCAAACACTTAAACTTTCTGAACTTCAATAAAGATATGAATTAATGAAATCATCGCTCGAAGAACTAGATCTCGACTTCTCAAGTTCTCAACAATCCGAGTCGGCGGCAGGAGTTATGCAAGAAATTCCAAACTAGATTTAGACTTCCGTTTATAACTCCAGAACTGTATCCGAAGTTCTGGTCAACGGGTCCACGAATGCGGTTAGCCGGAAATAGTAACGAAACGAAATGGGGCGGCAAAGTTAAATGGAATATGGCCGAATATCTTTGGAGATAATTATTTATTTGAATTTAGAAACTATAGTCAAATTAAAGTATTTTAATTACCTCGAAGTGAACTGGCCGGTAACTTCTCCATACAAACGTCGAAGGATTCACTGACTTATTTGTGGTTTTGGGTCCAGAATTATGCATGAATTTTATTGAACTCATGCATACACATTATCTTAGGTGTTTCCCTCACATTTAAAGCTAACTCAGAAAGAAGATTCAATTAAAAAAAATCTAGAGGAGAAATTATAGTAGTAAAATGTGTATTTCTGAACCAATGATGGCCGAGCGGTAATAGCTATGGACTGCCGTGCCGCAGTACCCTGGTTCGATACCCACCGTCGGCTTAAGCTTCAACGCATGGTGGAAGGGCATTATGCGATTGCTCGCCTGGCTAGCTACCACCTTCAAGTAGAAAATATGTCGCCAAGAACCTAACAGTGTGTTTCGGCAGCAGTCCTTGAGAGCTAGAGAAATTACAGGCACATGAGACTGAACAACTGTGTCTCAAAGTGACGAGTGTAGTGCAATTCGTGACTTGTGATGAAATGCATCTGTTATAGGCAGAGGATACCGCTTAACATCAGGTGGGCCTCGAGCTTGATCTGTCACTATGACATAAAAAAAAGTCAAATCCCCGGATAACGGCGGATCCCGCACATGACTATAATTTTTCCCTAGTAATCCGCAGAGCATGCGTTATTGCAATAATAAAAATATTAAATCAGATCAGAATGTTGTTTCTCGCGTTATTCTTTATATGATGGATTGAAATTATCTTATTCCCTATTCATTTTACTTCTAAACGATAGTGACTTGCTTCACTTTATCTCTGCGAAGTAAGTGCACTATGTGTTCTACTTTGGAACCCACAAGACACCCACCTGACTTAATTTCCGATAAATATTTACTGCCTCACTATCGCGCACTGCCATCCCCTGGTATTTGACTGCGTATGCTATGTAAGCTCATCCGACAATGGACCGAAAAACCTATTGCAATATATAAATATATGTTAAAAAGCAATAATAAAAATGTATTAATCCGTAGATAATGATAACAATTGAATTTCTTTCATAAATGTCTGAATTCAGGTGCGGGTGATCATAATGAATTAAGTACCTACTTAAATCACATTTGGGAAATATGCCTACTTTTTAGATTTGAACTATATATATTTAAATAAAGTGTTCAAAAAATTCAAATAACCAATATATTTGCATATTTAGAAATACACTATATTATATATACTATTTATTATTAGTGTTAGTAAAATTAATATCTTGTGTGGTATTATAAAACATTGTGAAAGTATTTATTACATAAGTGTATTTATAATGTGTATTTAATTATATTATTTATAATGACTTAAGGGTCTAGAGTTTTTTTTGTAACAAAATAGTATCAAATTTGCAAAACAATGTTTTTTATTAAAAAAAATATATGGGATTGGAAGGCAAACGGGCAGGCGGCTCACCTGGTAGTAACTGATCACCGTCGCCCACAAACATCCGCAACACCAGAGGTCTCGAGGATGCGTTGCCGGCCTTTGGACTGACGTCACGGACGGCATACACGCAGTACGTTCGCGAAACATATATTCTCCGATAAAATACAAAAATCTTCTAGTGCACCGTAATTTTGTATTCAGTCAGTGCTACAGTGATCAAGTTAGTGGTATGAGTGTGCGTATCAAGTAATTTGCTCGGATCAGTATGATACGGGAATATAAAACATAGCACTTATCAAGTTTCGTTTCGTGAAGTTGAAGGTAATTTTGACGAACTTTTTCTGTGTCCTACCGCTTCTCTTTAAAAAAATATAATATTCAGTTTGTAGCAGCGCCATCTGCTGTCTAGTTATTATACGAATACGATAGATACGTTGGTCAGCTTACTCTCAGATCAGCATCGAACGTAGCTTGTGTTTTTATCAGTATGGCTAAGTGCACGGCTTGCGGAAAGTTTTTGTCACAGACATCGGCAGGGGCCGCTACCTGTTCGATTTGTCCTTCTACGTTCCATAAAGCGTGTGTGGAGCTAGCCGAAAATTCATCTATGAGGAAAGACTGGGCATGTCCCGAATGTACCAAAAAGCACCGTAAGGGCTTTAATAGTACCTCAGTAAGATGTTCGAATGACTCTGTAGTCCCACCACCATCAACCGTCTCTGACGACCTTGCCACCGCCGCCGGCCCTTCACAATCGAATGCAGCGCCCTCTGTCGGAGATCCAGAAGTTAAGGCGATGCGACGAGAGCTCGCCGAGTATATGGCGGAGGAGCGGGAATTTCGAAATGAGTTTCGAGCTACCATCGCCTGTATGGGAGAACGTGTTACTGAACTTGAAAAGAGGCTTCAGGCACTTGAGGCCAGAGAGGTGATGGCGCCAGCGGTGCCTGCTCTTAATTTGGAAGAGGTCAAAGAGCTTCAACAAACCGTGGATCAACTTAGGACAGAACTGAATGATCGAGATCAGGAGGCACTTCGCACTGACCTCGATATTGGTCATTTACAGGAGGAGAAAGGCGAAAATCTGATTCACAGTGTCATCCTTTTGGCTACGAAGCTAGGGGTAAACCTTGAAGAGCGAGACGTTGTGTTTGCTGAGCGAGTTGGGTCCGTCGACGTGAGAGGCCAGAGATCTGGTGCAATTGATGGCAGCAATGGTGATGGAGCGGTCGGGCGGGCGCAACCGGCGCGGCGCGTCGTGGTGCGCCTAGCGCGCCGCCACCTGCGCGACGAGATTCTTAAAGCCGCGCGCGTACGTCGCAATTTCACTTCAGGCGACGTTGCGCTGCCGGGTCCCCCGCGACGAATCTTTGTCAACGAACGTCTGACGAGGCAAAACCGTGTACTGTTCTTCATGGTTCGCGAGGAATGTCGTAAACGCCAATGGCGATACGCTTGGACCAAAGGAGGTCGTATATATGCTCGCCAGAATGATGGGAAGCCTGTGTACCCTATCCGAGCTGAGGCTGATTTCACACGTGTTTTTAGGGCTGATACTATTTGAAGAATTGAACAATTACTCTCCTTACAGTTTTATATTACCTTCCAATATATCAATGCAAATAAATATTAAGATTTCTTTATTTAATATGATAGACTCACTTAACATTAGTCTACTTTTTTTTCCAATATGTTTTGGATTTTACGTAAATAAGTTTTGTTGTACTCGTATATGTCATATAAACCAGTGCATTGCATTATCTCCTAGTTTTAAGTATTTACATTCATTTCTTAGTATTTTATCAATTCAAAATGATTAATAAATGTTTTAAAATTAGTTTGTACAACGCAGGTTCCCTCAGTACTAATCATGATAATTTTATTGGCTCGGTCACTCAAAATGACATCGATATATTGGCAATTAATGAGACTTGGCTGAAGGCGGGCGAAGAGGGTCGTGCGCCGGTACTGCCAGGGTACAAATTACATTCCACTCCGCGGCCGCCAGGCAAGCGTGCGCGAGGCGGTGGTGTTGCCTTTTATATTAAGCGAAATGTTACGGTACGCACCTGGCCACACCCTGTAGACCCACTGCACAGGCTCGTGGAGCAAATGTGGCTCATCTTGACTCTTAACGGAAAGAAACTCGCTATCGGTACAGCATACCGACCGGATTGGATGAGTGCTGATTTATTTTTTGATGCTTTGTCGGATACCGTGAGCTCAATATCTAATTATGATAATTTAATTATTTTAGGAGATTTTAATATTAATATTTTGTGTGAAAGGGATCGTAATTTAAATAAATTAAGTACGTTCTTATCGTGTTTCAATCTGACTCAACTAGTCACGGAGCCTACTCATTTTACTGATTCTAGTCAGACTCTTATCGATTTAATTTGTACAGATTTGCGCGCAAAAAACATTTCACTGTCTCATGTTGGTAATATTTTTGGTCACTGCTTAGTGACCTGTGAGTTTAATATAAAAGGCGAAAAATCTGTACCTTATTTTTTAACATATCGTCCAAAGAGTAATATATGCACAACAAGTTTCAATTTGACTCTATCTAACATTAGGTGGGATCTGATGTCGTCTTTGATTAACGTTGATGATATGGTAGTAGCTTTGAACCGCTGTATTGTTACTTTATTTGACATATATGCACCAATAAATAAAATATATATCAAGGAGAGATCGATGCCCTGGATTACGGATACGATAAAAATTATGATGCGTTTACGTGATGAGGCTTGTTCATCTTATCATAAATGTAAAACAGATATTAAAAAGCAATATTATAAATCACTTAAATCAACTGTTAATCAAGCCATACATAACGAGAAGTCAGCTTATTTTAAATTTAACATAAATAATAACTTACATGACCCTAAGCGGTTATGGAAAAATTTAAAAACAACATTATTGCCGCAGACTAATTCTGAACTTCCTTACTATTTTAGTGATGCGAACATTATAAATAATTATTTTTTAAATATACCAGGCAAATCAAATGTATCTATATCGTACCTAACATATTTTGAACATCATACATATAGCAAAGCAGTGTTTCGCATACAACAGGTTAATTTTAACAGCCTTATCAAAATAATTAAAAGTTTAAAATCAAACGCGGAAGGCTGTGATGGTATAGGGCTGGATATGTTATTCATGACGTTTCCACATTCAATGGATATATTAAAAGAGCTGATAAACAAATCTATAAGCACATCGGTTTTCCCTAACTCATGGAAACATGCTATTGTCTGTCCTCTTCCTAAAATCTCAAATCCAACTGAAATTAAAGATCTTAGACCAATTAGCATTTTGCCGTGTATGTCTAAGATCCTTGAGAAAGCTGTGTGCGCGCAACTCACAGATTTCCTTGAGATAAATGACATTTTGCCTAAGGAACAGTCAGGGTTCAGAAGGGGACGCAGCACAGCTACCGCATTGCTTGATGTGACGGATAACATTCTTTGTGCCCAAAATGAAGGAATGTGTACAGTTCTTGTACTGTTGGATTATTCTAGGGCTTTTGATTCTCTGAATATAGATCTTTTGATGTCAAAACTTCATTACTACGGATTTGATAGAGCGACTCTACAGTGGTTCAATAGTTATCTGAGTGACCGTAGTCAGTGCGTTAAACTTAAAAAAAAAGGTGGTTCGACAGTGCTCTCTGATACAATTTCTGTAAGAAGAGGCGTACCCCAGGGCTCTATTTTGGGTCCGCTTCTTTTTATTTTGTACTCTGCAGACATCCGAAACAATATTAAACACAGCAAGTTTCACACCTACGCAGATGACACACAAGTGTACATTTCTTGCAAACCCTTAGAGATTGACACTGCTATTATGAAATTAAATGAAGATCTTGCAAGTATAGCCTGTTGGTCGGATGAAAACTGTTTGGTACTCAATCCTTTGAAAACCAAATATTTGATTTTTGGCAGTAATAAACAGCTCTCTAACTTAAACCCGACGGTCAATGTGATGGTAATGGACAAACCTATTGAGCGCGTGTATGAAGCTCGTAATCTAGGCTTACTAATGGACTGCCAATTGCGTTATGAGAAACACGTAGCAAAATTGGTACAAAATTGTTTTTATAAATTAAAATTGCTCTACCGAATTCGATTGCATCTAAAAGAAGACCTACGTATTCGACTTGTAGAGTCTTTAGTACTGTCCAAAATGAATTATATGGATGCAGTATTTGGTCCCAGACTTTTAGTGCGGACGCAAAAGCTCATTCAAAGAGTGCAAAACGCCTGCGCTAGATTCTGTTTTAAAATTCCGTTAAGAGCTCATGTAACCCCATACCTCAATGCGCATTCAATCCTAAAAATGAAGCATCGTCGTAAGTTGCATTTAGCATGCTTACTTTTTGGGGTCGTTAAACATAAACAGCCTGATTATTTATTTGAAAAACTGTCGTGGACGTTCAGTCATTGGTCCCATGGGCCCCGTCGGCAGTGCGCGCCGCCGCTCTCCACGCATTGTGCTAGATCGGCCGCCTTCAGAGGTAGTTTCCGATATGCAGCCAGTAAATGTTGGAACAACATTCCACCACCAGTTAGGAACTTGCAAAATGTTCAAAAGTTTAAGGTTCAGTTAAAAGAACATTTTTGTGCTCATCAAAAAGAAGAGGAAACTTTGCGACACGATACGAGTGCAATATAATTAAGGCTGGGCAATGCAAATACCATCCATTATTTAGTTATTATTATTATTTTATTGTATTTTTATTTTATCTTTTGCTGTCAAAATTATATATGTAAAGGTATAATATTACTTATAAGTTAATTTATTTTCTTAACATTGTAATTACTTATATTAATTGTTGTTTATTTTTTGTGTTGTAAAATTATTATATTTTATTTTTTCTATTTGGCGAACTGTTGTGTGTATGTGTGTGTGACGTCACCATAATATGGTTCCAAAGGAAGACCAGCGCTGGCTAACAACCAGCATTATGCTGATTTGGGACCAATTTGTGAACAAATTATGAATAGTTTTAATTTTGTTTCATCTTAGTGTCAACGTATTATTTGTGTCACAAATAAAGCATTTTTCTTTCTTTCTTTCTTTCCTTTGAGGAAGGAATAGGCTCTCATTTTGAAGGCCCCTAAGTCGTATCCGTTCGGAAATACTGCACCTGGCAGCTGGTTCCAAATAGTGGCAGTGCGAGGTAGACAGAGGAGTAGGCAGAGGAGGTATGTTTACCGATATGCAATAACAACCTTTGAGAACATCTTATAAATTAGGGGTTAGATAGGCAGACGGTCCATTATAAGATCAAATATATAACTTATAACTGTTACGATACATGCATTGAATTGTGTGGTTTTGAAAATAAAATACAAAATTGATGATGATATGAGAGGTATACCGTTAATTTGTAACTAAAATCAGTCCTTTTAGTGTTTGAGTATTCTAGCCTGACTTCATCACAAATGCAGTCTCGCTTATCTTTCCGAGTCTCGCTTTCAAAGTTATAAAATTAATGCCCTAAAGGATTTACGAGGAAATTATAACTTTACAAGTTTGACTTTGTACCCTCACTAAAATATTTGAATTGTGTAAGACTTCGTGTTATAGTTTGGTAGGATCAACTTGGATTTACTTTTGTTGTTGAAATTAGGTTTGCTGTTTGTATACATGATATTAAGAATTAATGGAAATAAATATAACAAATATGCCATTATAAATTATTGTATTTTTTTATGGGCTTGTGAGGAACGATCGCTCCTTACGGTGCTGGGCTAGAATGTCACCCCTCCATCTCTACCAGTGAGTGTCATAAGAGGCAATTAAGGGTAACACCAGAAGGTGGCCAGCAGCACTTTCTGGGGAACTGATGTCTCACACTGCGATCCCCAAACCGCATTCAAAGTGTGGGTATTATGGCAAATCCTCTCATATTGGAGGAGGGGTGTACAGCAGTGGACTATCCGGCTGATACAAAGGGAACAAGCAAGTGGCCCACTTGATGTAAATCGGGAACACCTGCCTATAATAGATGCATTTCGACACAAGTGACGAACTGCACTGCTCCCGTCACCGTGATTATCCATTTCTGAACATAACTGGATGAGAGAAGTTTCTTGTTCTCACATGTGGCAGGTGCTTTGTTATGTATTGTAGGTAGGTTTTTTAAATTAAGTCAGTAAAGTCTAGCGTCACGTCTTTCCATTACAGTTGCTATGTCTCCATCTTCCTTCTGCTTGACAGTGCACAGTGCTCAACACTCCGATACTCTTATGTCTCGTTTGCTGTCCATTTATTTAACTTTTTTCAATACTGCTTTGAAGCAGAATATTTCAAAATATGGTTGTACCCACCAAGATGGTATTCTTCTTAAGACACTTATCGCCTAGTAATACAGCTATGTATATAGCTAGTTGTATAATTGCGGAGAACTGCCTCCCATATCAAATATATATATATATATATATATATTTGATATGGGAAATATATAAATATATATATATATATATATATATATATATATATATATATATATTATTCCTGGTTACTATATTTTTTTATTGTAATGTTATTTTTTTAAGTTCTTGTGCAAATAAAGTGTTTCCTATCTATCTTTGCATTTGGGAGTATAAAATGACTTTTCGTATATGTGTTGACAATTCTGGAGAAAACTGCTGCTTAAAACTTCCATTTTTCTGCTTGGCGGTGTTTGAAAAATCTAGAGGCAAAGATAGAAGGATTAGGTAGTATCTATTATGAGTATAATTTATGTTAGTAAATAATAAACTTATCTATTGATGTTTTTTGATTGAAATAGGTAGGTACCTACTGATTGCACAGGGTTACGTAGAGAATCGATTGGCGATCAAGCAAGGTATTCGGCAGTGAAAATTAAACATTAGTGGAACATACTCACTTTTCGATTCCACACCGCCTTCTGCAGTATTGTTGATATATTAATAGCCACTTTATATAGTCTGAATCGTGATGTGATATAGTTTAGTAGACGTAGAATGGTTAATGATATTTTGGAGAGGTATATAATAATAGATACTACCTAATCCTTCTAGGTAGTATCTATTATGAGTATAATTTATGTTAGTAAATAATAAACTTATCTATTGATGTTTTTTGATTGAAATAGGTAGGTACCTACTGATTGCACAGGGTTACGTAGAGAATCGATTGGCGATCAAGCAAGGTATTCGGCAGTGAAAATTAAACATTAGTGGAACATACTCACTTTTCGATTCCACACCGCCTTCTGCAGTATTGTTGATATATTAATAGCCACTTTATATAGTCTGAATCGTGATGTGATATAGTTTAGTAGACGTAGAATGGTTAATGATATTTTGGAGAGGTGGTAGGTATGTTAATTAGCTGGTGCCTCCGGTCACAGGCACAACTCTCCAGTTTATTTATTTGTATTTCCTGGGAGTCGAAGACAGGGTCGTAACAAACCAAACACTTGAGTAGTATATCACTGGTTTTAATGTTATCAGACGACACAGTTTATTGTAACACAGGTTAGCACATTGAGATGAACATTTAACAGATATTCATTAATCAATTATACAGTTATACAACAGCACAAATAAAAATCGTAAGACATTTTTGTAAGCTCTTGTCAAGTTACAGGAATTAGGCGCGAATGGAAAATTTCCATAGACAAAAAACATATGTCAGTCCACAGACGGACGAGGCGTGTTGCCATGTACATGAGCTGACGCTACACCACCCCCCCACGGAGAAAAAAAAACTAGTGTCAAAAGAAAAATTTATAAATCTAAAATATCTCTAAATTTTACTTTCCCTCCGGTCCTGGTAGTGACTGGAGCAGGATGTGGTGTAAGGGTCAAAAATGGTTTTGGACACACAGGAGCAGCAGGAGTGGAAAACGCTTGGTCTGAGTCAGGTACGACAGATGGTATTGAAGTAACAGATGGATTTGGCATGGGCGGCGAAGATGGTGCAGCACTTCCGAATGATACGCCAGAATCCAAGTGGGCAGGCTTAACGCGATCTACGCTAACAGTAGCTTCCCTGCCGTTCAAATCCAGGGTAAGCGTTTTGTCTCTCCTTTTCAGAATGCGATATGGTCCAGTATACGGAGGTTGTAACGGTCGTCGTACAGTGTCGTCACGAAGTAAAACATGCGTTGCTATTTCTAAATCTTTATAAACAAAAGATGACGGTTGAGCGTGGCGTGAAGCGGGAACTGGACGTAAAACTTCCATACGGGTTCTCAATTCTCTCACAAAGTCTGCGACGTCATTTGCGTTTCTAGGTACTTCTGCTGGCACGATGAGTTCACCAGGTAGACGTAGAGTTTCACCGTAGACGAGCTCAGCGGACGAGGTGTTCAAGTCCTCTTTGAGCGCCGTCCTCATACCGAGAAGGACGAGCGGTAGCGCTTTCGTCCACGTATCATTATGGCACATCAGTGATGCTTTGAGCTGGCGGTGCATCCGCTCTACCATGCCGTTTGCGCAGGGGTGGTAACTGGTTGTACGAATCCGTTTGGTTGCGCACACGTTCATGAGGCGCTGAAACAAAGCGGACTCGAATTGACGACCTTGATCTGTCGTTAAAATGTTGGGTACCCGAAAGCGAGATATCCACCCAGTTACAAATGTGTCTGCAACTTCTTCTGCCGTTATTGTAGACATAGGCCACACCTCTGGCCAGCGGGTAAACCTATCTATGGCAGTGAGGCAGTAATTATAGCCGTCGGAGTGCGGCAGTGGACCTATTATGTCGATGTGGACGTGTCTGAACCTTCCAGATGGGTTGTCGAAATGACCCAGAGGAGATTTGATGTGTCGGGTCACTTTGCTACGCTGACAATGCAGACAGAGGCGCGCCCAGTTGCGACAGTCCACGTTTACTTTCGGCCATACATATCGCTCAGTCACCAAGCGAGCGGTTGCCCGCGCACCAGGATGGCTAAGCTTGTGGCAACGGTCAAATGCAGCTCGACGAAATGGCGGCGTCAAATACGGTCGAGGTCGGCCAGTTGACGTGTCACACAGTACTGTGACGTTAGTGCCAGGGATCAAGATGCTTTCAAATTTGAGGGAAGAATTGTTGCGCAACTCAGCCAGTTCTTCGTCCGAATTTTGCGACTGAGCGAGAGCAGAATAATCCTCTTCAAGTGAGATAGACTCGATGCGGGACATTGCGTCTGCTACAACATTGTCAGTGCCCTTGATGTGGACGATGTCTGTTGTGAACTGGCTTATGAACGTCAATTGGTTTAGCTGAGTGGGTGCTAGCTTCTCTCGTTTCTGTACAAAGGCGTATATGAGAGGTTTGTGATCTGTGAAAATCGTAGCATGTTGAACTTCTAAAATATGCCTGAAGTGTTGGACGCTCTCATAGACGGCTAGGAGTTCACGATGGTATGCTGGCCACTCTACCTGCTTAGGCGTCAACTTTTTGCTGAAGTAGGCCAACGGTTGCCAGGTATCATCAACTTTGTTACGCTGCTGTAAGCATGCACCTACGTGTGAGCTCGAGGCGTCAGTAAATAGGCCAAGAGAAGCGTCGCAGTCCGGGTGGGCTAGTATTGTAGCGGACATAAGGCTCTTTTTACAGGCTTCAAAACAGTCTAGTAGCGCCTGAGTCCACACGAAAGGCTTAGCACCTTTCCCTTGTATAGCTGCAACGGCGTCGACTAAGGGTGCCTGGTATTTTGCGGCGTCGGGAAGAAAACGTCGGTAGTAATTGACCATCCCGATAAATCTACGCATGCCTTGCACTGTTTTTGGTGGAGGGTACTCTACCAAGGCCCGGATCCGGTCCTCAGGGGGACGAGTGCCTGCTGCACTGATCCGGTAGCCTAAGAAAGATACCTCTTCCGCGCCAAAAACACATTTTGCGGTATTGATGACAACACCGTGCTCGTGCAATCTTTGGAAAAGAATTGTCAGATGTTCAGCATGCTGCACCTGGTCCCTGGAGTACACCAGTATGTCATCTATGTACGCATAGCAGAAGTCTAGCCCTCGCACTACTTCATCGATGAACCTATGAATGTTTGTCCAGCGTTCCTCAAGCCAAACGTCATGTAACGAAATTCATACAAACCAAAAGGTGTTATGATTGCGGTCTTGCAGACGTCTGCCGGGTTGACCGGTATCTGTTGGTATGCTTTAACCAGGTCGATTGTGCTAAACACAGAAGAGCCAGCTAAATTTTGAGCAAAATCACCAATGTGACGAACGGGGTAGCGATCAGGGATGGTGCGAGCATTTAGGGCGCGGTAGTCACCGCAAGGACGCCACGTTGAGTCTTTTTTAGGAGCGAGGTGCAGCGGAGATGACCAAGAGCTGCTCGAAGGTTGAGCAGTGCCAGCACGAACCATTTCCTCAAACTCCTTCTGCGCGGCGCGAAGCTTCAAGGGTGCCAGTCGTCGTGGTCGAGCCGTCACCGGTGGACCGTCCGTTGTGTTGATATAATGTACGGTTGAATGTTTTAGGTCCCGAGGTGCTCCAGGTGGTCGCGTTATACTGGGGTATTTCGCCAAAATCGCAGTGTAAGGTGAGTCAGGAAGTGACACTACTTTCACACTTGGTTGTTCAACGGCACACAGGTCAGCGTAGGAAGACAGTCCAGTCTTAGCATCACGCAGTCGACCTTGGGTGCAGTCAGGAAGAAGATGATAATGCGACAGAAAATCGGAACCAATAATTCCGTTCTCCACGTCTGCAATGACAAAACCCCACTTAAAATCGCGTCTTAGGCCTAAATTAAGATTTAGTTGTAGCAACCCATACGTATTAATTTTAGTGCCATTTGCAGCCACTAAGTCATAGGGTTGAGGTTGGTGTGTACGTCCCTTAACATAATCGCGTGGTATGCAACATAAGTCCGACCCAGTATCCACCAAATATTTTTGTTTAGAGTACTGGTCCGTCACAAAGAGTCGGCGACTTGTTGGGGAGCAATCGGCGGTCGCCTCTACCGACTGCTGTATGGGTTTTCCTGGTTGTTAAGTGCTGGACCAGACCAGTTGCACGGTTGAATGCACTTGCGTGCTTTTGCTGCGAAACGATCGTGGTAAAAACATAACTGTGGATTTCGCGAACGTGACCGGCTGCGGTTTCTATTTGAGCTACGTCCACGTCCACGACCATTATGTCCACTACCATCCGAAGTAGTCAGTGCTGCTACTATACGGGTGAGCTCGTCCACCTTATTAATAAGCCCTTGTATGTCAGCATTTGTATGCGACGGGGTTGATGTCGATTGGCTGGCACATACCTAATATGTTGCTGGTTGTGTGTTGATTTCCATAAGTTTGTCAGCCAGTTCACTAAGTTCAGCCAGTGTATCAAGTCGCTGCGCTGCCAAAACAATTTGTAGGTATCGGGGTAATCTGCTTGTCCATATCGTTTTCAGGAGGTCATCTGGGAACATAGGTCCTGCTAAGGACTTTAAATGCCGGAGGAAAGAGGATGGTTTTCTGTCACCGATTAGTTCTTTTTCAAGAAGACGTCGAACCTTTTGTTCGTGCGATTCTGAAAATCGGGATATAATCGCATTTCTTAATTTTGAGTAAGGCTGTTCTTTAGGTGGCTGTAAAATAATGTCTTCTACTTCCCTTGTGCAATTGGTATCAAGGTGTGCAATGGCATAATTAAATTTAGTTATTTCTTGTGTTATGTTGTTAATGGAAAACTGTGCTTCAAGGCTTGCAAACCATAAAGCAGGCCGATCCTTGCAAAAGGGAGGAGTTCGAATAGCAACCCTATTCACTGATAAATTTTCCGCAGCAATATAAGCAGAAACTTGTTCACCGCTCATGCCAGTTAGGTTATCGTTAGTTTGGGTGGGTTCAGCCATGGCTGCAGAAGCTTGGGGTGCTTGGTCAGAATACCTCCACGTGTGCCTTAATGCTACTGGTCTCTTACGGATACGTTTTATCCGGGGAGTACAGAAGCGTTTGGGCCGGTGCACCCTGGGCAGCAGTCAATAACTTCTCTATATGGGATCTTGTTGGCTGCTGGCTAAAATTCTGACGTGTAGGTGCTCTCCGCGTGTCCCTATGAAGCTAGCATAGGGCACAGTGGATGAGCAGGCGGTTCATCCGCGGAGGTGGGGTCCCGAGAAGGGACAGCGGACCCGTAGGGTCGGTGGATGGCCGGCCTGCAAGGCTGGCGGCACGACAGGTTTCCCCCTGTCGTGCACGAGGAGGAGCGGCGTCGCTTTTGACGGTGGGCGCGGCAGGGAGGGTCAACTCGGCCACCCTGTCGGGCAAATCTGGAGAGGCAGCTGCCTTTTTACAGCAGCTGCAGCGGACCTTCGGGTCGTGGGATGGCCGGTCTTCAAGGCCGGCGGCGCGGCAGGGAGGGTCAACTCGGCCGCCCTGTCGGGCACACTCGGACGGCAGTCGTGTTATAGCGACTGCAGCGGACCTTCGGGTCGTGGGATGGCGGGCCTACAAGGCTCGCGGCGCGGCAGGGAGGGTCAACTCGGCCACCCTGTCGGGCATTATGTGTCTCCAAATCCCGTTGTTTGGTGCCCGCACAGGGGATGTATAGTCGGGGGGAACCCGGCGACGAGGGCACCACAGGGGACCTCACCCCTTCAAAAAGGAAACACCAAAATGGAAATTACAGCGATTGAAAACAGTCCCCAGGTGGGTAAATCCCACCCTTCGAGAGAAGGCTGCCCCACCGTATCTGGGGGGGGCATCAACCGCTTCGCGGGCTCCGGCCCGCGCACCGACGACAAAGGCACACTCTTATTGGACACCGATTCTGCAAAGCACGACGACAATGGCACGTTAAAGGACTGCTCAGGGGAGCACGCACCAACACGGTGCAGAGACTTGGTCCCGTTTACAAAACGGAACCCGCGAGTTGTACTGGAGCGCATGGATAGCGCCAGACCAGTCACTCCGAGATTGGACGCTGCGGCAGGGCGAGAGCGCAATCCTAGCGCCACCTCTGCCGCCGCGTCACTGGACGTGAGTGAGGAGGAGACAGTGGGTGTCCCTTCTGCGTCTGCAGCAGGCGCGGGAGCGGCCCCACTGCATGAGGTTCTTCGGATCCCGTCTCCGAATTTATCGGAGACATCCGAAGAATCTGATGCAATGACTTGGGAGTCCGTGTCTTCACGCGGCTCCCAAAGGAGGAGGAAGAGACGACTGGAAGAGGATGAAGGGGACCACAGTGACCCCTCACCGTCACTAAAGGTCCCTACCGCACAACGCGGTAAAGGACGCGCCAAAGGGAGGGCGCCCACGACCGGCCACTATGTCGGCCTGGCGAAAGCCAAGGCCGAGCTGAACCGGGCGCGGGAAGAGGAGATGCGGCTCGTCGCCGAGCAGGAGCTGGCGGAGGAGCTGCAACGGAAGAGAGCGGCATCGGCCGCCCAGTTTCTAAAGGAACCGGAGCCTCCGGCTACCAATCTGAGGCTGGGAGACTGTGATGCCGCCCATTTGGAGAAGATGCTTATGGACTCGGTGGACACTGTCCTAACGGTGGCCACCAAGTCCAAGAACTTGAAGGGCACGTGCGTGAAGGCCCTGAAGGACGCTGCGATGACGATCAAAGCGTCCTTCCAGGAATCGCGGGCGCGCACGATGCCCGAGGAGATGGCCTTGCTGGTCAAGTCCAACCAGCAGATGGCGGCGGAGCTGAAGGAGCTCCGTCGCCAAATGGACGAGATGCGGACAGCCCGGGCTACGGCGCCGGTTGTTCAGTCCCCCATGCCACTCGTTGGCGACGAAGCGATGCGGAAGGTCATGGTGCAGGTGGGCACCATGATCAACGCCCGCTTCGAGGGTTTGGAGGAGCGGTTGCTGCCAGCGAAAACCCTCAGGCCCCCTCTCGCCGCAGATCGGCGAAGGGTGTCTGAGGAGCAATCGACAGCGACCACGAGTCGCGCAGCTGCCCCGGCGAACAACCCGGGGCAAAAGAAGAAGCCCGGCCCAAAACCGCAGCCCAAGAACAAGGCTGCGAAGGGCCCTGCACCTGCGCCTGTCGCGCTGCTGCCTGCCCCTGCCCCGGCTCCTCTGAACGAGGCGTGGCACGTGGTGGCCAGACGTGGACTGGACAGGAGGAGTGACAAGGGAGTGGCAGCGATGCGGCTGGGACCCAAGGAGAAGGGACCTGCTTGCCCAGCTCCAGCTCCGGCACCGGTCCGGCCCCCACCACAGCCCCCAAAAAAGGTGAAGCCCCTGCCCAAAACAAAGGGCACGGCTAAACTCCGCTCCCCCCGTACTGCAGCTGTAGTTATCACGCTGCAACCGGGGGCAGCGGAGAAAGGAGTATCCTATGCCGACGTCTTGGCCGAGGCCAAGACGAAGATAAAATTAGGAGAGCTGGGTCTGCCGCCGTTGACCATACGGACGGCGGCCACCGGGGCTCGGATCCTCGAGATTCCGGGTGTGGACAATGCCGCGAAAGCGGATGTCCTCGCCGGGAGGCTCGAGGAGGTATTTGGAGACCGAACGGAGGTCAAGATCTCCAGGCCGACCACCACCGCTGACTTGAGGGTCACCGGCCTGGATGACTCGGCCACTTCGGAGGAGCTGGCGAACGCGCTGGCGTCCCTGGGCGAATGCCCCGTGGCGTCAGTAGCCGTCGGCCCAATACGGAGAGGACCAGCGGGGATGGGGACGGCGTTTGTGCGCTGCCCTGTCTCTGGTGCGAAAAGGATCGCGGCCAGTGGGCGCGTTCTGGTGGGCTGGGTGTCGGCGCGAGTCGGCATCCTCGACCCCAGACCGCGTCGCTGTTTCCGATGCCTTTCATTGGGCCACGTTGCGGCCCAATGCAAGAACGAGGTTGACCGTAGCGATGAGTGCTATCGCTGCGGTCAAAAGGCCCATAAGGCCCGGGATTGCTCTGCCGCCCCCCGCTGCTCACTCTGTGCGGCTGCGGGTAAGCCGGCAGACCACCTCTCCGGGGGCAAGGCATGCGCCAAGCCCCCGTCAAAGTCAGGGGCTCGTCGAAAGGCCGTTGCGGCTGAGGCTAAAGCCCAGCCACGACCGTCTCCCTCCGATAAAGGGCGAGCGGACATCATGGAGGTAGGTTAGTATGGCCCTAACCTTCCTCCAGGCGAATGTGAACCACTCCGCCCGCGCTCAGGATTTACTCCTGCAGTGCATGGCGGAGCGGTCCATCAAAGTGGCGGTGGTTGCAGAGCCGTACTCGGTCCCACCCAGGAGTGACTGGGTGGGGGGCCTTGACGGCTTGGTAGCAATCACGACACAGTCGCCGACCCCATCCCCCCCTCTCGTAGGGGTTGCGAGAGGCAGGGGTTTCGTGGCGGCAGGAGTGGGTCCTGTCGTCGTGATAGGTGTGTATCACTCCCCGAATAGGCCCCGGCACGAGCTAGAGGCCCTTCTCGGCGAGGTGGGGACCTTCATAGGTCAGACCCGCCCCCGCCCCGTGATCGTCATGGGGGACCTCAACGCCAAATCCTTGGCGTGGGGGTCCCCAAGGACCTGTCCGCGGGGCGTCACCGTGTTGGAGTGGCTGGCCGAGGTGGGCCTCTGCGTCGTGAACACCGGGAGTGAACACACCTGTGTCCGCCAATGGGGTGGATCAATCGTCGACGTGACGTTCGCCACCCCAGACCTCGCCTGCCAAATTCGTGACTGGCAGGTGTTGGTAGACGAGGAGACGCTCTCCGATCACCGGTATATCCGGTTTAGCGTCTCCCCGTCCTCAGCGGACACTGTGAGGGAAGGAACCGGCGAGATCGGTCCGCGATGGGCCTTGAAGCGTCTCGACGCCGAGTTGCTGCAGGAGGCGGCCCTCGTCGAAGCGTGGAACGGCACTCCTCAGGAGAGTGACCCCGTAGACGTGGATGCGTTTGCGGATGGACTGTGTGCGGCGTTGTCGCGTATCTGCGATGCCGCGATGCCGCGTGCAACTGCCCCACGGTCCAGACGCCAGGTCTACTGGTGGTCAGAGGAGATTGCCGAACTCCGAAGACGCTGCGTGCGGAGGCGCCGCCGATACCAGCGGTATCGTAGGCGAAGGCGGCAGGAGACCGAAGTGAGCGAGTCTCTCTATGCCGCCTACCGAGAGGCTTCGATGACCCTTCGCGTGGCCATTGACGAGGCGAAACGGCGCTCCTGGCAGGAGCTGCTGGAAGGGCTGGAGCGCGATCCGTGGGGCCGCCCGTACCTATGGGCGCGGCAGAAGCTGCGTCCATGGGCCCCCCCCGTGACCGCCTCGCTCCAACCAGCTGTTCTCCAGAGGGTGGTGGGAGGGCTGTTCCCCGGTCCTCCGGGAGACGATTTCTCGCCACCTTTCGCCGTGACCTCGTCGACCGATCTCGCCGAGGCGGAGGAGGACGAGCCTGCCCCAGTCTCCGAAGGGGAGCTGGGCGCAGCAGTGCTCAGGATGAGGGCCAAGAACACGGCACCCGGGCCAGACGGCATACCGGGCCGTGTGTGGGCTCTCTCCTTGGAGCACCTGGCCCCCACTCTTAGGGCCCTGTTTGACAGGTGCCTTCGGGAGGGGAAATTCCCCAGGAGATGGAGGAGGGGCAGACTCGTCCTTATCAGGAAGGAGGGACGTCCCGCGGACGAACCTTCAGGGTATCGTCCGATTGTGCTGCTTGACGAGGCGGGTAAGCTGTTGGAGAGGGTGATCGCTGCCCGTCTCGTCAGGCACCTCGAGACGTCAGGACCGGACTTGGCGCCCACCCAGTTCGGGTTCCGGAGAGGTCGCTCGACGCTGGATGCCATCTCCCGCGTCCGCGATCTCTCCGAGGAGGCGTGCTCCAGTGGCGGCGTGATGTTGGCGGTGTCTTTAGACATCGCCAACGCCTTCAACACGCTGCCCTGGACCATCATACTCGGTGGTCTGGATTACCACCGAGTGCCGCCGTACCTGCGCCGACTCGTCGGCGACTACCTCTCATATAGAGAGGTCGTCTTCCCGACGACGAATGGGGAGGGTCGGAGCCCCATGGCGCGTGGTGTCCCTCAGGGGTCTGTTTTAGGGCCCCTGCTGTGGAACATTGGATATGACTGGGCCCTCCGGGGCGCTGGCCTTAGTGGCATCGGCGTCGTTTGTTACGCCGACGACACGCTGGTCACCGCCAGGGGGGGTACCTACAGGGAGGCGGCAATCCTCGCCACGGCCGGAGTCGCGATGGTCGTGGCCAGGATCAGGAGGCTGGGTCTGGAGGTGGCGCTCCACAAGTCGGAGGCCATTTGTTTTCATGGTCCCCGCAGGGCGCCACCTGCAGATTCATCAATAGTGGTGGGAGGAACCTCCATCCCCGTCAGGACGACGTTGAAGTATCTCGGCGTCGTCCTTGATAGCCGGTGGAGGTTCGAGGCGCACATGCGGCGGCTGTCCCCCAAATTGTTGGGGGCAGCCGGCGCACTGAGTCGCCTCCTCCCCAATATCGGGGGTGGAGAGGGCAGCTGCCGCCGCCTCTATACAGCGGTGGTCAGCTCAATGGCCCTATACGGAGCTCCCATATGGTCCGGGAGGCTCGATCGGCGGGAGACCGCCTTGCTGATTGCAGCTCAACGGACCATGGCTGTGAGAGTGTGCCGGGGGTATCGGACACTCTCACACGAGATGGCATGCGCCCTCGCTGGCCTTCTCCCCTGGGACCTTGAGGCCGAAGTCTTGGCCTCGGTCTACCGCCGCAGAGTGCGAGCGCGGGAGCGGGACGAGCGACCGGCGCCGCGAGAGTTAGCGCATTGGCGCAACAACGCTAGGGCGTTGGCTCTCGTGAGGTGGGAGGGACGACTCCGCGAACGGTCCACTCAGAGGGGCGATAGCAGTCGACGACTCCTCGACGCTATCCAGCCCGTTCTCCGAGATTGGATCGAACGGAGACATGGGAGGCTCTCGTTTAGGCTGACGCAGGTGCTCTCGGGACATGGTTGTTTCGGGAGTTACCTGCATCGCATCGCCAGACGAGAAGCCTCCCCGGCATGCCATCTGTGCGGCTGTGCAGTAGACACTGCCCAGCACGCACTGGAGGCATGCCCTGGAGAGGACGAACCGCGACAGGCTCTGGTCGCGGTCATTGGGACGGATCTCTCATTGCCGACCATCCTAGCCAGGATGGTCGCCGATGAGAGATGTTGGGAGGCAGTAGCCTCCTTCTGCGAAACTATTGTTTCGCGGAGGGAGGCGGCGGAGCGTGAGAGGGAGAGAGACCCTCTCTCTCTTCCGCTCCGGAGAGCGCGGACACGGGTGCGGGCTAATCGAGCCCGCACTCCGTCTCCGCTGAGAGGGCCTGGGCCGTCGGATGCGGGGGCATCTGGCACCCTTCAGAGATAGGTCCTCTCGCGATGTTGATGCCCCCTCCGTGTTCGGGGGGCATCACACGAGGTGGAGGGGTGTTCCTATTGACACCCCTCACCGAGGAGGGCCCGCCACTTTACAGCGGGCAGCGGCGTCGACGGGGGCTGTGGTAAGAATAATTCGGTCCCACGCCCCCCGTCATCAGTCGAAGACGCTGGAACACCGTGGGGTTTTAGACGGTATGGGCGCCTTTAGCCGAGTCCGTCATACCCCGTATGCCCCCCCCGCATACGGCAATGCGTAACAGCATTTCCCCACGCCAAAAAAAAAAAAAAAAAAAAAAAAAATGGCTGCAGAAGCTTGTGCAAATTACCTGCTGCACTATCTCTAATATTAGTACAACACAAGACCAAAAGGAAAATAAGATTACCCAAGAAACCAAAATGTTAAGATATAGGGGGTGTGATGTGAGCGTTCAAAAATTTTGTCAATGTAACACTTACAAAACACAGATAATCAAGCTATACATGCAATAACACTCAAAAATTTCAAGTTTATAAGAGGAAAACAAAATAATTTACATTCACAAAACAAAATTGATGGATTTCTGTCCCTTAAGAAATGTTGGGCCTTAACAGAAAATTCCTATAAAATAGTTTAAGAAAAAAAAAATATGCATGGCATGGATCTATACATAAAATCACTTGAATATTGATAAGTATTATAGTTTAATTACTAAGTTGAGCACACACAAATATTAGTCATTCACCAAGTTTTGTAAGTTTACCGCAGATGTTATTATTAGCTTGCAATTGATCATCAACACAAAATATGTTAGTCCAGCGCCATAAAGTTAGTGTGTTATGTTATGGTAAATACAGTTCAATACCTGGATATCACCTTAGCAAAATGTACACCATGTAAGCCGCTACCTGGTGCGAGTCAGTCTCAGCAGTATAAAGTAACAGCAGGCTGGCTGATGTCGCTGCTTGTCTTGTTGGACACGTCTGCGTCGATAGATGTAGATAGTTGTTTTGATACCAAGTAGGATGGATGCACTGCTACAATAAGTCGGTATCACCATGCGCCGATTGACGGTCAAGTAGTGTCTGCGTCGGCGGGACTGGAACCAGGTTACACGTCGTGTTGCTGTCACGTTGGGACGTCTATTACAGTCGATGTATTGCGCGTTGTATTTGAATGCTGCCTGTGTTTCGAGTGTATTGAGTCTCGACTTATGCCGTGTCGTCGGCGTCTTAGTATTATACACCCTGTGGACTCCGCAGGTCCGAAGGGGTCACCACTTTGGAGAGGTGGTAGGTATGTTAATTAGCTGGTGCCTCCGGTCACAGGCACAACTCTCCAGTTTATTTATTTGTATTTCCTGGGAGTCGAAGACAGGGTCGTAACAAACCAAACACTTGAGTAGTATATCACTGGTTTTAATGTTATCAGACGACACAGTTTATTGTAACACAGGTTAGCACATTGAGATGAACATTTAACAGATATTCATTAATCAATTATACAGTTATACAACAGCACAAATAAAAATCGTAAGACATTTTTGTAAGCTCTTGTCACGTTACAGGAATTAGGCGCGAATGGAAAATTTCCATAGACAAAAAACATATGTCAGTCCACAGACGGACGAGGCGTGTTGCCATGTACATGAGCTGACGCCACAATATCTTACGTATCAAACTTACTTGTCCTGTCATATTATGCCATTATGAGCTTTATTACCGCAAACCATCTATATCAAACATTATTAAGAAATTTAAACCTTATTGACACGTATTTAAGATCTAATTCATGATCTTATTATAGTACAAAGTAGTTTAAAGTTTTGTCCTCTGCCAGTTGTTTTGTTGACAACATTGTTTAGGTGGAAATTTGATTCATAACCCAGTTTACTTTGACAAGGGTGTGAATCTACTCTAAAAATAGAAATGGATCTATTAATTTCATAGTTATAACTTTGTGTTAATTTGCAAATAGTTTAGGATTAGCAATATTGTATTGTACTAACTTTGTTAAGGTATTCTGATTATAAAACAATGATGGCAGCGGTAATAGCTATTGATTGCCGCGCCGCAGTACCTTGGTTCGATCCCCACCGCCGGCTTGAGCTTCATCGCATGGTGGAAGGGCATTTTGCGATTGCCCGCCTGGCTAGCTACCCCTCAAGTAGAAAATCTGTCACTAAGCACTTAACGGTGTTTTCCGGCAGTAGTCCTTGAAAGCCAGTTAAATAACAGCTACATGAGACTTAACAACTATGTCTCAAAGTGACGAGCGCAGTGCAATTCGTGACTTGTGATGAAATGAACATATGCATTTCATCACAAGTCACGAATTGCATATAGCAGTTGCAATAGGCAGATGTTAGTCCGCTTAACATCAGGTGGGCCTCGAATTTGTTCCGTCACAATAACATAAAAAAATGTGTATAGCACTCGCTTTTTAAATAGACGAGCGTAAACAGCGGACTGTCGATGCCGTGCCGCATGTACTAGTTTCGATACTCGACTACTGCCGGTTTGTTTCAGCGCATGGTAGATAGGCATTTTGCGAGTGCTCGCCTGGCTAATTCCCACTCTCAAGTGAAAAATCTGCCGCCAAGAACCTAACAGCGTATTCCGGCAGCAGTCCTTCAGAGCCAGGAATAATTAAGAAATTACAGGCTGATGAAACTTAAGAACTGTAGGTCTAAGGGTGACGGGCGCAACGCACTTCGTCACTTTGTACGAAATGCATATGTTATAGGCTGAGGTAATACCGCTTAACATCAGGTGGCCCTCTTTCATGTTACATCACAATCCCATAAAAAAAAACTTTATTGACTGCTGGTAAGTGGTGATGAAGTCGAAGATGTTATCAGGTTTATTGTAGATGGAATGAAAACTGGCTCTCACGGTCATAATGCCGAAACGCAATGTTCAGAAAATCTTCGTGCATATTTATATTTACTTATAGCTGATAGGCTAGCCTTTGAGCACTATCTCGCCTGATGTAAAGTAATGATGTGATGATGTCCAAGACGTGTATGCTAACCTATGATCCTAAACCTAGAACCTCTTCAGGAAAGCTGCCGGAAAACACCGCTAGGTGCTTGGCGACAATTGTTTTACTTGAGGGTGGTAGTTAGACAGGCTTGTATTCGTAATATATCTGACCACCATACTGTAACGACCGCCATCTTAAGACGACAATCGGGACCAACGGCTACGAAGCACGTGCACGTCCATTAGTAAGGCCACTAACGGACACCCATCCAACACATGACTGCTGCGGACTTTAATTAAGATGGCTAAGTAAACTACGCTACGAGCGCTTTAAAAACTTAAACCAATTACTATCTCTTCGGAGTTGTAAGGCATAAGATTACTTCACTTGAACGATAATATTTTTATTGAACACAAAGCTTAAACAACCTGGCAACTGACAACTCAAATAATATGAACGTGGAAAGCTCTGGAAGAAGATCCTTTTTAATTTGAAATTAACTCTGAAATTCCACTTTGATCGAAATAAATTAGTTTTCAGAGCCAAGTTCGAAAGTCTTAGCCTTAAGGCACTGACAATCTCGTTCTGGAGAGCACTTGTCGCGATCTCAATTTTGAAACAAGATTTATAATAAACAAGTCAACAACAAGTAACAATAAACACTCGGTACCATCAAAGTGAGAAGTGAGACGTGAAATTCCATTGGAGCTCTCGACAAACAACACAGTTGTACAAAACAGTAGGCTGATTAGTGATTGGTAACGGTTTAACGCTTTATACCAAACACTGCAGAATCTTTTGAAGCGCTCGTAGCGAAGTTTACTTAACTGTTCTCAACCGATCAGCAAAGTTAAGCTACATCGCGCGCGGTCATGAGTTGGATGGGACCGCTAGTGACATTACTACTGACCGCTTCCGTGCTTCTAAGGGCACGTTATCCCGACGGCTTAACGTGCCCTCCCGGTTGTCGTCTTAGGATGGCAGTCATTATAGCATGGTGGTAGGGCATTTTTAGGCGAATGCCCTACCATCTACAAAAAAAACTCGTCTTATATTCAAGTAGAAAATCTGTCGCCAAGCATCTAACGGTGTGTTCCGGCAGCAATCCTTGAGAACCAGTGAAATTACAGGCAAAGAAACTTAACAAGTATGTCTCAAGGTGACGGGCGCAGTGCAGTTAGTCACTTGTGATGAAATACATCTGTTATAGGCAGAGGATACCGATTAACATCAGGTGGGCAAAAAAAAACACAATATTTAAATATAGCCAACTTTTCGAAAAAATGCGCGAACCCACCTCACACTTGGCTGATTTGATTTATTTGTGATAATGTATAGAAGCAAATTACCTGTGTCCCATGAAATTATTTCATCAGATTTCGGAATATAACCACGCTTTTTGGGTTTTGTGCCCCATTCCTCTATCAGCGTGCGCAGTGAACCTTTATTCAAATGTGAGCTATGCAAGGGCAGACTCGCGAGGTTTACAGCACCGAGAGCCACTAGTTAATATAACTGACTTATAGCTGAAAATATCATTACACTCTCCTATCATTTATGCGAAAGTAGTTATAAGAAAAAGTATACATATGACATTAGCAATTACGCCAAAGAAATTATGGCAATGTGAAAAAGGAACTAAAACAATATGCTATGCAATTCCGTTCCCGTTCCGGCAGCTGTCCTGGAGAAACAGTTAATCATAATAATTGATAATAAGTTAAGCCTGTTAACATCTTCACCTTCCACCTTCTTTTGTAAGCTCCGTGGTGTGCCGGGCTACAATGACCTCCCCCATTGCTACATGTGGGTGTCGTACTCAGGTTATAGAATGATCTGAGGTGTCGTAAGAGGCGAATAAAGGTAAAATTCTGGAAGGTGCAGAACTGATATCTAAAACTGCGATCCCCAAGACGCCTGCCAAGCGCGGGGATGATGGCCAACCCCTCCTTAATGGGGGAGGCTGTGTTCAGCAGGGGATAATCCGTCTGGTACAGGTAACACCTTCAATCATATCATCAAGAACCATCGGATAAGGTTGTGGTTAATGGCTAATCTATCAGCTACAAAGATAAGATTTAAACATAGATATGGCCAGAAACTTAAACTAGTAATAATTTAATTAAGATAATAAGAAACAAAGCATTTGTTATGTTTCATACGTTTCTAAATTAATTCCTATAAAATCTACCCTAGGTATCTTCTCAGCTGACGCCACAGGTGAGGATTATATGCTAAGATTCACAACTCTCTCTGTAATTATAAAAGGCAAAACAATTTTCACCTCCTCAGCGCTACACGTTTCTTAATAGAGAAGGATTAAAACTGAATTCAAAAGCCAGGCCTTTGAAATACATAGCTGTAGTTTATATTTCAACTCCAGCTTTAGATATTATTTGTGAAGAGGAGTAAAATTTGCGACTCTCGCCGCATAACTACTTTGCAAGGACATGCCTAACGATGCTTTAGGAACGTTTCTATGCTAGTGGTTTTGTACCAATCTGAACATTTAAATGTATTTACTTAAATCCACGTCTGATATATACTAAACGTTTTTCTTAATATGATTACAAGCACTATCTGATTTGTGCGTGCTAAGCAAAAAACACGTTTATTGGAGCACAAAATGTTTTATTCCCGGTCGGGAATCGAACACGCATCCTAAAATTTCATGCCTACTGATGAATGGATACGCACCGTACCTAATGACTTGTAAAATTGAAGCAAAAAGTTTTGGCTTGAACAAGTGTTTTCCGGTGGCCGAGTGGTTTAGGCATCCAGCGCATCTAGCAACCATGAGGGGAAGACTGCAGCACGGGACGAAAAAAAATTGTGCTTCAATAATTTATAAAAAACGTAGTTATTTGCTATTATGGAATGCTTTTATTAATGTTAATGGCAAGAGAGGTCAAACATGGAAGTTTCTTTGGTTGATCGTAAGTTATAACCGTTGCCCACGTACTGCACCCGCAACACCAGAGGTCTCAAGGATGCGTTGCCGAACTTTTGATGGTTCCAGAGTCGTATTGATTTGGAAATAATTGAGATAGCTGTTGGTTCCACCTTATGGCCCTGCAAGGCAGATAATGCCGCAAGAATCACACGCTTATGGGTTGCCAGACATTGACACGAAATTAGTGACACATCAACATTATGCTCTGTTGAGACATCCGATGGCGAAATTCAGCTGCATGTATTAAACCAAAAAGTATCTTGAAACGCTCCACTTTAACTGGCAACCTTTGTTCACACTTGATTATAACTGATGATGTGATCGAAAGCGGTAAACAGGCTTTACTTAGTATGAAAATTGGCTCTTAAAGACAGCTGCTTGAACACCTTAAAGGCAACTATTTTTCTACTACAGAGAGGTAGGCTAGCTAACCCTAAAATCAAGAAGAGGAATCCAGTGTGTATTTTTTTTCTGCCACGCACTTATTATTTGCTATGAGAAAATTTTATTTATTTATTTATGACAAGACAATAGAAAGCTTACAGTTAAAACCAAAGCGAAAAAAGCTAAAATATTAATGAATGACTATTTGATAACATTTCTATATCATTTAATAGTTAAAATAAATGACATAGAAATATTTTCAAACAGGTGAGAATGGTACTTATATTATTATCATTCAATATTTCAACATGCTGGTACTGTATAGTCAACAAAGCCCTCAGTGCGGGCGTGTAACTGGAATGCTGCGTTCGTAAAGTACGAAGTAAGCCAGGCCTAGCAATACACAGTCTGTTTTTTTTTCATTATACGCATACGTATACATATACTTCGGTCATATACAAGTAACAAAACATTAGAAACTAGACTGGTCAGCTTATGGACTTAACATCAACAATGAACAGTTATCACACCATAGGTTTGCTGACAATTTCGTCATATATCCTGAAAACCACGACGATCTACAGTATATGCTTAACTCTCTGGACGCAGAAAGTACAAAAAAGGTCTGAATATGAACTTCATAAAAATCAAAATCACGACAAATGGAATCGTGAGACCAATTACACTCAACGGAAACAATATTTGATATATTATATTATATTGCGGATAGGAATCATAGACGCAGTATCAATTTTCGCAGGGGTATAGCACAGTATCGATTAACGCAATATCGAAATGGGCAGGGCATTGCCCGAGCTTCAGATATTAAGTGGAACCTGTGTATAGTTCACTGGCACCCTAGAGATACAGCACGAGGAAGAGGATGACCACGGAGCCGAAGGTGCCACGTTATCGTACAAGTCGCAGGCGTGACACGTCTAGCACAAGATCGCAGAACATAGCTAAGCATGGAGGAAGCCTTCATCCGGTTTTGGATGCCCTTGTTAATATTTTTTTCCCATTAACATGTCCAGTATCGATGTAGAATTTATAGAGTTATAAAATTATGTTATATATATGTTAAATAAATACTTAAGTTTCACTTATCATTTATGTCAAATGTATGAGAAACAAAGCTATTTTATTAAAAGAACAAAAGACTACAAAACTACAAATTATACGATAGGAAAACCCGCACATGATTAAATTTTTCCTATCGTATATTTTTGATTTTGTAATGTAATCCACATAGCCGGCGTTATTGCAAACCTAACAATATTAAAACAAAGATTATTAAAAAAAATACATTGTAGCTCACAGACTACGCCACAGAGTACAAATAGGTAAGTAGTAAAACTCCACAATGTTCTCTGCGCTGTTTCCACATAGTGCAGAATGCTCAGCGTTGACTCGATCAGTAACAATACCAGCGATGTTCCTGTTCTCTAGAGAAAATGCAAATGATTTGTATGAACGGGCAGACACGTGAAAGCAGATAACATTGGAGGACTACATTTTCCATAACACGTTTTATTAATCTGACGTTTATCAATATCACAATAATCAAAAGTCTTATGTTTTGGTGAATATAACGTTTTTTATGTATTAATAAGGTGTAGTTTTGTATGTGGGTAATGGGTTTTCACTAATACCAGTAGGTTTTTGAATATCATAGATTTTGTCGATAGAAAAATAGGTACTAGGAGAGCTTAAGACGCCCACTTAGCCCACAGTGCTAAGCGAAAAGTCAACGCGGGTATTCCGAGCTCTCCTTCAAAAAGACCACCAGATGTGGTTGAAACTATAGTCGGAGCTATCTGACTTATTCACATGAGTCATCCCGTATTATTCACTAAAATGACTGAAAACTACGTTAGTTTTTAAAACATAAACGTTCTTTATAGCTCTATATATATACAATAAAAGGTGTGGCTGGTGGCAATTACTTCTATACGTACCTACGTAAAATTTCACTCTAAAATATACGAGTATACTGTTTCGGCTAGATCGTCCACTGCTGAACACAACCTCCCATTAAATGGTTTAAACTATTAGTCATAATCTCCAATCTGCCAGGCTTGGCAGGCGGCTTGGGAGTCACAGTGTAAGATGGCAGTTTTTACAGTAGTTCTTCTGGTATTTTTCTACACCCACGGGGGGGGGGGATGGATGGGAGAGGCGCTTTTAGCCTGGCACTCCACGGGGAGTTTTATACATCTACAACTACACTAATATAATAAAGTGGAAAGATTTGTATTTTTTTATGACACGAATAAACTTAACAACTAGACGACCGATTTGAACGAAATTTGGTATGAAAATGTTTGAGACCTGGGAAAGGACATAGGATTACTTTTACCCAACTGTGCAAAAAGTGGTTTGTGATTTTGCGCAATAACCGAAATAACGTGGGCGGAGCTGTGGTCAAATTCAATGATAATGAATTTTAAGACTGTAATGAAATTATATGTCCAAAATTAAGCTTTTTGACTGAATAGTATCGTTCCTAATAATACTGCTCATACTTTCATAAGAAAGAGCAGTATTCATAGTACCCAATTTAAATCTTGACTTAAAAACTGTATTTATTATGAAATAAGGTTTATTTTAGCATATAAAATGTAAAACTGTAAACTGTATTCAAATTAATCAAAAATATCGGCAGTATAAAATATGCTACGGATTCATTGAAATGAGTGGTTCAAAGTCAAAATCATTTATTCACCTAGTCAAAAATTCTATTTTTTTGTTTCTACTTCCACGTTTGACAAAAATAGTATGAAGCCCAATATTCCGGTTTAACCTCCGGCCTACTGTTTTATACACCTGTGTTTATCAAGAGTTCCAATGAAATTTCACGTCTCACTTCTCACTTTGATGGCACCGAGTGTTCATTGTTACTTGTTGTTGACTCTCTATTGACACTGAATCTTGTTTCAGAATTCAGATCGCGTCAATGGCCCTCCAGAACAAGGCTGTTAGTGTCTTAAGGCTAAGACTTTTGAACTTGACTCCAAAAACTAATTTATTCGTTCAAAGTGGACTTTCAGACTTAATTCTTAATAGGACCTAGTATTGAACCCTTAAAAAATACCCAAAGTTACGAGCAGAACCTAATCTGAAGAACAATTTAATATTGTCCAATATTAAAGAGCAAACGCTGAATTAACAGGGTCTAATTTTGAAGCAACCGATGTGAACAAAATCAATATTCGATTGAGAACTATTACTAACTTTATCCACTTGGCTGGCCCTCGAAACATTTAATGGCTATTTCGTAGCGAAATTGCTTTAAACGAACTTTGAACTATGAATTAGTAGGTAGTCATATTGGTTCAACTACAAAATAGTATATCAATATTAAAATGTTAGAGGTAAGGAAGCGAGAAAGATATTCATTATTTATACACCTGCAGAATAAAGTATTTTATTATAAAAATTAACAAGGACTTATTCATTTTAGTAAATAATACGGGATAACTCACGTGAATAAGTCAGATAACTCCGACTATAGTTTTAACCGCTGGTCGAAGTGCTCATAGCGAAGTTTACTTAGCTGTTCTCAACCGATCAGCAAAGTTAAGCAACGTCGCCCGCGGTCATGAGTTGGATGGGTGACCGCTAGTGACATTACTACTGAACGTTTCCGTGCTTCGGAGGGCACGTTAAGCCCTCGGTCCCGGTTGTCGTTTTAGGATGGCAGTCGTTATAGCATGGTGGTAGGGCATTTTGCGAATGCCCGCCTGGCTAGCTACCACCCTCAAGTAGAAAATCTGTCGCCAAGCACCTAACCCTTCCAGAGCCAGTACTTCGAGGTAAGCCTGAACATCACCTTCGACCACATCATCACTTACCATCAGGTGAGATAGTGGTCAAGGGCTAACCTACTAGGCATAAAAAAAAACACATTCGGTGGTCTTTTTCAAGGAGAGCTCGGGACGCCCGCGTTGACGTCTCACTTAGCACTCTAAGCGCAAAGCGTTTCAAACTAACTTCCAAAAAAGGAAGAGGATCCTCATATTGACACTGGTATTTAATTTTGTGGGACTGGATTAGTATTGTAACCTCCGATTGGATTTTCATGGAAGAAAATGGAGTTTAAACCTTCGAATTGATAATCCATACATTTCTCAGAAGACGAAATTATCTCTGGCTCCAATTATTATGTAGTAGAATTAAATCCTTGGTAAAAATAAGGTAAAAATGGACGCCATGTGTCTTCTGTAGCGCCTTCTTAAAATAGTAGTAAGTATCCCATTGCGTTATTTAAAATTATGGCATTAAATACTTAATAGAGTAACGTAGTGTTGGTAGGCACCCCACCAGGTGGACAGACGACATCGTGAAAGTCACGGGTAGCCAGTGGTTACAAGGGGCTAATTGCCGTTTTTTGTGGCGTTCTATGGGGGAGGGATTTGTTCAGCAGTGGACGTCTTCATCTGTGTTATCATCGTTGGTATATAATATGAAGTACAAGTTTGTCGACGGATGATAGCTTCAAAATGGCAGCAAAATAAAAAATGCTCTATTTTTCCGAAACTGCAGTTTCATTCCGTTCCTTGTTCAATGGAACGCTTAATTTGTTTCAAACAAAATTGTTATTAAGAGAGAACTAATTATAAAGAATTTCGCTTGGGTTTTAAATGAATAAATTAATTTCTAGCTTCGTTCGACATTCTTTAATTAACCTAGTCTCTTTTGCGCTGAAACTATAGAAATGAAAGAAAATAGGTTTAAGCATTATTAAAGCAATGTTAGCATAAAATAATCCAATAGGTGTCGTAAGGAAATTCTGTAATAATTATTGTAATATAAGGTGTGCAGTTTTTAATGTAAAGTGAAACAGGTTTGAAATTGCTTAGTAAAAGTTGAGTTACTTTGAAGTTGAGCATAATAATATACTGGCGGCCCGCCCCGGCTTCGCATGGGTATTTGACAATAAATTCAACATTTATAAATTAAAACACTTATAAAAATAGTTATTTTGATATAACTGTAATCATTAGATATAATATTGCGGACTTTTTTGGAAATATTGGTGTCCTCTATAAAAATGTAGTACATCACTTTGCTCTACTGTCAATAATTTTCGCAGCGTACGCGATTTAACAATTTTTTTTGATATTATTTCACACGTTGGGTTACATAACCAACGTATCCATACTTATCTCTAACTTTTGGAAAATATTCTATAGCCTGTGATTATCAGGGGTAATAGATAATTCCTATGGTAATTTTATTATCAAATCGGTCCAGTAGTTACCGGGCCTACTCAATGCAAACAAACAATCATATCTTTCCTCCTACGAATAATTTATTCGTAGCTTTCCTCTTAATTATATTAGTTAAGAAGTTTATATTTACTTACTATGAAAATCTGTAGAGCTGTCTCAAAATATTTATACCATATTTTATATATATATAGAGTATTTCCCTACGTGACAAAGTACAAATATTGAAAATTAAAATCCAATAAACATTTTTAAATCAAAAATTCATATATCAATAAAACAAACCAATTTTGGTAAGGTCATAATTATCACAACGTAATTCCAAAATTCAGCCATTTTCATTCTATTTCTGAACAGAGAATACCAACAGGCGATAAACCCCTCATTTTATATTTGAGGCTTCAAGCAATCCCAACGTGTGCTACGGTCAAATAAATTCACGACCAATTGGGTAACGATGTCCATCACCGCATGAAATACCCGACGGACCCAACAATCCCAACCGGCCCTACATATTCCCCCAAACTAATGAACTAGGCAAAATTAATTCCCCAACTTGATTCTTAATGGCCAAAACACCCTTTTTTGCAACACCCGTTTTAGTCCTAAAATATGAACGTTTCTTGTTGAAACAAGACTAAAGCGTCGCTACAGATGTATTACGAATAATTGAAGCTAATAAGAGAACCCTTATTTATCATGCCGTGGTTAGGGTCGGCTGACACGAAAATCACAAATTAAGGGATTTATTAATGCCGTCCCTAATGTTGCCCTATTTGAAGTAAACGGCGAAACGGTCCTAAATATGGCGGCATGAAACGTGGCTATGAATTTATAATTTAATACTTGCACGTTGTCACGCAATTTGACATATATATGATATTTTGCCGAAGATAGGTGATTCCTATTAATATGGTATTGTAATATAATTTCTATCATTACGTTTTCAAGTTTACAAGAAGATACAATATCTCGTAAGAGTGATAGCAATCACAGATGTTACAACTAAATGTAGGACCAAGTAAGATAATATAATTTATAATAATTTTGAAGCAGTGATGGCTCAGTGGCATTGGCTATGGGCTGCCGTGCAGCAGGTACGTGTTTCGAATCCTGCCGCGGGCTTGAGCTTCACCGCATGGTGGAAGGGCATTTTGCGAATGCCCGCCTGGCTAGCGACCACCATCAAGTAGAAAATCTGTCGCCAAGCACCTAACGGTGTGTTCCAGCAGCTGTCCTTGAGAGCCAGTGAAATTACAGGCACATGAGACTTAACAACTACCTATGTCTCAAAGTGACGGGTGCAGTGGAATTCGTGACTTGTGATGAAATGCATCTGTTATAGGCAGAGGTTCGCTTAACACCAGGTGGGCCTCGAGCTTGTACCGTCTCATTAACATAAAATAAAAAAAATTAAACATTAAATTGTTTTACAAAATTACAAATATTATTTCTAAGTTGGTAGATATGTCGCAGTCAGTTAGGTTAATAAACAGTTTAATAGCAAGCCAAGCTGTTTTACCAAGCAGCGCCGATCATCGTCACCTCTTACTACTCAAATAGGAATCAGGTACGATTAGAACTTGGCACCTTACAGTCAATCAAAGTGGTTAATATTTTACCCAAGTCATACATCATCCCTCAAAGAAACAGCAATTTATTTCTTTCGATTTTCTGCAGAAACTTCTGTCAATATTAATATTTTCAATAACCGGCTGTACTCACGCGTATTGGTCGAGATTGTCGAGCTAGGTTTCGGGCATGTCCGATGCCCTTCATCAGGTGAGTTCACGCGTCGACGATCGCGGCGACGACTCCGCGCAACTGATACAGCCGGTTATGGAAACATTAATGTCTCATACTCACGGGAACTTCTATCCAACAAAAACTTCTATCCATGTTGTTTACTGTTCATTCGTACAAGAAATTCTTCTTTAACTTGATTCTACTATAATTGAAGTACCTATATACCAACGGATCAGATATTCCCTGGGTCTGACCCGTCCCTGACTGCGGTCGCGTGACGACCTTCTGTTATTAGCCTAATCCTGTTTAGTAGATTATATTTTACGGGTGAATTAGTAAAACGATGTGAAGGGAATACGGTTCGTCTTAAGGACTTCTTACAATGTGGGGTCTTATTAGTTTGATGCGTATCCATTTAATAATTCACAGCGTATTTAAATAAATCATATTAAGATTAATTTCAATATAGTTTAAATCTAAATAAGTAACTATTCATGAGGCACGCATACTATAGCCTCGTAGGGTGCCATGGCTAGACTATCACCCCCCCACAGCTACATACGTGTTGCCGTAAGAGGCGACTTAAAGTAAAATACCGGAAGTAGGGCAGCAGCACCTTCTGAGGAACTGATATCTTAAACTGCGGTCCCAAGACGTCTGCCAAGCGGGCAGCAATTATGGCAAACCTTCCCCCTAAATAGGGGCTGCCCTGTTCAGCACTGGACAATCCGGCTGATACAGTACAGTACACATACGACATTGCTTATAAAGCATCCTTAAGGATATATTAATTATACTACACGTATTTTGCAAATATTTTTAGTTATTAGTAATCAGGAGAGAGCTTTTTGCCGTCTAGCATCATGCAGTGAAAAGAACAGAAAAAAACCTAACAACTATCCAACTTGCTAAAGCTAATAGTTACCGCTTCAGATTCAGAAGTGGTGGAGACTAAAACTCACATCCTATCCAAAGTATAAATCAATCCTACGGGTCGAGTTTAGTGTTAGTTAGTTAGGACGGCCCTTAGTGTGGGACGCTACATGCGTAGAAACTTTAGCGCCGTCACACCTTTCTGAAACCCACGTGAGGGCTGGCGCCGCGGCTACTTCGGCAGAGCAACTCAAGCGGCGCAAATATGCTAACCTGGGTATGGGTTACATATTTGAGCCGTTTGGTGTAGAGACGTTGGGTCCGTGGGGACCGGGAGCTCATCGTATTTCCAAAATCTATCGAAGCGCTTGGTCGATGCGACGCGTGATCAAAATGCTGGCACCTATTTGGCTCAAAGAATAAGCATTGCAATTCAACGGGGCAATGCTGCCAGCATGCTGGGCACGCTGCCAACTGATAGTGGGTTAGAGCATTTGGACTCCCTATGAGTCCAAATGCTTTTACTGTAGTAGCTGTAGTATTGTAGTAGCTGTACTGTTGTTTATAGTTTGTAGTATTTGTTTAATAAAGGCATACCGCCAGTAAAAAAAAAATCCTACGGGTCACCAAGATACAGGCACTGCCTAGTTTGAGGCCCGCTGCCAATTAGACTTGGAACATAGGAACATAATTTTTTGTAAGGTCATTTGGATGATGATGATTTGATTAATAATACATCTGTAGTTACTATTTGTTGATTACTATATCTATAAAACAAATAATGACTTTACTATACAGACTGAAAAAATAGACTTACGGGCCCATACCCAGACAGTAAAGAAAACAGGGTTGTTGAAAAAACCTTCGCTGAATTTTAAGCCTATCGGTAAAATAAAACCTCTAAGGGATACGTTAGCTTTGACATTTGAAAAGACGTGGATTGAAATTACAAGAAGCAAATTCTATTGCTGAAGGTCAGTCGTGAAACCAAACTATGGATCGATGGTTGTTGAGAAAAAAGAGCTGAAAGCCAATAACTTGCAAGAAGCCACAGCAGATCGAGCTTATTTACCTTGAAGGCCAACATTCACTTATGTTTACTCTACAGACACCTATAACAGATGCATTTCGTCACAAGTCACGAATTGCACTGCGCCCGTCACCTTGAGACATAGTTGTTAAGTCTCATGTGCCTGTAATTTCACTGGCTCTCAAGAACCGCTGCTGGAACACACCGTTAGGTGCTTGGCGACAGATTTTCTACTTAAGGGTGGTCGTTAGCCAGGCGGGCAAAATGCCCTTCCACCATGCGGTGAAGCTCAAGCCCACGGCGCGATTCGAACCATGGACCTGCTGCGCAGCAGTCCTTAGCTAATGCCACTGAGCCATCACTGCTTCGAAATAATATAAAATTTATAAATTATATTATACAAACAGATTAAGAAAAAAACATAGAAAACCAATTTTGTCCGCTGAAACGGCACACCACTCTGAATAGCCAGCCAGTTGGAACTGTTCGTTCTAGGTTCATTCAGAACGTGAACGATAAAGGCGCGTCCACATTAACACTTTGTACTACAGCCAGTGTTCACGATATCCAATTTCACGGCACATTTGTCGTCTTTGACTAGTTGCTGAGTCATTCTGGACTTGGAGCGTTCTCACGTACTTTTAGAAGAGGTTTTGGATTTTGTCAACAAATTGTGTGGAAACATTACGATTAAGTGTTTTTTTTAGGGTATATATTATAGGGTTATTTAAAATCAATAAGGAAATTAAAGTGCGTCGGATTTATATAACCTAAAATACTTATAACCAATATAATAATATTATAATGTCCCAAGGACATTCCGTTCAAAATTTCACCATGTTGGTGTTTGCGTGATTGAATGATATTTTCCAAATGCCAGCTTTATTGGCTTGGAAAAGATATATAGAAAAAAAATCTACTTAAGGGTGCTTGGTACACATAAGTAGAAAATCTTTATGCAAGCACCTAACCTTACAGTCTGTTCCGACAGCTCACCTTGAGAGCCATTACTTGTAGATTAGTCTAAACAACATCATTAACTGCATCATCATTTCCGACTGTTTTCGAAAGTTAGTCTATCGATAAAATAAAACAATTAGTATTATTAGCCAGGCATAATTTTAATCTCCCACATACACAAAAAGATTCTTCACATCCCGTACTCTCGTCTTAGATAAACTTTAGTTACGTTATTAAAGCTATAGTTGACACGTTTCATTCTTATGAATTGCATTATACAGAATAATATACAGAAAAAAAATTACGAAATCAAAAACTAAAGGTAAAGTTAGTAGGATTGGTTAGGTAGGGTAGGAAGCTCGTGTGGTGAAAGGGGGCATTAATGCATCATAAAGGGGCCCCTTACCCTACTCCTGGGTTGCAAGTCCCAGGCCCCTCTGGCCTCTCAATTAGCAACGCTTTGGACCCGGCCCCTGCACGGTGAAACCATGGAGTGCTAAGAAATTCGTCTCCCTTATGATCGACAGCTGGGATACAAACTCGCGACACGTCTATTGGGATATATTTTGACGAAAAGACTAATTCTAGTTGTGACTCCTTATCACGATAATATAGATTGGAAAACCATCAAATCAAAGGGACGATTCGATCGTCGATGGAAGCACCCGCATGTTTTTTTTGTCTCTAAATGTTATTTTCTACGTATATTAACCGTTAAGCTGGCGTTGATGAAATAAATATATTGTATTTTATCATTTTCATACAAAATTATAATAGGTCATTTTAACAATATTTATCAGTACTCGTATTTCTCACTTTTATATAAAGCTTAAGTGATTCGCATCCTTCCATGGTATAGTCGGAATAGGCGTTTTAGGAAAAAAAACTGTTGGACGATTAGCATACAACTATAGGCTCCAACATCCTGCCTATCTATTGTTGATGAGTGCTTTAAAACAATATCGAGAAACTCTCGACAGGAATCTGTAATATTTTAAACCCCTTATTATAAGGCAGCTAGTATACTTTGAATACAAGCATTCCCAAGGACGGTTGCCGCTGGCCATCAAACTAATATACATAAGTTGTTTTTCTCGCCATTTCTATTTAAAAATAAAATGTTTTACCGAACTTAAAATACGTAGGATAAAAGTAAAAAGACTCAGTATTCACACATTTTTTCACGCAGTCCATTTATACAATCTTTGGCTTTCGTCTGTTCGGTTACAGATCCGGTCAGAGACTAAATAAATACAGTGTCAAAGGACAGAAGTGCATTTTTCATTAAGTCGTAGAGCAAACACCGACTATTGGAAGGCAATATCTCGCAGTTCGCCCACGGGCTGCTCTTACGTAACGGACACAGTTGGGGGTAGAAATAAATCGGCGGTAGGCGCCGGCGGCCTACCAATGACTAGATGAGATAGAAGGTATAAATGTGGCTGCATTTTTTTAAAATTAAAATTTACTAATATTTTAATTATTATTATCACCACTTTCAAATTGAAAATAGCAAGGAATGGTCTCAAAGACTAATATTGTCTATTATTGAGAGCAGTTCCCGAGAAGGGGATCACTTGACTGCCGCACATGGAGTCCATGGCTCGAATCCCGCTGGTCTTCAACTCCACAGCATGGTGGTATGGAATTTTTCTATGCTCGCCATGCTGGCAACCACTCTCAAAACAAAAAAAAAGTAAGAGGCGACTAAGAGAAAAATACTGGAAGGTGCCCACCTTCCAGTATTTTTCTCTTAGTTGCAGTGCCTAGAGATTACCTATGTTTCCACCCCACCCCCGCTCATTTTCAGTAGGAGTTATGTGATCTACGCCTATTGTGACAAATTAATAAGTAGATATTCATGATTTTATTCCTCATAGGTTAGGCTAGCCTCTGAACCGCAGTCTCTTAATGTTATACAATATTAGTAATTGAAACTAGTCATTGGCATCTTTAGCAACCGGTCCATGTGACAAAATATCATTAACATTGCTACTGATTTTTTTATTGCTGATTAGGAAAGCTTTTGACCACAATCTCATCTGATGTGGACAATGGTATTAACAGGCTGAACCTAGTATCACTGGCTCTCAAGGGCAGCTGGAACACACCGTTATATGCTTGGCGACAGATTATCATTAGAGGGTGGTCGCTGGCCAGGCGGGGATTCGCAAAATGCCCTTCCACCATGCGATAAATCTCAAGCTCGCGGCGGGATTCGAACCATGGACTGCAGCGCAACAGTCCACAGTCAATGCCTCTGGGCCATCACTGCTTCAAAATACGATTTCTGTTCATTACCTCAAAAACTGTCGGAAAAAATAAAAAAATATGCTCACGACTCTTTGGCCCGCTCCTATATTGATAAATTGAGCAATCGAGATGAATCGAGCGACCCGTAGAAGGCGATTTCTGCAAACGACATAATAATTTCCACCGCGAGAGGATGAGATATTCAATCTACAGATTGCATCGTTTATTTTTTAATTTGTTGGCGAGGAATTGAACTAGGTAGTTGTTACTGGCATAAAAATGAAGAAGCCAAAGGGATCGTTTATTATATTATTGTATAATAATAATTGTAGTAAATAGTAAGAAGAGTGTTTTTTCCCAATAGGAGCATAGGGATCTTTACCGCCTGATCATTCTAAATAACAACCTATCAATTATTATTTTTAAAGCTCTAAGAATCCCGCCACGATCTTGACCTTCACAGCATGGTGGAAGGGCATTTTGTGAATGCCCGCCTGGCTAGCGACCACTTTCAAGTAGAAAATCTGTCGCCAAGCACCTAGCGGTGTGTTCTGGCAGCATTCCTTGAGCGCCAGTAATTCTAGATTAAGCCTGTTAACACCTTTGACCACATCATCACTTACCATCAGGTGAGATTGTGGTCTAAGGCTAACCTATCTGCAATAGAAAAAAATCTGAAAGTCACAAATGTATGACTAAACTTAAATTAACCAGCTTTTTTTATTGCTGGTAGTTGTTGAACTCAAATTCACCTGATGGTAAGTGACGATGTGGTCGAACCTTGAAGTACTGGCTCTCACGTACAGCTGCCGTAATAAATTAAGTTTCGCAGAATGTCCTACCGCCATGCGATTATGATCAAGCTCTGTGGGATTCCAACCAAGGACCTTCTGCGAGGTAGATCATACACATTACAACCGATCCAACACTGCTTCAATAACTTAACAGTATCATGTGCAAGTAAAATCACAGGCACATGGGACTCAACAATTGTATGTCTCAGGGTGACGGGCGCAGTGCAGTTCGAAACAATGAAATGTGGTTAAGATTATTTTACGCTTAACATCAGGTATACAACGTGTTTGTTCCGTCCCAATAAAAAAAACTAAACGAAAACCCTTATATAGATAGAAGTAAAAAGTCATTCATAAGTCCAAAGATTTTATAATTAACATTTTTAAAGATTAACTAATAAAATCAATCAAGAATACAAGTAACATAATATTATAGATCGACTTTAAAGACTGCTATTACTATATTCATCTTAGACATACAAAATCAAAGAAATAAAATATTAGAATTTATAAAGATAGGTATGTGAAGAGCCATGTTCATAACGCTGACTTTAATCTTTATTATTCTTTGCATATTTTAGCAGTCCTCAAGAAATAATAATGTTTAATAAATAAACCATACCATAACTAGGAAAAGTGACCTCGGATAGTTGAAATGCCAAGCTATTCTGGAATCCAAGGCTGACAAACAGGGTTGCCACTCAGATAAACCAATACTGATTTATTTTTATTCTGACTCATCAGTACTCATCTATACTGATATTTTTTATTCAACATAGCAGTGTCACTTACTACTTCGTTCCGGAGTTGAACGAATATGCAAAGAAGTATAAATTAATTAAAAAATAAAAAACCCGACTGCAAATTATTTATTTTCGCTAAGGATTTTATCGTTCAATTAAAATTAAAACTGCAAGTTATATATATTTATAGAATAGTTTCTTAGAGCCCTTCATTTCGATAACCCACTCAATGTGTATGGGAGAAAAAAATATTGTCTTATAATATGGCGTCTTAAATACGCCAGTTTGTTTTTCTTTACTTTTTTATGTACCTAGTGTCACTTGAGCTATCAAGACGAATCTAATGATATATTATACATTAAAATCGGTTGAGTCGTGTAGAAATCCTAAGAAACTCACAAACATACATGAACCCTGAAAATATAACACTAATTTTTTGGGCAATCGTGTAAAACCAGGTGATTGGTAAAAAAATGTGTATATATAAACCTCTGTATATATTTATGAGTATTTGAATTGGTTGTTCTTTTCGTTGAAAGTTTTTATTTTGGTACATCTTTATTGCTGGATATTTTTATTAATGGGCATTTTTCTTTTTGGATATTTTTATGATCGGCCTTTTTTATTAATGGTATCTTTTATTTTGGGTCATTGGCTTTGGACATTTTTAATTTTTTTGATATCAGTCGTGCAAATCTCAGATATTCTCGCATTAGTTTGTTTACTGATAAACCAATTTTTACAACATTTATGCTACTCCTCCGTGTGACCTAGAAACTGTTATGTTCAGCTGTAGACAATCCGGCTGATACAGTATGTCTTTATTAACAAAATACTACTAACTACGAGTATATATAATACTACAGCTACTACAATGAAAGCATTTATACAACTTACAAGTCATTGCAGACTCATAAGCAGTCCAAATGCTCCAGCCCACTTCCAATTGGAGCAATGCTGCCAACATGCTGGACACACTGCCAACTGGTAGCGGTCTGGCACAATTGCCTCTTACAAGTCACAAGGTGCCAAATCAGGACTGAATACAGGATGGCCAATAACAAAAGGCTTTTCCCCCTTGTAAAATTCTTAACATACCATTTCTGTTTGGACATGTATGATTGGACATCATGGTGCAAGACTAAGTTCCTCTTAACTCACGGCACAAAAATGTTCCCGTCCTCATTATTCTGTACGTTTCACATTCTCTAAAGCAACAGACTTGATTTTTTTATGTTAAGCGGAAACTCCTGCATTTTGACTCTCAAGTGATTATAATTTTACTGTGTCTTAAGAACAGCTGCCGGATCACACTGTTAAGTACTTGCCGATAAGTTTTCTACTTGAGGGTGGTAGTTAGACAGGAAAACTTTCGCAAAATGCATGCGAGCCTATTTGGTTGGTTTCATTCATGAATTATGGAGGGGGAGAGGAGTCGCGTAACTTGTAAGTCGGCCTTGTCTCCATCAAGACGGCCGTGACGTCAATGGTAGGCGCGTGGTTCAGCTTAGTCTGCTCTAGTCGCTTGGATGTGAACCACATTTGAAAATATCATGACTTTAAATACATTTTCGTCGAATTCACGTCGTAACGATGAAGTATTGCACTTTATCTTGCAAAAATATGTAGTTAATTTTATGCAAGATTTTTTTGTTTGTACCATTTCACATGTAAATGTTTTTAAATTATATTTCCATAACTAGGTATAGTACCGGTGTATTACTTTATAAATAGTACCTGAAAAATTACGCTACTTACTATACTACAAGATGTCATCAGCTTTTAAGCTCATAATACCACTTTATATGTAGATTAAATAACTTAAGACAACATAAATACCATCTTTACATACTAATTCTTTTATTGGAAATTTTGTGTTTTTTTTTATTACTACAAAAGACTTCTCTCTCTATAGTTTAGATTATATCAATATTTTTAAAGGGCGCCATCTTTCGCCGCGTAACTATACTATTTACATATAAGTAAGGCCGTATTCATCGCGGTTGAGGGCGGATTAACTACTACAACTATAATAGAGCGATTGCTATTCACCGTCAGATGGTTTCAGGAATAAGGTGGGGCCAGGCCAGTTTTCCACCCTCCCTCACCTTGCAAGGTGGTGACACGTTTCGTCAAGGGATAATTTTTGATCGGCCCTTCCTCTCCCCCTCCTAATTACATAGTATCAGCTCATCTGGAAAGATTCAATCGGTCGAATGTTTATTTTTTAAGGATGTAACCATACATGTGTAATTCATGTCCCATTTCTTTGATGCCCATTTTAACAATCTGTTAAGCATGGCATTGCACCCAGTGACTCAGTTCGATTTTTGTACCTCAGTTAAAATTGTGAGGCATCCATCGCGAACAGCTTTTCACACTCAAATGTTTATGTAGGATTGATTGTATCTGATTCATGCGTAAGTCCGAGGGTGCAAATTCTCATAGTAGGTCACATGCCTATCTGTTACTATTGTATGACGCACACATTCAATGTTATTGTTGTTGGTGCACGGACATGGGCAACCACCAATCAAATTGCCACGGCCCCGCATAAATTATGTAATATATCTCATAATAAATAGTTGATTTAATTATTGCTTCATGGCAAAAAGCAGGTTGAAGATGGGCACGCACTCTGGAGCCATTAAATTAAACTTTTAATTAAATTTAACTACTGCCTACGTAATGTATAAAAATACGTAAATTCCCACGCATTGTATATATGACGGTGAAGTAGAAACGGTTTTTTTTTTTATTTATGACACAGTTAGATAACAGATGACAAAATTTTTGACTGTTCATTTCCAAATATTGTCATTATTTTTACATATTGAAGTTTTTGTAAGTGGCCAGTTCCGCAAACATTAAGCGCTATATTACGCCGCTGAAACCAGATGTCCAAAATATTCCTACACCAATTTCATGGAACTGAGTAGCTACTCAAAGCTACCTAGGAGTAGCTATTTTGAACCCAAATAAGATACATAATAAACGAAACACATTTACATAACATAGTGTGACAAACCTTTTTCCCGGAAAGGTAGGCAGAACCAAGGAATTCCATTTGCCACGATCCTGGCATACTTACCTCTCTAGTCTCATTCGCTCTTTTTATATTCCTAATATATACTCACTGACCTGATTTTTTTTTAAATTTGATCACATTATGTTCATATTAGTTAAAATAATATGCACACCTCTCGGTTGACTCGTGGAATTTCAAAGATTTTTTTTTGACATTAAATATTTTTAATTATTATTGTGACGGACCAAGCACGGTGCTCCCCAAGATGTTACGCGGTAACCTCTGCCTATAACAGATGCGTTTCGTCAAGTGTCGAATTGCACTGCGATCGTCAATCACAATCATACAGTTGTTCAACCTCATGGGTACCTACTACTTACTGGTAATTTTATTAGCTCTCAAAAAAATGCCCTCCCACAGCATGTAGAGCAGTAAACATTGATGCAGTAAATCTCAAGCCAGCATTTGTCAAGCATGCAACCCTAGCACAGATAAACGCGATGGAATCTCCCTATTAAACTTTAGCAGTATTAAATCCATAGACGAGAGAACGGAAATTGAACCAAGAAACGTGTCGTGCGAGAGGAATTATACATGATATTGCGATGATTAAAAATAATAATACGAATAACAAATTGAGATTTACCCTGGGGGCGATTAAAATAAGTAGTTACAATAAAAAATATCTTAGGTAATGCTTGTTAAAGTTAGAGAGAATGTATTGTTAAAAGTTGTGCTTGAAGTAGGTAATCAGATAATATGAATTTTAGATTAGTGACTAGAACTAAATAGTCATCACGCCTTTTTTTTTTGATAGGTTAGCCTTTGACCACTATCTCAACTGATGATAAGTGTAGATGTGGTCGAAGATGTCGTTCAGGCTAACCTAAAATTACTGGCTCTAAAGGACACCTGCCAGAACACACCGTTAGGTGCTTGGCAACAAATTTTCTACTTGAGGGTGGTCGCTAGCCAGGCGGGCATGCGCAAAATGCTCTTCCACCATGCGGTGAAGCTCAAGCCCGCGACGTGATTCGAGCCATGGACCTGCTGCGCGGCAGTCCATACCTAATGCCACTGAGCCATCACTGCTTCAAAATTGTAATTGTAATTGTTAACGTTGGACGAAAGGAAATATTTTTCTCTTGCCGTGATTATTTTTTTTCCTTTTGCTGTAATTTCCTAAGTCTACTATGCTTTTACTAATAAATTTAAGGAGTTCCTGCCATAGACTTCATCTTTCCCTTTAATGCTGACAACAATGGCCGATAGGCTTGTATTTGGCAAATTATACTTGGCCTAGGAGGCCGAGAGGCATCCGGCGCGAAATTGGAGGACGCGGGTTCGATTCCCACCCGGGGCTTAAAATTATGTGCTTCAATAAATTGTAAAATAAAATTATACCTATCATTTGTAAGTGCGTCATTTTTTTTTTTTATATTTTTGTGACGGAACTACCTTGAGGTCCACCTGATGTTAAGTGGACTAACCTCTGCCTATAACAGATGCATATCGTCATAAGTCACGAATTGCACTGCGCCCGTCACCTTGAGACTTAGTTGTTAAGTCTCATGTGCCTGTAATTTTACTGGCTCTCAAGGACAGCTGCCGGAACACACCGTTAGGTGCTTGGCGACAGATTTCCTACTTGAGGGTGGTCGCTAGCCAGGCGGGCATTCGCAAAAAGCCCTTCCAACATGCGGTGAAGCTCAAGTCCGCGGCGGGATTCGAACCATATATGGACCTGCTGCGCGGCAGTCCATAGTCAATGCCACTGAGCCATCACTGCTTCATAAGTAATATAAGTAATGATGATGAAGGTAGAAACAAAGTAAACTTGGGATGTGAACAAGCTGTCAAAGACTGTTTACTGTTAACAGAAATACTAATAGTTATTTGGAAATAGATTTATAAAAAAAGTGACGCAGTGTGAGACTTCATACTTTTATAGTTCAACATTGCACAGCTTGTACAAGAAAAACTCAAACCAACTTCACACTATCAATCTATGTTTTTAGTATTTGTTGGGTAAATAGAGGCGTAATAATAATATCCCTACAGACATTTAATAATCCTAATTAGTTTTTTTTTTTTTCAAATAAACCTCATAAACAAATATTTTTTTTTATATTGACTACATTGGCATCCATTTTTAGTACAAATAAAAGGTATTGTTGCTTTTCCTCAGTTCTAATCGATAATACCACAAACAACAGCTTATTTTCCGGCTTATCGTCATGTATTGGAGCCCATATGGAAAATAATTTAATTGAATTTCTAGTGTAACACTGACCCATCAATGTTTTAATGTCTTAAGTTTAGTATCGAAATATTTAGTTGTACTGATTCAATTTATAAGCTAGTGACAAGTGCGTGATACACTAATGGACAGACAGACAGCAAAGTCTCGTTCAAAGGGTTCCGTTTTTCATTTACGTAACAATCCCTAAAACGAGCAGATGAGACTATGATAGCTTAAGGTACATTCTTGCTATGTTGCTGACAAATCATCTTGTAAACTCTGCAAACAGTCCCTACAAGTCTATCAAGCGAAACATATCTCACAAGATACATACAAAGGCGGGCAGAATATACAGTCCGGTTGAAAGCCACAAAGTACCCGGTAATCTCCTAGCAAAACCGGGTAAAACTGGGTAAAACCGGGTATTCGCCGGACGATTTATGAGAGAAACTGGGCGTAGGTTCACGGTACACGTGCTATTGTTGCCTGTAACGATGAGTTTTTATTGTTGTGAATGGTATAAGGGATTTAAAATGAATGCCTAAGTACATATTTGTCGTGCAGAACTATTAACGGTATAGAATGTATATTTAACAAATTACCAGTTGGATTAAAAGAAGAAGCAAATGAACATACATTTGAAAAAAATCTAAAAAACATATTAACTAAAATCTTATTATTCTCTGGACGAATTCCTTAAGGAATAAGGTAGTATATTAATGATTAGAAATAGACCGGCCCACTCCTCACCAACATTGCTACACCCAAATAGGGTAACTATGTGATATATATAACCTTAATATGCAATAAAATATTTGATTTGATTTGTATAGCAACGTTATCTCCTTGCATTTATTTTTAGACGGATTTTGATAAAAAACAACCTCTTTACCGAAACCTTTTATATATAAAAATAAAAGTTTTTTTTTTTAGTATTTCTATAAGAACACAATTCAGTTACAGCATATAAGGTTTGCACTTAATCAAATCAAAATAATTTATTGCGACTTTTTTTTCAAGTCATATTATAAACAATAGGGTTGTTGACTTGTTTTTTTAAGGTATTTTTAGCATTTTTTATATTTTTTTTAGGAGTCCTGAAATACTAGAAATCCATCTTTTTATTATAACTTTCAAAATTGGCGCTAAAACATCATTCAATGGCGGCCTGTATGCTTATGACGTCACTAGTGCAAAAACAAATAGTGCTGAAATGTAATACGTTTTGCTTGCTTGTTGTAGTGTCGTGCGTAAGCGATTATACAGGTTGTTCAGGAGAACGTGTACAATAGTGTACGGGTGAGAGATCGAGACAATGGCGTGCAGTGACATCGGAATAAAAATAATTATAAACATAAGCTTTTCCAACTGTTTAAAGCTGTTGTATTACTATAAGTAATAATTGCAAAATGTTTCCATAGATTCTTGTTCCGAGTTTGGGTTTTATTATCTATGCTGATCTTTGATCAAATCTCACGGCGAAATATGATCAAAGTTAAGTGAGTCAAATGTACGTATTACACTATTAAATATATGGGATCCAATGGATTTGATAGTGTAATAGGGGCCTAAGTAGTAAATCGATAGTGATGCGAAATTTTGTGGGTTGCTTGCTATTCGCAATTACTAATGTCAATTGTCACTGTCAAAACCTTTGGTAGCAAACTCTCATGATTACTATTACCTATTCTGTGGCTTTGTGTTTGTCCTTATGACATAATTTCCGCCTTTACTTCCGTTTGAGATCACGTGACTTAAAGAAAATTTAAACACATTTTGTTTATTCAAAATAAAGGTAACCCAATGCAGAATAAATAATATGTTAATTTCATTGAGTTATGTGCTCCAACTACTATCATGTTAACGTTACACTGTATTTTATTTTAGACTGTGTCAACTAACCTATTCAAATACATAATACACATTATAAAAATTAAGTTAACAGAACTTACAATAAGTTTTTTTATTTAACTACAATCTCCACCGACTCCAGGGTCCGTGCCATTCTTAAATGTTTTACAATTTTACATTCACAATATTTTTAAAAGAGGGGACAACAAGTACTTACCATAGACGTAGAATGTTTTTTTTTTTGGTTGGTATATTGTTTTTTATTATATTTCCGTTGTAACAATTCTTAATCACGGAGTATGCCTGAGCATCCACAACAGACCAGTGTCCGCGGGCAGCACCCGTTCACGAGTTGACCCGAGCATCAGCCATCGCCTTCCTCAACCGTATTTGAGGGAAAATGGCGACCCGACACACAACGCCGCTGCTGCCAACACCTTTAAGTGGGCATGACTGTTGTGGATCCTCATACAGACTCTTTGTCTTACTGAACAGAAATACAATAAGTGATAATTTATGTAACTTACTTAGAGGATAACTAATCTAACTAATTGTTGCAAAGGGAGACAATGATTAAGTTAGAAAATTACATTAAAAACAGATATTATGGGAGTTATATTAAAATAAGACAGTGGCAAAAAGAAAGAAGTGTATTATTATACAGGGGAGGAAAGTTAATTACAATGGGAATTTACTATTAACAATACAAATTGAAAATTTCACTCCAAGCCCGGATCGCATTTCAGGAGGACCTCCACTACCACGCTGTTCCGATCCCTGATGGCCATTTTTAGGTTGTAGTCTAAGATGGATTTTGAGCTTGCAACTTACACTAAGTTGATACACTTGTGCTGTAAATATATTATAATGTTTGACAAAATGTTGTATAATAGTATGTCGAATATATTTTATATTTTTCTATAAAATTACTCTCTTTTAACACTTATAAATTACCTCTTATGTAACACAATTGCGTTTAAACTTAATCAAGTAGATAATATATGTTACTTTCAAAAAAAACGTATGATGACAACGATATTAAACTTATATTTGACTTTTACACACTGAGAAAAATCTAAAGTCAAAACCGCCCTAATGACGGCCAATTTATATGGTATAAGGCGAAAAACCGACCAAACGTCAGTGAAGGCGAATGTTTCTTTTCGTCTTCATTTAAGGTGTATTTTGTGGTCTTTCTTAAATATTCACTTTTCGATGAGGCTGATTAAGTCGTACGTTATAGTGATAATCACCGTATATAAACCGCCGTAAAAGTAAGGTATATTTTATGGTCAATACTGCAATTATTATCGTATAACAAGTTCAATTCTGAAAATACTTTACGGAAGGCGTTTTTGACGGTTGTGTTTATTATAAAACATGGTACATTTTTATAGATTGGTGAAAATCATCTTAAGAGTTGTGAATTCATCTTGCGTAGTTACAATTCAACAGTAAAAGGTCAAATTTGATTTAAGCCTTTAAGTCGTTTTTCTCAGTGCATCCACAAACACACACATGTACACACCACACCATTTAACCTTTTAAACTCAGCAGTGTGATGTTGAAGGCTGATGATAGTGATGACATTAGATAAAACATCAAATAACTATCGAATATACTAACGGCCCTCTTGTTGAGTATTTAGGAACGCATTTTCACAAGTTATTGAACCAATAGCTTTGACGAATAAACTACAGTTAAAAGTACCTCAGCAACCTAGCGTTGTTCTTAAATAATCAACTACTTTAACAACATGTGATGGCTCAGTGGCATTGGCTATGGACTGCCGCGTAGCAGGTCCATGGTTCGAATCCGGCCCGGGTTTGAGCTTCACCGTATGGTGGAAGGGCATTTTGCGAGTGCATGCCTGGCTAGCTACCACCCTCAGGTAGAAAATCTGCCGCCAGGCATCTAACGTTGTGTTCCGGCAGCTGTCCTTGAGAGCCAGTGAAATTACAATGATACAATTAAATTACATGAGACTTAATAACTATGTCTCAAAGTGACGGGCGCAGTGCAATTCATGACTTGTGATGAAATGCATCTGTTATAGGTAGAGGTAAGATTAACATCAGGTCGGTCTCGAGCTTGTTCCGTCACAGTAACATAAAAAAACAACTTTCGCTGCGGTCATGACTTGGATGTGTGACCACTAGAGGCACTAGAGGCCTACAAAGAAGTCAGGCATTCTAGGTTAGCATGAATAATGACGACCATTTCACTATATACCAGCAGGTGAGATAGTGGTCAAATGAAAAAGTAAAATAAGAAATATATCCTATGTGCTTTAAAAAAATCACAATTTACTACTTTTACTCTATCGTTCGATAAAACTATCCTGAAAATGCCAGAAAAGTAAACATTAACTGTCAGATGTCAAAGTCTTCACGAAACTAACCAACTTCTTACGCGACGAATCTACTGCAAAGTAATTGCGGAACGCGAATAAGTAAGAAGTTTTCTGGATTAATTATTAACTGGGTTTATCCAGTTTTATGTACTGGGCTCCGCGCATGCAACTCCTATTTGTATCAGTGTTGGGCAGAGTTTGTAGAGATGTTCTAAAAGTCCGGCGAAAATTAAAACAAAAAACAACTAGAATATATTGACATTTACTTTTGGTTCATTTACCTAATTAATATTGTGAAGTGGAGGAAAAGAAGAACATTTGGGATTGGGGAACATTTTTTTTAATATTGTTAGGTTTGCAATAACGCCTGCTATGCGGATTACATTACAAAATCACAAATATACAATATGAAAATTTTTAAGTCATGTGCGGGATTCGAACCCGCGTCCATCCACCCTTGAGCCGGAGTATGCTCTAACCAATTGAGCTATCATGACATGACAACGGAATTTTTCCTATCGTATATTTGTGATTTTGTAATGTAATCCAGATAGCAGGCGTTATTACAAACCTAACAATATTAAAATTATAAGGTTGCGTCATCATTTACAAGTTTCCTGAATAAATAAATAAAAAATAAATAAAGTATAAAAACAAATGCAACATTGGTCTTGTTTGTAGTACAACGTAAGTGGTACTATAGATGTCGCTCCATCCCAATACGATGGTTAAAGAACGATAGGAAATATTTGAGTTATAACGTCATGTCATGTTAGTTAAATTGGTTAAAGCATACCCCGGCTAAGGGGTGGATGGACGCGGGTTTAAATCCCGCATATGACTTAACATTTTTCCTATCGTATATTTGTGATTTTGTTATTTGGGATATCACTTTGTTTTTTGCCTGTAACCCTTTGTGTTTAAGATGCAGTGGTCTTTGAAAAATGTCAGACTGATAGTAGAGGACGGATAGAACTCGTATCACATAAAAGTGAGCAAAACAGAACATAAGCGATTTTTTTTTGATAAATTCATACTATGAAAATGTTTTTTTCAGTGACACTATCTCTAATGGTTACTACATAATAAATAGAAAAAATAGTTGTATCGATACAATTTACTATATAGACACAAAACTTTACTTAGCGAAATTTTAGAGCTGTATTTATGATATTTTTTTTCCGCCGAGAAAAATCGGGCATGGTGTTTGTCGTATCCAATGCAAGAAATATTCCAATTTTTATTCAACATAATGAATAGATTCAGGCTTTCCTTTGCGGAAATCCATATTTAATAATAACAAATATTTAAAAAAATTTTTAAGAAAACATCTATTTCATTATTTAATAAAACACTTAATAAATCTTTATAAAAAATTATATATATATATATCTAGTGACAATTCCGCCTAACGATCGAGATATCTCGATCGTGCGCACGTAGAGTCAAGACCTCCTGAGGATACTTCGTTTAGAAGCGAAACGCGTCGAATACTCTTCCGGTTTGGCTTTTTTTGGGCGAATGCCCGCCGGGCTAGCTACCATTCTCAAGAAAAAAACTGCCGCCAAGCACCTAAAACTGTAGTCCGGCAGCTTACTTTGAGAGCAAATAATTCTTGGTTAGCCTGAACAACATATTCAGCCACATCATCATTACTTACAATCTTGTGAGTTAGTGATCAAACGCTAGCCTATAAACAATATAATAAACACATGCCCTGTAATACAGTAACTTCAGTAACGAAAAACGGTATCAATCACAATGTATGGCGATTCAATCTATATACACACATCAAATTAGTAGATATGTCAATATAAATTGGTATAACCAGGACATTGATAGTACTGATATTTGAGTTTTGGGAGTTGATCTAACACAAATTAACTTTAAAAATGTATGTACTATAAAACCTCCTAAATTGTTAAGGTAATTTGAAACACACATATATACGCCTTTAAAGCGCACAAAATCTCCATATATATAGATTGAAATAAAAACATTTGATTAATAATTGGTATATTCCAAACAACGATCATTCTAATAACTCCAAATTAGCAACAAGGCGTATTGTGATAAAAATTTAGCTATTTTATTTACAAATGCATAAAGTGTGTAATACCTAAATGGAGAGGCTAGATTAACGACTGTTAATAGTGTTTATTAGCAGATAAGAGAAAAACATAGTACACAGTAGGTACGTATGTGTAAAAATCAAGAAAAAAATCATGATTTAAAGAAGAGACAGAGGAAAAGGAAATAATAAGAATGTCCGCTTATTTACAAAAGTTCTATCCGGACAAAAGACTGAGTGTTTCCATGATCCGTCCCTAAACATCTACTCAGAATATTGGTGTATCGCAGTGACCGGAAAATATAACAGCAGTACATTTTTTTTGTTTGAAAAGGTTTTTATTTGCGCTCAGTTCATATTTGAGCTATTATTTCAACGGAATATGTTTTGAGAAGAATACAATGCCTATTTCGCTGATGAGAGAAAGAAACAAACTAATGGAATGTAAAAAAAGAATTGGACAATAGCATTCTACAGTGATTTTTATTTTGAACGAATACCTTCATATATTTTTATGCCTGTTAAGTTAGCCTTTGACCACTATCTCACCTAATAAGTGATGATGTAATCGAAGATGTTGTTCAGGCTAACCTAGAATTACTGGCTCTCAAGGACAGCTGCCAGATCACACCGTTAGATGCTTGGCGACAGATTTTCTACTTGAGGGTAGTAGCTAGCCAGGCGGGCATTCGCAAAATGCCCTACTACCATGCTATAACGACTACCATCCTAAGACGACAAACGGGACCTACGGCTAATCGTGCCCTCGGAAACACGAAAGCGCTCAGTAGTAATGTCACTAGCGGTCGCGGCGGACGTTGTTGAACATTGCTGATCAGTTAATAACAGCTAAGCAAACTTCACTACGAGTGCTACAAGGCTGGTGCTTGTCATTTAGTTCTATTTAAATTTGGGTGAGATCTGACGAGTAGTATTAGAGTTATCTGCTCTATAATATTATAAATAGAGAAGATTTGTATTTTTGTAAGCAGCGAGTAAATTTAAATCTACTAGACCGATTTGGATAAAATTTTGTATGGGAATAGTTTGAGACTCGGGGAAGGAGATAGGATAGTTTTTATCCAACTGCGCTAAAATAGGTTAATGGTTTTGCGCGATAACCGATTTAAGCGCGAGCCGAGCTGCGGCCGGAATCCCTCTATCTCCCCGGAATACGTATCATATGATTGAAGTTATATTTTTTTTGCTTAAATTATATTTATTATTATTTATTGTCCGGCTGGATGTCCATTTCTAAACACAGCCTCATCAAGGGGGGGTTTTGCCATTTTCCCCACGCTTGGCAGACGTCTTGGAGATCGCATTATAAGATAGTGATTTATCAGAAGGCACTGCTGTCCATCTTCAGGTTTTTTACCCTTAGTCACTTTTCACGGCATGCAGTAAAGCATCAGGTGAATTAAGAACAAAAGCTTGAAAACATTTTTTAAATTTGATACTTAGCTTGTCCCTGTGTATGATAAGAAGACCTTGCGATAATAACAGTTCACTTAAAGTTAATATTCAAACTGTCTGCATCATAAAGCTCCGATGCGTCAGGTGTTCACACGTATATAATTTATGGCGCCAGCTCGCGCGGGCATTAAGTGACGTCAATAATTGATGAGGAGTGTGAGCGCGCCCTTAACGTGGGCTTTGATAAGTGCCCGTGTTACAGGCAGTGAATAAGTTATAAGGGTTTTGTATGATGAACTAATTTTGCATGTTGATTATAAAACAGTTTTAGATAAGTAGGTGTTTGAATAAGATAGTGGGAATGAGATTTAACGGTGTAGATTTTGATTTGGTTTAACAGTTTCGACTGTCCCTACGTAAACTATCGAAACTAAAAATCGCGAATTTTAAGTTTCGTGAGTTTACGAGGACCAGCGACGTCACATTCCATACTTTACGAATTGCTAAAACTGAATATATTAATAATATTTGAAATAAATTGTATCTACACTGTAATATAATTTTTTTTTTTTATGTTATTGTGACGGAACAAGCTCGAGGCCCACCTGATGTTAAGTGGACGAACCTCTGCCTATAACAGTTGCAATTCATGACTTCAGCTCACGAATTGCACTGCGCCCGTCACATTGAGACGTAGTTGTTAAGTCTCATTGTGCTTGTAATTTCACTGGCTCTCAAGGACTACTGCCGGAACACACCTTTCGGTGCTTGGCGACGGGTGGGCATCCGCAAAATGCCCTTCCACCATGCGGTGAAGCTCAAGCTCTGGACGGGATTCGAACCATGGACCTGCTGCGCGGCAGTCCATAGCCAATGCCACTGAGCCATCACTGCTTCAATGTGATAGAAACAAGTTGCGGCGGTAATAAAAAAAACACTTTTTTGAGTTTCGATAGTCTACGTAGGGACAGTCGGTTTCTTACCCTTATTCACACGTAAGTAAGGGTAGGTGTTATACTAGTAGGTTTTCTTTTAGGATTATAGGGGCAACTTAAAATAAGTGTTGATAGTGTATCTACCACAAATATACTTAAATTTTTCCTATCATATGTTTGTGATTTTGTAACGTAATCCACATAGCAGGCGTTATTGCAAACCTAACAATATTAAAAGTGTATCTACCGTTGTATTCCTGCCGCCAGTCATCTTTTACGAAAAGCAACACTAGAATCTGAAACCCTGAAGGCGAAAACTGTAAAGTCAAGTAATTACTTAAATCTTTGTCAAATAAAATATATCTATTCAATACGATATTAAATAGTTATAAATTTCACGTAAAATATAAATATGAAAGTTAATAATATGTTTGACATTATTTTTCTTTTTATAATACGTACATATTTAATGTAAAACATACATATTTTAGCAAAGTACGACAAAAGTTTATGTTAAAATCACAAGGACACTCTCATGATTCCATCATCTTCCATCTAGATGGCGTTAAATGTTTGTTACCTAGAAAAGGTCACCTTCTAGATATTATCCAGATTTTAGTAAATTAATGAAATATGGGCCTCTGATTATGACGATGATAAATAAGTTAACTTGAACTTAACTTTACGAGACTAAAGTTCATCATAAAAAAATTGATGGTAAAATCCTTTACATGTTTTTGTACACATTATTTAAATACAATTAATAAAACTTTACGAAATAATTACATATTTTATGAAACTCTGGCAGGGCAATAGGATGGTATACAGCCATGTTGTGCGTCTAATGCACACACAAACACCCTACTCACATCCACATGAGAAATGGCATGCTGCTCATTTGGCGCACTTTTCCCTTAGTTGCATCTTACAACGCCCACGGGAAGAAATGTGGAGGTGATATTCTAACCCAGCACTCCACAAATATCACATGCTGCAAAAATCTGTTTAGAATACAAAAATACACGGTTTTTTTTAAAAAAAAAACATGGTTAATTGACTTCAGCCCGGTAACAATCATGTAACAAACGCAGAGCCCTATGCAAAGAAGTCGGTAACAAACCTCATTGTTCACTATACTTTGACATGCCACAAAATATCACAAGCAAAAAAAACACAAGTTTGGAGGTGCTGGGATTTGAACCCAGGACTTTCAGCATGCGAAGCAGACACTCTACCACTGAGTTACACCCCCAAATACTTATCATTAACAAAATAGTAGCGACTATAACTGATTGTATATGCACAGCGCACTATGCACAGTAATCGTACCTACTAAGATACATCGGCGACGGACTATAATTTTACTGCCTCAGGGGAAGTCAGGTTCGACCAACAACATTGTTAGTAAAAGTGACGCACACGACCATGGCACAGAACATAATATACTTACTCTGCGATAGGATTTATGCTTGTTTTATTCAAGTATTTATTTACTTTTTACTTAATGAAGGGAAAAAAAATAAGAACGTAAGAGAGAATGCGCTTTCCATACGTCATAATTTTAAATTCTACGTTTTAAAATTTAGTGAACCTAGCATGCCTGTCCAAGGGTCTAAATATATCTATGTTTCTGGTTTGCTGGTTTTCTGTTTTATTATATATATAATCTTTAATTATTTTAAGAATTCTTATATCTACCATAGGTTACATTTGGCAAACATATTGAGTTACGAAACAGATATTTTATTTTTTACCAAAGCGAAATAACGAACTCAAATAAATTATTATTCAGTGTTTCAATACATAAAATAATATTATGCTGAATATAAAACTATTTTGTGTTTGGTATATTGGGAACTGTTGCCTAGAGTTTATTAAGTAGAATGCAAAGTTATTTTATATAATTATATCTATTATAAAATAAATATTTTTTTAATCTTGGTTTATCTATCTTGATCTAATTAGAAATCTGAAATGTTGTTGTTCTGTTATTAATATCCTCTATATAAAGAAAAAGATAGGACATTTTGATTTATATATATTCATCGAGTTTGAAGACTTGGTACACTTGTAATTTAAAATATGACTAAAGTTATTTCAGTCTAAAAATGCATGCCCCTCAAGTGTTCTACCCTTTCATCTACGATCGTAGCCTTTCGTGCAATACCATGGGTTCTTCAGTCATCGTGGTGTGTGGGCAGTGCGCGCGAATGTGTACAAGTTCACAGTCAAATCACTGCACGTGCACACATTTATATAAGTTTAGTGGGAGGTACGTGCACTTTTGCACGTTTGCACTTGTTAAGAGTACAGTGCATAGCGCTTTCCATATAAACATAGTCTCGTCATATTTTAAATACCAAATGTTCAAACTCGATGAAATTTTGTACGCATATTGCTGAGTCTAATATTTATGTTGCTCATTGCACAGTTTTTCGATTTATTATTAACTAGCTGTACCTGCGACTTCGTTCGCGATTGCCGTACCTGCAAACTAATTATTCACATTTGAGCACTGTTTATCTCATATTAAGCAATGCTGTGGTCTGTGGTGAACCACTCTTTGTAAAGCATAGCTCAGAAAGGAGCTTTTTAAATAAGGTTTGATAACTCCCAGCTTGTTTTTCCAGAAGAGAGTAGTTAAGTAACTCAGAGAGTTCCTTCGTGGTTCACACAATAAATGTTGAAGCAAAGTAGGTACTTTGTGCGTTTCTTTGGAATTTCGATTAAAAAACGGTAACTTTTTGCCGAGGTTCTCCTTGTTTGGCGGTATAACAAAAATATATTAGATTGTACACTTCCATTGCGCAGACTCCAAAATGTATCCGGCAAAAGATAGATAGTTAAAAAAAATATTGTGGCGAATGTTCCAAATTTTAGAGTTTTATCTTAGCAAGCTAGCAAATCTAAATAAGGATGCCGAGATGCCCGTGGGGTGCCAAGCTGCCCATGGGGTGCTGGGCTGCCCGTGGGGTGCCAGGTTGCCCGTGGGGTGCCAGGCTGCCTGTGGGGTGCCAGGCTTCCTGTGGGGTGCCAGGCTGCCCGTGGGGTGCCAGGCTACCCTTGGGGTGCCGGGTGGCCCGTGGGGTGCCGGGCTGCCCGTGGGGTTCTGAGCTCACTCGTCATTATTCTAACAAAAAAGGAATAATTAAAATCGGACTACGGGTTCATAAATTACAACTAAGTAACATTTTGACCCTCATCCCCTTTCCCGAGGGAACCGCGCTGAATTTCGGGATAAAAAGTATACAATAACCTTCTTCGTAGTATGAACTCAAATCGTGTTAGGTTTCATTGAAATCCATTCAGTAGTTTTGGAGTGATGCGCGGCCGGGATACAGACAGACAGACAGACAGAAAGACAGACAGACAAAAATAAAAAAAAATACAGTTTTGGCATCAGTTTCAGCTACAAAGTGTTCTCAATTATTTTTTGCAAAATATCTTCAATGTACAGTATTGGACCTGTTACAGTTTTATTATAAGTATAGATTATATCCCTAAATGTCATAAAAAACAATTCCCATACAAAACTATTTTCCCAATTATTTTTGAAAATACTTTATTTTACGAAAATCTGATAAACCAAAGCGTAGATATTATAGGCTCAAAAATATACATGCAAAGTTTCACCGAGTTTGAACCCTTAGTATTTAAAATATGACGAGACTACGTTTGGATGGAAAGCGCTCTATGCACTGTACTCTTAACAAGTGCAAACGTAACTTTTATTTATCACCTTTTATTCAATCAATTGATTGTCAAGCCCTAAACAATCCCAAAAAGGCCACAGCCATAATCTCCATCCAACTGGAAACGTAACTTTTTCGTGTACACAAACTTGTGCGATCTAAATATAATGGGAGAGTAAACAATGGAAGTTGAGCGTTTCCATCAGTTTCACGCAAATATTTGTGCAAACGTTTGCGATACTTGGATTAAGTGCGGAGGAAAAGGCGGATTAAGGTTCTATTCCGAGAGACAGAGCTGACTGCAACTGCAAGCAGCAAGTGCCTCGGCTGCATGCAGTTGGCTGCACAGACACTATTGGTTTATATGTATGTCTATGAAATGATTGGCGGTGTTTGCAAGTGCAGTTGCGGTCCCAAAGCGCGGGCGCGCGGCACCAGCAATGCCACAGCGTGGCGGCGTTCGGAAATAATTTAAAAAATTGCATACAAACAAGTAATACCTGTGCGGCCGACTGCATGCAGCTGCGGCACTTTGCAGTGGGCAGCGTCGCTCGGAATTGAACCTCAAGAGTAGAATGTACCGAGCGCTCTCCATACAAATGTAATTTCGTCATATTTTAAATATCAAGTGTTCAAACTCGGTGAAATGTTGCATGCATATGCAGCGTCCTCCTAGCCGCCTACCAAACGCGGGGATGATGGCAAACTCCCTCTGAATGACTAATTGTGCCCTTCTGCACAATTGATGTAAGTCCGCTAAAAGCTCATCGCTTGTCCCGTTCGCTCAGGCGTAAGCTATGAGTAGAGTTTCGTATAAAAAGTTAGAAGGATTTTCATGGCGTCGCAGCGACAAAATGAGAGAAGTTGTCGTATTATTCGTACTGCTTTAATACCCATGGTATACGTAGTTTGTATGACGAAGTGGCATGTGGAACATTGTTCTAACCTGGACGCAGAAAAGGAGTGTTATCAGTTTGATGCCTAGTTTGTCTGTGGCATGGCACCATAAGGTTTTTTCATGTTAAAAAATAGTGATAAGAGCAGTCGTCTGTTTGGTGTTAAGCCCCGGAACATTGCACTATCAGTTAGTGCAATATTTTAGGGCAAATTTCGCACAATGGATTTTGTAAAAGTCTATACTACGAATAATAATACAATACAATTCCGTACAAGAAAACAGTCTCAGTCAGTAAGTCCTACAGACGCTGTCCGTCCGTTCATCTATTTTAACTTTAAAGGGTTATATTTTTTTAACCATAATAGACAGCCACTGTGCTCATGACATTGGAAGTGTGGCTGCTAGTCGCATTACCTACTGTTGTCTTATGTAGGTATGTGTTCTCAATGAAAACATATATATTATTTAATCTATTGATGTCCTTTACGTTAGTAGCGAAAACATTTTGTAGTTGCGTTCGTACTGCATGACATTGTAACCAAAAACAAAGCATAATATTTTCATGTAATAATAATTCTTACCACCTGTTCGGACCGATCAATTTATCGGGCAGTTTTCGAACGCACCACTTTGGTAGTCGTCTATTTTATCTATGGATTTTTGTATGTGAAAATAACTTGAGTTTTTGCTTTGTCATTTTTAGTTGATTTTACCTTTGATTTTAATTGGCACATAAGTTTTGCTAATCATTCTCTTGTATTTTGACCTAATTGATTTTATCTTTTGGATTTGTATTTTTGTTGCTTTGCGCGTATTTGTTTTATAGTATATTTGTTCTACGTGATATTTTTGATTTTTGAATTTGTGACGGTGCCCGGACCAAGGATTTTGTGAAGAGCCTCGCCCCCACGCGTGAGTACAATCTATTTGAATTAAAGTATTATAATATATTTTGTCTTGGACAATACCAAATATTCAGATACACTCTAGTGGGTTCGCTGACGCGAATTCCTCCCTTCATAAGTTGCATGTCAGTGTTATTGTTGTCACTTAATTTTCGTGTATTTTTTACCTTGTCCTTTTCAGCCCGGCAAATCACCGGCTTGTTATGTATTCAAACAGATTGTCCAGGTGGAAAGCGCCTCTGCTGAACAATCCCTGTTTGGGCAATCTGGAATCTTAACACCAACTACAGTGTATCCCGGTAGCCGTTATTGAGAGCCAGTAATTCTAGGTTAGCCTGAACAACATCTCCGACTACATTATCACTTACCACCAGTGGAGATAATAGTGAAAGTCTAGCCTGTCAGCTGGTATATAAAAAGAAAACAAACAACGCTTCGATGACAGCTGTTGAACTAGTCGTGACCGAAAATACCGGAGGGTATCCAAAATTGCACCAAAGTAGTACTGGATGCCCTCACGAGATATTACAATAGAAAATGTTAAACCATAATGTATTTATTACTTTTTTACTATGGGAAATTACGATGTGTGGGAACGAGATAGATATGTTTTTGTTATGGAGGTACGTATTTACATCATATAAGTACCTAAGACCAAAGAAATATATATGCAACAAAATTTTCACCTTCTGTTTTTCTTAGCCACCACGGATCTACACCTCTGCTATCTTCTTCCGAGCTTATAGAAGCGAAATGATATTGGGTTATGGACTTTTCAAGAAATGGTTCTTCTCTCTCGGTACAATCTACCGTGAGCCATAATATAAAACTCGTTACTTATACAATGATCTCGCCTTATCTTCCACGAAACTATTCCAACTGACCTTTTATGTACCATCGTCATTAAGAAGGCAAAAAACAGTGTCCAAACAGAATCTTCCCCACTGTAACACAGTGGATGATAGTAACTACGGTTCATAAACATTCAATATTTATTCGTCCATGAGAACAAACGAGTAAGAGATCGTTTACATGGTGCAAGTAACTTGCACCCAGTAAGTCACTAATACTGGAATAAAATCACTATTATCCTGCGAACTAAGTATAAACACTGCTAGCATTTAATACATTGCATACGCTCAGTTCGTATTATAATACGGTATTGTGCTCAATAATCAAGCAAACAGCGTGCAATCAGTGAATATATTTACTTTTTTGGAACAAAATGATATCCTCGTAGAAAGAAAGAGAATGTGCCGATTATTCATTACGGTGACTAAGTGCAAGTTGAAGAATATCACGTTGTATATATTAGTATGTGCCATGGATTTAACCAGAAAGTAAGACATAAAGCCCGTGGGATGCCGGGCTAAAATGTCATCCCTCATCCCTACCCGAGGGTGTAGAGATGTGGGGATGACACCAAAATGTGACAGCAGCGCTTTCTGAGGAACTAATAAATATATTTTAAAAAGTTGTACCTTGACTGCAATGTATCTACTTCAGGTGCTGTCCCTTATATCCTTGAATATGTGTTGTGACGCGGCAACAACGACACCTCTTGGGTTTGTGTGTGTTAATATGACTTCCCTTAATAGGGATTGCATGTTATGGCTATTATTTATTAAGTGATCTCACAGTATGATTCAAAAATCCGGCCAAGTGCGAGTTGGACTCGTCCACCGAGGGTTCCGCACAAACCTGTTGTAAATAAGGAAAGTAATGGTAGTTTTATTGCTAAATAAAATCCATAAAATTACAAAATTATTGAAAATATTCTTGATATGAAATAAGTATGATGTAACGAAGAGCATATGTTTTTAACGTATGCTCTTCGCAATTTTTGAGATATCTGTTAAATGTTGCTTCGAATAAAATTTCAAGATTCTGAGTTCACGGGAAGTACCCTGTAGGTTTTGATTCCCTTACGAATTTCGAAAATTTTCTGTATCTTTTGATTGCGTTGGTTTAAAAGTTTGATTTTTTCACAGCTCTAAGTGACAGTAGACTTGAGTATTTGATATGAACTTAAGCTTGGATACCTTTACGCGTTTTTGAGAAAAAGGATCTTCATAGACAGACGGACAACAAAGTATAGTTCCAGTTCCGTTTTTTCCTTTTGAGGTACAGAACCCTAAAAAACGATCATTCAACCAAAACATTACCACAATTACGTTACTCATTCCTTGAAGAGCAAGTAAATGTTTAACAACCATTAATTATTGTATTTGTTTTTATTTTGTGACAGGTAGCACGTTATAGATAAATATATACATAATAATAATAATAATTAAACTGTTGTATGCATAAAAAAGCATACAATTAAATTAAAACCACTTGACTATAAAACTTTCCTGTATTTCTCACCTTTCCTCTATTTTAACATACGGTCACAGAAGCAGTACTACTTTTTATAGGCAATATCGTAATGGACACAGTTGAATGGGAGTAGAAACAAATAGGCGGGTGGTGCCAGCCGAACCATGGTTTAAATGAGATAGAAGGAAGCCAGATGTTTTCAACATGGTGAACATATCGCCCCCGTGGAGTTCCAAGTTAGAATTGAACTTCTTATTGGAGTCATAAGAATCGATCAAGGATAAAAATACTAGGATGTAGGCAGCAGGGTTTCTGAAGAACTGCCATCTTGAAGCAGTGATGGCTCAGTGGTATTGACTACGGACTGCCGCGCAGCAGGTCCATGGTTCGATAACCGCCGCGGGCTTGAACTCCATCGCATGGTGGAAGTGCCTGCCTGGCTAGCTCCCACTCTCAAGTAGAAAATCTGTCACCAAGCATCTAACGATGTGTTTCAGCAGCTGTCCTTGAGAGCAAGTAATTCTAGGTTAAGTCTGCTAGCACCTTAGACAACATCATCACTTACCATCCGGTGAGATTGTGGTCAAAGGCTTACCTATCGGCAATGTCACCTGCCTACCTACTCAGGGTAGAAGGGAGCATAAAAGAAAGAAGAAGAAATCAGAACACAAGTATATTAGAGAGAAGGATCGTGGATTTCAGACAGGTATGGCAATTTTGGCAAGCTTCCTTGTTTAAGGACTTAGCTCCGGTCCGCTAGTATCCGAGTTGATGCTCAGCAGCAGGTCTGCCGTGCAGGGCTCGGCTCCACACCGCCGCGCCGGTAGAATTGTCCCAGCTAGATGCTGTAGAGACGTTTGGCCGCGGTCGGAGCTGGAGGTCAGAGGACGGCCGGAGTTCAGAAGTTGTGTGCTGCTAGTAGGTCAGCCTCGTACTTGAAGTTGTGTACAACAGCCGTGTACTGGAACCCTGGAAGGTACATGTGCTCCGGTTATGATGGGTCCTAGTATAGGGTTGAGCTGGTGGGTCCACTGTCCCTCTGCTACTGAGCATATTAGGGACTCGCAGAGGGCCTTTAGGGATGTGACCCGCCAGCAAACAAGAGGTATGCCATAAGGGCCAAAGAGGTAGATGCTGCTGGTGAAGAATTCGCCTCCGCTAAGGCTTCCGCTACCGAGCAAAAGGGAGTAGCTAGGCCCCAGGCGAAGGCGAACCACCAGCCGCTCAGAATGCCAGAAGGGCGCAAGTAGGTATGTTGCTGGTTAAGATGCTCACAATCCACGAGGTCCGTTCACTACCGAGCAAAAAAGGGACTAGCCTAGGTACCTCGTGAATTGCGAGCTACCAGCAACACCCTTTAAAGTTTGCCAGAAGGGCGTAAAATAGAGACACATTAGAATGTTGTGAAGCAACAGAAAAACACAGAAAACACATAAATTCAACAAGAGAGTTAGCAAGTAAGTCACACAATAAAGTACAGCAATTACGATAAGATTACATACCAAAGAAGTAAGGTTAGTTTTTAGGGTGATGGTCAAGTACACTTTCACTACACAACTCAAACTTACCCAGATTTTGGGGCTTGTCAGTAGATTAGAATTTTAATTTAACTGAGTCTAGGAATAATTTTAGTTATTAATTGCAGTTGCGCAGTCGATGGCTGGGGTCAAAGTGATCGTGATTCCTCGTTGAGGAAAGACATCAAGTTGGGCGGATGTCGGGGGCGAATTTCATTACCATATATGATAATGAAAAAAGCCTCCAAAACCGTTGGTGTCGTAAAACCAATCACTGCACTTGATTTTGAAAGTATTTAAAATCCAAACGTTCCTCTAGCGGAACTCAAAAACCACCTCATGGTATTATTTCTGACAGACTCTTTTGACATTTGTTTAACTGTCATGATATGAGTCGAATTGTAACGTAATTGCTATCAAAGAGTTAACATTGTTATACGCGACCTCTATTGGTGAGTCGCTGAACTACCTCAGCGCGCAGCAAAGGTAGTTAGGTTTATAGATTTAAAGGTGCTTGCATCTTCAGATGGAATTTAGATAGACGTTTGTGCATTTGCCTACAGATGGCGCGCTGATTTAAATTAGTATTTAGTGAAATTTTTAATTATTAAGTTAACCGATATTTTTAGATCAGTTACAGCAATAAAAAATAAACTTATAGATACTGTGATTCCCAAGGCCTGGAGACCATTGTTCAACAGTGAACACGTAACGGCTTTTGATGTATGTGATGACCAAAACTTAAAATACATAACTACTGCCTGTTCAACTCGCACAAAAGCTTGCCTCGTGTAAACCAACTATGTCCGGAGAAGTTTTGAGATTAAGGTCACGAGTAAATCTGAGAGAATGCGGGGGTCAGGAATGTTATGGAAGAGAATCTAAATCGACAGTGATAAGGATAGTATTTTTGCTTGTTTTTGCACCATGTTCTTCAATTTACTACCGTATATTCGTTTAACTTGGGCGTATATTACGACGTAAAATTCACCTCATAATTCACACAAGCTAAGCAAAATAACATCTTAAGGTTTAGGCGTTGTCCTTTTACAACAAAATGTTTTTTTTTTTATGCCTGATAGGTTAGCCTTTGACCACTATCTACCTGATGGTAAGTGATGATGTGGTCGAAGATGTTGTTCAGGCTAACCTAGAAGTACTGGCTCTCAAGGACAGCTGCCGGAACACACCGTTAGGTGCTTGGCGACAGATTTTCTACTTGAGGGTGGTAGCTAGCCAGGCGGGCATTCGCAAAATGCCCTACCACCATGCTATAACGACTGCCATCCTAAGACAACAACCGGGACCGACGGCTTAACGTGCCCTTCGAAGCACGGAAACGCTCAGTAGTAATGTCACTAGCGGTCACCCATCCAACTCCTGACTGCGCGCAACGTTGCTTAACTTTGCTGATCGGTTGAGAACAGCTAAGTAAACTTCGCTACGAGCGCTTCACGAGATGTATCATCAAAGCCCATGACTTTCACCTCAATTTGGTTGATCGTTAGCTCCTTTATCTGAATATCATGATCAATTGAAGCCCTCGTAGCGCCGAGTTTGTGTAGTCGTTCTTGACACAATATTAAATAATAAATTAGATAGATAAGTGACCGCTGGTAACAATTACTACTGAACTCGTTGATTGACCCCGAGTTTCTTACTCGTTCTTCACGAACTGGCTCTATTTTTGCTGAACGCGGCAGTAGACTATTTTAATAATAACATTATGTAACTAACATTATTTTATTTATGATTTCGAAGTGGCACTCATAAGGTACCTAAAAAGATTATATAAGTTTAGTTTTAAGTCATCGCTCTCGTTCACTCACTCGGATGTGAAACTAGGTCTATCCGTCCTACATCATCAGTCTGAGATTTATCAACAACCACTTTGTATTAATAAACTTAATAACCAGTGGGGTGCCGGGTCAGAATGTCACCACCCCTATTCTTCCCGTGGGTGTCGTAAGAGGCGACTAAGGGAAAGGTGCGCCAATTGAGCAGCATGCCACTTCTCACGTGGATGTGAGTAGGGTGTTGTGTGCTTATATGTTTGTAGCGTAAACATAATATTATTCGTAATATGTGCTTGTGTTTCGTCCAGTCGGTTAGAGAAAACATTTTGTATGACCCTGAAACTGTGCCCAGTGAATGGCAATAGGTTCGCCCCCTTTTACATAGGACCAAAACCCAATTGGCGAAACATGGCTGTTTACACACCTCTACCCATCCCTTCAGGTATACAGGCGTGATTATATGTATGTGTGAACATTATGTGGTATGACACTCTCTCTCTAGCTGGTGAGTGACGCCCATCGGCGCTTAAATTATTAGTCAAGTGCAATATATGTGGTTATTACTAGGCGTCCAAATTTCAATAGAGACAGAGGATGGTTCTTGTCACCTACTTGGAAGCCATATCTTCATGGAACTCATTTGGATGCTAATGACGGGTCTAGTGGAGATGTAGTGAGCTCCTTTTGCTTGGACGTGTCCCACGTCAGCCGGGATTCCAGTGATGAAGTGGACTCGCCGACACGACCAACAGCAACCCACCCCTCGCACCAACCTATGACGTCACGCGCGCTACGAGCTGCCGCCCGCAGTGCTCAGCGAGACGTCAACGCGGGCGTCCCGAGCTCTCCTTGATAAAGACCACCGAATGTGGTTGAAACTAAAGTCGGAGCTATCTGACTTATTCACGTGAGTTATCCCGTATTATTTACTAAAATGAGTGAAAATCACGTTAGTTTTTTATAACAAAATATATGTGGTGTTAGTATTTCTTATAACAAAAAATCCTTGGAAACAAAATCCAAATCGGTCGTTGTAATATTCAGAGGAACCCTTTCGAAGGGTTCCGTGGGCGGGTGGGCGTTATTGTTTTGTTGTTACTACGAGGTAGGCCGGCGAAATGGCGAAATTATCTTTGTACAGAACGAAACAAATCGTTTTTCAGTTAGCTCTACGCAGCTTGAGTCAAAGGTGGCAGCGATTTCATGTGCATCTGAACTGAGGGATCAGTTCTCCAGATTCATGAGACGTAAAAGATATATATAGTAAAATCTAGATGGTTTTGTCTAAAAATTCTAGGCCAGTAAACATACAAACTACGCACATAAATAAAAAAGAACTTTGAGTTATTTTTTTTTCAGGCATCTGAACTGAATGAAGAATCATATTATATGGCCGTAACTTAACACATTCACGTTTAACACATTTTTAGACGAATCTATCCAGTTTTTACTATTTGTAACTAAATAAATCTTTTACGTCTCATGAATCTGAGGAACCCTCAGTTCAGATGCACATTTCAGTTTTTTTTTATTATATTCTACACTTTTCTTTTCGTCGCATCAAATTTCGTCAATCATTATCATATATATAACATTTTTTGTTATAATAAGAACTTAACACATAGTTTTCGGCTTAACAACCGTGAAGATTGCCCACCTTGTATAAAATCAGCAATCTCTGCATATACCAGAATCCACTGCGTACAACAACCTTGAGACATAAAGTTGTTAAGTCTCATGTGCCTGTAATTTCACCGGCACCCATATCCTTCAAACCGGAATACAATAATGCGGACATTACTGCTTATAGAAATAAATATGGAGGCAGTACTTCCCAAGGCGAACTCGTTCAATAAAAATTCTGCTACTATTAATTATCATTAATAGTACTTAATAGTCTGCTACTATTAATTATCATTACTAGACTGCTAGTGGATGTTACACTATCGTGTAACATCCACTAGCAGTCTCCAGTCTTCTCGCGATCAAGGAGCTTTTAACAGATTAAAATAGCGGGAGCTCCTAATAAAATGTTATCGCGGATTTTACTCCGTTAGTAATAATTTGAATAATTTTAATGACTATAAAAGTTAAAAACGTGTTGTATGTTGTATAATGTGACTTATGAAATAAATGCGTCTCATTAGCGACATGTTTAACACGGATGTGAGTCCTCAATGCCTATTTAGATTATAGCTGGATTTATTTTAAATTTATATACATATAATATTTTAATTTTTCTTATATTTTCAATTTAGTGTTTAACACGGGTGAAAGTCATCAATTCCTACTTGGACTATAGCCGTCCGTAAATATACCAAACCGAAATTTTACTTTAAATTTCACAAATTATTCTAACATGTAAATTTATTTTATAAGGTACTAATATTAATATTATTAATAAATTATGTTTGAAGATGTAATATTTATTACCTTTCTTATATTCGAAATGAAAAGTGGAGTGTTCAACACGAGTGGTAGTCATAAATGCCTACTCGAATAGACTTTAGTCTAAACACCTAGTATGGAAATTCATTTCTTTCGAACCTTGTAAAATCTACTATTTATTAATCCAACAATGTTTCTCTGAAGAGGAGTTATAGATTTTTATTTCAAATGTATATCTCTCCCTCCTTTAATTTGCACCACGACAAAAGCGCTGTCATTAAATTCGCAGCATCCTTGTCCCTCAGATGGTCGCGATCGCCATTTATCATCCGGCGAACCGGGCCGGTAAAAACACGAACGGGACAGCCCTGACGATTGGCTGGACTTAACTGGGCCAACCCTGCCAATCGGCCAAATTAACTGGGACATTGCTACTGGGATATTGTGACGGTAAACGAATTATGCAGGTGATGAATTGTCAATTTACTTTCAGATCGCTTTGGTCGTAAATCAGAGTTTTTATTTATATTGTTCAATGTCGAGAAGGGTAAGTATAATAAAACCAATCAAATGACGGCTCGCCGAGGGTTCCGTACACAATAATATTTGTTGACGTATTTACAACTTAATTTTTTTTAAACTTACGTAACTCTTTTAGTTTGGGGGCCTTAGCGCAATACCGCGAGTTCAACTTGAAGTTGGTGTTTATATTATGAGTGTTTATTTTTAGGTTTAGACGTTGATGACTTACTTCAACCTTACCACAACTTTTTAGCAAATTATACCCAGAGAAAACCAAATTCAATTAATTTTGTTTACTCAGTATTGGTTTACCAAAGAATTAAAGATCAGCCGCTTTTCCTAATTTTCTAGGTATTCTATAGGTGTCGATCTTTATTTCAGTAATAGAATGTAAATATATGTTTTACACGATGACGTGTTGTTGTAGGTCTGCTGGAGTCAGTTACGAGTTTCAATTCAAAATTCATCTAACCAAGACTGTGTCTAGAATAGCCTAGATCAGTAGTCCCCAAAATATAGTTCGCGATTCACCTTGTGGGATCGTGAGGGAGTTTTGGATGGGTCTTGAAAAATAGGAAGACAAATCGGCCTACCAGTGTGGCCGCTGACGGGGAAGTCACATTTTCGTCGTATGCGTGGGTGGAGTGAGTTTTTTCTTTATGTTATTGTGACGGATCAAGCCCGAGCCCCACCTGATGTTAAGTGGACTATCCTCTGCCTATAACAGATGCATTTTGTCAACGATGAATTGCACTGTGCCCGTCACACTGAGACGTACAGTTGTTAGGTCTCATGTGCCTGTAATTTTACTGACTCTCAAGGACTGCTGCCGGAACATACTGTTAGGTGCTTGGCAACAGATTTTCCACTTGAGGGTGGTCGCTTGCCAGGCGGGCATTCGCAATATGCCCTTCCACCATGCGGTGAATCTCAAGCCCACGGCGGGATTCTAACCATGGACTTGCTGCACGGCAGTCCAAAGCCAATGCCACTGAGTCATCACTGCTTCAAAAGATGATTGAAGATGATGATGGATTAACCATCGTCAGCAGTTCTGGGTCTTAGTTGCTAATATTATTCTATCCTCATTCCTCACCTGTTGTATTAAACTCCTTCTTTTCAGTACCTCATACGCATGTGAAGCAGTATTTTAATTATGATTAATATTAAAACTATACACCAAAAATCAAACTCTAAACAAAAATATATTTTATTCATGTGTTCAGAAAAGTATGTAGAAACCATTATAAATACCACTTGTTTTTATTTTAATTTTCATCGACCAAACAATGTACGTTACACAATATAACGGCATTGTTACCTTAACGGATGGTCAGTGTCCAATTTCATTTTGACAGCCAGATTTTCGAGGTTATAAAATGAGTGTCAGATTTTTTCTTTTTATATATTATACCTTATTTTCATTAAAAATCCTGTATGAATAAGATTGTTGTTGACGTTAAAGAGAAGTTACATAGTCAGTTGGCCTACCTGAAGCAAGGCTTGGCCATTTTGCATTACAATCGTGACGTTTATTGTTTCCAATCGCTGCAGGACTGTTTAAATATCATATAAATGTTATTTGAAGTAAAACTATGGCAACTAAAATTATACTGGGTGAGTATTAGACTAAGTAAAAATATTTTTAGATTTCTCAGCACTATCGCGTGAGGAGCGAAAATCACATTTACAAATTATTGGAGTACAAAATGTTTTGTTCCAGACGAGAGTCGAACCCACATCCTCCTATTTCGCGCCGGATGCCTAAACTACTCGATCACCAGAACCATACTCTTTCGAGCAGAAACTAATATTATATTTAGAGTTGTTATACAAAACGATAACTATCAACTCAATGGACAAACTTGTTAGTATCTAAAAAGTAGTGATGTTCATGAGTAATCCTAATGAAGGATATGGTAGCAATTGAAATAGACGAATAGGTCGGTCTCGACACATATTTTTAGAAGAGGTATTATTAGCAGCTCTGGGTTCTTTCATATGACGTAAAATCCATTTTAAAGTCAAAAGATACAAGATATAACAGTGTGTCCAATTTCATTCTGACGTCCGAGCATCCGAGGCTGTTGTGAAAAAATAACGAGAATATAAAGGAAATAACGGCGTGCATCCGCGGAGTCCAGCCCCTATGAATAAATGAGACGACCAGTGATTGTGACTGAATTATTCAAAGGGTAGGATTGGGCGGTTTCAGGACTTGTGGATGTGGGGCGACTGTAGACTATAATCGCTCCACTCTACAGTTTGCTTGGTGACTTATGGTATTCAAGTAGTACTATCGCAACATTACATTTTATTCACCTTAAGAGAAAAAATATAGTCTATACATATTAATATGCGTAAAAGGTTTGCGTGCAAAACATAGTTTCAAGTTTTTCAAATAATTAATTTGTCATCTTAGTTTGTAAAAAATATCAAACCACGCATATTCCCGCAGTTGTACACAAATACCGGTAACGCATCCTCGAGACCTCTGGTGTTGCGGATGTTCGTGGGCGACGGTGATCACTTACCACCAGGTGAGCTGCCTGCTCGTTTGCCCTCTATCCCATGAAACATATATATCAAGACACTCACCTTTTGCTGGATTGTGATAAGGCTGTCTAACGGATACACCTCTAGACACAGACCGTTACTGAATGTATAAGTCAGAAAACATAAAAATTGAACTAAGGACCTGTATCGTTCAGAAGAAGTAAGTTCCAGCAAGAAATAATATGGTTGCAGTGGAAAAACCCCTCTTCTACTGGGACGGACGGATACTGTCTGCGTTTCGTGTAGCTTTAACACTAGAATTCATTTTGTACTCACTCGTGAGCTCTGATGGGATGACGATGTGAAGGTGGTTCAGTACACGATTAACTACCTATGAGAATAATATACCTGCTTGAGGCTCACCAAGTCATTTTTCACAAAAAAATCATAATTTAATCTCTCACACAATGGTACAAATACAACACTCGCAGTGGCAAACAGGCTGGTCAAAAGCAGCACAGTTAACAAAATTGATTTCAAGAGTTTATTTCAAAAAAGATCATTCACACGACCGCAAAAAACTAGAGCTACGACATAATTTTTAGAAGTTATTCAAGACAGTTTACAAGACAACAATAGAACTTGCGGCCCGGCATAGGGAATAGAAATTCCTGAACGTCTCCGGTAACGGTCTGGATCTAACCCTGTATGATTTAGTTCGTATTAATTATGTTCGTTTTTTGTTTGTATTGCTTTGATGATGGGGATTATGGGGCCAAGTTATCTGTAGTACCTACAGATAACTTGGCCCCATAATCCCCATCCTTCAAACGTCACTGGGCCCGTAGTTTTTTTTTACTTTCACAAACACTCATCCGCTATTCAATATTGTAATCCAACGTTGCTGAATTTAATATGAACAGTTTTGATTTCGGCCTTGTTTCGCATAAAAACTCTATACAGCAACGGGATTATAATTTTTTGTTTGCTTTTATATCTGTTTCAAAAGAGTTATATTTTTTTTGGTACATTTTATGCGTGGTTCAAATACCCTAGACAAACTCAATTATTCAATTTGAAAAATTGCTGAAATGTTTTGCCAACTGATTTGAGAATGTTATGTTATAACAGATACCCTACGAATAAATAATGTAAAGAAGTATAGCTCTGATACAAAGACCACTTTGATTTCGGACTCATCAAGTTCATAAGTAAAGTAATCGTGTTAACAAAACACGCACAATTTTCCAAATTCAATTTGATTGGTTAATTGATTTGGGACTTAGAAATGATCACATCTGATTGGTCGCGTCAAGGTGATGTTGTCACCGCCGTCATTGTCTTAAGGCCAAACCGCACTACTGCGGCACAACGTGGCAGCGAAGCGGCGCGGCTCGAGAAATATTAATTTGAATGGATTTATTAATGGCGTACATCGCACTATAGTAATGTGGCTTCGGAGAGGCATGGCGCAGCGCTACAGAGATGTCTCCGAAGGCAACTGTGCGTCACGGCTGCGCCACTGCCGCAAGTGCTTACCTTGCGGCACCGGAAAGACATTGAGAGTCATTTCACGTTCCACCCACGTTTCAACAATTCATAAGACCTTATTTAACGTTCTAAAATTTGTGTGAAATCGATTATTATCTCTGAAGAGTCGTGGAAAACAGTATTTTCAAACGATAATTTGTTATATCTTTCATCCAAAGAGAACATTTATTAATTTTTAGCTCTATCTGCCTTTTTGCAAGACACCACGATTATTTATCTTTCGACGACTTCATGCATTTCGAATTTTTGCCATTAGTTGAAAGAACCGTTCTGCTACGCCGCATTGATATAGTGAACGAAAAAGTCGCGCTAATATTTTTTTTATTTATCGTCCAAAAATTTATAAATAACATTATGCTTTCTTAGATTCTTTATTGCACACAAACAATAGAGACAGAATATAATTTAAGTATAAAATATGTACAAAGGCGAGCTTAACCCTAAAAGAGTTATCTTCCAGCAAACCTTAGAGTAGAGAGAAATGTTCTTGTAGGTTTCCACTGTGTACAGAAAATGAATTATAATTTTATATAATATTTAACATACATACAATATATATATAAATATATACATATAATAATGAAATTAAATATCAACATATAATAAATACAAAATAAACTTACACAAAATACATACATTATAACAAAATAAATACAACGTAATATACACATGTAAAATATATTCATATTATCCAAATTAAGCACAGAAATAGTACTCTTTCAATTTAGTTTTGAAAGTATCCAAAGAAGGGCTAGCACGAATCCTGTGGGGAAGTGAATTCCAAAGTTTTACCGATTTAACAGTGAAAGAGCCGGCATAGCGACTGGATTCGCAAGATGGCACTTTTAGCAGAAGTGACTTCATCGTTCTGGTCTGAACGCCACGGGGCACCAGGTAGTCAAAACGTTCTCGAAGATAAGAAGGGTTATGCTTTATGTTAGTAATGTCTTAAAACCTATGTTAGGTTTGTCTAGACATTGAAATCTAGATAAAAGTAGGTACATATTATCACACTTAATCTTAATTAGGTACAATGTGTTACGTACACAGCCAAATAGCGAACAAAATAACAAAACAGTAAAAAGATAGACTTTAGATAAAACTAGATTTTAGAGTCAAGCATGAGTTTTGCTCTCACAAACAGCTGTTATCTCATGCGCTCAATAAATTATTTTACTGTATGTGCAGTAAGCAGCTACCCACTGATAATTCAACATATACGAACCCTTACTCTAATTCGTCGAAGTATCGAACTTCGGGTCAGAAAGAAGGACACCTTTCTTTCGGTCCACGTATTGGCTTACTTATGTTTAACTTCGTTCGAAGCATTGATTTGCAAGCATTTACAGATCCACCAACTTATCTGTTCAGGTGGCAGAAAAAAGAACTACAACATTCCTTCAAATTGTGACAGTTTGTGGTTGATTTCCTTCATCAGCAGCGCCCTCGCCAAATGCACAGTTAAGTTGGTGGTACTATACCTCTGTAGATTCAATTTTATTTTATTTTATTGGATTCGTATGGTTTGTGCATTTTCCAAATATGAAATTACAATTTATTCGTTTGTTTATAAGTAGGCAGACGAGTTCTAAATATGCAGAAAGAACACAATTACTAATGAGGATATAAATACCAATGGAGAACCTAGTGCAGCCGAAGCCACACCGCGCATCGTTTCTAGAAAATTAACGTTAATCCTAAATATCTAACCTATATTTTCTAGAACAGTAGTGACACCTCTCGCTGATCCATAACTAGGACTCTCAGACTCTGAGCTTGTGAAAATGTTCTTTAACTTCTCTGTTTTAAGATTTAAAATTGATTGAGCCATAACAGCGTTTTCAGAGTAGTATGTCCCCATACTCCATAGGAGGCAAGGTTTGTGTTGAACGTTGCGTGTGATCATAGACTATATCAAACAACAAACTTCGTACCGCATATTAAACTTTCGTTGTGTAAAGTGTCGCTCGAAACACGAAAAACGAAACTTCGTCGAATTGTGGTAGCGGCCTAGTTTTTTGCCGGCTGTTTGACGGGTATCAGGGAAATAGCATTTGTGTGCGCTTACGCACTACAAAGGATGTTCCATTTTATATAGCTATAAAATTATCTTACAAAATATTTTTTTAGAAGGTATTTAATATTTTTCTGTGATTTTATCCTTAATTGTACACGGCAGATTATTAATGATCTCACCTCATTAATTATAAATTATGAATTGAGAGTTTCTTTTGCCGTATACGTTATTGCAAGTAGTTTTCTATTTTTATGCTTCTGGTGAATTTAGAATGACTTATAGGAGATTGGATTTCTGTTCGGAAGTGTTGTTCGAGAAGTATATTTAATTTAACTTTTTATGAACCGGAATAATGTTACAAGTGTTTGAATAACCCCAGTGGGTCATCTAAGTATTTATTTTTAATTTTAGGAGGTACAATAATTTCAGTATTCTATACTGTATGTTGTATAATATGTCGTCAAGATCCGTCTTGTAAGTTCGTCCGTAGCTGCTAAATACTTCGCTGCAGCTCTGCTGCACCTCCGTAAATACATTACGCAGTCATGGTCACTCAGATATCACGTCGCGCCGTACATCTGTAGTGCGGTCCCAGCTTAAGAGGCGCGTGGATGGTGTTATGCCACAATATAGCTTGTTTACGTAGTCATTTTCTATTAGGTACATCTTTTTTCAATAAAATTGATTTATGGTTTTTCATGCAATTTAATATTATTTAGGTTGGAATTACGTTCTTGGAAATAATATTCTATAATTTAAAAGTCGGTACATATAATGCGCTTAAAGAGTAGAAATGGATTTAAAGTAAACATTTTTATAGAAGTTAATATAGATTTGGATATAACTTAGAAATAAATTAGAATTTCAAAAATTTCTTATTGCGTGTGTTACACTAATGAGTAAATCAAGTTTTTTTTGGCGGTTTATATTTTAACAAAATGCTGCAATCTATAATAAATATTTTTAGCTACTACAACAAAAGCATTGAGTCAACCTAGCTGCCATTGCAGGCTTGCAGGGAGTCTAAACACTCCTGCCCTCTACCAGCTGGCAGCGTGCCCAGCATGCCCAGAACTATTATTCTAGTATTTCATTGCACCAGATGAAGGAGATGGATTATATATACCTATTGGAACTAACAATACCGCAGCCTTAGGTGTGACAACTATCAACGTAGATAGTTTGTAGCCAAAATATAAAATTATAACAGATAAATACGACATCAATTGACACTTTGGCAGTTGTCAGACCTAAGCCCTACATCTAGGATATTTTTTATATCATTAGTATCACAGATACGTAATTAGAATTGAGGACCTTTTTCAAAGTATTTTTATGACATTTCTAGCACATGTATGACATAAAAAATTAAGAATACAAAAAAATGGATTGAATTGTATTCATATAAAATGTTCTAAACTTATTTTTGATTTATTGTAAAATTCATGTTGCATAAAACTATCCAGGGTAGTCAAGTATGGGTTTTCAAGTATATTGTTCTTTACTCGTTTATAAAAGGTATTCCTGATTTTTTTATATCCGTATAGCTTCTAAACCATTTAATTTCACATTATGGTATATTTGCAGAATTAAACCCGCTGCGGTATAGTTTGCGTTCTGTTGTTTTTGAGCTTGAATTACATTTCTTTTCATATTTATTCATAGCAGATACCATACTTTTATTTATTAAAATTATAAAGTTTCGTCATCAGTTACAAGTATAAAACCAATTGCATAGTTGGTTTTATTTGTAGTTCAACATAAGTGGTATTATAGATGTCGCTCCATCCCAATACGATGGTTAAAGAACGATAGGAAAGATTTGAGTTATGACGTCATGTCATGTTAGCTCAATTGGTTAGAGCATACCCCGGCTAAAGAGGTGGATGGACGCGGCTTCGAATCCCGCACATGACTTAAATTTTTCCTATCCTATATTTGTAATTTTGTAAGATGCCATACCATCAACTGCTGTCTCCCTGGTGTAAAGCAATAACGCGGTCGAAATTCGAGCTCGCATGCCTAGAAGATAATTTATTTCAAGAATCCTTGATTATATTATCTTATATCTGGTAAGGTGTAGTTATATAAGAATAGTACCGTACCAGTTGTACGATATACACCAGATATTCAACTCAAATTCAAGATTGTGCTCGTGTTCTTGCTGTTTCTGTGTGGGAATCTGTTCTATGGTTCCAGGCCATCGCATCTTTTAAAAATGGCCTTATATAGATTCATCAGCTTTTCGTCTCGCTATAAGCTCATTTTTTTCGAGTGTAAGGTGTTGTGTTGCACATCACCGCCAGTGTGGTACTGCAGTGAAGCAACTCGGTCACCATGGCCTCTCCTGCTCTCGAAATGTCGTCATGCCAGCCTTAACGATATCATCCACCGGGCTTTTCCCAGCGCCAGTGTGCAGCTGTTCTGGAAATTGAATGGTCAACCTGCTTAAATGACTCTGTACTGTACTCAGCCGGATATCCACTGCTGAACTCAGCATCCCCCATTAGGTATGGTGGTTACCATAATCCCAACGCTTGGCGTCTTGGGGATCGCACTGTGAGATATCAATTCCACAGAAAGCACAACTGCCCACCGTCTGGTGCGTTACACTTACTCGCCTGTTACGACACCCACGGGTGGAGATGGGAGGCTGACATTCTAGGCAGGCACCCAACGGGCACGAATGCCTCTAGTTCTCTTCAAATTTAAATTCAAATCTAATTCAAATGAATTTATATAAAACGACGTGGAAGTTATGGCGTCAGAAGACTTTAACGCCGTCACATCTTTTCGAAACGAACGTGAGGGTGCCATGGCTACTTCGGCGGAGCAACTCTCGACTTGTAGGTTATCTAAATAATTTAATACTATGCTAGCTATAGTGTTGGATGTACTTTGTAGTATTTTGTCAACAACCTTACAATTGCTCAACCGTACGCATATTTAAATATAAATTAAAATACTAATGAATAGAATTTGTTTGACGTTACAAAAACTGCTCTTTGTTTAACCTAGCACATACCAAAATGTATATAATTCAATAAATCACTTTTTAGTGTATCCAGTACAATTATTTGAAGGTTAAATCTTTAGTCTTAAAGCTATAGGCACTTCCAATACTAACTTACTACCCTCCAATATAACAATATAACAAAACAAGGAAATGGAATCGATCATAGAGAAATATTTTCGCTTTTCTGTGTAATAGATAGTATAATTGAATCACCAATCAACTAGTTAATAACATAATAACAACTTCCCTGAAACAAAACACAACACGAAATTCCATCCGGCATATACAAGCTTACTGATAAATAATACAAATTGCCTAATCAAGTAATCACCTATAATATCCTGTACATTATTCAAGGCTTGTATCTGACAAAGCAATTTGCACGAACATCAAACGCCATGTCGTGTCTAATTAAATTTGTAAATGCAAACAGTTGGCACGATTCAATCGATAGTAGTGAACACGTTCTTATAATAAATTAATAGCTTACTACCGTGCTATGTTACACATAGGTACGGTTAGAAATTTACCCTGAAACGTTTGCGTCGAGTTTCAAATGAAAAGACTGCTCTCACTGCGTACCACGGTTACGTAGCATCGATTCTTATATCGATATAAATAAAGCTTTTATTGCACAAAAAAGTGTATTAGAGCTATTTTGAAGCGCTCGTAGCGAAGTTTACTTAGCTATTCTTAACCGATCAGCAAAGTTAAGCAACATCGCCCGCGGTCATGAGTTGGATGGGTGACCGCTAGTGACATTACTACTGAGCGTTTCCGTGCTTCGGAGGGCATATTAAGCCGTCGGTCCCGGTTTTTGTCTAAGGATAACAGTCGTTATAGCATGGTGGTAGGGCATTATGCGAATGCCCGCCTGGCTGGCTACCACCTTCAAGAAGAAAATCTGTCGTCAAGCACCTAATGGTGTGTTCCGGCAGCTGTCCTTGAGAGCCATTACTTCTAGGTTAGCCTGAACACCATCTTCGACCACATCATCACTTACCATCAGGTGTTAGTGGTCAAAGGCTAAACTATCGTAATAAAAAAAATATAACCGGGCGTGGTCTCCGAAGCACGAAAGCGCTCAGTAGTAATGTTACTAGCGGTCACCCATCAAATTCCTGAGTTTTATAAATTATAATCGATATTAATATATCAGATATCCTACATTATTCACTCACAAAGGCGTGGTCATCAACATCTTAAATCATAATCTTAATCATAACAAATATTTCAAAAAATATGTACAGAACACGTTATTATTATACTTTGGAATATATTATACTGTATATATATATATATATATATATATATATATATATATAACTATATTTATTATTATACGATCGTGCATTCTGAGAGTCATGATAATGCTTTGTGTAGTCCTCGTCGTCATTTGAGTCGAGTCATTTACAAAGAACCTCACAACCTAAGAAAATTGACAACCTAATTTTTGTATAAACAATCGTTGCCGATGTGTCATTAATGCGACAGAGGGGGCAATACTGATCATTAGAAAGTAAATTTTATATAATTTTAATCCAAATATTTAAAAGACAAATTCAAAACTATTATTAAAAAAAGAAGCAGTGATGGCTCAGTGGCATTGGCTATGGACTTCCGTGCAGCAGGTCCAGGAATCGAATCCCGCTGTGGACTTGAGCTTCACCGCATGGTGGAAGGGCATTTTGCGATTGCCCACCTGGCTAGCGACCACCCTCAAGTAGAAAATCTGTCGCCAAGCACCTAACGGTGTGTTCCGGCAGCTGTCCTTGAGAGCCAGTGAAATTACAGGCACATGAGACTTAACAACTATGTCTCAAAGTGACGGGTGCAGAGCAATTCATGACTTGTTATGAAATGCATCTGTTATAAGCAGAGGTACCCTTAACATCAGGTGGGCCTCGAGCTTGTTCCGTCACAAAAAAAAAGAAACAAAGTCGTTGTTTATTTTTAATTATAGGCCACAAAATAAGCTTTTATTCTTCCATTTAAGTACTATCACTAAAATCTTCCTGGGAATCTTCCCGAGGTGTAGGGTTTACAACCCATTTCTGCGTGTATGTCGTGACAGGCAACTAAAGGAAAATTACTGGAAGGTGAGAAGCAGCGCCTTCTGAAGAATTGACAAAATCTACTGCGATCTCCAAGACGCCTGCCAAGCGTGGGGATTAGGGAAAATCCTCGCAATGAGGCTACCTTGTTTAACGGCGTACATTCTGGTTGATATGATAATCACGATGATGATGTTGGTTGTGAAATCTTAAATATCTTTAGATTGCGTTGATGTGTGTATTTCTGAATAAGTATAAAATAATTAAAAAAGTAAAAAATCCGATAGAAAACTATTTATTTTAGTTAAACATTCTATTGTTCCATTGAAATTAAAACTGCAAGATATATATATTTATGGAATAGTTTTCAAACCTCTTCATTTTGATACCCTACTCGATGGATTTAAAAGAAAAAAAAAATATTTTTTATCTCACGTTTTAAATCCACCAGTTTGTTTATAATTTTCTTTTTTAATGTACCTACTGTCACTTGCGTTATCAAGACGAATCTACCGATATCTCCTACATCAAAATCGGTTAGACCGTTTAGAAGTAATGGTGGAATAAAGAAACTCACATACATACACACATGAGCCCTAAATTATCATAACTCTTTTTTGGGCAGTCATATAAAAATATAACCCCCCGTGGGGTGCCGGGTTAGAATTGCACCTCCCCATTATCATCCTGTGGATGTCGTAAAAGGCGACTATGGGAAAAATACTAGAAGGTGGGCAGCAGCGCCTTCAAATGAACTGCCATCTTACACTGCGATTCCCAAGCCGCCTGCCAAGCGTGGGGATTATGGCAAATACCCCCTTGATAGGGGAGGCTGTGTTCAGCAGTGGAAGATTCAGCTGATACAGTATATATAAAGCTATGTAGTGACGTGCCTTCGTAAGCGCAAAACTCTAACGAATTATGACGTGACAATATACGAGTATGAGTAACGAATCAGTTTCCACACTAAACTTGATGCTGAAACTCACTCAACATCGCCTGAGGCTTTCCCATCAATTGTAACTTAAACTCCCTTATACACAGCCTTACTAAATCGTACCTTATAGATAATATCTATACTGTTCAGCTATATCCGATAGACATACATAGCACGAGATAGATGAGATCCGATATATCGTTAGGCAGCTTAGTTGAAGTTACTAATTGAATTCTATGATTTACGTGTGTTGTATGAGGTATACAGCCGTATAATGAAACTAAATAGTTTACTAGATTCCGCCCGAAGCTTCGTGTCGGTTCGTGGAATTGTCTTGTGTTGTTTGATATAATGGGCGTATTTGTGACCGACTTCCAAGAAAGAGGAATATGGTTTTCATGTGGACGCGTATTTTTTAGGGTTTCGCACCCAAAGGGTAAAAATGGTACCCTATTACTGAGACTTCGCTGTCCGTCCGTCCGTCTGTAACCAGGCTGTATCTCAAGAACGGTGATAGCTAGACTGTTGCAATTTTTACAGATGATGTGTTTCTATTGCCGCTTTAACAACAAATACTAAAAACAAATATTTAAAGTACAAACGGTAAAAAAATCAAGTTTGTTGTATGGGAGCCCTTCCCATTAGTTCCTACGTTATTTATGATTGTGAATGACATTGGCAAGATGTTATTACACATATTGTATATAGTCTTTTGCATAAGCCTAACCAGAGCTTACAAAATTACAATGATAGGTAAAAAATTAACCACGAGCGGGATCTGAACCCGCAACCATGGCCTCGTAGCTCAAATGGCAGAACAAGGCCCGTGCTACCGTGGTTAAGATGAGTCATAGTCCAAAAATATCCTGAGCACGGAGCGACATCTATAGTCAAAGGGAATAAACCTACAAAGAAGACTAAATAATAATCGAGAAAAATTCGCGATCGTGCGCTCTTAGAGTCAAGACCTCCTGAGGATTCTTCATGTAGAAGCGAAACGCGTCAAAAATTCTTCCGGTTTGGCTGCGTGGTGTTTGTGACGTCACGTCGGCTTAACAGGAAAATTAGGCGGAATTGTCACTAGATATATTTTTATATTTTTAAGTGTTTTATTAAAATATTAATTTGATGTTTTCTTAAAATATTTACAAAATATTTGTTATTATTAAATATGGATTCCGCAAAGTAACGCCTGAATCTATTCATTAAAGAAGACTAATTTTACAATAATGTTTAAACTTGTTTACAATGACGGAACCCCACAATTCTACCTTCCTCATAAGTGTGCATCAGCAAAGAAGACGTGGACCTTAAATACTTTGACTAAACGTTTTATTATTTATACTGTATGAGCTGGATATTCCACTGCTGAACAAACTCCCCCCCCCCCCCCATATGGGGGGTTTGTCATAATCCCCACGTTTGGCAGGCGGCTTGGCGATCACAATGTGAGATATCAGTTCCATAGAAAGTGCTGCTGCCTTCGGATGTGTTACCCTTAGTCGCCTCTTACAACGCCCACAATTCATACGAAATAATTATTCCCAAAAAGTAACGCCTGAATCTATGAATATAATTAAAACAAACTGGCCAAGGCCGCGCAGCTCAGCCTTGGGTGGTTCTTAATGGAGCTTCAGCTAAAGCTAGGTACAGGTGTGTTTCACTAAGACAAAGATTACCTAACTTTAGGACTGAAATCTTAGAACAGACATCGTTCTTACGCACGAAGCCGTTTTAGGTAGATTTTTTAGAGTTCTTCAACATTAAACATAAAAACATCAGGCTTAACATTTAGCTATTAGTAAATAAATTATTTGTTTTGTAATTTTAAGCATAGTGGAAGGGCATTTTGCGAATGCCCGCCTGGCTAGCGACCACCCTCAAGTATAAAATCTGTCGCCAAGCACCTAACGGTGTGTTCCGGCAGCAGTCCTTGAGATCCAGTGAAATTACAGGCACATGAGACTTAACAGCTATGTCTCAAGGTGACAGGCGCAGTGCAATTCGTGAATTGTGACGATATGCATCTGTTATAGGCAGAGGTTAGTCCGCTTAACATCAGGTAGGCCTCGTGCTTGATCCGTCACAATTACATAAAACAAAAAAAAATGTTTTTCAGAAAAGGTAGGTATCATCTAAATACTTATTTTTTACATTAACATGTTATACTTCGAAGGAGGCTTTATATAATATGTAGATCTCATTGGTAAGGGTTAGGTGTGCCAATTTCAATTGCCCAATATATTTTTTCTCATACCGGTTATATTTAATACCCAGTTATGTATAATTATAATTAATTATTCTCTTTGATAAAAATTTCTCTAGTTTCTATTTAAGGTGTTATAAAAATAATATTGGATGTCGTAGGTTATTTAGAATGTCACTACACCATGTTCCTGAATTTTAATGGTTATTTATTTATCTCACCAAGTTTAAACTTAAAACCAATGGAACGCTATTTGTTAAGCTATTCATATTATAATATTAACCGGTATTTATCATAATCAGCAGTGGGAAGACGTCCACTGCTGAACAAAGCCTCTCCCACAGGACGCCACAAAGAACGGCCATCAGCCGCTTGTAGCTATAGGCTACTCGCAATTACACGATGTCGTCAGTCCACCTAGTGGGGGGCCTACCAACTCTACGTATTTCGGTGTAATGTGATCTTCCAGTTTTCCGTGTTTATCAACTGTATTTCTTTCTTACAAATATAACTAATTCTTCATAACTGCGCTGATTTGATTAAAAACAGTCTTAAAATGCTGAATTGTTCATTTTAATTTAAAGTGTGATTAGAATTATTATTAGTCTTTAAAAATCAAATAGTATAATTCTGAAAGTTCTCATAATGAATCGAGAGTTAATAATACTCCAGTATTTAAGAATATAACTTGCAAATCATTCCCTACCCCAGCCCTAAGAAGCCTGGCAAGAAACTTATATCGACATAGTAATTAGCTAGCATAAGGTTTAACAATAATGTTCATATCTTTGGTAAATTGTTACAGAGGTTAACACATAGGGTGGGACGGTGTTTAAATTGGCAGCTGATTTAAGCAGTATTTAGGTACTCGATAAAGTTATGTAGCGTTTATGTGTAAGAAATTTTGCTAATCAGCGGCTAAGTAATGCTTAAAATTTAAGTAGCGTTTATAAGTAAGGCTGATAATGTTCACTACTCAAGATGTTTATTGTTATTACAAAATTTGAAATACAAATTTAAAAGGGAAAAAATATATTAATGAATAGATTCAGGCGTTACTTTGCGGAAATCCATATATAATAATAACAAATATTTTTAAAATATTTTACGAAAACATCAAATTAATATTTTAATAAAACACTTAAAAAATATAAAAATATATCTAGTGACAACTCCGCCCAATTTTCCTGCTAAGCCGACGTGACGTCACAAACGCCACGCAGCCAAACCGGAAGAATTTTCGACGCGTTTCGCTTCTACACGAAGCATCCTCAGGAGGTCTTGACTCTTCGAGCGCACGTTCGAGAATAGATATATTTTTATATTTATATTTTTTATATTTTTAAGTGTTTTATCAAAATATTAATTTGATGTTTTCGTAATATATTTTAAAAATATTTGTTATTATTAAAAAATATAGTCTTATGTATAGGCGGCATTATATCTATTCCTCTCGTAAATTTGTTATGTAATCCGCCAAGCAGGCGCTTTTGCAAACATAAATTACAAAAGAAAATCTTTATTGTTATATTGCCACGTTTATGTACTTCAAAACAACATCTAAAATATTGATATTTATTAATTTTGCACATGTATTACGTCCCATCACCAAAAACCTGATGGTGGCTTAGCCAGTCAGAACGCGTTTTGATTTGAGAAAAATTGGCTGAATTTATTTCAATCAAAGCAAATAGAATAGCTTCTCTTTGGGTCAGTTTCTCGAAGCTAAGCGATATGAGTCTTAATAAATCTGTCCTTTAGTTTTTCTTATTGAACTATAGTAAGACAAAGGTGACCTATATATGATCTTTATAATGTTAAAATTTGAGAAAACTATATAGTTTCTTTTTTTATTTAGTCTAACGACCTAGCATGTCCAATAAATAATTAACGGTAACAAATAAAAGCGTATTATTACTTTTTCTTGATAATTGAAAATAAAAATAATTTGTAAAAATTTTTCTGGTAACATTAGTATTCTGCAACATTTCATCAATCAAAAACTTTCGTAATCATTACCAAGTAAAATAACCTAAACCTTAGAAGTAAGACCTTAAACTCGTACTATTTGATTTAGTAGCGGACTAGCAAAAAAAATCTAAGAAATCTCTCGAAGAAATACCACTAAAATACATTTCCAACACTTCCCATAGTACACGAAACCCTACTTAAACAACCCAAACACTCACCATGAAAAGAACCTCACCAATCACAAAAAATATCACCCTCCAAAAAACAACCAAAAGGAATTGAAATACGAACTTTCACAAAAACGACGAGGGACTTCCGCTACAACAATACGGAACCCTCGGTTTCGGTCACGAGCTTCGCTTGACCGCCTTTCCGTTCCTTTGCAATAAATCTCTCCTCTCTGCTTTTTGCCACTGAAAAAGTAAAGGAAACGGTGAATGGTTTTTTAGATATATTAGTCTAGGTTTGCATGTGGCTCAGTCGTTTGTTAAGCTGTTTTAATTTGACGGGGTGTATTTATTTGCGAGTAGATAGCGTAATGTTGGGCTCATTTACATGAGGAAATAGCAACGGCTTGATATTTAGTAGCTTTTGTAAGTTAAATAACAGCCATGGACTTGGATTTACGGCGTAAGCTCCGTTCGCGCTCGCCAGGATCCGCGTGCGGGTGAGTCCATTGTAAAATATTTGTACACCTGACCCACTTTCGTGGACTCATCACAGTATATTGTCTCTAATTCTACAATGTTACAGAAAGATTGTAAAAATATGACTTATTAAATGTTTTGGCTTCATTTTTATGGTCGACCGCCATTCTGATGCCAACCTTACTTGGAAATACTCTTGTTGCTAGATTACCCGCGGCTGCCTTTCTCTTTCTAAAGGCAATTAGGTGAGTAAGATCCCTGCTGTGGGGCTGATGCGCAATTGCATCTAATAATGCAAAGGCATGTAGCGGCATTCTGCTGCTGCTCATTAGGTGAATATTAGAGAATAAATAGAACATATTTGGGTAGAAATTTCATAACTAGATTTAAAAAAATCTTTTATCTTCTTACGTAACTCAATTATTTATTTTTTTATGTTATTGTGACGGAACAAGCTCGAGGCCCACCTGTAATTTCACTGGCTCTCAAGGACTGCTGCCGGAACCGTTAGTTGCTTGGCGACAGATTTTCATATATTGCTGTAGTACCTTACTAACTTAAAAGATGTGAAGGGCAACTCATATTTTGAGTGACCTGCGTAATGCCTTATCGACGAGACTGAAGACTGTAACACTGCAACAGCTGTAGAGTCGTAGTGCTACCGGGTATGCGACTTGTCCGACCCATTTCTTAAGGAAACGTAGAAATTTTTAGTATACTCTAAAATATCTGCAAGACGACTTAAAACGAGAAGTAATGGATACATATCTGTGAAACTCGTAATACGTGACGTCATAAACCAAAGAGTAAGTCAGTATACGGTAGTTACCTACCTCAAGAACTAGATCAATGTCATTGACATATATATATTCTAGACGCGACATCTCAAACGAGGATGCTCGACTTGTGCAGGTAAGCCGGCCGGCATACTCTTCCCCACACGCAGCTTGGCACTCGTAGAGATTACACGCGCTTTACTTTCGAAAATTGTGTTTTCGAAAATTATCGAACGTAAGGCGCGTGTAATCTCTACGAGTGCCAAGCTGCGTGTGGCGGAAAGTATGCCGGCCGGCTTATCTGCACTGGTCGACTATCCGCGTTTGAGATGTCGCGTCTAGTATATATAGGTCAATGATCAATGCTCGTAAATATCGATGCATGTTTGATGCGGAATATAGTACACGTATTCTGGAAATTCTACATTAAATCAGGTATTGGTTCAGTGGGAACGAAGCACTACGAGTGGCGACCATATTGTATCCGCCATTTTGAAATGCGGATATAATATGGCCGCCTGCCGGATATAATATGCAAGTTCCGTGACCTATTGGGTCAAGATGCCTCGAAAGATAAAGTCCCCAAAAAGACTTTCGCGAGCTTTAAGCTCAATGAGGCAACTGGTTACTCTGGATAGAGAACGGTGATGGCTTTTGTTCCGGAAGCCAGAATTCATTTTGGACCGTAGATAAACATTACAATACCGCTCATATGACACTTAACTTTCCTAGTAGGCTTGAACGACATCTTATTATAAATATATATAGTATCTTATGGAGAAACTAATAAGGAAGAAAATCCTTGGCAGAGGTTATATAATAGTCAGGTAGACAACATATCAGTTTAAAAATAAACTATTCACAGTCACCATAACTGAACCATATGGTGAACCACACGGTTCAGTTCAGGCAATGAATTTTCTTCTTGAAGCTATCCCGATAAACAATTAATAAGTTTTTTGAAGCGCTCGTAGCGAAGTTTACTTCGCTGTTAAGTTGTTTTAAGCAACGTCGCCCGCGGTCATGAGTTGGATGGGTGACCGCTAGTGACATTACTGCTGAGCGCTTCCTTGCTTCGGAGGGCACGTTAAGCCGTTGGTCCCGGTTGTTGTCTTAGGATGGCAGTCGTTATAGCATGGTGGTAGGGCATTTTGCGAATGCCCGCCTGGCTAGCTACCACCCTCAAGTAGAAAATCTGTCGCACTTTAACGGTGTGTTCCGGAAGCTGTCCTTGAGAGCCAGTACTTCTAGGTTAGCCTGAACAACATCTTCGACCACATCATCACTTACCATCAGGTGAGATAGTGGTCAAAGGCTAATCTATCAGGCATAAAAAAAAAAAATGTCTTTCATGAAGTGAAGTTCAGACAGCGGGACTCGAATAATGGACCTCCTGTTCAGCAATGATTAGTGCTTCAAAATGACGATGTATGATATATTTGTTATAACTCATTATAGAAAATATACGATATAATATACGATATATTTTCTATAATGAGTTATAACAAATATATCATGCAATATGTACGTGCATTATCAGAATAGGTACACCGCACATCGTAAAATAGCTTCAGGAACACAGCACACACGACTTATATATTTTATAACCATAAACACATATAGGTACTTATTTTATGTATCTACGTTGGACTCGAGAGCATCTTGATAACTCTCTTTATAGCCTAGGCAAGAAAAGAGCACTGTGGAGCATTCTGTTGTTATCATAAAATGTATATGGCTTGATTTTGTTAGCTATGTTGGCTATTACGATAGGTTGCATGTTGCATTTGTAAAAATAGAGAGGATTTATTTATTATATAGGCTCACTAACATATTAGATGTTTGGCAGGCGGTGATGCCATAATCTAGTAGTAAGCAAAAATGTTTACCACAGCCAATCAGGTACATCAGCGTTCCCACCACAACGTACCAGCCAATCCAAAATTTAGACAGGATGGTTCGTCATTGATTAGAATAAATACAGGTCAAATAGGAATTCAGTATGGCGGTTGTTAAAAATGTCATACTATCAATAAGATTTAGGATATTCTAGAATTATATAATGTACAGTTAGTTTACAGTTCTCATAGCTCATTTACTTAAGATAATCTAAGTTTGACAAATATAAATATATATATATATATATATACTTCTATAGGCAAACTATTTAACACAACTATTCAACACTTGGTTTCTACAACATTACGAGTATAAATATACAATAAAATATGTGCCTAGTATTAATGTTAGTACTAAAGGTGTGAATTGTAAAACTGAGATAAATAAATTATTATTATTATAGTTAGCAAAAACAAACAAATGTGAAAGTTCTACCCTATTTTGGCTTGGGGAAAATTCTTTTACGTATACGCAACCACCGAGGAGCAGTTGGCTGATGTCAGGCTCGGGGTTGATAGGATACTGAATAAAAACCCCATGATGTTTCGCCGTCCTCGACTAGTCGCAGGGGCTGCGGGGTGGTTCTACCTAAAGGAACTCTTTTGAACTAAAAACTTAGTTGTGGTATTACTTGATTAATTAATGTGCGCTATAAAGTTGTGCATGAAATTTTATTTTAGCAAGCGATAGTGTTTGTTATCATAGCCAATATTTTTTTAATTATTATTTTGACTGTACACCTTTGAGGCCCTGATGTTAAGTGGACTAACTCTGCCTATAAACGACTAGCATTAACAGAGCCCCTACCACTCGCGTGTGGTATGGTGCACGTGACTAGGCAAAGTCAGTATAAATTCTTTTAACCTTAAAAATATAATTAAAGCATTTAGTATTTCTTTATAATTCCTAACATTTGAAATTATTGCTTAATATAATTAATTGGTATGTGAATCCACAAGGTGCAGCTAGTTAAATATGAATTGTCCACTTATGTAACTACAGAACTTTCCACCTCCGGAAGCACACTTCCGTATTTTTTAGTGTAGTTGTAACTAAACTTACACTAATTGGCAATTCACACCGAAAAGACAGCAGCTACAACTCTCAGATCATTTTAGACGTTGTCTGTATCACTGTAATGTGTAGTATAGGATGAAAGATTTGACGGTGATTTATAGAACTATGAAACTATAGCTTTTTTCCCTTTAAACTTGTATATATATGCATCTATCATTAAGACAAATCCTGACATAATTTTTAATTTTATCAATATAGTTCATACTCCCAAATTTGAATCCCAAGTCACCTCTCCTTCTGAACAGACACATGATTAATTTACACTAACATAATCAATTTATAGTGGAAAGAAGCCGATTTCATAAGGTTATCAACGTACTACGGCCAGCACAAATATTCTTTGAGAGTGCTCTTGTTGCAACACAATTGGCGCTTTCTTTCTCTCTTGTCTAATTGAAATACAATATCAGCATTGACAAGCGTATTAAGGAAAGCTATTATTATGAAATCTTCAGCATTTGATATTATAAAAAAAAATGGTGTATGATTATTATAAACCTGTATTTTTACGACCACGTCTTCATATATCTAAACCTTGCAACTATCGGATATATAAGCGATGCAAATTTTCACCTTCGCTAACGATACTGGTACCAGAGGTCTTAACAACTCCAAGGCATCCTTTATTTTGAATACTAAACTGTCTGAAAAATAAATCGCTGGAATAGATTTCTACATAACTTTTAAGAAGACGTACCAGTTTAATGCTCTTCAATTTTGAAACTTCTTACAGTTACACGAAAATATATCAAAGAACAAAAATATGGCACCATTAAGACCACTTCAACAAATTGGAGACGTTTACTAAATCATTGTAATAGCCCTGACCAGGCTAACTAGTTTGGCACATACTCAACAACTAAACTTCTGGCCAGTTCTTGTTATAAAATAAATTTTTCATTTTGATATACATACATATAGTAGATAGCTATTCCGTTACAACTATTTGGATTATCATTCAGGAATCTAGTCTAAAATTCCTCGCCAAACGTCCGTGATACGTTTAGGAGAACTCTAGGATCCTTCGTCACGCCTGGAATTCAATAGAGCGTTTGGCTCTGCTGTATCACATGGATTCTATTTATTATAAGTCAATGGTGAATCCCCCGTGGGATGCCGGGTTAGAATTGCACCTCCCCATATCACCCCGAGGGTGTCGTAAGAGACGACTAAGGAAAAATACTGGAAGGTGTGCAGCAGCGCCTTCTAAAGAACTGCCATCTTACACTGCGATCCCCAAGCCGCCTGCCAAGCGTGGGGTTTATGGCAAGTACCTCCTTAATAGGGGATGTGTTCAGCAGTGGACGAGTCAGCTGTTAAAGTAAGTACTAGTAATGGTGAATAGTCTTTGTTTGTGATTTATTTTGATAAATACGTATACTAACCTACAAAACAACCAAATAAACTCGTAAACATACCCGTCCTTGCATTCCGGACGTTAAATTCCTATTATTTTAAATAAAAATTAAATCAAGGTTTCATTAGATATTTTGGACTTTGTAACGATCGAGCTTATTGTCATTTACTTACAAGCTCCAAAATGCTACAAAAAATATTTGTCATAAAATAACGAACCCAGAGCCCTTAAACTTGAAAACGACATAGATAGATACGCATACATAGATATACAACAAGTTATATATGTCACCGGGTAATTGTACGACACGTTAGTTTATAAACTATCTAGTGAGATTATAAACTGTTGATAGATTGTGAACGAACATTAAAATTTACAATCTAACGCTTACATTTTCGTCAGATTATAAACTGACGATGTCTAGCCGGCAGTTTATAATCTAACGATCTATAATCGCCCGCGAAATTGTGAACCGTCCTCTGATTGGTCGCCGTTATAGTTGCCATGAGTTCATTTCATAGAGTTAAGAACAAAAAGAATAGTCAGACAAAAAAAAACATATTCATTTCGACTTTGTGCATTAAAAAAACTAAGGGATTAAAAATAATAACCACCATAAAATGCTTTGATACCCTTAGTTCTTTTACCAAAAAATTTAATCGGACAACAAATGTAGTAAATGATCACTATATTTTAGCGAGGGGTTAAATATTATTTAGTCTAGGGCAAAGTCATATTTAGGTGCGACGACGAGCGAAGCGAGGAGAAGCGTTAGGTTACTTGTGACTACAACAACGAGCGAGCGAAGCGAGCGTGCCGCGGCAGCGGCCGGCGATGCGCCACAAGAATTTAATTTTGGTGACCTTTACTACTTTTGGGTTAACAATGATTTATTTTGAGTAATTTTGCTTAAATAGGATATCGAGATGTTGAAACTTTGGTTATAAGATTACATTAAAATGCGGGTTTAATTTTGGTGATCATTTACTATTTTTGTCTATTATATGTTACTCTACTATATCTGTAAGTTAAACATAAGCCAAAAAATAATACATTAAAAACCTGTACCTACGTATTTTACTTATGGCCACTGTAATACTTTCGTAGATCTATGGTAAATTGTTGTTGATCCACATATTTACAATTTGACGGCTGGACATGGTCAGTTTATAATCTTACGAAAATTTAAACGTTAAATTGTAAATTTTAGTTTCCGTTCACAATCTATCGACAGTTTATAATCTTACTAGATTTATTATAAACTAACGGTTAGTATAATAAAACGGTGACATATAGAATGGTCAGAAAATAATGTAGTTATCCTTTTTATAGAGAAATAATAGAATTTATTGTAACATAATGATAAACAAACAAATATCACCACTGTTATTATACTACTTTGAAATAACAATTATGTATTATATTCAAATTTTTTTTATCGAAGTTTCTCTTATATATATGGAGATAAAAAATATTTACTTCTAAAATATCAAACGCTTTTATGGACTCCTCGGACATAACACACTTCATAACGACAGTAAAATCTCGATGAAACTCTGCTTTTTTAAAGTCGTGATAAAAATAGCATAGATAGATAGAAAGATAATACTTTATTGTTACACCACATAAGACAAGAAATAAGAGGTAAAAAATATAATTTACAGTGAAAGTGTTACAATAGGCGGCCTTATTACTAAAAGTAATCTCTTCCAGGCAACCTTTGGATGGTAAGGATTTGTAAAACCGATATTGACGGGGTGCAGTTAAGCGATATAATTAACTAATCAAATAAATACTAAAATATATACTCAATTCCAAATATAAGTCATACATACCATAATACCATATACATATTCTTATACAAATACTCTTCCATATATATAATATTCAAATATATACCTATTATTCACAATATAATTTGTAGACCCTCAGGGTACAGATTATGTTCAGATAAAAATTCTGGCATACGCTTGTAACATGGATCCTGCAGATCCGTCCATGATTCCTTAAAACAAAACCCATTTTGTAATATTCAAAACAATTTCCTTACCAAAATGCAACCGTCAAACTTGCCTTTTAAGAATTTCAAGTTCCCACCCCCGAGATATTCGAGGGGGTGTCAGCATAAATCACGGTAAGATTTTCACTTTTGCGCTCACCCCCGTTCAGATTGAAGATTGAAATATAGTCTGGGGGTGCAATTTTCAGAATTACATGCCTGTGAAGTATGGCCCAAACGTACCTTGAATACTTACGTGGTTGAATGTGGGTGGAAAATATGTTACAGTAGTGGATGTTTTTATTTAAGAGCACAAAATCATGTAGGTACTGCAGATGTTTCACAGTTGTGGGTATTTTATCCAGGCGCAGAAGATATATATATATATATATATCCAAAATTAGAACGAAATACTACACAAATAATATATCATCACCATCACATCAACCGTAACGTCCACCGTTGAACGTGGTCCCATTGGAGGGATTTGCCATAATCCCCACTCTTGGCAGGTGTCTTGGAGATCGCAGTAGAAGTTGTCGTTTTTCAACTCTTACTTACATCTCACACTTACTTAATGGTGAAAGCATTTTTCAAAACGGTCCAGTAGTTTTTAAATTTATTTGTTACATACAATAATACAAATGTTTCCTCTCTATTATATACTTAGAAGTGTAGATATATATATATATATATATATATATATACATAGATTGATCTCCGCAGTCTTGAAACACTATGATTTTTAATTACATGCAACTGAAGACATTTAATTTCGGTTGTTGAAAAATCCGATAAGCAGCGGCTGGTTGTGTTTAAAGTTGGTGGCTTATTTTGTTTTTGAGTTCTTAATTGTTAAATTACACAACAACTCATACCCTCTCACTCTCTCTCTCTCTCTCACACACACGCATATTACTGACTGACTAAAGCAGCGGGCAGAGATTCCACTTTTAAATTGTACAATATTATTTTTATGTTACAAAGTTATTTTGTATTTTATTTCATTTTCCATCAAATCCCTCTCGGCGCGTTATGTTACATTCGCGGAATGTCCCGCGCTGAATGTCCCTCTCGCTGAAGACTACACTCGCGTTATGTCCGTGTAACTAAATGTCCCCACTGAAGGGAAGCGGAGCCTGAGTTGATAATAGACAACAAGTAAAAGTATAACAAAATGTAAAAAAATGACTGATTCCATACTTTTAGTGTTGGAAGTCGGTTCCGTTTTTTGAAAAAAAAAAAAAAATTTTTTTGGTGTTGCTTACTGCTAACAAGATTCATTCGTTCGCCTTAAGATTTTGATTAAATAGCTGAGGCTACCTCGGAAGTATACTGTACTCAAAAAAGAAAGAATCATCAAAATCGGTTCACAATTGGCGGAGTAATCGAGTAACAAACACACAAAAAAAAACATAAAATCGTATTGAGAACCTCCTGCTGAATAAGTGATTACTTAAAAACAAATTGATAAAATAATCGCTAAACAGTTTACAACTAACCTTGACAGTTTTTATATGAAACTAACCATAATATAATCCTGAAACGTCTTCTCAGCTTAACGTTCTAAAACAACATACCTAACGGTATATTAACACACTGACGTTAACACATTATGCCATAATATAATATCGTTTACCAAGTTAATATATTTAACACAGCTAGGCGCTAAAACTTATATATCTAATATACTCACGCCCTCTGGAGCTCAACTCGTGTAACGCATCAAATTGCCTGTTTAATATACAACCTTTAATAATGTAGATTGCTTTAGGTTACGAGATGGATATTAAATTTTGCTAAGTACATGTTGATACAGTACCTAATACGTTTATGAAAGTTATAAAATACTAGCTGACCCGGCAAACGTTGTTTTGCCATATAAAGAGGAAAAATGATTAAATTACTAAAATGGCTATTAAAAAATAAGGGTTGATAGTAGAAGGGTGAAAATTGAGGATTGTATGTATTTTTGTATGTTGTATCATAAAAGAATAGAAATTAAAAATTTTGTCTAAAAAATAAAAAATAAAATTTAGGGGTGGACTACCCCTAACAATTAGGGGGGAAAATGAAAAATAGTTGTTGGTCGATTCTCATAGATACCGGATAAGCACAAAAAAAAGCATCAAAATCGGTCAAGCCGTTTCGGAGGAGTATGGCAACGAAAACTGTGACACGAGAATTTTATATATAAGATATTACGATGAATTGAAGAGAGGTTTTTTATTCAGTAATTCTTGTTAGGTGCCGGGATAGAATGTCACCTAAACCACTGTACTGTACTGTATCAGTCGGATCGTCCTCTGCTGAACACAGCCTCCCCTACTAAGGGGGTATTTGCCATAATACCCACGCTTGGCAGGCGGCTTGGGGATCGCAGTGTAAGATGGTAGTTCTTTAGAAGGCGCTGCCGCCCACTTTCTAGTATAATTATTCCCTTAGTCGCCTTTTACGACACCCACGGGATGATATGAGGAGGTGCAATTCTAACCCTGCACCCCACGGGGAAGCCTAAACCACACTAAAGGTAAAATACCGCAGGTGGACAGTAGTGCCTTCTGAGGAACTGATATCTTAAACTACGATCCCCAAGACGCCTGCTAAGCGTGGGAATTATGGTGAAACCCCCCTTCATAGGGGAGGTTGCTTACAGCAGTGGACACTCCGGCTGATACAGTTATTCTTGTCATCATTCGAAAAGCCTTAGTTCTTTATGCCGTACTGCTTGGATAATATTAATATCGATAATTCGATTTAATTTTGATTTAATTTTTCCCTAACTTTAATTTTATTTTGGTTTTATTTGGTATAGATTTGAATTTGACATTAATTGAATTTTGTATTGATTTAATTTGACATTGATTTAATTTTGTTTTGATTTGAATTTGACATTGACATTGATTTAATTTCATTTAATTTTTATTTAATTTCCATTTATTATTTGTTTTTAATTAATTTGATTGAGTTATTATAGGTTTTTTGTTACGATTATGAATTTGACTTACAGTATTGCATTAGAAAATTCCTGTAAAGATAGTTGTAATTGTATTTTGAATAAATAAATAAATATTCAAATATTAGTTTTGAAGGGTTTTATTATATTTCCGAGTTCAAAGCTGAGAGGTAAATGCATAATACGCGTAATTGATGTGATGGTATGATGGAGAATTGATGAATTTGGATGGCGGGCGCATGTATACTGCACTCGCAACAAAACGCAGAGTTCAACGTACAGCATACGCCTGGTTGTACATACACATCCTTTTTATTTTATGTTATTGTGTCAGAACAAGCTCGGGGCCCAACTTATGTTAAGTGGACTAACCTCTGCCTATAACAGATACATCTCGGCACAAGTCACGAACTGCACTGCGCCCGTCACCTTGACTGAACCATAGTTGTTAAGTCTCATGTGCCTGTAATTTCACTGGCTCTCAAGGACTGCTGCCGGAACACACCGTTAGGTGCTTGGCGACAGATTTTATACTTGAGGGTGGTCGCTAGCCAGGCAGGGGTTCGCAAAATGCCCTTTCATCATGCGGTGAAGCTCAAGCCCGCGGCGGATTCGAATTTCTTTAGTTTCCGAAACAACTATGATTCAAATCTAGAGAATTACAACTGCACAGTGTATAGTCGAAGCAGTAATAGTCCAGTGGTTCTAGCTAAGTATTGCCGTACACGGGTCCCATGCTGATCGAGTTTGAATCCTACTGCCAGCGTGATTATTAATGGGCATTTTTAGGATTGTTTGCTTGTCTAAATATAACCGTCTAGTAAAATATCCGTTGACAAACACCTAATGGTGTATAACAAATTACAAAATTACAACGAGAGTTAAAATTATAGTCATGAGCTGGATTCGAACCCGCATGATCCACCTCTATAGCAAGGGCATGCTCTGACTGCTAAGCCAACATGACATAGGGCTCATAACTCCAATTTGTCATCTCGTTCTTAACCGTCGTATGGGGATGCAGCGCCATCTATCGTTAAAGTTACGGTACTATAACTAAGACTAGTTTATGCAATTAGATATAAATAATTGAAAAAAATGACGCATTAATGCTACGCGGATTACCATACAAAATTACAATGACAGGAAAAAATATTTTCATGTGCGGGATTCGAAGCAACGATTTCCAAATTAACATGCTAAAAAAAACACCTAATGTTAAATGTATGTACAGTCCCACCAACTTATCTGTTCAGGCGACAGAAAAAAGAACTACAACATTCCTTCAAATTGTGACAGTTTGTAGTTGATTTCCTTGACCAGTAGCGCCCTCGAAAACTGCACAGTTAAGTTGGTGGTACTATAAGTTTATGTTTAATGTAGGTATTAAAATGTATGTAAGTAATGTTTATTGTAGGTATATATTTTAAGATATGTATTTATTTGAATAATACTTCGTGAATATTTAATTTGTTTTTATTTTTAAGTAATGTTTACGTAGTAAACTGCCAACCTGGCTAATTTTTTAAATCCTTTCTTTTCGGTTGTCTTGAAGAAATTGCTTTAAGCAATAAGACCGCCTTTTGTATACATAATTTGCGTGTTAATTTTCATTGAAATGTTTTTAAGGTATGCAAATAAAGCGTTTCTATCTATCTATCTATTCCGAAAATTGTCCTTAAGAACCACAGATGAGATGGGGATCGAATACTAACTTTTCAGCTGTAATAAGTATATAATGCGATTAAAATAAAAATAGGATCGGCCTAGCGCCATATTAGCACACCTAACGGTGTGTTCCGGCAGCAGTCCTTGAGAGCCAGTGAAATTACAGGCACAATGAGACTTAACAACTATGTCTCAAGTTGACGGGCGCAGTGCAATTCGTCACTTGTATCGAAATGCATCTGTTATAGGCAGAAGTCCGCTTAACATCAGGTGGGCCTCGTGCTTGACCCATCACAATTACATAAAAATATAAAAAAATATGTAACTTCAAAACTGGAACTTCGTACAGTGCGCAAAATTTTTTGATAAAACATGTTTGTATGAGAAGAGGGTTTTTTTCAGAATCACCTTAGTCCCAAACTTTACCACGTGGTGTATTCGGCTGAGCTCCTGGAAGTCACAGGAGGATACCAGCCGATCTATTGGGATACAATAATTATATATTATAATCCACTTACCAACTAGCGGCTCGCTGGGCGTTCCGCCGAAGGGTTTATTATGCTTAAACAGGCAGAGGTTACCGTTTAACATCAGATACATTTGAAATATTAATACAAATACAAATGTTTCATTGTAAAACTTAAGTTACGTTAAAAACTTTAATTAGTACTCTGCCTTTTGTTTTAGTTATAAAACTGTGTTACAAAAGAGAGAGTCTTCCCAAAGTTTGCACATTGTTTACAGTTTTTAATATATTACACAAAAAAAAGGGTGATAGTAACTTAAACGTATTTGATTAAACTTCTGCTCTTTTGAATTATTTGTTGTGTGTGTGTGGGTGTGTGTGTGTGTGTGTGTGTGTGTGTTATATGAAGATGTGTCTGTGAGGTGTGTGTAGAAAGAAGAAACCTATAGTAGTGAAGAAAGTTAATGTACCGATTATGTCTTGTAATTTTCATTGCATTTTTAATAATAATTCTTCCGTATGGTGGAAGGGCATTTTGCGAATGCCCGCCTGGCTATTGTCCTCAAGTAGAAAATCTGTCGCCAAATATCTGACGGTGTGTCCCGGTAGCTGTCCTTGAGAGCCAGTAATTCTAGGTTAAGCCTGTTAACATCTTCGACCACATCGTCACTTACCACCAGGTGAGATTGTGGTCAAAAGCTTACCTATCAGCAATAAAAAAAGAACTTAAATGTTAACAGATGACAATAATAATAATAATAATGTTTATTGTGCCAAAAAACAGGTACATAGATCAGACAAATAAGGAATTTTAACATTATATGAGTAGCATTTATTTAAATAATATGTCTATATATTAATATACATAACTAACATGAAAGTTGTCTTATATCACACTAGCCCCCACACTAGGATACCCTGTATTGTGGGTGGACTAGTTTCTCCCAAAGAACATTTATTTAGGGACAAGACGTCATTACAATTATAAGAAGCAATAACTAAATAATATTAGAGTTTGAACCTGTTTGGAAAGTAATCTAAACATTGTAACAAAGCTGAAAAAGGAATTATTTTCAGATATAAAATAATATAAAACATTTTATTATAATCGAATGAAAAAAAAGGATCAGAAAAATAATATATATATGTAAAATATATAAGCTTATTTGAATTATAAAAAGAAAGTTTGGGACATACCCTTTAAAAAGAACATGCACTCGTATCACACTTAATGCGAATTTTTAGCTCACAAAAACTTGTCAACAACCTTGTATGTAGACTTACATTAGAACATTACAAAAATATTTCTAAGATATTTTAATTCAATATTGCTAGGCAATAATTAGTTTTTGAAGCAGTGATGGCTCAGTGGCATTGGCTATGGACTGCCGTACAGCAGGTCCATGGTTCGAATCCCGCCCAGAGCTTGAGCTTCACCGCATGGTGGAAGGGCATTTTTGTGAATGCCCGCCTGGCGACCACCCTCAAGTAGAAAATCTGTCGTAAAGCACCTAACAGTGTGTTCTGGCAGCAGTCCTTGAGAGCCAGAAAAATTACAGGCTAATGAGATCTAACAACTGGACGTCTCAGTGTGACGGGCACAGTGCAATTCGTCGCTGACGAAATGCGTCTGTTATAGGCAGAGGTTAGTCCACTTAATATCAGGTGGGCATCGGGCTAGTTCCGTAAAAGTAAAGAAAAAAAACAATAATACAGATTTTATTTTAACAATGACAGATAACAGACGACACTATGAAACTGATGACATGATGTCACCTATATGTGGCAAAAAACAAAGTGAACCATCCCTTATTTGTTTGTGGCAAAAAAAAAAGTGAACCATCCCTTATTTGTTTGTGGCAAAAAACAAAGTGAACCATCCCTTATTTGTTTGTGGCAAAAAACAAAGTGTACCATCCCTTATTTGTTTGTGGCAAAAAACAAAGTGAACCATCCCTTATTTGTTTGTGGCAAAAAACAAAGTGAACCATCCCTTATTTGTTTGTGGCAAAAAACAAAGTGTACCATCCCTTATTTGTTTGTGGCAAAAAACAAAGTGTACCATCCCTTATTTGTTTGTGGCAAAAAACAAAGTGTACCATCCCTTATTTGTTTGTGGCAAAAAACAAAGTGTACCATCCCTTATTTGTTTGTGGCAAAAAACAAAGTGTACCATCCCTTATTTGTTTGTGGCAAAAAACAAAGTGTACCATCCCTTATTTGTTTGTGGCAAAAAACAAAGTGTACCATCCCTTATTTGTTTGTGGCAAAAAACAAAGTGTACGATCCCTTATTTGTTTGTGGCAAAAAACAAAGTGTACGATCCCTTATTTGTTTGTGGCAAAAACAAAGTGTACCATCCCTTATTTGTTTGTGGCAAAAAACAAAGTGTACCATCCCTTATTTGTTTGGGGCAAAAAACAAAGTGTACCATCCCTTATTTGTTTGTGGCAAAAAACAAAGTGTACCATCCCTTATTTGTTTGTAGCAAAAAACAAAGTGATCCTCCCTTATTTGTTTGTGGCAAAAAACAAAGTGTACCATCCCTTATTTGTTTGTGGCAAAAAACAAAGTATACCATCCCTTATTTGTTTGTGGCAAAAAAAAAAGTGACCCTCCCCTATTTGTTTGTGGCAAAAAACAAAGTGACCCTCCCTTATTTGTTTGTGGCGAAAAACAAAGTGTACCATCCCTTATTTGTTTGTGGCAAAAAACAAAGTGTACCATCCCTTATTTGTTTGTGGCAAAAAACAAAGTATACCATCCCTTATTTGTTTGTGGCAAAAAACAAAGTGTACCATCCCTTATTTGTTAGTGGCAAAAAACAAAGTGCACGATCCCTTATTTGTTTGTGGCAAAAAACAAAGTGTACCATCCCTTATTTGTTTGTGGCAAAAAACAAAGTGTACCATCCCTTATTTTTTTGTTTGTGTAAATGTACTTATGTTTTTTGTTTTTTGCTGCAAATAAAATATTTTTCTATTGTCTATTGTCTATAAAAATTACGTCATCAATGGCACGCCATAAAGTGAATAGTAAAACACGATGCGACTGAATTTTTCAGCACAATCACTGGTGAGTCAGTTATTCATGAAGCGACGCGGCTGTGTAGTTCTCCACTAGGTGACTATGGACATGACCTGCTGGGAAAAACACAAATAACAACCACTAGTGCTAGAATGACTCGCGTAAAGTAGTTATACATATAAAAAACACCGACCAAGTGCGAGTCGGACTCACCACCGAGGGTTCTGTACAAACCTAGCTAGCTACCACCTTCAAGTAGAAAATCTGTCGCCAAGCACCTAACAGTGTGTTCCGGCGGCAGTCCTTGAGAGCCAGTGAAATTACAGGCACATGAGACTTGACAACTATGTCTCAATGTGACGGGCGCAGTGCAATTCGTCACTTGTGATGAAATGCACCTGTTATAGGCAGAGGTTAGTCCGCTTAACATCAGGTGGGCCTCGAGCTTGTCCTTCACAATAACATTAAAAAAAAACCTGTAGATATATATGTTAAAGTGTTTAAAAGTTTATTTTTATTGGTATATGCAAACCATAACATTTTAAAATTTATAAATATATTTTTTAAACGATGTAAACAAAAAACTATGCTTTTCGCAATTTTCCCTTTATTTGTGCTGTAAGATGTTGCTTCGTAACATATTTCAAGATTCTGAGTTCACGGGAAGTACCCTGTAGGTTTCGATTCCTTTGCGAGTGTCGAAAATTTGCGGCATAAACAGCTGTATCTTTTAATTGCGTTTTTTAGAAGTTTAATTTTTTCACTGCTTTATGGAACAGTAGACTTAAGTATTTGATATAAATTTCAGATTGATACCTCCACGCGTTCTTGAGAAAAATGCTCTTGACAGACAGACGGACAACAAAGTGGTCCTGTAAGGGTTCCATTTTTCCCTAAAAAATATAAGATAATAAAAAGACAACAAAAATTGGAACCATAAGCCAGATTCGAAGGCCTGAGAGACGGATGTTCCCAGGTTCGATTCCCGCTCATAGTTTTTTCCTTACGTGGTAATAGTATAAACTCATTCGCTTAGCAAGCGTCAGAGCAAACATTATAATGTTCGAACATATACTGTAACACTGTGTCAGCCAGATTGTCCACTGCTGAACACAGCCTCCCCCATTATGCCCACCAACCCCCTCCCCCAAGCCTGTAGGTTTCGATTCCCTTGGCAGGCGTCTTGGCGATCGCAGTGTGAGATATCAGTTCCTCAGAAAGAGTTGCCCACCTTCTGGTGTTACCTGTAGTCACCTCTTACGACACCCACGGGTAGAAATAACATTCTACACCCCACGGACATTTAGAAACACTTTATTTTTAAAGGTCCGTCTCAAAACGGCAAAACGGAGCCTTGATGAGACTCCGCTATCGGTCTGTCCGTCAGTCTGTGTGTGACGGGTCACTTGCTCGTAAACAGAACGAATTACAAACTTGTTTAGAAATATAGTATACATATATACATAAGCAGTGATGGCTCAGTGGCATTGGCTATGGACTGCCGCGCTGCAGGTCCATGGTTCGAATCCCGCCCAAAGCTTGAGCTTCTCCGCATGGTGGAAGGGCATTTTGCGATTGTCCGCCTAGCTAGCTACCACCCTCAAGTAGAAAGTCTGTCGCCAAGCACCGAACGGTGTGTACCGGCAGTAGTCCTTGAGAGCCAGTGAAAAGACAGGCACAATGAGACTTAACAACTATGTCTCAATGTGACGGGCGCAGCGCAATTCGTGACTTGTGATAAATTGCAACTGTTATAGGCAGAGGTTAGTCCACTTATCATCAGGTGGGCCTCGAGCATGTTCCGTCACAAAAACTAAAAAAAAAAAACATATAACTTTGTAGAGAATATTGGACTAAAAATTTTTGCAAGATCTAATACCTGAGTACGTTGTAGTGTTCAGGCACTAGCCTGGTGCTTGGATGTAGAACTAGTGTTTGGAGGGGCAGGAGGCGCGGGGTGCGCCGTCAACTTCACATCTCAGGCTCGAGGAGCAAGATCGCCACATTAAATAATATTGACGAATTTACGAAAGGAAAAATGTATGTCATGTGGGATTCAAACCCACGATCAATCCACCCCTTTAGCCGAGGTATGCTCTAACCAATTGAGCTACATGACAATGAGTCATAACTCAATTTTTTCCTATCGTTCTTTAACCATCGTATTGGGATGGAGTGACATCTATAGTTCAACTTATCATGTTAGCTCAATTGGTTAGAGCATACCCCGGCTAAAGGGGTGGATGGACGCGAGTTCAAATCCCCCCACATGACTTCAATTTTTACTCTCGTAAATTTGTAATTTTGCAATGTTATCCGCAGAGCATGCATTATTACAAAAAAAAGAAAAAAAAATACGAATTATTTTGACCACTGATAATTTGTATTTATCCGAAATTATACCTCACCGTTGATACAGTCTCTATCTAGGACCCTAAGACAATAAAAAAAAATGTTGCACACTAGAATGCTGGTTACGGTCCTTGACAGCCAATAAAATGAAAGGTATATGCGACTTACCAACTATGTCTCAGTGTGACGCGCGCAGTGCAGTACGTCACTTGTGTCAAATTTTAATTGTATTTAAATTTTATAATTTAAATTTGTTTGTAATTAAATCAGGTGGGCCTCGTGATTTACCCGAAAGAATCACAACATTCAAAATCAGAGTAACTTATCAGACAGCTTCTAAGCTGTCAAATTCAGATAGGAGCGGCTGATTTAAATAAATTATATTAATTTTATTATATTATGTCCTTCCTCATAGTACAGTAAGTAGTAAGTTAGTTTCCTCTTAAGACCGGAGGGAAGTCTCAAATTTTAATACAAAAAGAGAAAATGATTCTACCCCCATAAACAATTACCGATTTTGATGATTTTTAACTGAAACTGTTAGTTATAGATACCTACGTATATATTATACATATATATATATAGGTAAACAGGCCGGCTGCGACCGGCACACGACGCCGGCAAGCTTCAGTCGCAGAACGCAAATTATGCGCAAATTCTAAGTCAAAACTTAAAGGAGCTGCAATTGTCCTTATCGCATTATTATGTTTGGGCGTTTAGTGGCGAGACAGCATCACTTTGTTAAAATACCTATTTTTCTGTAGGAGCTTCTCTTCCCGTTCCTCTTTATAAGACAGGACAACAATGGAAGTGTCTTCATACGTCGCATTTACAATCATACACCACAAGCAATACAAGATTGTGGCAACATTAAACTATAAATACATTTTATTAAAAACTTCTTGATTGACTAAGCCGATTATAAATTGTATGATGTCCCTCTTCTGTCGAAACCGGTAGGCTGATATTATCTTTAATTGTCCATATTAAATTCTCAACTATTATTATTTATGACATAGAATAAAATTATGGTTAAAAATAGATTCATCGCATCATCAGCCGGAAGACGTCCACTGCTGAACAGAAGCCTCCCCTATAGAACGCCACAAAGAACGGCTATTAGCCACTTGTAACCACTGACTACCTGCGACTTACACGATGTCGTCAGTCCACCTGGTGGGGGGCCTACCAACTCTACGTTTTCCGGTGTAGTGTGGTAACCACTCGAGAACCTTTCTTCCCCATCGGTTATCAGTTCGTCGAGCAATGTGGCCCGTCCATTGCCACATCAACTACCTAATTCTGAGAGCTATTTTTTTTTTTTTTAATTTATGCCTGATAGGTTAGCCTTTGAGCCTTTGACTTTGTGAGATAGTTATCACCTGATAGTAAGTGATGATGTGGTCGAAGATGTAGTTCAGGCTAACCTAGAAGTACTGGCTCTCAAGGACAGCTGCCGGAACACACCGTTAGGTGCTTGGCGACAGATTTTCTACTGTTTTCTACTGTATTAAGATCTTTTGGAGTTTTTTTTGTATGTTTAAGGTATTTTGATATAGTTTTATACCGCTTACCAGTGTTGTCTGCCAACTGAACCTACTCCGATATAGATGAAAATTTATATCTAAGTTGTTCTTAAGGTGTTTATTTTATATTGTTTTTTTTTCCATAACGTCCGTTAGGTGAAAAAAGTTAGTCCGATTTGGATTAGAATTTATATCTAGGTTGTTCTGGACGTCCTTATTCCGAATTTGTAATTTATTTGTCGATGACGTCTGCCAAGTAAAAAAAGTTATTCAGATTTGGATGAAAATTGATATCAATTTTTTTCTGGACGTCCTTCTTCTGAATTTGGAATTGATTTTTCGATGACGCCTGCTAAGTGGAGATGACGTATCTGAAAACGGTCAGAGATAGGTAAGGGAGATTTCAACAATTATCGCAGGGAATCAGGAAAACATCAGGAATGACATCTGTCAAAAATCCAAAACAGCAGATTTCAAGATCACACAAAGTGAAACCATACAGAGTGCTATTGAAGCAGTGATGGCTCAGTGGCATTGGCTATGGACTGCCACGCAGCATGTCCATGGTTCAAATTCCACCAAGGGCTTTAGCTTCACTGCATGTTAGAAGAGCATTTTGCAAATGCCCACCTAGCTACCGACCACCCTGAAGTAGAAAATCTGTCGCCTAGCACCTAACGGACTGTTGCGGCAGCAGTCCTTGAGAGCCTGTGAAATGACTCAACAACTATGTCTCAAATTGACGAGCGCAGTGCAATTCGTCTAACAAAAGCTTATGTAGAGCTACGCGGTATCCAACATAAACACAGACATCCACATAATATATGTAGTATGAATTATTATCAGTTTCATGCATAAAGTAATTACCTAATAAAAACAAGTCAAATGTTATGCAAATAAATTAATTATAAGCCCAAACATCTTATAAAAAAAATATTATTACTTTAATTTCGAATACTTTATGTCATCCTTACTAATGTACAACATCTACCTATAATTTCTCCAAATGTAAAGGAATAAGTACTTTTTAGGTAGGCAATATTAAAAACGTTGATCCTGATGTTCTGTAATTGTTATTCTGTGACGGCCGGAGCGCGATGACTTTGCTAGTCTAATACACGCCGGTGCCGCAGTGCACATGATGCGCGATGATAATTAGCTCGCCCCGCCTAGATCTTCAAGGTCTTTGGCGTGATCCCGAGCCTTAAGCTTTATCATTCGTGAGTGGCATCGTCATTTGAGTCGAGTTTTAAGTTAAAATATGAGAAAGAAACTATAAAAGAACCAACACATATAGGCTATTACAATGTTAAAATTGATAAAACGTAAATGAATAGATTCAGGCGATACTTTGCGTGGTCGGTGTTTTGAATCAGCATTGGTGCCGACTTCAACAAGTCATTTCCTACTTTATTTAATTTTTATATAGAGCGAAATATATGCGACATGCGTAAGGACTTTAGTCATGATTTGGTGACGTTGTAGTTTCAAAGTCAACCAGGGAGCGGATTTTCCGTCTTTCATTCTCTACGTCATTTTTGCTATTTATATAAATATTGTTTACAGCAAATAGTTACTCTACTTACTACAGTTTTCCTTGTAGTAATCAAAACTAGTTCAAGAGCATGCACTAACAGGAAGTAATTAATATTGCACAGTTACTTCCTACCTATTGTCTGGTACACATGTGGCATGGGAAATAACTAGGAAAATTTTCAATATTACTCACTTGAGCATCAGCTTCACACGTTTTATATACCTGAATAGTCACGCTCGGCGGTTTCAGCTACGTAGATTTTAAACAAAAATTGTGTTCTCGGAAATAATAAGGATTCTTTGATCTTATCTAATATCTTATATTTTAAGTTACATCTAAATCAGGTCAGTCGTTTTAGTGTTTGTTTTATGTTATTATGATGTTAAGTGGACTAACCTCTGCCTATAACAGATTCATTTCGTCAACGTCGAATTGCGCTGTGCCCGTCACAGTGAGACGTACAGTTGTTAGGTCTCATGTGTCTGTAATTTTACTGGCTCTCAAGGACTGCTGCCGGAACACACTGTTAGGTGCTTGGCGACAGATTTTCTACTTGAGGGTGGTAGCTAGCCAGGTGGGCATTCACAAAATGCCCTTCCACCATGCTAGTGTGTAGGATTAACAAACATACACACTCAAATCCTCACATTCTCACTCACTCATTAACTCACTCACTCCCTCAATCTCAAACATCCGCATATAAAATATAAGCGACAGTTTAAAAATATATAAATTGATCCACGTCTTCCTTTTGATTCCTCTTGATAAAAGTAGAACTAGTGGCTCTCGAAGCTGTAAACCTGGCGAGTCTGCCTTTGCATAACAATTGCAATAATGGCCGAGCGGTAATAGCTGCCGCGCCGCAGTACCCTGGTTCGATCCCCGCCGCTGGCCTGAGCTTCACCGCATGGTGGAAGGGCATTTTGCGATTGCCCGCCTGACTAGCTACCACCCTCAAGTAGAAAATCTGTCACCAAGCACCTAACGGTGTGTTCCGGCAGCAGTCCTTGAGAGCCAGTGAAATTACAGGCACATGAGGCTTAACAACTATGTCTCAAAGTGACGAGCGCAGTGACGAGCAATTCGTAACTTGTGACGACATGCATCTGTCATAGGCAGAGGTTAGTCCGCTTAACATCAGGTGGGCCTCAAGCTTGTTCTGCCACAATAACATAAAAAATAAAAAAATGCATAAAGTGTCACTGCGCATGCTGATGGGGGATAGACTACAAATCCAAAAGTTGTAATTATATTCTGTAAACTGATGAAATTATTTTTTTGTGACAAAGGGAATTTGCGTTTTTCCATTGATATGAGTGTGGGCCAAACCCCAACGTCGCACCCCTACCCGCTCCGATTGTTATTTCAACTACCAAGGACGCGTGTTATATTACTTATTTACTTACCTATTTTTCTAATTTATATTAATTTGATTATAGCTTACTATATTAAGTGCTTATCTTTTTAAAGCGAAAAAAGTAGCGAACAAAAGCTAAACGGATATTGAATGATAATTGGAATAGTAGAAAATATTGAAGCGCTCGTAGCGAGGTTTACTTAGCTGTTCTCAACCGATCAGCAAAGTTAAGCAACGTCGCGCGCGGTCATGAGTTGGATGGGTGACCGCTAGTGATATTACTACTGAGCGTTTCCGTGCTTCGAAGGGCACGTTAAGCCGTCGGTCCCGGTTGTTGTCTTAGGAAGGCAGTCGTTATAGCAAAATAATCGCAAAATGCCCTACCACTAGGTAGGGCATTTTGCGAATGCCCGCCTGGCTAGCTACCACCCTCAAGTAGAAAATCTGTCGCCAAGCACCTAACGTTGTGTTCCGGCAGCTGTCCTTGAGAGCCAGTACTTCTAGAACAACATCTTCGACCACATCATCCCTTACCATCAGGTGAGATAGTTGTCAAAGGCTAACCTATCAAACATAAAAAAGTAGTTCAGCGTGCTTCATCATTTCTAGCATAGTGGTCAATATTAAACCTATCAGGTATAAAAAAAATATATATATCGCCGATATTATTGGTTTACGTCTTCTATTTTGTGGGTCACCAAAAACTATTATGTATTTACATTTATTAGGTATTTATTCCAAAAGCTGATTAAATTCCCTTATGATTTGACATAACACAGGAAATCAGCGTTTTTATTTAATTCTTTTCCACCCGGGCCCCTTTAAGTTTATGCGATGAATAAGTTATAAGTTTCACGAGAATCGGTTGAGAAAAGCTACCTGCAGAAGAGAACAACCGGACATACGAAAGCATTTTTGTGTAAGCTAAAGCAGAGACGCTTTGCTCGCACTGCGTGCTCGCTCGAAGAAGAAGAGAAGAACGAAACTTGCAGAAAGGTCGCCATGCCACTACTCACGTCAACGAAAGGAGCAAAGGCCTATGCTGAACACACAATCTTAGCAGTAGTGGTACTATCAACGAGCATTCCCAAGGTGCATTAGTATCAGGAAGGAGGTTATCTATAAAAGCGAAGCCAAAAATCCTACAACATATTCTAATGTTGACCTTTGTATTGTTATGGAAAACTGTTGATGAAATGTGTTGTTCAAAACGGTTGGTACATATTGTACCGACCCTACATTCGTAATATAAGGGCAAAAAGAAGATGAAGCTACTTCGCCGGTTAAAAATAATGTGGAAAGTTTTTTGTAGGTGATTTTTTAACCCTTGAACGTCACCTGGTGGTAGTGAGGATGCGTTTGAAAATTTGTTCATCCGTATTAGAATAACTAGCTCTCATAAGAAACTGAAGGTTCTTATGATAATTTAATTATGATGTCTAAATGACGGCATGCGATGTCAATACAAAAAACAAGTAATCGGCATGATGAATAAATAATATGTGGCAAAACCACGGACTTAAAGTTTATCTATTGAAAAAATACCGGCCAAATGAGAGTCGGAGTCGCGCACCGGTGGTTCCGTAAAAACTTATAGGTATAAGTAACAGTTATGGTATTTTTAATGCTTAATCCATATTGAAATTATTAATAATATTTTTATCATATGATGTAACTTAAAATGTATGCTCTTCGCATTTTTTCCTATATCTATGCTATAAGACGTTACTTCATACGAAATTTCAAGATTCTCACGGTTATATCTTTTGTTTGCGTTGGCTTAGAAGTTTGATTTTTTCTCTGCTCCAAAAGACAGTAGACTTAATTATTTGATATGAATTTCAGCTTGATATCTCTACGCGTTCTTGAGAAAAACGGTCTTGACAGACAGACGGACAACAGAGTGATCCTATCAGGGTTCTTCTTGTTTTGAGGTAAGGAACCCTAAAACAGCTAAGAAAGCGAACACGTAACATATAAAAGCAAATTGTCACTTATTCCCCGAATAGGTTAGCAAAGGTTCTGAAACACCTACATTTGCCAAAAAAGTTTTGGTTCATAGTGGAATAACCTTCTATGGCCATCTACCAGATATAGTCCCAGAATCAGTTGTTACTGAATATTACGATAAATAGTCAAATCCAGGGATCGAGCCCACGACACAGTGATACAACAACCTATAAATACAACCTATTTTGCTCTGAACATAATAATAATACGTTTAACAGTGCGGATTACATTTTCACGTATAAACATTTAAGTACCTCAATTTATTAAAATTCAAATTGTTGTGTTAATCTGATCAAGAGTCGGAGATGTCCATCGTTGAACAAAATCACCCCAAACAAAGGTTGAACAATCCTTTGTTTGGGTTTCCCAAACTCATGCAAATCGTGGCAGTCAGTGCAAATCTTGGAAATCGCAGTGTCAGATGATAGTTATCCAGAAAGGTCTGCTGTCCACTTTCTTGTTCTTCATCACCTTCTAGGACTAAAGGCATCCCAAATTTGGTCCTCTTAAATGTTTCACCAATGAGTTTTAAATGAGATAAGAGTAGAGAGGGATGTGCGAAGTAGATGGACTCATCTTCGTACTACTCTACTGTACTGTACTGTATCAGGGGGATCGTCCTCTGCTGAACACAGCCATTATGGGGAGCTTTACGCTTGGCAGGCGTCTTGGGAATCGCAGTGTGAGATATACGTTCCTCAGAAAGCACTGCTTCTGGTGTGTTACTAAAAGTCGCCTCTTACGACACCCACGGGTGGATTTAGGGGATTGAGGGGGCGGGGTGACACCCTAGCCCCGCACCCCAAGTGAAATTATAGTAATACATAATTTTATGGTTTGCAAGAAAAAAATCTACCAATGAGATCGCTACGTTCAGCGAGGCTAGGAAAAAAGAGTCTTTTATAATTTATTACTTCATATTTTTTATTACTTTTCTCGGTGTAAACATTCAAAACTCTATTCAAAAGGAGCGCGGTGCGATCCAGTGCTGACGCGTCGGGCGCTCTTAGCTTGGAGTAGACATTGTCTTTTACGAGCAATTTTTTATCTTACAGATTTTTGACACCCAAATATATAAACGATACTAAATCCAACCCGACAGTTTTAGCTCAGTTTTATGTCTTGCCGCTAGACTTACGCCATGCAACAACTCTTCTATTCACTCGTGGTTAACTATACACATTAACTAAAACTGAAACAATAGGAGATCTATTTTGTATTTTTCAAATAGACCACAAATGATTCATTATTATACATCACGCAAAGCCACAATATGGTAAATACCAATTACGTTGACTTAGGTTAGTATCTCATATTTAATGTTTTAGAAATGACGCGATGGTTTTATGTCATACTCATTTCTAAACATTTATTACTAAGTGTTTACTTACTTGTGCATACCTCTATGATACAAAGTTACAATACCACCTTCAGCCACATCATCACTTACCATCGCGTAAGATTATGGTCAAAGGCTAGCCCATCATGAATAATACAATGATTCTCTTAAGATATAACCCATGCGCATCGTATATAATTATAACAATAGTAATCATATCTATATAATATATTATACTATTTAGATATAATTATATAGATTTAATAATATAATATCTATATTATAATAAAAATTTTTTTTTTTTTTTTTTTTTTTTTTTTTTTTATGTCTGATAAGTTAGCCTTTGACCACTATCTCACCTGATGGTAAGTGATGATGTGGTCGAAGATGTTGTACTGGCTCACAAGGACAGCTGCCGGAAAACACCGTTAGGTGCTTGGCGACAGATATTCCACTTGAAGGTGGTAGCTAGCCAGGCATTCGCAAAATGCCCTACCTGCTATTACGACTGCCGTCCTAAGACGACAACCGGGACCGAAGGCTTAACGTGCCGTCCGAAGCAAAGAAGCGCTCAAATGTCACTAGCGGTCACCCATCCAACTCATGACCGCCGCAGACGGTACCACTATCTCACCCGATTGTAAGTGATGACCTGGTTAAAGATGCTGTACAGGCTAATCTAAAATTACTGGCTCTCAGGGCAGCAACCGGAACACACCGTTAGGTGATTGGCGACATATTTTCTACTTGAGGTTGGTAGCTAGCCAGGCGTGCATTCACAAAATGCCCTAGCACCATGCTATAACGACTGCCATTCTAAGACGACTACTGGGACCGACGGCTTAACGTGCCCTCCATGCACTTGCACGCTCAATCCACTAACGGCCACACATCCAATCCAAGTCATGACCGCAGCGGACGTTGCTTAACTTAGCTGATTAAACAAGCCTCGAGCGCTACAATCGTCGTTTGTATTAAAAAGCAAGCAAGCCGTTTCTTAAAGGCCAGTATTGTTTACTTCTTCTTCGTCGTATTCTTCATGTCTGAAGGTCGTGCCCGTCTTGAAATGTTTCAACGGAGACGTTTACCAGCTGCTTCTACTCCATTCTGTCCTCAGCTTGCCTCAGGGCGTTAGGGAGGAGAAGTCCCGTTATGGCCTTAATTTGGTCGGACCAACGGGTAGGTGAGCGACCCCGTGGCCCCGTGGCCACAACTATTATTATATTGTTTACAACTAGGTACATTTTTGTATTTTATTCATTCAATTGCGTCCGATAGGTACATGTTGAAATAATAATGTCAAAGACATATGACATTGAGGTATTAGTGTGTTTAAGGCTGACTTTCTCCCGTATGTCACCAAAAAGTGTTCAGTGTTGGAAGATGGCGTTTGCGACGTCATCATAGAACATATAATAATACTACGTATAGAATGGACACTCCCCTCCCCCCACCAATCGAGCCTTCCTTACCCCGCCCTCGCTTCAGAGCTGGAGCTGACTTGATCTCGGGACGCGCCACACGCGCATGATGACGTGACGACGAAGATTACCAAGGTTACGACCTCTTTTTATTTAATAAAACGAGGTAAGTCATTCTTGGTATGGTACCCACACTATACCTATTTGTCGTTCTTCTGATAAACAGTAGATACCTTAAGGTACCTTATAAAAAAACCGATAATTTACAGTAGTCTTTGTATTTTTTTCAAACCGCTATTCAAATAATAATTATTATAAAAGATTTTCGTATGCAATAATTTCCTCTACTGTTTCATTTGCACGCTTGCAGTGGATATCGGACTTCGCTCGCAGCGAAACAAGTAAATGGAAATAGTTTTTCTTCACCATTCAAACCATAGCGAGTACTTTGCAAGTTTTAACCGACTTCAAAAAGAAGAAGGTTCTAGTATTTTTATGATCGTTTATGTGTTTGTTTTTCACAGGTATAGGTTAGGCAGTATAGATTCACGTTTCTTTTCGCGATGCCGCTCATGCGAAGTCATGTCGTTTGATGGCGGACCTTCGCTTTCGTTGACACGGGGCAGATTACGTGATTGTTTATTAAACGAATACATTATTATAGTGATTGTAATTATTATCATTACTTGTATAAAATGTGAACGTGGAATGATAAGTTTTGTACAGTGTAGTTATATATATTATTGTATAAGTATTGGAGTGAAATGTCAAGTAATGTTACCTACTCGGTTTTGTGCGGATATTCCTACGTCCTACATGATTAAGTAATTAAGTTGGATTGGTTTGCTTGTTTCTGCAGGTAGGTATTAAACGCATAGCTTACGAAATCTAATAATAACAGTATCAAAAGATATGTAGTTAGGTAAGTACAATTCATACGGTGACAACCTTAGACTTCACGCACACAATTACGCGTGTACAAAAACAACATTTGTGTTGTGTATGTGTAATAGGTAGTTGTAACGTGGCTTTTGTATAGAGAATGAGTCGAGTGTCCAGGGTGTGACGTCATGTCGGCTAAGCAGGAAAATAAGGCGTTATTGTCATTAGACATACCTACTGTTTTTTTAAATATATAAAAATATTTGTTATTATTAAATATGGATTTCCGCAAAAGTAACGCCTTAACCATTAGTTGCCGATTATGTTAGCAATTGACCATAATCTCAGCTGTTGGTAAGAGATGATGTGTCTCTGTCCCTAACTTAAACAATGTTCCCAAAAATGAATAATTGTGTTTGATATAAAAAAAATTTAAGCGCTCGTAGCGAAGTTTACTTATCTGTTCTCAACCGATCGGCAAAGTTAAGCAACGTCGCGCGCGGTTATGAGTTGGATGGGTGACCGCTAGTGACATTACTACTGAGCGCTTCCGTGTTTCGGAGGGTACGTTAAGCCGTTGGACCCGGCTGTTGTCTTAGGATGGCAGTCGTTATAGCATGGTGGTAGGGCATTTTGCGAATGCCTTCCTGGCTAGCCACCACCCTCAAGTAGAAAATCTGTCGCCAAGCACCTAACAGTGTGTTCCGGCAGCTGTCCTTGAGAGCCAGTACTTCTAGGTTAGCCTGAACAACATCTTCGACCACATCGTCGAGATAGTGGTCAAAGGCGAACCTATCAGGCATAAAAAAAAAAATTATAATATGCAATCAACACTAATCTTTCCCTTACCTCAACATTCCGACTACAAAAACCGTCCAGTTATACCTGATCCCAGACGATTCTACAGCTTACTTCATTTCATCAGAAAACCTGAAGGTATCAAAGGGTCGGGAGGTATAGCTTCGCTGGTGTATTCATGTAGGCTTTGAGGTCACTGGGGCCAGTTATACGAGGTTTTTTGCAGCAATGAAGCAAACTTAATGTACCTTCGGGAAGACTTCGTTAGATTGAGTTTTTCACAGACAAGTATTGTGTCATTTATTTATATATATGAGAATAACTGGTAGAAAAGGTGGCGGGTTTAACGAATGAAGCGTTTCCAAGACGAATTGTCCTCGGGCCGGGGCGTCTAGTCATAAAAAAAACAAGTATATACTTGTGTAGTATTTTTCGTTAATAAAGTTTTTTTTTATGTAATTGTGCTATAACAAGCTCAAAGCCCACCTGCTGTTAAACGGACTAACCTCTGCCTATAACAGATGCATTTCGTCACAAGTCACGAATTACTCTGCGCCCGTCACCTTGAGACATAGTTTTGTTAAGTCTCATGTACCTGTAATTCACTGGCTCTCAAGGACTGCTGCCGGAACACATCGTTAGGTGCTTGGCGACAGATTGTCTACTTGAGTGTGGTCGCTAGCTAGGTTGGCATTCGCAAAATGCCCTTCCACCATGCGGTCAAGCTCTAGCCCGCGTCGGGATTCAAACCATGGACCTGCTGTGCCGCAGTCCATAGGCAATGCCACTGAGCCATCACTGCTTCAAAAAAGATCATTATTACTACTTCATAACAGTGTTAACAAATACAGTTGGAAATCCATATTTAAAAATAATAAATATGTAAAAATATTTAAAGAAACATTAAATTAATATTATAAAAAAAACACTTTTAAATATATCTAGTAACAATAACGTCTAATTTTCCTGCTAAGCCGACACGACGTCACAAACGCCATCTTTCAACACTGAACACTTTTTGGTGACATACGGGAGAAAGTCAGCCTTAAACACACTAATACCTTACACAATATCATTTTAACATATACCTTATCAGACGCATTTGAATGAATAAAATGCAAAAATGTACCTAGTTGTAAACAATGCTGACCTTCAAGAAATGGCTTGAGAGTATATTTTTGTTGTGACACTACTACTGAGCGCTTCCGTGCTTCGGAGGGCACGTTAAGCCGTCGGTTTCGGTTGTCGTCTTACGTTGGCAGTCGTTATAGCATGGTGATAGAACATTTTGCGAATGGCCCACCTTGCTAGCTACCACCGTTAAGTAGAAAATCAGTTATCAGTTGCTAAGCACCGTCGACGTAGTGGTCAGAGGCAAACCTACCTTGCATAAAAAAAACTGTGTAGAGTACCTCCTAGGTTTACCTGTCATTACTTAACGGATCACTCTCTGAGCTCTTTCTAATTCCATCATGTTAGATTTGTATTTTATTCCTTTTAACTTTAAGCGAAAGCGTATTTTTCACGTGTATAATGCCAACTTCAATGGGGAATACAGACGTGGCGCTAGGTAAGTTTTATTTTTTTCATGCTTGATAGGTTAGCCTTTGACCACTATCTCACCTGATGGTAAGTGATGATGTGGTCGAAGATGTTGTTCAGGCTAACCTAGAAGTACTGGCTCTCAAGGACACCTGCCGGAACACACCGTTAGGTGCTTGGCGACAGATTTTCTACTTGAGGGTGGTAGCTAGCCAGGCGGGCATTCGCAAAATGCCCTACCACCATGTAAGTACATATGTAATGTAATTTTTTAACGTGATTGTGACGTATCAAGCTCGAGGCCCACCTGATGTGAAACGGACTAACCTCTGCCTACAAAAGATCCATTCCGTCACAGGTGAAGAATTGCACTGCGCCCTCAGACGTATAGTTATAGTATATACTATACTATACTCCCCGATTTAATGAAACAAAGTAAAATCACTCCAATTTTAAAGTCGGGCTCTACATCTGACCCTTGCAATTATAGACCTATTTCCATCTTACCTGTTCTGAGTAAAGTATTCGAAAAAATTATGCTCAAACAACTACTATCCCATTTTAACAAGCATAATTTATTAAATGAGAATCAGTTTGGTTTCACCAAGAGCAAATCCACAACAGATGCAGGTGTTCAATTGATGTCGCAAATACTGGAAGCCTGGGAGAGTTCACATGATGCTATTGGCGTATTTTGTGATCTTTCCAAGGCATTCGACTGTGTAGAGCACTGCACTCTGATTCGTAAACTTTACCACTATGGTATTCGTGGAAAAGCTCTGAATCTTATAGAGTCATATCTGTCAGACAGGCTACAGAGGGTTGGAATAAGTGGCAATACTTCTTCCGGGTCATTGGTAAAAATGGGAGTACCACAGGGATCAATTTTGGGACCTTTTCTGTTTCTTACATATATTAATGATCTGCCTTGCATGGTCAAAGATTTCTGCGATATTGTTTTATTCGCAGATGATACCTCTCTGATTTTTAAAGTAGATAGGAAAGACAGTGAACTGACGCATGTAAATAATGTATTATCTAAGATTTGTAAATGGTTCGCCGCTAATAATCTTCTCCTAAATTCAAAAAAGACGAAATGTTTAAAGTTTTCTTTACCAAATGTTCCTTATGTTGAACCAAACATTAAGCTTGGACCAGATAAACTCCCTATTGACAAAGCGACAGTCTTCCTGGGAATCAAAATGGATTCCACTTTACAATGGGATCCACATATACATGATCTCTCCGGAAGACTTAGTTCTGCTGCATATGCAGTTCTTAGGATAAGACAGTTAACAGACGTAGCTACTGCTCGCCTAGTTTATTTCGCGTACTTCCACAGTATTATGTCGTATGGCGTATTGCTGTGGGGTACTGCTGCTGAGATAGAGACAATCTTTATCATACAAAAGCGTGCAATTCGAGCCATATATAAAATGGGTCCTAGGGAATCTGTGAGGGATCTTTTTAAAGAAATTGATATTTTAACTTTACCAAGTCTGTATATATTTGAAAATATTATGTATGTTCGTAAAAATTTGAGTAAATTTAAATTAAACAGTGACAATCACGATTACAATACTAGGAATAAAGATAAAATAGCGGTGCCAGGTTTTAGATTAGCAAAGACAAATAAAAGGTCCTTCTTAGGTAATTGTGTGCGGTTTTATAATAAAGTTCCTAAACATATTACAACGCTCACAGAAGGGAAATTCAAGTTGCATGTGAAAAACATATTGATTAAAAAATCCTACTACACAGTTTCTGATTACATAAACGACAAAAATGCCTGGACAATTCCGCCTCCGTCAAGCTATTGCCTGTCACCTACATAATTTAAACAAATATTGTAATAACTCTATTATATAGTATGTATGTAACACATTGTTAAAAGATGTTTAAAAGAATGGCCCCGAGTTTCTTGCCCGTTCTTCTCGCAGTGGCTCTATACACTTTATTTGCTGAACGTGGCAGTACAATGTAGAATATTTCAATACTAAAATTTGTAATTGACCTTCATAAGAGCGTCATAGACGCCTAAATTGAATAAATGATTTTGACTTTGACTTTGACTTTGATACTCATGACTGCAATTTTACTGGCTCTCAAAGACTACTAAAATACAGCTTGACCGAATTTGATGAAATTTAAACGGGACCACACAACATGCACTATTAAAATTGGTTCACCCAGTCAAAAGTTATGAGGTAACAAACATAAAAATTAATACTTACCGAAGAATTGAGTACCACCTCCTATTTTTTAAGTCAGTATAAAACCCTAAAGGCTTAGCGATTGAGGACTACCCGTGCAAATGCGCATTATAATTGACTGTGGAGAGGCGTACCTTCATGAGTGAATAGGTCTGTACATGATTACTCATATATAAATGGACAGTCAAGTACAGACCTTCACTCACGGATTAGACTGATAATTTATTTACTGACATTAGATCCTAATGATCTGCGAGAGTGCCCCAGATGATATGAACATCGATCATTATTAATCTTGTGGAGTGATCGGTAAATAGAGACATCATTCTTATATATGTACAGGATTATTAGTGAAGCGGCCAAAAATTTATATTTAACCACCAGCGGGATGCGTTATGTGCCCGAAGGCTTTATTGCGTCTATATATTAAGTGGACTGTATTTTTGTGTTAATTCGCTAGGTCACTGATTACAATTAATAATTTCACATGTATATAAGCATATCCTGGCCATGAGCGATCGCTAGGTAAGAGGAAAATGGGAAACCCACGCACCTTTAGAATGTCCGGTAGGCTCCTTCACCTCACGAGCTGGAAGTCCTGGCTGCGCAGCACAGAAAACACTCACACGGTCTTCTCTAACTCTCACAATAAGATGTTCGATGATTTAATTACACTTTCACGTAATTGCGGTATGTCCAGATCTAAATATAATAACTGGGATGCGGTCAGCGGTAGTTCGTCATTGAGACTGTCTTTCAAGGGCAGCTGCCTCCGCGGTGTTAGGTGCATCGTGGAGGACGCGGGATTGGAGGGGGAAAAGAGATAGGAGATCGCTCAATTAGCCAATATTACATATGAAAGAAAGTGACAGCTAATTGACGCATTTATGCAAACAAAATGTATTAAAATACTAGCTTGGCGGTAACATTTCCCCCGGCCTTAAAGGGTTGCCTTTAAAGAAATTATAACTTAGCGGGATAAATATATAATAAAATATAATGCGGTTGAGTATGCGGTAATATAATAACTTAATAACGTATGCGGTTATATAAAATATGATTGTATACTAAAAGCTATTGATTAGGTAGAGGACATAATTTAACTACCGGGCGAAGGTAGCTCCCCTTTGAAGTTTTTACAGTGACAACACGAGTAGCGCCGTCTTGAGACGGATAAACCCTTTCCACGACACCTAATGGCCAAGCAAAAGGCGGAGCATTGTCAGTTTTGACAATGACAACTGTTTCTTCCTTTATGGGAACCGAAGGAACATTCCACTTCGCTCGCGTCTGCAGCTGGTGTAAATATTCAGCACGCCAGCGCTTCCAAAATGACTGTACCATACTATCTATTAGGTTATGTCTCCGAAGTAAGTCTGACGGTCTAATTTCAGGCGCGGGAAGCGAAGAGAGTGGAATCGTTTGTAAAAAGTGTGCCGGTGTAAGAGCTGAAGGCTCTGTGGGATCACTACTCATAGTAGTCAGCGGGCGCGAATTAACTAGAGCTTCGATCTGCGTGAGGATAGTGAGAAGCTCCTCATACGATAGGATTTGTTGTCCTATGACTTTAAACAAATGCGTTTTAATAATCTTCACCATACTTTCCCAACAACCTCCCCAGTGTGGAGAAGCAGGTGGAATGAATTTCCACTCAATACGATTTTCGGCTAACTCTACCTCTAGATGCGGACGTAATTCGTCTAAGAACTTATATAAGTCGCGGAGATACGAACGCGTTCCGACAAAACAGGTCCCGTTATCAGAATACATGCATTTGACAGGTCCGCGTCTAGACAGGAAGCGTTTAAACTCATTTAGGAAACTGGAAGTGGACAAATCTGTCGTAATTTCGATATGGGTCGAGCGTGTCGAGAGACAGGAAAAGATGCATAGCCATGCTTTACGGCTCTTTATCCCCCTACCACGCGTCGGCGTGTATTGAATAGGGCCTGCATAGTCACATCCAACATGAGAAAAAGCTTTGTCGACTTGATTTACGCGATGACTGGGTAAATCAGCCATAAGTGGGAATAATGGGCGCGGTTTTGATTTAAAACATGTGTTGCATTTGTGAATACGATGGCGTATGATGCGCCTTGCAGCTAAAATCCAGAATCTATGCCTTAACAAAGACATCAGTAGCTCTGGTCCAGCATGCAAGTGCTTGACGTGACAATGATCAACGATCAAGTCAACGACTGGATCGCGGCGCGGTAAAATGCAAGGATGCTTGAGCGTGTAATCCTCGGCAGAATGCGACAAGCGACCTCCGACACGAATAAGACCGTTATTGTCAACGAATGGCCTAAGCTTGTTTAAAGCGGGTGAACAAGGTTCATTTTTAGTTAAATTAGCTTTATCGTGCGAGAAATGAACGTTTTGCACGGCGCTTTTTAATTTATTTTCTGCATACTCTAAGTCTGCGGCGGTTATAAAATGACCACGGGGTAATAATTTCATGAAGCGGTAAACGTACACTATCGCCCGTAACAATTTAGGGTAGGACGAAAATCGTTGCGCGAGCGCGTACAGCGGGGATTGTTCTGGACTAGTGGTAACATGCACCAGAGCACGTTGTTCAGGCACGTCAGCGTATTCATCAGTATTCAATTTATTTAAGGGCCATTCACTTGGATCAAGAGTGATCCAAGGTGGGCCAGTAAGCCACAACGGGTGGTCGACTAACTTACTCGGGGTAAGACCACGCGATAAGCAGTCCGCGGGATTATCGGTGCCAGAAACATGAAAGAATCGACTCGCGGGAATATTATCTGTCACTTTTACGACACGGTTGGCGACAAAAGGCTGCCAACGATGCGCGGGCGCGTTTATCCAGCAAAGCGTTACTTTGGAATCGCTAAATGCGAAGACATTGCTAACAGTATAGCGCGGGGTTATAATATCTAAGACCTTGCGAAGCAGCTGTGACAACAAGAGCGCTGCGCAAAGCTCTAATCGTGCAATTGAAACCACCTTAACTGGTGACACTTTGGACTTTGCACACACTAGTTGCACAGTGTACTTTGAGCCAATGCTTATTTGTAAATAAACCACACAGCCGTAAGCGCGTTCGCTTGCATCTCCAAAACCTACAACGTTAATGTCGCAATTTTCTATAATACCTAAATGTCGCGGTATGCACAGTTTGTTGAGCAAGGGAAGCTCCTTACAAAACTGCAACCAATTATTCATAATATGCGTAGGAGGTTCGGTATCCCAATCACACTTCAAAAGCCAAAGCTCTTTGATAAGAAGCTTGGCGTATAAAGTGGCTGGCGCGACAAAGCCCATGATGTCCCACAGTCTGGCGATCGCTGACAATATCGCGCGCTTGGTGGCCTTATCGTCAGGTGCGGTAACCACAAACCGAAAACTGTCACAAGTCCTATCCCAGTAAAGTCCTAGAATTTTATGCGGAACAGATTCGTCGAATATTTTGTCGCGAGATTCTTTATGCGTATCGGGTATGTGAGCTAATACAGCATCAGAATTGCTTGTCCATTTGACGAGATCAAATTGACCCATTCCGAATAGCTGAATCAGCTCAGTACTGAGCGTGATAGCTTGCTTGCTACTCATGACGGAGATCACAATGTCGTCCATGTAAAGACATGAAGAAGCAGCAGCGGCGGCAGCGGGGAACTTGTCACCTTCATCGGCAACCAGCTGGCGAACAACGCGCAATGCGTGAAATGCACTTGATTTCAATCCAAAACACACGCGCTTAAACTCGTACACAGTAACTGGATCCTCCGTACTGAACCGATATAAAATGCGCTGATACCTACGATCAGATTCGCGCACACCGATTTGCATAAACATCTGACGACAATCAGCTGACAGCGTCACTTCAAATAAGCGAAAATTAATTAAGATGCTAAACAAGTCTCCTTGTAGATTAGCACCAGCGTGGAGAAGATCATTAAGTGAGTGACCAGACGAAGACTTACAGCTGGCGTCCAAAACGCAGCGAAGCTTGGTTGACGTTTTATCTTCTCGTACCACACCGTGATGAGGAATCGTATATGAAGGACGAGTGACGTCATCAGTTGTCATATCAACGGGACTTAGGTAGCCCTTATCTATATAATCACGTATTACATTATTGTACGCGGCGCGGGATTTGAGTGACACATCTAGTTTTCTCTCTAAACACTTAAGTCGCCTGAGCGCGGCAACATACGAATCACCTAATAAATTTACGTCATCACGAAAAGGTAAGGCGACAATATATCTACCACTGTTGTCACGAACAGTCGTAGCGCGGAAAAATTCTTCGCACTCAAACTCCTCAGGACTACGAGCGGGCCGCGCGGATATCTCTTCAAGCTCCCAAAATCGCTTGAAGAGCGTGTCAATCGGTTTTTGTTCGACGGAACAACACAAAGTAGAAAGACTATTATGAACGATCTGTGACGTAGGCGCGGAACCCATAATCACAAAACCTAACACAGTCTGAATCGCGGGCGGTACATTATCATGACTGCTATTGACCACTCCAGGTAGCAGCATGTGCGAAAAAGTCGATGCCCCAACCAGACAATCGATTGGTCCAGGAGACGCGAAATCTTTGTCGGCGAGCGGGAGTGACTCGAGGTGTGTAAACACAGCCTTATCAATTGCGACCGATGGCAGAGAATCGCTTATGCGGTCGATAGCGAGCGAGTCAATATCAAAATTAATGTTCGAATTATATTGCGAGCTTATTTTCAAACGTACAGTACCCTTAACTAGCTTTTCCGAACCCCCTATTCCCCTAACAGTGATATGTGAAGGCGTCATACTATTTAATAAGCCAAGGCGATCACAACATTCGTAAGTTACGAAGTTACTCTGAGACGCGCTATCGAGTAAACAACGTATAACCTGCGGTCTATTATTAGCATCGCATACTACGACCTGAGCTGTGGCTAGAAGCACCGTTGTACGGTGGCTATTCGTCGCCGGTTATCAGTAGGTGACTCAGTGCGCGCGGGCAGCGAGGCGGCGATGGATGTCGTGCATAGCGATAGATCGCTGCGCTGCTGCATTAACTGACGCGGCTCGCTATCAGCTGAAACGGACAACCGTGGCGTAGCGGTTGCATGCGCGGCACTCGCGGCAGGGGTGGCGAGTTCGATCTCCGAACGCGGTTTATTATTAAAATGTAGCATAGAGTGATGTCGCTGAGAACACACACGACACTTTAACTTCGAAGAACAATTAATAGTTTTATGGGTGCGACTGGTGCAGTTCACACACGCGTTATTATTTTTTATAAACTTAAACCTTTCACTAGGCGTAAGTTTTTCAAACGCGGTACATTTATAGTAATGATCATGAGACGCGTAATTACACAATTGACATTTATCAGGAGCCGAAAAAGTGACGTATGACTGTGGATTCGGCGGACGGTTAGTCTTAGCAGGAGGCTTCGAACTAAGCTTATTAGTATTGCTTGCTGCGGCGGGTTGCGTGCTCTCAAAAATACGACACTGCTTTTTAATAAACTCAATAAATTCCTCGAGTGTCGGCATCCTATTATCTCGAGAGTACATTTCAAACGCACGTATAGTTTCGGTGTCAAACTTATACAGAGCTATATGCAGCAACACGAAATCCAACAGATCGTCTATTTTTAACGTTTTAAGTGAGTTAATAGCGACCACATACTTATCGATAAATAATTTGAAGTTCGATGCAGACGGAGAACCATTTAATTTGAGGCTAAGTGCCTGGTCTAAATAGCTAGAACCTAATAGCCTGACATCTTGGTATTTATCTAAAAGCGTTTGGTAAATCACATTATAATTTTCGGCATTCGGAATTATACCAGCAAATGTAGACTGGGCGGTCGGTGACAATTTACCTATTAGATAGTACAGTTTGTCAGCGTCCGTTAACGATGCATTACTATGTACTGTCGTGTCAAAACTAGCGTGAAATAATGGCCAGTTTTTCCTATCACCATCAAAGTGCATCAGCTCAATATTGGGAAGTCTAGGTTTAGCTTTGTTGTGCGGAGTGGAATGCTCTGACGCGGGCGCGGGCTTCAACTTCGACATGATCAGCTTGATATTACAATAAAGATCTTCGAAGGACGCGTAACCTTGATAAGAAGGTGTCGCTTCAGGGTCAAGTTCAAGAAGTGTTTCATTGTAACTGTCGAGGATCTTTTGAAAACTAATGCGTGTCTCTTCAATCGTTACACAAGAACTCAAAAACAATTCTCGATTTTCGTCTGAAATATGTGCATTTTTAGCCTGATTATAAACCGAATTAATACGTTCATACAGAGCATTTCGCTTTGCTTGTAGGATAGTTAAACGCGGACTACAAGGAGAAGCTACTTTGACTTCGCGCGGCATGATGCTTTTGATTTTTAATGCAATACTATATGTAAGTAGGCCTAAATAGTATCGGAATACAATGTGGTAAATGAGGTAATAAGTCGCGTAAGAATAAAGTAAGAAAATAATTTATTGGCGCGGTATTACGTTATAAATGAGTACGTGAATCACGATATGGATATAAATAAATATATACCTAACACTTATAAATGTATGTGCCTTAAAGGGCGGGAAAGTAAATATAATATATAAATTATTCTCTAAAGGCAAACACTTATAAGGGCGGAGCGGTTTAGTGAAGTAGGTACGAACATTTTTATGTGGTGAGTGAGGGTAGGCTCGCGACGTAGGAATTACGTGCGATTTATAGTTTTAAATTCAAAGATATCGTATGAAATCAAGATAATCATATACAATAATGAAATTTAGATTATAATCCCGTGAGATAGGACCAAAATGAAGCGGCCAAAAATTTATATTTAACCACCAGCGGGATGCGTTATGTGCCCGAAGGCTTTATTGCGTCTATATATTAAGTGGACTGTATTTTTGTGTTAATTCGCTAGGTCACTGATTACAATTAATAATTTCACATGTATATAAGCATATCCTGGCCATGAGCGATCGCTAGGTAAGAGGAAAATGGGAAACCCACGCACCTTTAGAATGTCCGGTAGGCTCCTTCACCTCACGAGCTGGAAGTCCTGGCTGCGCAGCACAGAAAACACTCACACGGTCTTCTCTAACTCTCACAATAAGATGTTCGATGATTTAATTACACTTTCACGTAATTGCGGTATGTCCAGATCTAAATATAATAACTGGGATGCGGTCAGCGGTAGTTCGTCATTGAGACTGTCTTTCAAGGGCAGCTGCCTCCGCGGTGTTAGGTGCATCGTGGAGGACGCGGGATTGGAGGGGGAAAAGAGATAGGAGATCGCTCAATTAGCCAATATTACATATGAAAGAAAGTGACAGCTAATTGACGCATTTATGCAAACAAAATGTATTAAAATACTAGCTTGGCGGTAACAATTAGTAAAATACTAACAACCTCTTAGGGTTGACTTCTGCTAGTCCTAAAAAACATTAGGAGATGATTTTTTTTGTTTGGAAAATTTATAAAAATTAAACATTCTTTTGCGTTCTTTTATATGTTTTCGACTGAATAAGCACGAGGACCACCTAATGTCAAAAGTCTCTTGTGCCTGTAATGTATTATTTCATATTTTTTATTACCTTGCTGGATGTAAATATTCAAAACTCTATTCGAAGGGACCACGGAGCGGTACAGTGTTGCCGCGGCAGGCGCTCTTGGCTCGGAGTAGGCATTAAAACACAAAAAAAGATTTAAAAATTAAGAAAATAAAATAACAAAACAAAATAAAAATGATCTCAAAATTTTTGTTAGGACTAGCAGAAGTCAACCCTAAGAGGTTGTCAGAATTTTACCAATAACCCTGTATATTAGCTGGGCCCCTGTGTAGATATGTGCGAGCAATTCGACTAGGCATGCTTGTATGTAGGCAAGTACTTTAGTTTATATTGTTAGGAGCATAGGGTTCGTGATAAATAATGCAACACTTTTTCAGTAAACTGACACCTAGATTCACTAGTTCTACAGTCAAATCACGCCTTATTTAAATCAACACTAAAATGTTCGTACCTTACAGAACGCTAATTCACACACTACACTTTATAAAACTGTTCGCGCTTGGAACACTTGGTCCAAAGATATCTCGCACAGTATCTCGTTTGGACCTCAAAGTAAAACTGACTACCGCCCAGACTCGACCTTTTTATTTATATCCAAAAATCATAGTTTCCAGAATGTTAAATAGTAATCTAAATGGAAAAACAATGGGGCTAAATCACTCTTTTAACGTAAACAGTTTTTTTAAATTCCACTCAAAACTAACTACTCCTTATACTGTGATGGTTAATAGTTGCCTGAGAACAGAGACGACGCTTTTTACACAACTGTCCAAAAAAAGGAGTTTTATGTTTTCAGGGTTCATGTGTGTGAGTTTCTTTATTCCACCATAACTCCTAAACGGCTAAATCCATTTTAATTTGAGATATAATTAGATTCGTCTTGACAGCCCAAATGACAGTTTATAGAGGTAAATTAAAAAACGAACTGGTGGATTTTATACGACATATTATGAAATAAAAAAAGTCTTCTTTTTCTTCTTCTTGGGTATCAAAATGAACAGCTTTAAAACAAGATACCGTAAATATCTACAACTTGCAATTTTAATTTAAATAGAATAACTGATTATTATTATAATCGTCAGAATACAACGAATGGTTATTTTTTTATTTTATTGTGACGGAACAAGGCCGATGCCCACCTGATGTTGAGTAAACTAACCTCTGCCTATAACAGACGCATTTTATCAACGACGAATTGCACTGTGCCCGTCACACTAAGACGTACAGTTGTTAGGTCGCATGTGCCTGTAATTTTACTGGCTCTCAAGGACAGCTGCCGGGACACACTGTTAGGTGCTTGGCGACAGATTTTCTACTTGAAGGTGGTCGCTAGCCGGGCTAGGCGGGCATTCGCAAAATTCCCCTCCACCGTGATATAACGACTAATATCCTAAAACAATAACCGGAAACGACGGCTTCGCTTGCCACCCGAAGCACGTGCAGTAGTAATGCCACGAGAAGTTACCCACTAGAGTCAAGACCGTAGCGGTCCTTGCCTTGCGGTAGACCAAGCAAGCTACGCTACAAGTGCTCTACTAAATAGTTGTTCCTTTTGTGATACCATGCTGTAGTGAAGAAGGACGTCTTATACGAATGTACTCATAAAATAATAATACAATTCTAATGTTGACTTAGTTGATTGGTTAAGAATGGCCAAGCAACGCTACAAGCGCTCTACTAAATAGTTGTTACTTTTGTGACACCACACTGTAGTGAAGAATAACACCTTATACAAATAAACTCGTAAAACTGTATGTAAAAATTGAGAAAATGTATGTACGTAAAAATTGAGTATATTCAAATTAAACAATGACAAATACGATTACAATACTGGGAATATAGTTATAATAGCGGTGCCAGGTTATAGATTAGCAAAGACAAATAAAAAGTCCTTTTTAGGTAATTGTGTACGGTTTTATAATAAAGTCCCAAATATATTACAACGCTCACAGGAAGGAAATTCAAGTTGCACGTGAAAAACATATTGATTAAAAAATCCTACTACACAGTTAAACTACTTAAACTATTAATTTTACTACTACTTGAACGACAAAAATGCCTGAACAATTCCGCCTCTGCCAAGTTATCGCCTGTCACCTACATAATTTAAACAAATATTGTAATAACTTTATTATATAGTATGTATGTAACACATTGTTAAAAGACGTTAAACGAATGGCCCCGAGTTGCTTGCCCATTCTGCTCGCAGTGGCTCTATACAAATTATTTGCTGAACGTGGCAGTAAATTGTAGAATATTTCAATACTAAAATTTTTACTTCATAAGAGTTACGTAGACGCCTAAATTGAATAAATGATTTTGACTTTGAATTTGACTTTGAAAGGTTCGCGACTGTCTGATACATTTATAAAATATACTAAACAAATGAACGTCGCGATAAAAATGTTTCTGTGTAAAATCCAATATCTAGTTAAGGCTTACAATGATTGATTCGTAGAATTTGATTGAAATTGATTTAGTTTGATTTGAGTTTTGAGATTTATAAAAACTGTTGATTTTAATTAATATTTATGAAAAGTTCGTATTACCTACACGTTTGACTCTGAAACAATATCAAGGTATCTACAATTGGTACTTACCAAACTATAGTTATTAGTTCAAAAATGATATAGGTACCAGGGTTAGTCGATTTGGGACTATTGAGGAGCCTCATAATAAGACATTTAAAAACTGGTCAAGTTTTTTTGGTTTATGAATACCTGGTAGGGTAGCTTTTAACCACTATCTCATCTGATGGTAACTGTGATGTGGTCGAAGATATTGTTCAGGCTAACTTAGGATTACCGGCTCTCAAGGACAACTGCTGGAACACGCCGTTACGTGCTTGGCGATAGATGTTCTACTGGAAGGTGGTGGCTGGCCAGGTGTGCATTCGAAAAAAGACCCTACCACCATGCCATAACGATTGCCATTCTAAGACAACAACCGGGACTGACGGTTTGATATTCCCTCCGAAGCACGTGCACGCTCAGTAGTAATGACACTTACGGTCACCCTACTTCTGAACGCTTCCGTGCTTCAGAGGGCACGTTAAGCCGTCGGTCGCGCTTGTTGTTTTTGGATAGCAATTGTTACAGTATTGTGGCGGAACTACAGCTGAGAATACGCGCCTGGCTAGCCACCATCATCAAGTAGAAAATCTGTAGCTATGCACCTAACGATGTGTACGGCATCAGAGCTTGAGAGCCAGTATTTTTTTTACCTGATAGGTTAACCTTTGCCACTATCTCACCTGAGTAAGTGATGATGTGATCGACGATGTTGTTCAGGCTAAAAGACAGCTGCCGGAACACCGTTAGATGCTTGGCGACACTTTTTCTACTTGAAAAATAATTAATATTAAAATAATAATAATTGTAGGTAAGTTTAAATAACAATTTCGATCACTTCATCACTTACCACCATATGAGATATGGTCAAAAGCTGGCTGGTAGAGCTGTAAATATAAAATCCCCGTAGGGTGCTGGGTTAGAATTGCACCTCCCCATATCATCCCGTGGGTATCGTAAGAGGCGACTAAGGGAAAAATACTGGAAATGGGCAGCAGTGCCTTTTAAAGAATTGCCATCTTACACTGCGATCCCCAAGACGCCTGCCAAGCGTGGGGATTATGGCAAATTCCCCATTAATAGGGGAGGCTGTGTTCAACAGTGGACGATCCTGCTGATACAGTACAGTACAGTACAGAGCTATATAAGACTATTTATTATGTTTATACATATTCTTGGAGAGTCAGATGTTGCGCAGCTATTGTGTTGGCAATCTGTTTCCACTTATGAACAGATTCATATATCAAAATAAGTGTGCGTCAACACGACGAGAAACTTGGAAATCACATTGAAACAGAATGTATCGTTATCTTCCAAAGTTTCAGTTCTTGTTAGCACCCTGATCCACGCGCCTACTTACATAAGTTCAAATTTAAGTTAGAGCGAGTTTATTCGCGGCACGTGCCGAGGAGTATTGGGTACTGCACGCAGAAAAAGTATAAAATTAACTGCTACATATCTTTCTTCTATATAAGAGAAAATTTTATAATAATTTACTCATAATAACGATAACCTTTAGTCAACAATCTTACAAAATATGAATGTGAAAGTAGAACTTATGTAAAAATAATTAACTTATTAAACTTAATTACACATTGTATATATATATATATTGAAACGCTCGTAGTGAAGTTTGCTTAGCTGTTCTTAACCGATCAGCAAAGTTAAGGAACGTTGCAACGAACGGTCTAGCGTTGGATGGGTGACCGCTAGTTACATTTCTACTGAGCGCTTTATGGCAGTCGTTATAGCATGGTGGTAGGGTGTTTTGCGAATGCCCACCTGGCTAGCTACCACCCTCAAGTAGAAAATCTGTCGCCAAGTACCTAACGGTGTGTTCCGACAGCTGTTCTTGAGATCCAGTAATTCTAGGTTAGCCTGAACAACATCTTCAACCACATCATCACCTACCATCAGGTGAGATAGTAGTCAAAGGATAATCTATCAAGCATAAAAAAAATCCTTCTTCAAGTAACACCAGCTATTTTCCGAATATGATCCTCCTATCGAAGACGCTGCTCCTATTTCTTTCTTTTATTTTTTCTTAGACATCATACAGTCAATATTTTTAGCCAATTTACTTATCTTCTTACTTCTCATATCGTTTGCCTCTACCTCTATTTTAGTGTTCATATGCAGTATGTTAAATCCTTAATTTTAGTTCGATTTAGCAATGTTTCTAGTTTTATTTTGTATTTTACCTTGTCGTTGAGCATGCTTTACTGTGTTGACATGTCTCAAGTTTTACTGTACGCGGAAAATTTATAAAATAAACGGCTATAGTTTTTCCTTTTTATTTAAGAAAATATTTTTATAATAATTTACGCATACTTATTATATTAGGTCCTTACATATGAAATTGGCGTTTTTCGTACTGGCCACTTTAATCACGAATTTCTCCTCTTTGGTAAGGAATTCCAAATTCAAATTTGTACAGCTATAGACTCATGTATTTGTGCTTCGATGATCGTCATTCATTTGTTTTTTTTCTTCTGTTTTTTTCTGTTTGCGTCACTCATTTTACAAAATGGAAAACCATAAATATCGCATTATTTACGAGTACGAGTTCCGCCGTGGCACTAGTGCTGCGGAAACAACTCGAAGGGTGAATGATGTGTATGGCGGTCGTGTTGCAAAAGAAAACACAGTTCGTTTTTGGTTCCAACGTTTTCGTTCTGGAAATTTCGACCTGCAGAACAAGCCCCGTGGACGGCCTGAGACTCAAGTTGATAATGAAGAGTTGAAGGCTATTGTGGAAGCGGATCCATCGCAAACCACGTCCGAGTTAGCTGCAGGCTGCAATGTTAGTGATAAAACTGTTTTAATTCACTTGAAGCAAATTGGGAAGATTAAAAAGCTTGAAAGGTGGGTACCTCACGAATTGACTGAAACAAACCGGCAAACGCGCGTCGACTGCTGCGTTACATTACTAAACCGGCACAATAATGAAGGTATTTTAAACCGAATCATTACCTGTAATGAAAAATGGGTTCTTTACGATAATCGGAAGCGCTCAGCGCAATGGTTAGATCCTGGCCAGCCAGCCAAATCCTGCCCCAAGCGAAAATTAACCCCAAAAAAGTTACTTGTAAGCGTTTGGTGGACTAGTGCCGGTATTGTTCATTACAGTTTTTTCAAATCTGGCCAGACTATTACGGCTGATGTCTATTGTCAGGAATTGCAAACCATGATGGAAAAGCTAGCGGCTAAACAACCTAGGCTGGTCAATCGCTCCACGCCACTGCTGCTTCACGACAACGCTAGACCACACACTGCGCTACAGACGGCTACTAAATTAGAAGAGCTTCAATTGGAAAGTCTAAGACATCCTCCGTACTCCCCGGACCTTGCTCCAACAGATTACCATTTTTTTCGAAATTTGGATAACTTCTTGCAAGGGAAAAACTTCAACTCCGATGGGGCAGTCCAAATCGCCTTCAAAGATTTTATTGATTCCCGTCCGACTGGTTTTTTTAGTAAAGGGATCAATGAACTACCTATGAGATGGCAAAAGTGCATAGAAAATAATGGTTCATACTTTGATTAATTAAATATATTATATTAAAAAATATTCGACTTTTTGTTCCTCCCATACAAAACGCCAATTTCATATGTAAGGACCTAATATATATAATACCTTGACCGCGGATAACGAACGATCATGGGTCGTCAAAGTTTTACCCCGTGCGCAAATCACGAATTCAGATCCTTCTTGGAATTCCTTTTTTTTTCTAAGACCCCTACATTTTGATTAGCGTTAGTAGCATTGTGTGGTTACTTTTTGAATAAAATTGACAACTATGCCGTAAATGGTCGTCGCAGAGGCGAATGCGCTCACAAAATACTTGGCGGGTAAAGTATAATTATATTTTAAGTCATAAAATTTGGCTACAAGCCACCGCGGCTCAGGTCTCAGGCCTTATCGCTATATAAGCACCTGCAATCGATCTATCTCTTGAGCTGGATGTGGAGTATGAGTATGAGTATTTTAAATCTGGGTGAACAGGAAGTTTGACTCATTACAATCGTGTAGTAAGTCAAATTTCTTATACCTACTTTTGTTATTGTTATTAAAACGCAATAAGATTTGTGATGAATCGGTATTTATAGTCAACATGAATTGAAAGACTTCTGTTATCATTTTGCACCCTTGTTCGCTTAGCAGGCGTTAATATATTGGCTCAGTAAGAGTGGAACCTCGCTTTTTGGATAAGAATTACAACAACAAGTAATGGAAAAATGTTTTATTCATATTGAGCTGAGAGTTTTATATAATATTTAGGTCTCAATTTAGTTATTATTAAACTTGTATTAAAATTATATTAATTTATATTATACATAACTTAATGACAACTAGATAATAACACTTAAGATCGTGAGTTGCTAAAAAAGTATTTTTGTCAACCTCCTCATGGTTTGGATCTTTCCCGGAAAAAATATTTTATTTAATTTCAAGTATTTTTTCTAGATCAACGTTATACACAAAATATCTAAATTTGAGGCTTGTGATTTATTCACGAGCTAGGGACTTGTGACATATTCGAACGGATAGGCAGATAAACTGTTATGAAGCAGTGATAGCCGAGCGATAATGGCTATGAACTGCCGTGCCGCAGGTCCATTGTTCGATTCCCACCGGCGAATTTAATCACCGCTTGGTGAAATCGCATTTTGAAAATTACCTAATTATCTACCATTATCATGTAGGAAATCTGTCGCCAAGCACATAACACGCCAGTTCCAGCAGCAGTCAATGAAAGTCAGTAAATTACAGGTACGTGAGACTTCACACCTATATGTTTTAAAGTGATGGGCGCAGTTCATCCCTTGTGACGAATGCATAGGCAGGGTTATTATGTACAATTACTAATTAAATCGGGTTACCGCTTAGCATCAAATTCTGGAGCAAGTTTCGCCACAATCCAATAAAAATAAGACAAACAGTGGAGTGTCGTCATTAGGTCTCCTTTTGCGATTTGGGTACGGTATCGAAAAATACAATCTTATATATAAAATTCTCGTGTCACAGTTTTCGTTGCCATACTCCTCCGAAACGGCTTGACCGATTTTGATGAAATTTTTTGTGCTTATCCGGTATCTATGAGAATCGGCCAACATCTATTTTTCATCCCCCTAAATGATAGGAGTAGTCCACCCCTAAATTTTATTTTTTATTTTTAAGACAAAATTTTTAATTTCTATTTTTTTATGATACAACATACAAAAATACATACAATCCTTAATTTTCACCCATCTACGATCAACCCTTATTTTTTAATAGCCAATTAATTATTTATATTGCAAAACAACGTTTGCCGGGTCAGCTAGTATTAAGTATATTTTTAATATTCATATTGTATTAGAGTTTTTAGATAAGTTTCTCTTATCCTCCTAACATGCTGTCGGTACACGTACAAAACATTTATTACTGTATTTAATACCATAACATATTTTCAATTAAATCCTGGATCTAATTAAATCGCGAGAGCAGCTTGTTTTCGACTTGTAAAACTTCGTAGAACGACGCTACACGTATGATGGGGCCAGCCAAGCCAGACCCTCCTTACCCTTTGACTTTCAAACGCATTCGACGAGAAAGGGGTAAATTAATGAGAGATCAGGGCTCAAGAGAACTGGTCCTGTCACAATTCGGTGTGAATATAAACGACCCTACTTAAAAGTTTTATGGTTTCAGTATAAATTCCATTAGCGTTTGACGATTTTACATTTTGAACAGATGTCAGGCTCAAATTGTACCTTTAGTAATTCATTCATATTGTCTATACACAGCATTAATGGAGCCATAGGTATACCTTAGTTTATATATATACATATAATCTATCATTGGGTATACTCACAAGTTTTACACTTCTGCAGCCAAAACTGAGCTTAAAAGCTTGATGGTATTTTTATTGCTGACAGGCTGACAACTTTTGACCACTATCACAAAATTACAACGAAAGAAAAAGTTATAGTCATGTACGGGATTCGAACCCGCGCCATCCCGCCATGTACGCGGGGCATCTTTTTTTTAATGTTATTGTGACGGAACAAGCACGAGGCCCACCTGATGTTAAGCGGTATCCTCTGCCTATAACAGATGCGTTTCATCACAAGTGACGAACCGCACTGCGCCCATCACCTTGAGACATACTTGTTAAGTCTCATTTTGCCTGTAATTTCACTGGCTCTCAAGGACTGCTGCCGTAACACACCGTTAGGTGCTTGGAGACAGATTTTCTACTTGAGGATGGTCGCTAGCCAGGCGGGCATTCGCTAAATGCCCTTCCACCATGCGGTGAAGCTCGAGCCCGCGGCGGGATTCGAACCATGGACCTGCTGCGCGGCAGTCCATAGCCAATGCCATCACTGCTTCAAAAAGGCTTGCACTAACCGGTAAGCCAACATGACATAATATGACGCATGACTCTAATTTATCCTTTCGTTGTTAACCATCGTTTGCGATGGAGCGACATTATATAGTTCAACTTATGTTGACAAACAAGACTAATATTTGCAATTCAACAGGGCAATGCTGCCAGCATTGAAGCGCTCGTAGCGAAGTTGAAGCGCTCGTAGCGAAGTTTACTTAACTGTTCTCAACCGATCAGCAAAGTTAAGCAACGTCGCGCGCGTCATGAGTTGGATGGGTGACCGCTAGTGACTTTACTACTGAGCATTTCCGTGCTTCGGAGGGCACGTTAAGCCGTCGGTCCCGGTTGTTGCATTAAGACGGCAGTCGTTATAGCATGGTGGTAGGGCATTTTTCGAATGCTCGCCTGGCTAGCTACCACCCTCAAGTAGAAAATCTGTCGCCAAGCACCTAACGGTGTTCCGGCTGCTGTCCTTGAGAGCCAGTAATTCTAGGTTATCCTGAACAACATCTTCGACCACATCATCACTTACCATCAGAAGAGATAGTGGTCAAAGGCTAACCAATCAGGTATAAAAAAAAAGCATTCTGGACACGCTGCCGACTGGTAGTGGGCTGGAGTATTTAGACTGCCTGTGAGTCTGCAATAACCTATAGCTTGTTTTAATGCTTTTATTGTAGTAGCTGTAGTGTTGTATATAGTTCGTAGTATTTTAAAAACAATTAATAAATACTTTGCAATTAGCTATAAACTAGTTTTGACCACTATCTCTCGGATGGTAAGTGTTGATGCGGTTGTAGATGTTGTTCAGATTAACTTACTAGCTCTAAGGGACACCTGCCAGAACAGACCGTTAGTTGCATAGCGATAAATCTCTATCTCTACTTGAAACTGCCATTGAAAAAACTGTACGATGGCTTAGGATGTTTTCCGAAGCACGAAAGCGCTCAGAAAATACCACTAGCCATGTCATGACTGCAGCGGACTTTATTTTTTCTAGTCGATTAGTTAAACACGACTAAGCAAGCGCAGCTATGAGCGTTTCTAAAACCAATATTATGACGAATGCCTGCCCAGTTAACCACTTTCAAATAAAAAACCTATTCCCTCCAATAGTGTGTGCTGGAAGTGTCTTTTTTATGTTATTGTGACCGAACAAGCTTGAGCCCCACCTGATGTTAAGCGGACTAACCTCTGCCTATAACATCTGTTAACATTTCGTCACAAGTCTCGAATTGCACTGCGCCCATCACCTTGAAACATAGTTGTTAAGTCTCATGTACCTGTAATTTCACTGGCTCTCAAGGACTGCTGCCTGAACACACCGTCAGGTGCTTGGCGACAGATTTTCTACTTGAGGGTGGTCGCTAGCCAGGCGGGCATTCGCAAAATGCCCTTCCACCATGCGGTGAAGCTCAAGCCCATGGCGGGATTCGAACCATAGACCTGCTGCGCAGCAGTCTATAGTCAATGCCACTGAGCCATCACTGCTTTAAATTTTGAGTTCACATTTTAGGAATAACCTGCCAACATCATTTACTAACAGGAATTATCGTGGTCATAAGTAGTTCTTCTTCCTACCCTTATATCCACGCTAGGTAACTAAGCATATACATATCTTACACTCCGCTGTATCGGATGTCATCATAGTTCTCACCCTTACTATTTTAGTAGGTTCACCCAACTGGCAAAATGGAGCCATATTAATGAAGATATTCTTCAACATAGTGTTTGCACAGTAATGCTTCGATGCTAAATATCTGAGCCTGCGTTGGTACCCACCAAGACTGTCTCTTGTTGAAGAGACCTACCACCCGATTTTGTTGTTTTTATAAAAGGAATTATTTTTTTATTCAATTGGAAAAGCTTAGCTTGACCCCAACTCCTATTTGCAGTTAATAAGCTTTATACTGGGGCTATCACTGTCAAAAATAAACATTGCAAAATGCATAGATTCAGGCGGTACTTTGCGGAAATCCATATTTAATAATAACAAATATTTTTAAATCGAGCAATTTCTCGATCGTGCTCTCGTAGAGTCAAAACCTCCTGAGGATGCTTCGTGTAGAAGCGAAACGCGTCGAAAATTCTTCCGGTTTGGCTGCGTGGCGTTTGTGACGTCACGTCGGCTTAACAGGAAAATTAGGCGGAATTGTCACTAGATATATTTTTATATTTTTAAGTGTTTTATTAAAATATTAATTTGATTTTTTCTTAAAATATTTGTTATTTTTGAAAAATTCATTTATTTTGGCGTAAAACTCACTCTTGCCCAAAAACTAAACCAACATCGTTTTCATGCACTCTTTGTATTCATAATATACGGCTAAATGGTTTCATAAACAGTTTGTACTAAGTATATCTTTTAGGATTACGGATTTTTTTATACTGACCTAGTTAATATAGAACTGCATATCTAGGTCAAAACACATAGTGCCCATTGCTTACTAAACAACAAAGTATTCCCACAAGATCCAAGTAGTGCCAACATCACCATTGTCTCTGAACTGTATTGACGCGCAGAAAGTTACAGAAAGTTTGTTTTATAAACAGATATTGTTGTTGAACAAACAAACGTACTGACGATCGGTCACAATATGAGCTATCTGTGGTTCATTGGTCAGAGAGAATGGACGGTAGCGGAAGGTCTTGGATTGTTCTGTTTTTGGTGCTCACTCCGGTTTTAACAGTAAGTGTCTGCTTTTTGCGAATATTCTTTAGTTAAGAGGCCTTTTACATTATGCAGCCCTCTCACTCGCACTTTTAAAGATAATTTTAAATAGCATATAGTTTATATTTTTTAAAATGTGGTCAATCATTATTTCGCTGCATGCATCTATAGATGTTCTCTACTAATTTTCATTTTGATACATGTAATGGTGGATCCAAAACGCGTAATATAGTTATTTTAAATTTTGGGCCTCTAATTCTAATTTGACTCAACATGTAACAAAGTAAAAATATGTAGAGAACATCTATAGTTGAATGCAGCGAAATAATGATTGACTACATTTTTAAAAGTTTAAACCATATTGTTGCTATTTGAAATTATCTTTAAAGGTGCGAGTGAGAGGGCTACATAATGTAAAAGGCCTCTTAAGGAGGGAAGAGGTATGGAGAATCATCTGTGTATACGAAAAAGTGTTCATCCAAATGCATTAAATTAGGGTGGCGCCACATTAGCATCAGGGTAAAGGAAGCCCCAAATACTATTAGGGTAAGATTGAGAAATAAACAATGAAAGAACAGCTTTTGCTTAGTTATAGCGCGCTTTTTAAAATACTCATAAAGTACCTACTTTATGAGATGATTTTTAAAACGCGCGCTATAACTAAGCAAAATATGATGATTTTTTGTGAATAATTTTTTAAGATCTACGTACTGAATATAAAAAATAATCACTCAGGCACGTTTTCTCATAATAACCCTTTAAGGTTCTATTTACTACATTTTAAAAATAACTCGGCATTCGTTTATAATTGCTACATTCATACCATACCCTTTGTCTACACCAGCGCCATTCTGGAAGGTTTTTGAACTGTTATTTATAGCTTACAGCTGGACAGTTGGTTTTAAGTTTTCTACCATATGAGATGACTCTCGTTACCTCTACCCTTCATACCTTTAGTATACCTATTTCTACCGCCATGCAGCAGTTTACGCATTACTGTTCCGGTGTGAAGGGTATGGGGAAATAAATAGAGAAAAAACACGAGATTTTCGAATTTCAAAGCAGTGATGGCTCAGTGGCATTAGCTATGGAGTGCCATCCAGCAGGTCCATGGTTCAAATCCCGCCCGCCCGGGCTTGAGCTTCACCGCATGGTGGAAGGACATTTTGCGAATGCCCGCCTGGCTAACGACCACCCTCATGTAGAAAATCTGTCGCCAAGCACCTAACGGTGTGTTCCGGCAGCTGTCCTTGAGAGCCAGTAATTCTAGGTTAGGTTTAAAGAAATTTATTCTCAAAAAGACTACATAGTCACTTACATAAGAACAAGAACAAAGCATATTTCTTAATATCGTTCGTTAATTATATTACAAAGTATTCATTTAACGTACAAAATGTAGGTAGGCATTATATCAACGCCTTGTTTATAAGATATCATTGTTACCGATGACGTGATGAGCTAGTTGCGATTTAAATACGTTAAAATGAGCTTATTTTTTTATGTTTTACGGTAGTTTATTGAACAGTTGTGCACCTTCGTACGTAATCATTTTTCTCCCGTGATTTGTTTTTATCTTGGGTAGCACTAGAAAACTTGCTCGGCAAGTGATTCGTTTTGTTGTCTGTTTTAGCATAGCAAAGGATAAATTAGTATGGATAGAGCTTTTCAATATTTTTCTGACAAGTGTGCATGTGTTAAAAATATATAATTATAGGGATAGTGGTTAAAGGCTAAACTATCATGCATAAAAAAAACGCTTTGGATGGGATTCGATATTTTTTTGTATATCGATGCATTTAAAAACTTTCCGCATGCGTTACATTTAGCCATTATTAGATATCTTTGCACTTAACAAATCTTATAATAATACTTGACGCACAGTTAGATGGCGCTATTGTACAAGTATCTTGGCAAAGCAGATTACAGACCCACCAACTTATCTGTTCAGGTGGCAGAAAAAAGAACTACAATAATCCTTCAAATTGTGACAGTTTGTAGTTGATTTCCTTGATCAGCAGCGCCCTCGCCAACTGCACAGTTAAGTTGGTGGTACTATATTTATCTTGAACTGTGGATCTCCGCCTACCCTCTCTTAGAATTAGTGTACTTTGATATTCAGTTAATAAATGCCTATTATAAGCGCGCAGAATAACACAAACACTCCCACTGATGTTATAGCCCGAATAGTACTGTAATAATTAATTAATTACAGTAATTAATTAATGACATGTAAAATCATAACATCTAGCGCTTGTGGCAATATCAAAACACGAATATATATATGGAAACATGTATAGTAAATAAAATAGTTACATGTTCAATGTATCTAGGTAAATATTATTTATGTACCTACTTATCATTTTGCCCAGTGGGGTGCCGGGCTAGGCTGTCACTACCCATTGCTAGCATATGACACCCACATCATGAGACGACTAAAGGTAAAATACCGTAAGGTGGGCAACAGCACCTTCTGAGGAACTGCTATCTTAAACTGCGATCCCCAAAACGCCTGCCAAGCGTGGGGATTGTGGCAAACCCCCCATAATGGGCCCCATTACGCTGCCCAACCGGATTGTCTGTGTTCAGCAGTGGACAATCCGGCTGCGATACAGTACAGTAGTACTTATAATTTATATTCAAATAGAATGTATTTTGTTGCAGAATAAGTAACAAAAACCGAAATAAGAACTTCAACAAACCTTTCTTCTACAAACCATTCCTTGAATTGTGAAACGCTCTGCCGGCGCGACGTAAATTTTTCGTTACAACTATGTTCTTTCAATCGAGGCGTGAAAAAGTGCCTTTCTCGTCATCATAGGTATGGCAATAAGCGTGGCTTACGGTTGCATTAATGGCCATCGCTTCTTGATTACTTCTTCACTTCCCACCAGGCGAGATGGAGTCTCTTCATGAACCATTATAAAAAAAAAATATTACTTTATATGTAACCGTTGAAGAAATCTTGATATCTTTGCTTTATCAATCAGGTGGCTTGGAGAGAGGAGCGGAGAGAACCCCGCGAGCCCAGAGAGATGAGGAGACCCGGCATCCATTACCACTCAAAGAGACACATGCTGCCCCCAGAGCCTGAGAAGAAGAAAAGATCAGAACGCACCACGATTAAGCCACTCCGGGAAATCAGAAAAAAAGTATGTGATAACCTCGTTTTAGAGGGATGTTGAATATATTTTATGTATTAGTCACAGGTGTCCTGAGAATACTTTCGTGTTGTTCTGTTTATTCCGTTTATTAATCCCTATAAAATTTATTCGAGTAAACTCTATTGCGTAGCAAAATGTATAGTTTTGTATATTTTTTTTTTCATTTATACGCTAATATATCCATAGAGAGTGTAACGAATAATTCGCTTTGATATGATTGTATTCTTATTCTCTCGAAGTGAATTATTTTTCATTTAACTACTATAGCAACAAATCTAAATAATAAACAAAAAACTTTATTACGCTAGTATATCCCCAAGCAGTATGTCTAGCAATCTTTGATGGATATAAATACGTATAATTATACTTTCAATATCAGCAGAACAACTTCTGTTATTTTTGTAAATAATTATTACTTTATATAAATTTTTATCTATTCCGAAAAAGAAAAGCTTTGTGAAAATTGTTTTAACTAGGAATTTTAAAAGCACTTTTGCTTTTGACTGATACATGGGTCAAACCTTTAGAACTTCCTAGAAAAAGGTTCTCCATTTCATGGTAAGATGTATCGCTAGTTATCTTTTAAACACATTTTATTCCAAAATATGCAGACATAGTATTTTTAAAAGATAAACTTGACACCATGTTACTTTTATGTAAGAAAAAAGTATAAAATAATTAAAAAAGTAAAGAACCAAATGATTTATTTTCATTAAGCGTTTTATCGTTCCAATGAAATTTAAACTGCTGGTTGTATATGTACACTTCACTTTGATACACACTCCATGGATTTGGAAAATTCTTTTTCTTCTCATCGCCAGTTTGTTTTTTATTTATTTTTAACTTATTGGACCTAGTGTCACATGCGATAGAAAGACGAATCTAACGATATCTATATCTAATACATTTTCGGTTAAGCCGTTTAGAAGTTAGTGGAATAATAAAACTCACAAATATACATACATACATGAACCCTGAAAACATTACATTCCTTTTTTGGCAGTCGTATAAAAACTAGTCACTTTAACAAATTTGTCAAAAGACGAGCACATGTTACACCGTACATTATTTTAATTACACCATCACGGCAATAGGAAAAAAACGTGCAAAAGCAAAAAAATATAATTACAATAGAATCGATCTTAACATCTCCATTCGTTTAGCCCTCAGGTCACCTCACGCCACTTGAAGAAGATGACATGGAAAATGACGAAGTGGTCTCCGTTGCCATCGGACCGCCCCCAATGCGGGCCAAATTTGATAAACATCGAAAACAATCCAGCAGACAACCCACATTCATACCACAACCGACAAACTCCACAGCAGTCAATCTGGTCAGAGAAGTACTAACGCAACTAAGTAGGGAGTTCCTTACAAGAGATGTTAACGAAAACTTTGTTTTTGGACAGTACATTGGTAACGCTATGAAAAATCTTACAAGCGAACTTCGTTTGAAAATGCAACATGATATATTAGACCTTATTCTTAAGTACCAAAAGATTAACAGTGGTGACCTGAAAAAAGAAGAACCACATCCACAAGAAGCTAAGGATAGTAGAAAAGACAAATTTGAGAAAATAGAAAAGGTTGACAGAAAGTTTGTCAGTATAAATGATACTGATGAAACGTGGCCTGATTTTACGAACTTGGCTAATATCGTCGGTTGATCTCATATATTTTTTGTTTTGGAGCAATGGGATTTTCGTATTATTCAAAGTAGTTGTTAACATATGCTTGATTAAAATGTGTATTATAATAACAAATAAAATTATTATGTGACAAGATATTGTCGTCAGATGATACACCAAAGAAAACAAGCGAGAATGATATATGGCAAACAATTTAAGTATAGTTAAATAAAATATTTAAGAATATGTTTATGACTTTCTTTTTAAGCTAACTGATATCATGTTTATCACAAGCGATAAAATTACTATCGATGGGAACTAGTTAAAAGAAGTAGTAGAACTTATTATTACCGACTTTAAAAAAGGGAGGAGGTACTCAATTCATTTTTTTAAGGTTTGTTACTTCAAAACTTTTGACTGGGTGAACCGATTTTGATGATTCTTTATTTGAATGCTGATGCTTGCCGTGCTATCGCATTTAAATATGATCAAAATCGGTATAGCCGTTTTTGAGTCACTCCAATAACTGAAAAGTATTTTCCTATTTTGATCACATAGTCATTGGCAGAGAATGACAATCGATCCCATAAGTAGCAAGGGTCACTAAAAAGAGTGAAAAACATTTTTTTACAACAAAATGCCACCTACTTTACACTCATATGTGTGAAATAACTTGTCGAAGTTGGTACCGTGAGCACAATATAATATTGTGATAATAGGTACTTTTGAATCATCATGGTACCGACCGAAAATGTTATTTCAGACATTTGTGTTGAAGTGAAGGTTCCATAATTTGGTTAATTGTTTTTTTACCTCTAGAGCTTGGTATAAAATACTAAGATAAACGGACATAAATGAAAAATTTGAACTATGTGCAGGATTCGAACCGTGGACAAAGGAATAAATTTGAGCACTCACTACGATCGTTCACTTGGAAGAGCATGTCCCGGTTATAGGGACGGATGGTTGCGAGTTCAAACCCCTTCCTCTAGTTCAAATTTTTCCTTTCTGACTTTCCTATTCCTTGTTATATATTGTGTTGTATATGATATGGTCCATGATATTACCAAAAAAAAGCTAATCATTTGGTACGAACAGGGTCTCAGGCACAATTGCTCGTACTTCTAGGTTAGGCAGAACAACATCTTCGAGTACGTCATTACTTACCCTCATATGAGATAGAATCAGCTTTGAAAAAATAAAAACCGGCCAAGTGCGAGTGAGACTCGCGCACGAAGGTTTTCCGTGCCCTAATCTCGTTATCATTATATTTGTTTTAGCAATTAAACGCCGAAATCCTCTTTTATTTTATAAGAGCCCCCTTAACTATTTATTTTATTTTAATTCATTATATTTAAATAATATAAAACTAAATATTCTGTGAATAGCTAAAGCGTCTACCTGTCACCGTTATTAGTATCCAGCAAGAAACGGTAAAAAAATCAAGTTTGTTGTATCGGAGCCCCCTGAAATATTTATGTTATTTTATTTTTAGTAACTGTTGTTATAGCGACAATAGAAATACATCATCTGTGAAAATTTCAACTGTCTAGCTATCACCGTTCTTGAGATACAGCCTGGTGATAGACAGACGGACGGACGGACAGCGAAGTCTTAGTAATAGGGTCTCGTTTTTACCCTTTGGGTACGGAACCCTAATAAATAACAATCCGATTATACAAAATGTGTTTACAACAAATTTCCCATCACCTCTACTACATTCTCCGAAGGAATAATTAAAAAAAGGTGTCTAAACATCCACGCTTCGCAATAAATATTTAGCCCTAAATAATAAGGAGCGAGATAGAATACAGAACACGGGCACGGAGTCCAATAAGCTCCTAATGTGACCTAGGTATCTAATCCCGAACATCAAGATTTACGCCCCTGCCCAAACAAAGAGCTGGAGAGCTTTTTCATTCCACTTTCAGCCAAATGCAATTTAATAATTAATGTAACAAATTTATTATAAAACGTGTAGTTACTAGTTAAACCATAATGGTTCCATAAAATATAGCTTAACGTTCGTTAATTAAAACGCGGGGTAGCCAGAAGTTTTTAATAAAATAATGATCTCGTTAAAACCGGATTAATTTGACAGAACTTGTCCGTTTTAATAGGATAGTATGGATACGATTGCAGGTAGATAGCAGACTTTGGGGATTGTTAGCAGGCATTAAAGGATAGTTAAATATCCGATATGCTTGAATGGAGAGTTGAAATACGTCCAGTAATTGTTATTTTAAAGGCGCGTATCATGACGTTAGTTTTTCCTGACAAACAAAAAACACGAAACTTTTTTCTATGGTCCAACCAAAAGATTGTTTTCATACGTTCCGTGGCTAGTGGAAAGCATCTATACATTTATGCAATGAGTACTGAAGTCAAGACTTAGATGGGTGAGCGCGAGGGGCATTACTAATAAGCACTGCCGTGCTTCGAGCACCTTAAAAGCCGTCGCTGGTTCCGGTTGTTGTTTTAGGATGACAGTAGTTATAGCATAGTTGAAGAGCAATTTACGAATGCTCGCGTAGCTAGTTACTATCCACGTGTAAAATATGTATCACTAAGAACAAAAGGTGTATTTCAGCATCTCTCCTTGAGAGCCAGATCATATTTTGAAGCAATGATGGCCGAGCGGTATTAACTACGGCCTGCCGTGCATCAGGTCCATGGTACGATCCTTACCGCCGGCTTGAGCTTAACCACTTGATGGAAGGGCATTTTGCGAATGCTCACAAGGCAAGTTGCCACGCTCAAGTAGAATGTCTGTCTCCAAGCACCTAACAGTGTATTCCAGCAGCAATCTTTGAAAGCCACTATGAAGTTACTGGCACATGAAACTTAACAAATGTATGTCTTACTGTGGTAGACTGTTATAGGTATCGCTATGATCGGGTGGGCCTCATTCGAATCCGTCACAATCATATATAAAAATTTAAAAAATATTCAAGTTTAAGAATATTTTCGTGTACATCATCGTTGGATCGCAGTTAAAGGCTAGTTCATCAGTAATAAAAAACAAAAAGAATGAGACCATTCACTTAATATTTTTTCATATTCTCGTAAATATTAACCATCATCTTACGTAAACTGGGTCAAGAAAACACTGATTTTGAATTTACACGTAGAAATAACATTACATAGTCTCAAGCACTTTACTTAATAGCCCAAAGGACATCCATTCGTTACCTTAATGCAGTTTTGAAACACTGCATTTTTAAGAACTTATTTTAAAGCTACATTATTTATTTATTTAAAACTGCATTTTAACATATAGCAAAACATTTTGAAATGTTCTTAAAGAAAGTATAAATTCCAAAAATATTTCTTTTGCGTAGTTTTAAGAGCTTGTAGCTTAGTTTGCCTAGTCGTCCTTAACCGATTCACTAGGCTAGCAACGTCTGATGCGGTCATGACTTAGATGGGTGCACTACTACTACGCGTGCACTTGCTTCGGACGGTATGTTAAGCCTTCAGATCCAGTTCTTGCCTTTTTTTTCTACGTTTTTGTGAAGGAACATGCACGAGACCCATCTGGTGGTACGTCGTAACCTCTGCCTATATAATAACAGATACATTTCGTCACAAGTGACCAACTGCACTGCGCTCATCACACTGAGACAAAAAGTGCTCCTGTGCCTGTAATTTCACCGGTACCTGTACCTTTAAAGCCGTGACACAATAATACAAATATTACTGCTTAATTGTAGAAATATGTATAGTACTTTGTGAACAAACTCAATTAACAGCTACTAAAAAGTCATAGGATGATAAATAATAGCACGTATGAAAGGTCAGCTTGCACTACATTACTAACATAGCAGAAAATCAGCCACTGATCACCTAATGGTAGGTTCCGGTTACTGTGTTTAGAGCCAGTAATTTTAGGGTAGCCTGAACAATATCGTCACATCTACCACAACTTACCCCAAGGTGAGATAGTAATATGGTTAAAGACTAGCACAAAGGTTGATCCTAGACAAGGACTACTCAACAGAAGTACCCTAATGCCCCATTGGTGTTGTCTGGGGATTTAAATTGCCATCACCAGGTGTAGCTTTACACATTACAGGACTACCATGTTGGTAGAGAGACGCGAAAGTTTGCTTTTGCGTCCTCAGCTGGTCCAAGGAGCCACGAGGGTTGGGTTATCCTATCCATCTATCACCCTATCCATCCATCCTATTGCCTGGACGTTCTGCTGACAACTGATGCAGACCGTTCCTCAGTGTCAGTTTGTTCACCGTTAGGTAAGCCCAACCACTGTCTGGTGAAATCTGTATCCGTCTACTCCCCACCCAATCCTAGTCCTAAAGGCACCCGGTGAGTGTGGCATTACAAATTCTAAAATTTATTTGAGATGCGGTCTTTCCTTGCGTCTCATCCTTGGCAATCTGTGTGCTTCTCTTTTGGTGAACCTACCGTCGTCTTTGCAAATGCCATGACCGATGTTTTAAGTTTAGCATTGGGATATTGATTCCTTCCTCTGCATACCATTGTCCAGCAAAGCTCGCGCATGTGTTGGGCCAGGTGGACACGATGAGCCCTTAAAATATAAGGCATACCTAGCCTGTTTTTATGCTCATAAGCATAAGGCTAAGGATATCCACGTAATGGAGAGAGCTTTAACAAGGCTGCCAAATCCTGTCTTCTGGGTAAGCTCCATCTTAGACCACATCAATGCTTAAAATCAGACGGGATATGGTCAAACGCTAACCTAATCTGAATTAAGAAAAACATAAATAAAATAATATCTAGTAGTTAGTTTTCAAATGAATTGGGACCATGATTTAGTCTCAGTATCACCATATTACTCATCTGAATGTTCTGAATTATCAGAGCCAATGATTGAAACCTAAAATTCCCGAGATTCCAAAGCGACGCAGACGACACTTTACTATCAAGGGAGTCCCCACTGCACAGCCCCAAGCACTTTACCTAATCACCCGAAGGACTAACATTCGTCATTTTAAACACAGCGCAGTAACAGAATTCTTATGTACCGACCAATTTGATAAAGCAGCATTTTAATCGCTCCTTAAACAGAAATTAAGTTACAAATATTTTTTCAATATTAGAAAGGAATCGAAGCCACCCATTCTTATTCCACGTATTAGTAATTGTTTGTCTGTGTTATATTATGATAGATAAAAGGAGGATTATACGTATCTAATAGAAAATTAAATGTAAATCTCAACCACGGTTGCGGAGAAATGTACAGGTTGGTCAAATCTATACTTATCGTAAAAGTGTAACAGATCCAATTCTGTACATGGCGGATATTTAAAAAAAAAAAATTGGGAGCACTCTGTAGCTGACACTGATGCCAAAACTGTATTTTTTTTTACTTTTGTCTGTCTGTCTGTCTTGCTGTATGTCACGCTAAGGTTGCTATCTATCTATCTATCAACTAAGGCATAACTTCATATTTCTTCCAGAGTATAATTTTAATTTTAACCGACTTCTTAAAAAAAGAAGGAAATTCTCGTTACGATCACATGTTTATTTTTTTTTGTAGTTTAATACGCGATTATCGCCAACATAGCATTGATTGAGATTTTTTTTTTTTTGGCTTGAGTATATGGGTATCCATTTTAGTTTCATCAACATCGGTCTAGTAGTTTTGAGTTACAGTAATTTAACTGAAAACTGTATTTTGTTTTATTTTTGTCTGTGTGTCTGTCTGTCTGTTTCCCGGCTGCGCATCACTCCAAAACTACTGAATGGAATTCAATGAAACTTAACACGATTTGAGTTCATACTACAAAAAGGTTATTGTATACTTTTTATCCCGAAATTCAGCGTGGTTCCCTCGGGAAAGGGGATGAAAGTCAAAATGTACACTTAGCTGTAATTTATTAACGCGTAGTCCGATTTCAATTATTCTTTTTTGTTAGTTTAGTGACGAGTGAGCCCTGGACCCCACGGACAGACTAGCACCCCACGGGCAGACTGGCACTCCACGGGCAGCCTAGCATCCCACGGGCAGCTTGGCACCCCACGGGCAGCTGGGCATCCTTATTTGGTTTTCCAAGCTTGCTAAGATAAAACTCTCAAATCTGTAACATTCGCCACAATCAGTTTTTTATAATTTAAAACTGAATAATAAAATGTAACTGAAAACTGTATGAGTATCTTTGGATGTTTCAATAGTATGGCCACAGGTGAACGAAAACAACTTGAAAACTCTTGTTTAAAACCAATTAAATGGTGAGATGCATAAAACATCAAAATCAGATTGTAAGCTAGACTTCTGCCAAGTAACAAACACAAACAACAACAACAAACGCCATATGCTATATAGCTTTCATTTGTCATTAATAGAAACCCTCATTATAACCCATCTCTCGCTAAAGATATTAAGTACAACAAGTATAAATTATTTAAAAAGTAAAAAACACGACTGCAAATTAAAAATTTTTGCCAATCGTTTTATTTTTCCGTTGAAATTAGAACTGCAAGTTATACATATTTATAGAATCGTTTATTAAAACCCTTCATTTTGATAACAAACTTGATAAGTTTGGAAGAAAAATAAAATATGTCAATATATGGCGTCTTAAATCCACCAGTTTGTTATATTTATTTACAATGTATGTAGTGTCATTTGCGCTATCAAAACGAATCTAACGATATCTCATACATTAAAATGGGTTCAGCCGTTTAAAAGTTATGGTATAATAAGGAAACTCAGAAACATACATGAACCCTGAAAACATAACATTCCTTTATTTGGCAGTCGTGTTATAAAAGAAAACGCAATTTATGCATACCTACACAAACATATTGTGTTTTTTGTTAATTTTATGGGATTGTGAACACGCACGAGGCCCGCCTGATGTTAAGCGATAACCACCACCATAACAGATGCATTTCGTCTCAAGTGGCAACCTGCACTGCGCTCATTACCCTGAGACACACAGTTGTTAAGTCTCACGTGCCTGTTATTTCATAGTTACATATGAGCTCTCTAGGACTGCTCCCGAAACAAACTGTTACATTATAACTAAATATCTATCCGATTGGACTCTTACAGACAGCGTCATCGTTCCGTCAGTTACGTGCTGAGGCCCGCGCTTGCCACTTCGCGCAACCGTGACTCCCAGACAAAGGGCTACAATATAGCCCGAAACTGGTCGGAATCTATCCGGTTTTGAAGCAGTAATGGCTCAGTGGCATTGGCTATGGACTGCCGCGCAGCAGGTCCGTGGTTCGAATCCCGCCCAGAGCTTGAGCTTCACCGCATGGTGGAAGGGCATTTTGCGAATGCTCGCCTGGCTAGCGACCACCCTTAAGTAGAAAATCTGTCGCCAAGCACCTAACGGTGTGTTCCGGCAGCAGTCCTTGAGAGCCAGTGAAATAACAGGCAAAATGAGACTTAACAGGTATGTCTCAAGGTGTTGGGCGCAGTGCAGATCGTCACTTGTGATGAAATGCATCTTTATAGGCAGAGAATACCGCTTAACATCAGGTGGGCCTCGCACTTGTTCGTTCACAATAACATAAAAAACAAATGTAAATATAACGTGAGTCCCAGCCGGGTACCTATTTAGTTAATTTGGACAAAACTCGCGATAGTTTTCTAAGTGAAACTGTTACATGCTTGGAGACAGGTATTCTACTTGAGGGTGGTAGATAGACAGACGAGCATTTGGCAAAATTCACTACCACCAAGCGGTGCTCAAGCCAGCGTCAAATTTTTCCTTTCGTTGTAAGTTACAGCGCTTTTATTTTCAAGAAAGTAAATTGTTCCGTCCAAGAAGCCTACCACGTAAGTTCCTTCGTAAACGTCTGACTCCAAAAGCACTTATACTAATGATAAAAAAACTACTTTTTACCATTTTAAATTTCAAATTGCGACACAATTTCCTTAATGGAGAATTATTACTGCAGTTCCTTATTATTTGGACGTATTTCCGCTTGGCTACATTTTTTCAGGCGACTGAATATTTTTCGGTGCTACGGGGCTTTGTGTAAGCATAATGATATGAAATGTAAATTAAATTATTTCAAGCGTTCTCGCGGAATTTATTGCGCCCAGACTCTTGGCATAACGCTTCTTCGCATAAATTGTGGGCTTTTTTCTCATTTCTTTATTTAAATAGAGATGGATATGCTTTTGTATTTCTCCGGTTTGTCCACCCAATTTTACTTCTTGGGTGGTCTTTAATAAACCCTTATTTGGAAAGATACTGTGTTTTTTTTTAATTGCTTATATGTAAGCCTTTGAACACAATCTCACCTGGTAGTAAGTGATGATGTGGTCGATGGTGTTAACAGGTTTAACTTAGAATTACTGGCTCTCAAGGACAGCTGCCGGAACACACCGTTAGGTGCTTGGCGAGAGATTTTTTACTTAAGGGTGGTCGCTAGCCAGGCGGGCATTTGCAGAATGCCCTTCCATCATGCAGTGAAGCTCAAGTCCGTGGCGGGATTCGAACCATGAACCTGCTGCGCGGCAGTCCATGGCCAATGCCACTGAGCCATCACTGCTTTAATACATTCATGATATGTGACTGCCTGAACAGCAACGTCAATCATATCATCATCAGTTGAGACAGCGGTCCAAGGCTAGTTAATCAGTAATAAATATGAAGCAATATAAATGGAGCATGCAGAATTAAAATTATTATGTGTTTCCTAAAAGTAGTAAAAATATTTAAGTGACCATTGCTTTTGCAGTTTTTTGTTTATCCGTTGTGGTCCTATCAGTTCCTTTCACAGGACATGCTTCATTTGCAGCTCTTATTAAAGACTATGTGAAAATAGAGATGCTGAACAATAAAAAGAAATCGATCGCAGCGTCACTTACTGGATCCACACGTAGATCTAAACCATCCGGAGGACCACATAATCATACACAATTTTTTATTATAAGCCGTCTAGAAAGATAACCCCCGTGGGATGCCGGGTTAGAATTGCACCTCCCCATATCATCCCATGCGTGTCGTAAGAGGCGACTGAGGGAAAAAATATGAGAAGGTAGGCAGCAGCACCTTCTAAAGAACTGCCACCTTACACTGCGATCCCCAAGCCGCCTGCCAAGCGTGGTGATTATGGCAAATACGCCCTTAATAGTGGAGGCTGTTTTCAGCAGTAGACGAGTCGGCTGTTACAGTACAGTACCAAAAGATTTGAATACATACTAACTTAGAGAATACTTTTATATAGGTACGTAAGCAATTATACTATAATAAAAAAAGTAAAAACCGACTGCAAATTATTAATTTTTGTATTTTGTCTAAGTGGTACCGATACTACGCCGCCCTAGAAAAAGAAATGGTTCAGAATGACAGTGAGTTTTTTATTTCTTTCACATTTGACAAATACTTGAATGGTTTTTTTAATTTATAATATGGGGTCCTTACAACATGTCTTCCCTAATAACACAAAGAATAACAAATAAACGCAATAAAAAAACAGACGAATTGAGTACCTCCTCCTTTTTTGAAGTCGGTAGACACGTTTTCGTTAACAACACAAAAGACACAAGTACATGATTGTAAAATGATTTTATGCGAAGCCGGCCTACCAACGCCAACTAAATGCTTTTATAGTAGTATACCCGCAATCCTTCGGATAATCCACCTGGTGTACGTCCAATAGCCAGCATCAGCCCCACTCACATTGTCATGAGTGATGGCATGCCGATCATTGGATGTATATTTACCTAAGTTTCTATTTACGCCATCTAACGGGAACTTAGCTTAGGTAGGTACTCTTGTTTGTAAGTTATTATAAATAGATCAAGGTTGTTTCGTTTCAAGGTGCACAATTTCATTTATTTTTCCAATATGTATCAGCCAAAACTAAATACCTAACCTACATAATAATGCATCCGGATATCCGGCGTAAAAAATGCAGATCATTTCTGATTTGGATCATTTGAGCCTGGTCACGGTCGACGTTGAGGGAATTTCTTTTCATAGAGAGAATTTGGAGGTCATATTTTAAGAATTTACCAACCTCTGGAAAAATAATTTGGAGGCCAAGTTATAACGTTAGTGGATATTTAATATAATATTGAATACCTAAAATAATAAAGCATCATGCCTGTAGATGCTCAAACCTCCCTCAATAGGTATTATTCTAACTTCTATTTCATACTCACACACATGCACACACACACACATACTTGCAAGCAGATACACTCAAAGAGAGACATAATGACTTTAATAGATTTATATAATTGTTTTTAATATCAACTTTTAATCATATTTCATTTTACTTTTTCTGTACATATGATAAGCCTGAGGAACTAAATGTACCGTAGTTTTTAAGAAGGAGGGCGTTGGTATCTGCAACACAGTTTTTCTCAAAAACTTTCGCGGTTACCATCGTGTTTCATTCAATGTATGCTATCGCTTAAGTTCCAAATAAATAATTTGAATTTGAATTTAGAAATCAATAAACTGAATATTTCGAAGCGCTCGTAATGGAGTTTACCAAGTAATTCTTAACCGATTACTAGGTTCAGCAAGCAGGTCAATACTTGAACTGGTGCTGCTTCGGAGATTAGGTTACGGAGGCGTTGATCCCGGTGCTCATTATAGGAAGCAGTTAGATTATATTAAAGGCCTTTGGTGCCCTAAAAGCTATACATAGTGATACGGCATTTCGTGGATAATAATACCTGTCTGACTAGCTACCACTCTCAAGTTTAAAATCTGTTGTTTACATTAAGCTAAAAGCGCTCACAGCTCGCCTTGAGAGCCATTAACTATTTTAGGTAACTAAATAGCCTCTTAACCATTTTCAGCAAAATCATTAGGTATCTACAATTAGGTACAGTCCGCGAGGTATAAGCTGAGCTTTGCATTTGTGTGAGTGTACATGGATAGTGTAGGTGTGACAACCGGCCTTAGGCGCGGCGCCATTTTCGCCCGGTAAAAACCTGATTTTGGGTAACCGGCCTGAGGCGCGGGGCCATTCTGTCTCGCCGCGCTCCTGCCGATTGGTGATCACTCACACTAATGCAAAGCTCAGCTTATGCCTCGCGGACTGTAAGATTGTGCTAAAAGGCTTTAATAAAGAAAACCATTATATATGTCTACTACTTAGTACTTCGCTTTATTATATTTAGCCCAGGATGAAAGTCAGTGGAATAAAAACGTTACGTATGTAAAGAGTATCATAGACAAGGTAGGTCCATAGACAAGATATTCATAATAAATAACATCCTCTTTACATACGTCACGTATAATTCCACTGACCATTCTTTCTGCGGTGTCCCGCTTCTGATACGTAATATAAATATCAACAAAACAGAAACATAAATAACATTTTGAAGCGCTCGTAGCGAAGTTTACTTAGCTGTTCTCAACCGATCAGCAAAGTTAAGCAACGTCGCGCGCGGTCATGAGTTGGATGGGTGACCGCTAGTGACATTACTACTGAGCATTTCCGTGCTTCGGAGGGCACGTTAAGCCGTCGGTCCCGGTTGTTGTCTTAGGATGGCAGTCGTCATAGCATGGTGGTAGGGTATTTTGCAAATGCCCGCCTGGCTAGCTACCACCCTCAAGTAGAAAATCTGTCGCCAAGCACCTAACGGTGTGTTCCGGCAGCTTTCCTTGAGAGCCAGTACTTCTAGGTTAGCCTGAACAACATCTTCGACCACATCATTACCATCAGGTGAGATAGTGGTCAAAGGATAACCTATCTGGCGAAAAAAAATAAAAAAAAAATCTTATAATGCACCATAAAAAGTTGTGTGATCTCATAAAACGCCAAGCCATCTATTTTAATTGTTATGGGAGCACCAATTCACCTCCACCATCCACCCATAGCTTTGTTATGGGTATAGCGGTGTAAATTGTAACCTAATTAGTTAGCTGTTCACATTTATTAAATGTTTTAATATACCTAAATCATTACAAAAATAAAAATTTACAAGAGGAAAAATTATAAGCGGGATTTTTCCCCTCGTAAATTTGTAATATTGTTATGTAAACCGCAGAACTTGCGTAATTGCAAAAATAAAAATATTAACATACCTAAATCATCATTATTTCTATAATAAAATGTAATAACTTATTAATTTGTAGTAACTATATATCTATGATAATTTTAAATAAACTGAATACAAAATTGTATTTTAGTTTGTGGAGTATAAGATACTTCTAGTATCTTACATTTTGGATGATCGGTGAGTATATCGGTGACATAATTACTTTTTAATTTCAATGGAAAGATAATAAGTTTAACGAATATAAATAATTTGCAATCGGGTTTTTTACTTTTTTTAACTAATTTTCTGCGTTTGTGTGCGCAACTGTAGCATGTAAATACATTTTTTATTAATTTAATGTGTGCGAGTTTCTCAATTCCACCATATCTTATAAACGGCTAAATCGACTTTAATGTATGATATATCGTTAAATTTGTTTTGATAAAGCAAGTAACATTCGGTTATTTAAAATAATAACTTCTGGCAGAATTTAGACGCCTTATTTATTTATTTTATTTATTTATTTCAGGTTACACAACCCATAACTTATATCATAACAAATATATACAAAGAACGAAACACAATCAAGCAATAATTATACAATAATAAATAGGTACACAATAAAATTAAGAAGACCCACAATGTAAATACAGCCAATGGCGGAACATCGGGCTATCCCATCGTTCAGCTAATGTTTTAGAATAATGTTGGATTATTGTAGGTAATTTTTTTTTCAACCAAGCTTACCTAATGGAACCAAAATGAAGGACTTTAAAAAACCATTCCATAAATACATATAACTTGTAGTTTTAATTTCAATGGAAAGATAAAAAGTTTAACGAAGATAAATAATTTGCAGTTGGGTTTTTTACTTTTTTAATTAATTTCGCGTTTGTGTGCGCAACTTTAGCATGTGACGCCGTCTTTTTTTTATGTTATTGTGATGGAACAAGCGCGAAGCCCACCTGATGTTAAATGGTATCCTCTGCCTATAACAGATGCATTTCATGACAAGTGAAGAACTGCACTGCGCCCATCACCTTGAGACATACCTGTTAAGTCTCATTTTGCCTGCTATTTCACTGGCTCTCAAGGACTGCTGCGGGAACACACCGTTAGGTGCTTGGCGACAGATTTTCTACTTGAGGGTGGTCGCTAGCCAGGCGGGCATTCGCAAAATGCCCTTCCACCACGCATCAAATACAATACCAAGAATAGTCTTTCTTTCACATATACGCGTCTGATAGTGGATTAAAATGATATGGAAGAAATTGCAAAAAAATATGCTACTGCTCACGTAGCAGTTAATTTTGAATCAGCACGACTATTAGTCATCTTCAGGCAAGTTTCATTTTAAATCCTGAATGTTGCGCAATGCGTTATTGTTGTGGTAATTATTAGTTATTTGTATTTCATGTTTACGTAGGCTAGACTAATCTTAGGGAAAACCTTTTGCAACTGATAAATGCACTGCATCTTTACGCCACACGTCACAAAGTCAGTTATTTAATAACAAATATTTTAAAAATATTTTACGAAAACGCTTAAAAAATATAAAAATACATGTAGTGACAATTCCGCCTAATTTTCCTGCTAAGCCGACGTGACGTCACAAACGCCACGCAGAAGCGAAACGCGTCGAAAATTCTTCCGGTTTGGCTGCGTGGAGTTTGTGACGTCACGTCGGCTTAGCAGGAAAATTAGGCGGAATTGTCACTAGATATATTTTTATATTTTTTAAGTGTTTTATTAAAATATTAATTAGATGTTTTTGTAAAATATTTTAAAAATATTTGTTATTATTAAATATAGATTTCCGCAAAGTAACGCCTGAATCTATTTATTAAGTCAGTTATTATTGTTTACTGTTTAACTGTGCATTGTTTTTGTTTTCTAAACTTCTAAACTATAATATAATAAAGAGGAAAGATTTGAATGTTTGTTTGTTTGTTTGCATTGAATAGGCTCTGAAACTACGAGACCAACTAAGATGAAATTTGGTATGGAAATAGTTTGAGACACGGGGAAGGACATATGATAGTTTTTATCCAACTGCGCACAAAGAGGTTAATGATTTTGCGCGATAAAACCAACATAAGAACAAAAAAGTACATAAATAAAAGTTCATTAAAATAATTATATTCAAACATCCTTTATTATGTTCTTTTCTTAGTAACCTGACTCAAATAGAAGGGTTTATGTGTGTGTATAATATTTTTTTTAATACCCTTGCGAAGCCGGGGCTGGCTGCTAGTATGTTATAAAGTGACGAAGTTTTTTTGTTTTATAATTCTTTAATTTACATAATTTTGCATGGTGGAAGGGCATCAGTCGGGCGCCTGGCGCCTAGCGACCACCCTCAAGTAGAAAATCTGCCTCCAAGCACCTAACGGTGTGTTTCGGCAACTGTCCTTGAGAGCCAGTGAAATTACAGGCACATGAGACTTAGAAAATATGTCTCAAAGTGACGGGCGCAGTGAAATTCATGACTTGTGATGAAATGCATCTTTTGTAGGCAGAGGTACGCTTAACGTCAGGTGGGCCTCGAGCTTGTCCCGCCACAATAACATAAGAAAAAAAAATTGTAATGTGACGAACGTTTTTTTGTTTTATACACAGACACGGTCAAGTGCTTATTTCAATCAATTACAATAGCTTGGCAGATTAACATCACTTTTTATAGCATTTTAACAAAATAGATACCTATATATGAAAATTTAACAATGTGAAATTTTTATTTTATATATTGTTAGGTTTGCAATAACGCCTGCTATGCGGATTACGAGTTTGTAGTACAACACAAGTGGTACTATAGATGTCGCTCCATCCCAATACGATGGTTAAAGAACGATAGGAAAGATTCAAGTTATGACGTCATGTCATGTTAGCTCAATTGGTTAGAGCATACCCCGGCTCAAGGGGTGGATGGTCGCGGGTTCGTATCCCGCACATGACTTATATTTTTCCTATCGTATATTTGTGATTTTGTATTGTGTAACATATTATTTTTTAACCGAAAATATTTCATTAACATTTTTTTTATTCCTGATAGGTTAGCCTTTGATCACTATCTCACTTGATGGTAAGTGATGATATGGTCGAAGATGTTGTTCAGGCTAACCTAGAATTACTGGCTCTCAAGGATAGCTGACGGAACACACCATTAGGTGCTTGGCGACAGATTGAGGGTGGTAGCTAGCCAGGCGGGCATTTGCAAAATGCCCTACCACCTTGCAAAACATCACATAACTTACTATGAATGAATGTGTCCTTTGTTCCAGTACACATTTATAATAACATCAGCACAACCCACCCACCTGATTGTTAATCTGCCTATTGCAGTTGCATTGTCACATGAGTGCGTGGCACTGCACTGCGCTGATCACTCCAAGACCTAGATCTCGTTCAGCTAGTAAAATTTACTTGCTACAGTGTCCTTCACGCCTAATAAAGTATGGCTTGCACTCTAATGCTTTCAGGTAGAGTATCTGATATTGCAATAGTACCCTACAAAACTTATCCCATCTATATATCTTAACGAATCTTAAGGAAGTGGTCATCCTCCTTTTCATATTTGTTACTTGCTGCTTTTTATTTAAATTTGTAATAAGTAGGTAATAGTAGATTATGATACAAGTGAGCTTAGAGTTGCCCGTGGGGTGCCGGGCTAGAATTTCACCCCGCCATCTCATCGCGTGGGTGTCGTAAAAGGCGACTAAGGGTAACACACCAGACGGTGGGCTGCAGCACTTTCTGAGAAACTGATATCTCACACTGCGATCCCCAAGCCGCCTGCCAAGCGTGGGAATTATGGCAAACCCCCTCACATTGGGGGGGCTGTGCCCAGCACTGGACTTTTATGCTGATACAGTACAGAGCTAAGTTGCTCATTATACACGAGGCCGTGTGTTGCAGCCCGAGCCGTAGGCGAGGGCGTAAATCAGCCGAGTACATAATGAGCAAGTTGCACACGAGTTTCATACGCAGTTTTTCAACACCTTTGCAAGGAAAAAAAAATATATTGCACAAATGCGATACAAAAACATACGAAAACTATGGAAAAAAGCATGCAAGTTTTTTTTTTGCGCGCGGTAAATGTAATATGGTTGATTACATATAAACCTCTTTCGATGTTACAAATCTGTATTACCCGGTTAAATTGAAAATGCTCTGTTTACTCGCATATTATTTATTAGTTAGGTACTAACTTAACTTTGTAGGGATATTTCCATTACGCACTAGTGTATAATATAATTATGCACGAGGGTGTTATAGTTCGGTTTACGGCCCTGAGAACGATATAATAAAGCTCACATTACGACCAAGGGTGTTGAAAAGAACTTTAATAAATATTTATACTATTACAACATTTCATTTTGAAGCGCTCGTAGCGAAGTTTGCTTAGCCGTTCTTGATCGATTAGCTAAGTTAAGCAACGTCCGCCACGGTCAGGAGTTGGATGGGTGACCGCTAGTGACATTACTGTACTACTGAACGCTTCCGTGCTTCAGAGTGCACGTTAAGCCGCCGGCCGGTTCGATTGTTGTTTTAGGATGGCAGTCATTACAGCATGGTGGTAGGGCTTTAGTGAATGCCCGCCTGGCTTGCTACCACCCTCAAGTAGAAGACCTGTCGTCAAGCACCTAACGGTGTGTTCCGGCAGCTGTCCTTGAGAGCCAGTACTTCTAGGCTAGCCTGAACAACATCTACGACTACATCATCACTTACAATCAGGTGAGATTGTGGTCAAATGATAGCAATCAATACCATACTCATTCGGGATAGAATCTCCATAGTACTGCTTATGAAGGCTATGAACTGCTTCATTTTCGATTAAAATCTTTTTGAAATAACCCAGTCGCTACAGTATAAGTTTTCATACCAATTCTTAGGTTCCTAATTCATATTCTTATTGTCCAGCAGATTATATTGAAATCCAGAATAACATTGTTATCTCACTCGGAGCATAGACAGGCACATTGTATTTGAAGCTAAAGATATATTACTATTACTTACTAGCCTACCCTAGATCTATAATAACTTTACTTTAGGTTTTAACTTGTATGACTCATTATGTGTTATGTGGTGTATGTACAAAGTCAAAGTCAAAATTATTTATTCAAATTAGGCGTCTACGACGCTCTTATGAAGGTCAATTACAAATTTTAGTATTGAAATATTCTACACTGTACTGCCACGTTCAGCAAATAAATTGTATAGAGCCACTGCGAGAAGAACGGGCAAGAAACTCGGGGCCAATTTTTTAAACATCTTTTAACAATGTGTTACATACTTACTATATAATAGAGTTATTACAATATTTGTTTAAATTATGTAGGTGACAGGCAATGGCTTGGCGGAGGCGGAATTGTCCAGGCATTTTTGTCGTTAATGTAATCAGAAACTGTGTAGTAGGATTTTTTAATCAATATGTTTTTCACATGCAACTTGAATTTTCCTTCTGTGAGCGTTGTAATATGTTTGGGAACTTTATTATAAAACCGCACCAACCTAATTTCCCGTTTAACCTCAACCGCCTGGGGTGCATCATCCGAAGTTCTGCGGACATCTGTCCTAGCACTCTGCTTCTCAGCTGGGGAATATGCGTGCCCAGTGTGGCACCGATCCTCCCATGCCCAAGCACTAGATGTTGCTCTCAATGAAACGTGTAGGAAAATAACCGGCTGCCTAAAACCCACACCTCTAAACATATAGCATGCCCCATTGCAGGAATAGCACCACCTATAGTGCGCCGTAACATAATTTTCTCAACGGAGAAACTAAAGCTAGAACAATATTGTAGACACCTTCGTTACAACTAACAGCTAACCACAGGCTATCTTAAGAGCCGTAAAAGATTTCTTGGCTTCACCAGGGCCTTGACAGGTTACCCAAAGGATGCGGAACTGTGGCAGAACACGTTCCCTCTCCCACCCAACTACATTGAGCCGGCTGAAGAACTCCCCCCGGGCAACGATCTGGCGTGGCCCACTTGGAAGTCGCTAAATCGACTTCAGACTCAAATGGGTCGTTGCCGGTTTAATATGGCCAAATGGGGTTACTCTGACGTAGGAACCCAATGTAGTTGTGGCGCTACGCAGGACATGCGTCACTTGCTGTCCTGCCCACAGTGTCCCAATGCTTGCACTTTGGGTGACCTGTACGAGGCCTCTACCCTTGGGGAGGCTACAGCCCAGTACTGGCAGTCATCTATATAAATGTGAGTCGTCGACACGAAGAAGAAGAAGAATATATGTACCTAGTCTATCTAGATTTCAATAATACAAATATATCGATATATATCTTACTTTTCCTTATGGATACATTCCAAGCCATATTTATAGAAAAAAATACTAATGTGCAAAACTAAAAAGTGGTTTCAGAAATTTTCATATTTTCTGTAGGATTATGGAAAAGATAAGTAATTTTTTGGTTCGATGAATAAAATCTCATAACCGTAGATGAATTATTGTCAAATGATCCATGATAGGACTTTTTTTATGTAGGTACCGTAAGTTACTCGCAATAATATTATTAACACCATTTGGACGTTATTAATAGGACAGACCAAAAATAAACAAAAACAGTTAACGACGATCATAATATGCCCCATAATTGTTACCTCTTCTATATTTCTCGTTTCCTAGTACTTTAAACTGTAAAATCATAAAAATAGGTACAGTACGAAGATACGTGTAAGAGTACTGTATCAGCCGGATAGTCCACTGCTGTACACAGCCTCCCTCAATACGGGGGGGTTTGCCATAATCCCCACGCTTGGCAGGCAGCTTGGGGATTGCAGTGTGAGATATCAGTTCCTCAGAAAGGACTGTTGCCCACCTTCTGGTGTGTTACCCTTAGTCGCCTCTTAAGACACCCACGGGTAGAGATGGGGGAGTGACATTCTAACCCGGCACCCCACGGGTGTGAGAGTAGTGTGAAAAAAATACCGATAGGCTATAGTTACGCATTTTAGAATCGAGCTTTAAGCTAAAGCTCGATTCTAAAATGCGTAACTGCGCTTGTCCAATAAAGAGAACTAAACTATCACCATAAACTAAATCACTCTTAGTTTTGTTATAAACACTCCCTGTATCAATTAAAAGGATTTTTGAAAGTCAGCCTCGTTCCACATCCGCGTGAATTTCAAAATATACTAATACAAAGAGGGTGGTTGTTGGCATAATGCAATCAGGGTTCCTTTGTTATCCAAAGTGCTAAAAGCAAGGCCGCTCGGCTGTGGAGCCCTATTCCAGTAATGGACGCAGTGAGTGCTGGTTTATCCTTTATCGTACTTATGGACTTTAAATGGCTTTGGAAATTCATATAGTAAGACTGAAATTTGCTGGTAACTTCCGTTGCATTACGTTTACAGCTGATTGGCAAGCCTTGACTATTATCTCGCCTGATGAAGATGTTGTGCAGATGAACCTTGAATTACTGGCTCTAAAGGACAGCTGCCGAAGCACGCCGTTAGGTTATTGACAGATTTTCTACTTGAGGGTGGTAGCTAGCCAGGGCATTCGTAAAATACCCTATCACCATGCTATATCTGTCATCGTGTATAATACCGTACGGTATAATAATTCCGTTTTCCATTATTAAGCGTCAATGCTATTTAAAATAGTACTAGTCAAATAAAAAATATATGGTTTATAGAAGTGTTGATCGTATATAAACCTACCAGCTTAGGTAGTCTTCTACTATTTGGGTAGATGTCGCTAACATCAATAAGACGTGTGTTAATTGGATAGAGAAAATTCAATTGGCCAGAACCCGCATCCATAGTATAATTAGAAATACACCAGGACAGTATTGTGGGGTTGTTGGTTCAAGTCCTGCTGGAAGATTTCAATGCTTTCGCTTAGCACGCGTCAATGCTATTAAAAACAATAGTAGTGAAATATCAGTTTCATTTTTTCTAAGATATGAGTATTACTAGTAATTTCATTGTTTAATTACTTGCAATTGAAGTGAAAATCTGAGAGTAGAACTCGTGCATGATACCCATTTTAGCTTTTACTCGTATGTTAAAGTTTTACCTAAAATAAATTGTTTTATGCCCTCGTTGTACAATGAACTATTGATTGATTTTAAAGTAGGATGCCTATTTTTAAGAAGTTTAGTGTTGTCTACGAGTAGATTTAATAAAAAATACAAGACTAGTATTAAAAGGAGTATATGCTCCTTTTTTGGAAGGTGGTTAAAATTATATTTCGCAATTCGAGCCATATATAAAATGGGTCCTAGGGAATCTCTGAGGGATCTTTTTACAGAAATTGATATTTTAACTTTACCAAGTCTGTATATATTTGAAAATATTATGTATATTCGTAAAAAAATTGAGTAAATTTAAATTAAACAGTGACAATCACTATTACAATACTAGAAATAAAGATAAAATAGCGGTGCCACGTTTTAGATTAGCAAAGACAAATAAAAGGTCCTTCTTAGGTAATTGTGTGCGGTTTTATAATAAAGTTCCCGAACATATTACAACGCTCACAGAAGGGAAATTCAAGTTGCACGTGAAAAACATATTGATAAAAAAATCCCACTACACAGTTTCTGATTACATAAACGACAAAAATACCTGGACAATTCCGCCTCTGCCAAGCTATCGCCTGTCACCTACATAATTTAAACAAATATTGTAATAACTCTATTATATAGTTAGTATGTAACACATGTTAAAAGATGTTTAAAAGAATGGCCCCGAGTTTCTTGCCCGTTCTTCTCGCAGTGGCTCTATACAATTTATTTGATGAACGTGGCAGTACAATGTAAAATATTTCAATACTAAAATTTGTAATTGACCTCATAAGATCGTCGTAGACGCCTAAATTGAATAAATGATTTTGACTTTGACTTAATATCATAATTAATAATATTTGTAAAAACCATTGAGTTTTTAACAAAGAAGCAAAAACATAAGTACCAAAATGTATTCCATTTAGCTCCAAAAATTAAATAGCAATTTCTGTTCTCAAATTGCGATTAGCAAAAGTAAAATTCTTAATGATTTCTCTTAATTTAGACGTAATTAGCGGCTTTCGCTGTGTCGCTGAATATCCGCCTTCTAATTAGGGGTGCTTCAAAAAGTTTTCTAATCGAAATTTGGTTCTCGGAAGTAGGAAATAATGGTGAAATGATTAGCTCGGTGCTGAACTTGCTTTATTCGATATTTTTTTATAGAACAAGGAGAGTAGAGGAATGTAAAATACAGATAATTAAGGAGTTTTTAACAAGATTTTTTTGGGAGGGACTTATGTATTTCCTCGATGAGCGGATAGAGAGGGATGGGGCTTTTTTAATACCAGGACAGTGACATCAGTGGTTGGAGGAGAGAAACCTACCCTAGCTATCCTGCCATCTATTTGAGAAATCTGTAACCTTATTGCTTTGCTATAAGTATTAAATTTTTCCTATTTAAATGCTTATACCACAACAATTTATTTCTATTCAGGTTTTCTGACCCCACATCTAGTAACATGTGGGGTATTACTTTAACGACAGCTTCTAAACATTCATATCTCTGATGTTTATATGCATTCTATATTTATAAGTCACTAGCAGAACATTAAGATCAGAAACTGACAAAGTCTACTGCGATCCCCAAGACGCCTACCAAGCGCGAGGACTATGGCAAATCCCCCTCGATGGGGGAAACATTCCGGTTGATGTGATGAATGGATCTGTGACCTGAAGACCTCGAATTTTATTTAATGGTTTTAATTTTTGCATTTAAAACCCCATATATCCAACGTTTTGAAAAACTTCTAAGATGTACTTTGACATAAAAATCCATATAATTATCGAACTGCTCATAATTTTTCAAGAGAATCGGTTGAGAAATGTTGAGGAGAGCAGCCGGACATCCGGAAGTCGAAGGTGCGAATACGCCTTTTCCCCAAAGTGAAACAGATTTGCTTGCGCTTCGTGCCACCAGGTCATTGTTATACTCATCATCATCTTCATTTCAGCCGCAAGAAGTCTCCTGCTGGTTGTAGGCCTTCGCCATAAATTTCTATGTAATAATAACAAATACTTTTAAAATATTTTAAGAAAACATCAAATTAATATTTTAATAGAACCCTTAAAAACAGTGACAATTCCGCCTTATTTCCTGTTAAGCCGACGTGACGTCACAAACGCCACGCAGTCAAACCGGGAAAATTTTCGACGCGTTTCGCTTCTACACGAAGCATCCTCAGGAAGTCTTGTCTCGTGTTTTATTAAAATATTAATTTGATGTTTTCTTAAAATATATAAAAAATATTTGTTATTATTAAATATGGATTTCCGCAAACTAACGCCTGAATCTTTTCATTGATTTCTATGTACTTCCGCGTCTAATTCGCATACTCTAAAGTTGTTATACATAGAAGCCTTATATACTAAGTATGTCTCTTTGGGATGGGTGACGTATGACTATTCAAAGTGCATACTACCAATTCAATAACACCTACTTTCTTTAATAGACGGTAATCAACATTTTCATTAAGATCGTAGTTTCGGGCTACATACAATTTTCTCTAAGTTTTTCATGTCTTATAAAATATCATCTTGGATTATGTAGGTTATCAAGGGAGTCATTGGACCACATGTACTCATTGACCTGTATATATAGGTCAATGTGTGTACTTCATTTTATTGGTTCGAAGAATAGTTCCGACTTCATTTGTTACATATTTTAACTTAAAGCTTATAAAACGATATTTGATGAGTACTGCTTACATCTCAATGTTTAATGTTCTGCATTTTATTCCTTTTTACAACTATAACTTATAAAAAGTGTTAACACTTAATTATTGACATACCTCATATGGCGTCACTGAAACTGCACTAATTTAATAACAGACTATTATAATATAACAACAGACTAAAACGGTCAATGGCTCATGCTAAATTAATAATAAAGGTACTTAGAATAACTTCTAGCGTAATAAAATCAATTGTAAAATTCTGAAAGTAGTACCTATTAATGAATTGAGAGTCTTACATAGAATAAGAAAATCATTCCCTACCCCAGCTCGTTATAAGAAACTATTTTTACTTACTTTCGAAGCAGTGATGGCTCAGTGGCATTGGCTATGGACTGCCGCGAAGCAGGTCCATGGTTCGAATCCCGCCGCGGGCTTGAGCTTTACCGCATGGTGGAAGGGCATTTTGCGAATGCCCGCCTGGCTAGCGACCACCCTCAAGTAGAAAACCTGTCGCCAAGCACCTAACGGTGTGTTCCGGCAGCAGTCCTTGAGAGCCAGTGTAATTACCGGCAAAATGAGAAGTATGTCTCAAGGTGACTGGCGCAGTGCAGTTCGCCACGTGTTATGAAATGCATCTGTTATGGGCAGAGGATACCGCTTAACAGGTCAGGTGGGCCTCGTGCTTGTTCCGTGACAAAAACATTAAAAAAAAGACTGATGTAATTGGTTAATGTTATGTAAAAGGCAAACACATAAAGTCACACATTGAAAATAGTTTCTACTGTCTACCTACTTACAATCAAGCATAAATAGTATGCACAACGCTCGAGATGTTTATTGTTATACTACCAAGTTAATATATTTCAACAAAAATATCGAATGTATCAAAATTTATTTACCATTGCCTTGCCATCACTGTATAGACCCTGGGTGCCGGGTTAGAATGTCCCCCCTAATCTATCAAGCATAAAAAAAACTTGTAGCCTTGACTGTGGCTAACTGCTTTCCCTATCGGGGATATTTCAATGCAGTTTATTTGGTTGATATTAGAAAGTGAAAACCATTGCGGGGAATATATAGCTCTTTTTTGATATTTAAGGATTACCACGTAATTGCCCAAGTGTTGGTTTAGGTATCATAAAACTGTGCCTAAAAGCAAACAGTAATAAAAAGAAAGAAAATTATCGTTTAGCGAAAAAGGTTCGTGGGAATATGGGGTTAAGGTAGAGTCCGTTTTGTAGCGAAAATAAATATTCAATATAATTATGACACCTGATGTTCACCTAAGCTATGGATGTAAGTTTGTACATTAGGTATATATATATATATATAAATATAAATCATGTAATAGATATATATATAAATCATGGTTATGAAAATTAAAAAATACTTAGTTACCTAATTATTTTACTTTGTTTTTGTCCCAACGCCAACGTTTCAAATACTTAGCAGTATGCAGTGATCATATAGAAATATATGGCTTTCTCTTTTCTGTGGCAGTGATCTTCGTCAAGGGTAGGCCGTCCCGTTCACTCGTACATATATATTATAGAAATAATCGCGATTTAATCCGTTAGGTTTTTTTTATATATATATTATATAAGAATTATTGTGTAACTAGCTTTTACTCGGAACTTCCTTCTGCCTACCTATTGCATACCTGTGACATAATTGTCATCGTATTATGGTCTGGTTGTATCATAATCAGATTAAATATATCAGACGGTTAAAATGTTTACCGACCAAATTTATAACATGAATTTTACTTATATCCAACTACAATTAGCTATTATTAAAAACGACTTCTACAGCATATGAAATTAACACCTTAAATGCAATCCCCAAGACGTCTGCAAAGTGTAAAGATTGTGGCCAAAAACTCCCTGATTTGGATTGTTCACTGCTGATCACAACCACCCTCATTAAAGAGGGGTTGTGCATAATTCCACGCTTGGCAGGTGTCTTAGGGATTGCAGTTTAAGATAACAGTACCTAGAAGGCGCTGCTGTCCACCTTCCGATATTTTACCATCAGTTACATCTTACGACACCCACTGGTTTCAAGGTGAGGTGACAGTCTAGCCCGGCACCCCACGGGGCAATGATCAACACAAATTACCCAGTCCCCGGCATTGGTCTCTCTGATTAGAATCTATAATTCAAAACTGGAGATTCTTAGAGAACTACAGAGATTTTATGGATAGCTATACACGTCGACACGAGAACCTGTTGTAGGTGCAGCTCGGAAGAAGAGAGACATACTGACACTATACCGAAGATATCCTGGACATCAGCCTAGACGAGATTAGAATGATTCTCAATTAGTTAAGAACAGCAAAGCGATTGGTGATGATAAAATCACTACAGAACTTCTAAGTGCTGGTGTAAAAACCGGTATTCTCATCCCTCCAGAAAATATTTGTTTCCGTCATCCTTGAACATAAAACGCCAGAAGCGTAGTAGTTCTGTTTTTCAAAAAAGGTGACAAAACCTAATTGAAGAACAACAGGTCCATTTCGCTGGTGAACCATTTTTATAAACTGCCCGCGAGAGTCATTACGAATCGTATTGCTCGTAGGTTCGATGACTTCCAGCCTCACGAACACGTCGATTTCCGAAAATGGCTTTAGCACCACAGACCACATCCATACGCTCCGCCAGATTAAACAGAAGACTGAGAAGTATACAATCAGCTACTATGTCTAGCATATGTGAAAGAACCTTCCAGTCAAAGCCTGGTACTGCAATCTCTTCAACGATGCCAAGTTGAGTAAAGGTGTATATCGAACAGAAACGCCGCCATGTTTATTATATAAGAGCACGGAACTGCAACTGCAACGAGGCGTAAGACAGGGAGATGATCATACGGACATATTTTATGAACTATGTACAGTATGGTCCGTAAGCGGAAATAGTTTACCGGAAATTTAGTTTGGGGTTTGATATTATAATAATAATAATAATAATTTATTTGGCATAAAAATGTTACAGGTAAGTGTTTCGAGTGCCAGTGGCTTCTCCCATCTAGATTTACTTATTTAATAATTATGCATATCTTACATGAACTAAAAATAAGGTAAGTTTATACAACAGTACAATATACGTAGCCGCTTACAATGAGACTCAACCCTCTAAGCTTAGCAGAAGAAAAACACAACATCGCTAAACTTCGCAAATGCTCCGGCAGTAAATTAATTTGTTTTGCAAAGACGTGCTTCTTGCTCTCGAAAAGTAATATTTAGTTAGCAGTACCTACAAACATCGATAGTATAACGGTCCCTCTTTATGTGAAGCCACTTAAATTACCTACTCATCTACCGAACAGAATTCGATGAAGATTAAAACGCACTACTTTCTAGTAGGATTAGGAAGGATTATAAAAGACTTTTCGTACATAGGTATGTCAATTTTGTAAGGAAGCACGATATATCCCATTTGGCATACTAAGGTGAGCGCAGCCGTTAAGCTAACAGCTATTTTGTATAAGAACCTATCCATCTCGGGTTCCTTATTGAAGCAAGGCAATATAGAAAATTCTATAAATCTATTTCTACAGATTATTAGTTTGTTATCTTTGCAACCGACTTAAAATAAGAACACAGTTCTGAAGTCAGTGCGTAAGTTTTTATATATTTTAGTATCATATGATCTTGATAATTCTTTTTTGGATCATTTGGATATTTAGAGCATACTTTTAAGTTAGTACTATTTTCGTTTATCAATGTCGATGTTATTCGGTGAAAAATGTATTTGTAGATATGCCTGGATCATTTAATAATAATTTAATTGCAATTGGCCGATGCTGACCAGTTTTGTGAGCTAATGACGCAATCGATCTTGTAAATAGTAGGTAGGTATATAGGTATGCGTCACAAAAGTATTTTTTTAAATTATCAAAAAACTGGAAACAACTTCAACACTGAAATGCGTGTAGTAACTTGTTGAAGTCGGTACAACGAATAAATAAAAGTCGGTACTACGATGGTTCAAAAGTACCTATTATCACAATATTGTGCGAATGGTACCTACTTCGACAAGTTATTTTACACATTTGAGTATTGAAGTCGTTTCCATTTTTTTGGTATTTTTTTTTCACTTTTCTAAGTAAAGCCCTCGATCCCGGTTATTGTCTTAGGATGGCAGTCGTTACAGCATGGTGGTAGGGCATTTTGCGAATGCCCGCCTAGCTAGCTACCACCCTTAAGTAGAAAATCTGTCTCCAAGCACCTAGTGGTGTTTCGGCAACTGTTCTTAAGAGCCAATTCTAGGGTAGCCTGAACAACATCTTCGACCATATCATCACTTACCATCAGGTTAGATGGTGGAAAAATCTGAATACCATAAAAAGAATATTATTGAAAGTTAGAGTCATCAGTGCAACAAATTATAAAGAATCCACTCTATTTAAAAAAAAAAATGTTTTATGTGTCTTAAACATGTTCTTTTCAGTTCAAAATGTGTTTTCCAACCCAACACTCCAATCCGAAGAGCTCACAATGCGTCCAACTTCTCCATCCTGTCGGCCGTTTCTGAACGCATCGTTTCGCTCCACCTCGGCCAATATTGATGACGTCATTGTACACCAGAGCTTTAACTAGATGCACTTTGTTCTGAGGCAGCTCGCGATTCCGCTGACGTGTGATGTGTTTCTCTTGAGCGCCAATTTTACTTGATCTCTGTAGCCATTTCGACTGCAAACGAGCTTTAGAGAGCTGAAGAGTAATGACAGGTCAAGTTTGGCTGGACATGTCGTGACAACGCGCAAATTTACACATGCGCAAGGCAGAGTGCCAATGTGTCTACGTTTTAAGGTTGATTTTAGATTGTTCTAGTGTTTAAAGAAGCTATTATTTTGCGACTATTGCGAATGATCCGTCGATGGTGACGTATTGTAGGCTTTTCACTGTTCAACTGCAATTCGGTGGAAATCCAGTGGATTTTAGCGGTAAAGGGTGATGGATGTATATCATTTGAATGCTATTTGATCTAGCTATAAATTGATTGGCATTTACGACAAGTCAAAATTAATTAATGATTGAAGTCATTGGACCACGGAAAACCACTTTCTAATAATAACTATCAATAAGCCAAGCTTTGTAAGGGCTCGCGTTTTTTACAGCGCGATTCTAGTGGTGTCATTTCGTATTAAATAGATTAACAACGATGTGTTTGAGTCATAGACGTAGGATTTTTTCGCTAACATCCTAAGCCTATGGTTTGAGTATTGAGTTTAGTTCTGTTGCAGAGATGTTAGCTCTTTGGTTGTCTAACAGATGGCGTTAGTAGTACAATAACATATGTTAATGTTAAACCAATGAATACAAAATGGTTGATATTAATTTTTTAATGGTTATATTTTTTTTTGATAGACATCTTGATATGAAGTTTAATTACTATGTTAAAACACAAATCTATAGGCGTGATAGTTTTTCAGTAAAGCGGGTCACAAAATGTTCGAGTTTTGGGGTAGTGATAGGGCTTGCTTCGGTCGCCCTAATAATAAGGCTGTTTGAGATTATTATTGGCTGTATTACGCTATATTTTGTGATATTAAACTGTATGCATACATAATGTCATTAGTAAAATATAAACGTATAAGTACTGAGATGGTGCCTTACTCGATATAAAATAACGCCATGCAACAATTTCAACCCTGTTGTCTTTCACTGTGGCTTAAAATAAAAAAAATGGCCGTTAAATTGTATCAAAAAGAGAATTAATTTTGAAGCTTTAAGCTTAAAAAGTCTGGATGTCGGTCTTATTTGATTGAAGTTATTCAACGAATTTTATAGTATTTTGACGGAGCTGTCAAGAGTCCCGCCTGCTGTTAAGTGGCAACACTCTGCCGATAAGAAATGCATTTCACAACAAGTAGCGAATTTCACTGCGCCCGTCACCCTGAGACATACATTTGTTCAATTTCGTGTGCCTGTTAGGCGCTTGACAGATTTTCTCCTTGAGGATGGAAGCTAGCCAGGCGATCATTCACAAAATGCACTCCCACCAGCACAAGCTGGCGGTGAAGATCAAACCATGGACCTGCAGCACCGCAGTCCATAGCTGTTAACACCCGGAGGAAACTCGATGCATAGTAACTTCTCTATATACTTACTAGTATCAAACGTTAACTTTTTAATTTGTTTTATAGATCACAATTAAAATTGGATACCAGAGAAAGATTTTTAAGTCGAAAGCGTACGAAGGAAAACACCTCAAGCACAGAATAAAGCAGCAGCATCTAGGTAGAACCATAACGAAGAATTTTTTATTAAATTTGGTCCTAGAATAACACGTATAAGTTCATCATATCACAATGTATTACGAGGTTCCTGAGGGAGCACGATGTGCCAAGGACCCCCGCGACTGCACCAAAAGAACAAGGGTTTGATTGCTTTAGTCACAGCGCTCAACAATACATTATGAATAGACGTTTACAGCTCCCTACTTTCGTATTGCGACCCCGTAATAGAACTAGTCTGAAACGGACTACGGATTTGATAAATTATACAGGGTTATTGGTAAAATGCTAACAAACTCTTAGGGTTGACTTCTGTTTGTCCTAACAAACATTTTGAGATGTTTTCTTTTTATTACTGAACTAAAAATATTTTTTTGTATTTTCTTTGTGTTTTTTTATGTGTATTTGACAGAATATGCACGATGGCCCCCTGATGTTAAAAGTCTCTTGTGCCTGTAATTTAATATTATCATATTTTTTATTACATAGCTCGATGTAAATATTCAAAACTCTATTCAAAGGGAGCGGGGCGCGGTCCAGTGTGGCCTCGGCGGGTGCTCTTGTTTATTTTTGCTTTCAAAAAATAACATCTCCAAAAAAACATTAAATTTATTATTTTTGTTAGGACTAGCAAAGGTTAATCCTAAGAGGTTGATAGCATTTTACCAATAACCCTGCATATATAAAACATATTGTATTTGTAATTTTATTAATGAGCTTAGGACGACGCTATCCGACATATTAATATTTATTTTATTTATTTTTTAGATACACAAAACAAATTACAGTCAATTTCTCATTTACAATAATTATACAAGTTATACAAATTTTGAGCTGGATTGTAATTCAACATATGTGTATACAGAAAAGTAAAATGAAAACCGAGACGAAGTTAAAGAAAGTACTAATCCGCAAATCAAAGTGATATTTTCGGATTATTAATTGATACAATATATTTTACTGAAATATCAGTAAATTACTTTAAGGTTTGGTTTTGATTCAGTACTCTAATAACAAAATATCATCTTCATTAACGAGTAGGTATTTGACTCATTAATTAGACCATCAGATTCAAATACCCTGAAGTGGTAAGTGAACTTTTTCAATTTAAGACCATCTTTCCTTCCTCTTAAATTTATTCCATCTTTTCTTCTTAACTGACTGTGGGAGGAGGCTATCAATTTGACACGCATTAATTTTTACAGAGTAGTCTTGAAATAACTATACCTCTGAGATGATTCCATAATAAATTTCATTAGACATCACGTATTCTAAGTTTTAGTTGTATTCGTTTTGAAAAAGGCTTTTCACTTATTGACTAGGTAGGTACTAAATTAGAACATAAAACAGGGTACTCATTTGAATTATATGTTTAATAACTTTAAATGTATAGATTTTTTTTTAAATAAATAACAAATACTTCAGTCGGGTAGGTATTTATACTACACCAATAAATATTAAAACAAACTGACCAGCAGATTCAGAAACATAGGAACGTCAAAACTAGGTACAGCAACAAGAAAAATTGAAGTAATTTAATTTACATAAGCATTTTCAAGTCGTGCTTGGCAGTAGAGAAAAAGTACACTCCTTTGGCTGTACCAGGATTACTAGCACCGGCAATAGTTTTGTCATTAGTCAAACACTTTCCATCTCTGAAACTCTCATAAGATTCACAGCTGTAAGCCGAAAACAAGTTTGGGGTCTTCACGGAAGCAGTCCAGAGATCGACGCATATCCTGTGAGCACAGGCAGCAGCCATTCCTGACCCAATCATCACGGGCATCATCGGAGTCCGGCAGTTTGGCTGTGACTCTCCGTTTTTGTTCACAATAAAGTCTACATCGCCGAGAATACTTGAAGATCCCAGAGCTCCAGCATTGCAGTGGTATACTTCAACATATTCAGCAACACCGGATCGTACTTGGTCTTCGACGGCATTCTTTGTAAAACAGGGACCAGCAGGGTCCAAGGCTGTGATCCTAGAGATCTTTTCACCGGTCTTTTCAAAGAAAGTTGAGCCAACGTGTCCTAAAATTTGTCCTCCAAGGCTGTGACCGACGCAGTGGATATTGTTAGCACTCACTCCACCACGATTTAAATCAGCCCACATCTGTCCTAAGGCTTTTCCGATGTAATGGATATGTGTGACTGATCGCTCATAACCTCGTATGTTTCCTATATTATTGTTGGTATATGGAGAGTGATCAGGAATTATCAAGTAGCTGTTAGGATGGTTCTTGTAAGCTTCTAGCATTTGCTGTTCGATGGCGTGATTAATGCTAGATGTAAATCCTCCAACAAACATAATGAACTGCCTGGTTTTATCCAAGTCTTCTATGTCCAGGATGCCCTGGGCTGCTTCATTTATGTTGAAAGATGTGTTGAAGTTCTTGGAAAAGTCGAAGAAGTAGACTTTAATTCCTCTTACGTCCAAATCCAAGCTCCTGTCTTGATGACCTGTTATTAAAAAGAATAAAATAAATTAATGTTTTCTAAATAACTCAAACAGGAATGTAATTAAAACAGGTCGAATATTATAACATCTAAATAGTATTATATTAAAAATACTTACATGACAGTACCATGTCTGAATTCAGAGCAGCTGCAAATGGTCCGTACTTCTGGAAGTCTCCCCTCTCAATGCCGTAGACGCACACCACCAAACTCGTAAACAGATAAACTTTCACAAACATTTTTATACGATTATATTTTATGCAGTATATTTAAATTGAAAAATCAATATATTATACACTTTGAAAACATTTCTCGTATGATGCTGTGAAGTTGAGTTAGCTCTAGAGAGCTTGATCACGTTATGTCTAAATTAACTTCCGTTTAGTCTTATATACAAAAGCAGTTACTCATATAATGAGGATATTAAATTATTAGACAAAAGGGAAACCTTAGCTATATCTGCGTATTATGTGCGCTGTTTGCAACGTCACTGATTTTCCTTAAACGCCACAGGAAGTAAGAAATTTGTAAACAACAGGACGAAGGTCAAACTCAATGTCCATTGGAACGAAGTACCTAAACAAGTTGACATTAGGTACTATACCATGCTATGTACATAAAGGTAGGGTGACAACTATATGGTGTGTACTATATATTTTTGGTATATATATATATATATGTATATATGGTAGGGTCCTCTTTTATAAATCATCAGATGCTCAATTACTTCGTTATAAGATAGCTTTATTGAGCTGAAATAACACGCGTCTCAGCTGCCAAGAGTTATCGTGTATAGTTTTAGGATGATACCTGTTAAGCGACTCCAGATTCTTTTATGTGTCTACAGTTAATGTTTGTGTTATTTATAAAGAATAATAGCGTATCCTAGCGGAGCTATAACTGTTTTTCGTGTTTGTCCTGCATGTTTAGGTAAACAATCGATTTTTTCATGTAGAGCTTTAAAAACATGGTTTTGGCGATCACATGGTTGTTTTAATTGCTGCCTCAAAAATATTTTGTTTTTTAATGAATGTGGAAAAATACTCTACTTTTTAGTGACTGTCCCTGTCGTATTTTTTTTTATTAAATTTTTTTAAGTTTGCGCATAAAATTACACGAGAATTACAGGTATCGATGCAGGTTTTTTACATAAGTACACCGGAATGCAAAAGCTTAGCCGGTGGCTACACGAAAAGTCTGGGACTAGTTCAGTCCACGATCTTGATCACGATGAAACTGACTGAAGAAGGACGAATGATATTACACACTCAATCAGATTGACCGTCAGTCCAAACATGAACACACTATATATAGCGTGTCCCAAAATTCAACGATAAGCCGGCATCGGAGCATGGACCTACTCATGACTCCTCGGAAAAAAATAAAAAAAAAATTATAACTGTTTTTTTTTTATTAATTACAGAGACTTTTATAAATTTCATCGATATTCGATACCCATTATGCTATTTTCAACTACCATGACCACAATTTTTGACATATTTTTGATATTTTTTGTGCATTAGCAACCTAAGAAGGACGGCTATCTACCACAATCCTTTAAAATTACAGAAAGTCTGTAGTTATTTTACAAAAATCAGTAAAAAAAAAAAATTTTCTTATAATTTTCATAGATTTTAACATTCTATGCACTTTCTATAGTCTGGGTTAAAAAAAAAGTATGGACACTACCATGGCAAGTTTTATTAAAAGTTGGCGCAACTTTATAAAAGTCTCTGTAATTAAAAAAAAATTACTTACTTATTTTTTCCCGAGTAGTCATGAGTAGGTCCATGCACCGATGCCGGCTTATCGTTGAATTTTGGGACACGGTGTATAACACGCATCATAGAAAAAAAAATCTATGATTTTAAACGATATAAAAGCTTCGCATAGTCTTTTTTTTCCAGTCAGTCCTCGCTTTCTTAGGGTTCCGGATTGCCGACAGCTCGTAAAAGAAACTAATGTTTGTATTGATTACTATCAGATTTCAAAATTATACCGTAAATGAGCGATACCATAATTAGCATTTGTTTATCAAGTAGAAGAAAGTATGAATATTTTTTCGACCTAAGGATAAGAATCCATGTAAGTATGCCGTTTTATGGTCAAATATTCATTTTTTGGTCAACATCTACAAAAAATATCAATATTTCAAGTGTGACTTACTTAATATTTTTATTTAGTTTAAAGTCTAGCCTTTGATCACTATCTCATCTGTCTCATCTTAAGCTCCGTTTTGCCCTTAAATTAAGGAATCTTAAAAAATCGTGTGTTTATATAGTAGCGGTGGTATAAAAAGTTACTAGTACGAAGAAATTTCTGTACATATATAACTTACTGAAGGTGGTGGAATGGGTAGCGAGTAAATCGGCGGCGGTGACGATGGCTGTGGTGGTGAAGCTGAAACCATGTTCTTGGTACAATAGCTATATGCGTGTGTTGCGATCTCTATCTCAACAGTAACTGACGCGAGAATGATATGGACGACAAGTTCATTCAGGCATCAGAATGGAATTGATTGGCAAAAATTATTAATATATTAAAAATCTATCAGTCAGATTCATCAATACATCAGTTCAATTAGCTGTCATCAATCATGGACTGTACTAATGCCAGACTTTACGTCTAACTAATACGTTTAACTAAGTCGGATGACTTAGATATATCAGTCATCAGTTCCTCGAATGTCAATTAACGAAGTACCTTTGTACATTATCAAGGAAAATAATTAATTAACTTTAATTGTGTGCTCAAAGTCCTTCAACTATATAGACATAATAGATTCTTGGACACATAAACGTGTTTATGATGCATAAATGCTTCCTTTCACCGCTCGAGCCTCCTCCCCTGCCCAACCAAATTTGGTAAGATCCCACTAATGCAGCCTAGGATACATGTTCTAGGATAGAAGTTGCGGTTGTTCTTGACAGGCCAAGGTCTTTAAGTAGGTCGTATAGGGATTTTGCTGGTTTACCCGTTGCTCCAACTTCTACAGCATATAAATTAACCACATAACCGTTTTTTGGTTAATTCATTTGTTAAGTCATAATGTTTGTTAGTTTTTGTTGTATGGTCGTTAGGTATGTTTGTTTCACACGTCAGAGTAAGTTCTATAAGTACTATGCGTTTTAGGTGTTTTAAATATGTCTGGTCTGGATGACGAAACATCAACATCCTCATAAATTGTGTAGTGTTTTTTATACGTGTCCATCAAAAGAGTCCAATCGGGAGCTGCGCCTAAGATGGAGTAAAGGTTTGATTTAAACTTTACTCCATCTTAGTGTTTTATTATACTTTCACACCACCCTAAGGTTGTATGGTATTATATATAGAGATCACTTTTAGTGAAAAAGACGCCCGCTGTTGCATGATAATAATTTTTTATTTTTTATGCCTGATAGGTTAACCTTTGACCACTATCTCACCTGATGGTTAGTGATGATGTGTTCGAAGATGTTGTTCAGGCTAACCTAGAAAAGTACTGTCTCTAGGACAGCCGCCGGAACACACCGTTAGGTGCTTGGCGAAAGATTTTCTACTTGAGGGTGGTTGCTAGCCAGGGGGGCATTCGCAAAAAGCCCTACCACCATGCTATAACGACTGCCATCCTAAGACAACAACCGGGACCGACGGCTTAACGTGCTCCGAAGCACGGAAACGCTCAGTAGTAATGTCACTAGCGGTCACCCATCCAACTCATGACCGCGCGCGACGTTGCTTAACATTACTGATCGGTTGAGAAAAGCTAAGTTAACTTCGCTACGAGTGCTTCATATAGATTAGAATAATAAATAAACCCCGCATTGTGTCAGATTTCAAAGTGAATATTATTTCATACTAAAACCATAACATTTCTACTGTGAAAAACACTTAATTTACTTTCAGATTTTTTTTAATTCAGTTCTTGACGCGATGTCACAGCAAAAATCAGAGTAATATTCAAATGCGAGTAGGGCCGTATTATAAATTGCTCGTAACGTCAATTCTGTGTTTGGAAAGGATAACAAACACACCCAGCATTATTGGTTTCCGCTTTCTTAGTGGAAACTTTGACCTGTTGAATGAACCACGAGGCATACCATAGCAGATTTGATCTTTCGTTGTGCCCAACGTTAGTGTCGTCCACTAAAGAAAATAACTCCTTATATAAAAACATTATTTCTATTATAAGGGTAATTATTTCCTCAAACAAAAATATTTTCTTCTCAGGAGCAGTATTAATTGTGGAGACCAGGAGCTTTAAATTATCTTTCTATTAGATAGCAGAATCGTATGACAACAATAGCTTTGCTCAAATATATTTTTAGCCACAAGAAAAAAAAAAAAAAAATACGAACGTAGATGCCTTAATCTCTTTAGTTTCATAGGAAAATTAATTTTCACACCACTTTCTCCTTTAAGTCACATTACGTTTCATGCAAACCTTACCTAAAGTAAGCTCTTTGTGCTGAGCCGGGATATATTGTACCATACAACCCACACATAAATAATACATAAATAATGAGATTTAGGTCGGGAATCTAAAAAAAAATTTCAAAACATTACGTTTGTAGGTCGTTTTATTTCTCGATGTATAAAGAGCTTGGCGATAAAAGGGTACTTAATGATGTCATATCTTAATTAGTGCAATTTTATGGCGTTACTTTAAGTTTCGTTGGATCGGGATTGTTCCTAATTTTTGAAATATGATTACAAGTACTATTGCATAATGAGCGAAATATACATTTATAAATTATTAGAGTTAATTTTTTTTTCTACCGGACGGGATACGATTCCGCCTCCTCCGATTTCGCGCCGGATGCCTATTCCATTCGGACCGGAACCTTACTCGTTCGACTTATACCATTGGAGTAAAAATTTTCGACTGAGATTCCGGTGGCCAAATGGAATAGGCATTCGGTGCAAAATCGGAGGACACGGGTTCGATTCCCGTCTGCAACAAAAAAATTTGAACGCTTATAATTTGTATACGTGATTGTTTCTAAAGTAGAAAAATAAAATTCGACGTTAATTCTCAATCGAAACTAATTAATTAATATATTTTTTTATTATTTATTATGATTATTATTATAATTTAACATAAGTTTTCAATACAAATAGGATCATGTTTGGTTCGTTCAAGGACAAAGAAGTGTTGAAGTCGGGTACGGGGCACTTAAATCGTGACGCGCAATTTCTTGTAATACGAGTAGCTACTAGTCTATATTGCGTCAGTGAGTGCAATTATGCGTTTTATATGCTTACGTAAGTTAAAGGAATGGAGCGTACAAGAAAAAAGTGAATTATTCATATTTTATGTGACGTAAAAGCCAATGTTTTACCAACATATGAAGACGTCATGAAGTTTTATGTGTTTAACTGACACAAGTTAAAATACGAGACAGAAACTTAAAAAGAACCAACATAGGTAGGCTATTGCAATGTTAAAATTATTATGAGAATAAAAAATAATGAATATATTTAGGCATTACTTTGCGGAAATCCATATATTTTAATAATAACAAATATGTTAAGAAAACATTAATTGAGTATGTTAGAAAAATACTAAACATGTGTGTCAATGAATGTGACATTTCCGCCTTATTTTCCTGTTACGCCAACGTGACGTCACTAACGCCACACAGCCAAATCGGAAGAATGTTCGATGCGTTTCGCTTCTACACGAAGCATCCTCAGGAGGTCTTCACTCTTTGAGCGCACGATCGAGATTTGTTTTTATTTTTAAGTATTGTTCTAAAATATTAAATTAATGTTTTCTTAAAATATTTCTTTAAAAAACATCTGAAATCTTCAATTCCTATAGTAGTACCAAAACGAATTAAGGTAATGTTGCAAACGTATTATTTACGTATAAAGCGTCTCAAATCTTTTCTCCGAAAACCTGTTAACAAGCTAGAAGAGTTTCGCTTAGGAACGTAGTACCAACGTTTTTCAACAATATCGAGATATTCGCAAGTTTACTTTCCTCATGAATAAAAAATACCTTTTTTTTATGCTTCTCTACGCTATCAATCAAGGAACAAAGCTTTATTTTAGATCAACAAACGGATAGATAAACTATGATAAGCAGTATAGACGTGATGTTGTCTTAGGTTATTGCGATCATTACACATAGAAATTAAACAACTATGTTATGATATTTAAATAATTATATAGAAAACATATTACATTGTATACCTACTGACTTGCCTAGAATAACATTCCTAATGTTGTCTTAGGTTTTCGCGATTATTACACATAGTAATTAAACAACTTTAAACGGTTTAAATCGCGTATATTTATTATTATTTTTATCTCGACGTTTCAAACACTTTGCAGTGATCGTCACCCTGTGACCACGATCACTGCAAAGATAAATATACGCGATTTAAACCGTTTTAAAGTTGTTTAATTACTAAGTATAGGCCTGGTCACAACATAACATACTCGATTACAAATGTACTGTAAAGAAAGTTAGCAATGCAAAAATTTGTAAGCAAACGTCAAAAATCTGTTGGAATATATACGAAAGAGTGAAGTGGTATATAAGAATCCAATTTTATCCAGTCTGATTGAAGAATTGAAAAATCAACCCAACGTTTGTTGAGATCTAGCTGTTGAACTATTCCTATAATAATAATACCAATTAGTAAGTGATGAGGTTGTCATAGGTATTACACAAGATTTACTTGGTGTAAATTACAAAACCCATCCGACATTATACATCAATTATTAATTTTAGTATCTACCTACCTACTAGAAACAACGCTAACTTCTCCCATTCTTATGTCAAACGGAGACTATTTAACCCACATTCTGTGTCAATTCTTTAAAATGAAGACACATTTTCACGGAAAAAGTAAAAAATAGGTAAGAAGAATAAGTAATTACAGAAGTAGAAAATTTTGTCTCTCTGTCTGTCTGTCGACAAAATCTGGAGATGTTTTATCTCCAGTTGCAGATAGGCCGCTGGTGTGGATTCTAAAATCATTAAATTAATAAAGGTAGTTGAGACAACATCTACTATGTTTTTACTCAAAATTTCAATATGAACCTCATTGAAGCTAGTAGCTTGAAATGAGCTCTGAAGGTAGATGAAAAAGGCGCGGCAAATTTGTGATGGTTGATTACATATAAACCTCTTTGATGTTACAAATCTGTACTACCCGGTTAAATTGAAAAAGCTCTATTTACTCGCATATAATTTGCAGTTAGGTACTAACTTAACTTTGTAGGGATAATTCTATTTCGCACTAGTGTATAATATTAGTATGCACGAGGGTGTTATAGTTCGGTTTATGGCCCTAAGAACGTTATAATAAAGCTCACTTTACGCGCAAGGGTGTAGAAAAATCTGTTATAATCATCTAGCACAAGACTGTAATTATTTCTAGACTGTAAAATGATATAAATAACAGTTAACATGCAGCGCGTTTCAAGCTTTAACCGATCAGGCTAAATCGATTAATGTGAAACGCAAAGATAGTGTTTTATTTATTAAATATGTTCTGGCATTAACCGGAACTTACCCGAACATTCTGAAACAGGCCCTTAGTGTATTTAAAAATACCGCGAAATTTATATTATAAAAAATCATCCAGACTTACGGGGGAAGTCCGTGTTGGTCTAACCCCCAGTCTCTGGAACGTTTGTCAAAGTCTTGATCAGTTACGAACCTGAATACTGAACGCTCATTGGTCATAGAATATCATTAACCAATCAGCGTATAGAGTTTAGTCTGTCAATTAATCAGAAAGACTTGATTAATTGACAGTCTGACGCTACAAACGTTTCAGACACTAGGGGCTAAGCTTCTTAAAACAAATTATATTTGGGCTCACATTTAAAGTCTCGAACTGATAAATAAAATAACATGTTTTTCGGTAAATGCAAAAAACAAAGAAAAATGTATAAAATGTATTAAATAATTGATGTTCAACACCAGTGTACAATATATACAGAACTTTTAAGTTTGGCGTTCACAGATTCTGAGAAGTAGTTCCCATTTAAACATTACATAATTACGAGCTTGTAGCTTCACATAAAGTTCAGGTGTCCAATGTCTAGTTAACTTAAGTTCCAAATAACTTATTATTTGGTCTGAGATCTGGTTATATTCTACATTCAAGCTATTACCTTAGGCAGAATAAAATTCTGCAAAAGAAACAAGGAAGATATTATCTAATGTATTTTATGGGGCTATTTAGACAGCTACAATATTGCAAAATGACAGATAAACCAAATGAACTTTTAAGCTCTTAACAAATCTATAGGAAAGTAGAAAAAAAACATGATATATTACAGTATCGCCAAATTACTTAAAGGGTACATTAAAACATAAAAAAAATTTGACTAAAAAAATCTTGAAAAAATCCCTGGCCAACAACTGTCTAGCCGATCCGATGCTCGTACAGAATAGATCTATATCTATATCCAGACGTTTACTGAGTACATTGAAATTATTGGACGCCCTTAACAAGTAACAATTTTTCCTATAATTAGTATCAGATACCGGAACATTTATCAATGGGTTTAACCTTATGAGTTTAGTCGGGGTATTAAATCGAACTTTACCCAAAAGTTCGGGGCAATCAACTGTACCTGCTACTATTTTTATAAGGTATGTAAGATCAGCAATTTCCCTTCTTACAGAAAGAGGAAGCAGATGAAATCTTCTACAGAGACTTAAGTGATCTTCTGACGAGTACCAAACTTTTGTACGATAGCATAAATATTTAATGAACTTGATATATATTCGCTCAATTCGTTCGACGTACTTATGATACTGTGGATTCCATACCTGGGATGCGTATTCTAAAATTATAAACTGGACCGTATTTTATTATTTATACAGTATATTATATGAAATAGCATGCGGATGTTCTGAAGCAATGATAGCCCAGTAGTAATAGCTATGGACTGCCGTGCTCCAGGTCCACGGTTCGGTCCTTATCGCCCGCTTGAGCTTCCATTCATATTACATTCTGGCAACAGCGTTGAAAGGCAATAAGTAATTTAGAAATTACAGGCACATGAGGCTTCACAAATGTTAGTAGTTACCGCTTAACATCAAATGTGCCTAGTAGGTTCCGTCACAATACCATAAAATAGAAAATGGAAGCTCAAAGTGATATGAGTATGGTACCGACTTCAACAAGTTATTTCGTAATTCTCAGTGCAGAAGTCAGACCTATTATAAATTAACAAACTATTTGCGTAACAATAATTACACCTACGGATTAAACTTACGAAATAAGATAGATAAAACAGATTGTAATTACGAAAATATTACATAATATGTGTACAAATACACACAAGGTAACCAACATAATTTGTGTAGAAACAAATATTCTAACCCTTCTGCTCACTTTGCTGGTCCCGACACCCAATATTAACTTTAATAATCTGCCTGTCTGACCGCTAATCGCTTTATTGGAAGTTCTACTTTGATCACATCTACGAGATTTGGACGTGGAATGAATACTGGGATGTACGAATAAATATAATTCAATGAAGATTTATTGGTATTTTGTATTTAGTAGTAAAATTGTGGTTATGTGTGTTAATGAACAGAAAATGAAGGTAGTTGTGAAGCAAGGGTGCAAAGTTGTTATTTGTATTGAGAACTGAGGAAGCGAAGGCTTCTAGAACTGAACTATTTAAGAATCAATTCCCATACGAGGTATTTAGATTATAGTTTTTTTATATGTTATTTAGATGGAACAAGCTCGAGGCGCACCTGATGTTAAGCAGACTAACCTCTGCCATACCAAATGCATTTAGTCACAAGTCACGAATCGCACTGCGCCCGTCACCTTAAGACATATTTGTTAAGTCTCATGTGCTTGTAATTCCACTGGCTCTCAAGAACTGCTACCGGACCACACCGTTAGGTGCTTGGCGACAGATTTTCTACTTGAGGTTGGTCGTTAGCCTGGCGGGCATTCGCAAAATGCCCTTCCACCATGCGGTGAAGCTCAAGCCCGCGGCGGGATTCGAACCATGGACCTGCTGCGCGGCAGTTCATAGCCAATGCCACTGAGCCATCACTGCTTCAAAATCTAGTCCCAAAAATGTGGTTATGTGTGTTAATGATAAAAAGTAGTTGCAGTAGTGTTTAAGCAAGGGTGCAAAGTTGTTATCCGGCGTTAGTACTTGTATTGAGAACTGAGGAAGCAAAGGATTCTAGAATTGTACTATTGAAGACGCAATAGTAGATTGTTATACAAGGGTTGAAAGGAATCAATTCCCATACGATGTATGTAGCATTTGCTCGGACATATCGCAAGCGTGTTTATCAAGGCCATGTTCATAGTGACAATACACAGCAATTTAGTTTGGCATACAGCTTAGGGCTTTTAATTCATTAATTAGCAAGTGTTTCTATCTAAACAGGGACAAATACATAAATTAGAACAATTTATGTATTTGTCTCTGTTGTCAATGAATTAATGGCTTTCACCCGTGTTAAACACTCTACTTTTCTTTTAGAACATAATGAAATAAAAAAAAACGGTGTTTCTAAAGTAGCACCTATTAAAATTAATTGAGAGGTTAGAACGATTTGTGAAATTTAAAGTTGTTTTTTTTTTTATATTTATTACGGTGGCTATAGTCCGAATAGAAATTGATGACTTTTATCCGTGTTAAACACTCCACTTGTCACTACGAATGTTTGAAAATAAAATGCAGTTAATATACAACTTTCATTCGTGTAAATTATTCTAATTTAAATTAAAAATATGAAATGAGTAAAACATGGTAGATTTTTTTAAATATTTACTGAAAATTATAACGTGATTAGTAGATACATATAAGTTAAAAAATGGAGCCGTGAAAACGGTTTGTAAAATTTAAGCAACAAAATAGTTTCTTTTTATTGTACCTACCTAATAAGTATAGTTTTAGTACAAGTAATGCCGGCCCTAGAGAAGAAAGCATTTACTATGAGTTTTTCCCACACTTTGGTGGGAATCATCGTCTTCTACCCGCTACTCAGATCAAACACACACTACTTTCCGAGTATGAGAAATGAAAAATAACTTTGCTACCGAGCGCAACATACAACTTTTCACCTTATTCTAACGAGGGAAATGCTAAGTGCATGAGAAACATCTTACATAATGAAGTTGATTTATAGTAAAAGTTATATTACTGTTATTGGTAGTTATTGAAGTAAATTCATTTATCTGCACCTTTTATAGAGATTCGAAATTCTAAAACGTTTTCCACGCTAGCGGACAGAAAGCAGTTTCCCAAGCAGATTGATACAACACTTAGCAGAGCTTGTGACGTGAAAAAATACTCCGCCGTGGAATCCGGGCTGCAATTGAACTCCGCCCCTCCCCTAGCTTCCTGTGGGAGTAGTAAGAGGTGACGAAAGGAAAATACCAAAATAATTAAGCATTTTTTTTCCTTTTTAATTAATATTTACTTTGTTAAAAATTCAATTTAAGTTCCCTTTATGTCTTAATCTCAGGTTTTCTTCACTTGTAGCTAAAGATTTCAAGTTTGGACAGGAAAATGATACAGTAGAGTGATAATAATAATCTTTTGTTTTGCTCTTTGCGTATGAACATAAACCATTGAAGTTTTATTTTTGTGTGTTGTTTCTAGCAAGTCACCCATAACATAAAAATGGGTGCGCGTCACGCTTTTCGCAAATGCACTCCTTTGTTGTTTGTAGCCGCTAGTTTCGTTTGTCATTCCATTGTTATCTTCAGGGTATATTTTAGACAATATAGTGAGAATTTGACGATTATTATTATTAGAAGTGTTCATATTATACATTTGTTTTCATAGAATACGTCATTATAAAAGTTATTTTTTATATATACATCTACAATATCAAACATGTTTCATTTAAATAGATAAATGGATTTTTTCATAAATATAAATTTAATTATTGTTACTTTAAAATAAAATTGAATCAATCATTACTGAAGAAGTTACTAATAAATTAGAGTTTTATAATGTAAAATATATCAAAACAAATATTATTTTTTTATCAATGAATAAAATTATTAAACAGATAAGACTACTGGGGACTAAATAATGATAAAATTAACCATCAAATGCATTTCTTCAGTGGCCGCACTGTATAGCAATTATTTTACAAAGCGCCGTTAAGGCTAGAGTGCTCGTGGCGCATTCCATAAAAACGTAGTTTCATCATATTTTAAATACTAAGTGTTCAAGCTCGGTGAAATTTTACATACATGCCCTTGAGTCTAATATCTATGCTTCTTGAGTCTAATATCTTGGTTTACCGGATTTCCGTAAAACAAAGTATTTTCAAGAATAATTTGCAAAATCGTATGCATCGGCATTGTTATTTTGACATTTAGGGATAAAATAAGTAAAAAATCGAAAAACTGGCAAACCATTAGCATAGATATTAGACTCAGCAATATGTATGCAAAATTTCACAGAGTTTGAACACTTGGTATCTAAAATATGACAAAACTTAGTTTGTATAAAAAGTGCTCCCTTTAAAATAAAATAATTACTTAACTTTATTTACGATACCTCTTACTACTAGACCATTGACTTTAATACAATATAAATAACAAACGTGTAGGTTTATTTTAGAAGTAAAATAACAAAATCATCGGGCGTAGACGGTACTTCCGGTTTGGCCGCCATGTTTGATTTACGCTGTTTCCTGATTTCACTGTCTGTTGATTCCGTGAAAAAGTGCTCCCGATTTCTCTTTATTGTGAACTTCTAATGGAAAAGTAATCTTATTTTGCAAGGAGTTTTTTCTTTGTGAAACAGTTTGCAGTCGATCAGTTTTGAAAGGGTTTTATGCAAAGTAGGTCACAACGATATTTGAAGTTGATTGCTCGTGAATATATTTATGTGGCTGAGTTACGAAACGAATAGTAAGGCTTTAATAATAACATAATAGTTTGACTGTCTCATCTTTATTAACATTATAGAAAGGAAAAAATGCAACGAGGGAGCAGGACCTCGCAAGTGGAATTATTGCGGTTATTACAGAAAATAAATTATTTGCTCGTAAATTAACCTTACTTTTGCATATAATGCTTGTTATGAAGCTTCTAAAATTACGCAAAATAACTAGAATAAGGAAATTCATTAAAAATTATAAAACAAAGCTGCCCTGCCAACAATTTAAAGCCAGTGTCACTCGGGATGATAAAAGTGTTGTAACCATATGATATGACCAATTCTGCCGTCCTTATGAAAAGTGCAACAACTCGACTTTTGGGCCAGATTAAGTTATATACATATTCGTGATCAGAAAAAAAGCTCTACATTTTCTTCTTAGACAGTTTTTACGTATCTATTGAAAATTCGGAGTTATCGCTAAGCATAACTGCAATAAATCAGGAATTTGGTGTTCGTTTACTAAACAAGACCACAATAACTTGAGTTGAGGTAAGGTAAAGTCTAAATTCAATGTTGAATTACTTGCAAAAACTACAATAACTATGAAAGGTATAATTACTACCCATAAACACAATAACTTAAAATTATTACAGTTTTCTAAAAACAATATTTATTTTGTGCCTTCGTTTACTTGTCATAAGTACAATAACTTAAAGTTATAACATTTTTATTTAGATTAATTTATTTTTTGTGATATCGTCTACAAGTCATAAGTACAATAAGTACGCGTTATTGCACTTATATTAAGAAAAGTTGGCGAGTTATTTGAAAGTTCACTTATATTTTAAGGTAAAACGTAAAGTTATGGCGTTTATTATTAGAAGAAATAAGCAAACACAGTGTACCTACGCAAAGTAAATCGCAATATTTCAACTAGATAATGCGTTTTTGGTTAGCAAATTATACTTTTTGGAGCAAGCTGGATCAGTGTGTCTCAGTCGGGCGCGGCTTGCGCAGCAAACCGGGACGTCTCCGTGTTGCTATCGCCATTCACGACGCGATAACGCATTTTCGCATAATTGCTTAACTCTCATTTATTATGTTTATTTGAATAAGTAATATGTTAGAAATGTGCGCGACAAGCATCTCATAACAAAACCGCCAAAAATTATCAGTTCGCGCATTAACATAAATCGTGTGAATTAAGTACCAAGATGGTCCGCTTGAACGCCCTCTTTATTTCCTTAAATTGTCTTTGATTACGTCATCAATGCATTGTTTGGATTAGCTTTCACCCGCGACTCCGCTAACTGTAATATTAGGTCTCTCTGTTCCTGACGCTTAAACGACTGAAAAGATTTGCTTGCAATTTGGTACATAGATAGTTTAAACTTTGAACAAGCAGATATGCAATTTTTCATTAGTGCAGCGGAGCGTTTTTAGTAATAATACGTAACTATTTATGAATTCTTAATCAACTTCGAAGAAGTAGTATATCAATGAAATAGTATTGTATAAGCTTGTAATAATTCATCCTTCAAGTACCTTTTATCAGAACTGCACAGTTTTTGTATATGTTAGACTATATCAACTTTTGGATTCGTGTTCCAAATATCATAATTGATGTATGCTTGTATGTTTGTCCATCAAAAGCTAAAAATTGAAAATATAAGTAGGAATTCAAAAAACGCTTAGTAAAAAGCAATGAGTTCAATTACATCGACTGGCCGGTTGGCGCAGTTGGCTGGCATTCATGAGTTTTATTGTGAACACAGTAAACAGCAAACTCATTTCTGCAGAATCTATTACAGTCAAACATTTTGAGCCTGGCCATACGTACATGTCTGCTGACCACTTCCATAATCAAGTCGAAAAATTCTAAACAAAGAAAAAAAGTTTTATGACTTTGAGGACTTCGTAGACGCGGTGAAAATGAGTAACTCAAACAGAAACACAGTAAAAGTCATGACCATATCTGATTTCTAATGTTATGAAGATTTTTCATCACAACATAAAATAAGAAATACGGAACCATGGGTGTATTGGACACGCATTATGGTAGACAGGCGGACAGATGAGCCTAAGTATTTAGGTACTGGGTCAGGTCCAGAAGAGGAATCGTAGTAGCTGTAACATAGGGAATCCTAGCACAGCTACTAACGACCCTGCTAGTGTTAACATAATATGTATAAGTTTAGTAAATATTTTGGCATTATTTTTGTAAACATTTATGTAAATTTAATTGAAATAAATATATTTTATTTTTATTATTACTTTAAAGTATATGGCATATGGCATGGCGATTGTGATTGGAAAGAACTTGATTTCCTTCAAGTAAAAATAAAAAAATCAATGTTTTCCAATTGTACAAAACTTCTTTCAGAGGTATTGCCAAAGTGCGCAAGCAAAGAATCATAGCAGATTTAGTGCTTGTTATGCCTTTAACGAGACGAGAGTTTTAGTTATTTATTATATTAGAAATAAAGATTTATTATTATTATTATTATAATCATCATCAGAAACCCTAGCATCCACCGTTGAACAAAGATCTCCACGATTAGGAGGTTCCATAATAGCATTGTTAGATGTCAGGAAATTAAATAGAATCGGTAAATCCAGTAGGTAGGTATAATATTTTAATAGAAGAATAAATATAAATAATTAATTGATATTTGAATATTGATGTAAGTATATATAATATTTGATTTAATTAAAAACAGCAAATTATTACAACATATTTCAAATTTCTCAGTAGAATGTATATATAGATAGAATATATAAATAAATAGATGCACTCCGTAAAACTGTCTTTTTCTGACATTTCCTCTTTAATTATTCGATAATATTCGTTAAGATTATATGTTATCTACCTAATAGGCTCTTAGTGACGATGCCTTACATAAAAGGATATAATATTAATCTCAAACTTAACAAGTTGCTTTCTACGAAGACCATTAAAATACCCTGAATAGCAGACGAGGTTTGTAACTTTACTTAATTTGAACCCTCTCTTCAGTGAAATGTAGAAAATTGTTTCCTTAAGTCCTATTTTTAGTAGTTAAGTACAAAATAAGAACAAATATTGCCGGTTTATAAATATTTATTTTATTTATAATTAAGGTATTAATATTAAAACTAAAACTGACCAGCAGCTTCAGAGACATAGGAACATCACAACTAGGTACAGTAACAAGAAACATTGAAGTAATTTAAATTACATAAGCATTTTCAAGTCGTGCTTGGCAGTAGAGAAAAAGTACACTCCTTTTGCTATACCAGGCTTACTAGCACCGGCAATGGTTTTGTCATTTGTCAAACACTTTCCATCTCTGAAACTCTCATAAGAGTCACAACTGTAAGCCTCAAATAAGTTGGAGGTCTTCACAGAAGCAGTCCATAGATCGACGCATATCCTGTGAGCACAAGAAGCAGCCATCCCTGACCCAAACATCACTGGAACCATCGGAGTCCAACATTCAGGCTGTGACTCACCGTTTTTGTTTACAATAAAGTCAACATCGCCGAGGATACTTGAGGATCCCAGAGCTCCAGCGTTGCAGTGGTATACTTCAACGTATTTAGCAACACCTGATCGTACTTGATCTTCAACGGCATTCTTCGTAAAGCAGGGACCAGCAGGGTCCAAAGCTGTAATCCTTGAGATCTTTCCACCGGTCTTTTCTAAGAAAGTTGAGCCAACGTGACCTAAAATTTGTCCTCCAAGGCTGTGACCGACGCAGTGGATATTGTTAGCACTCACTCCGCCTCGATTTAAATCAGCCCACATCTGTCCTAAGGCTTTTCCGATGTAATGGATATGTGTGACTGATCGCTCATAACCTCGTATGTTTCCTATATTATTGTTGGTATAAGGAGAGTGATCATGAATTATTAAGTAGCTGTTAGGATGGTTCTTGTAAGCTTCTCGCATTTGCTGTTCGATGACGTGATTGATGCTAGACGTAAATCCTCCAACAAACATAATGAACTGCCTGGTTTTATCCAAGTCTTCAATGTCGAGGATACCCTGGGCTGCATCATTTATGGGGAAAGATGTGTTGAATTTCTTGGAAAAGTCGAAGAAGTATATTTTGATTTCGCTCACGTCCAAGTCCAAGCTCCTGTTTTGAAGACCTGTAAAATAACAATAAATGTAATTATTACTTTGTTAAGAACATAAATAAAAAAGGTCTTGAAATTAGGTTGAATAATGTAACAGCTAAATAGTATTATTTTAATATACTTACATGACAGTACCATATCTGAGTTCAGAGCAGCAGCAAATGGTCCGTACTTCTGGAAGTCTCCCCTCTCAATGCCGTAGACGCACACCACCAAACTCGCTAACAAACAAACTTTCACAAACATTTTGGTACGATTATATTTTATGCAGTATATTTAAATTGAAAAATCAATATATTATATACTTTGCAAATATTTTTCGTACGATGCTGTGAAGTGTTGAGTAAGCTCTGGAGAGCTTGATCACTTTATGACTGCTTTGATTTCCGATTCGTCTTATATACCGAAGAAGTTACTAATACAATAAGGATATTAAACTAATATACAAACGGAAACTATAACAGCGTAGTATACGCGTCATTTGACACCGCAATAATAGGGAAACAGATTTTGCAACGTCACTGGTTTTGTCTCAAGCGACACAATGTATAATATATAAACAACAGGATGAAAAAATATATACTCAATGTCAATAGTAATCAAGTAAGTAGAGTCTGTTCAGAAAGAGAGGGCACTCTGGGACTGTGCCTAAATTTATATTAATAATAAATAATTTCAAAGTATTTGAAGCAGTGATGGCTCAGTGGCATGGGCTATGGACTGCCGTGCCGCATGTCCATGGTTCGAATCCCGCCGTGAGCTTGAGCTTCACCGCATGGTGGAAGAGCATTTTGCGAATGCCTGCCTGGCTAGCGACCACCCTCAAGTAGAAAATCTGTCGCCAAATACCTAACTGTGTGTTCCGGCAGCAGTCCTTGAGAGCCAGTGAAATTACAGGCACATGAAACTTAACAAGGTTTGATTTATATTATAAACTTACATAAATTTTATAATTATCCATTCAAATTCAAATTCAAAATCATTTAATGCATGAACATAGGTACATAAAATGGTTAAGATGTAAATAAACCTTAATTGCTCACTACATTCAACCCTATTAGTGTGTGCAAAATAAATTAAAATATGTATGAATATGTATCACATATTGTTGTGTTAGTTGTAGTTGTTTAAAATAAATACAAAATTCACATTGCAAACACAAGAAAATTAAATGTCAGTTAAACATTTACATGCACTATATATTAAATGGACCTAATAAATAAAATTATGTCAATAGAATAAATAATGTAAAATTAATTAATGTTAGAGAAAACATAATATAATGTTTTTATCATTCATAAATTCATTAATGGAATAGTATACCTTATCTAGCAAATAACATTTCAGTTTGTTCTCCGTATTTTCGGAATTCTAAACAGTTGGTGAAAGTCATCATAAAATCATACGCTGTGAGTTATATTCTTAATATTTTACGTGCCTTATAGTGTCAAATAAATTTTTATGTAAAAAAACATTGTGGGTACAATAAATATGAAAACAAGTACCATAATATAATAGTGATAAATTGTGTATAATAATGCGCAATTCTGCCATGTCTGTTTTTCGGGATTATAATATATGTAGATTCTGATCTTTGACAATAACTTTTCCACATTTTTTTTTTTTTTTATTCCTTATAGGTTATCCTTTGACCACTATCTCACCTGATGGTAAGTGATGATGTGGTCGAAGATGTTGTTCAGGCTAACCTAGAAGTGACCATGTAATCTGAACCACTGCTTTAAAACAGATATTGTATAATCGTTTTGCGAATAGTGCGGGTTAAAATCTGTGTTCTATCATAGAGAAAAGACTAATATGTTGTCACTTATGTTTCGATGTAACATGAATAAGAGTAGTCTAGTTGAGATTTAGTACAGCGATTAAAAATTCAATCTCGTATTTCTATGCGATTTGATACATTTAGCGACATCTTTCGCCATGGCAGGTATTTACTCATCGGCGTGCAATTTCTTGTATCGCGGTTGTAGCTTTCTCTATGGTTCTATTCAACACCTGCGTACTTGACATATTTTGTATTTAAGCTGTCAGTCAGGATTTTCTTATATAATTCTTGATTATAAACAACAAAAACAGTATAGACTACTTAATTAAAATTTGGTCAATAAACATCGCATTGGTTATTAAGTTTTAGATCGTCCTCTTTATGCAGGATATTGTATTCAAATATGTTTCATTCAAGATTTTGCCGATGTAATAGACTTATTATCCCCGTAGGGTACCCGGCTTTGAACTGCATTCATATCTTCCCATGGGTGTCGTAAGAGGCGACTAAGAGAAAAATACTGGAAGATGGGCAGCAGCATTTTAATCCCCATGCCGCTTGCTTAACTTGGGGATTATGGTATTGTGCGCTCGTCAGCCTATTCGGGGAGTGGCTTCGTAAAGGTTTGCCATAGGACTGCAATTCCAACAAATTATTGAATACAATCTTCAATAGCTCAATGCGAGAGATAGAAATCACATAAATCAACTCACCATTCTCAGCTCAACGCCGGTCAATGCTATGGCACAGCACTATGCAATCTCTAGATAATCAGGTAGGTATTTGAGCACTTTAATTTGGCGAAAGATGGTTTATCACTGGGTATTATGCAGAAGTTATGAACTTGGGGTTTAAGAGTAGGTATATCACACGATATGCGTTTGCGTGCGCTACTGGTGATAGGTCTTGTTGAGACTGGTAGGCGAACAGTGAGAGGCAATATGATTCATAACTACCCTCCGAATGCGAACGCGCAAACTTAGAATTTCAATGTATAGTCCCACCAACTTATCTGTTCAAAAGTAGAACAATGTTCAGAACTAAACGCAACTTTATAGTAAAAAAAAACAATGACTGGCGGGATTTCACATTCAATTGCGATATTTGTGTGTTGTATTTATATGTGTTTGTTGTTAAACTTTCTTTTATTTTTGAGAAAAGCATTATGCAAGCCTCAACCAATAAAACAGACAGGAAGGCTTACTAACTGGATTCTACAGTAATGTACTATATAATGAGCCATTTTCACCAAACGACATAACTATACGTGGGTTACTTAAATCTCTGTACCCAACAAAATCATATGATATACTTTTCTCACCATGGACGTCCAATGGCGTTGCAGTTTTATAAGTTCCCAATTTATAGACTTTTATAAAGTTGATATCTAGCAGACGGCCGTAGTAAAGGAAAAATCTTATTGAGGATTAAAAAGTTGTTTATGGCTGAATAACTCCATATGCTAACAACAAATATGGCCACTTTGGCGCAGCTGATAATGCTGTCACATGTTATTGTGTTATTATGTTAGACCAAGCCAAGATTTTCCTTTTTCAACGACAGGAATATAACAAATTTTAAATCTGCTACTAGGTTAGACTTTCTATTAGAGCGAATGCCAAATATATAAAGTAATCCACGTATTAAATTAAACCTTAGGTTGGTGGCATTGAGCCTTAGATTTATTTTTTTATGTTATTGTGACGGAACAAGCTCGAGGCCCACCTGATGTTAAGCGTACCTCTGCCTATAACAGATGCATTTCATCACAAGTCATGAATTGCACTGCGCCCGTCACTTTAAGACAGTTGTTAAGGAACACACCGTTAAGTGCTTGGCGACAGATTTTCTACTTGAGGGTGGTCGCTAGCCAGGCGGGCACTAGCAAAATGCCCTACCACCATGCGGTGAAGCTCGCGGCGGGATTCGAACCATGGAGCTGCTGCGCGGCAGTCCATAGCCAATGCCACTGAGCCATCATTGCTTCATTACTTATCTTCATGTTATCTTAGTTACTTATCTTCATGAAGTAATTAATATCAGTTTTCAAAGATGCTTATAAAGATATGCGACTTGCACTAGATTTCCTACTCCAGTATTCAATATGAACCTCATTGAAGCTAGTAGCTTGAAATGAACTCTAAACGTAGCTAAAAATAGAGGAACTAGCGATATTGCCTGCTCTTTGTCTCGTCTAGTGTTTGTCGAAGCTGGGACGCCACCGTCGCTATTTCAATAAGTTGCACGGAAACGGATCTTTTAGCTGATAAACAGTTTAAATGTTTTTTTTTTGTTTTGTATTAATGTCAAATAACTATACAATGTTACCCTGTGGGGTGCCTGGTTAAAATTGCACCTCCCCAAATCATCCCGTGGGTGTCGTTAGAGGCGACTAATGGAAAAATAATGGAAGGTGGGCAGCAGCACCTTCTAAAGAACTGAAATCTTACACTGCGATCCCAAGCCGCCTGCCAAGCGTGGGGATTATGCAAATTTCCCCTTAATAGGGGAGGCTGTGTTCAGCAGTGGATGAGTCGGCTGTTACAGTAACTATACAATGTTAGTCATTACGATGTTATTGACAATCTAAGATAATTTTCGGCATGATTAGGTTAAAATAGTTAAACATTTTAAACTTACTTTTATAAAATACATAAGTAGATAATTTTTTAAATGAGCTTATATACACATGTGTTACTTCGCTATTGGCAAAAGAAACTGCAGCACACGCCATTCTTTGGCTACAGCCCTTGACGCGATATCGCAGACATGACAGCGTCGAGGATCTCCGGTAGCCATCGTCGGTTATTCTTTGTACAGGAGCTCTGCTCTGTTTTTCAATAAAAGAAATTGTAGCTAGGAGTGTATTCTTGCTGGCCACGGTTTGAAAAATATCAGACGGTGGTCAAACGCTCCTTCTGAAGAACTGTAATCCTTTACTGCGATCCCCATGACGCCTGCCAAGCGTGGAGATGAAGGCAAATTCTTCATTAATGAGGGAGGCTGTGTTCAGCAGTGAACGATCCAGTGTGATACTGTAGTATTCAGATTTGCTAAGTCACGATATATGCGTTTCCCACGCGGACAAAGCCGCTGGTAAAAGCAAGAACTATTTTTGCTGAGATGGATGATTCTAATTTCTAGCGGACCAAACACGGAACATAAGAATAAAATATTATTTCTTTATATGCATGAAGCCCACATAATGATATGTGGTTAACTCTGCAGATAACAGATGCAGTTCGTCACAAGTGACAAAGTGATGTACATTGTCACTAACCTTTGAAGCAATTTTAAGCAATGATAGGCGGTATAGGTATGGACTGCCATGCCACAGGTACTTGGTTCGATACCCACCGCCGTATTGAGCTTCACCGCATGGTGGAAGAGCATTTTGCGATTGCCCGCCTCGCTAGCTACGACCCTCAAGTAGAAAATCTGTCGCCAAGCACCTAACGGTTTGTTCCGGCAGCAGTCCTTGAGTGTCAGTGAAATTACAGGCTTATATACAGGACTTAACAACTATGTCTCAAGGTGACGGGGCCAGTGCAATTCGTCACTTGTGATGAAATGCATCTGTTCTAGGCAGTGGTTAGCCCGCTTAACATCAGGTGTGGCTCTAGCTTGTTCCGTGACAATATCATTAAAAAAATCTATAGGGTAGTAGTGTGCGTAAATAAAAGAAGAGTAGGTAAGAGTAAGTAAATAAAAGAAGAGTTTTATGATGTCATGGATTACAGACAGGTTTGACACAACGGTATGCTTCCTTGTTTTTTTTTTTTTTTTTTTTTTTCTTTTTTATATTATTGTGACGGAACAAGCACGAGGCCCACCTGATGTTATGCGGTATCCTCTGCCTATAACAGATGCATTTTATCACAAGTGACGAACTGCTCTGCGCCCATCACCTTGAGACATACTTGTTAAGTCTCATTTTGCCTGTAATTTCACTGGCTCTCAAGGACTGCTGCCGGAACACACCGTTAAGTGCTTGGCGACAGATTTTCTACTTGAGGGTGGTCGCTAGCCAGGCGGGCATTCGCAAAATGCCCTTCCACCATGCGGTGAAGCTCAAGCTCTGGGCGGGATTCGAACCATGGACCTGCTGCGCGGCAGTCCATAGCCAATGCCACGGAGCCATCACTGCTTGTCGAAGGACTCTAAAGCTGGATATAGACGGCGCGCGAGTGCTATCGCGAGCCGGACGACGGACGGCGCACCGTCCGCCTATCGCCGGCGTATCGCACGTCGTTAAGCATCGGGGCGCGGCTCGCGGCTCTGGTCAGCCGTCCGCCGTCCGGGCGATCCATCGCTTGTCGGTTTTTCGACACGGATCAAAGGTGCACGCGCGGTCTTCGGCGCGGCTCGCGCTAGCACGCGCCGTTTACCACCACTGGCACGAACCGAGAGCCTCCAGACGGTGCAGAGCGCCTAACGGAATTGTACAATGACACTATCTACCACCGTGTCGTTCGTTTTTTTTTAATTTAAATAATAACCTCTGAACAAAATAACAACTGTTGCTGCAGCAGCAACGCGTTTACGTTTATCTGGTGGCATTGTAGTGACTGACTGAACGAAAAGCGAGCGGCGTGGTGTGTAGCTCGTGTTGTTGTACGGACGGCGTGGTCTGCTCTATCACGCGTCGTTTATCAGCACAGGCTCGTGTCCGGACTAAGACGAGCGGCGTCCGGCTCGCGCTAGCCCGCACCGTTTATCTCCACCGTAATAAGTTGGCATCGTACTGGACCACTATAGCTTAGTTATGAATGAAATTCTATTGTTATCATTATCGCCGATGCCAATGGGTTAAGTGATCCGCCAGACGTGGAGGTGCTCAGTAGCAGATGCTGGAGACGAGACCCACCGTGACGATTCGGGGATGATCAGGCTATGTAGCTCGCACTCTGAAGAGTCAAGGTTACATTGAAGTATATATATCCAAGATGTAATCAGCTAGAAAAACAGCTACGTTATCCTATAGTAGTGAATAAATCACAAAGGTACATACCAAAATTAACAAACAAGGAGATAAAAATGTGTTTCGCCGAATTTTCAAAAGCTTCGCTTTTTGAATACGTTATCGATCTAAGATTTAACAGCTGACTGACTATCCCTGATATCTTCAGTAAATAAGTTTCAGAATTATAGTGACACCTAGCGGGTGGTTTGTGCATTGCTAGAGCCCTCAGCTGGTGAGAGTTATGAGCTTTGACATATTTTCAATTATGATATTTTCGAGGCTCATAACTTACATCTTAAGTATCTTTTTAAAATTACGGCATCATACAAGCCTAGATAATGACGAGATCAATCGGTATTATGCTTAATTCTGGACCTAAAATCTCAAATAAGGGAGTGATCACCCTACGGCGTTTGTATAGAGAAGCGACCGGCCAGTTCAACCTTAATAACTTGATAATAATTGTTATTATAACAGTTAGGTAGGTATACCCGTATAGCGTGTAGCTCCGGACCAGTAGGTAAACTGTGCCGAAACTTAGAAAAAATTGCAGCTACTGGAGAAGTTTCTGATTTGAACTAAAACATTTGATAAACCAAAGCAAAAAAAAAACTTTTGCTGAAAAAAACACGTTTCAGGTTTAAGTTCGTGTAATGTTTAAATGATTAAAAAAAATTACGCAATTTTTATATGTACAAGTCTTTAAATTATCAACGTTGACATGACTCAGTGAACGTATTATATTGAGTATAAAGATATAGAGAGTATGGTAATTCCATGTCGGTAACAATTAACCGCACGCATAATACGTTACACAATGTGTAAGATTTTGATGTCAGTTATATACTTCGTCGTTCGTTACGTCACTGGATACCAACGAGATAGCCTAAGAGTTACGCAAAGAGTTGGCCAATTTTATAACGTGCAGGGTAAAATTATTATATTATATCGAATTTGGATGAATGATTAAGTTTATATTGGGTTATTGGTAAAATGCCAACAACCTCTTTGGGTTGACTTTTGTTAGTCCTAACAAACATTTAGAGAAGGTTTTTTTTTAGTTAGTTTATGTGTATATTATGGAATAAGCACGAGGACCACCTGTCTCTGTAAAAGTCTCTGAGCCTGTAATTTAATATTTCATATTATATATTACTTAGCTCGATGTATATATTCAAAACTCTATTTAAAGGGACGTCGGCGCGGTCCAGTGTTACAGCGGCGGAAAAGAGAAATAATAGTAGCGTAAGTTCGTGCGTTACTCGGTGCCATACCGCTGACAGAATGGGGATGCCCAGAATCAAATTATTTTCACCCAGACGGAGGTTAACGCTTGTTACAAAGAAAATTACAATTTGTTTGGAAATTATATTTTGATAATATGTATTTGAAAATTGTGCTGATTTGAATAGATAGGGATACTTTACCTTCACTACTACAATTAAGAAATTAAAACAATATTATTATTAAGAATGATGGGGGAAAAAGCTTTCAAAGATTAGAATAGTGGTGGACTTATATGATATTTACTAGTAAAATAAATACTAAAATGGGGAAACATGGCCTAAATAACCGCCCCGCTGAGATATATGGCTTTGAAAATCTGGATATCTGACCACGTTAAGTCGGAAACTATGCCATAAAATGAAGTGATTATTTTTGTGATATGCTCTGGAAACTATTTTGCAGTTGCTGGAGTTTGTTTTATCGAAATTCAAGTAAAATTGCAGGAGTTACAAAAACCAGTACAACTTGAACTCCAGTATAAGTACAAATGTTAGTGTACACGTATCAACTTATGCTGGAATATTAATGTAATGACTTTTTTCACCGTTTTTTTTGCCGTATAGCTTATATGGCTTCTGTACTGGTAAAATGAATAAGGAGAATTATTGATTTTAATACAACAACATCTTTAAAAACCATCGTACATTAAATGAGTCACAGTCAGAAAATAGATCAGATGATCTTATGATGAACTAAAAAAAACCTTTATGTGGTAATTTAAGACAAAACTACTAACTCATACATAATACTTATATATTTATGTTTACTATAATTACATATACAAACCAATTATATAAACTTACATATATCGTATGACATATGTCATAGAAACGTCTTTCTATCACATACGATAGAAAGTTGTAAAAAAAGATAAATAATGAATAATATAACCTATCCCCTCCTAGTTCAGCTTTACTTTCTTAAAGGGAAGCACATGTTCTTATCTCCTATTTTAGTTGAACATGCTACGAGTATAGTTAATGTACATTGGAGAACTTGAAAACTCTTACGTTAAACTAAAGAGCTTGCGGAACTGTACTGTACTGTATCAGCCGGATCGTCCACTGCTGAACACAGCCTCCCCTATCAAGGGGCTGTTTGCCATAATCCCCACGCTTGGCAGGCGTCTTGGGGATCGCAGTTTAAGATGGCAGTTCTTTAAAATGAACTGCTGCCCACCTTCCAGTATTATTCCCTTAGTCGCCTCTTAGGACACCCACGGGATGATATGGGGAGGTGCAATTCTAACCCGGCTCCACACGAGGGAGCTTGGGTAACACCAAAATTAAATCAAGACAAGTTTGTAGACTTCTGCCCGTTATAACACATACAGCACCCTCTGCGAAAACGTTTTCAGTAATCAACCCTATTGTCACGGTTACGGTTCATTTCATCGTCGCTATGGGTTCTAAGGAACTCGTATCCCACGAACTGATGATGTTTATAAAGTATGCCATCGGCTCCATGTCGAGATCTGCAAGTTTACCTTCAAAGATGAAGACATTTGCATTGGTATACTGATATCAAAGCTGCTGGGGAAGGCCAAACAAATGCCTGCTTGACGCAGAGATGGAGGTACCAGAAGTCACTATTAATAAGCTGAAATTGTATTATTTTTTGGATAGTAGTTCATCAAAGTAACTTCATCTTACCTCTTGGAAAGTGAAGATTAAGAAGCCGTAAGCTACACTAATTGCCATCCTTATGATGTCTAGAGAGATTATTTATTTACGTGCCGCTTAAAAGACGCAGGTTCTTAGCTGGAAGGAAAAACGTTCGCTGGCATAGCGTTCCACAGTTTAATAATGCGATAGAGGTAAACTTTTCAGTTCATAGTAAGAGATTATGAACAGTATATGGATAACATGCCAGGCTGGAACGCGCTGTTAGGGATCAGAATTGTGAATCTCTTCAGAATGTTCCAATAACATGGACAGCGCAACGTTATGCAACATGCGTCATCAATTTGAAAACTATCGCGAGTTTTATCCATATTAACCTATTAGAAACCGGCTAGGACCCGCATTATATTTACGGGAAAGATCCGACCAGTTTCGGACCATTTTGAAGTCCTTCGTCTGGGAGTCACGATTGCGCGAAGCGACGAGCACGGGCCTCAGCGCGTAACTGACGTTGCGACGGTGCTGTCTGCCCCGGCTCAGCTGCATTTGTCAAGTCGCCGTCAGTAATGTCACTTATCTCACTGTCCGGTAAATATAACGTGGGTGGTTAAGAAAGACTAGCGCGATAATGATGATTCGTATCAGTAGAAAGAAGGGAGAAAAAAGGATGTGTGAGAACAAGTGGTGTGTTCCAGCAGCTGTGCTTGAGAGCCAGTAATTCTAGGTTAAGCCTGTTAACACCTTTGACCACACTATCACTTACCATCAGGAGCGATCGTGGTCAAATGCTTACCTATCAGAAATAAATAAACAAAAAAAAAAGTGCTATTCATACATACCTAAATACCTAAGGGTAAGGATAATAAGATAGTGCTGTGACTGGCTATGACTAGGTCGATTACGTGTCAGAGAGAAATAAACGAACAAACCCAGTTATGAAATAACGAGTCACACAACCAATAATACGCTCAATTTCAATAACCTAACTCCTGCGTCATTATACCTCTAGCTGTTTTAGGCTTTCCTACAAAATTTGTTTACTACTTATCACTGAACAGCAATGGAGTTCTGCGTATGCAACGGTAATGTTTTTATTTTATTCTGTGACGGATTACATAAGAGGATTAAAGGAACAATGTTAACGACATTTTTCTACTTCCTGTGGGAGTCGTAAGAGAGAGAGGTGAAGGGAAAAATATCAAAAGTTAGCAGCACCTGCTGAAGAGCAGCAGCACCTTCTGAAGCTTTTTTTTACGGTTGATAGCCTTGTACTACTATATCAGCTGATGGTAAGGGATGATGTGATCGCAGATTTTGTTCAAGATTACCTAGAATTACTGGCTCTCAAGGAAAGCTGCCGGAACACACCGTTAGGTGCTTGGGGACAGGTTTTCTACTTGAGGGTGGTAGAGCTAGACAGGCATTCGACTAATGCCCTACCACCATGCTTAACGACTGCCATCGTAAGACGACAAACCGGGACCAACGGCTTAACGTACCACTCAAGCACGGAAGCGCTCAGTAGTAATGACTAGCGGTCACCCATCCAACTCATGACCGCGGTGGACATTGCTTAACTTTACTGATTGCTTAAGAACAGCTAAGCAACTTCGCTACGAGCGCTTCAATTCGATCCTCAAGACACCTGCCAAGAGAGAGAGATGTTATGGCAAACCTCCCTAATGAAAAACGGTGGACGGCTGTATGGCTGTTAATGAAGATGAAATTAACTGGCTATCTTAAACTTTTATTTGAAACTGATGAGTTATCATAGTATAACCTGAAGTAGGTACACGCCCTAACGGCGCTAAAACATGACTCGTTTAAACTAAGCTAATTAGCACCGTTTTAGGGTGCTGCATCGTGATAGTGCTCCTAGTTAAGCAGCAATGGCGTAATACGCTTTATTAATTAAAATCTATTAATTAATTTCTATTACAAAATCGCACACAATTACCAAGAAGGACTTTGTATTTGTCTTTGCTAATTTAAAGCCTGTGCCGCTATTTCATCTGTATCGCAGTTTCAATTTAATTTATTCAGGTTCTTTTGAGTATTCTATACTTACATAAATATTAACTCAAGGTGTAATCGATAAGTTTGCTTCTATAAAAAATCGTCAAGGATGTTCTAAATTCCATTCCAAATATAGCACCAATTGCTCGATATTGATGGTCTCTACATCAGCTGCTGTTGCCCACAACAATACACCATATGACATGATGCTGTCGAAATATACGCGAAAAGCTTTTGTAACAACCGTCAACTGCCTTATCTTATGAGCAATATATGCTGCAGAATTAAGCCTCCCGGTCAGATCATGACTTTATTATTCCCGGTTTAGCATCGCTATTTCATCTGTTTCGTTGTAAAAAGACAACATTTAATTTGGTTTTGTCCATTAAAAAAATCGCAATTCCTACATATGATATACATAACTAAAAACAGCACTGTATTTAATGAAAATAACAGATGCAACTTGAACCCCGCGCTAAAATGGGAAACAGTTGTGCCAATCAAACAACAACAAAAAAAAATAAGTTTGTAGCATGTATGAATCCGTGATATCTGTCCGGTAAACATATTATGCTCTGTCTAGAAGTTCGGGGATGAATAAGCGTGATGACGTTCTCATTATGTAACTTATCATTGCATTAGCCCTATCCGTCCTAGCGTCCCTCACCAATGGCCATTTAATTTTAAGACCAATTAACTTCCACGGAACCAGAGTCATGCCGTCAGGTATTTTAACATCATCACGCATCAGACTTGAATAGTCTGATGCGTGATGATGGTAAAATCCTGGCAAATAATATCATTGATGCTGGCGTGGCGGGAAATGCGACCGGCACTTCGAGAGCAGCAGAGGTCATGTTAACCGAGTTGATCAACTGCAGTACCAAGCGTAAGCTAATAGCGAGATGAAAACCGGATGGATCTAGAAGGCTACCAGTTTTGTCTGGCTGGAATGGCCTATAACCAAAGACCAGATTTCTACACTGAAACAAGAATACGAGCATGAACAGTGGTGCTAGGACACGTATTTAAAAGATCTTTCCGTTCTAAATCGCATAGTGGCCGATCCCACTGTTTCTGAGTTTTTTGAGAATTCAGTATTTGTACAAGCCAGTCTCCATGTGTTTTTGGCCTCAGCCAGATATGCTACATCAAAAGAGCCTAAAGATGATGCAAGAACTTTTTCTACTAATTTATGTGTACTGTGTACAGAAGACAAAAAAGCAGGTAATGCCACACTAGATTTTTTTACGTATCCCTATGCCCCCCAACCTCATAGGGAGGGAAGCTAACACCGAGCCCTATCGTCCATCTCAACATTCAAAACCGACACCAACGTATATTTTACTAATTGAAATTGTGAATTCCGCCGCAGTGGCGGAATTATTAAAGTTGAGCCAAAAGATTACTCTTCCCGTGCCCTTTATTTCACGCAGTTTTCCTTTACTCTAGTTGTTAGTCATTTTTTGTTAGAAGAAACAAAGTTTAGGTGAAATACGTGGTACGAGAATGCTAAAAGATGCTCTCAGGCTTCAGTGTTACCAGCCAAAACGTTTTTAATCAAACAAGATTTCATTAGGCACCATACACTCACGCACCGCGAGGTATGCGTTTTAATAAAGAAATTGTATTTTTTACGAGCTTTATACCTTCCAAAAAACTATTTGTAAAGCGTAGTAGGGCTCGCAACACTGTTACTTCTTACGTTTTGATGACAAGTGGTGCAGAGAGGGAAATATCGGATTTTTAATCATACCATTTTTAGTGAATTTCGAAACATTTTTGAACTTTAAATAATGCGCCTGGGGGCACTGCGGACATAACATCGAGCTATCTTGCGATATAAAAGTCCCCACTACTGCATTCATTGTTTGGGTACAAAGTACTGTTTACAAAATAAATCAAAGCTTATCTTAGAATCTCTAGTGACGTCGCGGATGAAGTCTCACGTCTACAACCTCGTTGAAATCCGTAGTATGTTGCAGGCAGCGTTGTCATGGAAACAAAAATAAACGATTTAAAATTAGCTCAACAAGAAATCTTAAGGTTGAACTGGCCGGTCGCTTCTCCATACAAACGCCGTAGGATGATCACTCCCTTATTTGAGGTTTTAGGTCCAGAATTAAGCATAATACCGATTGGACCGATAACTTTTTACAGGGTTTACCGATTTTCATTTTTACTTGTCGACGTAATATGAATAAAAAAAAACTGTTTATGATAGTTTTCATTATTTACTTTTTAGTGCTTTTTTAATATTTTCTGTATGAATTCAGTTTATTTTTTGTAAAAAAAATATAATTTTTGTAGATAAAACAGTACATTATCTTTTTAAAACAAATATTAAATACACGCAGATTTGGGTATAAAATGAAGCAGTGATGGCTCCACTGAGCCTGTGTGTGAAGTGGCCTTGGCTATGGATTGCCGCGCAGTGGGTCCATGGTTCAAATCCCGCCGCGGGATTGAGCTTCACCGCAATGTGGAAGGGTATTTTGCGAATGCCCGCCAGGTTATAGACCACCCTCAAGTAAAATACAGTAGCCAAGCACATAACGGTGTGTTCCGGCAGCTGTCCTTGAAAGCCAGTAATTCTAGGTAAAGCCTGTTAACACCTTCGACCACATCATCACTTACCATCAGGTGAGATTGCGGTCAAAGGCTTAACAATCAGAAATAAAAAAAAGATATTCCCGTTATTGAATAGTTATACTCGTACAAAAACTTGTACAAGACAAAAATAAAACAACAAGAGAAAAATATGAGTTATGACTCAATGTCATAGTAGCTCAGTCGGTCAGAGCGTACCCCGGCTACAGGGGTGGATGGCGCGGGTTCGAATCCCGCACTTAACTATAATTTTTCCTCTCGTAAATTTGTAATTTTGTAATGTAATCCACAGAGTATGCATTATTGCAAAAATAAAAATATCAAAATACGAGTAGTTTATTTTTATATTTATTATAAAATACTACTTATTAGGAAAATGTTCATGAAGTTGTTATTTTTAGATAGTAAAAGTATTGTCATCGTTTTTCTAGTTTGTTTTTAGGGTTCCTTAGTCCTGACCAGGAACCCTTATGTTTCGTCACGTCTGTCTGTCTGTCCGTCTGTCCGAGGTTTTGCTAAGAGACCGTTTGAGCTAGAAGGCTGTAATTTTGTAGAGATATGTATATTAATCATGCCGACAAAGTGGTTCAATAAAAATTTTAAAAATATTTTTTTTTGTTATAGCTCCTATACATGTGAATATTTATTTTGTCGTCTATTTCATCGTGTGGGGTATCGTTGAATAGGTCTTCTAAAATGACTTAGTGGTTGCTACTACAAGTTTTCGATTTAATGCTCAATTTAAGAAATATAAAACTTTAACTACAAAACACACTTACCCAGTTTTGGGGTTTTTCAGAAGATAGGAGGTTATTGTTTAATTAAGATTTTATTAACAACTTTCAATCATGGAAATTTTACGGTAGTTGCACGTTGCGTGGCTGGTCGCAAAGTGAGGCCAATCCTCTTCGGTGAAAGACATCAAAAGTTTGCCGAAAGTCTGAGGTGCATTTCATTACCTTATAAAGTAATGCATAAAGCCTCAAAACCGTTGGAGTCATTTCTCCAATCACTTCACTTAATTTGAATCGTTTTTGAAAATGAAACGTTCGTCTAATCGGAAGTTCAAAATCTATCGTGGTATTTTTTCTGACATCAGATAGTTTGACAGTGCAGAACTGTCAAACTTTCGAGCTTCAGATAGACGAGTAAGTACTATAAGATATGTTAGATTTTTGGAACTATATTTTTCTTATTATATAGCCCAAATAATGATTGTTATTTATTTTAAGGTTTAAATAATTATTTAGGAATGCTGATATATTCTAAAAAGTTATAAGTACCACGGCGACATCTATTATCTCGTATAGAAGGTTTTCTTTTAAGGCCAAGACCGTAATCAAAATAATTTCTTATTCGGGCGGAGCTAAAAGAAATGGGCGTTAAGTTTTAACTCCTAAAAATATTCATTCGCACGGCGGCACTAGTCGCCGTAACACGCGTAGTATCGCTAAAATTGTAGAGCTTCGTGAACTATTAGAAGCGGCAGAACAGAAGTGTAGATATAACAACATTTTTATCTGCAGTTACTGCGAACCGCTGTAGGGTAAGAAAATATCATTACTTGTAGGTATAGAAATATTTAATAGACTAAGCGAAGCGAGGTGGAGGTCTGAGCACTGTATATTTCCCCGTCAATAAATATTGATTACCTGATAGACCTACTTGAAATGTGGTAGAAAGATACCTCTTTCATAGTAACATAAATTGCAAGTAAGAACCTGTATGAGCTTAATTGGTTGATGGATTGCTGAGATTATGGGGTCCTTAAAACGAGATTAAATTTAAAAGTGAAAATTATATTTTAAAAACTAAAATGTAACCGACTTCTATTCCTGAAAAGGGTGAAATTACTTTTCAAAGTTGGTACCGTGTCAATTCAAAAGTATGATCTCAATACTGTGCTCACGGTACAGACTTCGACAAGTTCTTTCACTCTTTTCAGATGTATGAGTCGGTTCCACAGAGATCTATAGAGAGGTCCTCTTACGCGGCACGCGAGACACCTATATGCAGCGTCCACGGCATTCACCGCAAAAATTACTAAAAACCTGTTCGAGGTGAGTGTGCGAGTAGACTATTTTTATTAAAATGCCGTATTGTTCAGTGATTGTCTGCAAAAATCTAAGCCAACATGTAAAATACAAGAACCAAGTTGTCACCTATCACTTGTATGTATTAAAATTTCAGATATTTAAAGTAATAATCGCAAATATAGCTTGAATTATTTTAGTTAGACCATTACCAAGGTACATCTTATACATATAACATGAAGCGCAAACATTGCCGTTTAGTTGTATAAGAACTTAAGGCTAGCTTCGTTTTGATCACCCAATAAATATCGTTTTAAGTGATTTGTCCACACTGGAGTGTGAATCGAGATAAACACGCTTGTGTGTAACAATGCAAGAACGTGGTAGTGCGTATTTGCTTAGCGACAGATTTTCTACTTGAGGGTGGTAGCTAGCCAGGCTGGTATTCGCAAAATGCCCTCCAACATGCCAAATTACTGGTTCTCAAGGACACAGTGGCTTACGCCGTTAAGTGCTTGGCGACAGTTATTCTTGAGAGTGGTAGCTAGCCAGGCGGGCATTTGCCAAATGCCCTGCCACCGTGCCAAATTACTGGTTCTAGAGGACTCACAGCGGCACATACCATTAAGTGCTTGGCGACAGATTTTGTACTTGAGGGTGGTAGCTAGCCAGGCGGGTAATCGCAAAATCCCCTACCACCATGCAAAATTACTGGTTCTGGAGGACTCATAGCGGCATTTACCGTTAAGTGCTTGGCGACAGATTTTTTACTTGAGGGAGGTAGCTAGCCAGGTGGATATTCGCAAAATGCCCTACCAACATGCCAAATTACTGGTTCTCAAGGACACATAGTGGCTTACGCCGTTAAGTGCTTGGCGACAGTTATTCTACTTGAGGGTGGTAGCTAGTCACGCGGGTATTCGCAAAATGGCCTATCATCATGCTAAATGACTGGTTCCCAAGGACACATAGCGGCTTACGCCGTTTAGTGCTTGGCGGCAGATTTTCTAGTTAGTAATATAATTATAATCAATATCACATAACTATAAAATCACCGTATCACACGTACAGTACCCTAAAAATAACAAAATGAAATATTGTACTACGGGTTAAAAATCTAGGTACCTACTTATATAGGAATTAACAATGCCGTGTCTAAACTTTTATCATCTCGCTCAAAGAACTTATTATAAAGATTCTATAAATCAATATAATGAAAAGTACTTACTCAATATTTTTTTTGATTGAGGGTCAATAATGTATAACTTGCAAACTAACCTATGGTAAAAAATATTGCATTAATTCGTAAAATAAATGCACTAAAATGATGGCGTAACGAACGGCACAGATTCCACGTCCAAACGGCCCGAGCGCTGCGGGCAGACTGATTTTCGTTGCGATTTATTCTTGCCACCAGGGAATTTTGTGCCAAAAATTCTTAAAAATGTTTTTAACACAAGTAAGTAGATATTTCATTAGAGTATAGTATAAGCTATTTTATAAAAAAAGAATTGTTATCCTAACTTTAACTAATCGTCTTAAATAAATAAAAAACAGTCCAAAACGGGTGGCCGATTACAATTTATTACAGAAGAACTAATAAGTTCAAATAAAAACGAATTAACAAACTCACTAAATAAAGAACTAAAGATTACGATATATTTATTTCGCATATTTTGAGCTCATAGTTTCAGTAAAAAATGATTCCAAAAGTGCGCGTTTCACTACGGTGATCGCCTTAATCTGAAGGGAACTAAAGCTTTAGATAGTGATATGAGACCTCCATCGGTGTATCGATGAACTACCTCAGCGCGTAGCAAAGGTGACAAGCTCTCAGTGATCTAATGGATAGTCCATTGTGCGGTAACTGGATAGATGGCGTTAATTTTATTTTAATTACTAGGATAACCGTTTTTTAGATCGGTTACACTTGTTTATATTTTTATATTTATGTTGCTTGGTAAAACTTGAATTGGAAACTAAGTCTAAAATAAAAATATAAAATTTTGTGCATGCCTTCCCGATAAAATTATTGATTACTATCATTTTAATCATCTTTCTGACATTAACAAACAGTTATCACATTAAAATCAAGAATGGTAGGGCACATACGCCTTAAAGCGGACTAGCCTCTGCCTATAACAGATGCATTCCATCACAAGTCACGAATTGCACTGCGCCCGTCACCTTGAGACATAGTTGTTAAGTCTCATGTGCCTGTAATTTCTCAGGCTCTCAAGGACTGCTGCCGGAACACACCGTTACGTGCTTGACGACAGATTTTCTACTTGAAGTGATCGCTAGCCAGGCGGGCATTCGCAAAATGCCCTTCCACCATGCTTTGAAGCTCAAGCCCGCGGCGTGATTCGAACCATGGACATGCGGCACGGCAGTCCATAGCCAATGCCACTGAGCCATCACTGCTTCAAGTGCTGCAACCTACTCAACGTTACTGTGATCATATGCAACATAAGCAGCTGAGTGTGCTGTTAATAAACTTTATGAAACTATCTACAGTATCGTATCAAAGAATGTACAATGAAAAATAATAACAAATTGCAGTTTTCCTATTTGGTGCATATTCATCCCTAAGGCACATATTTAACAACAGGAGAAAATCATGGATAAAATGGAAAAAATATTTAACATATTTTTTCCATTTTATCCATGCTTTTCATATCATATCAGATTTTGAGACTTTTGCATTATATGTATAGGCACAGACTAAAAATGAATTCAGAAATATGTTACTAAAGTTAGATTATTTTCATAATGTAACTTTAGTAAAGTTTGTAAATACTATTTAGTACAACATAAAATATTCCTGGTCTTACATGACAAATAGAAACAGAAAAAGTGATTTCCCGAGTTACATTAGCTATAAAAGAAAAATAGCAAGTGACCCAGTAGATATTCGTAACCTTTACTCTAATTACTTCCAATCAGTATTTGATCCCTTCATTGTTAATAACGGATATAATGCAAATAATACATTTTATATATCTGCAAATAACCAGACGTAAAATCTAATTATCAGTGATGTTCGTTTTATTATAGATCAAATCGGAACAACGTAGGTTCGATCCAACTAAGGGCGCTGGAGTAAATCATTATTCCTAAAACCTACACCGCTGACATCATTTGATTCCCTGTCCACCATATATTTAACTTATGGATTCAAGAAGGTGTTCCTCTTTGTGTTTGGAAAATTTCCCGCATAATATCTATACACAAAGAAGGATTACAGAAAGACGTAGCAAACTATCACCATATCTCAATTTTGGCCACCTTATCGAACCTTTTCGAGATGCTTATACACAATTATATTTATCATAGCTTACTTAACATTATTGCCAATGACCTGAAAATGTATCATTCAGATTTTCAGCGTATTCTTCCGCTGTATGTATTACAGTTTTTTTTTTCATAAAATAAAACTTATTTTTTATTGAACTAAGGAAATATAAATTATTACGGGGCGTGGCCTTACACGCGCTTGACCGTTTATTATTTTTTTATATTCTTTCACTATTTATTTTGAGTTGGGCCCTTTTTGTTATGGAGTTACGGTAAATTTATCCAAAAGAAGAGTTGTTCCGTCTCTCCAACTATAAAATTGAGTTGTTGACTCAACGAACATTCGTTGAGTATATTTTAGCTTAATAACAGAAGTTTTACCATCGCCAGTGTTGCAGCTATTTTCAAACCGAATTGTCTAAAATGTGACGATGGTAAAAGACCTGACGGCATGACTCTGGTTCAGGGGAAATTAGGGCGGCCCTTAGTGTGGCTACATGCGTGGACACATTAGCGCAGTCACATCTTTCTGAAACCAACGTGAGGGCTGGCGTCGCGGCTACTTCGGCGGAGCAATTCAAGCGGCGCAAGTATGCTAACCTCGGTATGGGTTACACATTTGAGTCGTTTGGTGGGGACCGCAACTCCACGTGTTTTCCAAAATTATCAGAGCGCTTGGTCGATGCGACGCGTGATCAAAATGTTGGCACCTATATTTGGCTCAAAGAATAAGCATTGCAGTTCAACGGGGCAATGCTGCCAACTGGTAGTGGGCTGGAGCATTTGGACTGCCTATGAGTCAATATACCAATACCGGCAGTGGTTACATATTTGAGCGGTTTGGTGTAGAGACGTTGGGACTGGGAGCTCATCGTATTTTCCACTTATCAGAGTGCTTGATTTATGCGACGTATGATCAAAATGCTGGCACCTATTTGGCTCAACAACTCAAAATGCAAGCCAACGGGGCAATTCTGCCAGCATGCATGTAGGTTTTCTAGGTCCCTTAATTGTAGTAGCTGTAGTATTTTGTTAATAAAGTCATACTACTACTAAACAACACTTATTATTGAAATAGTTAAGTGGCTCTCGTAGCTGTAGACCTCGCAAATCTACCTTTGCATAGCTTACAATTATAAAGGTTCTATGCCCAGGTTTTTTTTTTAAATGTTATTGTGACGGGTCAAGCTCGAGGCCCACCTGATGTTAAGCGGATTAACCTCTGCCTATAACAGATGCATTTCGTCACAAGTCACGAATTGTACTCCGAATTGCGCCCGTCAGCTTGAGACATAATTGTTTAAGTCTCACGTGCCTGTAATTTCACTGGCTCTCAAGGACTGCTGCTGAAACACACCGTTAGGTGCTTGGCGACAGATTTTCTACTTGAGGGTGGTCACTAGCCAGGCCAGCATTCGCAAAATGCTCTTCCACCATGTGGTGAAGCTCAAGCCCGCGGCGGGATTCGAACCATGAACCTGCTGCGCGGCAGTCCATAGCCAATGCCACTGAGCCATGACTGCTTCGTTGATAAGGGAATGCATTACAAAATCCAAAAACCATAGTCATATGCGAACCCACCCCTCATCGCCTTCAACCCATTAATATTATGCAATAATATGACCATATGGACAAACGAGTTGCGTTTTAATTAGGGAAAGTAAAAGTTATGTAACATTTTTTAACACTACGAAGTTGCTGGTTTAGGTTTCCGTGCTCAATGGATAAAAATGTACCTTAGACTAGACTCTATAGCTAAGGCTCCATCCGTCTGTCTGTCTTTCACCGGGCTGTCTCTCAATACTAAATACCCATATCACGTATAATTTGAAAAAAATATATTCGTCTATTATTTTCATATAGGTCTATTTCATATATGTAACCTACTCACAAAATTTCACGAGAATCATAAATTTATTACCATTCATCGGTAGTAAAAAAAAATATTTTGAATTTCGAAATCCATAATGGGTATCGTTTTCAAAGGAACATGTCAAAATTAATTTCATATCTACTACCTTTTTGTTAGACAATAAGGCCCGGCATGCGGTGCCAATCCGAGCTACCGTGGAACATCTTTTACGTAGACTCCTTGTAGTTTCGATTGACGTTCATTTCGTCTATTGTGGCACGCGTGGATATTCCTTATTTACATAGATACGCGGCGCGTGTTGCAGAGCTCGTGACGTAGAAGTGTGTTTAATTGATGTAAATTATGTTACTGACATTTCTTCATATTGTGACGTTTAACCGACATCCCAGATACGTCTCAGATTTAGGACAATTAAAGTTTTCCCGTTTATTGCAGACCATAAGATAGTGCTGACCGAGTGTTTATATTATTTTATATAATAAGGCAGTACTCATCAATGTTATGTCATTTAGTGATCGCGACTGAAACACAACTGTCATCGTTATTAAATAATTAAAAAATATCGATTATAAAGTAACATTAATATACTAGTTACATTATTAAGCGAAAATTTGTGTTTTTTTTTAATTAATTTTGATACATTACATTTTCAAAATGAGGAAAATAAAAAGCTTTAAAAAGCAGACAAGAACTTTTAAAGTTTTGCTGAAGAGAATGGTGATATTGTCAGTATTTGTTTGTCTGATGGGATGTATTATTGCATGGGGTGGAGCTGACTTACAGAAATATGGACCTTTTAACATAGTCTTAAACTCGGGCATTATTAAATGTAAGTAGCATGAAATATTTTTTTTATATAAAAGTTTCCTATCAATCTATTTCATTTCCTTAAGCGATAGTAATTTTAGTATCCTTAATTAATCTTATCCAACATAATAGAATCACCGCAACCAATTTAAATTATGAATATATGTAGAACATACCACAAATATTTGGAAATATTTAACTCATAGATATTACGATTGTTTGTTGATAATATATATAAGGGCTAGTATATATTAAATAGCTAGTGATATACTATATAAATTATAATAATTTATACTTAGCAGTATAAGTCTAGTGTGCACACAAAACTTTCATGTTCTGGCACCTTTTATGGATAGCATTGACATAAAATACTTTAATTGCTTATATTTCGGAATATACTTTAATTCTAGGCTTATACAATAATTATTGTTTTATGCGACCTCAAGGCACGTTAATGCATTAAAGTCGTTATACTATTATTTATTGTAAAACGTCAATAAACTTATACAAAAATGTTTATCCTTCACAGGTAACCACGACAGAAATCTGAATCTGGATGTAAGCAAAATCAATATTTACATATTTGACTTCATCAACAACTTCAATAAATCTTTTGCCATTAAAGACGCTGCAAAGGGAATACTGGATATCAGCAATTTGGACAAAACCAAAAAAATTGTTATGTTTGTCGGTGGATTCACTTCCCACATCAATCATCCAATAGAAAAACAAATGCGAGAAGCCTACAAGAATTATCCCAACAGCTATCTTATAATGCCTGACCACTCGGCCTACACCGACAACAGAGATGGCAACAGAAAAAGCTACCAACAATCTGTCACATATGCCCACTATATTGGTAAAGCTCTTGGCGAAATGCTTGTTGACCTAAACATCGGTGGATTAAGCTCCAAGAACATTCACTGCGTTGGTCATAGCTTGGGAGGTCAAATTTTAGGCCACGTTGGGACAGCATTTTTTAATAAAACTGGTGCAAAGATATCAAGAGTGACAGCTTTAGACCCTGCTGGGCCGTGCTTCTCCTCCAGTGCTATTGAGAATCAAGTAAGGTCAGGAGTGGCTGAATATGTAGAAGTATATCACTCCAATGCTGGAGCTTTAGGATCGGCAAGCATTCTAGCTGATGTGGACTTTATAATGAACCGAAAAGGAGAGACGCAACCCAATTGTGGTACACCAATATTGCCCCTTATCTACAAATCTTCGAAAGCTGCGTCTTGCAATCACAGGATCGCAGTGGATCTTTGGACAGCATCCGTTAAGAACCCGTCTTTATTTAAGGCGTATAGCTGCGATTCTTACCAAAATTTTAAGGCAGGAAAATGCAAGTTAAATAATAGTACATTTGTTGGTCCAGCTAATTCTGGCAGTGCCTTTGGACAATATTATATATCAACTGAAAAGTTTAATTTAAAAGCACTTATGTAAGTCCGATCAAACTGTTATTTAGATCTTTGGTTTCCTCCACAGGTCAATATATATTAATATAGCTTGCATAAATGCATGTTTGAGAAGAACCATTGTGAGCCTGATATAATAAATTACACGTTACAAACGTCTTCAAAAATTATAACTACGTTACTAATGATGATTTGATGTTTGCTGAAAGCTGTTTTATGAAATTTTGCTACAAACTTAACTGTCATCCAGCTGTCGCTTAATCAGACAACTTTATACATATTATATGAGCATTTAGCTGTTCTAGTTACAAACTCATATGGCAAGACTTTGACTACTCTGCATGTTGTGTATTAAACAGTTGACAGACAATCATTTTTAGATGATTTTAAGGAAGAAAGGTTACGGCAAGAAATTAAAAAAGATATATATTGTTTATATATTTCAATAAGAAATGATTACAATCGTTACGAGGTAATGTATTTTTATAAATCTTTGACGGGTTTAAGGAGTTTTGATGGATTCATGTGCATATAATTGTGTTTGAAAATTTATCGAGATAATACGAGGAATATTATTTTAGACACACGGAGACCACGATCATGTAGTATGGTTACCGAACCTGGCTACAAACACGATAAAATTTTGTGTATTTACATTTTCGCCACAGACGTGAGTGCTCACCTTAAGCCCAAACTACTCTGTAAGATTTTGATAATGTTACATTGTTAAATTGTTCCTACCTGGGAGTTACGTGTTCATTGACTTAACATCTAGTTTCTATAGCTCCTATTTACATATGATTTTAAATTTTCTTTTGTGAACTGCAGGTCGGTTCATTATATTATTTTAAAGAATATACATAATCATAAGTTATCGAGTATGTCCAAAGTACCTGTATTATTATTTTTTAAGTTTAAAGTCAAGTTACTGTCTAAAAATATTAAAGTTCCTAATTCTATGTGCCAATATTTTAGTAAATTATATTTTGTAAGAATAAAATTAAATGTAATAATTAAATTGTAAGTAATAATTGTAGTTTAATTGTAGTTTTTTTCTACTTTTGACTTGCTTTTATTTATGTAATTGTTTGTGTTGTCACACACTAAAACTAAAAGCCATGATTATAGTTGCGCTTCTGCCTTAAAACCGTAAAAAAAACCGACAGAATTAGATGAAAATTATGTTTCGTATCCACGTTGAATTCGCAAGGACAAAGACTCTCTCAGTTTTGCCGTTTTAGCGTATTTAGCGCTACATCTAGTAGACTTTTAAGGTATCTAGCGCTTTTTTTCATAACTACGCGCTAAGAAATATAAAGTGGGATCTGGCGCAAAGCTTGATAATAGGTATTAGCAACCCAAGATTAGTACATTTATATTTTCACTATAGCATGGAATAAAATGCGTCAAAATGTCGCTTCCACATTCAAATGCTCAAGTAGAACGAATCTTCATCGTTCTGAACATTGTCAAATATAAGCATCGTAACCTGAAGTTTGTTTAAACAAAGAACTCGGTTGTAATGTTACGTCATCAATTGAAAATCGTAAAGCCAAGCTGCCACATGTATGACCTGCCTGAAAATGTCCTCAACAAAGTTACCAAAACTTTAAATTGTTTAAAATTGGGATGGTAGCTGGTACAGGCCATCATCGGGCATCTGTGGCGATGATGACAATGAAGACGTTGTGGATTTTTTAAATTTAGTTGATTTTAGTACCTAACATAGGTTAAAATATGAAAATATTTTTATTATAAATATTTTTTATACCTACCGTATTTTTATATTCACATATTGTTCAGTGGAATCTACTGCATTTTAGAAACCGGGTTTTTGCAAAATATAGCGCATTCTTGACAAGTGTCCAGTCCATTTTATTTTCGTTAAACGGCAATACTGAACTCTCTTAAAGTGATCCTCGATAAAGTCTACCTAAGGACAGACTAAGCAGTCAGTGCTAGTATTGACTGAAAGGCAGCCTGAAAGATTCATATCGCATGGGCAGCGTGTGAAAAGTCACATGGCATGTCATCGGCTAACTTCCGTGAAGTTAGACGCCGAAGGTCTATAACAAATGTGCGTTGCCAGTGACCTGCATAACCTGGGGCGCTGCGAAGTGTTCCTTACTGTGGCTCTTTAAATTGGCTATCATTTGGAGTTCTTTGCATCTTCAAAATGTAAAATGCCTCCGCAACACTATAGTTAAACCTCTTAAAATTAGCAAGATTGCAATGGGCAGGCTACATAAAAAAAATAAGAATATATACAAATAATCCAAGCAGCTACAAACAAAAAGACTTAACTTACTCGTAGGTAATTCTAGGTAGACCAACGAGAACGTTAGAGTTACGGGGAGCCAATGAATGCTATCGGCAGTAAGCCGATCTTTGCGGCAATTTTTAGTAATAGACATTTTCCGATAATGATATTTTTTCTCCGATTAAATGAGTACCAACAGTGCATCATCCAGCTACACGATGACAAAATGTTATGGCCAGATGGGTACCAACCACGCCGCGTCTTCTATTATTTCGCGACTTTGATTTTCCATTTTGAATTGTTTGGGGATTCACAAAAAACTCGTAATGAGAAGAGTATTGAGCGTAGATGTTCACGGAGAGGAGAGCCTCTGTAGGTAATCCATATATTGCTAACGTCATTCATTTATTCACTTACTGTAGACTGTAACAGCCGACTCGTCTTCTGCTGAACACAGCCTCCCCTATTAAGGGGGTATTTACCATGATCCCCACGCTTGGCACTATTGCATTGCGGCTTGGGGATTGCAGTGTAAGATGGCAGTTCTTCTAGAAGGTGCTGCTGCCCACCTTCCAGTATTTTTCCCTAAGTCGCCACTTACGGCACCCACGGGATGATATGGGGAGGTGCAATTCTAACCCAAGGGAGATATTATTCATTTACTGACTAAATAATTTATTTCAAAACTACTTGACTAAAGGCCTGTTTGTGCTTTCATTAGTGTTTAGTAACTGTCTTTAGTAAAGATGTTTAGTGTGAGTAGTGTCCAGTACTGTTTAGCTGTTTTGTTTAGCAGATTAGTAGCGTGCTGGCTACCGTTGGACCGAGGTTAGACAAACTATTTATTTAAAATGGACGAACAATCGCGTTTGCAATTTCGTCAAAAATATAAAATGGGGGCTTTGAAAATAGAAAATACAGTATTACGCTAATGTATAATGTTTCGGTTCTTCACATTGTAGACATTCGTAATTTAATATTTCTCGTAGGTTATATCTTCGCTCTATATTGTCATTATCTAAAAACCACTTCATACTACGTACAAAATATGCTACAAGCGTGTATCTGCAGATAAACACTCACACACCTAGAGTGATATCTATTTCTATACTAGATTTTGAAGCAGTGATGGCTCAGTGCCATTGGCTATGGACTGCCGTACAGCAGGTCCAAGGTTTGAATGGTGCTAATATGAAATAAATATTAAAACATTTGAGGTCAAGAATAAAATCACTTCTTTAGTTTTTCTTATTTTAGAGAATACAGTGAAATGTGAATAACTAACCGTATACAACATCTGCAGTTTTGTTTAGTCTTGTAATAAATATTGGTGTTACAGTCAATCTGTCTAAATAGCTGAGAAAGATGATAAGAATCTTAGCCAACATTTGTAATGAAATTTGGAAATATTAGGTTTTGATTAACCATATTTGGAAAAGTGTCGTTTTGGTAAGGACTTCTGGAAAAGCTTGATTTTGATATTTACTTCAAAAAACTATTGTGATCTTAATATTAACTGATATGATGACGTTCCTTTCAAAAATAACTATATTTTTTACAGCTTCAATGCAGAACAGCCCCACATCGGCCTGCCTCGGTACTTCAGCTAGTGTGGACGAAGAAAACTCTGTCCTAGTGGTAGTGCCACGCTGTAGCTCTTCGGGTTACAGCTGCATGGGCCAGCACGACCGGGGAAGTACCACTCTCCCACATGACATCGACGTGAAGTAGTGGCTTTGCCATTGCGTTTCGATCGATTTGTGGGAGACCCGGAGGTCGCGCACTACCGATCATGCGGGGAGATGTGTTCACGACTTCGCTTTGGCATATGATCTTACACAAATGGTCACTTCGCTTACGTGTATCCCAGATGTGGATGACCATACACATTCCCTTTGGACCTTCTGCTGACCTCTCACCCGGACAACTACTCAGTATCCGTGAACGCTCCTCTCGGTTCGTCGGACCACTGCCTGATCCGGAGTTCAGTGCCGGTTACACGCCCACCTCGACCCCGTTTTGTAGGTTGTCGTCGCGTATGGCACAATAGGTCTGCAGATTGGGACGGGTTGCGGTCCTTTTTTGCATCCTACCCATGGGGGCAAGTTTGTTTCTTGCCGGATGATCCAGATGTCACTGCCGACTATGTTGCTGATGAAGTGCTTCAAGGTATGGAACTCTTTATTCCATATTCTGCAGTGCCCATTGGTGGCAGGTCCCAGCCCTGGTTTGGTCGTACTTGTAAAATGGCCTCTGGCCAAAAACGAGAGCGTTACCAAGCTTGGGCCGACTCAGTGGCATCTAAGGATTTAAATACCAGCGAACTCAAAAAGTAATATAATTTTGCCCCCAGGTCCTTCAAAAGAGTGATCGCAAGAGCAAAGTCGGAGCATATCATCAGAATTGGCGAGAGATTAGCCCGCCTTCCTTCTGGAACACGTGCGTTCTGGTCTCTCGCCAGGGCTGTTTGCAGGGGAATTTTGGCCAGATGACTGCACAGAGTGAATGACACACTGGCCCACACCGCAAAGGAGAAACCCGACTTTCTGGGCTCTCTTTTTGCGTCAATCTCGACATTGGATGACCAAGGGAACTCACCACCGACTATACCACGGTGTGCTCTAAAATTGACTCCGGTTGTAACGCGTCTTTTCCGGCTCTGCTACACATCAGGCGTTGTCCCAAAAACATGGAAGACGGCCTTGGTGCACCCGATCCCTAAAAAAGGTGACTGCTCAGATCCGTCCAACTACCGCCCTATAGCTATAACGTCCTTGTTCTCCAAGATAATGGAATCCATTATCAACAACCAGCTCTTGCAGTATCTAGAGGAACACCAGCTGATTAGCGATCAACAGTACGGTTTTCGTCGCGGTCGCTCAGCTGGTGATCTTTTAGTATAACTTACGCATCGATGGGCGGAGGTGGTGGATTCCAAGGGTGAGGCGTAGGCGGCTAGTTTGGACATAGCGAAGGCCTTTGATTGGGTGTGGCATAAAGCGCTTCTTTCGAAGCTTCCTTCCTATGGGCTTCCCGAGAAATTGTGCGAGTGGATCGCCAGTTTTTTGGCAGATCGGAGCATCAAAGTCGTACACGACGGTGCATGCTCCGACTTGAAGCCAATTAATGCTGGCGTTCCACAAGGCTGTGTGCTATCTCCGACTCTATTTCTCTTGCACATCAATGACATGCTGCAGCTCAGCGATATTTATTGTTATGCGGATGACAGTACCGGAGATGCCTCTTGCATCGGCCGTGCTAAAATTTCTCGGGAAAACATTGTGGAGAGTCGGAACAAACTTGTGTCTGAAGTCGAGACCATGTAGTCTAATGTTTCGAAGGGGGGCCCACTGAAGTTAGTTCAATTTAACCCCAAGAAGACACAAGTTTGTGCGTTTATCGCTAAATTATGCCCCTTTGTCGAATCCCTCCGTTTTGACAACACTCCCCTTGCCCTATCAACTAGCATCGGAATACTTGGCGTCGACATATCGAGCGTCGTTCAATTTCGCTGTCACTTGGAAGATAAGGCTAAATTAGCCTCAAAAAAGCTTGGTGTGCTTGGAAAGGCGAGGCGGTACTTCACGTCGGCCCATTGCCTGCAACTTTGTAAGGCTCAGGTTCGGCCTCACATGGAGTACTGCTCTCACCTCTGGGCGGGAGCTCCCCAATACCAGCTTCTTCCATTTGACCGCATACAACGCATAGCGACTCGAATCGTTGACGATCAAGTTCTCTCCGACCGGCTCGACCCTTTGGCACTACGTAGAGATGTTTGATCACTCTGCATCTTATACCGAATCTATCACGGGGAGTGTTCTGAGGAACTGTTCAATTTTCTACCTGCAGCTCAATTTCACCATCGGACGTCCCGACAAAGCATGATGTTTCATCAATTTCATGTCGACGTCTGGAAGTACACAACTTTGCGATTTTCACGGCATTTTCTACCTCGCACTGCCGCAATATGAAACCAGCTGCCAGGTGCAGTATTTCCGAACGAATACGACTTAGGGGCCTTCAAGAAGAGAGCATATTCCCTCCTCAAAGGCCGGCAACGCATCCTCGATACCTCTGGTGTTGCGGATGTTCGTGGGCGACGGTGATCACTTACCACCAGGTGAGCCGCCAGCTCGTTTGCCCTACTTTGAAATAAAAAAAAATGTCCCTTCCGATTGTGCGGAACGATTATCTCAGGTGTTCGACAGAGACAAATACATATCTCAGCTTGTAGTCAAAATTGTAGGTGTTTGCCATAAAAAAATCACGGTAGGCCCTTTTCGGCCTACAACGCACTGAAAGTGAAATAAATCCGCACAGTGGGGCACTGGGCATTTTTCGGCCCGCCGTACCAACAGGCAGCCGACGACCCGAAGCCGCATAGTGCGCGCGGATTGATATTAAGTTTTGTGTTATCTAGCTGATCTGACGTAGCGTTCGCTCGATACAATCAACGATGGCAAGCAATTAAAGAAATATTGAAATTGTTGAAAATAGATTAATTCGCTCTGCGATTGATAGTGATAGTGAGAGCAGTGAAGAAATATTGTCCACTAAGAAAAATAAAAAGGATTTAGAAACAAATCAGCATGGAAAATCAAGTAAAAGCGGTAAATTTTGTGTACTACCTACACATCATCTTATTTATTTAGAATTGTACGGTCGCCTGCGGAAGTGCAGTCATATGAGGTATTTGTAACTCCCGACGCAAACAGAGGGGTTATAAGATTGACGTGTCTAATATATTTTCGATATCCCTTTAATTTTGTCTGTCCCATCACGACTAAAAATACTTTCTGCTACGGTTCAGATTGATATCGGCCTGCCGCTTTCCCTGGTTTATTTCTCATTTCCTGTTTGGTAGATCCCGCGGCTAATCGAACCTTAGACTTTTTACAGGATTAAGGTTATTATAAAAGTACAAAAATAAATGTGTTTTCGCTAATGTATAGCATTTTAATCTGCCCTAGTGCTGGTGGGTCGAGAAAGACCTGCCACGCATTGGCGAAAATATCGTTGGGGGCGCATTTCGACCCACCACCGCACCAGATGCAGGTTTATGATTTTACTTGCCGTAGCCAAAATCACTATTAGCATCTAGTGTAGTTTCAATAATACTGAGCCAATTTTATCAAAGCAATGATGGCCGAGTGGTTATAGCTATGGATTGCTGTGCCGCAGGTCCATGGTTCGATTTCCACCACCGGCATTAGCTTCACCGCATGCTGAATGGACATTTTGCGAATGTTTGCCTGGCTAGCAATCACCCTGAAATAGAAAATCTGTTGCCAAGCATCTAACAATGTGTTCCGGCTGCAGTCCTTTAGAGCCAGTAACAGGCACATGAGACTTAAACAAATGTATGTCTTAAGGGAAAGGCGCAGTGTAATTCATCATTTGTGACGAAATGCATCTGTTATGGGCAGAGATTAGGCCGCTTAACGTCGTAATCATTAAAAAAAAGAGTGCATCCTCATAATTTAATTTCTGTCCAGCAATAAACGGTAAAAAAAGACTAGCATTATTATGATGTTAAGTATCTTCATTCTCTAAACTCAATGATTTTATAAATGTGGGTTTGATGAAATTCTAGTGATTTCATTTTACTTTAATAAAATGAGCTTTTGGAAACAAATCAAGGGTCTGCCTTGTTTTATTTTTGAAGGAAATGTGTGGTTTTGCTCGAAACTATCGATTTTAAATGAAAATTTACCTACGAAAAGAGGTGTTTTCGACAAGGTTTTACTTACATGCCTTAATAAATGTATAATTTTTTGCAAATAAAATAAAAATCCACAACATTATCATATATGGAAAAGTGAGGTTTTGATCTTCACCTCCTCATTTGTTATCTAAGAAACTAACGTTAAAATTTTTATTTTTTACGACACAGGGCAAATCCAAGCAAATCAAAAGGTAATATCACCCAGGAGTTTTCATAAATATTTTTTCCTTACATAACACATATGCGGGGTGTTTTGTTTTTCTCTCGGGCAAATTTGAATCTTTCTTTAAGTGCACTGATAATATATATGGACACCAATCTTAATTTCCTCATTATGCTTGAAATTCACGTCTGTACATCCTGTACGCATTCCTACAAGAGGCTTTTTGTCTCATGCGCGTGTTACTTGTAGGTTTAATGAGGAGGACAAAGTGATGAGTATTATGTTGTTAATTGCCGCATAGCATTATCATTTATTGTGCACTGTGGGAACTTTCACCGGAAAGTGTTTTTTTTTTCATTTTCCAATATTTTTTTCCTAGTGTCAATGCTCTGAAATGCAAATGAACAAAGACGAGGAAAGCGTATTAAATTATTAGCTTACCTACCTTAACGATCCGATAAAGCTTTGTTTATGGAATTGTGACAGAACCCGCACCAGGCGCACCTGATGTTAAGCAGGAACTTGTGCCTATAAAAGATGCATTTGGTCACAAGTGAAGAACTGCACTGGGTCCAATACCCTGAGACATACAGTTGTTAACTCTCATGTATCTGTGATTTCATCAAAACTTACTAGCTCTCAAGGACTGTTGCAGGAATACGCTGTTGAAGTGCTTGGCGACAGATTTTCTAATTTAGGGTGGTAGCTAGCCGGGTGGGCATTCGCAAAACGCCCTTTAAATGTGCTGTAAAGGTCAAGCTGGCTTGGTGGTAGGGATCAAGCAATGGGCCTACGGCAAGGCAGTCCATAGATATTACCGCTGGGCTATCACTGCTTCAGTAAAGACTCATTTTTTTTACTGAATCATTTCGGAAATAAGGAGAGATTGGGTCAGATAAGTATATAATTTTGCCTCAAGCTTGACGCAGAACAGGTATTCCATAATTACAGGACATTAACCTGGCATGGTTTATTTCCCTAATAATATAATGGCACTGATTTTAATAATTCCTATCTATTTTATACTTACAACATGCATCATTGAGTTTTCAGAATTTGACGTACAAATTATTAACAAACAAAACTGTTATATCACTCATAGTAATTAAACAACTTTAAACGGTTTAAATCGCCTATATTTATCATTATTTTTGCCTCGATGTTTCATACACTATGCAGTCATAGTCACCCGTGACCACGATCACGATATAAACCGTTTGAAGTTGTTTAATTACTAAAAATAATAACTCATTATTCACATTACTAGTTATGCATAGTTGAGTAGACGCAACGACTTCAATGTTTAAGAGGCCTTTTACATTTTGCAGCCCTCTCACTCGCACTTTTAAAGATAATTTCAAATAGCAACAATATGGTTTATATTTTTTAAAATGTGGTCAATCATTATTTCGCTGCATGCAACTATAGATGTTCTCTACTAATTTTCATTTTGATATCTGTAATGGGGGATCCAAAACGCGTAATTTAGTTATTTAAAATTTTGGGCCTCTAATTCTAATTGGACTCAACATGTAACAAAGTAAAAATATGTTGAGAACATCTATAGTTGCTAGTGTTATAGCAGCGAAATAATGATTGACCACATTTTGAAAAATATAAACCAATTTGTTGCTATTTGAAATTATCTTTAAAAGTGCGAGTGAGAGGGCTGCAAAATGTAAAAGGCCTCTTAACGAAACTTATTCTGATAAATTAAGCAATTACTATTATTAAAAAAGAAACATTTATGAGTTGAAATGCGTTCCGATCTGAACTATCACACGAGCAACAACAAATAAACCTAAAGAGAACAATGCTGCAAGTTTAATTTGAAACCTGATCCTGAATCTACATACAGTACACTAAACAATAGCATGGGTTACATATTTGAGACGTTTGTTGTAGAGACGTGGGGTCCGTGAGGAGCGGGAGCTCATCGTATTTTCCAAAACTTATCAGAGCGCTTGGTCGGTGCGACGCGTGATCAAAATGCTGGCACCTCTTTGGCTCAACGAATAAGCATTGCAAATCATCGGGGCAATGCTGCCAGCATGCTGAGTACATTACCAACTGGTGGCGGGCTGGAGCATTTGGACTGCCTGTGAGTCAGCAATGACTTTTAGGTTGTCTAAATGCTTTTATTGTAGTACCTGTAGTGTTGTATAAAATTCGTAGTATTTCGTTTAAAAAGGCATACCCCCGGTAAAAAAAAAGTCTACTAAACTGACTTGGGACCAATACCACTGAGGTATCTCATCCAGTTCATTCTTGGTCGATGAAGACAAGCGTCATTCAGCAATGGAACTTAGGGGATTGCAATCTCACTGTGGTACTTCAAATACTATGTATGTGTACGTAATAATACGTATGCAGTTTTGAATCGTTGATATTTTTAAACGACTTCCAAACAAAGGATTGTGTGTTACGCGATTACCCTAGCAACTATGATTTTGATGATTCTTTCTCTCTTGAATAGAGTATATCTCCGATGTGGTCCCATGTAAATTTCATCGAAATCGGTGGAGTAGTTTTGTTTTTTTTTAATGCCTGATAGGTTAGCCTTTGACCACTATCTCACCTGATGGAAAGTGATGATGTGGTCGAAGATGTTGTTCAGGCTAACCTAGAAGTACTGGTTCTTAAGGACATCTGCCGGAACACACCATTAGGTGTTTGGCGACAGATTTTCTACTTGAGGGTGGTAGCTAGCCAGGCGGGCATTCGCAAAATGCCCTACCACCATGCTATAACGACTGCCATCTTAAGACAACAACCGGGACCGACGGCTTAACGTGCCCTCCGAAGCACGGAAACGCTCAGTAGTAATGTCACTAGCGGTCACCCATCCAACTCATGACCGCGGGCGACGTTGCTTAACTTTGCTGATCGGTTGAGAACAGCTAAGTAAACTTCGCTACGAGCGCTTCAGAAGTTTTTAAGTATAGTAGTTTTAGATGTATTGTATTAATAATAAATAAGTTATAGTCAATTAACTGAAGAAGAAAATGTAAAATGTATTTTTCATCCCATCTATTCGAAAAGGACGACTTGGTTCGCATTGAAGTGCACCCAAAGG